>OW569401.1:41125324-42380269 GCA_937620795.1 Thecophora atra | reverse complement strand
ACCTTTCATTTGATATAGGGCTTGGCGCGATCGGTTGGCTAGAACTCGAGATATGACTGAAAGGAGTGGGGAGTGTTTTTCGCTCTAAACAAATACGCTCCTTCAAGTACTGCGCCTAAACTATAGAAGTGACACGAAAATGTTATATAGCGCGGTTGTTCCTCATTTAAAGACCTTTCATTTGATATATGGCTTGGCGCGATCGGTTGGCTAGAACTCGAAATATGACTGAAAGGAGTGGGGAGTGTTTTTCGCCCTAAACAAATACGCTACATCAAGTACTGCGCCTAAACTATAGAAATGACACGTAGTGCGCCTAAACTATAGAAGTGACATGAAAATGTTATATAGCGCGGTTGTTTCTCATTTAAAGACCTTTTATTTGATATATGGCTTGGCGCGATCGGTTGGCTAGAACTCGAGATATGACTGAAAGGAGTGGGGAGTGTTTTTCGCTCTAAACAAATACGCTCCTTCAAGTACTGCGCCTAAACTATAGAAGTGACAAGTACTGCGCCTAAACTATAGAAGTGACATGAAAATGTTATATAGCGCGGTTGTTCCTCATTTAAAGACCTTTCATTTGATATATGGCTTGGCGCGATCTGTTGGCTAGAACTCGAGCTATGACTGAAAGAAGTGGGGAGTGTTTTTCGCTCTAAACAAATACGCTCCTTCAAGTACTGCGCCTAAACTATAGAAGTGACAAGTACTGCGCCTAAACTATAGAAGTGACATGAAAATGTTATATAGCGCGGTTGTTCCTCATTTAAAGACCTTTCATTTGATATATGGCTTGGCGCGATCTGTTGGCTAGAACTCGAGCTATGACTGAAAGAAGTGGGGAGTGTTTTTCGCTCTAAACAAATACGCTACTTCAAGTACTGCGCCTAAACTATAGAAGTGACAAGTACTGCGCCTAAACTATAGAAGTGACATGAAAATGTTATATAGCGCGGTTGTTCCTCATTTAAAGACCTTTCATTTGATATAGGGCTTGGCGCGATCGGTTGGCTAGAACTCGAGATATGACTGAAAGGAGTGGGGAGTGTTTTTCGCCCTAAACAAATACGCTACTTCAAGTACTGCGCCTAAACTATAGAAATGACACGTAGTGCGCCTAAACTATAGAAGTGACATGAAAATGTTATATAGCGCGGTTGTTTCTCATTTAAAGACCTTTTATTTGATATATGGCTTGGCGCGATCGGTTGGCTAGAACTCGAGATATGACTGAAAGGAGTGGGGAGTGTTTTTCGCTCTAAACAAATACGCTCCTTCAAGTACTGCGCCTAAACTATAGAAGTGACAAGTACTGCGCCTAAACTATAGAAGTGACATGAAAATGTTATATAGCGCGGTTGTTCCTCATTTAAAGACCTTTCATTTGATATATAGCTTGGCGCGATCGGTTGGCTAGAACTCGAGATATGACTGAAAGGAGTGGGGAGTGTTTTTCGCCCTAAACAAATACGCTACTTCAAGTACTGCGCCTAAACTATAGAAATGACACGTAGTGCGCCTAAACTATAGAAGTGACATGAAAATGTTATATAGCGCGGTTGTTTCTCATTTAAAGACCTTTTATTTGATATATGGCTTGGCGCGATCTGTTGGCTAGAACTCGAGATATGACTGAAAGAAGTGGGGAGTGTTTTTCGCTCTAAACAAATACGCTCCTTCAAGTACTGCGCCTAAACTATAGAAGTGACAAGTACTGCGCCTAAACTATAGAAGTGACATGAAAATGTTATTTTGCGTGGTTGTTTCTCATTTAAAGACCTTTCATTTGATATATGGCTTGGCGCGATCGGTTGGCTAGAACTCGAGATATGACTGAAAGGAGTGGGGAGTGTTTTTCGCTCTAAACAAATACGCTCCTTCAAGTACTGCGCCTAAACTATAGAAGTGACAAGTACTGCGCCTAAACTATAGAAGTGACATGAAAATGTTATATAGCGCGGTTGTTCCTCATTTAAAGACCTTTCATTTGATATATGGCTTGGCGCGATCTGTTGGCTAGAACTCGAGATATGACTGAAAGAAGTGGGGAGTGTTTTTCGCTCTAAACAAATACGCTCCTTCAAGTACTGCGCCTAAACTATAGAAGTGACAAGTACTGCGCCTAAACTATAGAAGTGACATGAAAATGTTATATAGCGCGGTTGTTCCTCATTTAAAGACCTTTCATTTGATATAGGGCTTGGCGCGATCGGTTGGCTAGAACTCGAGATATGACTGAAAGGAGTGGGGAGTGTTTTTCGCTCTAAACAAATACGCTCCTTCAAGTACTGCGCCTAAACTATAGAAGTGACACGAAAATGTTATATAGCGCGGTTGTTCCTAATTTAAAGACCTTTCATTTGATATATGGCTTGGCGCGATGGGTTGGCTAGAACTCGAGATATGACTGAAAGGAGTGGGGAGTGTTTTTCGCTCTAAACAAATACGCTCCTTCAAGTACTGCGCCTAAACTATAGAAGTGACATCAAAATGTTATATATAATACATTTTGATATATTGTTTTTGCGTTCATTTTTAAAACATTTCTGTAGTTTTTTCTTTCGATAAATTTTGTGTCATCTTTTTTCGGCTCGGTTTCTGAAAATATGAACTCGACATATGGCTAAAAGGAGTGGGTAGTGTTTTTCGCTCGAAACAAATACGCTCCTTCAAGTACTGCGCCTAAACTATAGAAGTGACAACTACTCCGCCTAAACGATAGAAGTGACACGAAAATGTTATATAGCGCGGTTGTTCCCCATTTAAAGACCTTTCATGCGATATAGGGCTTGGCGCGATCGGTTGGCTAGAACTCGAGATATGACTGAAAGGAGTGGGGAGTGTTTTTCGCCCTAAACAAATACGCTACTTCAAGTACTGCGCCTAAACTATAGAAGTGACAAGTACTGCGCCTAAACTATAGAAGTGACATGAAAATGTTATATAGCGTGGTTGTTTCTCATTTAAAGACCTTTCATTTGATATATGGCTTGGCGCGATCTGTTGGCTAGAACTCGAGATATGACTGAAAGAAGTGGGGAGTGTTTTTCACTCTAAACAAATACGCTCCTTCAAGTACTGCGCCTAAACTATAGAAGTGACACGAAAATGTTATATAGCGCGGTTGTTCCTCATTTAAAGACCTTTCATTTGATATATGGCTTGGCGCGATCGGTTGGCTAGAACTCGAAATATGACTGAAAGGAGTGGGGAGTGTTTTTCGCCCTAAACAAATACGCTACATCAAGTACTGCGCCTAAACTATAGAAATGACACGTAGTGCGCCTAAACTATAGAAGTGACATGAAAATGTTATATAGCGCGGTTGTTTCTCATTTAAAGACCTTTTATTTGATATATGGCTTGGCGCGATCGGTTGGCTAGAACTCGAGATATGACTGAAAGGAGTGGGGAGTGTTTTTCGCTCTAAACAAATACGCTCCTTCAAGTACTGCGCCTAAACTATAGAAGTGACAAGTACTGCGCCTAAACTATAGAAGTGACATGAAAATGTTATATAGCGCGGTTGTTCCTCATTTAAAGACCTTTCATTTGATATATGGCTTGGCGCGATCTGTTGGCTAGAACTCGAGCTATGACTGAAAGAAGTGGGGAGTGTTTTTCGCTCTAAACAAATACGCTCCTTCAAGTACTGCGCCTAAACTATAGAAGTGACAAGTACTGCGCCTAAACTATAGAAGTGACATGAAAATGTTATATAGCGCGGTTGTTCCTCATTTAAAGACCTTTCATTTGATATAGGGCTTGGCGCGATCGGTTGGCTAGAACTCGAGATATGACTGAAAGGAGTGGGGAGTGTTTTTCGCCCTAAACAAATACGCTACTTCAAGTACTGCGCCTAAACTATAGAAATGACACGTAGTGCGCCTAAACTATAGAAGTGACATGAAAATGTTATATAGCGCGGTTGTTTCTCATTTAAAGACCTTTTATTTGATATATGGCTTGGCGCGATCGGTTGGCTAGAACTCGAGATATGACTGAAAGTAGTGGGGAGTGTTTTTCGCTCTAAACAAATACGCTCCTTCAAGTACTGCGCCTAAACTATAGAAGTGACAAGTACTGCGCCTAAACTATAGAAGTGACATGAAAATGTTATAAAGCGCGGTTGTTCCTCATTTAAAGACCTTTCATTTGATATATGGCTTGGCGCGATCTGTTGGCTAGAACTCGAGATATGACTGAAAGAAGTGGGGAGTGTTTTTCACTCTAAACAAATACGCTCCTTCAAGTACTGCGCCTAAACTATAAAAGTGACATGAAAATGTTATATAGCGCGGTTGTTCCTCTTTTAAAGACCTTTCATTTGATATATGGCTTGGCGCGATCGGTTGGCTAGAACTCGAGATATGACTGAAAGGACTGGGGAGTGTTTTTCGCTCTAAACAAATACGCTCCTTCAATTACTGCGCCTAAACTATAGAAGTGACAAGTACTGCGCCTAAACTATAGAAGTGACATGAAAATGTTATATAGCGCGGTTGTTCCTCATTTAAAGACCTTTCATTTGCTATATGGCTTGGCGCGATCGGTTGGCTAGAACTCGAGATATGACTGAAAGGAGTGGGGAGTGTTTTTCGCTCTAAACAAATACGCTCCTTCAAGTACTGCGCCTAAACTATAGAAGTGACAAGTACTGCGCCTAAACTATAGAAGTGACATGAAAATGTTATATAGCGCGGTTTTTCCTCATTTAAAGACCTTTCATTTGATATATAGCTTGGCGCGATCGGTTGGCTAGAACTCGAGATATGACTGAAAGGAGTGGGGAGTGTTTTTCGCCCTAAACAAATACGCTACTTCAAGTACTGCGCCTAAACTATAGAAATGACACGTAGTGCGCCTAAACTATAGAAGTGACATGAAAATGTTATATAGCGCGGTTGTTTCTCATTTAAAGACCTTTTATTTGATATATGGCTTGGCGCGATCTGTTGGCTAGAACTCGAGATATGACTGAAAGAAGTGGGGAGTGTTTTTCGCTCTAAACAAATACGCTCCTTCAAGTACTGCGCCTAAACTATAGAAGTGACAAGTACTGCGCCTAAACTATAGAAGTGACATGAAAATGTTATATAGCGTGGTTGTTTCTCATTTAAAGACCTTTCATTTGATATATGGCTTGGCGCGATCGGTTGGCTAGAACTCGAGATATGACTGAAAGGAGTGGGGAGTGTTTTTCGCTCTAAACAAATACGCTCCTTCAAGTACTGCGCCTAAACTATAGAAGTGACAAGTACTGCGCCTAAACTATAGAAGTGACATGAAAATGTTATATAGCGCGGTTGTTCCTCATTTAAAGACCTTTCATTTGATATATGGCTTGGCGCGATCTGTTGGCTAGAACTCGAGATATGACTGAAAGAAGTGGGGAGTGTTTTTCGCTCTAAACAAATACGCTCCTTCAAGTACTGCGCCTAAACTATAGAAGTGACAAGTACTGCGCCTAAACTATAGAAGTGACATGAAAATGTTATATAGCGCGGTTGTTCCTCATTTAAAGACCTTTCATTTGATATAGGGCTTGGCGCGATCGGTTGGCTAGAACTCGAGATATGACTGAAAGGAGTGGGGAGTGTTTTTCGCTCTAAACAAATACGCTCCTTCAAGTACTGCGCCTAAACTATAGAAGTGACACGAAAATGTTATATAGCGCGGTTGTTCCTCATTTAAAGACCTTTCATTTGATATATGGCTTGGCGCGATCGGTTGGCTAGAACTCGAAATATGACTGAAAGGAGTGGGGAGTGTTTTTCGCCCTAAACAAATACGCTACATCAAGTACTGCGCCTAAACTATAGAAATGACACGTAGTGCGCCTAAACTATAGAAGTGACATGAAAATGTTATATAGCGCGGTTGTTTCTCATTTAAAGACCTTTTATTTGATATATGGCTTGGCGCGATCGGTTGGCTAGAACTCGAGATATGACTGAAAGGAGTGGGGAGTGTTTTTCGCTCTAAACAAATACGCTCCTTCAAGTACTGCGCCTAAACTATAGAAGTGACAAGTACTGCGCCTAAACTATAGAAGTGACATGAAAATGTTATATAGCGCGGTTGTTCCTCATTTAAAGACCTTTCATTTGATATATGGCTTGGCGCGATCTGTTGGCTAGAACTCGAGCTATGACTGAAAGAAGTGGGGAGTGTTTTTCGCTCTAAACAAATACGCTCCTTCAAGTACTGCGCCTAAACTATAGAAGTGACAAGTACTGCGCCTAAACTATAGAAGTGACATGAAAATGTTATATAGCGCGGTTGTTCCTCATTTAAAGACCTTTCATTTGATATAGGGCTTGGCGCGATCGGTTGGCTAGAACTCGAGATATGACTGAAAGGAGTGGGGAGTGTTTTTCGCCCTAAACAAATACGCTACTTCAAGTACTGCGCCTAAACTATAGAAATGACACGTAGTGCGCCTAAACTATAGAAGTGACATGAAAATGTTATATAGCGCGGTTGTTTCTCATTTAAAGACCTTTTATTTGATATATGGCTTGGCGCGATCGGTTGGCTAGAACTCGAGATATGACTGAAAGTAGTGGGGAGTGTTTTTCGCTCTAAACAAATACGCTCCTTCAAGTACTGCGCCTAAACTATAGAAGTGACAAGTACTGCGCCTAAACTATAGAAGTGACATGAAAATGTTATATAGCGCGGTTGTTCCTCATTTAAAGACCTTTCATTTGATATATGGCTTGGCGCGATCTGTTGGCTAGAACTCGAGATATGACTGAAAGAAGTGGGGAGTGTTTTTCACTCTAAACAAATACGCTCCTTCAAGTACTGCGCCTAAACTACAAAAGTGACATGAAAATGTTATATAGCGCGGTTGTTCCTCTTTTAAAGACCTTTCATTTGATATATGGCTTGGCGCGATCGGTTGGCTAGAACTCGAGATATGACTGAAAGGACTGGGGAGTGTTTTTCGCTCTAAACAAATACGCTCCTTCAATTACTGCGCCTAAACTATAGAAGTGACAAGTACTGCGCCTAAACTATAGAAGTGACATGAAAATGTTATATAGCGCGGTTGTTCCTCATTTAAAGACCTTTCATTTGCTATATGGCTTGGCGCGATCGGTTGGCTAGAACTCGAGATATGACTGAAAGGAGTGGGGAGTGTTTTTCGCTCTAAACAAATACGCTCCTTCAAGTACTGCGCCTAAACTATAGAAGTGACAAGTACTGCGCCTAAACTATAGAAGTGACATGAAAATGTTATATAGCGCGGTTGTTCCTCATTTAAAGACCTTTCATTTGATATATAGCTTGGCGCGATCGGTTGGCTAGAACTCGAGATATGACTGAAAGGAGTGGGGAGTGTTTTTCGCCCTAAACAAATACGCTACTTCAAGTACTGCGCCTAAACTATAGAAATGACACGTAGTGCGCCTAAACTATAGAAGTGACATGAAAATGTTATATAGCGCGGTTGTTTCTCATTTAAAGACCTTTTATTTGATATATGGCTTGGCGCGATCTGTTGGCTAGAACTCGAGATATGACTGAAAGAAGTGGGGAGTGTTTTTCGCTCTAAACAAATACGCTCCTTCAAGTACTGCGCCTAAACTATAGAAGTGACAAGTACTGCGCCTAAACTATAGAAGTGACATGAAAATGTTATATAGCGTGGTTGTTTCTCATTTAAAGACCTTTCATTTGATATATGGCTTGGCGCGATCGGTTGGCTAGAACTCGAGATATGACTGAAAGGAGTGGGGAGTGTTTTTCGCTCTAAACAAATACGCTCCTTCAAGTACTGCGCCTAAACTATAGAAGTGACAAGTACTGCGCCTAAACTATAGAAGTGACATGAAAATGTTATATAGCGCGGTTGTTCCTCATTTAAAGACCTTTCATTTGATATATGGCTTGGCGCGATCTGTTGGCTAGAACTCGAGATATGACTGAAAGAAGTGGGGAGTGTTTTTCGCTCTAAACAAATACGCTCCTTCAAGTACTGCGCCTAAACTATAGAAGTGACAAGTACTGCGCCTAAACTATAGAAGTGACATGAAAATGTTATATAGCGCGGTTGTTCCTCATTTAAAGACCTTTCATTTGATATAGGGCTTGGCGCGATCGGTTGGCTAGAACTCGAGATATGACTGAAAGGAGTGGGGAGTGTTTTTCGCTCTAAACAAATACGCTCCTTCAAGTACTGCGCCTAAACTATAGAAGTGACACGAAAATGTTATATAGCGCGGTTGTTCCTAATTTAAAGACCTTTCATTTGATATATGGCTTGGCGCGATGGGTTGGCTAGAACTCGAGATATGACTGAAAGGAGTGGGGAGTGTTTTTCGCTCTAAACAAATACGCTCCTTCAAGTACTGCGCCTAAACTATAGAAGTGACATCAAAATGTTATATATAATACATTTTGATATATTGTTTTTGCGTTCATTTTTAAAACATTTCTGTAGTTTTTTCTTTCGATAAATTTTGTGTCATCTTTTTTCGGCTCGGTTTCTGAAAATATGAACTCGACATATGGCTAAAAGGAGTGGGTAGTGTTTTTCGCTCGAAACAAATACGCTCCTTCAAGTACTGCGCCTAAACTATAGAAGTGACAACTACTCCGCCTAAACGATAGAAGTGACACGAAAATGTTATATAGCGCGGTTGTTCCCCATTTAAAGACCTTTCATGCGATATAGGGCTTGGCGCGATCGGTTGGCTAGAACTCGAGATATGACTGAAAGGAGTGGGGAGTGTTTTTCGCCCTAAACAAATACGCTACTTCAAGTACTGCGCCTAAACTATAGAAGTGACAAGTACTGCGCCTAAACTATAGAAGTGACATGAAAATGTTATATAGCGTGGTTGTTTCTCATTTAAAGACCTTTCATTTGATATATGGCTTGGCGCGATCGGTTGGCTAGAACTCGAGATATGACTGAAAGGAGTGGGGAGTGTTTTTCGCTCTAAACAAATACGCTCCTTCAAGTACTGCGCCTAAACTATAGAAGTGACAAGTACTGCGCCTAAACTATAGAAGTGACATGAAAATGTTATATAGCGCGGTTGTTCCTCATTTAAAGACCTTTCATTTGATATATGGCTTGGCGCGATCGGTTGGCTAGAACTCGAGATATGACTGAAAGGAGTGGGGAGTGTTTTTCGCCCTAAACAAATACGCTACATCAAGTACTGCGCCTAAACTATAGAAATGACACGTAGTGCGCCTAAACTATAGAAGTGACATGAAAATGTTATATAGCGCGGTTGTTTCTCATTTAAAGACCTTTTATTTGATATATGGCTTGGCGCGATCTGTTGGCTAGAACTCGAGCTATGACTGAAAGAAGTGGGGAGTGTTTTTCGCTCTAAACAAATACGCTCCTTCAAGTACTGCGCCTAAACTATAGAAGTGACAAGTACTGCGCCTAAACTATAGAAGTGACATGAAAATGTTATATAGCGCGGTTGTTCCTCATTTAAAGACCTTTCATTTGATATAGGGCTTGGCGCGATCGGTTGGCTAGAACTCGAGATATGACTGAAAGGAGTGGGGAGTGTTTTTCGCCCTAAACAAATACGCTACTTCAAGTACTGCGCCTAAACTATAGAAATGACACGTAGTGCGCCTAAACTATAGAAGTGACATGAAAATGTTATATAGCGCGGTTGTTTCTCATTTAAAGACCTTTTATTTGATATATGGCTTGGCGCGATCGGTTGGCTAGAACTCGAGATATGACTGAAAGTAGTGGGGAGTGTTTTTCGCTCTAAACAAATACGCTCCTTCAAGTACTGCGCCTAAACTATAGAAGTGACAAGTACTGCGCCTAAACTATAGAAGTGACATGAAAATGTTATATAGCGTGGTTGTTCCTCATTTAAAGACCTTTCATTTGATATAGGGCTTGGCGCGATCGGTTGGCTAGAACTCGAGATATGACTGAAAGGAGTGGGGAGTGTTTTTCGCCCTAAACAAATACGCTACTTCAAGTACTGCGCCTAAACTATAGAAATGACACGTAGTGCGCCTAAACTATAGAAGTGACATGAAAATGTTATATAGCGCGATTGTTCCTCATTTAAAGACCTTTCATTTGATATATGGCTTGGCGCGATCGGTTGGCTAGAACTCGAGATATGACTGAAAGGAGTGGGGAGTGTTTTTCGCTCTAAACAAATACGCTCCTTCAAGTACTGCGCCTAAACTATAGAAGTGACATGTACTGCGCCTAAACTATAGAAGTGACAAGTACTGCGCCTAAACTATAGAAGTGACATGAAAATATTATATAGCGCGGTTGTTCCTCATTTAAAGACCTTTCATTTGATATATGGCTTGGCGCGATCGGTTGGCTAGAACTCGAGATATGACTGAAAGGAGTGGGGAGTGTTTTTCGCTCTAAACAAATACGCTCCTTCAAGTACTGCGCCTAAACTATAGAAGTGACAAGTACTGCGCCTAAACTATAGAAGTGACATCAAAATGTTATATATAATACATTTTGATATATTGTTTTTGCGTTCATTTTTAAAACATTTCTGTAGTTTTTTCTTTCGATAAATTTTGTGTCATCTTTTTTCGGCTCGGTTTCTGAAAATATGAACTCGACATATGGCTAAAAGGAGTGGGTAGTGTTTTTCGCTCGAAACAAATACGCTCCTTCAAGTACTGCGCCTAAACTATAGAAGTGACAACTACTCCGCCTAAACTATAGAAGTGACACGAAAATGTTATATAGCGCGGTTGTTCCCCATTTAAAGACCTTTCATGCGATATAGGGCTTGGCGCGATCGGTTGGCTAGAACTCGAGATATGACTGAAAGGAGTGGGGAGTGTTTTTCGCCCTAAACAAATACGCTACTTCAAGTACTGCGCCTAAACTATAGAAGTGACAAGTACTGCGCCTAAACTATAGAAGTGACATGAAAATGTTATATAGCGTGGTTGTTTCTCATTTAAAGACCTTTCATTTGATATATAGCTTGGCGCGATCGGTTGGCTAGAACTCGAGATATGACTGAAAGGAGTGGGGAGTGTTTTTCGCTCTAAACAAATACGCTCCTTCAAGTACTGCGCCTAAACTATAGAAGTGACACGAAAATGTTATATAGCGCGGTTGTTCCTCATTTAAAGACCTTTCATTTGATATATGGCTTGGCGCGATCGGTTGGCTAGAACTCGAAATATGACTGAAAGGAGTGGGGAGTGTTTTTCGCCCTAAACAAATACGCTACATCAAGTACTGCGCCTAAACTATAGAAATGACACGTAGTGCGCCTAAACTATAGAAGTGACACGAAAATGTTATATAGCGCGGTTGTTCCTCATTTAAAGACCTTTTATTTGATATATGGCTTGGCGCGATCGGTTGGCTAGAACTCGAGATATGACTGAAAGGAGTGGGGAGTGTTTTTCGCTCTAAACAAATACGCTCCTTCAAGTACTGCGCCTAAACTATAGAAGTGACAAGTACTGCGCCTAAACTATAGAAGTGACATGAAAATGTTATATAGCGCGGTTGTTCCTCATTTAAAGACCTTTCATTTGATATATGGCTTGGCGCGATCTGTTGGCTAGAACTCGACCTATGACTGAAAGAAGTGGGGAGTGTTTTTCGCTCTAAACAAATACGCTCCTTCAAGTACTGCGCCTAAACTATAGAAGTGACAAGTACTGCGCCTAAACTATAGAAGTGACATGAAAATGTTATATAGCGCGGTTGTTCCTCATTTAAAGACCTTTCATTTGATATAGGGCTTGGCGCGATCGGTTGGCTAGAACTCGAGATATGACTGAAAGGAGTGGGGAGTGTTTTTCGCCCTAAACAAATACGCTACTTCAAGTACTGCGCCTAAACTATAGAAATGACACGTAGTGCGCCTAAACTATAGAAGTGACATGAAAATGTTATATAGCGCGGTTGTTTCTCATTTAAAGACCTTTTATTTGATATATGGCTTGGCGCGATCGGTTGGCTAGAACTCGAGATATGACTGAAAGTAGTGGGGAGTGTTTTTCGCTCTAAACAAATACGCTCCTTCAAGTACTGCGCCTAAACTATAGAAGTGACAAGTACTGCGCCTAAACTATAGAAGTGACATGAAAATGTTATATAGCGCGGTTGTTCCTCATTTAAAGACCTTTCATTTGATATATGGCTTGGCGCGATCTGTTGGCTAGAACTCGAGATATGACTGAAAGAAGTGGGGAGTGTTTTTCACTCTAAACAAATACGCTCCTTCAAGTACTGCGCCTAAACTATAAAAGTGACATGAAAATGTTATATAGCGCGGTTGTTCCTCTTTTAAAGACCTTTCATTTGATATATGGCTTGGCGCGATCGGTTGGCTAGAACTCGAGATATGACTGAAAGGACTGGGGAGTGTTTTTCGCTCTAAACAAATACGCTCCTTCAATTACTGCGCCTAAACTATAGAAGTGACAAGTACTGCGCCTAAACTATAGAAGTGACATGAAAATGTTATATAGCGCGGTTGTTCCTCATTTAAAGACCTTTCATTTGCTATATGGCTTGGCGTGATCGGTTGGCTAGAACTCGAGATATGACTGAAAGGAGTGGGGAGTGTTTTTCGCTCTAAACAAATACGCTCCTTCAAGTACTGCGCCTAAACTATAGAAGTGACAAGTACTGCGCCTAAACTATAGAAGTGACATGAAAATGTTATATAGCGCGGTTGTTCCTCATTTAAAGACCTTTCATTTAATATATAGCTTGGCGCGATCGGTTGGCTAGAACTCGAGATATGACTGAAAGGAGTGGGGAGTGTTTTTCGCCCTAAACAAATACGCTACTTCAAGTACTGCGCCTAAACTATAGAAATGACACGTAGTGCGCCTAAACTATAGAAGTGACATGAAAATGTTATATAGCGCGGTTGTTTCTCATTTAAAGACCTTTTATTTGATATATGGCTTGGCGCGATCTGTTGGCTAGAACTCGAGATATGACTGAAAGAAGTGGGGAGTGTTTTTCGCTCTAAACAAATACGCTCCTTCAAGTACTGCGCCTAAACTATAGAAGTGACAAGTACTGCGCCTAAACTATAGAAGTGACATGAAAATGTTATATAGCGTGGTTGTTTCTCATTTAAAGACCTTTCATTTGATATATGGCTTGGCGCGATCGGTTGGCTAGAACTCGAGATATGACTGAAAGGAGTGGGGAGTGTTTTTCGCTCTAAACAAATACGCTCCTTCAAGTACTGCGCCTAAACTATAGAAGTGACAAGTACTGCGCCTAAACTATAGAAGTGACATGAAAATGTTATATAGCGCGGTTGTTCCTCATTTAAAGACCTTTCATTTGATATATGGCTTGGCGCGATCTGTTGGCTAGAACTCGAGATATGACTGAAAGAAGTGGGGAGTGTTTTTCGCTCTAAACAAATACGCTCCTTCAAGTACTGCGCCTAAACTATAGAAGTGACAAGTACTGCGCCTAAACTATAGAAGTGACATGAAAATGTTATATAGCGCGGTTGTTCCTCATTTAAAGACCTTTCATTTGATATAGGGCTTGGCGCGATCGGTTGGCTAGAACTCGAGATATGACTGAAAGGAGTGGGGAGTGTTTTTCGCTCTAAACAAATACGCTCCTTCAAGTACTGCGCCTAAACTATAGAAGTGACACGAAAATGTTATATAGCGCGGTTGTTCCTAATTTAAAGACCTTTCATTTGATATATGGCTTGGCGCGATGGGTTGGCTAGAACTCGAGATATGACTGAAAGGAGTGGGGAGTGTTTTTCGCTCTAAACAAATACGCTCCTTCAAGTACTGCGCCTAAACTATAGAAGTGACATCAAAATGTTATATATAATACATTTTGATATATTGTTTTTGCGTTCATTTTTAAAACATTTCTGTAGTTTTTTCTTTCGATAAATTTTGTGTCATCTTTTTTCGGCTCGGTTTCTGAAAATATGAACTCGACATATGGCTAAAAGGAGTGGGTAGTGTTTTTCGCTCGAAACAAATACGCTCCTTCAAGTACTGCGCCTAAACTATAGAAGTGACAACTACTCCGCCTAAACGATAGAAGTGACACGAAAATGTTATATAGCGCGGTTGTTCCCCATTTAAAGACCTTTCATGCGATATAGGGCTTGGCGCGATCGGTTGGCTAGAACTCGAGATATGACTGAAAGGAGTGGGGAGTGTTTTTCGCCCTAAACAAATACGCTACTTCAAGTACTGCGCCTAAACTATAGAAGTGACAAGTACTGCGCCTAAACTATAGAAGTGACATGAAAATGTTATATAGCGTGGTTGTTTCTCATTTAAAGACCTTTCATTTGATATATGGCTTGGCGCGATCGGTTGGCTAGAACTCGAGATATGACTGAAAGGAGTGGGGAGTGTTTTTCGCTCTAAACAAATACGCTCCTTCAAGTACTGCGCCTAAACTATAGAAGTGACAAGTACTGCGCCTAAACTATAGAAGTGACATGAAAATGTTATATAGCGCGGTTGTTCCTCATTTAAAGACCTTTCATTTGATATATGGCTTGGCGCGATCGGTTGGCTAGAACTCGAGATATGACTGAAAGGAGTGGGGAGTGTTTTTCGCCCTAAACAAATACGCTACTTCAAGTACTGCGCCTAAACTATAGAAATGACACGTAGTGCGCCTAAACTATAGAAGTGACATGAAAATGTTATATAGCGCAGTTGTTTCTCATTTAAAGACCTTTTATTTGATATATGGCTTGGCGCGATCGGTTGGCTAGAACTCGAGATATGACTGAAAGTAGTGGGGAGTGTTTTTCGCTCTAAACAAATACGCTCCTTCAAGTACTGCGCCTAAACTATAGAAGTGACAAGTACTGCGCCTAAACTATAGAAGTGACATGAAAATGTTATATAGCGCGGTTGTTCCTCATTTAAAGACCTTTCATTTGATATATGGCTTGGCGCGATCTGTTGGCTAGAACTCGAGATATGACTGAAAGAAGTGGGGAGTGTTTTTCGCTCTAAACAAATACGCTCCTTCAAGTACTGCGCCTAAACTATAGAAGTGACAAGTACTGCGCCTAAACTATAGAAGTGACATGAAAATGTTATATAGCGTGGTTGTTTCTCATTTAAAGACCTTTCATTTGATATATGGCTTGGCGCGATCGGTTGGCTAGAACTCGAGATATGACTGAAAGGAGTGGGGAGTGTTTTTCGCTCTAAACAAATACGCTCCTTCCAGTACTGCGCCTAAACTATAGAAGTGACAAGTACTGCGCCTAAACTATAGAAGTGACATGAAAATGTTATATAGCGCGGTTGTTCCTCATTTAAAGAGCTTTCATTTGATATATGGCTTGGCGCGATCTGTTGGCTAGAACTCGAGATATGACTGAAAGAAGTGGGGAGTGTTTTTCGCTCTAAACAAATACGCTCATTCAAGTACTGCGCCTAAACTATAGAAGTGACACGAAAATTTTATATAGCGCGGTTGTTCCTCATTTAAAGACCTTTCATTTGATATATGGCTTGGCGCGATCGGTTGGCTAGAACTCGAGATATGACTGAAAGGAGTGGGGAGTGTTTTTCGCTCTAAACAAATACGCTCCTTCAAGTACTGCGCCTAAACTATAGAAGTGACAAGTACTGCGCCTAAACTATAGAAGTGACATGAAAATGTTATATAGCGCGGTTGTTCCTCATTTAAAGACCTTTCATTTGATATATGGCTTGGCGCGATCGGTTGGCTAGAACTCGAGATATGACTGAAAGGAGTGGGGAGTGTTTTTCGCTCTAAACAAATACGCTCCTTCAAGTACTGCGCCTAAACTATAGAAGTGACAAGTACTGCGCCTAAACTATAGAAGTGACATGAAAATGTTATATAGCGCGGTTGTTCCTCATTTAAAGACCTTTCATTTGATATATGGCTTGGCGCGATCGGTTGGCTAGAACTCGAGATATGACTGAAAGGAGTGGGGAGTGTTTTTCGCCCTAAACAAATACGCTACTTCAAGTACTGCGCCTAAACTATAGAAATGACACGTAGTGCGCCTAAACTATAGAAGTGACATGAAAATGTTATATAGCGCGGTTGTTTCTCATTTAAAGACCTTTTATTTGATATATGGCTTGGCGCGATCGGTTGGCTAGAACTCGAGATATGACTGAAAGTAGTGGGGAGTGTTTTCGCTCTAAACAAATACGCTCGTTCAAGTACTGCGCCTAAACTATAGAAGTGACGAGTACTGCGCCTAAACTATAGAAGTGACATGAAAATGTTATATAGCGCGGTTGTTCCTCATTTAAAGACCTTTCATTTGATATATGGCTTGGCGCGATCTGTTGGCTAGAACTCGAGATATGACTGAAAGAAGTGGGGAGTGTTTTTCGCTCTAAACAAATACGCTCCTTCAAGTACTGCGCCTAAACTATCGAAGTGACAAGTACTGCGCCTAAACTATAGAAGTGACATGAAAATGTTATATAGCCTGGTTGTTTCTCATTTAAAGACCTTTCATTTGATATATGGCTTGGCGCGATCTGTTGGCTAGAACTCGAGATATGACTGAAAGAAGTGGGGAGTGTTTTTCACTCTAAACAAATACGCTCCTTCAAGTACTGCGCCTAAACTATAAAAGTGACACGAAAATTTTATATAGCGCGGTTGTTCCTCATTTAAAGACCTTTCATTTGATATATGGCTTGGCGCGATCGGTTGGCTAGAACTCGAGATATGACTGAAAGGAGTGGGGAGTGTTTTTCGCTCTAAACAAATACGATCCTTCAAGTACTGCGCCTAAACTATAGAAGTGACAAGTACTGCGCCTAAACTATAGAAGTGACATGAAAATGTTATATAGCGCGATTGTTCCTCATTTAAAGACCTTTCATTTGATATATGGCTTGGCGCGATCGGTTGGCTAGAACTCGAGATATGACTGAAAGGAGTGGGGAGTGTTTTTCGCTCTAAACAAATACGCTCCTTCAAGTACTGCGCCTAAACTATAGAAGTGACAAGTACTGCGCCTAAACTATAGAAGTGACATCAAAATGTTATATATAATACATTTTGATATATTGTTTTTGCGTTCATTTTTAAAACATTTCTGTAGTTTTTTCTTTCGATAAATTTTGTGTCATCTTTTTTCGGCTCGGTTTCTGAAAATATGAACTCGACATATGGCTAAAAGGAGTGGGTAGTGTTTTTCGCTCGAAACAAATACGCTCCTTCAAGTACTGCGCCTAAACTATAGAAGTGACAACTACTCCGCCTAAACTATAGAAGTGACACGAAAATGTTATATAGCGCGGTTGTTCCCCATTTAAAGACCTTTCATGCGATATAGGGCTTGGCGCGATCGGTTGGCTAGAACTCGAGATATGACTGAAAGGAGTGGGGAGTGTTTTTCGCCCTAAACAAATACGCTACTTCAAGTACTGCGCCTAAACTATAGAAGTGACAAGTACTGCGCCTAAACTATAGAAGTGACATGAAAATGTTATATAGCGTGGTTGTTTCTCATTTAAAGACCTTTCATTTGATATATGGCTTGGCGCGATCGGTTGGCTAGAACTCGAGATATGACTGAAAGGAGTGGGGAGTGTTTTTCGCTCTAAACAAATACGCTCCTTCAAGTACTGCGCCTAAACTATAGAAGTGACAAGTACTGCGCCTAAACTATAGAAGTGACATGAAAATGTTATATAGCTCATTTAAAGACCTTTTATTTGATATATGGCTTGGCGCGATCGGTTGGCTAGAACTCGAGATATGACTGAAAGTAGTGGGGAGTGTTTTTCGCTCTAAACAAATACGCTCCTTCAAGTACTGCGCCTAAACTATAGAAGTGACAAGTACTGCGCCTAAACTATAGAAGTGACATGAAAATGTTATATAGCGCGGTTGTTCCTCATTTAAAGACCTTTCATTTGATATATGGCTTGGCGCGATCTGTTGGCTAGAACTCGAGATATGACTGAAAGAAGTGGGGAGTGTTTTTCGCTCTAAACAAATACGCTCCTTCAAGTACTGCGCCTAAACTATAGAAGTGACAAGTACTGCGCCTAAACTATAGAAGTGACATGAAAATGTTATATAGCGTGGTTGTTTCTCATTTAAAGACCTTTCATTTGATATATGGCTTGGCGCGATCGGTTGGCTAGAACTCGAGATATGACTGAAAGGAGTGGGGAGTGTTTTTCGCTCTAAACAAATACGCTCCTTCAAGTACTGCGCCTAAACTATAGAAGTGACAAGTACTGCGCCTAAACTATAGAAGTGACATGAAAATGTTATATAGCGCGGTTGTTCCTCATTTAAAGACCTTTCATTTGATATATGGCTTGGCGCGATCTGTTGGCTAGAACTCGAGATATGACTGAAAGAAGTGGGGAGTGTTTTTCACTCTAAACAAATACGCTCCTTCAAGTACTGCGCCTAAACTATAGAAGTGACATGAAAATGTTATATAGCGCGGTTGTTTCTCATTTAAAGACCTTTTATTTGATATATGGCTTGGCGCGATCGGTTGGCTAGAACTCGAGATATGACTGAAAGGAGTGGGGAGTGTTTTTCGCTCTAAACAAATACGCTCCTTCAAGTACTGCGCCTAAACTATAGAAGTGACAAGTACTGCGCCTAAACTATAGAAGTGACATGAAAATGTTATATAGCGCGGTTGTTCCTCATTTAAAGACCTTTCATTTGATATATGGCTTGGCGCGATCTGTTGGCTAGAACTCGAGCTATGACTGAAAGAAGTGGGGAGTGTTTTTCGCTCTAAACAAATACGCTCCTTCAATTACTGCGCCTAAACTATAGAAGTGACAAGTACTGCGCCTAAACTATAGAAGTGACATGAAAATGTTATATAGCGCGGTTGTTCCTCATTTAAAGACCTTTCATTTGATATATGGCTTGGCGCGATCGGTTGGCTAGAACTCGCGATATGACTGAAAGGAGAGGGGAGTGTTTTTCGCTCTAAACAAATACGCTCCTTCAAGTACTGCGCCTAAACTATAGAAGTGACAAGTACTGCGCCTAAACTATAGAAGTGACATGAAAATGTTATATAGCGCGGTTGTTCCTCATTTAAAGACCTTTCATTTGATATATGGCTTGGCGCGATCGGTTGGCTAGAACTCGAGATATGACTGAAAGGAGTGGGGAGTGTTTTTCGCCCTAAACAAATACGCTACTTCAAGTACTGCGCCTAAACTATAGAAATGACACGTAGTGCGCCTAAACTATAGAAGTGACATGAAAATGTTATATAGCGTGGTTGTTTCTCATTTAAAGACCTTTTATTTGATATATGGCTTGGCGCGATCTGTTGGCTAGAACTCGAGATATGACTGAAAGAAGTGGGGAGTGTTTTTCGCTCTAAACAAATACGCTCCTTCAAGTACTGCGCCTAAACTATAGAAGTGACAAGTACTGCGCCTAAACTATAGAAGTGACATGAAAATGTTATATAGCGTGGTTGTTTCTCATTTAAAGACCTTTCATTTGATATATGGCTTGGCGCGATCGGTTGGCTAGAACTCGAGATATGACTGAAAGGAGTGGGGAGTGTTTTTCGCTCTAAACAAATACGCTCCTTCAAGTACTGCGCCTAAACTATAGAAGTGACAAGTACTGCGCCTAAACTATAGAAGTGACATGAAAATGTTATATAGCGCGGTTGTTCCTCATTTAAAGACCTTTCATTTGATATATGGCTTGGCGCGATCTGTTGGCTAGAACTCGAGATATGACTGAAAGAAGTGGGGAGTGTTTTTCGCTCTAAACAAATACGCTCCTTCAAGTACTGCGCCTAAACTATAGAAGTGACAAGTACTGCGCCTAAACTATAGAAGTGACATGAAAATGTTATATAGCGCGGTTGTTCCTCATTTAAAGACCTTTCATTTGATATAGGGCTTGGCGCGATCGGTTGGCTAGAACTCGAGATATGACTGAAAGGAGTGGGGAGTGTTTTTCGCTCTAAACAAATACGCTCCTTCAAGTACTGCGCCTAAACTATAGAAGTGACACGAAAATGTTATATAGCGTGGTTGTTCCTAATTTAAAGACCTTTCATTTGATATATGGCTTGGCGCGATGGGTTGGCTAGAACTCGAGATATGACTGAAAGGAGTGGGGAGTGTTTTTCGCTCTAAACAAATACGCTCCTTCAAGTACTGCGCCTAAACTATAGAAGTGACATCAAAATGTTATATATAATACATTTTGATATATTGTTTTTGCGTTCATTTTTAAAACATTTCTGTAGTTTTTTCTTTCGATAAATTTTGTGTCATCTTTTTTCGGCTCGGTTTCTGAAAATATGAACTCGACATATGGCTAAAAGGAGTGGGTAGTATTTTTCGCTCGAAACAAATACGCTCCTTCAAGTACTGCGCCTAAACTATAGAAGTGACAACTACTCCGCCTAAACGATAGAAGTGACACGAAAATGTTATATAGCGCGGTTGTTCCCCATTTAAAGACCTTTCATGCGATATAGGGCTTGGCGCGATCGGTTGGCTAGAACTCGAGATATGACTGAAAGGAGTGGGGAGTGTTTTTCGCCCTAAACAAATACGCTACTTCAAGTACTGCGCCTAAACTATAGAAGTGACAAGTACTGCGCCTAAACTATAGAAGTGACATGAAAATGTTATATAGCGTGGTTGTTTCTCATTTAAAGACCTTTCATTTGATATATGGCTTGGCGCGATCGGTTGGCTAGAACTCGAGATATGACTGAAAGAAGTGGGGAGTATTTTTCGCTCTAAACAAATACGCTCCTTCAAGTACTGCGCCTAAACTATAGAAGTGACAAGTACTGCGCCTAAACTATAGAAGTGACATGAAAATGTTATATAGCGTGGTTGTTTCTCATTTAAAGACCTTTTATTTGATATATGGCTTGGCGCGATCGGTTGGCTAGAACTCGAGATATGACTGAAAGTAGTGGGGAGTGTTTTTCGCTCTAAACAAATACGCTCCTTCAAGTACTGCGCCTAAACTATAGAAGTGACAAGTACTGCGCCTAAACTATAGAAGTGACATGAAAATGTTATATAGCGCGGTTGTTCCTCATTTAAAGACCTTTCATTTGATATATGGCTTGGCGCGATCTGTTGGCTAGAACTCGAGATATGACTGAAAGAAGTGGGGAGTGTTTTTCGCTCTAAACAAATACGCTCCTTCAAGTACTGCGCCTAAACTATAGAAGTGACAAGTACTGCGCCTAAACTATAGAAGTGACATGAAAATGTTATATAGCGTGGTTGTTTCTCATTTAAAGACCTTTCATTTGATATATGGCTTGGCGCGATCGGTTGGCTAGAACTCGAGATATGACTGAAAGGAGTGGGGAGTGTTTTTCGCTCTAAACAAATACGCTCCTTCAAGTACTGCGCCTAAACTATAGAAGTGACAAGTACTGCGCCTAAACTATAGAAGTGACATGAAAATGTTATATAGCGCGGTTGTTCCTCATTTAAAGACCTTTCATTTGATATATGGCTTGGCGCGATCTGTTGGCTAGAACTCGAGATATGACTGAAAGAAGTGGGGAGTGTTTTTCACTCTAAACAAATACGCTCCTTCAAGTACTGCGCCTAAACTATAGAAGTGACATGAAAATGTTATATAGCGCGGTTGTTTCTCATTTAAAGACCTTTTATTTGATATATGGCTTGGCGCGATCGGTTGGCTAGAACTCGAGATATGACTGAAAGGAGTGGGGAGTGTTTTTCGCTCTAAACAAATACGCTCCTTCAAGTACTGCGCCTAAACTATAGAAGTGACAAGTACTGCGCCTAAACTATAGAAGTGACATGAAAATGTTATATAGCGCGGTTGTTCCTCATTTAAAGACCTTTCATTTGATATATGGCTTGGCGCGATCTGTTGGCTAGAACTCGAGCTATGACTGAAAGAAGTGGGGAGTGTTTTTCGCTCTAAACAAATACGCTCCTTCAATTACTGCGCCTAAACTATAGAAGTGACAAGTACTGCGCCTAAACTATAGAAGTGACATGAAAATGTTATATAGCGCGGTTGTTCCTCATTTAAAGACCTTTCATTTGATATATGGCTTGGCGCGATCGGTTGGCTAGAACTCGAGATATGACTGAAAGGAGTGGGGAGTGTTTTTCGCTCTAAACAAATACGCTCCTTCAAGTACTGCGCCTAAACTATAGAAGTGACAAGTACTGCGCCTAAACTATAGAAGTGACATGAAAATGTTATATAGCGCGGTTGTTCCTCATTTAAAGACCTTTCATTTGATATATGGCTTGGCGCGATCGGTTGGCTAGAACTCGAGATATGACTGAAAGGAGTGGGGAGTGTTTTTCGCCCTAAACAAATACGCTACTTCAAGTACTGCGCCTAAACTATAGAAATGACACGTAGTGCGCCTAAACTATAGAAGTGACATGAAAATGTTATATAGCGCGGTTGTTTCTCATTTAAAGACCTTTTATTTGATATATGGCTTGGCGCGATCTGTTGGCTAGAACTCGAGATATGACTGAAAGAAGTGGGGAGTGTTTTTCGCTCTAAACAAATACGCTCCTTCAAGTACTGCGCCTAAACTATAGAAGTGACAAGTACTGCGCCTAAACTATAAAAGTGACATGAAAATGTTATATAGCGTGGTTGTTTCTCATTTAAAGACCTTTCATTTGATATATGGCTTGGCGCGATCGGTTGGCTAGAACTCGAGATATGACTGAAAGGAGTGGGGAGTGTTTTTCGCTCTAAACAAATACGCTCCTTCAAGTACTGCGCCTAAACTATAGAAGTGACAAGTACTGCGCCTAAACTATAGAAGTGACATGAAAATGTTATATAGCGCGGTTGTTCCTCATTTAAAGACCTTTCATTTGATATATGGCTTGGCGCGATCTGTTGGCTAGAACTCGAGATATGACTGAAAGAAGTGGGGAGTGTTTTTCGCTCTAAACAAATACGCTCCTTCAAGTACTGCGCCTAAACTATAGAAGTGACAAGTACTGCGCCTAAACTATAGAAGTGACATGAAAATGTTATATAGCGCGGTTGTTCCTCATTTAAAGACCTTTCATTTGATATAGGGCTTGGCGCGATCGGTTGGCTAGAACTCGAGATATGACTGAAAGGAGTGGGGAGTGTTTTTCGCTCTAAACAAATACGCTCCTTCAAGTACTGCGCCTAAACTATAGAAGTGACACGAAAATGTTATATAGCGCGGTTGTTTCTAATTTAAAGACCTTTCATTTGATATATGGCTTGGCGCGATGGGTTGGCTAGAACTCGAGATATGACTGAAAGGAGTGGGGAGTGTTTTTCGCTCTAAACAAATACGCTCCTTCAAGTACTGCGCCTAAACTATAGAAGTGACATCAAAATGTTATATATAATACATTTTGATATATTGTTTTTGCGTTCATTTTTAAAACATTTCTGTAGTTTTTTCTTTCGATAAATTTTGTGTCATCTTTTTTCGGCTCGGTTTCTGAAAATATGAACTCGACATATGGCTAAAAGGAGTGGGTAGTGTTTTTCGCTCGAAACAAATACGCTCCTTCAAGTACTGCGCCTAAACTATAGAAGTGACAACTACTCCGCCTAAACGATAGAAGTGACACGAAAATGTTATATAGCGCGGTTGTTCCCCATTTAAAGACCTTTCATGCGATATAGGGCTTGGCGCGATCGGTTGGCTAGAACTCGAGATATGACTGAAAGGAGTGGGGAGTGTTTTTCGCCCTAAACAAATACGCTACTTCAAGTACTGCGCCTAAACTATAGAAGTGACAAGTACTGCGCCTAAACTATAGAAGTGACATGAAAATGTTATATAGCGTGGTTGTTTCTCATTTAAAGACCTTTCATTTGATATATGGCTTGGCGCGATCGGTTGGCTAGAACTCGAGATATGACTGAAAGGAGTGGGGAGTGTTTTTCGCTCTAAACAAATACGCTCCTTCAAGTACTGCGCCTAAACTATAGAAGTGACAAGTACTGCGCCTAAACTATAGAAGTGACATGAAAATGTTATATAGCTCATTTAAAGACCTTTTATTTGATATATGGCTTGGCGCGATCGGTTGGCTAGAACTCGAGATATGACTGAAAGTAGTGGGGAGTGTTTTTCGCTCTAAACAAATACGCTCCTTCAAGTACTGCGCCTAAACTATAGAAGTGACAAGTACTGCGCCTAAACTATAGAAGTGACATGAAAATGTTATATAGCGCGGTTGTTCCTCATTTAAAGACCTTTCATTTGATATATGGCTTGGCGCGATCTGTTGGCTAGAACTCGAGATATGACTGAAAGAAGTGGGGAGTGTTTTTCGCTCTAAACAAATACGCTCCTTCAAGTACTGCGCCTAAACTATAGAAGTGACAAGTACTGCGCCTAAACTATAGATGTGACATGAAAATGTTATATAGCGTGGTTGTTTCTCATTTAAAGACCTTTCATTTGATATATGGCTTGGCGCGATCGGTTGGCTAGAACTCGAGATATGACTGAAAGGAGTGGGGAGTGTTTTTCGCTCTAAACAAATACGCTCCTTCAAGTACTGCGCCTAAACTATAGAAGTGACAAGTACTGCGCCTAAACTATAGAAGTGACATGAAAATGTTATATAGCGCGGTTGTTCCTCATTTAAAGACCTTTCATTTGATATATGGCTTGGCGCGATCTGTTGGCTAGAACTCGAGATATGACTGAAAGAAGTGGGGAGTGTTTTTCACTCTAAACAAATACGCTCCTTCAAGTACTGCGCCTAAACTATAGAAGTGACATGAAAATGTTATATAGCGCGGTTGTTTCTCATTTAAAGACCTTTTATTTGATATATGGCTTGGCGCGATCGGTTGGCTAGAACTCGAGATATGACTGAAAGGAGTGGGGAGTGTTTTTCGCTCTAAACAAATACGCTCCTTCAAGTACTGCGCCTAAACTATAGAAGTGACAAGTACTGCGCCTAAACTATAGAAGTGACATGAAAATGTTATATAGCGCGGTTGTTCCTCATTTAAAGACCTTTCATTTGATATATGGCTTGGCGCGATCTGTTGGCTAGAACTCGAGATATGACTGAAAGAAGTGGGGAGTGTTTTTCACTCTAAACAAATACGCTCCTTCAAGTACTGCGCCTAAACTATAGAAGTGACACGAAAATGTTATATAGCGCGGTTGTTTCTCATTTAAAGACCTTTTATTTGATATATGGCTTGGCGCGATCGGTTGGCTAGAACTCGAAATATGACTGAAAGGATTGGGGAGTGTTTTTCGCCCTAAACAAATACGCTACTTCAAGTACTGCGCCTAAACTATAGAAATGACACGTAGTGCGCCTAAACTATAGAAGTGACATGAAAATGTTATATAGCGTGGTTGTTTCTCATTTAAAGACCTTTTATTTGATATATGGCTTGGCGCGATCGCTTGGCTAGAACTCGAGATATGACTGAAAGTAGTGGGGAGTGTTTTTCGCTCTAAACAAATACGCTCCTTCAAGTACTGCGCCTAAACTATAGAAGTGACAAGTACTGCGCCTAAACTATAGAAGTGACATGAAAATGTAATATAGCGTGGTTGTTTCTCATTTAAAGACCTTTCATTTGATATATGGCTTGGCGCGATCGGTTGGCTAGAACTCGAGATATGACTGAAAGGAGTGGGGAGTGTTTTTCGCTCTAAACAAATACGCTCCTTCAAGTACTGCGCCTAAACTATAGAAGTGACAAGTACTGCGCCTAAACTATAGAAGTGGCATGAAAATGTTATATAGCGCGGTTGTTCCTCATTTAAAGACCTTTCATTTGATATATGGCTTGGCGCGATCTGTTGGCTAGAACTCGAGATATGACTGAAAGAAGTGGGGAGTGTTTTTCGCTCTAAACAAATACGCTCCTTCAAGTACTGCGCCTAAACTATAGAAGTGACAAGTACTGCGCCTAAACTATAGAAGTGACATGAAAATATTATATAGCGTGGTTGTTTCTCATTTAAAGACCTTTCATTTGATATATGGCTTGGCGCGATCGGTTGGCCAGAACTCGAGATATGACTGAAAGGAGTGGGGAGTGTTTTTCGCTCTAAACAAATACGCTCCTTCAAGTACTGCGCCTAAACTATAGAAGTTACAAGTACTGCGCCTAAACTATAGAAGTGACATGAAAATGTTATATAGCGCGGTTGTTCCTCATTTAAAGACCTTTTATTTGATATATGGCTTGGCGCGATCTGTTGGCTAGAACTCGAGATATGACTGAAAGAAGTGGGGAGTGTTTTTCGCTCTAAACAAATACGCTCATTCAAGTTCTGCGCCTAAACTATAGAAGTGACACGAAAATTTTATATAGCGCGGTTGTTCCTCATTTAAAGACCTTTCATTTGATATATGGCTTGGCGCGATCGGTTGGCTAGAACTCGAGATATGACTGAAAGGAGTGGGGAGTGTTTTTCGCTCTAAACAAATACGCTCCTTCAAGTACTGCGCCTAAACTATAGAAGTGACAAGTACTGCGCCTAAACTATAGAAGTGACATGAAAATGTTATATAGCGCGGTTGTTCCTCATTTAAAGACCTTTCATTTGATATATGGCTTGGCGCGATCGGTTGGCTAGAACTCGAGATATGACTGAAAGGAGTGGGGAGTGTTTTTCGCCCTAAACAAATACGCTACTTCAAGTACTGCGCCTAAACTATAGAAATGACACGTAGTGCGCCTAAACTATAGAAGTGACATGAAAATGTTATATAGCGCGGTTGTTTCTCATTTAAAGACCTTTTATTTGATATATGGCTTGGCGCGATCGGTTGGCTAGAACTCGAGATATGACTGAAAGTAGTGGGGAGTGTTTTTCGCTCTAAACAAATACGCTCCTTCAAGTACTGCGCCTAAACTATAGAAGTGACATGAAAATGTTATATAGCGCAGTTGTTCCTCATTTAAAGACCTTTCATTTGATATATGGCTTGGCGCGATCTGTTGGCTAGAACTCGAGATATGACTGAAAGAAGTGGGGAGTGTTTTTCGCTCTAAACAAATACGCTCCTTCAAGTACTGCGCCTAAACTATAGAAGTGACAAGTACTGCGCCTAAACTATAGAAGTGACATGAAAATGTTATATAGCGTGGTTGCTTCTCATTTAAAGACCTTTCATTTGATATATGGCTTGGCGCGATCGATTGGCTAGAACTCGAGATATGACTGAAAGGAGTGGGGAGTGTTTTTCGCTCTAAACAAATACGCTCCTTCAAGTACTGCGCCTAAACTATAGAAGTGACAAGTACTGCGCCTAAACTATAGAAGTGACATGAAAATGTTATATAGCGCGGTTGTTCCTCATTTAAAGACCTTTCATTTGATATATGGCTTGGCGCGATCGGTTGGCTAGAACTCGAGATATGACTGAAAGGAGTGGGGAGTGTTTTTCGCCCTAAACAACTACGCTACTTCAAGTACTGCGCCTAAACTATAGAAATGACACGTAGTGCGCCTAAACTATAGAAGTGACATGAAAATGTTATATAGCGCGGTTGTTTCTCATTTAAAGACCTTTTATTTGATATATGGCTTGGCGCGATCGGTTGGCTAGAACTCGAGATATGACTGAAAGTAGTGGGGAGTGTTTTTCGCTCTAAACAAATACGCTCCTTCAAGTACTGCGCCTAAACTATAGAAGTGACAAGTACTGCGCCTAAACTATAGAAGTGACATGAAAATGTTATATAGCGCGGTTGTTCCTCATTTAAAGACCTTTCATTTGATATATGGCTTGGCGCGATCTGTTGGCTAGAACTCGAGATATGACTGAAAGAAGTGGGGAGTGTTTTTCGCTCTAAACAAATACGCTCCTTCAAGTACTGCGCCTAAACTATAGAAGTGACAAGTACTGCGCCTAAACTATAGAAGTGACATGAAAATGTTATAAAGCGTGGTTGTTTCTCATTTAAAGACCTTTCATTTGATATATGGCTTGGCGCGATCGGTTGGCTAGAACTCGAGATATGACTGAAAGGAGTGGGGAGTGTTTTTCGCTCTAAACAAATACGCTCCTTCAAGTACTGCGCCTAAACTATAGAAGTGACAAGTACTGCGCCTAAACTATAGAAGTGACATGAAAATGTTATATAGCGCGGTTGTTCCTCATTTAAAGACCTTTCATTTGATATATGGCTTGGCGCGATCTGTTGGCTAGAACTCGAGATATGACTGAAAGAAGTGGGGAGTGTTTTTCACTCTAAACAAATACGCTCCTTCAAGTACTGCGCCTAAACTATAAAAGTGACACGAAAATTTTATATATCGCGGTTGTTCCTCATTTAAAGACCTTTCATTTGATATATGGCTTGGCGCGATCGGTTGGCTAGAACTCGAGATATGACTGAAAGGAGTGGGGAGTGTTTTTCGCTCTAAACAAATACGATCCTTCAAGTACTGCGCCTAAACTATAGAAGTGACAAGTACTGCGCCTAAACTATAGAAGTGACATGAAAATGTTATATAGCGCGGTTGTTCCTCATTTAAAGACCTTTCATTTGATATATGGCTTGGCGCGATCGGTTGGCTAGAACTCGAGATATGACTGAAAGGAGTGGGGAGTGTTTTTCGCTCTAAACAAATACGCTCCTTCAAGTACTGCGCCTAAACTATAGAAGTGACAAGTACTGCGCCTAAACTATAGAAGTGACATGAAAATGTTATATAGCGCGGTTGTTCCTCATTTAAAGACCTTTCATTTGATATATGGCTTGGCGCGATCGGTTGGCTAGAACTCGAGATATGACTGAAAGGAGTGGGGAGTGTTTTTCGCCCTAAACAAATACGCTACTTCAAGTACTGCGCCTAAACTATAGAAATGACACGTAGTGCGCCTAAACTATAGAAGTGACATGAAAATGTTATATAGCGCAGTTGTTTCTCATTTAAAGACCTTTTATTTGATATATGGCTTGGCGCGATCGGTTGGCTAGAACTCGAGATATGACTGAAAGTAGTGGGGAGTGTTTTTCGCTCTAAACAAATACGCTCCTTCAAGTACTGCGCCTAAACTATAGAAGTGACAAGTACTGCGCCTAAACTATAGAAGTGACATGAAAATGTTATATAGCGCGGTTGTTCCTCATTTAAAGACCTTTCATTTGATATATGGCTTGGCGCGATCTGTTGGCTAGAACTCGAGATATGACTGAAAGAAGTGGGGAGTGTTTTTCGCTCTAAACAAATACGCTCCTTCAAGTACTGCGCCTAAACTATAGAAGTGACAAGTACTGCGCCTAAACTATAGAAGTGACATGAAAATGTTATATAGCGTGGTTGTTTCTCATTTAAAGACCTTTCATTTGATATATGGCTTGGCGCGATCGGTTGGCTAGAACTCGAGATATGACTGAAAGGAGTGGGGAGTGTTTTTCGCTCTAAACAAATACGCTCCTTCAAGTACTGCGCCTAAACTATAGAAGTGACAAGTACTGCGCCTAAACTATAGAAGTGACATGAAAATGTTATATAGCGCGGTTGTTCCTCATTTAAAGACCTTTCATTTGATATATGGCTTGGCGCGATCGGTTGGCTAGAACTCGAGATATGACTGAAAGGAGTGGGGAGTGTTTTTCGCCCTAAACAAATACGCTACTTCAAGTACTGCGCCTAAACTATAGAAATGACACGTAGTGCGCCTAAACTATAGAAGTGACATGAAAATGTTATATAGCGCAGTTGTTTCTCATTTAAAGACCTTTTATTTGATATATGGCTTGGCGCGATCGGTTGGCTAGAACTCGAGATATGACTGAAAGTAGTGGGGAGTGTTTTTCGCTCTAAACAAATACGCTCCTTCAAGTACTGCGCCTAAACTATAGTAGTGACAAGTACTGCGCCTAAACTATAGAAGTGACATGAAAATGTTATATAGCGCGGTTGTTCCTCATTTAAAGACCTTTCATTTGATATATGGCTTGGCGCGATCTGTTGGCTAGAACTCGAGATATGACTGAAAGAAGTGGGGAGTGTTTTTCGCTCTAAACAAATACGCTCCTTCAAGTACTGCGCCTAAACTATAGAAGTGACAAGTACTGCGCCTAAACTATAGAAGTGACATGAAAATGTTATATAGCGTGGTTGTTTCTCATTTAAAGACCTTTCATTTGATATATGGCTTGGCGCGATCGGTTGGCTAGAACTCGAGATATGACTGAAAGGAGTGGGGAGTGTTTTTCGCTCTAAACAAATACGCTCCTTCAAGTACTGCGCCTAAACTATAGAAGTGACAAGTACTGCGCCTAAACTATAGAAGTGACATGAAAATGTTATATAGCGCGGTTGTTCCTCATTTAAAGACCTTTCATTTGATATATGGCTTGGCGCGATCTGTTGGCTAGAACTCGAGATATGACTGAAAGAAGTGGGGAGTGTTTTTCACTCTAAACAAATACGCTCCTTCAAGTACTGCGCCTAAACTATAGAAGTGACACGAAAATGTTATATAGCGCGGTTGTTTCTCATTTAAAGACCTTTTATTTGATATATGGCTTGGCGCGATCGGTTGGCTAGAACTCGAAATATGACTGAAAGGAGTGGGGAGTGTTTTTCGCCCTAAACAAATACGCTACTTCAAATACTGCGCCTAAACTATAGAAATGACACGTAGTGCGCCTAAACTATAGAAGTGACATGAAAATGTTATATAGCGCGGTTGTTTCTCATTTAAAGACCTTTTATTTGATATATGGCTTGGCGCGATCGCTTGGCTAGAACTCGAGATATGACTGAAAGTAGTGGGGAGTGTTTTTCGCTCTAAACAAATACGCTCCTTCAAGTACTGCGCCTAAACTATAGAAGTGACAAGTACTGCGCCTAAACTATAGAAGGGACATGAAAATGTAATATAGCGTGGTTGTTTCTCATTTAAAGACCTTTCATTTGATATATGGCTTGGCGCGATCGGTTGGCTAGAACTCGAGATATGACTGAAAGGAGTGGGGAGTGTTTTTCGCTCTAAACAAATACGCTCCTTCAAGTACTGCGCCTAAACTATAGAAGTGACAAGTACTGCGCCTAAACTATAGAAGTGGCATGAAAATGTTATATAGCGCGGTTGTTCCTCATTTAAAGACCTTTCATTTGATATATGGCTTGGCGCGATCTGTTGGCTAGAACTCGAGATATGACTGAAAGAAGTGGGGAGTGTTTTTCGCTCTAAACAAATACGCTCCTTCAAGTACTGCGCCTAAACTATAGAAGTGACAAGTACTGCGCCTAAACTATAGAAGTGACATGAAAATATTATATAGCGTGGTTGTTTCTCATTTAAAGACCTTTCATTTGATATATGGCTTGGCGCGATCGGTTGGCCAGAACTCGAGATATGACTGAAAGGAGTGGGGAGTGTTTTTCGCTCTAAACAAATACGCTCCTTCAAGTACTGCGCCTAAACTATAGAAGTGACAAGTACTGCGCCTAAACTATAGAAGTGACATGAAAATATTATATAGCGCGGTTGTTCCTCATTTAAAGACCTTTTATTTGATATATGGCTTGGCGCGATCTGTTGGCTAGAACTCGAGATATGACTGAAAGAAGTGGGGAGTGTTTTTCGCTCTAAACAAATACGCTCATTCAAGTTCTGCGCCTAAACTATAGAAGTGACACGAAAATTTTATATAGCGCGGTTGTTCCCCATTTAAAGACCTTTCATTTGATATATGGCTTGGCGCGATCGGTTGGCTAGAACTCGAGATATGACTGAAAGGAGTGGGGAGTGTTTTTCGCTCTAAACAAATACGCTCCTTCAAGTACTGCGCCTAAACTATAGAAGTGACAAGTACTGCGCCTAAACTATAGAAGTGACATGAAAATGTTATATAGCGCGGTTGTTCCTCATTTAAAGACCTTTCATTTGATATATGGCTTGGCGCGATCGGTTGGCTAGAACTCGAGATATGACTGAAAGGAGTGGGGAGTGTTTTTCGCCCTAAACAAATACGCTACTTCAAGTACTGCGCCTAAACTATAGAAATGACACGTAGTGCGCCTAAACTATAGAAGTGACATGAAAATGTTATATAGCGCGGTTGTTTCTCATTTAAAGACCTTTTATTTGATATATGGCTTGGCGCGATCGGTTGGCTAGAACTCGAGATATGACTGAAAGTAGTGGGGAGTGTTTTTCGCTCTAAACAAATACGCTCCTTCAAGTACTGCGCCTAAACTATAGAAGTGACATGAAAATGTTATATAGCGCGGTTGTTCCTCATTTAAAGACCTTTCATTTGATATATGGCTTGGCGCGATCTGTTGGCTAGAACTCGAGATATGACTGAAAGAAGTGGGGAGTGTTTTTCGCTCTAAACAAATACGCTCCTTCAAGTACTGCGCCTAAACTATAGAAGTGACAAGTACTGCGCCTAAACTATAGAAGTGACATGAAAATGTTATATAGCGTGGTTGTTTCTCATTTAAAGACCTTTCATTTGATATATGGCTTGGCGCGATCGATTGGCTAGAACTCGAGATATGACTGAAAGGAGTGGGGAGTGTTTTTCGCTCTAAACAAATACGCTCCTTCAAGTACTGCGCCTAAACTATAGAAGTGACAAGTACTGCGCCTAAACTATAGAAGTGACATGAAAATGTTATATAGCGCGGTTGTTCCTCATTTAAAGACCTTTCATTTGATATATGGCTTGGCGCGATCGGTTGGCTAGAACTCGAGATATGACTGAAAGGAGTGGGGAGTGTTTTTCGCCCTAAACAACTACGCTACTTCAAGTACTGCGCCTAAACTATAGAAATGACACGTAGTGCGCCTAAACTATAGAAGTGACATGAAAATGTTATATAGCGCGGTTGTTCCTCATTTAAAGACCTTTCATTTGATATATGGCTTGGCGCGATCTGTTGGCTAGAACTCGAGATATGACTGAAAGAAGTGGGGAGTGTTTTTCGCTCTAAACAAATACGCTCCTTCAAGTACTGCGCCTAAACTATAGAAGTGACAAGTACTGCGCCTAATCTATAGAAGTGACATGAAAATGTTATATAGCGCGGTTGTTCCTCATTTAAAGACCTTTCATTTGATATATGGCTTGGCGCGATCTGTTGGCTAGAACTCGAGATATGACTGAAAGAAGTGGGGAGTGTTTTTCACTCTAAACAAATACGCTCCTTCAAGTACTGCGCCTAAACTATAAAAGTGACAAGTACTGCGCCTAAACTATAGAAGTGACATGAAAATGTTATATAGCGCGGTTGTTCCTCATTTAAAGACCTTTCATTTGATATATGGCTTGGCGCGATCGGTTGGCTAGAACTCGAGATATGACTGAAAGGAGTGGGGAGTGTTTTTCGCTCTAAACAAATACGCTCCTTCAAGTACTGCGCCTAAACTATAGAAGTGACAAGTACTGCGCCTAAACTATAGAAGTGACATGAAAATGTTATATAGCGCGGTTGTTCCTCATTTAAAGACCTTTCATTTGATATATGGCTTGGCGCGATCGGTTGGCTAGAACTCGAGATATGACTGAAAGGAGTGGGGAGTGTTTTTCGCTCTAAACAAATACGCTCCTTCAAGTACTGCGCCTAAACTATAGAAGTGACAAGTACTGCGCCTAAAATATAGAAGTGACATGAAAATGTTATATAGCGCGGTTGTTCCTCATTTAAAGACCTTTCATTTGATATATGGCTTGGCGCGATCGGTTGGCTAGAACTCGAGATATGACTGAAAGGAGTGGGGAGTGTTTTTCGCCCTAAACAAATACGCTACTTCAAGTACTGCGCCTAAACTATAGAAATGACACGTAGTGCGCCTAAACTATAGAAGTGACATGAAAATGTTATATAGCGCGGTTGTTTCTCATTTAAAGACCTTTTATTTGATATATGGCTTGGCGCGATCGGTTGGCTAGAACTCGAGATATGACTGAAAGTAGTGGGGAGTGTTTTTCGCTCTAAACAAATACGCTCCTTCAAGTACTGCGCCTAAACTATAGAAGTGACAAGTACTGCGCCTAAACTATAGAAGTGACATGAAAATGTTATATAGCGTGGTTGTTTCTCATTTAAAGACCTTTCATTTGATATATGGCTTGGCGCGATCGGTTGGCTAGAACTCGAGATATGACTGAAAGGAGTGGGGAGTGTTTTTCGCTCTAAACAAATACGCTCCTTCAAGTACTGCGCCTAAACTATAGAAGTGACAAGTACTGCGCCTAAACTATAGAAGTGGCATGAAAATGTTATATAGCGCGGTTGTTCCTCATTTAAAGACCTTTCATTTGATATATGGCTTGGCGCGATCTGTTGGCTAGAACTCGAGATATGACTGAAAGAAGTGGGGAGTGTTTTTCGCTCTAAACAAATACGCTCCTTCAAGTACTGCGCCTAAACTATAGAAGTGACAAGTACTGCGCCTAAACTATAGAAGTGACATGAAAATATTATATAGCGTGGTTGTTTCTCATTTAAAGACCTTTCATTTGATATATGGCTTGGCGCGATCGGTTGGCCAGAACTCGAGATATGACTGAAAGGAGTGGGGAGTGTTTTTCGCTCTAAACAAATACGCTCCTTCAAGTACTGCGCCTAAACTATAGAAGTGACAAGTACTGCGCCTAAACTATAGAAGTGACATGAAAATGTTATATAGCGCGGTTGTTCCTCATTTAAAGACCTTTTATTTGATATATGGCTTGGCGCGATCTGTTGGCTAGAACTCGAGATATGACTGAAAGAAGTGGGGAGTGTTTTTCGCTCTAAACAAATACGCTCCTTCAAGTACTGCGCCTAAACTATAGAAGTGACAAGTACTGCGCCTAAACTATAGAAGTGACATGAAAATATTATATAGCGTGGTTGTTTCTCATTTAAAGACCTTTCATTTGATATATGGCTTGGCGCGATCGGTTGGCCAGAACTCGAGATATGACTGAAAGGAGTGGGGAGTGTTTTTCGCTCTAAACAAATACGCTCCTTCAAGTACTGCGCCTAAACTATAGAAGTGACAAGTACTGCGCCTAAACTATAGAAGTGACATGAAAATGTTATATAGCGCGGTTGTTCCTCATTTAAAGACCTTTTATTTGATATATGGCTTGGCGCGATCTGTTGGCTAGAACTCGAGATATGACTGAAAGAAGTGGGGAGTGTTTTTCGCTCTAAACAAATACGCTCATTCAAGTTCTGCGCCTAAACTATAGAAGTGACAAGTACTGCGCCTAAACTATAGAAGTGACATGAAAATGTTATATAGCGCGGTTGTTTCTCATTTAAAGACCTTTTATTTGATATATGGCTTGGCGCGATCTGTTGGCTAGAACTCGAGATATGACTGAAAGAAGTGGGGAGTGTTTTTCGCTCTAAACAAATACGCTCCTTCAAGTACTGCGCCTAAACTATAGAAGTGACAAGTACTGCGCCTAAACTATAGAAGTGACATGAAAATATTATATAGCGTGGTTGTTTCTCATTTAAAGACCTTTCATTTGGTATATGGCTTGGCGCGATCGGTTGGCCAGAACTCGAGATATGACTGAAAGGAGTGGGGAGTGTTTTTCGCTCTAAACAAATACGCTCCTTCAAGTACTGCGCCTAAACTATAGAAGTGACAAGTACTGCGCCTAAACTATAGAAGTGACATGAAAATGTTATATAGCGTGGTTGTTTCTCATTTAAAGACCTTTCATTTGATATATGGCTTGGCGCGATCGGTTGGCTAGAACTCGAGATATGACTGAAAGGAGTGGGGAGTGTTTTTCGCTCTAAACAAATACGCTCCTTCAAGTACTGCGCCTAAACTATAGAAGTGACAAGTACTGCGCCTAAACTATAGAAGTGACATGAAAATGTTATATAGCGCGGTTGTTCCTCATTTAAAGACCTTTCATTTGATATATGGCTTGGCGCGATCTGTTGGCTAGAACTCGAGATATGACTGAAAGAAGTGGGGAGTGTTTTTCGCTCTAAACAAATACGCTCCTTCAAGTACTGCGCCTAAACTATAGAAGTGACAAGTACTGCGCCTAAACTATAGAAGTGACATGAAAATGTTATAAAGCGTGGTTGTTTCTCATTTAAAGACCTTTCATTTGATATATGGCTTGGCGCGATCGGTTGGCTAGAACTCGAGATATGACTGAAAGGAGTGGGGAGTGTTTTTCGCTCTAAACAAATACGCTCCTTCAAGTACTGCGCCTAAACTATAGAAGTGACAAGTACTGCGCCTAAACTATAGAAGTGACATGAAAATGTTATATAGCGCGGTTGTTCCTCATTTAAAGACCTTTCATTTGATATATGGCTTGGCGCGATCTGTTGGCTAGAACTCGAGATATGACTGAAAGAAGTGGGGAGTGTTTTTCACTCTAAACAAATACGCTCCTTCAAGTACTGCGCCTAAACTATAAAAGTGACACGAAAATTTTATATAGCGCGGTTGTTCCTCATTTAAAGACCTTTCATTTGATATATGGCTTGGCGCGATCGGTTGGCTAGAACTCGAGATATGACTGAAAGGAGTGGGGAGTGTTTTTCGCTCTAAACAAATACGATCCTTCAAGTACTGCGCCTAAACTATAGAAGTGACAAGTACTGCGCCTAAACTATAGAAGTGACATGAAAATGTTATATAGCGCGGTTGTTCCTCATTTAAAGACCTTTCATTTGATATATGGCTTGGCGCGATCGGTTGGCTAGAACTCGAGATATGACTGAAAGGAGTGGGGAGTGTTTTTCGCTCTAAACAAATACGCTCCTTCAAGTACTGCGCCTAAACTATAGAAGTGACAAGTACTGCGCCTAAACTATAGAAGTGACATGAAAATGTTATATAGCGCGGTTGTTCCTCATTTAAAGACCTTTCATTTGATATATGGCTTGGCGCGATCGGTTGGCTAGAACTCGAGATATGACTGAAAGGAGTGGGGAGTGTTTTTCGCTCTAAACAAATACGCTCCTTCAAGTACTGCGCCTAAACTATAGAAGTGACAAGTACTGCGCCTAAAATATAGAAGTGACATGAAAATGTTATATAGCGCGGTTGTTCCTCATTTAAAGACCTTTCATTTGATATATGGCTTGGCGCGATCGGTTGGCTAGAACTCGAGATATGACTGAAAGGAGTGGGGAGTGTTTTTCGCCCTAAACAAATACGCTACTTCAAGTATTGCGCCTAAACTATAGAAATGACACGTAGTGCGCCTAAACTATAGAAGTGACATGAAAATATTATATAGCGTGGTTGTTTCTCATTTAAAGACCTTTCATTTGATATATGGCTTGGCGCGATCGGTTGGCCAGAACTCGAGATATGACTGAAAGGAGTGGGGAGTGTTTTTCGCTCTAAACAAATACGCTCCTTCAAGTACTGCGCCTAAACTATAGAAGTGACAAGTACTGCGCCTAAACTATAGAAGTGACATGAAAATGTTATATAGCGCGGTTGTTCCTCATTTAAAGACCTTTTATTTGATATATGGCTTGGCGCGATCTGTTGGCTAGAACTCGAGATATGACTGAAAGAAGTGGGGAGTGTTTTTCGCTCTAAACAAATACGCTCCTTCAAGTACTGCGCCTAAACTATAGAAGTGACAAGTACTGCGCCTAAACTATAGAAGTGACATGAAAATGTTATATAGCGCGGTTGTTCCTCATTTAAAGACCTTTCATTTGATATATGGCTTGGCGCGATCTGTTGGCTAGAACTCGAGATATGACTGAAAGAAGTGGGGAGTGTTTTTCGCTCTAAACAAATACGCTCCTTCAAGTACTGCGCCTAAACTATAGAAGTGACAAGTACTGCGCCTAAACTATAGAAGTGACATGAAAATGTTATATAGCGCGGTTGTTCCTCATTTAAAGACCTTTTATTTGATATATGGCTTGGCGCGATCTGTTGGCTAGAACTCGAGATATGACTGAAAGAAGTGGGGAGTGTTTTTCGCTCTAAACAAATACGCTCCTTCAAGTACTGCGCCTAAACTATAGAAGTGACAAGTACTGCGCCTAAACTATAGAAGTGACATGAAAATGTTATATAGCGCGGTTGTTCCTCATTTAAAGACCTTTCATTTGATATATGGCTTGGCGCGATCTGTTGGCTAGAACTCGAGATATGACTGAAAGAAGTGGGGAGTGTTTTTCGCTCTAAACAAATACGCTCCTTCAAGTACTGCGCCTAAACTATAGAAGTGACAAGTACTGCGCCTAAACTATAGAAGTGGCATGAAAATGTTATATAGCGCGGTTGTTCCTCATTTAAAGACCTTTCATTTGATATATGGCTTGGCGCGATCTGTTGGCTAGAACTCGAGATATGACTGAAAGAAGTGGGGAGTGTTTTTCGCTCTAAACAAATACGCTCCTTCAAGTACTGCGCCTAAACTATAGAAGTGACAAGTACTGCGCCTAAACTATAGAAGTGACATGAAAATATTATATAGCGTGGTTGTTTCTCATTTAAAGACCTTTCATTTGATATATGGCTTGGCGCGATCGGTTGGCCAGAACTCGAGATATGACTGAAAGGAGTGGGGAGTGTTTTTCGCTCTAAACAAATACGCTCCTTCAAGTACTGCGCCTAAACTATAGAAGTGACAAGTACTGCGCCTAAACTATAGAAGTGACATGAAAATGTTATATAGCGCAGTTGTTCCTCATTTAAAGACCTTTTATTTGATATATGGCTTGGCGCGATCTGTTGGCTAGAACTCGAGATATGACTGAAAGAAGTGGGGAGTGTTTTTCGCTCTAAACAAATACGCTCCTTCAAGTACTGCGCCTAAACTATAGAAGTGACAAGTACTGCGCCTAAACTATAGAAGTGACATGAAAATATTATATAGCGTGGTTGTTTCTCATTTAAAGACCTTTCATTTGATATATGGCTTGGCGCGATCGGTTGGCCAGAACTCGAGATATGACTGAAAGGAGTGGGGAGTGTTTTTCGCTCTAAACAAATACGCTCCTTCAAGTACTGCGCCTAAACTATAGAAGTGACAAGTACTGCGCCTAAACTATAGAAGTGACATGAAAATGTTATATAGCGCGGTTGTTCCTCATTTAAAGACCTTTTATTTGATATATGGCTTGGCGCGATCTGTTGGCTAGAACTCGAGATATGACTGAAAGAAGTGGGGAGTGTTTTTCGCTCTAAACAAATACGCTCCTTCAAGTACTGCGCCTAAACTATAGAAGTGACAAGTACTGCGCCTAAACTATAGAAGTGACATGAAAATATTATATAGCGTGGTTGTTTCTCATTTAAAGACCTTTCATTTGATATATGGCTTGGCGCGATCGGTTGGCCAGAACTCGAGATATGACTGAAAGGAGTGGGGAGTGTTTTTCGCTCTAAACAAATACGCTCCTTCAAGTACTGCGCCTAAACTATAGAAGTGACAAGTACTGCGCCTAAACTATAGAAGTGACATGAAAATGTTATATAGCGCGGTTGTTCCTCATTTAAAGACCTTTTATTTGATATATGGCTTGGCGCGATCGGTTGGCTAGAACTCGAGATATGACTGAAAGGAGTGGGGAGTGTTTTTCGCCCTAAACAAATACGCTACTTCAAGTACTGCGCCTAAACTATAGAAATGACACGTAGTGCGCCTAAACTATAGAAGTGACATGAAAATGTTATATAGCGCGGTTGTTTCTCATTTAAAGACCTTTTATTTGATATATGGCTTGGCGCGATCGCTTGGCTAGAACTCGAGATATGATTGAAAGTAGTGGGGAGTGTTTTTCGCTCTAAACAAATACGCTCCTTCAAGTACTGCGCCTAAACTATAGAAGTGACAAGTACTGCGCCTAAACTATAGAAGTGACATGAAAATGTAATATAGCGTGGTTGTTTCTCATTTAAAGACCTTTCATTTGATATATGGCTTGGCGCGATCGGTTGGCTAGAACTCGAGATATGACTGAAAGGAGTGGGGAGTGTTTTTCGCTCTAAACAAATACGCTCCTTCAAGTACTGCGCCTAAACTATAGAAGTGACAAGTACTGCGCCTAAACTATAGAAGTGGCATGAAAATGTTATATAGCGCGGTTGTTCCTCATTTAAAGACCTTTCATTTGATATATGGCTTGGCGCGATCTGTTGGCTAGAACTCGAGATATGACTGAAAGAAGTGGGGAGTGTTTTTCGCTCTAAACAAATACGCTCCTTCAAGTACTGCGCCTAAACTATAGAAGTGACAAGTACTGCGCCTAAACTATAGAAGTGACATGAAAATATTATATAGCGTGGTTGTTTCTCATTTAAAGACCTTTCATTTGATATATGGCTTGGCGCGATCGGTTGGCCAGAACTCGAGATATGACTGAAAGGAGTGGGGAGTGTTTTTCGCTCTAAACAAATACGCTCCTTCAAGTACTGCGCCTAAACTATAGAAGTGACAAGTACTGCGCCTAAACTATAGAAGTGACATGAAAATGTTATATAGCGCGGTTGTTCCTCATTTAAAGACCTTTTATTTGATATATGGCTTGGCGCGATCTGTTGGCTAGAACTCGAGATATGACTGAAAGGAGTGGGGAGTGTTTTTCGCCCTAAACAAATACGCTACTTCAAGTACTGCGCCTAAACTATAGAAATGACACGTAGTGCGCCTAAACTATAGAAGTGACATGAAAATGTTATATAGCGCGGTTGTTTCTCATTTAAAGACCTTTTATTTGATATATGGCTTGGCGCGATCGGTTGGCTAGAACTCGAGATATGACTGAAAGTAGTGGGGAGTGTTTTTCGCTCTAAACAAATACGCTCCTTCAAGTACTGCGCCTAAACTATAGAAGTGACATGAAAATGTTATATAGCGCGGTTGTTCCTCATTTAAAGACCTTTCATTTGATATATGGCTTGGCGCGATCTGTTGGCTAGAACTCGAGATATGACTGAAAGAAGTGGGGAGTGTTTTTCGCTCTAAACAAATACGCTCCTTCAAGTACTGCGCCTAAACTATAGAAGTGACAAGTACTGCGCCTAAACTATAGAAGTGACATGAAAATGTTATATAGCGTGGTTGTTTCTCATTTAAAGACCTTTCATTTGATATATGGCTTGGCGCGATCGATTGGCTAGAACTCGAGATATGACTGAAAGGAGTGGGGAGTGTTTTTCGCTCTAAACAAATACGCTCCTTCAAGTACTGCGCCTAAACTATACAAGTGACAAGTACTGCGCCTAAACTATAGAAGTGACATGAAAATGTTATATAGCGCGGTTGTTCCTCATTTAAAGACCTTTCATTTGATATATGGCTTGGCGCGATCGGTTGGCTAGAACTCGAGATATGACTGAAAGGAGTGGGGAGTGTTTTTCGCCCTAAACAACTACGCTACTTCAAGTACTGCGCCTAAACTATAGAAATGACACGTAGTGCGCCTAAACTATAGAAGTGACATGAAAATGTTATATAGCGCGGTTGTTTCTCATTTAAAGACCTTTTATTTGATATATGGCTTGGCGCGATCGGTTGGCTAGAACTCGAGATATGACTGAAAGTAGTGGGGAGTGTTTTTCGCTCTAAACAAATACGCTCCTTCAAGTACTGCGCCTAAACTATAGAAGTGACAAGTACTGCGCCTAAACTATAGAAGTGACATGAAAATGTTATATAGCGCGGTTGTTCCTCATTTAAAGACCTTTCATTTGATATATGGCTTGGCGCGATCTGTTGGCTAGAACTCGAGATATGACTGAAAGAAGTGGGGAGTGTTTTTCGCTCTAAACAAATACGCTCCTTCAAGTACTGCGCCTAAACTATAGAAGTGACAAGTACTGCGCCTAAACTATAGAAGTGACATGAAAATGTTATAAAGCGTGGTTGTTTCTCATTTAAAGACCTTTCATTTGATATATGGCTTGGCGCGATCGGTTGGCTAGAACTCGAGATATGACTGAAAGGAGTGGGGAGTGTTTTTCGCTCTAAACAAATACGCTCCTTCAAGTACTGCGCCTAAACTATAGAAGTGACAAGTACTGCGCCTAAACTATAGAAGTGACATGAAAATGTTATATAGCGCGGTTGTTCCTCATTTAAAGACCTTTCATTTGATATATGGCTTGGCGCGATCTGTTGGCTAGAACTCGAGATATGACTGAAAGAAGTGGGGAGTGTTTTTCACTCTAAACAAATACGCTCCTTCAAGTACTGCGCCTAAACTATAAAAGTGACACGAAAATTTTATATAGCGCGGTTGTTCCTCATTTAAAGACCTTTCATTTGATATATGGCTTGGCGCGATCGGTTGGCTAGAACTCGAGATATGACTGAAAGGAGTGGGGAGTGTTTTTCGCTCTAAACAAATACGATCCTTCAAGTACTGCGCCTAAACTATAGAAGTGACAAGTACTGCGCCTAAACTATAGAAGTGACATGAAAATGTTATATAGCGCGGTTGTTCCTCATTTAAAGACCTTTCATTTGATATATGGCTTGGCGCGATCGGTTGGCTAGAACTCGAGATATGACTGAAAGGAGTGGGGAGTGTTTTTCGCTCTAAACAAATACGCTCCTTCAAGTACTGCGCCTAAACTATAGAAGTGACAAGTACTGCGCCTAAACTATAGAAGTGACATGAAAATGTTATATAGCGCGGTTGTTCCTCATTTAAAGACCTTTCATTTGATATATGGCTTGGCGCGATCGGTTGGCTAGAACTCGAGATATGACTGAAAGGAGTGGGGAGTGTTTTTCGCTCTAAACAAATACGCTCCTTCAAGTACTGCGCCTAAACTATAGAAGTGACAAGTACTGCGCCTAAAATATAGAAGTGACATGAAAATGTTATATAGCGCGGTTGTTCCTCATTTAAAGACCTTTCATTTGATATATGGCTTGGCGCGATCGGTTGGCTAGAACTCGAGATATGACTGAAAGGAGTGGGGAGTGTTTTTCGCCCTAAACAAATACGCTACTTCAAGTACTGCGCCTAAACTATAGAAATGACACGTAGTGCGCCTAAACTATAGAAGTGACATGAAAATGTTATATAGCGCGGTTGTTTCTCATTTAAAGACCTTTTATTTGATATATGGCTTGGCGCGATCGGTTGGCTAGAACTCGAGATATGACTGAAAGTAGTGGGGAGTGTTTTTCGCTCTAAACAAATACGCTCCTTCAAGTACTGCGCCTAAACTATAGAAGTGACAAGTACTGCGCCTAAACTATAGAAGTGACATGAAAATGTTATAAAGCGTGGTTGTTTCTCATTTAAAGACCTTTCATTTGATATATGGCTTGGCGCGATCGGTTGGCTAGAACTCGAGATATGACTGAAAGGAGTGGGGAGTGTTTTTCGCTCTAAACAAATACGCTCCTTCAAGTACTGCGCCTAAACTATAGAAGTGACAAGTACTGCGCCTAAACTATAGAAGTGACATGAAAATGTTATATAGCGCGGTTGTTCCTCATTTAAAGACCTTTCATTTGATATATGGCTTGGCGCGATCTGTTGGCTAGAACTCGAGATATGACTGAAAGAAGTGGGGAGTGTTTTTCGCTCTAAACAAATACGCTCCTTCAAGTACTGCGCCTAAACTATAGAAGTGACAAGTACTGCGCCTAAACTATAGAAGTGACATGAAAATGTTATAAAGCGTGGTTGTTTCTCATTTAAAGACCTTTCATTTGATATATGGCTTGGCGCGATCGGTTGGCTAGAACTCGAGATATGACTGAAAGGAGTGGGGAGTGTTTTTCGCTCTAAACAAATACGCTCCTTCAAGTACTGCGCCTAAACTATAGAAGTGACAAGTACTGCGCCTAAACTATAGAAGTGACATGAAAATGTTATATAGCGCGGTTGTTCCTCATTTAAAGACCTTTCATTTGATATATGGCTTGGCGCGATCTGTTGGCTAGAACTCGAGATATGACTGAAAGAAGTGGGGAGTGTTTTTCACTCTAAACAAATACGCTCCTTCAAGTACTGCGCCTAAACTATAAAAGTGACACGAAAATTTTATATAGCGCGGTTGTTCCTCATTTAAAGACCTTTCATTTGATATATGGCTTGGCGCGATCGGTTGGCTAGAACTCGAGATATGACTGAAAGGAGTGGGGAGTGTTTTTCGCTCTAAACAAATACGATCCTTCAAGTACTGCGCCTAAACTATAGAAGTGACAAGTACTGCGCCTAAACTATAGAAGTGACATGAAAATGTTATATAGCGCGGTTGTTCCTCATTTAAAGACCTTTCATTTGATATATGGCTTGGCGCGATCGGTTGGCTAGAACTCGAGATATGACTGAAAGGAGTGGGGAGTGTTTTTCGCTCTAAACAAATACGCTCCTTCAAGTACTGCGCCTAAACTATAGAAGTGACAAGTACTGCGCCTAAAATATAGAAGTGACATGAAAATGTTATATAGCGCGGTTGTTCCTCATTTAAAGACCTTTCATTTGATATATGGCTTGGCGCGATCGGTTGGCTAGAACTCGAGATATGACTGAAAGGAGTGGGGAGTGTTTTTCGCCCTAAACAAATACGCTACTTCAAGTACTGCGCCTAAACTATAGAAATGACACGTAGTGCGCCTAAACTATAGAAGTGACATGAAAATGTTATATAGCGCGGTTGTTTCTCATTTAAAGACCTTTTATTTGATATATGGCTTGGCGCGATCGGTTGGCTAGAACTCGAGATATGACTGAAAGTAGTGGGGAGTGTTTTTCGCTCTAAACAAATACGCTCCTTCAAGTACTGCGCCTAAACTATAGAAGTGACAAGTACTGCGCCTAAACTATAGAAGTGACATGAAAATGTTATATAGCGCGGTTGTTCCTCATTTAAAGACCTTTCATTTGATATATGGCTTGGCGCGATCTGTTGGCTAGAACTCGAGATATGACTGAAAGAAGTGGGGAGTGTTTTTCGCTCTAAACAAATACGCTCCTTCAAGTACTGCGCCTAAACTATAGAAGTGACAAGTACTGCGCCTAAACTATAGAAGTGACATGAAAATGTTATATAGCGTGGTTGTTTCTCATTTAAAGACCTTTCATTTGATATATGGCTTGGCGCGATCGGTTGGCTAGAACTCGAGATATGACTGAAAGGAGTGGGGAGTGTTTTTCGCTCTAAACAAATACGCTCCTTCAAGTACTGCGCCTAAACTATAGAAGTGACAAGTACTGCGCCTAAACTATAGAAGTGGCATGAAAATGTTATATAGCGCGGTTGTTCCTCATTTAAAGACCTTTCATTTGATATATGGCTTGGCGCGATCTGTTGGCTAGAACTCGAGATATGACTGAAAGAAGTGGGGAGTGTTTTTCGCTCTAAACAAATACGCTCCTTCAAGTACTGCGCCTAAACTATAGAAGTGACAAGTACTGCGCCTAAACTATAGAAGTGACATGAAAATATTATATAGCGTGGTTGTTTCTCATTTAAAGACCTTTCATTTGATATATGGCTTGGCGCGATCGGTTGGCCAGAACTCGAGATATGACTGAAAGGAGTGGGGAGTGTTTTTCGCTCTAAACAAATACGCTCCTTCAAGTACTGCGCCTAAACTATAGAAGTGACAAGTACTGCGCCTAAACTATAGAAGTGACATGAAAATGTTATATAGCGCGGTTGTTCCTCATTTAAAGACCTTTTATTTGATATATGGCTTGGCGCGATCTGTTGGCTAGAACTCGAGATATGACTGAAAGAAGTGGGGAGTGTTTTTCGCTCTAAACAAATACGCTCCTTCAAGTACTGCGCCTAAACTATAGAAGTGACAAGTACTGCGCCTAAACTATAGAAGTGACATGAAAATATTATATAGCGTGGTTGTTTCTCATTTAAAGACCTTTCATTTGATATATGGCTTGGCGCGATCGGTTGGCCAGAACTCGAGATATGACTGAAAGGAGTGGGGAGTGTTTTTCGCTCTAAACAAATACGCTCCTTCAAGTACTGCGCCTAAACTATAGAAGTGACAAGTACTGCGCCTAAACTATAGAAGTGACATGAAAATGTTATATAGCGCGGTTGTTCCTCATTTAAAGACCTTTTATTTGATATATGGCTTGGCGCGATCTGTTGGCTAGAACTCGAGATATGACTGAAAGAAGTGGGGAGTGTTTTTCGCTCTAAACAAATACGCTCATTCAAGTTCTGCGCCTAAACTATAGAAGTGACAAGTACTGCGCCTAAACTATAGAAGTGACATGAAAATGTTATATAGCGCGGTTGTTTCTCATTTAAAGACCTTTTATTTGATATATGGCTTGGCGCGATCTGTTGGCTAGAACTCGAGATATGACTGAAAGAAGTGGGGAGTGTTTTTCGCTCTAAACAAATACGCTCCTTCAAGTACTGCGCCTAAACTATAGAAGTGACAAGTACTGCGCCTAAACTATAGAAGTGACATGAAAATATTATATAGCGTGGTTGTTTCTCATTTAAAGACCTTTCATTTGATATATGGCTTGGCGCGATCGGTTGGCCAGAACTCGAGATATGACTGAAAGGAGTGGGGAGTGTTTTTCGCTCTAAACAAATACGCTCCTTCAAGTACTGCGCCTAAACTATAGAAGTGACAAGTACTGCGCCTAAACTATAGAAGTGACATGAAAATGTTATATAGCGTGGTTGTTTCTCATTTAAAGACCTTTCATTTGATATATGGCTTGGCGCGATCGGTTGGCTAGAACTCGAGATATGACTGAAAGGAGTGGGGAGTGTTTTTCGCTCTAAACAAATACGCTCCTTCAAGTACTGCGCCTAAACTATAGAAGTGACAAGTACTGCGCCTAAACTATAGAAGTGACATGAAAATGTTATATAGCGCGGTTGTTCCTCATTTAAAGACCTTTCATTTGATATATGGCTTGGCGCGATCTGTTGGCTAGAACTCGAGATATGACTGAAAGAAGTGGGGAGTGTTTTTCGCTCTAAACAAATACGCTCCTTCAAGTACTGCGCCTAAACTATAGAAGTGACAAGTACTGCGCCTAAACTATAGAAGTGACATGAAAATGTTATAAAGCGTGGTTGTTTCTCATTTAAAGACCTTTCATTTGATATATGGCTTGGCGCGATCGGTTGGCTAGAACTCGAGATATGACTGAAAGGAGTGGGGAGTGTTTTTCGCTCTAAACAAATACGCTCCTTCAAGTACTGCGCCTAAACTATAGAAGTGACAAGTACTGCGCCTAAACTATAGAAGTGACATGAAAATGTTATATAGCGCGGTTGTTCCTCATTTAAAGACCTTTCATTTGATATATGGCTTGGCGCGATCTGTTGGCTAGAACTCGAGATATGACTGAAAGAAGTGGGGAGTGTTTTTCACTCTAAACAAATACGCTCCTTCAAGTACTGCGCCTAAACTATAAAAGTGACACGAAAATTTTATATAGCGCGGTTGTTCCTCATTTAAAGACCTTTCATTTGATATATGGCTTGGCGCGATCGGTTGGCTAGAACTCGAGATATGACTGAAAGGAGTGGGGAGTGTTTTTCGCTCTAAACAAATACGATCCTTCAAGTACTGCGCCTAAACTATAGAAGTGACAAGTACTGCGCCTAAACTATAGAAGTGACATGAAAATGTTATATAGCGCGGTTGTTCCTCATTTAAAGACCTTTCATTTGATATATGGCTTGGCGCGATCGGTTGGCTAGAACTCGAGATATGACTGAAAGGAGTGGGGAGTGTTTTTCGCTCTAAACAAATACGCTCCTTCAAGTACTGCGCCTAAACTATAGAAGTGACAAGTACTGCGCCTAAACTATAGAAGTGACATGAAAATGTTATATAGCGCGGTTGTTCCTCATTTAAAGACCTTTCATTTGATATATGGCTTGGCGCGATCGGTTGGCTAGAACTCGAGATATGACTGAAAGGAGTGGGGAGTGTTTTTCGCTCTAAACAAATACGCTCCTTCAAGTACTGCGCCTAAACTATAGAAGTGACAAGTACTGCGCCTAAAATATAGAAGTGACATGAAAATGTTATATAGCGCGGTTGTTCCTCATTTAAAGACCTTTCATTTGATATATGGCTTGGCGCGATCGGTTGGCTAGAACTCGAGATATGACTGAAAGGAGTGGGGAGTGTTTTTCGCCCTAAACAAATACGCTACTTCAAGTATTGCGCCTAAACTATAGAAATGACACGTAGTGCGCCTAAACTATAGAAGTGACATGAAAATATTATATAGCGTGGTTGTTTCTCATTTAAAGACCTTTCATTTGATATATGGCTTGGCGCGATCGGTTGGCCAGAACTCGAGATATGACTGAAAGGAGTGGGGAGTGTTTTTCGCTCTAAACAAATACGCTCCTTCAAGTACTGCGCCTAAACTATAGAAGTGACAAGTACTGCGCCTAAACTATAGAAGTGACATGAAAATGTTATATAGCGCGGTTGTTCCTCATTTAAAGACCTTTTATTTGATATATGGCTTGGCGCGATCTGTTGGCTAGAACTCGAGATATGACTGAAAGAAGTGGGGAGTGTTTTTCGCTCTAAACAAATACGCTCCTTCAAGTACTGCGCCTAAACTATAGAAGTGACAAGTACTGCGCCTAAACTATAGAAGTGACATGAAAATGTTATATAGCGCGGTTGTTCCTCATTTAAAGACCTTTCATTTGATATATGGCTTGGCGCGATCTGTTGGCTAGAACTCGAGATATGACTGAAAGAAGTGGGGAGTGTTTTTCGCTCTAAACAAATACGCTCCTTCAAGTACTGCGCCTAAACTATAGAAGTGACAAGTACTGCGCCTAAACTATAGAAGTGACATGAAAATGTTATATAGCGCGGTTGTTCCTCATTTAAAGACCTTTTATTTGATATATGGCTTGGCGCGATCTGTTGGCTAGAACTCGAGATATGACTGAAAGAAGTGGGGAGTGTTTTTCGCTCTAAACAAATACGCTCCTTCAAGTACTGCGCCTAAACTATAGAAGTGACAAGTACTGCGCCTAAACTATAGAAGTGACATGAAAATGTTATATAGCGCGGTTGTTCCTCATTTAAAGACCTTTCATTTGATATATGGCTTGGCGCGATCTGTTGGCTAGAACTCGAGATATGACTGAAAGAAGTGGGGAGTGTTTTTCGCTCTAAACAAATACGCTCCTTCAAGTACTGCGCCTAAACTATAGAAGTGACAAGTACTGCGCCTAAACTATAGAAGTGGCATGAAAATGTTATATAGCGCGGTTGTTCCTCATTTAAAGACCTTTCATTTGATATATGGCTTGGCGCGATCTGTTGGCTAGAACTCGAGATATGACTGAAAGAAGTGGGGAGTGTTTTTCGCTCTAAACAAATACGCTCCTTCAAGTACTGCGCCTAAACTATAGAAGTGACAAGTACTGCGCCTAAACTATAGAAGTGACATGAAAATATTATATAGCGTGGTTGTTTCTCATTTAAAGACCTTTCATTTGATATATGGCTTGGCGCGATCGGTTGGCCAGAACTCGAGATATGACTGAAAGGAGTGGGGAGTGTTTTTCGCTCTAAACAAATACGCTCCTTCAAGTACTGCGCCTAAACTATAGAAGTGACAAGTACTGCGCCTAAACTATAGAAGTGACATGAAAATGTTATATAGCGCGGTTGTTCCTCATTTAAAGACCTTTTATTTGATATATGGCTTGGCGCGATCTGTTGGCTAGAACTCGAGATATGACTGAAAGAAGTGGGGAGTGTTTTTCGCTCTAAACAAATACGCTCCTTCAAGTACTGCGCCTAAACTATAGAAGTGACAAGTACTGCGCCTAAACTATAGAAGTGACATGAAAATATTATATAGCGTGGTTGTTTCTCATTTAAAGACCTTTCATTTGATATATGGCTTGGCGCGATCGGTTGGCCAGAACTCGAGATATGACTGAAAGGAGTGGGGAGTGTTTTTCGCTCTAAACAAATACGCTCCTTCAAGTACTGCGCCTAAACTATAGAAGTGACAAGTACTGCGCCTAAACTATAGAAGTGACATGAAAATGTTATATAGCGCGGTTGTTCCTCATTTAAAGACCTTTTATTTGATATATGGCTTGGCGCGATCGGTTGGCTAGAACTCGAGATATGACTGAAAGGAGTGGGGAGTGTTTTTCGCCCTAAACAAATACGCTACTTCAAGTACTGCGCCTAAACTATAGAAATGACACGTAGTGCGCCTAAACTATAGAAGTGACATGAAAATGTTATATAGCGCGGTTGTTTCTCATTTAAAGACCTTTTATTTGATATATGGCTTGGCGCGATCGCTTGGCTAGAACTCGAGATATGATTGAAAGTAGTGGGGAGTGTTTTTCGCTCTAAACAAATACGCTCCTTCAAGTACTGCGCCTAAACTATAGAAGTGACAAGTACTGCGCCTAAACTATAGAAGTGACATGAAAATGTAATATAGCGTGGTTGTTTCTCATTTAAAGACCTTTCATTTGATATATGGCTTGGCGCGATCGGTTGGCTAGAACTCGAGATATGACTGAAAGGAGTGGGGAGTGTTTTTCGCTCTAAACAAATACGCTCCTTCAAGTACTGCGCCTAAACTATAGAAGTGACAAGTACTGCGCCTAAACTATAGAAGTGGCATGAAAATGTTATATAGCGCGGTTGTTCCTCATTTAAAGACCTTTCATTTGATATATGGCTTGGCGCGATCTGTTGGCTAGAACTCGAGATATGACTGAAAGAAGTGGGGAGTGTTTTTCGCTCTAAACAAATACGCTCCTTCAAGTACTGCGCCTAAACTATAGAAGTGACAAGTACTGCGCCTAAACTATAGAAGTGACATGAAAATATTATATAGCGTGGTTGTTTCTCATTTAAAGACCTTTCATTTGATATATGGCTTGGCGCGATCGGTTGGCCAGAACTCGAGATATGACTGAAAGGAGTGGGGAGTGTTTTTCGCTCTAAACAAATACGCTCCTTCAAGTACTGCGCCTAAACTATAGAAGTGACAAGTACTGCGCCTAAACTATAGAAGTGACATGAAAATGTTATATAGCGCGGTTGTTCCTCATGTAAAGACCTTTTATTTGATATATGGCTTGGCGCGATCTGTTGGCTAGAACTCGAGATATGACTGAAAGAAGTGGGGAGTGTTTTTCGCTCTAAACAAATACGCTCATTCAAGTTCTGCGCCTAAACTATAGAAGTGACACGAAAATTTTATATAGCGCGGTTGTTCCTCATTTAAAGACCTTTCATTTGATATATGGCTTGGCGCGATCGGTTGGCTAGAACTCGAGATATGACTGAAAGGAGTGGGGAGTGTTTTTCGCTCTAAACAAATACGCTCCTTCAAGTACTGCGCCTAAACTATAGAAGTGACAAGTACTGCGCCTAAACTATAGAAGTGACATGAAAATGTTATATAGCGCGGTTGTTCCTCATTTAAAGACCTTTCATTTGATATATGGCTTGGCGCGATCGGTTGGCTAGAACTCGAGATATGACTGAAAGGAGTGGGGAGTGTTTTTCGCCCTAAACAAATACGCTACTTCAAGTACTGCGCCTAAACTATAGAAATGACACGTAGTGCGCCTAAACTATAGAAGTGACATGAAAATGTTATATAGCGCGGTTGTTTCTCATTTAAAGACCTTTTATTTGATATATGGCTTGGCGCGATCGGTTGGCTAGAACTCGAGATATGACTGAAAGTAGTGGGGAGTGTTTTTCGCTCTAAACAAATACGCTCCTTCAAGTACTGCGCCTAAACTATAGAAGTGACATGAAAATGTTATATAGCGCGGTTGTTCCTCATTTAAAGACCTTTCATTTGATATATGGCTTGGCGCGATCTGTTGGCTAGAACTCGAGATATGACTGAAAGAAGTGGGGAGTGTTTTTCGCTCTAAACAAATACGCTCCTTCAAGTACTGCGCCTAAACTATAGAAGTGACAAGTACTGCGCCTAAACTATAGAAGTGACATGAAAATGTTATATAGCGTGGTTGTTTCTCATTTAAAGACCTTTTATTTGATATATGGCTTGGCGCGATCGGTTGGCTAGAACTCGAGATATGACTGAAAGGAGTGGGGAGTGTTTTTCGCTCTAAACAAATACGCTCCTTCAAGTACTGCGCCTAAACTATAGAAGTGACAAGTACTGCGCCTAAACTATAGAAGTGACATGAAAATGTTATATAGCGCGGTTGTTCCTCATTTAAAGACCTTTCATTTGATATATGGCTTGGCGCGATCGGTTGACTAGAACTCGAGATATGACTGAAAGGAGTGGGGAGTGTTTTTCGCCCTAAACAACTACGCTACTTCAAGTACTGCGCCTAAACTATAGAAATGACACGTAGTGCGCCTAAACTATAGAAGTGACATGAAAATGTTATATAGCGCGGTTGTTTCTCATTTAAAGACCTTTTATTTGATATATGGCTTGGCGCGATCGGTTGGCTAGAACTCGAGATATGACTGAAAGTAGTGGGGAGTGTTTTTCGCTCTAAACAAATACGCTCCTTCAAGTACTGCGCCTAAACTATAGAAGTGACAAGTACTGCGCCTAAACTATAGAAGTGACATGAAAATGTTATATAGCGCGGTTGTTCCTCATTTAAAGACCTTTCATTTGATATATGGCTTGGCGCGATCTGTTGGCTAGAACTCGAGATATGACTGAAAGAAGTGGGGAGTGTTTTTCGCTCTAAACAAATACGCTCCTTCAAGTACTGCGCCTAAACTATAGAAGTGACAAGTACTGCGCCTAAACTATAGAAGTGACATGAAAATGTTATAAAGCGTGGTTGTTTCTCATTTAAAGACCTTTCATTTGATATATGGCTTGGCGCGATCGGTTGGCTAGAACTCGAGATATGACTGAAAGGAGTGGGGAGTGTTTTTCGCTCTAAACAAATACGCTCCTTCAAGTACTGCGCCTAAACTATAGAAGTGACAAGTACTGCGCCTAAACTATAGAAGTGACATGAAAATGTTATATAGCGCGGTTGTTCCTCATTTAAAGACCTTTCATTTGATATATGGCTTGGCGCGATCTGTTGGCTAGAACTCGAGATATGACTGAAAGAAGTGGGGAGTGTTTTTCACTCTAAACAAATACGCTCCTTCAAGTACTGCGCCTAAACTATAAAAGTGACACGAAAATTTTATATAGCGCGGTTGTTCCTCATTTAAAGACCTTTCATTTGATATATGGCTTGGCGCGATCGGTTGGCTAGAACTCGAGATATGACTGAAAGGAGTGGGGAGTGTTTTTCGCTCTAAACAAATACGATCCTTCAAGTACTGCGCCTAAACTATAGAAGTGACAAGTACTGCGCCTAAACTATAGAAGTGACATGAAAATGTTATATAGCGCGGTTGTTCCTCATTTAAAGACCTTTCATTTGATATATGGCTTGGCGCGATCGGTTGGCTAGAACTCGAGATATGACTGAAAGGAGTGGGGAGTGTTTTTCGCTCTAAACAAATACGCTCCTTCAAGTACTGCGCCTAAACTATAGAAGTGACAAGTACTGCGCCTAAACTATAGAAGTGACATGAAAATGTTATATAGCGCGGTTGTTCCTCATTTAAAGACCTTTCATTTGATATATGGCTTGGCGCTATCGGTTGGCTAGAACTCGAGATATGACTGAAAGGAGTGGGGAGTGTTTTTCGCTCTAAACAAATACGCTCCTTCAAGTACTGCGCCTAAACTATAGAAGTGACAAGTACTGCGCCTAAAATATAGAAGTGACATGAAAATGTTATATAGCGCGGTTGTTCCTCATTTAAAGACCTTTCATTTGATATATGGCTTGGCGCGATCGGTTGGCTAGAACTCGAGATATGACTGAAAGGAGTGGGGAGTGTTTTTCGCCCTAAACAAATACGCTACTTCAAGTACTGCGCCTAAACTATAGAAATGACACGTAGTGCGCCTAAACTATAGAAGTGACATGAAAATGTTATATAGCGCGGTTGTTTCTCATTTAAAGACCTTTTATTTGATATATGGCTTGGCGCGATCGGTTGGCTAGAACTCGAGATATGACTGAAAGTAGTGGGGAGTGTTTTTCGCTCTAAACAAATACGCTCCTTCAAGTACTGCGCCTAAACTATAGAAGTGACAAGTACTGCGCCTAAACTATAGAAGTGACATGAAAATGTTATATAGCGCGGTTGTTCCTCATTTAAAGACCTTTCATTTGATATATGGCTTGGCGCGATCGGTTGGCTAGAACTCGAGATATGACTGAAAGGAGTGGGGAGTGTTTTTCGCTCTAAACAAATACGCTCCTTCAAGTACTGCGCCTAAACTATAGAAGTGACAAGTACTGCGCCTAAACTATAGAAGTGACATGAAAATGTTATATAGCGCGGTTGTTCCTCATTTAAAGACCTTTCATTTGATATATGGCTTGGCGCGATCGGTTGGCTAGAACTCGAGATATGACTGAAAGGAGTGGGGAGTGTTTTTCGCCCTAAACAAATACGCTACTTCAAGTACTGCGCCTAAACTATAGAAATGACACGTAGTGCGCCTAAACTATAGAAGTGACATGAAAATGTTATATAGCGCGGTTGTTTCTCATTTAAAGACCTTTTATTTGATATATGGCTTGGCGCGATCGGTTGGCTAGAACTCGAGATATGACTGAAAGTAGTGGGGAGTGTTTTTCGCTCTAAACAAATACGCTCCTTCAAGTACTGCGCCTAAACTATAGAAGTGACATGAAAATGTTATATAGCGCGGTTGTTCCTCATTTAAAGACCTTTCATTTGATATATGGCTTGGCGCGATCTGTTGGCTAGAACTCGAGATATGACTGAAAGAAGTGGGGAGTGTTTTTCGCTCTAAACAAATACGCTCCTTCAAGTACTGCGCCTAAACTATAGAAGTGACAAGTACTGCGCCTAAACTATAGAAGTGACATGAAAATGTTATATAGCGTGGTTGTTTCTCATTTAAAGACCTTTCATTTGATATATGGCTTGGCGCGATCGGTTGGCTAGAACTCGAGATATGACTGAAAGGAGTGGGGAGTGTTTTTCGCTCTAAACAAATACGCTCCTTCAAGTACTGCGCCTAAACTATAGAAGTGACAAGTACTGCGCCTAAACTATAGAAGTGACATGAAAATGTTATATAGCGCGGTTGTTCCTCATTTAAAGACCTTTCATTTGATATATGGCTTGGCGCGATCGGTTGGCTAGAACTCGAGATATGACTGAAAGGAGTGGGGAGTGTTTTTCGCCCTAAACAACTACGCTACTTCAAGTACTGCGCCTAAACTATAGAAATGACACGTAGTGCGCCTAAACTATAGAAGTGACATGAAAATGTTATATAGCGCGGTTGTTTCTCATTTAAAGACCTTTTATTTGATATATGGCTTGGCGCGATCGGTTGGCTAGAACTCGAGATATGACTGAAAGTAGTGGGGAGTGTTTTTCGCTCTAAACAAATACGCTCCTTCAAGTACTGCGCCTAAACTATAGAAGTGACAAGTACTGCGCCTAAACTATAGAAGTGACATGAAAATGTTATATAGCGCGGTTGTTCCTCATTTAAAGACCTTTCATTTGATATATGGCTTGGCGCGATCTGTTGGCTAGAACTCGAGATATGACTGAAAGAAGTGGGGAGTGTTTTTCGCTCTAAACAAATACGCTCCTTCAAGTACTGCGCCTAAACTATAGAAGTGACAAGTACTGCGCCTAAACTATAGAAGTGACATGAAAATGTTATAAAGCGTGGTTGTTTCTCATTTAAAGACCTTTCATTTGATATATGGCTTGGCGCGATCGGTTGGCTAGAACTCGAGATATGACTGAAAGGAGTGGGGAGTGTTTTTCGCTCTAAACAAATACGCTCCTTCAAGTACTGCGCCTAAACTATAGAAGTGACAAGTACTGCGCCTAAACTATAGAAGTGACATGAAAATGTTATATAGCGCGGTTGTTCCTCATTTAAAGACCTTTCATTTGATATATGGCTTGGCGCGATCTGTTGGCTAGAACTCGAGATATGACTGAAAGAAGTGGGGAGTGTTTTTCACTCTAAACAAATACGCTCCTTCAAGTACTGCGCCTAAACTATAAAAGTGACACGAAAATTTTATATAGCGCGGTTGTTCCTCATTTAAAGACCTTTCATTTGATATATGGCTTGGCGCGATCGGTTGGCTAGAACTCGAGATATGACTGAAAGGAGTGGGGAGTGTTTTTCGCTCTAAACAAATACGATCCTTCAAGTACTGCGCCTAAACTATAGAAGTGACAAGTACTGCGCCTAAACTATAGAAGTGACATGAAAATGTTATATAGCGCGGTTGTTCCTCATTTAAAGACCTTTCATTTGATATATGGCTTGGCGCGATCGGTTGGCTAGAACTCGAGATATGACTGAAAGGAGTGGGGAGTGTTTTTCGCTCTAAACAAATACGCTCCTTCAAGTACTGCGCCTAAACTATAGAAGTGACAAGTACTGCGCCTAAACTATAGAAGTGACATGAAAATGTTATATAGCGCGGTTGTTCCTCATTTAAAGACCTTTCATTTGATATATGGCTTGGCGCGATCGGTTGGCTAGAACTCGAGATATGACTGAAAGGAGTGGGGAGTGTTTTTCGCTCTAAACAAATACGCTCCTTCAAGTACTGCGCCTAAACTATAGAAGTGACAAGTACTGCGCCTAAAATATAGAAGTGACATGAAAATGTTATATAGCGCGGTTGTTCCTCATTTAAAGACCTTTCATTTGATATATGGCTTGGCGCGATCGGTTGGCTAGAACTCGAAATATGACTGAAAGGAGTGGGGAGTGTTTTTCGCCCTAAACAAATACGCTACTTCAAGTACTGCGCCTAAACTATAGAAATGACACGTAGTGCGCCTAAACTATAGAAGTGACATGAAAATGTTATATAGCGCGGTTGTTTCTCATTTAAAGACCTTTTATTTGATATATGGCTTGGCGCGATCGGTTGGCTAGAACTCGAGATATGACTGAAAGTAGTGGGGAGTGTTTTTCGCTCTAAACAAATACGCTCCTTCAAGTACTGCGCCTAAACTATAGAAGTGACAAGTACTGCGCCTAAACTATAGAAGTGACATGAAAATGTTATATAGCGCGGTTGTTCCTCATTTAAAGACCTTTCATTTGATATATGGCTTGGCGCGATCTGTTGGCTAGAACTCGAGATATGACTGAAAGAAGTGGGGAGTGTTTTTCGCTCTAAACAAATACGCTCCTTCAAGTACTGCGCCTAAACTATAGAAGTGACAAGTACTGCGCCTAAACTATAGAAGTGACATGAAAATGTTATATAGCGTGGTTGTTTCTCATTTAAAGACCTTTCATTTGATATATGGCTTGGCGCGATCGGTTGGCTAGAACTCGAGATATGACTGAAAGGAGTGGGGAGTGTTTTTCGCTCTAAACAAATACGCTCCTTCAAGTACTGCGCCTAAACTATAGAAGTGACAAGTACTGCGCCTAAACTATAGAAGTGACATGAAAATGTTATATAGCGCGGTTGTTCCTCATTTAAAGACCTTTCATTTGATATATGGCTTGGCGCGATCTGTTGGCTAGAACTCGAGATATGACTGAAAGAAGTGGGGAGTGTTTTTCGCTCTAAACAAATACGCTCCTTCAAGTACTGCGCCTAAACTATAGAAGTGACAAGTACTGCGCCTAAACTATAGAAGTGACATGAAAATGTTATATAGCGCGGTTGTTCCTCATTTAAAGACCTTTCATTTGATATAGGGCTTGGCGCGATCGGTTGGCTAGAACTCGAGATATGACTGAAAGGAGTGGGGAGTGTTTTTCGCTCTCAACAAATACGCTCCTTCAAGTACTGCGCCTAAACTATAGAAGTGACACGAAAATGTTATATAGCGCGGTTGTTCCTAATTTAAAGACCTTTCATTTGATATATGGCTTGGCGCGATGGGTTGGCTAGAACTTGAGATATGACTGAAAGGAGTGGGGAGTGTTTTTCGCTCTAAACAAATACGCTCCTTCAAGTACTGCGCCTAAACTATAGAAGTGACATCAAAATGTTATATATAATACATTTTGATATATTGTTTTTGCGTTCATTTTTAAAACATTTCTGTAGTTTTTTCTTTCGATAAATTTTGTGTCATCTTTTTTCGGCTCGGTTTCTGAAAATATGAACTCGACATATGGCTAAAAGGAGTGGGTAGTGTTTTTCGCTCGAAACAAATACGCTCCTTCAAGTACTGCGCCTAAACTATAGAAGTGACAACTACTCCGCCTAAACTATAGAAGTGACACGAAAATGTTATATAGCGCGGTTGTTCCCCATTTAAAGACCTTTCATGCGATATAGGGCTTGGCGCGATCGGTTGTCTAGAACTTGAGATATGACTGAAAGGAGTGCGGAGTGTTTTTCTCTCTATACAAATACGCTCCTTCAATTACGGTAAATTTTGTATGCTTAATAGTGTTATAAGACTAAACCATTACAAAGCCTTAGCTTTTACCGCCTTAACTTGGTTTCTATAACTTAGTCGATTATAGTTTATATTTTCCAGCAAACAATGGATCTACTCCTTTCTTATTATACCACCTGCTGACTCTTTAATATACTGCAAAACTGCATACATTTATTAGGTTGATCTAAGGATGGAGTCAATGGAGCCACCGACGCGTTAAATGGGCGTTACTATGTACTATACCATTGTAGTTGGTAGTCTTGCAGTATATTCAACCAATATTGTAAATAGTTACAAACAGAGCCAAGAAATATTTAGGAAATATGGATGCAATAAAATTAAAAGTTTAGATGTTAGCTGTACATGCGTATAACTTACCAAAATGTCTTCCGCTAAAATTCGAGTATATCGAGTAATCCCCAATTCGAATAGCGTCACTGTTTATATTTATAGTAGAATATCTGAAAATATAAGGCAAGCAAACAGCTGAGTTAGGAAAGTAGGAAGTTAGGATAGATATGCAGATATGTAGATATGTTCTTCTAAACTATAGAAGTGGCACGAAAATGATATAGAGCGCGGTTGTTCCTCATTTAAAGACCTTTCATATAATACCTGACTTGGCGCGATCGGTTGGCCAGAACTCAAGATATGACTGAGAGGAGTGGGGAGTGTTTTTCGCTCTATACAAAAACACACCTTCAAGTACTGCGCTTAACCTATAGAAGTGACACGGAAATGATATAGAGCGCGGTTGTTCCCAATTTAAAAGCCTTTCATTTGATACCTGTCTTGGCGCGATCGGTTGCCTAGAACTCGAGATATGACTGAAAGGATTGGGGCATGTTTTTCGCTCTATACAAATACACTCATTCAAGTACTGAGCCTAAACTATAGAAGTGACACGAAAACATTATATAGCGCGGTTGTAGATATAGGGCTTGGCGCGATCGGTTGACTAGAAATCGAGATATGACTGAAAGGATTGGGGAGTGTTTTTCGCTCTAAACAAATACGCTCCTTCAAGTACTGCGCCTAAACTATAGAAGTGACACGAAAATGTTATATAGCGCGGTTGTTCCTCATTTAAAGACCTTTCATTTGATATATGGCTTGGCGCGATGGGTTGGCTAGAACTCGAGATGTGACTGAAAGGAGTGGGGAGTGTTTTTCGCTCTAAACAAATACGCTCCTTCAAGTACTGCGCCTAAACTATAGAAGTGACACGTACTGCGCCTAAACTATAGAAGTGACACGAAAATGTTATATAGCGCGGTTGTTCCTCATTTAAAGACCTTTCATTTGATATATGGCTTGGCGCGATGGGTTGGCTAGAACTCGAGATGTGACTGAAAGGAGTGGGGAGTGTTTTTCGCTCTAAACAAATACGCTCCTTCAAGTACTGCGCCTAAACTATAGAAGTGACACGAAAATGTTATATAGCGCGGTTGTTCCTCATTTAAAGAGCTTTCATTTGATATATGGCTTGGCGCGATCGGTTGGCTAGAACTCGAGATATGACTGAAAGGATTGGGGAATGTTTTTCGCTCTAAACAAATACGCTCCTTCTAGTACTGCGCCTAAACTATAGAAGTGACATGAAAATGTTATATAGCATGGTTGTTCCTCATTTAAAGACCTTTCATTTGATATATGGCTTGGCGCGATCGGTTGGCTAGAACTCGAGATATGACTGAAAGGATTGGGGAGTGTTTTTCGCTCTAAACAAATACGCTCCTTCTAGTACTGCGCCTAAACTATAAAAGTGACATGAAAATGTTATATAGCATGGTTGTTCCTCATTTAAAGACCTTTCATTTGATATATGGCTTGGCGCGATGGGTTGGCTAGAACTCGAGATATGACTGAAAGGAGTGGGGAGTGTTTTTCGCTCTAAACAAATACGCTCCTTCAAGTTCTGCGCCTAAACTATAGAAGTGACAAGTACTGCGCCTAAACTATAGAAGTGACACGAAAATGTATAGCGCGGATGTTCCTCATTTAAGGACCTTTCATTGGATATATGGCTTGGCGCGATGGGTTGGCTAGAACTCGAGATATGACTGAAAGGAGTGGGGAGTGTTTTTCGCTCTAAACAAATACGCTCCTTCAAGTACTGCGCCTAAACTATAGAAGTGACAAGTACTGCGCCTAAACTATAGAAGTGACATGAAAATGTTATATAGCGCGGTTGTTCCTCATTTAAAGACCTTTCATTTGATATATGGCTTGGCGCGATCTGTTGGCTAGAACTCGAGATATGACTGAAAGAAGTGGGGAGTGTTTTTCGCTCTAAACAAATACGCTCCTTCAAGTACTGCGCCTAAACTATAGAAGTGACACGAAAATGTTATATAGCGCGGTTGTTCCTCATTTAAAGACCTTTCATTTGATATATGGCTTGGCGCGATCGGTTGGCTAGAACTCGAGATATGACTGAAAGGATTGGGGAGTGTTTTTCGCTCTAAACAAATACGCTCCTTCAAGTACTGCGCCTAAACTATAGAAGTGACAAGTACTGCGCCTAAACTATAGAAGTGACATGAAAATGTTATATAGCGTGGTTGTTTCTCATTTAAAGACCTTTCATTTGATATATGGCTTGGCGCGATCGGTTGGCTAGAACTCGAGATATGACTGAAAGGAGTGGGGAGTGTTTTTCGCTCTAAACAAATACGCTCCTTCAAGTACTGCGCCTAAACTATAGAAGTGACAAGTACTGCGCCTAAACTATAGAAGTGACATGAAAATGTTATATAGCGCGGTTGTTCCTCATTTAAAGACCTTTCATTTGATATATGGCTTGGCGCGATCTGTTGGCTAGAACTCGAGATATGACTGAAAGAAGTGGGGAGTGTTTTTCGCTCTAAACAAATACGCTCCTTCAAGTACTGCGCCTAAACTATAGAAGTGACAAGTACTGCGCCTAAACTATAGAAGTGACATGAAAATGTTATATAGCGCGGTTGTTCCTCATTTAAAGACCTTTCATTTGATATAGGGCTTGGCGCGATCGGTTGGCTAGAACTCGAGATATGACTGAAAGGAGTGGGGAGTGTTTTTCGCTCTCAACAAATACGCTCCTTCAAGTACTGCGCCTAAACTATAGAAGTGACACGAAAATGTTATATAGCGCGGTTGTTCCTAATTTAAAGACCTTTCATTTGATATATGGCTTGGCGCGATGGGTTGGCTAGAACTTGAGATATGACTGAAAGGAGTGGGGAGTGTTTTTCGCTCTAAACAAATACGCTCCTTCAAGTACTGCGCCTAAACTATAGAAGTGACATCAAAATGTTATATATAATACATTTTGATATATTGTTTTTGCGTTCATTTTTAAAACATTTCTGTAGTTTTTTCTTTCGATAAATTTTGTGTCATCTTTTTTCGGCTCGGTTTCTGAAAATATGAACTCGACATATGGCTAAAAGGAGTGGGTAGTGTTTTTCGCTCGAAACAAATACGCTCCTTCAAGTACTGCGCCTAAACTATAGAAGTGACAACTACTCCGCCTAAACTATAGAAGTGACACGAAAATGTTATATAGCGCGGTTGTTCCCCATTTAAAGACCTTTCATGCGATATAGGGCTTGGCGCGATCGGTTGTCTAGAACTTGAGATATGACTGAAAGGAGTGCGGAGTGTTTTTCTCTCTATACAAATACGCTCCTTCAATTACGGTAAATTTTGTATGCTTAATAGTGTTATAAGACTAAACCATTACAAAGCCTTAGCTTTTACCGCCTTAACTTGGTTTCTATAACTTAGTCGATTATAGTTTATATTTTCCAGCAAACAATGGATCTACTCCTTTCTTATTATACCACCTGCTGACTCTTTAATATACTGCAAAACTGCATACATTTATTAGGTTGATCTAAGGATGGAGTCAATGGAGCCACCGACGCGTTAAATGGGCGTTACTATGTACTATACCATTGTAGTTGGTAGTCTTGCAGTATATTCAACCAATATTGTAAATAGTTACAAACAGAGCCAAGAAATATTTAGGAAATATGGATGCAATAAAATTAAAAGTTTAGATGTTAGCTGTACATGCGTATAACTTACCAAAATGTCTTCCGCTAAAATTCGAGTATATCGAGTAATCCCCAATTCGAATAGCGTCACTGTTTATATTTATAGTAGAATATCTGAAAATATAAGGCAAGCAAACAGCTGAGTTAGGAAAGTAGGAAGTTAGGATAGATATGCAGATATGTAGATATGTTCTTCTAAACTATAGAAGTGGCACGAAAATGATATAGAGCGCGGTTGTTCCTCATTTAAAGACCTTTCATATAATACCTGACTTGGCGCGATCGGTTGGCCAGAACTCAAGATATGACTGAGAGGAGTGGGGAGTGTTTTTCGCTCTATACAAAAACACACCTTCAAGTACTGCGCTTAACCTATAGAAGTGACACGGAAATGATATAGAGCGCGGTTGTTCCCAATTTAAAAGCCTTTCATTTGATACCTGTCTTGGCGCGATCGGTTGCCTAGAACTCGAGATATGACTGAAAGGATTGGGGCATGTTTTTCGCTCTATACAAATACACTCATTCAAGTACTGAGCCTAAACTATAGAAGTGACACGAAAACATTATATAGCGCGGTTGTAGATATAGGGCTTGGCGCGATCGGTTGACTAGAAATCGAGATATGACTGAAAGGATTGGGGAGTGTTTTTCGCTCTAAACAAATACGCTCCTTCAAGTACTGCGCCTAAACTATAGAAGTGACACGAAAATGTTATATAGCGCGGTTGTTCCTCATTTAAAGACCTTTCATTTGATATATGGCTTGGCGCGATGGGTTGGCTAGAACTCGAGATGTGACTGAAAGGAGTGGGGAGTGTTTTTCGCTCTAAACAAATACGCTCCTTCAAGTACTGCGCCTAAACTATAGAAGTGACACGTACTGCGCCTAAACTATAGAAGTGACACGAAAATGTTATATAGCGCGGTTGTTCCTCATTTAAAGACCTTTCATTTGATATATGGCTTGGCGCGATGGGTTGGCTAGAACTCGAGATGTGACTGAAAGGAGTGGGGAGTGTTTTTCGCTCTAAACAAATACGCTCCTTCAAGTACTGCGCCTAAACTATAGAAGTGACACGAAAATGTTATATAGCGCGGTTGTTCCTCATTTAAAGAGCTTTCATTTGATATATGGCTTGGCGCGATCGGTTGGCTAGAACTCGAGATATGACTGAAAGGATTGGGGAATGTTTTTCGCTCTAAACAAATACGCTCCTTCTAGTACTGCGCCTAAACTATAGAAGTGACATGAAAATGTTATATAGCATGGTTGTTCCTCATTTAAAGACCTTTCATTTGATATATGGCTTGGCGCGATCGGTTGGCTAGAACTCGAGATATGACTGAAAGGATTGGGGAGTGTTTTTCGCTCTAAACAAATACGCTCCTTCTAGTACTGCGCCTAAACTATAAAAGTGACATGAAAATGTTATATAGCATGGTTGTTCCTCATTTAAAGACCTTTCATTTGATATATGGCTTGGCGCGATGGGTTGGCTAGAACTCGAGATATGACTGAAAGGAGTGGGGAGTGTTTTTCGCTCTAAACAAATACGCTCCTTCAAGTTCTGCGCCTAAACTATAGAAGTGACAAGTACTGCGCCTAAACTATAGAAGTGACACGAAAATGTATAGCGCGGATGTTCCTCATTTAAGGACCTTTCATTGGATATATGGCTTGGCGCGATGGGTTGGCTAGAACTCGAGATATGACTGAAAGGAGTGGGGAGTGTTTTTCGCTCTAAACAAATACGCTCCTTCAAGTACTGCGCCTAAACTATAGAAGTGACAAGTACTGCGCCTAAACTATAGAAGTGACATGAAAATGTTATATAGCGCGGTTGTTCCTAATTTAAAGACCTTTCATTTGATATATGGCTTGGCGCGATGGGTTGGCTAGAACTTGAGATATGACTGAAAGGAGTGGGGAGTGTTTTTCGCTCTAAACAAATACGCTCCTTCAAGTACTGCGCCTAAACTATAGAAGTGACATCAAAATGTTATATATAATACATTTTGATATATTGTTTTTGCGTTCATTTTTAAAACATTTCTGTAGTTTTTTCTTTCGATAAATTTTGTGTCATCTTTTTTCGGCTCGGTTTCTGAAAATATGAACTCGACATATGGCTAAAAGGAGTGGGTAGTGTTTTTCGCTCGAAACAAATACGCTCCTTCAAGTACTGCGCCTAAACTATAGAAGTGACAACTACTCCGCCTAAACTATAGAAGTGACACGAAAATGTTATATAGCGCGGTTGTTCCCCATTTAAAGACCTTTCATGCGATATAGGGCTTGGCGCGATCGGTTGTCTAGAACTTGAGATATGACTGAAAGGAGTGCGGAGTGTTTTTCTCTCTATACAAATACGCTCCTTCAATTACGGTAAATTTTGTATGCTTAATAGTGTTATAAGACTAAACCATTACAAAGCCTTAGCTTTTACCGCCTTAACTTGGTTTCTATAACTTAGTCGATTATAGTTTATATTTTCCAGCAAACAATGGATCTACTCCTTTCTTATTATACCACCTGCTGACTCTTTAATATACTGCAAAACTGCATACATTTATTAGGTTGATCTAAGGATGGAGTCAATGGAGCCACCGACGCGTTAAATGGGCGTTACTATGTACTATACCATTGTAGTTGGTAGTCTTGCAGTATATTCAACCAATATTGTAAATAGTTACAAACAGAGCCAAGAAATATTTAGGAAATATGGATGCAATAAAATTAAAAGTTTAGATGTTAGCTGTACATGCGTATAACTTACCAAAATGTCTTCCGCTAAAATTCGAGTATATCGAGTAATCCCCAATTCGAATAGCGTCACTGTTTATATTTATAGTAGAATATCTGAAAATATAAGGCAAGCAAACAGCTGAGTTAGGAAAGTAGGAAGTTAGGATAGATATGCAGATATGTAGATATGTTCTTCTAAACTATAGAAGTGGCACGAAAATGATATAGAGCGCGGTTGTTCCTCATTTAAAGACCTTTCATATAATACCTGACTTGGCGCGATCGGTTGGCCAGAACTCAAGATATGACTGAGAGGAGTGGGGAGTGTTTTTCGCTCTATACAAAAACACACCTTCAAGTACTGCGCTTAACCTATAGAAGTGACACGGAAATGATATAGAGCGCGGTTGTTCCCAATTTAAAAGCCTTTCATTTGATACCTGTCTTGGCGCGATCGGTTGCCTAGAACTCGAGATATGACTGAAAGGATTGGGGCATGTTTTTCGCTCTATACAAATACACTCATTCAAGTACTGAGCCTAAACTATAGAAGTGACACGAAAACATTATATAGCGCGGTTGTAGATATAGGGCTTGGCGCGATCGGTTGACTAGAAATCGAGATATGACTGAAAGGATTGGGGAGTGTTTTTCGCTCTAAACAAATACGCTCCTTCAAGTACTGCGCCTAAACTATAGAAGTGACACGAAAATGTTATATAGCGCGGTTGTTCCTCATTTAAAGACCTTTCATTTGATATATGGCTTGGCGCGATGGGTTGGCTAGAACTCGAGATGTGACTGAAAGGAGTGGGGAGTGTTTTTCGCTCTAAACAAATACGCTCCTTCAAGTACTGCGCCTAAACTATAGAAGTGACACGTACTGCGCCTAAACTATAGAAGTGACACGAAAATGTTATATAGCGCGGTTGTTCCTCATTTAAAGACCTTTCATTTGATATATGGCTTGGCGCGATGGGTTGGCTAGAACTCGAGATGTGACTGAAAGGAGTGGGGAGTGTTTTTCGCTCTAAACAAATACGCTCCTTCAAGTACTGCGCCTAAACTATAGAAGTGACACGAAAATGTTATATAGCGCGGTTGTTCCTCATTTAAAGAGCTTTCATTTGATATATGGCTTGGCGCGATCGGTTGGCTAGAACTCGAGATATGACTGAAAGGATTGGGGAATGTTTTTCGCTCTAAACAAATACGCTCCTTCTAGTACTGCGCCTAAACTATAGAAGTGACATGAAAATGTTATATAGCATGGTTGTTCCTCATTTAAAGACCTTTCATTTGATATATGGCTTGGCGCGATCGGTTGGCTAGAACTCGAGATATGACTGAAAGGATTGGGGAGTGTTTTTCGCTCTAAACAAATACGCTCCTTCTAGTACTGCGCCTAAACTATAAAAGTGACATGAAAATGTTATATAGCATGGTTGTTCCTCATTTAAAGACCTTTCATTTGATATATGGCTTGGCGCGATGGGTTGGCTAGAACTCGAGATATGACTGAAAGGAGTGGGGAGTGTTTTTCGCTCTAAACAAATACGCTCCTTCAAGTTCTGCGCCTAAACTATAGAAGTGACAAGTACTGCGCCTAAACTATAGAAGTGACACGAAAATGTATAGCGCGGATGTTCCTCATTTAAGGACCTTTCATTGGATATATGGCTTGGCGCGATGGGTTGGCTAGAACTCGAGATATGACTGAAAGGAGTGGGGAGTGTTTTTCGCTCTAAACAAATACGCTCCTTCAAGTACTGCGCCTAAACTATAGAAGTGACAAGTACTGCGCCTAAACTATAGAAGTGACATGAAAATGTTATATAGCGCGGTTGTTCCTCATTTAAAGACCTTTCATTTGATATATGGCTTGGCGCGATCTGTTGGCTAGAACTCGAGATATGACTGAAAGAAGTGGGGAGTGTTTTTCGCTCTAAACAAATACGCTCCTTCAAGTACTGCGCCTAAACTATAGAAGTGACACGAAAATGTTATATAGCGCGGTTGTTCCTCATTTAAAGACCTTTCATTTGATATATGGCTTGGCGCGATCGGTTGGCTAGAACTCGAGATATGACTGAAAGGATTGGGGAGTGTTTTTCGCTCTAAACAAATACGCTCCTTCTAGTACTGCGCCTAAACTATAGAAGTGACATGAAAATGTTATATAGCGCGGTTGTTCCTCATTTAAAGACCTTTCATTTGATATATGGCTTGGCGCGATCTGTTGGCTAGAACTCGAGATATGACTGAAAGAAGTGGGGAGTGTTTTTCGCTCTAAACAAATACGCTCCTTCAAGTACTGCGCCTAAACTATAGAAGTGACACGAAAATGTTATATAGCGCGGTTGTTCCTCATTTAAAGACCTTTCATTTGATATATGGCTTGGCGCGATCGGTTGGCTAGAACTCGAGATATGACTGAAAGGAGTGTGGAGTGTTTTTCGCTCTAAACAAATACGCTCCTTCAAATACTGCGCCTAAACTATAGAAGTGACACGAAAATGTTATATAGCGCGGTTGTTCCTCATTTAAACACCTTTCATTTGATATATGGCTTGGCGCGATGGGTTGGCTAGAACTCGAGATATGACTGAAAGGATTGGGGAGTGTTTTTCGCTCTAAACAAATACGCTCCTTCAAGTACTGCGCCTAAACTATAGAAGTGACAAGTACTGCGCCTAAACTATAGAAGTGACACGAAAATGTATAGCGCGGATGTTCCTCATTTAAGGACCTTTCATTGGATATATGGCTTGGCGCGATGGGTTGGCTAGAACTCGAGATATGACTGAAAGGAGTGGGGAGTGTTTTTCGCTCTAAACAAATACGCTCCTTCAAGTACTGCTCCTAAACTATAGAAGTGACAAGTACTGCGCCTAAACTATAGAAGTGACATGAAAATGTTATATAGCGCGGTTGTTCCTCATTTAAAGACCTTTCATTTGATATATGGCTTGGCGCGATCTGTTGGCTAGAACTCGAGATATGACTGAAAGAAGTGGGGAGTGTTTTTCGCTCTAAACAAATACGCTCCTTCAAGTACTGCGCCTAAACTATAGAAGTGACATGAAAATGTTATATAGCGCGGTTGTTCCTCATTTAAAGACCTTTCATTTGATATATGGCTTGGCGCGATGGGTTGGCGAGAACTCGAGATATGACTGAAAGGAGTGGGGAGTGTTTTTCGCTCTAAACAAATACGCTCCTTCAAGTACTGCGCCTAAACTATAGAAGTGACACAAAAATGTTATATGGCGCGGTTGTTCCTCATTTAAAGGCCTTTCATTTGATATATGGCTTGGCGCAATCGGTTGGCTAGAACTCGAGATATGACTGAAAGAAGTGGGGAGTGTTTTTCGCTCTAAACAAATACGCTCCTTCAAGTACTGCGCCTAAACTATAGAAGTGACAAGTACTGCGCCAAACTATAGAAGTTACACGAAAATGTTATAAAGCGCGGTTGTTCCTCATTCAAAGACCTTTCATTTGATATATGGCTTGGCGCGATCGGTTGGCTAGAACTCGAGATATGACTGAAAGGAGTGGGGAGTGTTTTTCGCTCTAAACAAATACGCTCCTTCAAGTACTGCGCCTAAACTATAGAAGTGACATGAAAATGTTATATAGCGCGGTTGTTCCTCATTTAAAGACCTTTCATTTAATATATGGCTTGGCGCGATCTGTTGGCTAGAACTCGAGATATGACTGAAAGAAGTGGGGAGTGTTTTTCGCTCTAAACAAATACGCTCCTTCAAGTACTGCGCCTAAACTATAGAAGTGACAAGTACTGCGCCAAACTATAGAAGTTACACGAAAATGTTATAAAGCGCGGTTGTTCCTCATTTAAAGACCTTTCATTTGATATATGGCTTGGCGCGATCGGTTGGCTAGAACTCGAGATATGACTGAAAGAAGTGGGGAGTGTTTTTCGCTCTAAACAAATACGCTCCTTCAAGTACTGCGCCTAAACTATAGAAGTGACAAGTACTGCGCCAAACTATAGAAGTTACACGAAAATGTTATAAAGCGCGGTTGTTCCTCATTTAAAGACCTTTCATTTGATATATGGCTTGGCGCGATCGGTTGGCTAGAACTCGAGATATGACTGAAAGAAGTGGGGAGTGTTTTTCGCTCTAAACAAATACGCTCCTTCAAGTACTGCGCCTAAACTATAGAAGTGACAAGTACTGCGCCAAACTATAGAAGTTACACGAAAATGTTATAAAGCGCGGTTGTTCCTCATTCAAAGACCTTTCATTTGATATATGGCTTGGCGCGATCGGTTGGCTAGAACTCGAGATATGACTGAAAGGAGTGGGGAGTGTTTTTCGCTCTAAACAAATACGCTCCTTCAAGTACTGCGCCTAAACTATAGAAGTGACATGAAAATGTTATATAGCGCGGTTGTTCCTCATTTAAAGACCTTTCATTTAATATATGGCTTGGCGCGATCTGTTGGCTAGAACTCGAGATATGACTGAAAGAAGTGGGGAGTGTTTTTCGCTCTAAACAAATACGCTCCTTCAAGTACTGCGCCTAAACTATAGAAGTGACAAGTACTGCGCCAAACTATAGAAGTTACACGAAAATGTTATAAAGCGCGGTTGTTCCTCATTTAAAGACCTTTCATTTGATATATGGCTTGGCGCGATCGGTTGGCTAGAACTCGAGATATGACTGAAAGAAGTGGGGAGTGTTTTTCGCTCTAAACAAATACGCTCCTTCAAGTACTGCGCCTAAACTATAGAAGTGACAAGTACTGCGCCAAACTATAGAAGTTACACGAAAATGTTATAAAGCGCGGTTGTTCCTCATTTAAAGACCTTTCATTTGATAAATGGCTTGGCGCGATCGGTTGGCTAGAACTCGAGATATGACTGAAAGGATTGGGGAGTGTTTTTCGCTCTAAACAAATACGCTCCTTCTAGTACTGCGCCTAAACTATAGAAGTGACATGAAAATGTTATATAGCGCGATAATTATTTTATAAATTATAGTTAATAAAATAAAACACAGCTTAGAAGCAATTGTGTTCGTTTTTTGTGTATTTAAAAAACTATAATTTGTAAAAAAAATAAAAAGTTAATTGTTACCAAACGAATTTAAAAATTTCATTGACTCAAACCTAAATGTAATTTTGTAAAATTCTTAACCATAATAATTTAATTAATTATTTTTTAATTAATTTAATTTTAATGCTCCTATGCTAATCTAAAACTTTTACTTTATTCTACTTCATCTTTTAATGGTTTTAAATGGTTTATCCAAATTAAACCTGCTTCTCTTCACGTATGCCTATCATGTATTAAATGTTAATAGTTAGCAGTTCTATATACGAGCAGCTTGGTAATCATCTTATCCGTTCTTTGTTAGAAATATGTTATTTATTTCTTAGCTTTAATTTTCATACGGTAAAACTCCAACTCCGTGTCTTCTAAAATGTAGCCATCCACGCGACCGCATTGTCCAGGGAGTGCACGAAATTTCTTGTTTCTTCAGCACAGTGTGAAGGCGAGGAACACCAATCTAAAAACATGTACATAATTACTAACGATCATAGAATTAAATCTAGGTTAACAATCTATTAATACTTGTTGGTACTGCTTAGTTTTGTGTTGGCAGCTGGACGGCCTAACTCAAATTTACGCTTCTTATGCAGAGAGTTGCGCTTACCACCGGTAGCGCGGCGCTTGTGGGAGCTATCCCGGCTGATACCCAAGAAAGAAAGTAACGTTTTAAATACCATATATATTTTCAATTAAAAAAATCTACACGCAATCACAGATAATGATTCAAGAAAGTCCATCATTTGGATATAATAAGTCAGGAGGAATCCTTTATTTTCTTTTTTCTGATAGCAAAATATTTCTTTATAGGATTTTAAAGTTTTTATAGTTCAGAAAATCACTTCGCAGTAGAGGAACGCAATATAAGTAGCCATTGCATGAAAAAATCAGTGCTGTAAATTTTCCACTACACCAAGCTGTCAATCATTCTTTACTATACTACTAATGCCTGAAACACAGTTGGACATTCAAGAGGCAAGATGCAAAATCAGCTGTCAAAATTACACAGGCTCTTATGAGAATCAAGAAAAAAATAAGTTATCTGAGAGCATTCGTATGTAGATAAACATTCAATTGCATGCGAGTCAGCTCTAATTCTATTTTGACACATTGTGTATGCGTGCTCTTCTTCTGCTTCCATTCAATAATTTGTGTGCTTTTGTGTTATTTTCCAGAAATGACAGTTTTTGCATATTGTATGCGAGATTCAATTGTGTGCGTGATTTTAGAGAAAGATAAAAATACAAATGAATGTTGCCTCTTGAATGTCCAACTGTGTTTCAGGCATAAAGTCCATATTACATGTAAAAACTCAGTGCTACAAATTTTGGTATAGGTTTAGTTTAGGGGTTTGGCGAAGCCAAACCCCTAAACTGAACCTATACAAACTCTGACCTATACTGATCCACCCCAGGATACTATTTCATGGTAGTGGGCGTTTTTGTGGGCGTGTTTGTGGGCGTGGCAAGGTCGAATAAGGGACTTTGACGATAACTTCTAAAGTATGCGGTGTACAGAAGTGAATGTGGTGTCACTTGAAAGGTATTTTTAAGAGCTATTTTTTAAGTTCTTACCTTTTCTTAGATATTTTTGATAGTTTCGGAGATAAATCAGTTCAAACTCAAGTTACTTCAAAACTTCGTTTTCTTTGCTTTCTTGTGTTGTTTGTTGTTGTTGTTGTTGTATCAGTGTGTTGTTGTTGTATCAGTGTGTTGTTGTTGTTGTTGTTGTCATTGTTGTATCAGTGCGTTGTTGTTGTTGTTGTTGTTGTTGTTGTTGTTGTTGTTGTTGTTGTATCAGTGTGTTGCTGTTGTTGTTGTTGTTGTTTTTATTAAAAAATTTAACTAAAAACGTGCGATGTAATATTTTAATTGTTGTTGTTGTTGTTGTTGTTTCTCATAATAACAAAATTTTACCAAAAATCTCGTTATTGTTGTTGTTTCTTAAAATGAAAAATTTTTAACAAAAATCGCGCGATTTTTGTTAAAAATTTTTCGCCTGCGGCGCTATGGTTGTTGTTGTTTTCTAAAATGAAAAATTTTTAACAAAAATCGCGCGATTTTTGTTAAAAATTTTTAGCCTGCGGCGCTAAAGTTGTTGTTGTTTTCTAAAATGAAAAATTTTTAACAAAAATCGCGCGATTTTTGTTAAAAATTTTTCGCCTGCGGCGCTAAGGTTGTTGTTGTTTTCTAAAATGAAAAATTTTTGTTTTCTAAAATGAAAATGTTATAAAGCGCGGTTGTTCCTCATTTAAAGACCTTTCATTTAATATATGGCTTGGCGCGATCTGTTGGCTAGAACTCGAGATATGACTGAAAGAAGTGGGGAGTGTTTTTCGCTCTAAACAAATACGCTCCTTCAAGTACTGCGCCTAAACTATAGAAGTGACAAGTACTGCGCCAAACTATAGAAGTTACACGAAAATGTTATAAAGCGCGGTTGTTCCTCATTTAAAGACCTTTCATTTGATATATGGCTTGGCGCGATCGGTTGGCTAGAACTCGAGATATGACTGAAAGAAGTGGGGAGTGTTTTTCGCTCTAAACAAATACGCTCCTTCAAGTACTGCGCCTAAACTATAGAAGTGACAAGTACTGCGCCAAACTATAGAAGTTACACGAAAATGTTATAAAGCGCGGTTGTTCCTCATTTAAAGACCTTTCATTTGATAAATGGCTTGGCGCGATCGGTTGGCTAGAACTCGAGATATGACTGAAAGGATTGGGGAGTGTTTTTCGCTCTAAACAAATACGCTCCTTCTAGTACTGCGCCTAAACTATAGAAGTGACATGAAAATGTTATATAGCGCGATAATTATTTTATAAATTATAGTTAATAAAATAAAACACAGCTTAGAAGCAATTGTGTTCGTTTTTTGTGTATTTAAAAAACTATAATTTGTAAAAAAAATAAAAAGTTAATTGTTACCAAACGAATTTAAAAATTTCATTGACTCAAACCTAAATGTAATTTTGTAAAATTCTTAACCATAATAATTTAATTAATTATTTTTTAATTAATTTAATTTTAATGCTCCTATGCTAATCTAAAACTTTTACTTTATTCTACTTCATCTTTTAATGGTTTTAAATGGTTTATCCAAATTAAACCTGCTTCTCTTCACGTATGCCTATCATGTATTAAATGTTAATAGTTAGCAGTTCTATATACGAGCAGCTTGGTAATCATCTTATCCGTTCTTTGTTAGAAATATGTTATTTATTTCTTAGCTTTAATTTTCATACGGTAAAACTCCAACTCCGTGTCTTCTAAAATGTAGCCATCCACGCGACCGCATTGTCCAGGGAGTGCACGAAATTTCTTGTTTCTTCAGCACAGTGTGAAGGCGAGGAACACCAATCTAAAAACATGTACATAATTACTAACGATCATAGAATTAAATCTAGGTTAACAATCTATTAATACTTGTTGGTACTGCTTAGTTTTGTGTTGGCAGCTGGACGGCCTAACTCAAATTTACGCTTCTTATGCAGAGAGTTGCGCTTACCACCGGTAGCGCGGCGCTTGTGGGAGCTATCCCGGCTGATACCCAAGAAAGAAAGTAACGTTTTAAATACCATATATATTTTCAATTAAAAAAATCTACACGCAATCACAGATAATGATTCAAGAAAGTCCATCATTTGGATATAATAAGTCAGGAGGAATCCTTTATTTTCTTTTTTCTGATAGCAAAATATTTCTTTATAGGATTTTAAAGTTTTTATAGTTCAGAAAATCACTTCGCAGTAGAGGAACGCAATATAAGTAGCCATTGCATGAAAAAATCAGTGCTGTAAATTTTCCACTACACCAAGCTGTCAATCATTCTTTACTATACTACTAATGCCTGAAACACAGTTGGACATTCAAGAGGCAAGATGCAAAATCAGCTGTCAAAATTACACAGGCTCTTATGAGAATCAAGAAAAAAATAAGTTATCTGAGAGCATTCGTATGTAGATAAACATTCAATTGCATGCGAGTCAGCTCTAATTCTATTTTGACACATTGTGTATGCGTGCTCTTCTTCTGCTTCCATTCAATAATTTGTGTGCTTTTGTGTTATTTTCCAGAAATGACAGTTTTTGCATATTGTATGCGAGATTCAATTGTGTGCGTGATTTTAGAGAAAGATAAAAATACAAATGAATGTTGCCTCTTGAATGTCCAACTGTGTTTCAGGCATAAAGTCCATATTACATGTAAAAACTCAGTGCTACAAATTTTGGTATAGGTTTAGTTTAGGGGTTTGGCGAAGCCAAACCCCTAAACTGAACCTATACAAACTCTGACCTATACTGATCCACCCCAGGATACTATTTCATGGTAGTGGGCGTTTTTGTGGGCGTGTTTGTGGGCGTGGCAAGGTCGAATAAGGGACTTTGACGATAACTTCTAAAGTATGCGGTGTACAGAAGTGAATGTGGTGTCACTTGAAAGGTATTTTTAAGAGCTATTTTTTAAGTTCTTACCTTTTCTTAGATATTTTTGATAGTTTCGGAGATAAATCAGTTCAAACTCAAGTTACTTCAAAACTTCGTTTTCTTTGCTTTCTTGTGTTGTTTGTTGTTGTTGTTGTTGTATCAGTGTGTTGTTGTTGTATCAGTGTGTTGTTGTTGTTGTTGTCATTGTTGTATCAGTGCGTTGTTGTTGTTGTTGTTGTTGTTGTTGTTGTATCAGTGTGTTGCTGTTGTTGTTGTTGTTGTTTTTATTAAAAAATTTAACTAAAAACGTGCGATGTAATATTTTAATTGTTGTTGTTGTTGTTGTTGTTTCTCATAATAACAAAATTTTACCAAAAATCTCGTTATTGTTGTTGTTTCTTAAAATGAAAAATTTTTAACAAAAATCGCGCGATTTTTGTTAAAAATTTTTCGCCTGCGGCGCTATGGTTGTTGTTGTTTTCTAAAATGAAAAATTTTTAACAAAAATCGCGCGATTTTTGTTAAAAATTTTTAGCCTGCGGCGCTAAAGTTGTTGTTGTTTTCTAAAATGAAAAATTTTTAACAAAAATCGCGCGATTTTTGTTAAAAATTTTTCGCCTGCGGCGCTAAGGTTGTTGTTGTTTTCTAAAATGAAAAATTTTTAACAAAAATCGCGCGATTTTTGTTAAAAATTTTTCGCCTGCGGCGCTAAGGTTGTTGTTGTTTTCTAAAATGAAAAATTTTTAACAAAAATCGCGCGATTTTTGTTAAAAATTTTTCGCCTGCGGCGCTAAGGTTGTTGTTGTTTTCGAAAAAGTTGTTCTTGCTTCTTGGCATGTATAGCATCAATGTCTATTTTTTATGCTGAATGAGTAGACTTCCTACTTATTTCAAAGTATATCTCTAAAAGTAAACACAAGACGTATAACTTATTATACATCGTTAGAAAGGTAAAAGATCACTCTTACTGAATTTCACATTTACCGTTATACCTTCCGAACCCAATTTCCAAGAAAACGGCTTCTGTTTACACGGAAAATCAAATAATTGCCAATAACTTCTAAACTATTGCAATTACAGCTTTGGCATATTCAGCAGAAATAAAGCCATTGAAAATACCTTTCATTTGGTACCCATATCGACTATATAGGTTGAATAGTTTAGGAGTTATTGACCTTTTAATGTTCGACCTTGACACGCCCATAAATCCAAAATGGCGACCAATTCCAGGAATTTACAAGCGGATTCCAAGAACTAACGGTACAAATAACGGTAAAATAACGGTAAATTTGGCCTAAAAGTAGGCGTGGCCGAAACCCCTAAACTTAACCTGTTCCCAAATTTTCCACTGCATCAAACTGTCAATCATTTGATAGCTCTAATATTAAAGCCCATATTAAATTACATTTTACGATTGATCAAATTATCATTTGGTTTTCTGTAAAAAACTGTTTGAATATATAGTAAATAGTTGAGCTCAATGAATATATACTCTTTACTATATAAATAGGTAAGCCGAACCTATACCTGCGTTTTTTACCAAATGAATTACAAACGCAGTGAAGGCATTCCTAGTGCACATAGAAAAAAAATTGTTCGCGAATATTTGAATAAAAATAATTTACCTGTAGACAATGGAACGAAATCCATTAAGTTGGATGAGTGTTTAGCAAAGATGGATGTTCCGAAGCGTCTTTAAACGAAATAAACAGTTTGTTATTGAGAAAGATGAATCATTCTTTCCAAATGTGCAGCATCATAAATGTTTCCTCAAGCAAACCACTAATAAAACTATCTTTGGCCACTAGATCTGGCAATAAAAAGGTTACACTAGTCAGTAATGTTGAATGCTACGGTATTCTTGTTCCGGAATTGATTAAGCTGTGCAACAAGGTGCTGCCGCTAGCACTACGATTATAAAATTATCAAATCAGAAACGGGAACAGCTTCAAATTCAGGGTAATCAAATACGTTTCGTTTACAACTTATTGACGGAAACGTATAAGGTACCTGGTAAATGGATACTTGGTTTGGAATTAGCTAAAGATGATAAGAAGCATAAAAACAAATAAAAGCATTATGCCTGTATACTGAAATTATTTTGTCAAATGCGCGGAGTTGTTTGTAAATAGTTTACTTCGAAGATATAATATAATCAACAATAACAAAATAAACTACGAGTTTGCATCTAGGCGGTTATGTTACAGGGTTTGAAATGCATTCTTTGGTGTAAGAGTTTCTAGTTGAATAGTGTGAATCTTTTAAAAAATACACATACTAAGACCTAATATAGTTATGCTATATTTTTATAACGAAAATTGTTTCCGTTGAAGTATGGTAAAATTTATTAAGAAAATAATTCAAAAATTCAAAACGTAATTTTTTTACGTATTCTATAATAAATAAATTAAAGTAGCATTACCAAATCTATTGATAAATATTTATGTACTTTGTAAAATTCTTAACTTTATTAACTACAATATATCTTTAACAAAGTATAGCTCGAACCAAAGCAGTCAATAGCGTCTTTATTTGGCGAAAAGAATGGTGTTTTTTGAGAAAAAACGTTTTATTTTGCTTTACCCTGAGCTGCAACTGCTTCCATTGCCTTTTTGACGGTTTCTTCGTCACCCAAAAATTGCATTGACACAATTGGCTTCAAATTATCATCCAACTCGTAGACGAAAGGAATACCAGTTGGCAAATTCAAAGCCATGATAGCATCATCAGAAAGGTCTGCAGTTTTGAAAAGTAATCAAAATCACTTGAATAACTATTTTTATAAAACTCTTACCGTCCAAGTGTTTGACAATGCCTCGTAAACTATTTCCATGTGCAGCAATGATGATACGCTTGCCTTCTTTTAGCTGAGGAATGATAATATCATTCCAGTACGGCAACGTGCGAGCAATGGTAAGTTTAAGCGATTCAAACATAGGGAATTCATCACCCTTCGGACCATCTGCGTAGCGTGCATCCTTAACAATGTTCTCGAAGTAGGCATGTCCGGGTTCCATTGGTGGTGGTGGGATGTCAAAGCTACGACGCCAGATTTGAACCTGATCTTCACCATATTTCGCAGCAGTCTCAGCCTTATTCAATCCTGTCAAGCCGCCGTAATGACGCTCATTAAGACGCCATGTCTTACAGACTGGAATCCCTTCCTGACCCGATTCGCTTAAAATGGCTTGCAAGGTTACTTGTGCACGAGTCAACACAGATGTATGGGCCACGTCAAACTTAAGACCGGCCTCTTTTACTGCTTTTCCAGCTGCCTTTGCTTCCTCCTTACCTAAAGTATTGCGGCAAGAAAAAAAAGAGACTGTTACGTGACTGCCAAATCTACGCAAGGATTTCACATCACCTTTTTCACTAAGATTAGCATCAAACCAACCACAAAACAAATTCTTTTGATTCCATTCTGATTTTCCATGCCGTACCATAACAATTTTATATTTTGCAGCCATCCTGATGATTCTATACGTTTTATGGGCAATACTGCAAGAAGTACTAAAAATTTGACCTCGTTGTTACAACAAGGCTATCTCGAAAAATTCTAACTTGTAATTCGCAAATATTTAAAAGTGCAAATGGCATCATTGTTTACCTCGTATCGTGTTTATCGCTCGTATTTTAGCGTACACGCAGTCGGCGTTGGCAGAGCTCTGCTCAGTTTGGCATTTCCTTCGATTTCTGTGCGTCTATTATTTCCTGTTTGTTCTACACTACAACTTTTTGTTATCGTCAGAAATCTGTACGCCAAAACAGCTGTAAGCGCCTGGAAAGCACATAAACTACCAACAAATTTTCAAACCGTACGCCTGCCCTCAGTCGGGCCCTCTGCCGGCGCAGTTTCTTTGGAAACCATTGACGCAGGCGTCAAACAACGAGTATATATTGTATACAGTATACAATATATATTTATATTATATACAATATATTGTATATAATATAAATTTATACAATTGTATATTGTATACAATATATACTCGTTGCGTCAAATACACAAAATAACAACGAAAAGAGCAAAAGGAGAACAGGGCTGCTTAGTGCTGGCGAACGCCTCCCGGAATGACCCCCATAGATTGGAAACCGAATGAAAATGTAGAAGCATAGCTAAAAATCAGCGTTTTTTATACACTGGTGAATTTTGTTATAATACTTCTGCAGCCAGAAGAAGATAGCAAGTGAAACTCTGTCCGATTCAACATAAAGAATTTGAAGCAGTTGCCACTATAAGAAAAGTAAGAAATAGTGCGGGTATTATTTAAGAAATTTGTGGGATTTCTTCGTAGCAATTGAATAAAATATTTCTTTACATTGCTTTACATAATTATATTCTTATGTATTTATATCTCTAAATTATGCATATTAATCGAGTAAAGTATAATATAAATGTTAAATAATATTATTAAGAAACATTTATGTTGGTGTCACACCTGCAATGTGGTAAACATTAAGGCGTGTTACCGATTTTTTTATGGTGTTCTGGTTCCCTGTAGGCCTATGTCACCCATGCACAGATTTACAAAAACATAAATTTTACTTCATAATAAAAACGTAAATAGTAAATTCTTCAAAGTTAATCCTACAGAAGAGCGTATTGTTTTTCTATGTATGCTACATGATTAATCACTAAGCATGGGTCTGGGCAGCATTTTTCTCAAGCGTTGTACCAGCTAAAAGTATACTACACCTTTTCCACTTTTAAATCAGAAAGCGTCACTTGTTAAAATGTGGCGTCGCATTTGTGAAAAATAACTCAATTGTACGAGTTGCGGTCAGATTAAACATAGCATTAGTCAATAAGCACAATTATTCTCACATTTTATAAAATAATTTCATATTTATGTATGTCTGAAACACAGTTGGACACACATGAGGCAAAATAAAATATGAGGTTTCAAAATTACACAGTTTGTTTGTTATATTTATACCCTACACCTTAAGGTTGAAGGTATATTCACTTTCTACCGGAGTGTGTAACGCATAGAACTAGACAAGATAGGTATGGAAAAGTATATATATTCTTGATCAGCATCACCACCAAAATTGAAATAACGATGTCTGTCCGTCTGTCTGTCCGTTGAAATCACGATCACAGGAGAACGGATTAAGATTTCAAATGAAATTTGGCAAAAATATTCGTTGCTATGTTGGGGTGTTTCGTATTGAGAGTGCAGGTACCTCTGTTTTGCCTATTAAAAAAGGCCATATCAGCATCACTTTTTAAGAGAAGACAAGAAAATTTTATATGTAGGTTTAGACTAATGCTTCCAGTTAATATGCCAAATATGGGCGTGATCCTCCCACTTTTAGTTTACATAGGTCATTGATGGTTTTACATGGATTGTATTGAAAAGTATATAAGTTTCCTGAATAATGGTGTACATAATATTGTAGTTTGTGAACCAATAATATTCTGTTGGGAAAAAATGGGCGGGCCACGCCTCCTTTTTACCCATCCACCCAGTATTGCAATATATTTTTATACCCTACACCTAAATTTTGAGAGTAAACGCACTTAGTACCGGTGTTTGTAACGCACAGAAATAGTTAAGCAGCTATAATTATAGTTTATGTTATATATACGAGTATATATGCAGCTTTAAGGTGTAGGGTATTTCTGCTACAGCCCGGCTGTAGACAACACCTTTACTAGTTTTTATATAACTTAATATATTTTATTATTTGCAAAAAAGAAATTTCAATACCAAACATTCCTTGATGACAAGGAATTAAGAATATATATTTCTGATTAAGAATGTAAACTAAAGTATATATATACTTTTTCACACGTTCAAGTGTTTCCCAAATGCTCCAATTTGTAGCAGCACTTGTAACAATATCATGCAAGAACTTCTTACGATATCCCATTTTGGAGTTATAGACCGTTAAAATAAGTACAATCCACAACTGCTCAACCAGGAAGGACTTTCGGCTACAGGTTGCATTGAAACTATATTGCTTAATAAAATACTTTATTTATAAAGAAACAAAAACAGTGCAAAAACTGACTAACAACGTAAGGTGTCGTTTCCTTAAAAAATAACCACTTCAAAAAAAATCATTTCCATAATTGGAAGAAATGAAACAAACCTTTCTAACCTGTATCCTATAAGCTGATTGATAAGTAATTTGTTGTCCTATTTTCAAATTTAAATAGTCTATAACTCTGGAATCGGAGGTCGAAAAAAGTTGTTGTTTTCCCTTACTAAGAGTGCTGCTACAACAAAACTTTTCCGACTTTCGAAAAACTACTACTACAACAATAACAACGACACAGTTGGAGCATTTTGGAAACGCTTAACTTCCTCTTCAGGCCAACAAACTGAAGCAGAAAGTGAATAGCCCTCACTTCTTCAGGTGACATAAATAACAATTTAGATATTAGTTAATTATTTATATCGTAATTTTACAATTTTAGAATATCGTAAATACATGGATGCTACTGCTAAGTTAGTTAGCAATTGGCTAACTACTGGTGGCGATCTCGCAAAGGCAGTTCAAGTAAAGCTGACTCATGAAGATGCTTTCATTAAGTAAGCATCCGAAACGTTCATTCATCAGGTAAACCGAATTTGAAATTCTTCTTTTCGATAACAGGCCGGAATTGAGTGAAATTCTTTGTGAGGAACGCGCAATACTTTTGAAGCAGCCAAATCCACACAACGACACCAATCTTTGTGAGTTGGTCATACGAGTCCTTCCGCACTACAAAATCAAATCCTTATCACTGGTCTGCAACACGGCTAAAGTTGAACTCTTTATTGGACCACCAAAAGAATACAATAAAACGATATATGGAGATGTCATCGAAGATGACCATCCAGATTTTGAATACCATGATCAGACTATACAATTATTTTCATACCGCTATGATATTGAAATCAATAAATCCGGCGCCGTTGAAATTATGCTTAAGGTAATTGGAGTTATTTGTAATAAATATTGGTTATGTTCAAGACATGGACGGGGTAATTGTGTTTTTTTTTATTGTTGTTGCAGCTACCCAGAAAAATTAACCCCCATAGTATATGTCATAACGATAAATACACCTTTCGAAAGGTAAATTTATTATCTACAATATACTTTTGGAAGCATTTTTTTGCAAAGCTTTTAGTTTTCCCGATTTGAATGAACTGAATTTCGCATTAATGCTCTGCTTTGGGGAGGGATTGATCTGCCACCACCACTTCATCTATTTTCCTTAAACGCGCAATACGTTCTTCTAATTAATTGATTTCCTTAGTGTTGCATACTCCATATAGTAGCGACTTCAGCTATTTGCTGTTATTCACTCTACCTTATAATATACAATTGAAAACTGTATTCTGTAGTGTTGGCAGGTTGCTTCCGAGGGATATTTTTCCAACTACTAATAGCTCGTAGCAGAACTCAGCTCATAGGAGGGCATCGATGGTTTCAGGGTGATGGAATTTGGGATCAGCTAAGTTTAGGTTCTTCGGTATCAGCCACAGAGATATATTTACGGACTGATAGAGGCCTGTTGAGATGTGATGGTCTGAAGAAGAAACGCCTCTACAAGTGTCGTGCAAATGTGTGGAGATTAAAAGCAGATATTGATCCCATGACCCGTTTTCTTTGCTTCTCGACCATCGTTTTCCCAATTTCAGGAAAACTAAAGTTTTTACGAGAAAATGTCTCTAAATATAAAGGATAGATTTTAAAATTGCCTTTCGAAATTTGTCTATATAGTTCGGATATTTGGAGGTAGAACTATGGAGGTAGATCTTATATAAGTTCGAAACTTTGAAGGATCATAACTCTTGAGCATTGGCGGGACGGGGTTTGTTTTTATGGGTAGCTATAACACAAACATCAAAAACAACCACAATTCGTCCATCCAGGTGTAGATTTCATCCTAATTAATTTATGCTCTCTAATTTATATCCGAATAGTTAATTGGTAGCAGGGACGAAATCTGCATTTTTGGAATAATTTTGGTAATAGCAACCAATCTGCATGGCATAACCACTCCAGTGCTTCATGCAATCAATTTAGATAACGTGCAGCAAATGTTGCAAAACTCCAACCTCAAATTGTCACCAAATGCTGAGAAATGCAAAATGTTCATGCAGATGTATAAGTCCGCCCAACAGCCAGAAAAGCAAGCAACTCTAAACAAAACAATGGAATACGAGCCCGTTACAGAGGATTTGAAAATGTATATCGAAGCTCGTTTTACAACACTCGAAGAAAAACTTTTGACACAGTTGACTAATTTTGAAACCAGACAGTTAAACAAACTTAACAAAATCTTAAACCTTCTTGAAATCAGAGATAGTTAATTCAAGTTTCAACTAATTTAAACAAAGATAAATGTATGTAAAAATTACTTCCAGTAAAAATTACTTTAACAAATTACAATCCATTAATTTTTCGAGTGTATTTTCAAGATATAATTTTGATTAATTGATGTTATTCTAATGACTGTACACTAACAACACGACAAAACTGTACGGTGTTTCTTAAATTAAGTTTCTGAATATGTTCTCTAAATATATTGTTTCTATTTACAAAAACCATTTGTCTAGTGAATAGATATCTTTATTATAATTATACCTTTAAAATCTAATTCTCTTTAACCTAATTGTACTTTCAAGATATATTGAATTCGATTGAAAAATCAATCTATTGAGAAATTGCATCAGCTGAAATTTGTCCCGATTTGGAAACTAGGCTTATATTTTTATCGGTATTTTCATTCATATCTCATGGTGTATCATAATAGTGCAGTTAATTACGCCAGATTTTAATTAAGCCATCAAAAGCACGTCGACTATACTTGCCGTATTTATTGAAAGTGCATAGATGATCACTTGTGCGCTCATTTCTATAAAAACAAAGTTTAATTTAGCTAATCGCAAAAGGGGGGCAACACATGACTTCTTACTTTGGAATGAGGTCCACATAGCAATCGTACGGTACTGAGTTTTTCCATATTCAATTTGCTTTTGACGACGCGATAAAACTGCGGGATCGCTTTCAGTGTATGATGAGGATGATAAAGAGGAATTACAGCTTTGATGTCGTAAGCCTTTTTTTTTTTGCCTTATAGACGTTTTTAAAGGGACTCTGGATGCCGGCTATGCTGCCAGCCTCTGCGTTGTTTGTGACACTCGGACTGTTGGATCGGCTGTCATTGTGTGTGTTGGAATGACGAAGTTTGAACGGTGGTCTGGTTTCATCTGCTTCCCCAAACAGCTCATATTTATGTTCATTAGTAGACTCTATGTTTATTGTATATCAATAATATTTAGAGAAAAATATTTATTGATATACAAAATGTCGAAACAAGTAAGAAGCGAATCAATAAATACTATCGAAATTTTTCGATCTTTTGAGCTAGCGAATGGAAGTTCATCCATAGGTAATTTACTGTTTACGGACTCACGTTTTTGTAACGCTTGGGCACTTTCGTTACTAGTATCATGTCTGGCACTAGACTACAGAAAAACGTAAACAAAAGAATAGACATTTGTGAGTGTATCAATTTTTTTTAGAGGAAGTTGTACATTTTGAAGCCACAACTTACTCTTGAACCGTCCAGACCAATCTCGAAATGCAACACTTCCTTCGCCCAAGTGTTCCTTCAAGGTTTAAGTTCGGCGGATGGCGAACTGTTGAAACTATCACTGGATAAGCATCTTTTAATCGATAAATTATATTCAAACATGCTTTGATCCTCACGACACAGCATATTGCAACAATTACCAGACTAAAATTAATTAAAACTCCTTATTTTCATTACTTATTTGAAGGATACATATGCTATAATTTCTTCCTGGTTTCTTAAAATTTTATGTATTTTCATATGCTTCCATTAAACATTTCCATTGTTTCTTAAGAGAGTGTTTTTACTGGAAATTAAAAATTCCACTAGCTGATTCCACGTGCGTTTTCACGTTTACACGTGAACTATGTAAGCTTTGTTAAAGCCAACGAGTATATATTAATAATAATATATATTCCTTGTATAATATTAATATATACTCGTTGTTAAAGCTAGAAGAACTGCGTTCTTTTAATGAACTAAATAATTATAACTTTAAGCTATGCTTTCTTAATGAACTATATACGTACATTGGACTACTCCATACAAGTGACACAGTTTCTAGGTTTTATTCAGTTTTATATACAGGTTATAGAGAAATTTGCAAACTTCCCAATTTTTTATTTTCGAAAAGTTTTTTTAATGAACTCGGCAGCAAAACCTTTGCTTTTATTATACCCTGTTTACATAAAAATATTTAATCCGATTAAGCTGTTCGAAAACTGATGAGCTTTCCAAGTGTTTCCATACATAATCCGGTCAAGCAAAGTAGGCGTTTTGTTATTGCTTTGTTTTGTTTGGTGTAGATGAGCTTTTACCATGTGTGTGGACATATGTGCTAATAGTTTGTCGCCTGTAATTGTCCCTTTCTAACACATTGGCACTAGACAAGGAGAAGCATAAGTTCCTATAATTCCGAACTTCGAATCTGAGTTGCAAACTAAAATGTGAAGCTAAAATCCAAAAGCATTTCGGTTTAGCGCTGAAATTGCAACAACATTTTCAATGGTATTTAAAAAGTTTACGAGTGGTTTTAGGTCCTAAAAAGTTTTACTTCCAATTTCTGGAAAAACCATTTTATGTAAACGCGGTAAAGTTTCTCTACTTAAAGCCAATGCTGCCAAGCTAAACTGCAGCAACAAAACATAATAAATCTCCAAGTTTTTGAATTTAAATTAGTTGGACCATCTTTTTCTCCAAACTTCAAGGAAGTTAGCTCTTAAGAAGCTCTGGCAATACCGTGACTTCAATCCTGAAAAGTTTTTATACTATTGTTGACATTCGGTCTTCACAAGCTACGTTTAAATACATACATACATATATTATTACGTTGTGTTTTTTAAATAGATTTTGCAGTAAGCAAACTTATGGAAGATCATAAAATACTAGTAACTAAAGCATTGGAACAGGAAATGTAAACAGGTGTAAAATAGAAATTTAGGAATTCCGATGCATACTTCGACATTTTTCGTCTTCTGTACACTCACGCTACATGAGTAAAAAATCGATTTTTTTCTGTTGAAAAGAAAAGATATAAGTATTTACTGTGTTGCCTGTCATACTTTACCGCTATACTATACTTTTCGAAGTGTAGCGACAGTCTGAAAATCGAAGAGTTGCTGGTTGGATATGAGTAGTGGAAGTGAAACAGTTCTTATTATGTATTTAAGAACACATAAAATTTGATTCAATCCCAATTATGAAATTAGTGCTGGAAAGAATTTTCGGTCAGGCTTACGAGGCGAGAAATTTATTTCAGATATTGGTTATAGTAAAAACTGAGGTAATTTCTTCTAGAAACATTCATTAAAATGCCTATATACATACGGATATATATATATATATCCGCGCGAAAGGGAACGGCAGCTACCTCGATATTTCCTAAATTTTTGCGTTGCATTCAGTTTGGCCTTGAAAAAATTATAAACCATGAAGACGTATCCATGGCCATGACAATATTTCCAAAGTGCTATTGCTAATACTGCTGTTGTGTGTTTAATAGACTTATTTACTTAAATAAGTTAGTAAACGGGAAAGAAACCTTCGATATTTTTTCACTTGCAACTGTTATATACATACGTACCCCTTTTAATGCTATACATAAATTCCATAATTAAGTTTCCGCCTATTAACTACGTAATTTATCAATATTTCAGTACTGTAATTCCCATTAAAAAAAAAAAAAAAAAAAAATGGGCTAATGTTTGATTTTCGCCTGGTCCGCAAGTTTTTGTAAACAAATAATTACATATTATGTTAATTATATCAAAAATCCTTATATTAACCATACTTTGGAAATATATTAGTAGCAACAGGACTTTGGATATATAAATTACTTCTGCTTGAAGCTTCTTCATAATATTTTAACTTTTGCTCTTAGCCACAGTGAATTCCTTGTTCCGCCTTGAAATCATTTATATTTCAACACAATCAAGTTTAATTCCTTAAGACAGATTTCTTATTTACTTTCCACTTATTTAAATACATACATATATGTCAGATACATATATTTAAAATAAAATATAAAAATTATTGTGATTTTATATCGTAAAACTTTATTTACTCAGCTTGTTCGATACTCAAACAGACGACAGTATGAAATGAAAAGAATTGTAATAATGGCTTATGTATATACTTATTTTTTGACATTTTCATCTTACGCAGTCATCAAGAGCGTAGTTATGTCTTCCTCTATTCTTAGCTAAACACTACTCTTTTATTCTTAGGTGACCTAAACTTTGGAGATGTTCGGTATCAATAAGTTGTGTTTATCAAATTACTTAACTCAATCCAACTTATGAAGGAAAACTTCTTAGTTGATTACGTGTCTGAACCGTTTGCAAATAATTCATTCCAATGCATCTACATTTCGAACGAAACGTAAATACAAAATGCGATTGCACTATTCTCTCCCTTTCGTGGATGGGCAAGGTTCCCGAAGATATACCGGAGGTAAGTTCTTTAACAATTTAGTTACAATCCAAAAACCAACGAATTAAGAGTTATATTAATTTTCAATGCTGGCTCTACTACAATTCAAGTAAAGCTTTCCATTTTAATGCATAAAGCACGGCTCTGTAGCGGTGAAGAGAACTTAAAAATTAACTAATTAAAGAAATGCAAGAAGGTTGTAAACTTAAAAGTAAATGATTTCTGCTCCATTTGCTCTCAAGGGCAAATAAATTCGAATGACATCAGGAAAACAAAAAAAACGAGAAGTAAGGAGCCCGTCCTGTGCTCGAAACATATGTGGGTTATATGAATAGAGTGAGATTAGGAGCGAGAGCGATAGAGTGAGAGATAGAGAGTGTGTGTGTGTGTGTGTGAGAGAGAGAGAGAGAGAGAGTAAGAAAGAGAGAGAGATAGAGAAAGAGAGAGAGAGAGAGAGAGAGAGAGAGAGAGAGGGAATGAGAGAAAAAGAGCGAAGGCAAGAAATGTACATACATACATATACCGTAGTAAGTGCATTTGAGTGTTTGTAGACCTTTGAGAGGCGTTGTTTTGTTAGTTTGTGCAGTTATAATATACTGGTCTATATTACACCAACAACCATTTACTTACATACAAAAAACCCACCTTGCCAAACTGCTGAGTATGAAAACCTTCTGGAAATAAGTTGTGTTGAATCATAGAAAATGAATGATTAAATTTAATGATTTGTAGATGTGGGTTTTTTTGTGGTCACTGCAAGTAAAAACTAGTCTTATATTAAATGCATCAACAAAATAAATAAAATCTGATCAGTTGAAAATTAAATAATAAAGAAACATGTACTTATACGATATAATCAAATTTAAATGTTTCAATTTTTTCCATGTTAATATTAAAAAGATTTGTTGTTGCTAATTACATTATTTATTACATTTTCTGTCGGCCGATAGTTTAACCATAGCGAAAGAATTCCAAGAGGCCGAATCAACCATATTTACTCGAATGGCTTCATAATAGCCGGCGGTCCGGAAGGAAAACGAAGTAACGCAATGAGTGCGAAATGCTTCCTCAAGTGAAGCAATTTCAACATTACTAACTCACTCAAGAGCAAATTTTTTTTTGTTTCGATGATTCACACTCTTTGTGTACGCCTGAAACTTTTTCGTTTGGTTGTGTGTGTGACTAATTTTTAAGCATCAAACTGTTAGCATTCGTGGAGATTTTGATGCTTTTCTGGTTTTTTTTTTTGGATGACGACAGATTCAATTGAGTCGGCATGTTAGATCGGAAAATATGCTATAAAAATTAATTTTTTTTTTGTGAGCAATATTATGATTATATTTAATTTCTACAAACTAGCAAATATGCAAATTATGAAAAATTAGTAATAATATAGCTATATGAAATTCGTAAATATTTAAAACATAAGTATTTATAAAAACAACAACAACTTGTCATAGACCTAGACCATTTTTAAATACCCTATCCGAAAAACATTGCATGGAACAAAACATTTTTTGTTATTTATTTCTATTTATTCGTTTTGTCAATATGCTTCACTGCCATTGTATACGTGCATATATTTTGTTTTTGCTATCATTTGGCCAATGGTAGTTCATGGTCTCTTGGTATAAAAAGTAGTCGTGTTGGTGACCGATTTTTCCCACTTCTTTAACGGTTCTCCTGTGATTGTGATTTGAACGGACAGACAGAAAGACAGACGGAAATTGAGTGGCAAAACAATATGTAAAAGAATAAGTTAGTTATGCGAAAATTATCCTGTTCTTGCCAATATTTCTATAAATTCTATTTTTTATATTAAGTGGGCAGAAATATATTTTAACCTGCAGGCACCGTTGCTAAAAATGTCAACCAAAAACCAAGTGCCAATAAGTATTATGATAATGACCAAGTCGATGGCCTTAGTTTCTAGTACTTTTATATTATTTGTTTATGCAGTAATTTATTACTTCTTAAGCGTTAATTAATAAATAAATAATATTTTAGTATATTGAGTTCACTCATATTTTTCAAGAGATTATATTTGGAGCTCTTTCCAATTTTGTGACATCGTTTAAATTTTCCACCCCACCTCATAGCTCATCTATTTATTTTAGGGTGTACATGTATCCTACTATAACGCATCTGCACAATAACTTACTTTACTTGCTGAGAATATTCTGAGCTAGCATATTGTCTTTTGGCGAAATTGTCTTTAGCTTCAGTGGTTATGATGTCTTAAAGAAAGGTTTTTAGTCTTTGACTCAGAAGTAGTGCACATAAAAAATTAACCTAAGTTTCCACTATTAAACTGGGAGCGCACTTGTAAAACGGTCACTCGAAATTTTTCTATGGCCTCAATTGTGAAATTTTTAAATTTGCAATCTCTAAAACCGGATAAATTTTTCTGAATGTCAGATGCATCATTAGACAACACTTAGTTTTTAATCGACAATTATCGAAAAAAATGATTATGTAATGTCTAACTTTTCGATACGTTTTTCACACGATAAGGATGAAGGCTGGAAACTTAATCGAACCAATTACTATCAAGAAGGATGGCTTGCGACCGGAAACATACGCGGCATTGTTGGAGTTACATTTACTACATCTCATTGTCGGAAGAATATGGATTGTCCGCTCCGCACAAACTATAACTTACGAGGACACCGATCGGATGTAAGTCTATTATAATATGAGCCTCTTCATGGCCTTATTTCAAAAGTATAAATATATATGTATGTTAAATAAAGGTTATACTTGTCAAGTGGAATGAACCATACCAAAAACTCGCTTCATGCGATAGCTCCGGTATAATATTTGTTTGGATCAAGTACGAGGGACGTTGGTCTATAGAATTGATTAACGATCGCAATACACCGGTTACACATTTTTCCTGGTCGCATGATGGGCGCATGGCTCTCATCTGTTATCAGGATGGATTCGTACTCGTAGGGTCTGTTGCAGGTCAACGCTATTGGTCGTCTATGCTGAATTTGGAGTCAACTATTACCTGTGGCATCTGGACGCCTGACGATCAACAAGTATATTTTGGCACCACTCAAGGCCAGGTGATTGTAATGGATGTGCATGGAGCGATGGTGTCACAAGTCCAGCTTTGCAGCGATGTAGGTATAACTTCGATGGCATGGTCCTGTGAGAAATTTAAAATGGAGGAAGGCGAGGAAACGTCCCCCGGCGTAACAAATGCATGTGAGTTTGACCATATTAATCTTTCTCAAGAGTTACATCAATTCTCTTCACACTTTTTTTAGCGAAACGCTCGTTTGTTCTGGCTGTTTGCTTCCAAAATGGTTTTATTTATTTACTTAAGTCATTTGACGACGTTTCACCTGCACATATCAATACTGGCTTAAATGGTGCCCTCTGCATGGTAATGGAATGGAGTAATTCACGTGAAGTGCTTGCTGTAGCGGGCACTTCTAACAAAACCATACGCCAAGCAGATAACATTTACGAGAATACATTAAAGTTCTATTCTGAGGCTGGTATACTGCTTTATACAGTCCACATTCCGGATCAAATATCGCCAGTTTCAGCTCTAACATGGGGACACAATGACAAGCGCCTGTTTATTGCAACAGGTACCCATGTACATATTGCTTGGGTATCGCGACGTGTGGCGTCACTTCAATTGCTTTGTAGACTCCAGATACAGGCGAGCATCGAGTCGGAAGATATTTTGCCATTGTTGCCTTTACCATCAAGAATTAAGTCATTGATCGCCAATCTTTATGCTCAAACAATTAGAGTGAGTGAGAGGGATACTGCACTGTGTGGGGGATTGAAACTTACCTCCCGCCAAAATGTTAAAAGTCCATGCACACACTTTTAAAGAAATTACTTTTGGTGTGTTTTGCATTTTTCACCTGTTTAAAACGGAACCTTAAAGGACTTTACAATATTTCCGTCCTTAACAGGTTTCCGTCTTATACAGCGTTAGTAAAAATGTTTTTAATGTGTAGATTCGTTTTTATTACAGTAAAACCTGCCTATGACGGAACCTATGAAAACGGAAACCTATAGTAAACGGAAATTTTTTTTTTTAGTGGTTATCATTTTGCTAATCCGAAATGAAACGTCTAAATTCTCATTGAAAATCACCTGATGAATTTTACCGTTTTATATAGAGAGACTACCATTAAAATATTACCGAAATTTGTCCGTTTTAACGTCTTATGGGATTATCCGTCGGCAGGTTTTACTGTAGTTATAAATCTACGAAATGCAACATAGGACTAATTTAAAGATAAGAACAATATGTATTTTTAAATTTTCGATTATATACCGAAAAAAAGAAAATTAAAATTTCGATACACGTGAAAATATCATAAATCTAAATTTTCCTAGAAATGCACAAATGTTGCTACAAATTCATGGTTTTGTGCTACCATTGCTCTGACCCAGAGAGCTTTGGTGATTACAAAATCCAAAGTAAAAAACTTGACATTTCTACCCAGTATACAGGTCAGTAAGCAGCGCCTCAGATTTAAATGTTTTCTTTTAGTGTTGCGTACCTGATGCAAAGTCTTTGCGTGTGTTTGTATCTCGACCTCCCGCCCTTTCTACACGTCTGCACTGCACTATGATAAGACATGACGATGATTCAAATCTTAGTTCTGGGACATGTTATACACTTTATCTTGAATACTTGGGGGGACTGGTGCCGCTCTTAAAGGGTAAACGAACATCGAAAATACGTCCAGAATTTGTTATATTTGATCCACAAATCAGCGGTAAGCCAATTAAATATAATAAACTTTTTTATATTACAAGGTAATTAAAAAATGCAGAGACATCCATTTTTTTTCAATACTCCACTGACTCGAAGAGCTCATCTGGTTCCAGTCAGTCAACCACTACAGCGAACAGTGGACGCACCGATTCTTCGGATAGTGAGTACGAGGATCATTGTGTCGTTTCTCCACGTACTCCGCGTAAGCGCCAAGTAAGGCAAACACGTTCACAGCATATTACCGGCGAAAGAATAACGGTAACATCTTCAGTTGCTGATCTGAATAATTTAGATGAACTAGCTTATGTCGACACACTACCTGAGGTAAATAAAATATTTAAAACGCCATATTGGCATTGATATTCGATATCTCTTCCATATAGGAAGTCAAACTAGTTGAAGTTACTTCAAATATTTGGGGTACTAAATTCAAAATACATGGACTTTCTAAAACCGTCCCTGCCAATTTAGGCCAAGTAACATACAAAACGTCCTTGCTACATTTACAGCCGCGCCAAATGACGCTAGTCTTAACTGAATTACGTGATGACTTTGCTCCCGGCCCTGATCCATATTTTAACCCGAATATTTTCTCTGAAGATGAGGACGAGGGCAATGTCAACAACAAGAACCAATCTACTGCAGCTGCTTCAAAAAAGTCATCTAATTCGCAGACGCTCAACGATAATTTAGCACCACCGATAGCGCCTATGTCGCCAATAGCTAATTGCGCGTTGCCGCATAATAAAAACTCCTTGTTTGTTAGTGCCACAAATACATCGTTATGTGGAATAAGCCCATTGGCACGCGCTGAATCATATGAAGATGAATCATCCAACGAGTCTCAAGAATTGGCTACGTCTAATTTAGCTAATATCTCCACCAACTCTGTTTCGCAATTTTCTGCCGATCCATCACTGTCATCTACAAATGGCAAACCAAAACGGCCAAATAATATTGCATCCTCTTCAACTGGACAAAGACTTGGCCCTAGTCACATTAAGTACCAAAACGGTCGTTCGTTGACGAGTTCTAGTTGTCAGTCGAGACATGCGATTTCGCCACTTTATTGTGATGGCTCTCTACCCACATTACAGTCACCAAAAAACGCCGTTGCGCCTAGTGACATTATTTTCGAGCGTCCTCCTATTAGCGTTACAGGACAAACAACTCTCATGAGTTACTCCACTCATGCGGATTATAAAAATAATGTGGTGCAAGTAAAGAATGCGTTGATGACTGATTATATGCGTACTAATAGCTGTCACGTAAACACTGTATCCTTAAATCAAAATCTGAACTTGGAGCGTATGGATACTGCAGCGATGAGGCCGCTACTTTCAACTACTATCCTGTCCTCGACAACGTACTCCAATAAACGAAAGGATGGCATGTTGTACATTGACGAAGAGATGCAATCGCCTATACAGTCTGTTGCTTTCAGCAGTACTCACATGAAACGGACGTCAACCCTCATATCTATTGCACCCGCTCTGCCCAATTTTATGACACGAAGTTGCAGTGCAGGTTATCTGGATTCTGAAGTCATCACACCGTCGGATGAGGCGTTAACGGCACTTCGTAAAGACGCACCCAATAAACGGCTTATCCTGATCGACAATCGAAGGAATCGTAAGAAACGTGTTAGTCATGAGGTAGGTGTAAAATATCCTAGTCAACTTTTGAAATATATTTATTATTTATTATTATTTCAGCTTCAATATATTAGTAAATTATTATTATTATCTATAATTTTATGTAGACTGTGTATATATACTGTGTATACATATATGCTCGTTGGATAACACACCAACTTCTGTTTTCACTTTAAAGTTTTATTCTTCACTTTTGTCAATGTTCTTATTATATTTTTTCACATTAGTTGTGCTCGGAAACGATTTATTTACTCACTTAATAGCTAAATACTGTCTTTACTTCACTTTAGTTCATTATCTCTATTCGTATTTATTAGTTCTAATCACTTAGGTTAATTCACTTATTTTTACTACCAATTATTAAAAAGGTTTTTGTGCATAAATGTTACCTTTGCACTATTAGTTAAATATAGAGATTTCTCACTTTTTCAGGATATGCGAAAACCAAGGCTACATCAGTGCGGTAAATCAAAGAGCTTTGATTCTTGTGATCTTAACTCTATGCTGAAGCCATCAAGTGCATTCAACACAGAAAATGCCAGGTTTATTAAAAAACTTGACGAAATCATAGAAAACAGTACATGTAGGATTGCTACTACTACACTGTGTTCAAAATGTAGAAAAAGCATCAATACCAATGAACGGTGCAAGCCCTGTCAAGTGCTGCACGAAGTTGAGGAGCTTCCAATAACAGCATTGAACAATTCTCGCTGCAGCCCGGTGCAAAAACCGGATGGAGAAATTTCTGCAACTGAATTAAATAGTGACTTGGCTTCGGCAGAAAACAATAAATTGTTTGATATTTTTTGTGAACAACAGAAGAATGTTGACAGTACGCATACTCCAGTGAAAAAAAAGCTAAACGTTATCACAAGCTTCACCGATAGTCCTCTCTTTACTCGAAAACATCGTTTTGGCACTCGACATAATAAAGATCTTCCATCCAGAAATTTGTCGCCTACGGTTGTGGATAAAAAAAGGGAAAATGGTTTCAGTCTGGTCAAACATCTTTCTGAAGTACGCTGGAGACGGAGGGAAACGCAGAATAACTGCCAAAGTGATATAGACGAGAAGCATGAAAGTTCACAGAATGCCCAAAATGCATCCACTTTCATCGCCAACGGTAATACCATCGAAGCCACTCGCTTGGAAAGGAGAGCATCTGTTTCACTGCATACACAGGTTGGCAAATTAGCTACATAGTATATATGTTGAAACATTTCACTAGCTATTTAATTTTTCATATAACTGTGTGTAGCTAGGCAGCTTTGATGTGGCTCATATCAATCATTTTGTTATTTTCTTTTGTTGAAAAGTGAAGGCACCTTGGTATTAATGTTTAATTGCAAGTGTGAATACAGTATTTTTTGATCTTCCAATGTCTAAAGATTATATGTATATGTAAGCAGGGTTTGAACTACACGGTCCTAATAATGGGCTTTAGCTTTCTTGACGGTAATTGTAAATGTTTTTTTTACACAGGGAGAAATTTATTAAATAATTTATTTTAATAAAATTGAATTAATTAGTTTATTAGGGGGAAATACGCTTAGAGACTAGTATATTACACGTATATTTTTAATTGCATCCTTAAATAAACAATAACCCTAAATTTCTGAATAAGATTGAAAATCAGGTAATGCCCTATTTTCCTTCCCATACAGGCGCTTACGACACTTGAGAACATAATCGGCCGTCTACGCGATCTGGATGAAGGACGCCTTACACCACCTGGTACACCACAGCGATTACCGCGCAGTTCACCTTCCTCGCCAGCAGCAATGAAGAAGAACAAACGGCATCAGAGCAGTTCCCCCATTCGTCACATACTTAATTCTCCATTACTAAATCCACGACAACGAAAGAAAACAAGCACTATAGAGAGCTCAGATGATGAGGGCAACCTGACCACTGGATCTGGCGATGAGAGCAGCGGTGGACATGCCAGTGCTATTAGTGGCAGGAAGCAGTACCGCGACCTGGAAACATTTCAGAAGGCGCAATTACGTCAAAAAGTGAGCCCAATTAATATACCAATGTTATCGGCTATTATTCGCTTGCATACGTATACATATTTTATTTGCTTACCTGCCTTTAGTTGAAACGGGGTAGAATAGAACCAAATGGCAGCGCGATAAACTTGAACCCGGCAACGGTGCGGCGTGAGTTTGTGATGCACAATAAAGCACCCATGTGGAATGAAATGAGCCAAGTTTATCAATTGGATTTTGGTGGACGGGTGACACAAGAGTCTGCTAAAAATTTTCAAATCGAGTTTCGTGGAAAGCAGGTGAGTACAGAGACGGGAAAAATCGTTGGGTCTATGACCAACAGATTTTCTTCTTTGACCTTGTGAAAGAGTTACATCCAAAATTTTCTAAACATGTAACAGGTGATGCAGTTTGGTCGAATTGATGGCAACGCTTATACGCTTGACTTTCAGTATCCATTTTCAGCAGTTCAGGCATTTGCGGTGGCTTTAGCTAATGTGACACAGCGTTTAAAATAAGAATATTTTTGTGTATTAATGTTAACAAGTGTAAGAATTATTCATCGTCAAATGATGACGTCACCATTAATTAAGTATGAATTAAAATTAACAAAAAGAATTTTTTTGTAATCGAAAGGAAAAGCGTTTTCAATACACATACATAGCAATCGATTTTAATATAAATAATAATAATAATATGAATCGAAAACTAGCTAATTGGCTAAATAACTGACGTACATTATTCAAAATAAAAAACACCACCGATGTGTTGCACAGACATATTTACATACATATATTTGTACGTATTATCGCATTCATGTTTGGAATGAATGCTTGAATATGAGCAGTAATGAAATAAGACGCAAATTAATGTAATAAGTTTATGTACGAATTTGTATTTCCAAGAGCAGACGTGTTAAAGTAAGTATAAGCATGCGCCCGATCCATTTTTCGTAATCATAAATTCATACTAAGTGCTGTAATGTTACAGCATCAATTTATATTAATTGCTGTAATGTTTACATGGTAATTTAGGCTAAGCTTGTTGTAATTATGTACTTCTTTAAATGTATTGCTTAGTTTACACTTACCGTCGTCATCAAACCTTTCTATAATTGCTGAACGCAAAATTTAACAACTTTTGTAAACATTTTGAAAAATTTAGCAAAGGACCACATTCAAATTTTTCGTCTTTTCATATATTTCGTGAAAATGCGTTTATTTTCGAAATTAAAATTTGCCGGACCGAAAATACCTTTAATTTCCTTCGCTAAAATAAGCGTATATAACAATAACTTTATTGCTTTAAATATTGTAAATTTTTGGATTATACTCGAAAATTATTAATAATTTGAAAACGTTAGTCTAATATTAATTAACATTAAAAAGTACTGAGAGTAATGTCTAATTTCTCATTTGTTATTATCACTAATTATAATTATAATTATCATTAATTATATCCATTTGTATATATGCAAATGTTTTTTATATCGATAAGGATTATTTCATAATGCCTCGGAATATAGGAGTTTAATTTTAATAATTTACATACATATGTTTTCAAAATCATATATTTTTAACTATAAAGACTAAAATTTATAATATCACGAATATCGTCCCGTCTAAAGCTGACAACCAGAGGGGATAATTGTTTTCGACAAAAAACTATCTTTAACTAGAATACAACAACGCTATGGTCCATAAAATCTAGCATTGGTACATAATAAATGCATACATACATGCATACATATTTCGAATATGGGTTTCATAACAAAGGAGAGTGTTTTAATAATAATGAAAAACAATATAATGTCATTTTAAGAACTAGACTAGCCTTTATTAAATGCTTTTTTTACTACTTATATTAACCATTAACTTTATGTAGTAACCATTTATGATTAATTATATAATTGCTCATGGAATTTAAGACTGATCGCACGATCCGCCCCAACATTTAATTAAATTATCTGTATCGAAAATAACGACAGATATTTCCAGGTAATCATTGATAGAATTAAGCAAATTATGATTAGTAAAATAATTCAAACTTTGAAGTTAATTTCTAGCTCTCAGTGAGTTCTTGGCGAGCGCTCTGCCACTTAACACCATTGATCAACACGGCAAGCCAAACAACAGCGATCCCCAATTAGTTACTTTGTACCTCCTTAATTTTTCTTTCTTCCTACCCTATAATACGCGCTATCTATTCCTCTACCTCTGCTCAGAACTGCCTAAGTAGATTATTTGTTAGTGTCAAGGGAAGGTTTAAACTCCGGGCTTATGATCCTCTTGAAGTAATTCAAAAGCAACCGTGCTTGACGCAACAATGGTCTTAATTTCCTACGAACTACACCGCCCGGAGTACGAATAAGCTCTCTCTGCTCATTCTTTTCCCTGCCACACCACCTGTTACGATAGACCGTAATTCATCAAGAAGATGTGTCCATGCTAGGGAATTGTTTTATCTCCGGTCAGCTAATTTTAACAAATTTTGAACTGTGGTTGACTGGACTTAGCTCCTGCCAACACCCGCCGCAATTGTGGACACCATAAGTGCTTCAATTCCAACCAGTGATAACGAGATAGAGAACTCGGCCTCCCGAAGATTTGTGCTTAGTATTTGCAGTCAAAGGGAACAATTAGTCAGTTTGCCAAAATTTTCAGAATAGATTGGCTAAGAAACAGAGATAATTATTTCTGGTAAGAAAGTTTGTTTATGTTGTTACATAAATTAAATAAATAGTATTTATTATCTAATTACAATTGCTTTTATAGGCCCTAACTCCTGAAATATATTAACTATTCAAAAATAATAAAATTATATCACTCCTGAACTATGTACATATGTACACTAATCATAAGTGATCCAACTTGTTTACTTAAAACCTGTACAACTAGACGAACAGAAACTTCTTAAAAATAGTGTGGTGAAATAGTCAACATTAAAATGAAAATACATATGTATGTATATATGGACATATATTAGCATCTCGATCATATGGGAAAAACAGCTGAGCAATTTTGATGAAAATTAACTTCGGTTTTGACGGTGATTATACAGACATTTTAGTTGCTTTTAATGATTAAAATTTAATCATAGCCAAAGGCAAACATTGTCTAATATGCAACAACTCAAACTTTTTTTGGTTTTTATTTGATATTAAAAAATAAACAATGAATTTATTTGTGAAAACAATGGCACTTTGTTTAAAACTAAGCCAAAGAATTGGTCAGCAGAAAGAACACATCTTTACGTGCAGGAATTTTTGCGCTTCATACAACAGCACTTATGGTAGCTAGACTAAATAATTACTATTTTAAGAGCTTTTATAAAAATCTTTTGAAGAAAAACTGGAGCATATTATTTTGGAAAAGGATAATAACATTACTTTGATTGGCATTAACAAAGAGGCGAAGCGAAATGCAATTGACATGACGACAAAGCAAGAACTCAGCAGAGCATTCCAAATATTTGAAGACGATGACAGCTCCCCGGTTGCAGTATTATATGGTGTTGGTGGATCTTTTTCATGTGGTCACGACTTGCTAGAGCTCGAAGGAGAAGTAGAGCGTAACAAATTAAATTTTATTGTGAATCAGGAAGATGTACTGGTACATTTCGATGTATATGTGGTGCAAATGCATTAATTTTATTTGTTATTTAAGGCTTCTACATTCAGTCATATACGTAAACCCGTGGTTTGTGGTATTAATGGATTTTGTGTAGCTAGCGGACTTGAGCTGGCGCTTATGTGTGATTTGCGTATCATGGAAAACTCAGCGGTGTTAGGTTTTTTTAACAGACGATTTGGTGTACCTATCAACTATGGAGCCGTGGTACGTTTGGCAGGCATAGTTGGTCACTCGCGTGCTTTGGATTTAATAACAACAGGACGTACAGTAAAGGGACAAGAGGCTTTAAATATTGGACTAGTTAATCGACTAGTGGCAGGCGGTACCGCTCTAGGACAATCTGTTCATTTGGCTTTCTCGCTGGCGAAATATCCGCAAGCCTCGTTAAGACATGATCGGAATGCAGTATATGCAAATGTCCATGAGCGAATTACATTCAGACAAGCCATGCAAAATGAAGTTTTGTCCACACCGAAAGATATTCTGCTCGAAATGAGGAAAGCGATAACATACAGTAAACGTAAGTTGTATATGTATATAATATTGGAAAGAATGAAAGTACGGGCTTCTTTTAGATGATAAAAACCCCGGTGTAATAAGCTATTGGAATAGGGATAAATCCATATCGGAGTGGGAAAAGGATGAAATTTCACTAGAGAAAGCACATTTAAAAACCAAAACCGAGCTGTTACACGTGGTTACTTAAGAATTTTATATTCAGACTGTTAATAATGTAGTTGAGTAGTTGTAAGTTACTGATTTATTTTTAATATTTTCTGGAGGACAATTTTAATAAATTTGACTATTGAAATAAATAATTTTATGTGCAATAATAAAGGAAGTTTAGTTCATACAAATGAACTTTATGAATTTTTTTGTTAAGCAATTTATAGCTATTTTACTGCATAGCACAAATAAGAATTTATTATGAATTTAAGAATTTATGTATGTGGTCATACATAAGTCAAGACTTCGACTTCAGAAATAATTCTTATTCCTTTCCATTTAATTATAATAATTTTCTTGGTGTTCCTCATATAATGCTTTTCTCGGCTAAGTTTTGTGCTAATTTGAAATGTGTGCAATAATTCATTAGAGATTTTTACAGTACATAAAGCTTTATTATTAGTATATTTTAAAAAAATAAATTATATAATCATACGTTCTTGGTTTTGTTTACATATGTATCTTTATTCAGTGATCGGTTCTTTTCTTTTCTTGACTAATACGTTGGGAATTTTGCACAAAAGAAATCGTTGCAAAAACTTCAAGGAAGTTCCAAACGAATTAGTGAACAAAAGAAATCACCGATCACTGAATGAATATATGTAAACAAAACCATGAAGGTAAGATTTAAGCATCCATATTTATATATGTATGTATATTTTATTTTATGCAAAATATCATTAACTACACATAATTAAGTACATGCAAATAAATATTTCTACTTATATTTTCGTATTATAACTTAGTCAAATAATTAGTACTATTTGTCATGTATATATAGTTTATATATATAATAATTTATGTCCGCGAACTAGTACTAGTAGCCTAATAACTAGTTCGCTTAAACCACACTGATTGAAGAGTAGCAGTCACTGGTAGGAACGTTGCTGAAAAATCACTGGATCGATTAACTCTAGTATGATCCAAACCATAGATAACTAGATGAAACACTTGAAACTTTCCCTTATCACTAATGTTTTTTTGCTGGAATCCACTGATACAATGAAAGAAAACTTTGATCCGCTGCAAAAGCTGTAGCCTTGCTGCAAAAATGTGTAAGTTTGTAGCCTAGAGAGATTTTAAGCAAGCATTGAAATCTTATTTTAGGGGGTTTGTTTATCGAAACGTCAAAGTAAATAATTATAAATATTATGTTTTTTTATTCGTAAAAACCTGTATAAAACACAATTATAATAAATATACACATAATGATAATAATAATTTATGATAATAATTGTATTCCAGCACATTCTGACATTCTTAATTTACTTCGTTATATTTTCTATAAATGCAGTCGATATTTGACTTTCTTGTCGTTGGTTATTTTCTTCTTATAAATACACAATTATGCGCCTAATTGCGTAAATATTTTAGAATGATGATACCAGAATATTATATGTAAATGAAACAGCATACAAATTGTTACAAAATAGTTGGAATTTATACGTTATTGGTCTAGTTGGGGGTCTAAAACACTTTTGCACCTACTTTTGCAATGTTAATAAATCGTACACATCACCATAGATTAGATAGATAGATATTGTATACGTGAGTTCAACATACCAAAAAATCAAATGTCAAACTGATTTTTTGAAACGGCGAATCAAAGACTAGTACTAGTAGTAGTCTTTGCGGCGAATTGCGAGTGTCTCATCTAGTAATCTATGATTTACACTTTAGGTGCAAAAAGGGTTTCAGATAAATTTCATCTCTCTGGGCTACAAATTTTCATCCTCGCACCTACACTTTTTCAGTCTTAAAATTAAAAATTTACTTAATTGGGCGCATTGATTAGGTTGGAAGTGAAAAAGGTATCTCTTCATGTATGATGCTCGTTGCATCATGTTATAAGCAAAAAGCACACCCATTGGGGAAATTTCCCAAAACCTGGATAGAAATCCCGATAAAACCTGCGTAACTGTCAGTTGTATGGCGAATAGGTATATAGTTTATTAAAAAAACGCAGCTGATCGATACATTTCTTAGAGAACGCCCCTAAAGTTGCATTTACAAGTTATATTATAAGGCAATTTCCTATGAGTTGCGGCAAGTTAAGATTACGAAATCACAGAAGAAATGGTAACAAAGATTTCGTACGAAATGCTTAAAAATTTCGACATAAAAGTCATTAGCAAGCGCTTTTTAAATACGACTTTTGCCTTACGAAAGGAAAATGGTAAGTTTATAAATCCTTTTCGCGATTCATCAGGAATAACATATTTTACTTGTAGGCTCTAAAACAACGAAAGATTCTCTTCAGGAATCCAATATTCTTGTAGAAAAGGAAAAGAAGATCACAATGATTGGAATTAATCGGCCCCAAAAGCGAAACGCCATCAATTCAAAAACTGCAGCACAGCTCTGCGAAGCTTTCAGTACTTTTGAGAACGACGAGAACGCGTCTGTCGCTGTATTGTATGGTGTAGGAGGCTCATTCTGCGCTGGCTACGATCTCCAAGAACTTGGTACAGATGGTGACAAAGTTAGTATAGATATTTTGATGGCTCATGAGGGTTCGGTGGGACCAACCCGACGTCACCTGCTCAAACCAGTTGTGTGCGCAATTAACGGTTATTGTGTTGCCAATGGTTTAGAGTTGGCCTTAATGTGCGATTTACGCATCATGGAGGAATCTTCATCATTGGGGTTTTTCAATCGTCGCTTTGGCGTGCCTGTAATTGACGGTGGTACTGCAAGATTGCCAGCAATGATTGGTTTCTCCCGTGCACTGGATCTGATATTAACCGGGCGTCATGTGGACGCTCAGGAAGCGCATTTTATGGGTATCGCGAATCGCGTGGTACCAACTGGTGATGCTTTAAATAACGCTATCGAATTAGCAACTGCTTTGTCTAAATTTCCACAGGGAGCGCTCTTACATGATCGCAAATCACTATACTCTGCTGTATTCGGAGCAGTTAATTTTAATCAGGCTGTGCAAAATGAAATTATGTACACCTCAAAAGATATAATTGAACAGATGAAAGAAGGAATTAAGTGGTTTAATAAAAGTAAAAACGTATAATAGATATCGTTATGTTTCTTTAAATTGTTTTTTTTATAGCATATTCAGCAGAAGGAGCACACTCTTGGTGGAAACGTGAAAAATCTATGGCAGATTGGGACGATGAAAAGATTGCTGAAGCAGCCGCTAAGAATGAAGAGGAAAAGCAGGCTATTGAAACCACAAAAAAAGAAGCAGCAAAACAAAAGCACAATAAGTCGAAAAAATAACCAAAAACTGATTGATTACGAAGAAACGAAGAATTTTTTTTGTACATTATGAAATTTTAGCTTAAGAACACTTAAGTAATATTGTGAGATCATTTTAGAATTAAATGTAATTTAAACATGTAAATGTGTCTTGCCATCAAAGATATGATCTTCGAAGTTAATTTTGTAAGTGTATTTTACTTACAATATGAATTATTGTATTTAATTATTTTATTTACAATACAAATTACATCATTGCCACAAGACGGATTATCCCACATAAACTAGCGTTATAAGCATTTAAGATGATCAGTTATAAACTTGGTAAAAGAACAGGCATCTGCATTCAAAGACCTTTTATGGAAATTCGTTTTATGGTGCATTCGGCAGATTTATAACATCCCTTTCAATTTTCTAACAAATTTTCCATATTGTCTTAGCTATCAACATATGTTTTTATTTCTTGTGTTTACTACGTATACAAGAAAGTATTGTAATCGCGAAAAATTTCCATACTGAGATTTTAATGGTAATACATATTTTGACGATGCGTACGTATTTTCAACAACTTTGAAACGGCGTTTTAGACACCTAGTTGTGCAAAACACTTCTCTAGGTGGATTTTCAACTTTCATACCCAACAACTTTAACAACTCTTCCACCGTTTTAGATATAATCGCTAGCTCCAAAAAGGACACTTTTCTTGAAGGATGCTATGCATAACTAAGTGCACTTTAATTGAAATTATTTCACCTCCAAGGAAGGCATGTGTTGGCCTCATCAGATATTTTAATAGATAAAACAAAAGCATCTTTTTTACGTTTGAAAACTAAAAAAAGCCCATTAAATTAATAATGTACTATTTTCATTACAATGCTTAACTAGCAACCTTTATTATACATATTTATACATATTTCCGATTTATTTAAATAGTCCGAATTTCAAGTCAATTCTTCCAACCGTTATTCTGGAATTGCGGTTTATATCAATGTCATATGTTCGTGGGCGGACACGCCCATTTTTTTTTTAAATTTAATCTACCTGTACCGATGTATTCGGAAACAAAATTGAAGCTCAAAACTAAGTCTACAAGTTGAAATATTGTTAAAAGAATTAGTATTTGTTAAAAAAGTAGGCGTGGCGCTGCACCGATTTATCCCATTTTCAATCCCACAGAGTTTCGGATGACAAAGAATATACGTGCAAAATTTCATCGCGATAGCTTCATTCGTTCTCCTGTAACCGTGATTTCCACAGACAGACAGACAGACTACGGACATGGCTAAATCGACTCAGGTGACACTGATCAAGAATATATATACTTTTCCATACCTGCCACGCCTCCTTTAATGCGTTACACACGGAAGCACAAAGTGAATATACCCTCATTCCTTCGGATGTAGGGTATAAAAACAAATCTGGTCTATATTTTTTTGTGAGCCACTACTCAACAGTGAAAAGGAAAAACTTTCCGTTTTCGTATTTGATAATTTTTGTTTTTGCAATATATTTTAATTCACATTTAATATAGTTTTAGAAATACTTTCCGCTGTTCTACTTAGATCTTTCGGTTTATAATTTCAACTTTCCGTATCTCAAAATAAAAATTAAATTAATGTAAAAAGCATTACATAACTTTTTTGTTTGAAATATAATTGGATTATTCATCGTTCCTTATCTCTTAATTTAATTTAACGCAAATCACTGATGGAACTTGATCAGCAAAGAATTTCTGAGCCAAATTGACAAAAAAAGCCACGATATGCTTCAAGGAGATACAGAACCGTCATTCAATATTTAATTTTTAATAACTAAATATCAATTCATTAAAACTGTTATTAAATAATAAGACTCCTTTTTCCCATTTTTATGTAAATTTTAGTTATGTTTTTCCTATGGAATCTGTAGAACACTTGCGTACACTCTCTTTTTCTAAGTAGGATTTACAATTGCAAGTTATTGTTGTATAGCTGTGTGAAGAATTTAATCATCCTTTTGATGAGTGATGAGGGCGTGATCAATTTCATCTTTCGGTTGATCTTTATCACCCCATCCCCAAGTAGCATGTGTACCGTCGCCAGTGCGCCGAACACGTTTCTCAATAATGTCTGCAGATACTGACTTCAGATCGTAGGCCCATCCGATCTTTGCGAAAAAGTCTATAAAGGCGGTGGTAAGATTCAGCGAATAGTTCCCAAATTCAGCGGTCTTATAATCCCATGGGAAAACGTGGTGGTAGTTATGCCAGCCCTCGCCGAAAGCAAAGAAAGCAACAGAGCGATTCTCGGCTGGATTTATATATCTGTAAGAGATCTCAGATTAGAAGTCGTTTTCCCAATTTATGTAATAATTGGCATTCTGTAAAACAATTTGTTTATAGACTATTAAGTAAAGAATTACCTGTCATACGGTTTACCACCGAATTTATGTGCAGCACTGTTTACTAGCCAAGTCACGTTTAGAATGAAACACCAACGGAACATGGTGGCTACAAACCACGAATTTAAGAACGTCTCGTTCCAGTAATAAATCGGAACAAAGGTAGGTATTATGAAGCAAGCGAAAGGCATTAGAAGCATATAGTACCTATTGCATGAAAATATTTTAAATAATATGATTCCATTAGTCGAAATTCTCTCATAAACACGCACTTTTTTTGGAACATAAGCACTTTATCAGCTCGCAAGTCTGACACGTCCATGCCATTGCCTTTGGCCTTTACTTCGGGATGTTTTTTGCATAGTAACCAGCCAACGTGCGAGAAAAAGAAACCGCGTGTAGCATTATGTGGATCGGCATCAGTTTCCGAGTACTTGTGATGCACACGATGGTCGCGTGCCCAGTGATAGGCTGCATCTTGGAAAGCAATTGTGTTAAATATAACCAAAAGAACGCGTAGTGGCCATTTGGCTTTGTACGAGCGATGAGCCCATAATCTGTGTGCACCAGCAGTAATGCCCAGACCTGAGATTAGGTATAAAAATAACGCTGAAATAAAAAAAGGTTCGCAGTCTTTATCGGGAAAACATTAAATTATTCATATAAATTTATATAATGTTAATATTTAAGAGATTTTGAAGTATAATTTCTAAAGACGAAGTGAAGAAAAAAATCCTTATAAATAGACTCCATCTAATATATGTAGATGGAACTTAAAGTTGAAACAATATTTTGATGAAGTTGCTAATCACTAAGATTAGCAAAAATTAATGTCAACAACGAAAACGGATTTAGTACTTACAAAATGCTATTGTTAGCCACTTGGCTGATGTCAGCATTAGCCAGGCGCCATACAGGGCAGCCAGATGCAGGTAACCGAAAGCAATGATATTCCGCCAGACCAGTCTGAGTTTTCTTCGCTCAGCCTTTTTCAATTTTTCAATGTTCTTAACAAGCCCACCATCGATTGTCTCGGCGTCACATTCGAAAAGCACTCCTGTAGAAGCTTCAGAAAAGTTTTTCTGATTCTCGTGAGCACCAGAAGTGGCCAAAAGTGTATCAGTTATAGTTTGGGACGCTGTCGTTGCGTTTGGTGGCATTTTTAAGAGCTGCAAGAGGTTCTGTTACAGAGGAAAGACTTGTAAACCAATGAAGATTGCAAATTATAATAAAGGCATAAAATAATAGTGCTCTAAAAACAATTTGCGTTTTATTCAATTGAATGAATATGTATCGGCATACACCTTTTTTTTAGCTATCTGTTTACTTTTAATTGCTGTAATCTGTAAGCTCTCTCTAATCTCTTATATTTCATAAAAGGCTCCACAGTTTAAGAAAGTCTTTTTTTGATTTTGACACTGTATAGCTCTTGTGAAATTTTCAGCTGCCACCCTCTTCCAAACAAAACGATTTATAAAATTCCCACAACAAACACCATTGCCTAGATTAGTAGATCATAGTAAAAACAATCAAAAGTTTCCTGACAAGTCATATAGCACGACATTGTGCATTAGTTTCGCGATTTATTGGGTTTTTATGGGTTTAATTGTTTAAATACAACACGCTGATCGCGTTATATGGGCTTTTCTATACTTATCTCCTATATTTGTAGGTTTTGCAAACATCGGCAGAAATAAAAAAAAAGTAAGTCCTTAACTTTTATACATATATGTATAGGCAAATGGAAATATCGTACTTGAGTATCATGCAAATAAAAAGTCGCAACCAGAAAGACCAGAAAGAGTTGGGGGCCTCAAACCCACATCCACCAAATCTACCTACATTAACAAGTCGTAATTACAATATATTGTAGGATCCTAAGCCAACGAAACATTTTTAATCCATCTCCGATTTAGATTACAAATATGAATATGGAGATGTTTGTTTGACTTCTAAAGAGACAAAAAGCAAAGGAACCCGGCACATAATACGGTTCATTAGATAATTGTGTTATGCTTTGCATTCTGGTTGTGCTGAATTTCACAAGTTTGTCACAGACTGGAATTTTCTCACAGAGTGGCATCATTTTTTAAACGAATCAGAAGGAAGTATTCAAAATCATTCGACATCTAATATTGTGACTAAACAAAAACTACAATCAAGTTCTAGGGCAAAAAGAGATAACAGTTGTTTACACTAAAAATGAAAAGCTGATAGACAAGCGAATGCTCAATCGAATGATCATGTGCCTGCTTAATTTAATTGTATGAGTATTTCTTTCATGTAGAGAAAATAATATCAGTTCGTTTATATATAATATTCAAGCAAGTTTTTCTACCTCCGGCGTCGATTTTACAGCTAGACTAACGTTCTGATCTAATTGGGCAACCAGTTAATATTTTTAAACGTGTAAAACGCATACCCTTAAACTTACTGGCAAAGTGACTTTTTCCACTTTTAAGATAAAAGGTTCATATGTTAATTGATTGGAAATCAGTTCATATTATATTACGTTTGTTTAATTAAATAGCTCAGAAAACAATTCAATCATTTGATTTCTTAATCGATATAAATTGCAGTTTATTTATGTAAACGATTATAACGCAAACGAACACACATGTAAGTAAGTTCATATGTATGTATATTCATTTAATTTTTTTATTTATTTATAAGATTATCTATCATTACAAATGAAATTACAAATGAAAACAATAAAGTAATCAGTTTGATTGCTGTAGTAAATCTATTAACAGTTCCAATTTCATATTTACTACTTTGAGCTGTGATTTGATTTGTGCATAACTCTAAACGGATTTTTCATATTTCTAATTATATTTCCTGATTTATCATTGATCAATTGTATCAAGGACATGAGATTGTTTTAGGCTAACTTTACCGTGGAACTTATCAAGTAAAGCAATAAAATCGCATAAATGTCTTGGTATAAATTTCCTGTTGATAAATATTTATGTGATTTAAGTTATGGTTACTGTAGTATTTTTATCTTCCACTGTGAACCAAGAAGGTTTTCAATAGCATTTTAAAATCGGCAAGGTAAATTTCTTTTATAAAATTATTTCATTGTACCGTTTGCATATGTACATACATATGTACATACATGCATGCTATATTGAAAAACGATTTGTAGTAATAAGAGAGAAAAGTATAAATGAGAACATTGATCCGCGCGTGTAAAATGAACAGTGTGTCGCTTTAATTAAAATTAAATTAAACGCAGGAATAAATTTTAAAATTTTTACGAAGGAAATTAAAGTAAAAGATAAGCTAAGCTTTAACCGGTAAAATTATTCATTTTACTAATTGTGTTGTTAACTTTGGTACTGCGCACTTAATTCATAATACTTCTAAAGTAAAGGCAGATTTAACGTAGTCATTAGCTAATTTATAAACCTAAATAAAATTATTTAATGGCGAATAGAAATAAAATATTGTACTTGAACTCAAATAAAAACTTAAATTAAAAATAAAATGCTGGCTAATTTGAAAAGAACGCTTACAATCTCGTTATATTATGTAAATCTTTCAAATAAATTTTTTAATGTGTGGTGTGTAATTTGTCATATGTACGTACTTAACTTTATATGTACGTATATATATTTCATTAACCACAATTATTGACACTTTAGTGCGGGAAATAAAGAAATATATACATAAATTAAAACGTTGATTTATATAATGATTTGGATAACGTAATAAGAGCAGAGTGAAAGAAAAACTGAACAAAAGCAGACATTTGCATTTCCCTCAGCAATGAAGTACTTTTCCGACACTGAAGCAAGGAATCGCCTGAAAGTTTTGCCATTTAAAATGTAGCCCAAACATATTTCCTATTACTCGTACTTGAACCAATGTTCTTCTATACATAGTGGTTAATATACGCTATATATATATATATATATATTAACATCCTAATTGTTTATATTATCACATCCGTTATAACAAATCGGTAAGTGTTTTCTAGTGTTATTTCATAATATTTCGTTTCTCTTGTTAATATTCAGAAGATTTACATACATAATTAAATTATTAGTAATTTAAAGAGATTCTTTTGAAAGTGAATTATCCAAAAACACACCTTTTTATTTGATGTCAGATCTGCTTATGAATATGTACGGTCTTTAAATAAAACGCTTCGAAGAGAGCGCAACGTGTTCACTGTTTTCGCTTCCTATTCAAACTGAACAATGATTACCGTTTAAATAATCACTACAGTCGCACTTCTAAACACTGAACTGCGTTATTCTACTCATAAGACGAGAAAGAGAACCGAACTGCTGCTTTTACAGCAGTTGTGTCCACGTCGGACCCGAAGCAAATCAACGGATCGCGTGAATATATCAAAATTTAAAGCGTACTCTCCATCAGATGATAGAAGCAAGCTCAGCGCAACGTGAGCATTTTTCCAAGCAATCAATGCGAAAAAAAAGAGAAGGGTAAAACTCCAATGGTGAATCTATAGTTGGTTGATTAGGTTCTTAATAAACACATCGGTTAAGACAGGATGTGGTAGGTTATTTCTACTTTTATTTAGTTTTGGGGAATGTTAGTCCAATAATGATTTCCCTTTTATTGACAATATTTTAGATTTTTTTACTTCGTATACGAGCGATAAACTAATTGATAACACCGAAAAAAGTTGATGAAACCACAAATCGAGTTACCTGAAAAATTAAATTAAATAACTAACAAATTCTTTACGTTAAGCTATTTTTTTAAAAGTGTACACAAAAACATAAACAAATACTTTGATTTGCTTTGCTTTGGAATGTTATTATACTGTGTTTCCATTCCCAATTATAACAGACTTTGTTAAATAAAACCGCACGAAAATGTTTATACTCTTATCTTCCGAAGTCATAATATTTTGACTTTTAAAAAAGAAAATCTCAGCTACGCTTGGTCTTGAATTGAATTTATTTACTCTATGGGTGGAGGTTGCAAACTTTTTAGAATAAGTCACAAAATTAATTTTTGTAGTCATACAAGGGATATAAATGAACTTTAAAATCTCTAAAACCTCTTCCCCACACCGAGAGTTCTAAAAAATTTATATGCTAAATAACTACAATATAACTGAGGAAATTTTGGTATGTAAAACACCAATACCAAATACATATTATGGTTCATGTTTTTATATATGTACCTATGTGTATAAATGTAAAAAATATCTGAATTGCATTTGACTTATTTGCAAACTTTGTTAGAAAGAGCAAGAGCGTTTCACATTTACGTTATTGTTAAGCTCAATCAATAGCTTTATATAGTTAAGTAAAATACTGCTCTTCGATTATGTTTTGCAGATAATAGTCCTCAATTTTGTAAACAGTTTTTATTTGAATTATTTAAACCAGGGCTGGGGAGCCTTTTCAAAGGAGCCGGAGCCGGAGCTGGAGCTTCACCTCATCAACCTAAAGGAGCCGGAGCCGGAGCCGGAGCTACTTTCAGCAACTTAATGGAGCTGGAGCCGGAGCCGGAGCTACTTTCAGCGACATAATGGAGCTGGAGCCAAAGCCATACTCAGACTCTCCATACTCTTTTTTGATATTTAAACTTTCATTTATTTCGATTTTTCCATACGTATTTCTGTTATTTCAGTTTTTGTTGACAGTAGGCGGTCAACGCCCATTTTTGGCCTATCAACGAATAATGTTATTCTAAACATCCAAGTGCAATTTTGTATTATGCCATTTTTATAGGATGAAAACAGCATTCTCGGTATAAAAAGTGTTCCCATTTTTAACAGGAAACATCCTGTGGTCTGCAATTTCTGCTAAATTTCATTCCGATATCTTCAACGGTTCTCCTGTGATAATGCTTTTAACAGACGGACGGACAAGACCAAATCGACTCCGAAGGTGATGCTGATCAATAATATATATCTATTTATCTCCTTTAGATCTATGAGTTGCAATTTCAGGGACTAAGTGAATACACCGGTCACAGGGTGTGGGTCTTCCTAATAAACGAAAGTCTTCTTGTTTCGTGATTCCTAAGTAAAATCTTCTGGTTGTAAAACTGACTAAAAGCTCTGTGATCTAAATTTTTTCCAAGTAGTCCATCTGGTGTTAACAACATGCATTTGCTATTCGAATAGCGCCGTTCATTCTATCCAGAAATTACGAAGAATATATCGTACATTGTCACTGCTCTACCAACCACTCAAGTGAGTGTAGAAAGGTTATTTTCAGCACTTCGAATTATTTGCTCTGATCTGCGAGCTTCTATGAAAGAAGATTTGTTAGAAGCAATTTTATTTTTAAGAACCAATTCATTGTAATATAATATGTATAGGTATTAATAAAGTTTGAAACTTTTAGTATTCATTAAAGTTTTGTTAAATAATCGCCGGAGCCGGAGCCGTAGCAAATTTGTTTAAAGAAATCGCTCCGGACCCGGAGCAACAATTTTTAAAATTAACGCTCCGGAGCCGGAGCCGGAGCAAGAATTTTTAAAATTAACGCTCCAGAGCCGGAGCCGGAGTAATATTTATTTTAAATCATTGCTCCGGAGCCGGAGCTCTAATATTTTGGGCCGGCTCCTCAGCCCTGATTTAAACTTATAAAGTGTTTTAAAAAAGGTTCAATAAACTCCAACTTATTTGCAAAATATCTTATTTTGAATAAACAAATATCGTCATAGCAAACCGTACATATAGAGTAATGTTTTGGTAATAGTTGTTGGTTAAATACCCTACTGTAATGTTCTGTTTAAAATATTGAAGGAGTACACAAAGTATTTACAAAATCAATGGATGTTTTTATTACAAAACGCGCTGCAATATTACTTTTCTCTTATGGCATTATCTCGCATTTCGAAATAGAAAGGATAATTTAATAATAATAAAAATACGATAATCTACCTTAAGTTCCCGATGATACAGTATACAAGTTGCTTTTGGTTTAACTTGTGAAAATTGTACTACATATGTACATATGCCTAAATCTCATTACTTTTCGTGTGTAGTGTATACTAAGTTACTTAAAAATAATTGCAGACAAAAAAGATAATTAAAATACAATTAACCACTTAGTTAATACGTATGTATGTATATACAGATACATACGTATATATCCATACAGAAAGAACTGGGTACAAAAATATATAAATATATGTATGTATAGATCGGAAGGTTAGGTTAGGTTAGGTTAATTGGGCTGCCCGAAGGACACACGTAGGCCATTTCTGTCCCATTGTGATACCCTATGGATCTTTAAAAACCCCTTCTTCAAGCAAACCACGAGGAGCTGATTAAGTAGCGATTTAAGTCGCTAGAGATCGGAAACTATGTGACAAAAAAAAAAAAAAAAACAACCAGCGTAAAAAATACTTTAAAGCAGCGCGTGCATTTGAAATACCATTCATACTATTAAAAACATATGAAAATCTAATCTGATATACACGAAAGCAACACATGATTTCAAAATGAGCTGATAAGGATTACGATCATATGTTTGTTTATAGGCAGATTTTCTTATTATATACGATTAAGTGAAGTTTATAAATTTGGAATTACTGGAATTATATGCACCAAATATTGATTAGTTTGTGACCTTTAAACATCTTATCGCAGCTTTATTTCTGCACGCCTTCAACACATGACTAAAAATCACAATCACATGATTGTCATACTTTGTCATACCATTCTTTGATGCTCTAATCACTGGCAGGCTGCAGCGCGATGTGTACAGAAAAGACATAAACATCAACAGGTGTATCTTCCGTGAAATTGATCCTGGCATGCACTCGCGATACTTACAACTTAAGCGCGTAACATCACGTTGTTGCACATCATGGGGCGGACGAAAGTAACTTTTCATTTACTTATTCGAATACGACGTACAAAAAAAGGTCCTACAACCTTGACCTAATTGCACTAGATAGTGTACAAGCGGCACACTAACAAACTTTTGCTATGCACTTCAGAACATACAGAATTATACATTTCATTTATTCATTTATTTTATGTGAACGGAATATAAAAACAAGTTCTTTTAATGTGCAAAGTAAAAAAATAATTTCAATAAAGAGGTTACACATAAGTAGCATATTTATACATATATATATGTATGTAAAATAATAGTAACTGTAAGAAAGGAGGGGAAAGGAAAGGACAGCTGGTCAGATATTAAATTAGTAAGAGATCCGTATATCCCACAATCTTACAGCTTTACAAAAAATAATAAATTTAGGAGTCAAGAGAAGATTTGATTTGATAAAAGATTTTTAGTTTTTTATAGGCGATGGCTGTTGCACTGTTGCAGTCATCAAATGAATACGCGTATAGCCAGGGCCACACAGATACGAATGCCTTTTAGTAAGTACTAATTTGTGCAGAAAGATCCAGCGAAGAAAACGGTAAAATTGTAATTGATACCTAAACAACTGGATGAAATTTAACTTCCTTAACAAACACTGAGGAGCTTGATATTTGATGATTTTATTGTAAAAAAAGATCCCAACTGCGTTCTTATCAGCTGAGAGACAACCTGAGTCGTTTTGTTCATACTAAGCAAACAGAACACGAAGTAAGCACCACCCACTCTGCCTCACAAGCAGAGCAAAGTGGGGAATAAATGAAAGCTTTACTAGCTAAAAGACTTGCATCTCTAGGGAGAAGGCCTTTTATTACATATAAAGCCAAGTATCTAACGAGCCCACTTGCTAATTTTGGCAACATGTACCTCGCAGGACAAAGTTTCTGTGAGAAAAATGCACAAATTCTTAATAGATTCCATATAAGATAAGGATGCCCACCAGCCATAAAAGGCTATGGCCTGGATTTTTCGCCAAATCAAACTTCATTTATTAGCAAAAGCCCATGTATTAAAGTCGTAAATCATTGGGAAATATGTTAACAAACGATTGCCGAACTACATTCGGCAGAGAGTATAGATATGTAAAGAGATTTCATGAAGACGCCATTCCAACCTCCAGAATAACAACACATGAGCAGTCTGTCAAAAGAGAAACAACAACTGGAAAAGAGTACATATGTAAATATTTTGGCCGCTAAGGAAAAATTAGAGATAGATCGAAGGCTAGCGTCGAGCGGCGTAGCGGCGACTAGAATAATTAATTGTTTTTTCTTGTTCCCATAACAACCCATGTAATTTTGAGAGTCGATTTAGGCGCTAGACGATAGTCGCTATGGTTGTGGTTATGTCTTTCTCAAACCTCAATTGTTCATACAAGTATTAAAATTTCTGGAAGGCTGAAATGGCGGCTTCATGAAATCTCTTTACATATCGATGCTATCTGCATTCAAAAGCTCGTTTATATTATACATATATAACAAACAGGATAGGTCCGCCTACAGAATCTTACGGCATTACAGCGTGCGTTTGTAGGAATCATAGCAGACCTTGTTAGCCAAGACATACTGAGTTGTATCAGAGAGGTAAATGTATATCAGCTTGCAGGGAGGAACAGAAACAAAAATTTCTCGCTTAGCTTGACATGCAGCCAAAAAGTTCCATAGCCACTTCCTGTAGAATTTTCAAATATAGCACCTCTAATTTTTACGTAAAAAGGAAGATTATATCTATTCTCTTAATCAATAATGCCTTCAGAGTAATAAAAGGAAAAACATGGGAACATTTTTACCGTTGCACAAATGCTCCAATTTTTTTGTTGTTTTGGGGGCTGTTTTTGGTGTTTTTGTAGACCCCAAAGACCCCAAAATTTCTTGCCGCCGGCTTCTAGTTACTGAGATATAGCCCTTCAAAATTTAAAAATTATATGGTCTATATCTCCTAAACTATAAGAGATATCGGGTCGAACTAAATACCGTTAGATAGGCATTTCCAATATCTTTCACTTCTTTTAAGGTGTTTTTACCGTATAACCTATAGTTTTCTGTGAAAACTGCTTTTAATGTTTTTAGTACTTTTTTTTTACTACAAATTATTTTTTTACTAAATAAAATACATAATAACATGGCATTATAATGTACTTTTTATATAAACTGACCGAATTACTCGTATCCTGGTATTTCTTTTATTAGAATTGGTCCTATAGTTTACGAGAAAACTGAGTTTAAAGATCAATATTGCATACTAATTTGATACGTTTTTCCAACTATCCGAGTACACTTTTTATGAATAATATTAGTGCTGAAATTTTGCATCGATGATCGTGGTATTAACTTGGAATGTTTTAGAATACCGGTTTTTGTTAAGAATTCTTTGTAGTAGAATGTAGTCGTGTGTGGATGAAAGATTTAGCGCCGCAGGCGAAAAATTTTTATGAAAAAAATCGCGCGATTTTTTTCATAAAAATTTTTCACATTAAGATAAGTATATCATAATTTCATTTAATGGAATTGTCAACGAATAACGACAGATCATCGTTGCAGAACTCTGCGTTAAAAGAATTGATAAAAAGTGTAAATGTGTAGATTCAAAAAGGTATCAAATTAGTATGCAATATTGATCTTTAAACTCAGTTTTCTCGTAAACTATAGGACCAATTCTAATAAAAGAAATACCAGGATACGAGTAATTCGGTCAGTTTATATAAAAAGTACATTATAATGCCATGTTATTATGTATTTTATTTAGTAAAAAAATAATTTGTAGTAAAAAAAAAGTAATAAAAACATTAAAAGCAGTTTTCACAGAAAACTATAGGTTATACGGTAAAAACACCTTAGAAGAAGTGAAAGATATTGGAAATGCCTATCTAACGGTATTTAGTTCGACCCGATATCTCATATAGTTTAGGAGATATAAACCATATAATTTTTAAATTTTGAAGGGCTATATCTCAGTAACTAGAAGCCGGCGGCAAGAAATTTTGGGGTCTTTGGGGTCTACAACAACACCAAAAACAGCCCCCAAAACAACAAAAAAATTGGAGCATTTGTGCAACGGTTAAAATGTGCCAAAACATGAATAAAACAAGAATAAATTAGTATCACAAATAGAAAGGACAACTAGTGTATTAAAGTTTATGGCTGGTAAGTTTGACGTTGCGTAATTGAGATATCTTCGTAATCGGCCTAATGACCAAATTCGCAATAAAATATTAAAATCTTACACGATCATACGTATGTAAATATGAATTCACATTTGCTTAAAACCACACAAATATCTAACGAAAGATATTTGTGATTATTAGTATATGCTATCCGATATGCAATTATAATATTATTTGAAGTTTTTAAAATTGCATTATTCACATTGTATATACATTTTATTCTTGTGAAGATCGTGGTAAAAATGTTAATCAGCATCAATTCCCACGTGGATTTGGACTATTTCCGGACAGTGTTTTAGCGTACAAACATTCCCCTTGTCAACGAAAGAACAACATCGCCTTCTTAATTAACGCAGCAAACAAAGTTTGCATAGAAATCCCTTTTATGGCTTTTCGGCCGAATTAAAAATACATATGTCCTAAAGCTTACTCTAATTAGAAAACTAAGAGAATGAAAAAAAACTATTACAAAAGAATGAATAACAATACATTGGAAGAAACAGAAAACGATTAAACATGAAACGGAGTAGAACCAACTACGAACCTTTGATAAGTCACACTTGTTTAAATTACCAAATTTTCTTCAAATTTTTGTGAAATTAGTGCTCTGCTGATCCTTTAAGTAATTACTTTTATACTTTTACCCATACTTTTTTCTGACATGAAATATACACAATTAAATTGAGAATTTTTTGCATTAAATTACAAAATGCAAAATTATATTGTTGGTTGTGTTCACTAAACAGTTCTACCATTCTTGGGTTTCATGGAGGTGTCTATGCATATTATGGGAAATTTTCAAATTCCTAATTTGTGTGTTTTTGGCTGGGGTTATATAGTATACATATAGGTGGGGTTTTTTCGCTCCGCCGACGTTTAGGAGTTAGGCGTCTTCAAAGTTTGGAGTCTTTATAGACTAAATCTCTATATGAACACTACTTTTTTGAATTGTATGATTATACTCTTTATTAAAATAACAGCTCTGTCAAATTCTCTGGTTCCTCAACAAGAAATCATTTTTTTGTTGTTGGAATGATTAATTTTTATGAAAAAAAGTCGCGCGATTTTTTTAGTTTTTTAGAACTTAATAAGATATATATCGTTCCGATATGTTCCGGAATTATAGAGATATAGCCTATAAAAACTCCAAACTTTGAAGGCCCATAACTCATAAAATAGGGCGGAGCGAGGGGCGGGTTTGGTTTTTGCAAAGCTACAACAACAACAATAACAATTACTCGTCCAGGGGTAGATCTTCTACAATAAATTGTTTAAATTATATAAATAACTTGTAGGAGCATATTACAAAAAAGTGGGAATTTGCAAATTTCCCCATAACCTGGGTTAGTGTCACTTGTATGGAGAAGACCTATATAGTTAATTTTAAAAAGACGGTTGATACGGAAACCATAGACAATCTATGAAAACTTCAAGGCGTAAGAACACGTCATTTTGGATGCTGCTTGGTTTTACACTACGGAGGTGCACTACAAATGGAATTTAATTCTTTCGCTCGTATGTGCTTAAAATTGGCAAGGCAAGATTTAAAGTGGCCATAATATTAAAACTACAATCGTAAGAAGCTGAAGTTTTGCACGTTGATTAATTCTACACTGTTAATTCTACATGCATTGGGTGGGTGTTGGAATTTGTTGCGATGTAGGGGAAAGGGAAAAGGATCTGATGTGTCCTTTTGGTGCCACCAATGTCATCGAAAAAAGCGTATGCGCGACTACATCTTTTAAGAGTCTCAAATACCAAATTGCAACTTTCTACGACTCTGTGTTTCTAAGGGGGTAGATACGTAAAAAACATTTTGATAGTTCCTAACGTCAAGTTTGGACATATGTATTTCAAATTTAAATTAAAAATATAAAATAAAACGTAGTGAAGAAATAAGAAATGTGATAAGTATAGTAGGTGAACAGATGCAATAATCAGACGCCATATTACCGTAAATGACGTAACTGCGCAGAACGAACAATTTTTTATAGCCCGTCAGAGCAATCTTGTTTTAACATGCTTCATCCAAATATGATACATACGCCTGTATATACATTAATACATCTTTCTTGCATAGTATTCAATTGTAATGGAAGTTGGAGAAGTTATGGCTTATTGAGCCATTAGCATTAGTGTCTGGAATTCTACAGATAGGCAGATAGGAAGCCGAGTTGAACGTCATTTTCCACATGTGCACAATGCTGCATCTTCACGATTAGGTAATCATTTAAACTTTTGTATCCTAAACACTATTGAAGATATTAAATCCAAATTTACATGTTGGTAAAGTAATGATTGAACGTGAAAATTAGATTTCTGCAGAAATGCATGAAAAATATAAATACACGTGTGATAATACATATTGTGCGTTAGTATAAAAATGGGAGTGGTGTGGCTATTGGTAACAAAAATATCAATAAAAGAGAAACAATTTCTGTGTTTCTCATTTTTAAAAATTTTAGATAGAGTATTAAAGTCTCGTGAATGCCGAGTATAGCACCGTAGAAATTAAAATACATAAAATAATATAATTAGTTATTAGCCCTATGATAGAACTTTTTCTGTTTTTTCTTTTAAAAGTGTATAGTTTATTATTAAATAAATAATATAATTGGTTTGTAATGTAACAACAAAGAAACTATGTAATTCAGTACTTTGTAGTAAAACAATAAGAACCATTTTGGTAGATGTGTGACGTCTTTAAAAACAGTTTACCATGGTAAGCATATGTGCATATACATATAAAGATGGCTTTGTGTTTAGGCCAATACATACTTAAGTATATTATAATGGTATTTACGATAATACCCATTTAAAGAAACATAATTTTATTGATAAGGCAAGTGCTATAGGGAATATGTCCAAATAAAATATCATAAATACTGCTGAAACATTTTAAATATAGAACCTGCAGATTGCATCATATTAGCAAACTTATGTGTGTGTATATATATAACATAAATTCGATCTTATACAAAAAAAGTATTTTAAATAAAGTTTAAAGGAATCCCTTAATTCGCCGCACTTAAAACAGCTTCTCATGACATTTTAGAGCTATGTATAAAATATTCATGGCTTTCCAGAAGAAGTTACTCCGATTTCTTATTAATAATTAAAGCATTTTCCTTCTCAACCCTACTCAGGGCCTTGTCCCGCCAACTCCAATTAACGTGACTACCATCGCCAGTCCTTTTCACACGCTTTTCAATAGTCTCTGCAGAGACTGATTTTAAATCATACGCCCAGCCTAATTTGGCAAAGAAATCGATAAATCCCGTGGTTAAGTTCAGGCTATAGTTGCCCCATTCAGCAGTTTTGTAGTCCCAGGGGAAGACGTGGTGATAATTGTGCCAGCCTTCGCCAAAGGCGAAAGCCGCTACAGCAGCATTTTCCGACGGATTGATGGCGCTGCATGAAAAAGGTTTTAAAAGGTATGTATTATAGAATTTATAGAAGCATATACAGTACCCATCATAAGGACGGCTACCAAATTTGTGAGCAGCGCTGTTAACACACCAAGTAACATTCAAAAGAAAGCACCAACGAAACATTGTTGCTACGAACCAAGCATTGATTAGTGATTCATTCCAGTAGTATATAGGAATAATGGTGGGTAGAATAAAGCAAGCCACAGGCATCAGGATCATGTAGTACCTTAAAATGGAAGAACTCATTGAATATGTAATATAAAATGTCAACAAATTTACTTCTTTTGAAACATCAGTATAGGATCCGATCGTAAATCGGATAAATCAAGACTTCGGCCTTTTGCAACTACATCAGGATGTTTTTTACATAGCAGCCATCCGATATGCGAGAAGAAAAATCCACGTGTGGCGTTGTGAGGATCGGCATCTGTTTCTGAAAATTTGTGGTGTACACGATGGTCTCGAGCCCAGTGAAAAGCAGCATCCTGGAAGGCTACTGTATTAAAAATTATTAAAATTAGGCGCAGCGGCCACTTTGCCTTGTATGATCTATGGGCCCACAAACGATGCGCTCCGGCCGTTATGCCCAAAACTCCAACAGCATACAATAATATTGCTATGAAAATGTAATAAACAATTGTAGGACATACATATAAGAAGTAAATCTTCAAATCTAAAAAAATATACAAAGAATAAGGCATGAATTTTTTGGTTCCAAGCGGTAGAAACCAAAAGATACTTCGATTAGGGGACTTTTAAATTTTTTAGTGCAATTTTATGCATAGCCACAACTTTTTTAATTGAAATTATTTCACGTACAAGGAAGACATGTGTTCACCACATCAAACATTTTTGAGTGTATATTCAAGCAAAATAGAATTAAGCTGTATAGACTCAAAACTAACCAGCTATCAACTGTTGTGGAGGAGTACTGTTTGTTTATAGTGTGTACTTACAAAAGAATATGGTATTCCACTTGGCAGCAGTAAAAAACAGCCAGCCGCCATACAAGGCAGCGATATGCAAATAGCCAAATAGTATAATATTGCGCCACACTAGCTTCAGCTTCCGACTCTCGGCTCTCTTAAAACGCCGTATATCGGTTGCCAGAGCTCCATCTGTAGTATCTGCATCGCATTCAAAAAGTACACCTGTTTGTTTTGAAGATTCTGCGGTGGGATCACCTTCTTCGATTTTGTGATGGCTGCTGCCAGAATTGATACATATTCCATTGTTGATTGAGGTAGCGTTAGGTGGCATGACAAAGCTGCAGAGAGAATGGCTTGTATAAGACCTTTGAAAGTAATTATTCTCTTTGATTATAACCGCACAATTTACCATAAGCAATTATTCAAAATAACGGCATAATAAAAACTAATATTGAAAGTAAGGACGGAGATCGTACAAGGCGCTGAAGTAAGAACAATCCAGTAGAACCTTTTTGGTTTTAGGAATTTTAAGTATATTCTTAAAAAAGTTAGATGAAATAATTTATAATTGCTCTATTATAATTTTTGCAAAATATTAATACATTTCATAAATTGTAATCAAAATAACGTAAATCCCAAAAATTTGCAAAATTGTTTTCTACTGCGATGTAGATATTTGTTTGATAAAGTACATACATACATACATATTTGATAAAATACATATGTACATGATATGTACATACGGAGGTACTAATTCCACATTAAATTTTGTATTTGTTCTATGCGAGAAAGAAATAATTTTGTACAACTCCTCCGTTATCTGTTAAAAATAATAATACACTAAACCAAGTAATATTTAAAACTGTATACCAAAAACATTCGGTACATCTTTAGCTAACAGTGACGTGTATTGATCAACACACTTTGCTAATGATCGGAAGAGAACCGGCTTCAATAATTTTTTGATGTTACATCATATAATTCAGCTTTCGACGTAAATAAACAATTATTTGATATGTATTTATATCAAGAAGAGATATATGCTGATAGAACGACATAATTTTAACATTGTTATTTATATAATTACCTTAATAACACACAGTTAATAACTCAACGTAATATAATCAGTACTGAAAAAAATATTTAGACAAATTAGAATGGTTGACTTATGAATCAGCAATACATAGTACCATTTGTAGTATTTAGTACTTAACTACCAAATAACTTCTTCAGTGACTTAAGACGCCAGAGTGTAGTATGAGACACTACACATTATAAACTTTTAATTCAGAACGCGTAATTTTAAATTCAGAAAGCGTCACTTGTAAATCAGAAAGCGTCACTTGTAATTCATAAAGCGTTACTTGATTTTGAGAAATGTCATTTGTACATCAGGAAGCGCCACTTGTAAATCAGAAAGTGTCACTTGTAAATGAGAAAGCGTCAGATCAGAAAGCGTACTACGTACGATCAGAATTAGTATGTTAACGACTTAGAACGTCTTCTAACGTATTATTATTAATAGTTTTGTGGAAAGAATGGAAGATTCCATAAACGCGCGATTCACAGGTCTGCCGTTCTGAATTACAAGTTCCGCTTTCTAAATTACGAGTGAGGCTTTCTGTTCAACAAGTGCCAATTATTGGAATGACAAGTGACGTTTTCTGATTTACAAATGAAGCTTTCTGAATTTTAAGTGACGCTTTCTGAATTAAAACTAAAAAGTTTGTATACAATGTTTTAAAAAAAATTATTATTTTAAAATTAGAGTTATTAAAAACTGTAATCAAACATAGTATTAATTTTTTTGTATTTATTTTGTTTTTTATGTTACATAGTTTTTAAGGTTAATTAGTTATAAGTCCTATAGATATACTGTATGAACCATTAAGAGTAACGAGTAATACTCGACTTGCACAACATATCATCACTATTATAAAACATGAACACTTACAAACGAAAATGCTGTTATATGTCAAATCGCTCTTAGGTTTTAGTCCATGCATTACAGACTAATTTTTTATTTGTCAACGTTTCTTATAATTTATAAGCATATTCATGTACAAAAAAAAAACCAAGCCTCAATAAAGTGAATTGAATTGAATCAGAGTTATTTATTTAGTATTTAATATCAATGTTTTCACTTTTACATGCAATATGCATATTATTTTGCTGGTTCGCACACATTCTTTGCAAACGATAACGTAGTTTGGTAGAGGGAATCATTTCTGAAGAGAAAAGAACGGAGCACTAAATGTATGTGAAATATCCTTAATACTTCTAACGAAACGTATATGTCAACGATGCCAGAGAACCTACAATAACGTAATAGTAGCAGCTTTCGCAACCATGTGTTCAACCAATCAGCTGTTACCTGACAGCAAATACTTTTTAACCGGCATGTTGTGTTTATATGACGTAATAACAATAAAATATTTTTGTGACAATATAGGGAAGCACACTTTTGTTGTTGTTAATTAACAATAATTTTATTTCAAAATTGATCCTGAAGTTTTCTATTACTTTACTCGGTATAGGTAAGCTATACTAACACTGACCTATACTATTCCACCCCAGGATAGCATTTCATGGTAGTGGGCGTTTTCGTGGCGTGGCAAGGTCGAATATTGGACTTTGGCGATAACTTCTAAAGTATGAGGTGTATTGAAGTGGACGAGGTGTCGTTTGAAAGGTATTTTTGAGGGCTATTTTTTTATTTTTTTTGATATTTTTAATAGTTTTCGAGATAAGTCAGTTTAAACGCAAGTCACGACTTTTCTTTGCTCTCTTGTTGTTGCTATTTCTATACGTAATTGGTATTTCAGTGTGTTGTTGTTGTTATTATTTCGGATTTTTGTTGTTGTAATAAAAACTTTTTAAGAAAAATCGCGCGATGTCATATTTTAATTAATGTTGTTTTTGTTGTCGTCATTGTTGTTGTTGTTGTTGTTTTCCAAAAATGACAAATTTTTCGCCTGCATCACTATTGTTGTTGTTGTTTTCCAAACTGTTCCGGTACATGCATACATACATATACGCCTCCTTCATATCTCTGGCCACAAGCAATAATAATTATGTTTCTTTCACATACATATTAATAAATTTTATTATCGTAAGCGCAGTTAGACGCAATAATTTTTTTTAGAAGTAATTTATAACGGTAATACCTTTTGTAGAGTGTTTTTCTGTATGCGTATTGAAAAATTAAGGAATACCTTCCAAAATAAAGCACCGTAACTTTAAAAAAGTATTGAAATTAGATTACGATAAGTTGAATTTAATGGTAGCAATAACTCATTCTTAGCTCAGTTTAGCTTAAGAAAAAGTTCCGGTTAGTGCTTAGCTGGAAATTGTGAAACAGGATCCTGTGAATATTACCTGTGATCACAGAGAAGTGAATAAATATTTATATACATATGTACATATATATATATCGCTTAAAATTTTATAGTTCTTTGATATTCTAGAAAGAATATACATATGAAAATATATAGTCTTATACTTTGGGCTTATAAGACTTATAAGAACTATCTATTTATATATGATATCAAAATATATTTTACTAATGCAAAATTTCATTTTATTGAAATCTTTGTTTTATCTACAGTACGAAAATTCTTTGATTAAACTTCTTTATGAGAAAAATTTAGTTTGCTTAATTAAGATTTGGGCTATTAAATGTTGAGAATCAGTCGGCGGATTATGGGCTTTTTGACCCCAATTTAATCAGAAGCCTGTTATGACATATTTGGTACAAACAAAAGAAAGCATAAAAACATTTTGGAACGACTTTCAAAACACATACATACATATAAATAAAAGACGTTCTATTTTCTTAAATATATTATTATATTACGTTATTTCAAAATTAAGAATGCATTTAGTTATTATTTTTATTTATTTATTTTATTTTTCTTTTAATAACAAATCAAAAATGACTCAAATAATATTACATATTACTATAAATTAATACATTAAGGATAAATTTCAGTAAAATAAATTTTTGGATGAAATTACATTAAAAATCTTATTTAAACTTTCTCTTGGTTTAAAAAACTGAAGAACTTATTAACATCTCACCACACGAGAACGGTTTGTTCGGGTCAGCACTAAATTTTAAAGCTTATTCTGCGAATAATTCCGATGGTGATCGTGTTGATTCACTATATTTCTTGGTCCCAGAAGAAAATGATGAGAATAAACACTTCCTTACAGATTTAATAGTTTTGTTGAGAATCTTGGACCATTACTAATAATGATTACGAAATAATGCTTTGGGCAGGGGATGAGCAGGTGCTTTCAGAAGAAGGAAAGGCAACTTAAAGTTGCGTATACGCAAGCGTGTCGACTGTGTTATAAAACTGCAATCCATCGCAATGCAATCGCTTTCATTTGCATATAAATTGCTTGCTAATGTCACGCTATCTAAGCTGCATCATCTGTCTTCCACTGCCGCGACTTGCGTTCGCAAGCAGCACGTTGCGACCTGTTCAAGAGGCTTTCGCTGCTGTTGCTGCAGCAGTTTTTATGTTAATTTGTCCGTTTTGGATCATGTTGCTGTCGTTGCTGCTGTGCTGCTATCATTTGTCGTCTCCCTTTAATTTTCCATCGTTATTGGTGAGAAAGTTACTTTTTGCGTGGATTTTAATATGTTTTGACGATGCTTAAAAACGTTTAAATATTTTGTTCATTAACAAATTTGTACAAAAGAATTTTCTCATACGGTTGCTGCAACAAAAACAATTACTTGGAATACGTTACGTATTATACGTGGCAATGAATGTTATCGCAGAACATTAAGAAACCCATTCTGTATGGGTGTTCTATAAAACTCCTCAATCATAAATAATATAATATATATAAATATAATAATACAAACTTTCGAATATGTCGCTAATTAAGCAATTTTATGATTAGCGATTTATACTCTTCAGACGGTTTACTTTAGATAATTTTATGTCAAATCTGCAGGCTTATTAAAGCGCGTATAGTTAATAGTGGATGCTGCATAACTGTGCACGCTGACGTCTTATATTTCCTTTGATTCCTTTTTTGGTGTGGTTTGTTATTTTTTAGGACCCTCTTGTTACCATTCCCATCGAAAAAAGTTCCTTTCTGAACTTAACTGTTTAATATTTGCTTTTAAAGTCCAAACCTCTTTCTGCTGCTAACACAAGGACTTTGTTCATCGGCGAAGAAATTACTTATTAACAACTTGAGAATTCTTCACAGATCAAGCCAACGCAATAAACCTGCAAACGATCGCTTACTTTACGATCACTTGAAAACTAATCAAGAATAATAAATAATCTTCCAGTTGAGATATTGAAAATTGCTCACATTAAATTATATTCACACTTTGGCCCCCAGAAGTGTGCATCTTTAAACGCACCAACAAACGAACGAATGGACAGGGAATGCGATCTCTGGTTGATCAGCAAACAACGCGCGAATGAGGATCAATGCTCATCGAACGCAGCGAGCACTGTTGGTGGAGGTGAAGGCGCAGAGCTTAGTCGCAAAGCTGTGCTCGGCATGCCTTCATCAAGGCAAAACCAAAAGCAGAGAGAGACCGACAACAACAACGATTGCAACGCTAACAATATAAAAGTGGCAAAATGAATAAAATAGGTTAATATAAAAAGCAAAAATCAAGCAGATACAGAGAAACCGTGTATAAAACTTTTATGAAGTGGTGCTCCGATCGACCAACTGAAACTGGCTGTTGGTCCTGCAAGCCCACTTACTGCAGCAGCCTTTGGCCGTGGTTAAGCTCGAAATTTATGAATTGCAAAGTACAACCGATCAACAGAAGTGGCGGAGCAACGTGTTTGAAATAAAATGCAGAAATCAAGAAATATAAATGGACATCAATAAAAGCATTTATGACCACCAATAAAAAAAAACTATTTTGAGGTACATATTAACAAATGTGGCTTTTACCATGATGACTAAAGTGGTTCAATATCTTCCATAAGTTACTGAGAATACATAAATCTGTACATATCTCATGTGTAACCTAAGCATATAAATATAAACATAATTAAATAAATGCATATGTATTACAGTAGCGACTGATAATATTGCTTGGTTTTAAAACTTGACAGGTGAAGTTACTTTAATTTCAGTGGTGCAAACACCTTCGCTGTAATTGTAACTTGGTCAAAGATTTACATTATTTCCCAAGTTCCTAATAGAATCACAACGGCAAACATGCCACACTACAGCATCTATAGATAAGGTGCGATAAATGTTCGTATGGATGGATGTTAATTCGGATGTTTCTGCAAATTTATCAGTTTTTTCTTCCGGCGTGTATTTCTTTCCGTTGTGTCTCGCAGTTTGAGTTATTAATTGGGTGATTGGTATTGCCAAGAGTCTTTTTAAGTCGGGATTTGCTGTGTATGCGTCATGGTAGCCATGTGGGAGCCGTTTGTGTTTGCTAACTGCTAATTGATCGTCATTACAGACAATCTCTGAGTTTATGGGTTGTGCGTGGAATACATAACAACATACTTTGGCAATTAAGCAGCGGGTACAGTAGTTCCGTTGGCCGCGTGAAGTTTAAGTGGGGTTTTCCAAGTGCCGTTGTCGTACGTGAAGGGGGAAGAGCGGAGGTTTGCGCGGTTTTGTTAGTGGTTGTGGTGACTGTGGGTGATGTGAAAATGTGTGCATGGAAAAGAAGTTATTACAAATATGACGTGTGCGACGTGAATGAGACGATTTGCTGTTGTGGATGTTTCCGATCAGTCTACACGGCAGACTCTGTTGCGTGTTGGGCCCTCCAAAAAACGATTTAAGCTTATACATTGTTCATGCTTTTATCAGCGCTGCAGACTCAAATGCATGCATTTAATTTAAGCTTTGCTTAACTTTCTTCCATGCTGCCAGTGTTCGCTCTAAATGCTACGCAGCTCGATTGCGTAAACTTAAATTAAATTTGGAGGTTCCATCTCTTGCCGATTACAGCTGGCTTGTGTTTTGTGTGGGTGTGTGTGTCGTATTAATGGGCATTATTAAGAGATTTTATCGTTGAGTGATTTATTCATTGGGCAGCATTTATTATCAGTAAACAAGTAACGAGAAAACGCGCCCCAAAACCGTCAATTCGTGTGCGGAGAAAAGGAACGCTACAAGTGCCACACGGTAGGAAGTTGTGAGCATTCAAGAAATTAAAATGCAGAAGAGTAACGAGAAATTCCTGGAAAAATTTGCAAAACCTCAGCCGTGGCTGTCGAGACGTATGCGTCGACATGCTCGTCGCTTAATTTCATGAGGCCTTTATTGCTCGCTGTGCCAATAATTTCCGTGCTTTGATTAATTTTTATTGCGTTATTAATTTGCTTGCTGCCTGCATGCTTCATTTAATTGCTTAATTAGTCTGTCCTAAGCGGTTTTCACAAAATCTTGCATGTTATCAATGACGAATGTAAAAACAAACTAAAATTAAATGACGAAATAAAGCGGAGAAACTGGTTACTGCTCTGCTTTTTTTTCAATAATGTCTAAAAAAAAATTAAAGAAATCTAAAAAATATTTAGTAATCGTAATAAATTGTTATTATATTTTATGCTAAATACAGCTAAAAAGCAGTATTACCTTAGTTGACTTAGTGAAAAGATGACTTAGCTGCCTAAAGTATATGGTTTTAAAAAATATACCCTACATCTGTCAAGCCTTTTTTTATTATCTCCTATTTGTCCTAAATAGTCCGATTTCTCAGTTTTCTCTATGAAATGGTAATGGTGCCGAATTTTCCATTGTTTTCATCGTTATCTTTTATTTCTATTTTAATTATAGGTGGACGGGCCAAGCCCATTTGTGCGAAACTATTTCATTTTGTGTTGGTAGCCTTGACTTAATAAAACTACAGCTTCAAAATCATTCCACAAGCTGCGAAATTGATCTATAAACACCAAAGAATTCATATTAGTTACAAAATGTAGGCGTTGCAAATATTCCAAGATGACAAAGACTCCAAAATTTCATCGTGCGAACTTGATTCGTTCTTCTGTAATCGTGATTTTCAATGAACGATAGACCGACGGACGGACATGGCATCACATCGACTCAGGAAAGGGAAGTGCACAACTGGATCTTATAGAGTCTCAAGTACAAAATTTCCACTTTCCACGTCTCCCCGTTTTTGAGTTATTGAGGATACGTACATACGTCAAGACCAAACTATTCAAAATGTACTCATGGAGGATGGTCAAAATGTATATTACCATTAAAATCTCAATGTTAAAATTTTTCGCGATTACAGTACATTCTTGTCTTACTACGCATACAAGGAAGTAAAAAGAGGGGAAAATTGATAAATTTTAGTGCATTCATTAACTTATACGTATCCATTACCACTAAATTTAAGATTTCACGCATACGTTTTAGACTGCCCTGAAATCCCCAAATAACACATGTATAATTTAATTTGACTCTACAGAATTGGGAGTTTAGAACAAAAGTTTAGACAAATATTCAATATTGCATATTATCGATGTGCAATTTAAGTAAATATTTTTTCTCGATCAGCGTTTTCATTCAACAAATTTGACCAAGTAGCAGATCTTATATCTATTTTGAAATGGGCGCCGGCTTCTTATCAGCGATCTTTTATCGCTTATCTGAAACATGAAATAGTGGCGCGTCAACTAATTTATATATTTATATATTATTTAATTGAGTAATAATAAATTTGCGATGAAATTATTACAAAAACAGAACCGAGTAGCGAGTTCGTAGCTTCAGTCTTCTGATTTGCTCACTCGATGCAGAAGACTTTGATATTGTTTTCGTATTGTATTTTGAAGTATTTCAATAGATATTGCGTATTGCAGGAATTTTCAATTGCTTCACAATGCAGTGAAAGCCAGAAAATTCTATATGTAAAAGACTAAAGATTATTTAAATCATATTGAAGCTGAACCCCACATTGCTTCAGTATCACATGTAATCAAATAGGCGGTTGGGCATAAAATTAATGATCCATTCGAAAGAAGGGCATAAAATTAGTGATCTTGGAAGTCGGTCAGTGTCTCAAACTTCATAAGGTGTTTACTATACAGTGTTTGAATTACGCGGACTTTTGGCGGTCTGATAACTCGGCGTGCTGAGTTTCAATTAGCGAATCTTTCGTCTGCGTGTGTGTAGCTTATCAGCAACGCATATCAAATTGCATTTGTGCTGCATTTTTGTGGTCCTAAACAGGCAGAAGCTATCAGCAGCGTCTGTTCTGACTTTTGAATTGTCAGAGCGCGTTGAATTTGCGCTTTAAATGTCACTTCTCAGAAGCTGAGTGGCTCTGATATACAGGCTACGATGTGAACCAAGATCCACAAACCAAACAGGCACAAAAAATGCAGATTCAGTTCAAGATTTCAAGTTCATTCGATTAAATGTCGCCGCAGTCTGTTTGTTGGCTGCGTGTGGCTAGCAATTGTGGACCAAGCGTGGAGCTGACGTTATGGCAGCAACACGCGTTTTGACGGCAACAAAACTTAAGGCGCTGCAGCCGTGTGTTATCCTTGTCCAGGAATATTTTATGAGCCTCATTGTTTCGTGCCTGACAGCCTCCGTGCGTGGCTGGGCTGATGCTGAACGTTTCCCCTCCTGCATTTGTGCCAATAATCACGGCTGGCTCGATGCAGGGCAACATTTTGTCGCAAAAGACGCCGCCGCATGTCAATTGCTTGTGTAAACATGACTAAAATTTAGTCACTTTTTGTGTAGATTCGCCACTTTCCGTTGATCCCTCGTGGAGCGAAGATGCGGCGAAACTTACGTGAAATTTATTGAAATTCAAAGTTGACTGCGCAGACGAAGCGCGCGGCCGTCCACACAACCGACTAGTGGACCACAGCAAGCTTTAAGATCGGCTTTTGCAGGATTTAAAACGATTTGTACACAAAGGAATTTTAAAGCCAAGCTGAAATTTTAATGAAGCTTTAAACAAATTGACAATTTATTTTTGTGTCACTTAAGGTTTGCTGTGGACGCTGATGCACTCAGAGCAAATGGGCTGTTTAATTTCTCTGCAGCCGAGGAGGGATGGCGACTTATTGGAAGTAAATCTATACCTTTTCATACGTGATTTGTCATTTTTTTGGAAACTAAAGTGAACATTTTACATGAAAATTTCCTAATCAAATCTTCTACAATTCAAAACAATCCAATTAACCGAACACGTATAGTATAATATTTTCAAAATCGTAGCTCAGTTCTCGTCAGAACATAAATTATAATAAATCATATAAGCGACTACTTTCGTATGTTGTTCTAATTTCATTACATCTCATATGTTTGTCTGAATTTCTTTTTGTTCCTTTAAAAACGTCTTTTAAAGTTCTCAATTGAAGTCTGCACTATGGCAGACGGAAGTTAGAGGAGTTGAAGTATTAATTAAATTAACCCTTAATGTCAGTTAAGCTGTTACCTTGTGCTTCGCCTAATGCCGGCTTATTGGACCTTTTTTGGCGTAGGAAGAAGCACAATCCAACGGCTTTAGACCTGATGCTTGTTGTTAGAAGCAAATAACGCATTGTGGAATATGTGAAGGTGTCCGTATGAAGCCAAAAACTTTGCCATTGAAATCTTCACAGTATTTAATGTTAAATGGTATGGAAATTCGGTTCTACAATTAGCGTATTTTGTAAAATAATGTACCACATTCAAACTTCCCAGACTGTAACTACGAATGAATGAATATTGTAACGTGATGTGTCTACTTTTCCACTATGTTTTCTGCGCCCCGTTCATTACCACCTGCTCCCCCTTATTAACAGCGCCGTCGAACGCATTGAGCGTTCCTTACTTAATTCCCTTTTAATCAACGTTTGCACACTCGAGTGCAACTGATTTATTTATTTAACCTGGCTTAAACCATGTTTGGCAGCTCAATCGGAGCCAATCGAGGTTTGTGTTGATTAATGGCTGGCTGGTTGGGTGCTTGAGGAATTCAGCTCAGCAGGCAAGCGAAAGCAAGAGACAGCCCGGTTTTTAGTCAACTAGTGTAGTGATCGTGGCTTTCTGTTGTTGCTACGGTCTGGCTGATCAGAGGTGCGAAAGAGTAAGAATGTATGTGTAATCCGCGTGTGCATAGTAGTCTGAGTGCCTTATCACTTAATTACAACCTTAATCTTTGCTTTTACTAAAGGCCGTGCTACCAAGTACACATGTTCGATTATAATGCTTCAATTTGCTGAAATTAAGAACTGATATGGAATACGAAATCCGTGTTAAAGAGGTCTTGCGAAAATGATTACTTATCATTTATTCCTTTGTCGTTTAAATTGCATTGCCAAAGCTTTCTTACCGTTTCAATGATTCCTTTGAGTGAAATGTTAAGTGAAATTTCAGAAAAGGATTTGATGTTTTAGATATTAAAATCAAATATACGAATTAAACTTAAAAAACAGCATTCCCACCCTACATTTTGAACTAAACTCAACGTTATGAAACTGACCGGAAACCATTTAAACCACATCATTATAATTACAAATATAGAGGTTTTTTCTTACGAAGCCTTACTTACATTTACTTAACTTAGGCAGGGATCGGTACGGTACGTTTAGCCAATTTATATGGTGTAAAGATTAAAAATTGTACCGAGAAATACTCAAGTCGGACAAAGAAAAAAGCTAGTGCAGATTGCGGTTTCCAAACGATTCATACAATGCCCTAAACCGAGAAATACCAAATTGACTGATTGCTTTTCTCTGATCCAGAGATGCGTCAGGAGGCAGCAGCAACGAAATCTGTCTGGACAAGCAGAAGTGAGCAAAAGCAGCTGCTGTTTCGTTGATAAAACAATGTAAAAGACATTTCATTTAACCCAATTTGAACACGTCTAATTGCGTTTTGCCAACGAAAGTGGTTTCTCTTAAACTTCGGGTTGCGTACGATAGCAAATCTACGATTGGAAGCTGTGGTTTCCAATCGCAGTCGTAGCATCGCGTGGAGGGCTGCCATATGATGCATATGCAATTTAGAGCTGCTGTGTTTTTTGTGGTCTTATCTTCCGAATTTCATCCATTTAGTATGACAGCCCTGTCAATTCAGCAGATTCAGTTCTGCCTTCAATCAGATTTGCGTGCATTGGGGCCACTCATCGTCCTTGTTGTGAACGTCAAAAAATTGTAAAGTCGGCCTTCTGGCTCGTAATCGACCCAGATACAAAATGATTCCTCTTTTATCCAGTTTGTCCGTCCAAAAATCAAACTCCACTGAGTTTTAAAAATGCGTATGGACAAATGCACTTAATTGACTTTTAAATAGATTTCGTTTCGTTATCCGAAGACATTTCTGTTAGCTTTATAAGTGTAGTCTATATAAACTGTATATATAGTAGAATTCGGTTATAGCGACTCCAACCGCCAACCGCTTAAGCGACGTTAACTCAGCCTCAAGTTTGGTTTGCGGTTCCCTTCGCCGTCGTTATAACCGAATTCGACGTTACTTTATAAAGTTATCGATTATTGTGGCAGTATATTCTATTTTAAACGATTTCGTATTGCAGCCCAATGCTGTGCAAGCGGTTGAATAATAATAAAATTCTTATTTGAAATATAAACAAAATATTTAAAAGCACTAATCGCCATAGTTTCAACACAATACCTTGGTGCCCCTCCCCTTACCAGTTCGCGGCTACGTCTAATTCTGCGCCCGATTAGATGTGATACCGCAGGCGAAGTAATTGTGTGGAAACCCCAATCTCTTCTACAGTTCTTTTCCACAAGCAATCACCCACAGATACTTAAGCATTTGGGTGGGAAACAGGATTACGTGCTAATGAAGTTGATTTCGGTATTGGATGAATGGGAGACGTGTGAAAGCGGACCCAACCAACTCTGTCGTTTATACACAACCTGCTTCTTACTGATAGATTTGTTCGATAGACGTATGAGGGTGGCTTTTATAGAATTTTGTGGTGGTCAAGCGTGGTGCAAGTTCTTTGGAAATGTTGCAACGTTACCGTCCGTTCATTCCTTTTTGCTGCCAGCACGTCTGGTAGGAAAATAAACACGCACACGTTTCTCGAGGAGGTATTGCGGGCTCAGCAGGTTGCATCAAATTAATGAATAAATTAATGGGATTAGCGCTTTTCTAACGATTCGCCGGGGGGGGGGGGGGGGGTGTAGGCGTAAGAACCTGAGCTCTAAAGAACAGCCTTATTTTGGGCGAAATGTAGCTTGTCACTGCGCTCCAAAGAGAGGCAGAAATAAAGCAGAAGCCACGTTTAACTAGTCAAGCGCCAATCGGAGTCGCTGTCTGCTCTTTAGTTATAGTTTATCAGTCATTCATGACGGTGGAGAGGACTGCAGTTCCAATTACCGCGCTAATTCCGAGAGGAAACCAATTAAAATTCGTTCATTTATCAGTGGTCGCGTCGGTAGTAGAGAACCACTCACAACAGCTGAATTCGGCAGAACTCCGGCAACTCCAGTCAGCGAACAGAAAAGTTTTTGAAGATATTGCTGTTGTTTCGGTTTTCTTTTCCCTTTTGGTTTTGTCCTAAGCGATCTCCTATCACTTAAATCAGTTGCCGCAATGAAGAATTTGTATTTTGTTTTTATTATGAACTTACATACGTGGCAGCTGGCAATAATTTAGCCTGGCTGCAAAACACTCCAGTATTCTCAGTTTGTTCGAAAGTTTGTGTTATTTATTTGTGTGGTATTCGTTTAAACAAACTGAGTGACAATCAGTTGAGCAAAAAGAAAATACATATTTTTATATAATTTCCAAATTAACTAACTAAATGTTTAGATTGCACGCGTTCTTTTCTGGATGATACATGTTTGAACATAATGCTCCATGCTTAAAATTATGCTTTGCTCCCAGCTGCAAGAAATGCTGACCTTTCCATTTCACTGTCTTACTACGAAGCTGTGCACTGAACCCTTCCTTCCTGAAACTTTTCCAGTATAACCCATTTACGATGCTTGATTGGTTTATTGAGTTCGTTTATTGGACCTTTATTGTCTGGTACTTTATTGTAAATTCCCTGCATGTACGCCCTTCATCTGAGTGCTTAAAACCTACACTAGATTTTAAGGACGTATTTACAAAATGGCGTAGTTGTTGACTCTCATAAGATTACGAGTGTTACGTGCTTTTGGGCTGCGAATTACATTTTGATTGAGTGGCTAGCAATTTGTTTTTTTTTGTGCATTAAACTTGACATGTGCCACTTATTCTCCGTCGTGCCATTCTTGCAGTTGTCATGATTTCGGGTTCCTGCGATTTAAATGCTCGTTACAAGGATTTTAGTAGTGTACATCATCAATTGTTTGGTGATCATTAGCGAAACCACGTGACTGTCTCACGATTTGTACAGTTCGTGAAAAAGTATTCCTTATAGAAAATTTCATTATAACTGTTTCCATTTTTAACAATTCTTTTACTGTTAACCCAAAACCTTAACAGTAACTTTTTAAAGCTCAAACTTTTAATTAATATTGACACATTTCCTGAAAATCATAAAGCTTACTTTGGAGTGAATAAAAAAATATAATATAACTATTACACTTATTTAACCCACTTTGCCGTTATCCCTCAAGTCGAACTCAATCCATCGTCAAATACACGCACTTCAAAATCCCTGAACTGAACATCATACAACCAAATCTGTCCTGGTGTTAATAAAAAAGCAACAAAATAAATGAACAAATGTTTTCCTTGCCAATCTGGTGACGATGTCGAAAACCTTTTTTTGTACGTGTGTGCCATTTCGCCCCTCGCCCCTCGCCCCTTGAACATACAGTTGTAAATTTTAACATCGCCCTTTAAGAAAAAAGCAATCATTTGAAAGTAGTAATTTTTTTCACTGATTTGAAGTGATAAATTGCCCTTGTTGATTCTTCTCCCTTACCTTTTCTTTCTGCCGCTCTGTCTCTCTCTCGCTCTTCAGTTGTTACCCTATGATTATATTTTTATATTCAGAATACATTTCTACCCCTAGTCGTTGATTTTGAGCTATTCTCGTTCCAGCTACGAAGCGAAGCCATGGATGCCACTCCACGCGGCTGCCATGCATTCGCAAATTGACTTGTTTATTAGCAGGGTGTTAAAATGCGCTTGGATTTATTCGCATGCTTATTACCGGAGTCCGCAACCCTTGGTGGGTGCCAGGTTCTCATGATGTGATGGGCCGTGTTTTCATTGTAACGCATGCAATAATAATTGAACCTCTATCTATCTCTGTCATCCATTATTCGCTTCCATTTTTCTACTTTCTTTTCAAGATGGTCGTTTTGGGATAATAACATTTTCACAAATCCACATCGTTAATGTTTGATGGTGTCGATTTACTGTTATAATAGAGCCCTAGTGTGCTTAATTGCAAACGAATGCAATGGCGTATATTGTAAAAATATTATTACAAAAAATTCCGCCTCTCTTGCTCCAGCATTCGACTAATAACATAATCTGGTGTATACAACAAATCCAATACATTCATTCCCTTGAGCGAAACCTGCCTTTCAAGTACCGCCGCTCTTGGATCAGTGCCTTTGAATTTTGGCTCCCTCTTTCACTATTAAAGCTTCTTCTATTGGAAACTGTATTCAACAGGCCAAACATAGAAATGTTAAATAGATGTCCTCAACTTTCATTTTAACAACAACAATATTCTGTTCTTTATCTCTCTCACATTTGAATGCATTGAAGAATGAAGCAAAATGCTCTCTTTTCTTTTGCAATTAGCGCTTAGAAAATATTATGAAATCTGTTTGTATGAAGCACGAAAAGAAAAAACAAAAAGATTGCATTCTCCTCTCTACAAATAGAATTAAGTGAGAGAAAGTGCATATGTTTTGGTGCGAGAGATCATCTGTAGCATCCTCAAAAAGGGTGTTATTTTATTACCAAAATATTAACTTGTAGTAATTGCTAAATTGCTTTAAGGAAATATGTAGAAAACCCTTTCTACTTTAAACACTTTGATAATCACCGTTGATGCAGCACAAACGGGTTCCTCCACCCTGAATCGTCATAAATATTTCTAAGCTATATTCAGTGCGTGTGACAACTATAAAAGCTGCCCGCGGTATCAGATCGCAATGCAAGACCAGGTTTGACAGACACACTTTTATTTATCTCTTCACGTTTCTACTGGCGATCCTGCTTGCTTATTGTCACTTTGTAAATTAAACGCTCGTTACACAGACCATGGATTATGTTGTCAGCTGGTGAACAGTCCTCCCTCCTCTTTGTCTTTGTCTGCCTGCTGCGAATGTTGTTGACAGCTTCTAGGGTACAGCGAGTGTCCGTAAATGAAATGGTTTTCGGTTTCCTAGAGATGCTGCTATTCAACGTCAACGGTGCATGCAAAGAATTTATTAACGCCTACATGGAAATTCGGACTTGGCAACCAAAACTGTTTACTAGACCAATCGTTGTTTAACAATCTTCTCAGGACTTGAATTTGGTTAGCATTGATAATGAATGGGCAATTTCTGTTTATATACAAGTTAAGCTTAAGTTGGTAATTCTTCCTCTCGCGCACCACAACAATGTACATAAGAGCATAACACGCTTTAATTAATACTTTCATGTGCTCAGATTGCTGAATTGCGGAACGTTTTTGAAAATCATTTAAATTGAATGCAATTTGCACAAATACGAAATGATTTCCTGGAACGGCTGTTAATGCAGAACCGAAAATGCATCAAGAATAAATGAAAGCAGAACAGTTTCGAGAGAATGAAAGAAACCGAATGGTGGCCGATTTCCAAAGCAACGATCCCATTTCATTCGGTCCACTGCGAAAACTGTCATCAAAAAATCGTTGATGCGATCACGTTATCCCACAAAAATGAAGCTAATCCATCACTGACGACGCGCACACAGCACAAAGGAGCATCTAAATAGCATGTATGTGATCAAGCAGACGTTGAAGATCAGCAAAAGTCAAAAGCGATTCTGTCTGACTGGCGATCATCTCGATCACTTCGACTATCTAAATTCAAGGGGCTAAAGGTTTGAGAAGGCTTCGTCTGTAAGGAAAGCAATAAAAAAGCTTCAACAAACGCTCACCGAACCCAGAAAAAGCAATTTTTTGAATATTTCTGGAATTTCACGATATTCTGAAGCTTCCCTTCGCTATCTGCGATGGACACGATTGATTTTAAATAAGATCGTTCAAGAAAGTTGGCAGCACCTTCATTTGATCTTCCTGAATTATGTGTTAAACGGATAACGGTAATTTAACAAAGATCACTTTGAAGAATGGATTCAAAGGGACGAAAAAATTATTTTGAATTCTGTAGGAATTCAAACTTGAAAAAAAACCTTGTATAAAAACTAAATTATGTATCATTGTTTGCGACCCTTAATTGATCCGGAATAGCCATAAATATTACCAAAGCGATTTTATCCAGTCAGTTGAAACAGTCAAGCCGTTTTTCTTCTAAATGATGAGCCTTCTTGCCAAATTGTAGCTTGTTTCGATTTTACGGAACGCAGGTCGAAGGATAATGTGTTGAATAGTGGGTGCGTGCGGGGTTAATTAAGATAAAGTTCCACGAAGCTTCTACAGAAGGAACATTTTCCTAATTTAAATAGCCGCCTTTGCAGATTTGTTGCTTTTAATTTAGTTTGAAATTATTCCGAGGACAAGAAGAGGACATGTTCTAATTAGAAATTCAGCTTCTGTTAAAGAGTGCAACTTCTCTTTTCGTGGGCAAGGACTGCAGCGGCTTTAATATCGCAATAAAATACAGACTTAAAGTATGATCACCTGCGTTACTGTCAAATTGAGTTTGCTGAACACCGGTCTGGCCCATGATTTGGTCTGTTTCCGGTTTATAGGACAGACGCACAGAAGCCGTTATTCACGGCAACAGATTGGGTACTTGTTATAAAATATAATTTTACGGAATAAGAAAAAAGAAGTAAGAGAAAAGAAAATGTAAAATGCATAAATATTCAAGCATAGAAGGAACTTTAAGCAGTGTGTGGATCTTCTTGCTAATAATCCTTAATCCTTTCACGCTTACTGCAAATTTCCAGCCTCATCAAACTCGCATCCTTGCGTTTCTCATCTTAAGCTGTTGTCCGAAAATCGATTTGTTAAGTTGCGCCAGCACAAACATCCCATCAACGGTTAACAACGCAGTGCAAAGGAGAGCAGAGCGCAGCAACGCCATGGCACAACGCAAGGCCCATAAATTAAACGCTTAACAAGAAGTTTCACTGCAAGACTCGGCTCTCCGGGCTTCCTTGGAATACACCGCCTCCCTCTCCCTGCGTAGCGGAGGGGCAAAAATTAAAGCAATAGCAGCGCACGATTAAGTTAATTCTTGCTCTGTGCTGGCGATGGTCGAGGTTCTCAAATAGGCCAGCGCAGCCTGCCGCGAGCAACAGACAGCGAAGAGGTAAAAATCAAATTAGTGAATGTGTTGAAAATTAAAAACAAATTCTCGGATATATTGCTACATCGGCAGCAGCGGCAACAGCAGATACGAGTCAACCGACGACCATCCGACGGATAAACACCACTGAAGAGGTGAGTTGAATGAAACACATGGGAGGGGGAAAATGGGGTTAAGTTCAAACACACAACAACTGAAGTTATTATTTAAAGCCTCATCTTGCAGTGTGCTTTACTGCCGTTTCTCCATCTTCGTTATTCTGATATTGCTGCTTCTTTTGGTGTCTTCATATGCAGTCGTCATGGAATGTGGTTTTAACGTGCTGCAATTTGACGTTTAACACGTTTTTGTGTTTTGTTTTCAGCTTGTTTACGAAGGGCAACAAGTGGAGGGCGGGAAGCAACAGGAGGTTAAGGTTGGGACCGTGCAAATATATGCTTTTAAGCGATTTCCAAGGAAAAGCATGTCGAATTAACACGCGTATACGATGCGAATACGCGACTACAGTGGACGCAATAAAACCGTCAGTAGAACTTTTAATAAGCGCTAACATCCGGCGGAGTTCTAAAGCTAAGGAGTGCGATGATGCGATTAGTTTGTTGCTGAATCTGCACAGAATTCGAAACCATTTAATTAAAGGTAAGTCAGGCTAAGGCATTATATCAAATACTACAAGGAAATTGTTGTATATATCTCATTGAAAATGTAATACATGAATTCTGACTCAATTAAATGGTACAATAGGAAGAGTAAAACGGGCTAATTTACCAATGACAACCGATGTACAATAAAAAGGTGTCTCTGTTTATATGGCTTTCGAAATTGTGTGCGTATCGGTGGCAGCCCGAGGCTCATTCGTCTGTCTCTCCATTAACAAATCGCTGAGGTATGAATTATGCTGATGCCTGGCTATTAAAATCCTTCGAATTCATTGAGCCCGTGTTATGAATTTATTTCGTTTGAACTGAATTCCAACAATACGCTGTGTAGTGTGTTGCTTCCTGCTCGCCATGGCCAGAAAATTCAATAAACGCCTCTGTGTCTGTTCTCGCTATTTGCTGCAGTGCAAAAAACAACTCCTACATGAGATGCCCGACAACAGCAACAACAACCACATCAAGAACAACATCACGAAAGTAAATTATGACTGAAACTCGAAAGAACTGCCAGGCTCTTCGTATTTATTAAGAAGGCTTCACACAGTGAGAAGACTTGCCGTTGCTGTGCAACAAGCGCAAAAAGGGAAACTAAATGGAATTTTATGAGCGCATCGTTTAACAAATGAATTTACAACCGTGAAACGCCCAAATGTCTGGCGTTAAAATTCAAATGGCCAAAAAAGACAGCGACGACGATTGGGCTCGGTTAGAGTATTTGGGATCATCTAAATAAATAAGCAACCTTCAGCTGTGTGCTGGGTGTAGCTCCGCGGATGGGCGTACAGCTGAGAATTCATAAACATCAATTTAAATTGGCTAAAGGAAGTTAGGTTTACTTAACGCAAAGTGTACGACGCACTTCGCGCTCCGCTCCATTTGCGCATTCGCCAAAATAAACGATTTCGAATAAACGGGATGTACGAGCCGTGTTTTAATTGTTGAATCTAAATCTAAAGTTTGTTGTGCGTTTTCTATTTCTTTTATAGATATGAAAATTGAGAGACACAACGGTTAAGTATAAAAATTTTAAATCTCTTAATTGAATACTGTTATGATGTATAAAATATCAATAAAAATTAAAACAAAAACACAAATGCAAACATATTTCAACACGTCGATTTCTAGTTTCCTTATTTCATACAAATTTCCGTTTTGCGTTATTGCTCGCTTATAACTTTATTGTAATCTTAACAATAATCTCTCTCCTTCAGTCACACTGTTCAGCACGGATAAAAATAACATCATTAAATTAATTTTAAATAATTTTTTACACTCCGGGAAAATCCTGTTAAATAAAGCAGAGCTTAACTTATTACAATTTAGTAACAAAATTATAATGACATCTACCCGTCTAAAGATATGCAACGCTGCTAAATCATAACGCTTTCGCTAGTTTTCCTCTAGTTTTTATGAATGATTTTTATTGCTTTTGTACAACGAAATGCTACTATAAAGTTCAAAATAACAAAGCTGATTTTCAAAGTTACGCTCGTTAAGTTTGAAATTACTCATCAAAACAATAGAACTGTTTTGGTACAATCGAACTGGACAATTCACTTACTCCCGAAATGTGTAAAGCATAGAACTAAAGGAGAAAAGAAAAGCGCAAGTGATTAGTGACTTTTAACAATATAACTCAAAGTTCAAATTAAATTTAGTGTGTTGCATTGAGGCTCTTATAGAAATTTATAGTACAGTTTTCATGAGTTCTTTCTTAACTTTCTCCACAAATATGTAGCAATGTTTAAAGAAAATTGTGTAGCACATTACCTGCATACAATTTCTCGAAGCCGGAATCAGTCTGAAATACACAAGTTTATAATAAAATATATATGTAGCAAATAGCATGGAAACACTGTTATAATCCAGTCTTTGTAGTATGCTTCCATGTAATGGGATTTTATGAATTTAACACTCTGATTCTGTTACGTAAACGCATTTTTATGAACTGTCAGATGGCCTTCAATAAAGGCTCATGATATATGCACATATGGGAAATTTATATATGAAGGTATATGAACCTCATGTTAAGCAGTTTTTCTGAGTGTATTTATTTCCCGAATCGCTTATCAAAGGCTTATAAAAATGTTTGCCAATTGCCATTAATAACCACAATCAATCGTTGATCTGCAAATATTAATAAGAAACAAGAAACCAGCAATTTTCTACAAGAAGTGATGTACGATGTTTAAGTGGCGACCATAAACTTAAACGAAGAGGAGCGCCTGCTGAAGTCCGCGTTAGGACTTAAGCGGACATTGCAGAAACGGACCTAAGAGTTGTAACATTGGCCTGGGCGACGCTCATGTAGCCTGTTTTTGCTCTTTGGGTTTGATTCTACAACCATTTCTGGATTAAAACAAAGCCGAAGTTTATTCTAAAAACTCTTAATTTGTAGTTTTGGGTTAAAATTAACACAAAATAGTGCACATTTTCTCGTAGTTTTTGGACTCAGTTTTAGTATTATGAACTATAGTTGCGGCATTCAACACGAAATTTAACAAATGGTTCAGCTACTAACCAATAACTAAGAAGTTTCGTTCCCGTTCCTTTTCGCATTCATATTTATCCACAAAAAATTAAGTTGCTTACCGAAAGCAGGACGGGAGATAGACAGAGGGACAGACACCTAAATTGGCTCATGGGATTATGCAGAGCTGGAATATGACTTATATACAAATGCATACAGTGCATTTTAGGGCTTTGCAAAGAGTGAATTTCGAGTGGAAAGTAGACTCCAAAAAAGATCTCTAAAAACTGGAACTGCTCTTTTTTGTAGCTCGATGTGGCCGAATTTCCATGCTTACTTAATGAGTTTTCGACAGAAATAGTTAAATTTAAAGTCGTCCCGGTTGAGAGGAGGATCAACGGAGGATCAACGGACAGTGGCGCGAAAATCGCAAACAAAAAATTGAAAAACATAGCAATAATACGGCCGCGACCATTAAGCATGTTCTTAAAATATGATAGGTGATCGTTATAATCAATTGGCTTGATCGTAAAATTAAACGATCTCGCAAGAGAATTAAGCACAATTACGCAAAGCAGCCGCAGGCCAAATGAAGGTAGCAGGGGCCCCGTTTAACCAAGTCTTCGCTGCAGCATGAAGCGTTTTCAGCGTGGACAGCAGCCGGCTACGAGCACAAAGGGTGACTGACTCTCCGATTGACGGACTGACTAACTTAATTGCAGCATTTTACTCGTCTTATTGATCATAATAACTCCATAATGGCGAAACATGCGTCGCGCCATTGTATATAACAATCATACAACGAGGCGGCCGACAAATGTCTGGAGAGAGAAGGAAGGGAGGAAGCAAGGATTGGAAAACCAGTTGCGCCTTGCGTGTAAATGCAAATAATGTTCAGTGATTTAAAAAGAGCGCTTGTGTTTACGTCCCGCTCTTCGATTTTCCTACATAAATTAGGAGCAATCAGCAAACGGCCCAAATCCGAAAGAAGAACCGCGAAATGTGATTCCGTCTACTCGTGGAGGCCAGAAACGAACTCGGTATCTTCACCTAGTTGCGCCTGCGCTGGTTTTAGCATTCGTCAGCTATTAATTTGTCTAATTTCGTATTAACGTAAACGCGAATTCTTGAATTTCTTATTAAATGAACTCTCAACTATTAACGAAATTTTAATAAATTGTAGTTTTTATTTTACAACGGATATTTATTTAATATAAATGATAAACCCACAACATAACTGAAATGCAACAGCATTGTTTATTTCTCTGTTTTTTCCTTTATCAATAGGCTTATTCTCCGTTTTTCTACCTTTTTCTGGCTTGTCCAATTAATGGAAGACGGAGGATCTCAATCGTTGGATACAATTGTCACTTTTCCAAACTGCTGAAGAATTGCACGCTTAAATAATTGAAATGAATTCTATTGCGACGTCGCGTGAGTTCCTACACACCGCTTTGACGCCTTCAGAAGTCCATCGATACCGCTTCAATCATTAATCCACTCGAAGGTGTCAAGGGCGTCCGAATCACACTTCATCTGCACACATTCCCAATGCATTCTATCGTTTGGTTCTGTTTTTTCCTACTTGCTGGGTATAATATTGCATAAGCCCCTTCGACAAATGACCGACACATCTGCTGCTGTCGATGTGTATGCTTTTCTCTTGGATATTAGCAACACTTGGCTTTTTCGCATGAACAGCAATCAATTGCAGTTTAATTGTTTTCAAAGGGACTTCGAAGAACACACAATACAATAAAACAGGGGAGGAAGAAGAACAAGGATAGAGAACAATTAGAACAAAAGCCACAATTTAAGGACCCATTGTTCTGATTATTGTTTGCATTCGGGGTTGTTACAATTGGTCCTTATTTTGCTCTTTTCTCCCAACTAGAAATGAATTCAGGTTTTCCAGTTTTCAGCCACGAAAAGGCTTTCTGAAAACTAAGCACGTTAATGCACAGTTGAATAGTCGCCGAAATAACACAAAATTAAAAGCGAACAGATCAAATTGTAGGCTCTAGATGAACGTTGCCTTTTATTTAACGAAAAGATTTTGAAAAAAACCGAAATAAGATTTTAATTGAATAGTTAAATTGAAAAACTGAAAATATTTTCAGCTGTGGAATACAAAATATTGGCCACTCAACTGCTCGGATGTATCCAAAGGTTTGGCCAGTTGCAATTATATGCCAATTAATTTGAACAAAACGAATTTGACTTATATTTTCTTTTGTGTTGATGTTGTTTGTTATTCCGCAGACAGTTACAGCACCTGAATACCTCTCACTGTACGACATTGTACCAAGAAAATTTTATAACAATGTGGCTTAAGTACTAGAACCCACGCTATTCCTTCTGCCTTTTGTCTCCTTTTATTATATTTCGATCATTCTTGTGTTACACAATGTATTTGTCCTACAACGGAGCGACGTTAGTTCCTGGAAAATCAATACAACGTTAAATAAGTCATTAATTTGAAGTAGGAGTCAAGGTAATGAAAGAAACTGTTTTTTATTTTAGCAGGAAAATGCGAAAATGTCGTTGTAAATCCATCGAGAGGAGCACGCGTAAATTGTGATAAATTTGTCAAATAGCAGAAGCAAACGACGGGAAAACAAGCAAATAAAGGCAGCTGCCGTTACCTGATCTCAATCAAAAACTCACAATCATCGGCACCTAATTAAAATCAATGCTTGGATAGTATTGGATCGTTGGGAATAGGGGATGGCCGGCATTCGGGCGTCTCTCTAAGGAGCCACCTTGAAAAATTGGCTTTTCACAACTAGTCTTTTGTGTGCGATCCTTTGTAGGTCGTAAGTGGCTGTCGTTAATAAGGATTGCATTTCTTTTCAAAATTAGCTGCGCTTTTCACGGTATAATGACACTTTTATTGCGCAGGCGCATGTTGAGGCCCTCGATGGTAAAACTATGAGCAGCAAATCAGAACACATGCCGAGATTTAAGGCTCCAATTGAGGCACATAACAAATTGTGTACAATAAATAAGCTAAATTATTTACAGCAAGTAGTTTATAATTGTCTATAAACAACTGCATTACGAAGGAATTCCAGCAAAGATTATTGCCTTGTAAAATATAATCGTAGTAGATCATTCCCATAGCATTAAATGCGAACTTATTCCCATATATATCACACTCCCAAGCAATTTCATTTCGACTTATTCATCGTGTTATAGTGACAGCAAACGAATGAATATTTTACTCCAAATTACCTTATCGCCTCGACCCACTTAATTTGAAACGTTAAACATTTACGCTCCGCAGTATCACAAACAACCCTCTAACAAGCCAGTCATGTTGTCGTCCTGTCTTTGCAACCCTCCTCGAACGACAGCAAGGAATCAGAAGTCACTTTCCGCTCGTACACTGCTGCAGATACTAATTCGATATGGTTAAACGTTTCAATGTGGATCCGCCGAATCTCAAGTGTTCCCAAGGGTAAAATAGATTTTCGTTTAATATCGCAAACGTCGTCAATCAACAACATTGTGTTGATTTCTGTGGTTGAAACGAACAAATGAAGTGAGTCTCTGATTGCGAGCAGCAGGTAGAGGGTACGAACAAAGCGCCGTATGCTGGGCATTAAATTACTCTTGTTAAGTCGTCTCTCGAAACTATCCATCATATTTTAATAGGTTTTACGAGAAAAACACACACTGGAAAGGTAAAAGAAGTGCACTTTTTGCTTTTTTGGTAACATAACGTGATTTCTTCTCTGAATGTTCTCGAAAAGAAAGATGTGAAAATGTTTTTATTTAGGGAAAATCGAGCTATCACGTCGAAATAATTGAGTAATTTAAGGAAACAACTTAATAAGCTCAACAACCACTGCGGAACTCATGCCGGAATAAATAAACTGAGTATGATTCCACATTCAAACGCAGCACCAACAGCAACAGCGTTTGAATGAGGAATCAACTGCTGATGCTTTTTGCGCTTCAAACGATAACCGATCCTGCTCAGTTGAAAGCATTATTTATTCGGTCGCAGCTCTGTGTTAGGCTGAAGTAAGCAACATTTTAATTTGCCAGGATGTAAACATATATCTGCTCCTGTAATATTATCACGATGTTTATTGTTATTGTTAAGCAATAATAATCTATTCTTGCAGCTATGGTTTGTTGTGATAATGCTTTCGATTGGTTGATGCTGCAGCGAAGTTCGCCAGTGTTGAACCTTCCGTCGACGCGTCGCTGCACGAATTCTTGGCAAAAATTGTTCGAAATATGCGAGGGGAATAGATAAGTGAAAATTCTGTGGAATCGAAGAATGAGGTTCGTATTTGACGAGGTTGATGGTTCTTTAAACACTTATACATATGTAAAGTAAAATTCTATCCGTCCGTTAAACAGCAGTTTTTGCGACATGAATCTTCGTTTAAGAAATTAAATGACGCTAACGAGTTATCTCACATCGGATCTGCATCTAGCTTTGTTCGTTGTTGTATGCTTCAGCATTTTTGCCACAACAGAAAAAAACCTAAAACCTAGCAAAAGCTTATTAATACTATGTATAAATGGGCAACGAATCCAATTTTCTGGATCCCTTTTACGTAATGAAAGAAATGCAAAGAATGGATACGTTTGGGAATACTTTCAGTGCTTTGGGACTGAAAATGCTAACCAATTTACGCACTTAAAATCACTGCGTCGCCGAAAAGTTCCCAGAATTTATGCTATACAATATAAGTTAGTCGAATTGGTGCACATTTAGGAAGGTCATTTGCAATGGCATCTGTATGAGGTTCACTAAAAGGTCCCAATAATTTCTGAGATTAGAGGCGGATGAACGTATCGCGTGTAAAGACTACTTCACTCCCTTCTAATTCCCACAATCAATTTTATCTAACTGCAAGGAAGTCATTGAGAAATGAATTCATTACGATTGCTGTTGCAGCTCATTTAGATGCGTCTATGAGGGTGTTGCCTTTGACGAAGCATATAAAGTAATTTTCAGAGACTTCTAAATTTATTTTTAATGAATGCTTTGCTACTTTCTTAATTTACAGTGATTTCCAACCAGACTCATAAATTATTAAAAGATTCCCGGACTTCGGTAATTTTATTTAAGTACTTCTCTTCACGTATTAGTGAAAGGAAAAAGGGAATGAAAGTTTACATATATGTATATCGAAAAATATCCGAAACCGTTATTAGTACATTTTTGAAATCAACGCTTCTCTGATAATTACTAATAAATAACCAATAAAAATCTAATTAAACAAGGACTTGAACTTGTATAAGTGAATAAGAAATATAAAATAAATTAAATATTTGGCAATAAACTCTGCGGCAGAAAGCTTAATAATGCGCCACGAATTGAGCACATTGTAATGCTCTCATTTGTAAATACTGAGTTAAGTTCATGCTCGGCATCCTTTGTAGCCATAAGGACCTGTTCTAGTGATGATTTTCCTCGCCGAGGACACGCTTCCGCCTTTGCTAACCACAAAGCATAGCACGGTATAAATCCTTCGCATGCGGTATCCTTTGGAATAAAAACTCCAACGGAAGGATCAGCCACTTCGTGTACCACTTGAGAATCATGTTTTGAAGGTCGTACGCAGAATGCCAACGACAGATTAGGAAGCAGATTGCGTCAGCTCGTTTGTTGCGTTCGTTGGGAATAGCTTCGTTTTTTAATTCAAACAAAGCATTTGATATGCAGAACGAATTCCCGGCAGCGCACGAACGATGGACAAAGGGCCTAATTACGAAACGTTAATTGGTAGTTGCCCAGGCGACACAAGGACATGTGTTTTGTTAGGATTTCATATTTTTTCCACTTCGAGCTACTTGATGGGAGACCACACAATGAATGCCTCAAAATGAAATATTGAGAACAACTATTTTGGGCTACAGTGGTACTAAATGCAAGCAGCCTTTGGTAAAAGTCACTTCGAACGTTTATTCATGTTCCCGTGAGACTCTCTTTTTTAATTAGTTTGTTTTATTCATTTTGTATTTTCCCTGTTTCAATGTTCATTTGTGTTTGCGGATATTTAAACAGTTTGGATATTTTATTTATTTTATATAATTAGATTTAATATATTTATTTATTTAATATATTTAATTCATCAATATGAATTTAATATGTTGATACATACGATGCACATTTGTACATACACATGTAAAAAGAAATGAAGCCTTTTGTAAAATTGTCCAAAGGTTTTTTAATGTAAATTTTTCACTTGCGATTCTAAGAACAATTGAAATAAATTCTTGTCATGGTTAAATAATCCATGTTAACAACTAACTTAAATTCAGAATTCAGGATGATGTTACAGTTTTTTCTGTCGTTCTATAGTTGTGTAGCCGGTTTTCTAGTCTTTCTAAATAGTTGTGGAGAATTTTACTTAATACATCTCATCTTTTCCAACCAACGCCAACTAAGACAATTGTCCTTTAGGTCCTAAGAGTGAAGTAGGAATATTGACAGATCGATGCTGCCGCCTCCTGCTTCTGTGGCTGTTTAAACTATACAAATAAACGTACTAATTTATTTTGTATTAATTCAAAGTAAAAATAAAAAACAATTTACACTGGAGACCGGCGCTAATCAATGCCCGAATTACATTTGCAACAAATTAGCAGAACTGGGGGTCTATAATTTGGAGAGTGGGAGGTCAGTCGCCGGCGCATGGAACCGTGGCAACAAGCACTAAATAAAATAATGTCAAAAGCAAGTAACGGCGTAGAGGCTGAGAGGATGCAAAGGCGCCCGGAATCCGAGACGAGAACTAAGAGAATGATTAAGTGAGTGAGAGGAAGAAAGACAGTGACTGCGAAGGTGGCAGAAGAACGCGAGAGCTTGGGAAACAACGAAAGAGAGAGACAGAGAGCGTCCACAGCGCCATAAAGAAGTGAAGGAAAACTTGTTTGTGTTGTAACTTCATGCCGCCTCTATTGAAATGCAGTCGTGCCTTTTGTGCTACCGCGCAGCCACAGATACGCTTTCATGTTTCCACGGAGAGGTGGCAACAGCATCCACAAGATACGCCACATCCATCTGCTTTCCAGTGCCTGCTGGAAGCATTAGCACTCCATACTGGGGACTTGTGGAGCAGCAGCGATGCGCGTCGTTCCCCACAACAAGTGGGCGTGCCTTTGTATTCTCTCGCTGGCATTCTGCGCACTTTTCATCGGTCCCGCTGCTGCCTGCCTCGTAATGGCTTCGGAATCGTTTGGAGTTCATTTGATAATTGCTCCACGTTGTTTTTTCAAATGTCCGATTACATAAAACTGTAATTAGTGCTCTCCACAGCTACATACGTGTGTGGTGTGCTGCTTCAATCCAACGAATTACACTTAATTCTGTTTTATTTTTCACATAGATTTATCATTAGCGCTTTTAAAGTAAAATTTCTGTTATTATGGAGAAGCTTCTCTAATTTTCGGATAAGAACCTTCGAGTTGTGAGCGGTTTGTGAGCTGAAGGTCTCGATAATCAAGGGATAGACCGACTTAGCTCGGGATACTACGGGATTTTATGTTGTAGTATGGATTAAATAAAGTTAAGAAATACTTTGTGCAATTTAAAAAAAGATCAGCGTTATGGTATTATATAACTATGTATAAACATATGTAAATATATAGTTCACTTATAAAAAGACCAAACTTCAAAAAACACAGAAACAATTGGAAAGTGTAGGATGACCATCAGACGCATCATTCGCATATCAATTGAACTATATCATTGAAATGCAGGGAATACAGTGATTTCTTGATGCTTCACTTATGAGCAGATTCAATTAAAACTGAAACATAACCAACTCCATTGGTTGGGAATGAGAATAAGGTGATGAAGGGACCACGCTTCGCATAGTCTGTGCTGAAATTATTGGAAATGGAAAATGATTATGTTTGTTCAGCCATCTTGATTGGCAATGATATAAAATAAATACTGCAACCCGCTGGCAAATCCGGCTCCAGCGATGAGTTCATGTTGCTGCTGGTTGTCAGGAGGAGGGTTGAAGTTGAAAAATGGCACCAGGGCCAACTGTGTGCGAGCTGCACGCTTTTCGACGCCAGTGGATGAGACTGTCTATGAATTGGACGAGGTTGAATAAAGGACAAGTTCTGAAATAGGTTTTCTAAGAGCAGAGCATGGCAACGGAAGGAAGGATGTCGTTGTCGTTGGCATGATGCTTTCGTGTTAAATGAAGCGAGAGCACAACAACAAGAGAGACAGACAGAAATGCCCAGCAAACACATGTACAGGCAATTTGAACGACAACAGAAATGTCTCCCATTTTTGCTCAATCAGTTTGGCGGGTAAACATTATTATTTACTCTTTATTCTATTGTAGTTGAGGCTGCCTTTATCCTACCGCTGCGTTACACACGCACACAAAGCAGTAATTGCCTGCTTTACTTTGTTCTAACAGAGGCGATAAAATGTTGCTAAAAAAAACTTTAACAAGCGGTGTAAACGCGGTTCTAAATTGTCTAAAATTATCGCTCACGTTGACTAATTTGCTTATGAAAATTGCCCTCGTCTCTTAAGCATCTATGCGCTGTCCTTTCCGTGGCTAAACATCGCAGGATCCGATTAAATTCATATGACATCTGTGCTTTACTCTTTGCCATAATTTGTCTATAAAAATAAAATTGCGTGCGTATTATTAGGGAAAAGTGCTAAGATTTTGAGCACGCCTTTGTTTTGTAAGACGATGATGGACATTCACAATAATGGGGATAAAAGTGGGAACTGTAATGAAGTGCGGTCAGGTAAAGCACCGGATCTGTTATTTATACACATTTAATTAGTAGCATTTAAAATAAAGAATATACTTTGAGAAATTCAACACATTAATTTTAATATTTATTTACATTTTGTAGCCTTTATTAATTAGTTAGTAACGCTTAATATCATTTCATAACATTCAATAAATATTCAACAAATAAATAATGCTACAATACTTAAATGAAGAGAGTAGTATTGGAACCTAAGAAACATTGTTCACAAATTTAGGATTTCTTATTATATAGCATCCACACATAGCCATGTATATCTTAAATAGAATTTCATCAATCACACCGAAGTCGTCAATTGAGTGATTGCAATCTCTAAAATCGATATCCACTCAAATTAATTGAGAAATTGATATTTCTCAACTGCCATCGCATTTTCGTTAATTTATTTTAACTTAAAAAACAGTTTAAAGGTTCCATATATTTTCTGTTTCTTTTAAATTATTTGCACTATTAAATTTCTATTGTTTTCCAACTATGCACATTGGTATATTTCCTTTGCTACTGTAACTAATGAAGTTGAGAAGAAGAAAAACGAAGGGTTCCAAATCAGACTCTCATCGGAGACTATTTTAAATCAATGTCAAAGATGTCAATGGCAAAATTTCATTTGAAACTGCTGCGAAGATCGTTCAAGGAAGAGGAGCGCAAAACGGAGTTAATAATTGAAAGCAAATTGCAAGACTCGACAGCAACATCGAAACCCAGCCTTATTTGTAGCAAATGTATGCGGATTTATTGTATTAAATTCACACCTTTTTTGCTGTTCAGCAGACAACAAACACGCAAGGACCGAGACGGTCCATCAGCCTTGCTTCAAATACGAAACCCGAACGGACCCCATCGAACAATTGCTTGTTCTCGGTGCTAAACAACACCTCCGAACATTAAACAAGAAGAAGACTCTATCAGCAGATAAGCACTCGCAGCCACAGATAAAAATACCCAGACACTTCGCACAGCACCGAAGCCGAATGGAAAGAATGCTCAATGGCCTTTTTCTGGTCCCGGGTTCGCTTTTGGAATTCACTTATTGTCACCTTGGTTGGCCAGCGAAAGGTGCTAAGTAAGTTAACGCTGGAAACTAATTTTATCGGGCCCGATGTCGTCCTCGTCGCTTGGGATGAGGTCTGCGTGCCTCAAATCTAAATATCTTAATCCGAACAATATTCCCAATTCGCACGCACCGATCAACTTGGTGCCGTCGCAACGGACGAACGAGTAATTCTCGGCCGCCGCTCGCTCTTAACCAGTGTTAGTTAGCGAGCTTTTTGATAGAATTGCCGATTAGAAGTCCGTAAACCGACAAAAACATGACATCCCATCCACCAGATACAACAAAGAACCCTTTCATAAACGTCCGCACCAAGCCAACAAATGCCACGGGGCGACAGTGCGGCCTGCAGTGGGATTAGCAACACATAAACGATGTGCCGTTCGCAAGCTCTTCGGCAGTCAGGCAGAAAAACGCAGCAGCTCGTTAGTGGATTTTAAACAAGAAGCTGATGTTGCTCCGAAAAGCAAATCAATAAAGAGTTTAAATTTTCTGCGCAGTGCGATATTGAATTGGATTAAAACTGCCAGCCAAATTGGCAGCGCACGGGACCAGACGAAAGCTCCCGGCTGTCACCGTACCAAAGTGTGAATCTGGGAACAGTGCTGCATCGTACGTTGCTTGAAGAACCTTTGCAGTCACTCATTCAGTCAAACTCAGAGCCAGTCTGCAGCCAATCGCGCAGTTATTTAGTGAACCTAGTTAATCTGCGCACCGAACCCACTCGGTCAAGTTTTGTGTGTTAAGCTGCGAGCTGGACAAACAGTCAGGATCGGGACGGGCTGGACAGGGATTGGCACGGCTTGACTGGTACGACACAACGTCATACTGTCTGCCTGCGTCTTGCAGTGGTGCCAGAGCAAAAACCAGAATGACGTTTGCTAGCAGCAGTGTTGTAGCTGCTTAAAACGAAACATCGCAGACGAACAGGAGGATTGCAGATGGAAAAGTCCAACAAACACAGAACGAAAAGGTTGCAGTTAGAAAGAGTTAAAAAGGCAGATGTATGCAGCCAGACACACACACAGGCTGAAGCACTGTCTGTCTGGGTGCCTGTCTGGCTTGGAATAGCGCAGTTTGAGTGATGGAAGTGACGCGCTCATGTTTTGTGTCACTTTGCACTTTGCTGATGTATTGTGACAAAGAGTTGTTGTCGTACCCTGTTTTTATTGGGTATGAAACCTTAATTGAATTGAAGAGTAGTTGGGTTTGCTACTGTTTCATATAATGTCCACACATATGACTTCATATGCTGTACGTATGTATGTATATTTAAACTCGCATCACGAAATAACTAAGAGACTTTCATTTATTAACGCTTAGTTGAAAGTTATCACAAACACTTCTTTATACAAAGAGGAGCTTGCTTACCTATGTTTCCTATTATTGCTATTATTATATACTCTATTTTTATGATTATGATGTTTGGATGTATTATTGCAATGTTATAGCGTTGTACAGTAGATGAATCGCCGTATTCTTGTTGTACTACATACAAAATTAAAGAATAATAGTAATAAACACACTTTTTCTACACGAAGATGTTTTGAATTATGACGTATTAAAAAGCCTTCAAATAATAAAAGTTTGAACAGATTAGAAAGATAATAAAATTCATTCATGTCTTTGTTGCACATAACAAAAATATTTATACGATTTGCTGCTTATCTTAAAAACTCAATAATAGCTTTAATATTTAAAGAGCGGCTGACGTGATCTGGTAACCATTCCAAGCCCTTTGTTTTGGCCAGTTAATCTTATAACGACTGATTTAACGCTAATTACTTAATTTTAATATGAACGACTAATTTTTTCTGCAGAGAAAAAGTTTGGAGACTTGTAAAATTGTATGACATACATACATAAATATAAAAACCTAAAATAGAAGTTGGACCCCAAAGTTTCATGTGATCAGAAGGCGTCACTTCTAATTCAGAAATACCATAGATAATTTCTATGCAATTTCCAAATGCCGCTTTCTGAATTAAAAGGTAAAAAGGTGTAGATAAAAAGAATCAAGGACAAGTAATGAAATGAATTAAGTTCTGTTCACACTTTCCAAAAATTCATTATAATCATGGTTAATAGAACTGCATCTCTTCGTCGCGAGGTGCTGCTTTGCTTTTTAACGCTTATTACGCTCTACCAAACAAGTGCGTTCTGTTCAGAAGAGCCGAACATTAGGTAGTCAAGGGGACAGTCGGAGATGCTGTTTACGGCCATAGAAAGGAAGTCATAAACAACGACTCTGTCTCTGAGCCGAATGCGTCTGCAAGCGAACGCATCACGTACCAGAGCTTAACTATTGCCGCGTAGACAATGTCTACGTACGTGGTTAGCAGTCGAAGAGGTTTTGATTAAAGAAATAACTTTACACCGCCGTTGAATGGTGAGAAAGAGATTATCTGAAACTGTAACCGTCGGTCTTCTATATCTAAATCGACGTCTTTATTAAAATCACATCCGTGATGCAAGGAAACGCTGACGAAAATTATAACTACTAAAGGCAAATTGAGATATGTTAATAAAACTTAAGTCTGAAAGTTATCACATAAACAAGCAGTATTATTTCTTGAATTTCCTTCTCGATTGATCTGGTTTCCTTGCCGATTCTCATGTAGCAAGAGACAACGATGCTAAAGGGTTTCCTTCTAAATAATTGCAAAGATGGGTCTGCGTAATAACATAAATGTCGGCCAATCGTAACATTACTCAACACGAACCGTATCAGAATTAAGCATTTCCTCATTTAAATCCAACATGCAAGGAAATGGACACCACAGAGGAATATCACAATGTGAGGAGACCAAATTTACGAGTTTGACCGCAACTAAGTATCACATTACATCGTAGTTCCTCGGTTTCAGGTTTCGGCTGCATGTTCGATGAGTTGTCAACGTTGTGGAAAAAGACAGTGTACATCATCACTTTAAGGCAGTGATTTCCAAACATTGCATCGCGGACCTTCGTGTGTCGTCAAATTATTTTAAAGTCGTGCCGAAATTTAGAAGTGCAAGTAGCAAAATTCAGTTGGTAGCCATTATTAAAACAAACAACAAACATTTTCGTACAATTATTAAAAATTAATCATTGAATACACATTCCGTCGTCTTTCGAACTTACATGAAATGGTTTTACTTCCTCGTATATGTAGTAAATACAAGAAAGTATTATATTGTATAAATCCAAAACAAACACCGCTAGAGAGTAGATATTTTGTACTGTGCTGCTATAACATCCAAATATAATACTACTTTCTTAGTTAAACTCGCCAAAAAGGAGAATTCTCTTGAAGGATTCTATGCATGAGTAAGAACAATTGTTTTAATTCATATTATTTCACATGCAAGGATGTGTTAACCACATCAAATATTTTACACTGAATTTATAGTTAATGTGCGGGCAAATTTTGAAATTTTTAAGTATTCCTCAACGAAACAAGATTAAGAATCACTGCTTTAGGCTGAAGCCGAATTGATAGTGGAAGTAAACAGGACTTGCTTATAAATACCGACGGTTATTCCGCTTTCCTTTTGTAATTGCTGGTTTATTTTATTGCTAAAATTTGTGGCTCTTTCAATAACATTCAAATAAAAAAAAACGAAACCAGAAACGCAGCAGCAGTAAATCGATTGGTGAAATGAAATGCTTTACTAAGAACTATCTCGGGCCCGGGCGAAGCTAATATACTCTACCGCGTCAATTATTTTATTTTTTCGAATTTATTTAAAAAGTTCGATTTCGCAATTTACCGTATCGAAATTTGTGTCAAAATATTCATGGCAAATATTCTATTATCATCGTGATCCTTTTATTTCTATTTTTGATATAGCTGGATGGACCACACCCATTTTTGAGCAATTATATTATTTTGCGTTGGTAGTTTCGATGCTCGAATTTCACCTTCAAAGGAATTTTAATTAGTAAAGGTATCTTCGGCACGGCCGAAGCTGATATACCCTACATCCGACGAACGATATCCTATTACTCCTTCTTCTGTTATTGTAGTATATAGCAAAAGGGGTGGCCAACGCCTATATTAGGAAAATTAAGCACCGAAGAATTCCTGTTCGGTATAAAAAATAGGCGTGGCACTCCTCCGATTTTTCGCATCTTCAACACAGAAGAATCTATGATGGCAGAGAATATTCGCACCGAATTTCAAGACAATTATTCTATTCGTTCGTCTGTAATTGCGGTTTATGTCAATGCTATATGCACGTGGACGAACAAGCCTATTTTTACAAAAAAATGTTCTACCTGGACATGAGATGATGTATTCGGGAACAAAATGCCAGCTCAAAACTCACTCTACAAGTTGAAACATTGACTTGTTAAAAAAATTTATGTATGTTGAAAACGCAGGGGTGGCGCTGACCCCATGTATCCATTGCCATTTTCAATACAAAACACTTTAGTATGACAATGAATATACGTGCAAAATTTCATCGCGATAGTTCCCCTGTAATCGTGATTTCCACAGACAGACACACAGTCGGATGGACATGGTTAAATCGACTCAGGAGATGACACTGATCAAGAATATATATACTTTTCCATACCTGCCACGCCTTCTTTAATGCGTTACAAACGGAAGCACAAAATGAATATATCCTTCTCATTCCTTCGAATGTAGTGTATAGAAACTGAGAGCTATAATCACCAAGGAATTCATATGTTAGAATTCATGTTAGAAAAAGTAGGCGTAGAACTGGCACAATGTTTTCCATTTTCAATACCAAACATTCCAGGATGACAAAGAATATATGTATGTACGTGCGAAATTTAATGGCGCTAGCTTTATTTGTTTTCCTGTAATAGTGATTTTCACAGATAGACAGCCGGATATGGCATCACATCGTCAGTATGTCATACTGATCAAGGATATACATATACACTTTTCCATACCTACCATGACTTCTTGAATACGTTACAAACAGAAGGACAAAGTGATAATGACCTCATTCCTAGGATATGACAATATTAAGGTCGCTTTCCCTGAATAACATGGAGCCCGACTAACATCAGAAGAATTCCAAACTCTATCTGAATTTCATCTCTTTTTATCATTCGATAGTGTATAAAGAATTCTGACTCCAAGTACTAACAGTTCCCCTCAACGTTGCAGCAAGTGTGCCAGAGGTAGATCTTGCCTTGTTGTGTAGGAATGAGCTGCTCGGAATCTAATAAGCATGTTAACAAATGCATCTGTCAAGTTGCGCCAAGGCTGCAAATTATTCACAATAGTACATATGTATGTAAACATTATTAGTAGTATTATTATTATTATTAATTAATTAGTCTTGCAAATTAAGTTTTAGAAAACTGAGGACACAATATGGACTATGTAAATACAAATGAAGTTAAACACAGGCAAAGGTTCCAAGAAGTTAGTAGGTAAACTTCTATCTTTTAACGCTGACCCCTTTTATAAACTTTAAGCAAAGCATTATTATGAATACACCTGATAGTATTCTGTCGCCATCTACTCCAAGAGCGTGAAGTTGAATACGAATTTGAGTGTGACTTACATACATATTCGTATTTATATGAGCAGGGACGCAAACCGAAGCAAATCTCGCGATCAACACATGGATCAATGCACGCGGAAGCCTTTCTAACCTAATCTAATCTAATCTAACCATTTAGTCTAATCTTTCCATATTAAAACGTGTGACTGTCGTTGAATCAATTTGAGAAGAATTGAGTAGTGTGCATTTTGAAGCAACTATGTATGATGTAATTGCGAAATTCGATAAACGGTTTTATGAATTTGTATTGTGACATTTTTTCTTTGTAATTAATCCAGTACGAGAATAGCTCCCGAGTGACCAAACATACCTCATATAACGTAGATGAGGTCCTTCAACAGCCGCGAATGTGCATGTTGAATCTGTTTCTGTTGAAAACTGTTTTCAGGCAAAAGACTGAATATTTAAAATAGTTAATTATTGGATTAATTATAATAAATTCCTAAAATTTTGCTTTTAAGTGAAGCTTCAGCAGATTGTGAAAAAATTAGCACCGATTCCTGGCTTATTTCGGAATATTTTGTAAATCTCTCGTATTTTGTAGCAATGGCTTTTTGAGTGATTAAATAAAAATGCTGTTCTTTACGAACTTCGTTCATGAAGATTATAAAAAACGAATATACAATAAAAGCGAGAACAGGAATAAATACTCAGGCATGAAGATCGGTGGCAAGGAACATGAGCACAGCTCTGCCCAGGTGCTAGGATGTGCGATCACTTCACACAACGAACACAGCGTCAGTTACCACCTATGGTTAAACTTTAGCTCTTATTTCACAGTGATACGGCGAAGCAAGTGGAGAGTTTAGTGGCATGGAGCAGTGGACAAACAGAAACAGAAACAGAGACAGAGATCGAATGAATTAATCGATACGATCGCCGCATGCGCTCGTTTGAGGCACTGTGCGATTTGTCGTCCGGGGAACAGAGTGTTTATGGTGATTTAGCCAGTTATATCGATCGTAAACATTTTTGATAGCTAAATTTAAATAAACGACAGATATTTTCCGTTGTTGTTGCGCTTGTTATTACGTTAAACAATCGTGTGCATCTTGGATTTATTTGAATGGCAACTTTAATTTCATTTTACATGCTACGTTGTTCATGTTGGGAAGATTGCTGTTACTTTTTCCTTCTCCACAATATTAATAGTTAGATTTCCCCAATACCTAATAGAAATTTAGAACCTCTGATCTTTTAATGCGATCTGAGAACTAATTTTTATCTCATCGGTTTTAAAACTGCTAATAAGTCCAAACTTGCCAACAAACGAATTCAGGATTAACTAAAATATTCTTATACTTCGAAATGAGAACAGCTTTTTCTCGTGCTTCTCGCAGTAGACACGAGTTCTGTATCATGTGCGTCTGGTCAGCAGCGTCTGTCGATTCCGAACAGAGCCATAAGTGCCAAAAAAACACAACCAAAGCCCCCACTGAGTAAAAAGTCAACGGACAACACGCACCAGTCAGTCCCGGTTACGGTCGAGTTGCAATCTGAACGTCCTGAAGTGCAAGAACTCAGCACGAGAGCGCAGTTCCAAGACGACGTCTTAATTTGTAGCGGGGATTAGAATTTAAGCGACGAGCAATTAATGTTCCCCAAATGGACACATTCCTCCAGTGAAGCCGCGGCCGACCTTACCGACATCGAGAATGCCGGCAAAGTCAACCAGAGTTGACCACGCTGCCAGCCAAGTCGACGGAGACAAGTGTTGGCGCGCCAACAAAGCTTTGTCAGGGCAGCGGGGAACCCGAGCACGGCTGTGGCAGGGTGATTAATTTATTTATTGGGATCTAAGTGATTTCCGATGAGATTCAACAAAGATTAAGGCATAAAACCCAGCAGGTGGGGTGAGACAACAGCACAGCAGACGAACGCGCTCTAAGGTTTGGCGTTGGAGCCCTTTGAGTTCATGTGTCTGTGTGTGACGAGGTTTATTGACGCGTCAGGTGAGAATAACTTGGTACACTTTCGAGCCATGTACTCTGCCGTTGGGAACGGAATAAGCGCTCGAGTGTTATAGCATTGGACATGTTCTGTTGAGGCTCAACGATGGGACCATCATTGGGCGACTGTTAAAGAGAAAATAAGGCAATTCAGAAATATTAAATCCAGTCTCAATTAAAGAGTATTAATAAGAACATTTCTTTGTTTACTGACTAATAACTTAAAAATACCAGCGTTTAAAAGCGAACCAATTAAGTATTTGAAATAAATTTTAGATAAAAAAAACACTATTCTCCTTATGATATTTACAGTTTTTATAAATTGTTTTTTTTTTGGTTTTTGCTCAGGTAGCATGAAAAAATCATCACTTCTTAAGCTTTAAATTGTCGTTTCCTGAGACTGCTAGCTGAAAAATACGGATCCACATCGATTTGAACGCAGGCTTACCAACATATATCAACGATGTTTACGCTGTGTACCGTGTTCAAATAGTTGACATTAATTGTTTACAAATGTGTTAACAGTTTGAAAATATTTACTTTAAATTTACAACACAAATATGGAATGAAAAACATGCTTCTGCTTGTGTTTGCTGACAAACAAATGCGGGCAAACAGGACAACCGACTTTTAATTGCTTGTTTATTTAGCAGGATTGTGCGTGGTGGCGAATAAATCGGGCCAGGCAACAGCACCTTGTGAACACTCGCATTTTCAGCGCTTAATATTCGCATAAGCCTTCATAACAAGATTTCTGGGATCAACAAATCCAATGAACTCCTTGCATTCCGCTTTATTTGGAAATCCTCAACGAAAATAACACAGAAGAAGCCACACGAAAATCCTGCTTAAGATAAAGATCGAATATTGTGCCTTTGCTGGGTACTGTTTTGCTATGTTACGGTTCTGAGCCGAGAGAGTCAGCGGGATTTTCGCAGCACAGCAGATCGGTCGAGCGGCCAGCAGCACACAGACAGAGTGGAATACCAACAATGTAACAGGATTAAGGCTTAAATACAGCCACTTTAATCCTGGCTTTAACTTTAGAATCTTGTTACTCCGCACTAGTATTGGCAGCGGGCGATTAATGCGAATGTGGCGAAAAAGGATTAAAGCGCCGCTTGCCTTACTTGCCTGCTCAGTAGGATGTCATAAATTGCTCTCATCAACAACAAGTCCATCAAGAAGCCTCAACAGAGCCTTGACTTACGGCTGACTCCGAAGTCACTGCGAACCCTTGTTAGCCGAGCACTGCGAAGAATTTCCAGTGGGCTGGCTGTAAAGGATGAAAAAATGCAGTCTTACTAAGTAGCCAATAATAATGCAGATGTACCGAAAAACATACATCTATTGTGTTTATTGCGCGGGTTTGTGGTTGCGGTTGTGGTCTGCTAAATGCGACTGCATGTGTATTACATTATTTCAGGAAAATATTTCTTTCAGCAAAGGGTTCTTTTCGACTGGACTACCTTTTAAAATGTAAGGTAAGCGAGCTATTTGGAATTCGAGGAGGTTCCGACATTTAATTAAAACGTTGCCCTGGCCTCAGACAACAAAGTGTATCCTTGCATTTTGCTGGGCGTGTCAGCAGATGATTAGAATTTCTTAAAAGCAACTAAATGTTCCAGTGTTTGTTCCAGTGTTTGAAGTTCCGGACTAAGAACCTTTTCTGTTCACTTTAGCAGAAATGGTAAGGTTTTCTTTTGTGAGTCTCTTCTAAACTTGCATTTTCGCTTAATTCCTAGGAATCAAATTAATAAGCATTTAAATGCTGAAGCAGAAAACATTCGCTGGTGTTGACAACGCATAAGCAGCTTATTGATTATAATATTGATCAGGTTCATTTACGATGTTTCGTATGTTCTTGGAATAATTGCCAGCATTTAGAATTTTTTCGGAACTATTATATATCTACAGCTACAAATTCTGTATCGGAAAAATTTCATTGCGATTCAAATCCAATCTATTTTTAAATACATTTCAAATTGTATGTGTACAATCAAAAGACTTAGAAAACGAACTACTTGAAACTATTTCCTATTTCAATTTTGTAATTAAGCACTTGTAAAAATCATCTTTAAAGTAAATCTGGACCTCTTTACTAAACAAAAGTAAACAATTTCCATACTTTACCAATCGTGTAAATAAACAGCAATACAATTAAGCAATCTGCTGAATGACTTGGATTTTAGCTTCTGCTTTATTTGGGCTTCGAAAAAACCGAAAAACCATTTAAATTGTTATGACAGGGGATGGTAAAAAGAAACATAACTCAAATTAACAGTAGTTCAATATATCCTAGACTCTGAAACAATAATGCTAATGACTGGGAAGAATATATTTACAATCTCCTGTTCGGTCGTTGTGAAGTATTAAACGTAAATTTTTCACCGAAGACGTCCGAGGATACGCTTACTCAAAACACCAATTAAAACCCAGTGCTCAGTATTACACATAAATTTATTTGCTTTTTTGAACTACAACTATTTGGGAAAGAAGGATATAGTTATAGGTATAGAAGGATTATATTTAGTTCCATATTTTTCATGTTAGGTTCATGTTATACTGTTTCGTATTTCTTTGAATTTACTATACTCCTTTCACGTGTAATTTTGTGTGATAACAATCAATAAGGTTCCTGCTAAAGAAGCACCAGGTATCGAAGAAGAAACACTTGATAAAAATGCAATTGAAACATGTTTCATGGAACTGGAAGTCTTGATTTTTGAATATTTTTGTAATTGCTTCAAAAAATTAGCAGCACTGAAATTATATGTTGGCAGAGAAGAATGCTACTTTTAATATCTTCGAATAATTTCCTTGTCAAAGTATACTTACAGCGATACCGGTTTCGGCGATGGGCCATCTTAAATCCTGTCTTCCCTCTGTTATTCCTTTTTTATGCATTTTTTCTATCAACTGGTAAATGAGTTCAAAGCATATTAACGAGAAACCATACAGCGGCATTGTTATGGGAGCGATGCAGGGTACATCACTTCAGACATTCTTATATTAAACCTAAAATACCTATAATTAAGTAGCCGTGTAAAAGTAAATTGTTTCGTTTGCTGCTCTACGCCGAGAGTAGTTTTGTTAAGCGTCAATCGTTTTTCTTCATTGTCAACAGTTCACGGAAGGAAATCTGCTAAGCGAACATTATGAATACCGATGTTGTCTTTAAAAACGATTTTCTTCATTTCCAGAGAATGGAGAAAATACACAATTGCAATGAAAAACATTTATAAATATTCTTCTATGCTTCTTATAATAATATTCCTGAACGCATTAAAATTTCCTTCTGTTTTATTAGGTTGTTTCTTCAAACAGACGAAATGTTATGGTTTTTATACAAATCAATAAAACAAATAATTGAAATTAATAAAATAAAAAAGCTTTGTTATACTAATGACATAAATTAGAAATTATTTAATTAAAAAAATTATATTAGCGTGCTATATTATAAATCATATTTTTTATGCAATACTTATATGACATTTATTTAATATTTATTTGATCCAGAATTAACAGATATTCAATTGAGTTCAGGGTACTTTCCATCAATTTTTATGTCTACCCAATAAATCAATAAATAAAGTCAATAAATTATTCAGCATTGTTTCTACTAAACTCATATATGTATTCATATGTATGTATCATAATAATGTTTCGACTTCTCGTCCATTGAAGTGGTACTCGTATTTATACTAATAGCGTTATTGTGCGGTACTTACAGAGCTAAAATCTTAATTAGCGTTTTAGCTAAACGTTTCTTCATATTTCATCAGAAGTGATAACAAAATTAGTGTTAAAAATGCTTAATCTTATAGTGATCAACAGTTCGCCACAATTTATTCTTATTTCGATCTTTGGAGCAAAAAAGAATAATTTTTATCAAAATATTGGCAGGCGCGGTGAACCGCGTGGACCTTTTATTAGTAAAGTGCTGATGATGCTAATGATTCTTATGAATTTATTTATCCCAGAGATAACAAAACAAAAGCAGAAAAGTGATCTGAACAGATTTCGTTTTGTTGCTCTCGGTTTTGCATCTCCTACATTCGATGGAATTGAACAAGTCATCGTCGACCCGAACAGTGGTCTGACGTGAATGGCTTCGGCCGTGCGAGTTCGAGGGGACGCTGGAGTGATTTTATGAACACGTTGATGACCAACATAATGTTTGCCCAACACGTTCGATCGTACGTAGTTGTTGTTTCTTTTACGTCTTCTTTGATGGTCGTCGATGATCACGTTTTCGCTCCATTCGCTTTGCGGCTATCATTTGGAACATGGACCCAGCGCGATGCATGTTTTCTCAGAAGATTAATACACGAAATTAAGGAAAATAAATAAATGTCACCAGGTAACAAGATCGTTATCTCATTTAACAATAATTACCCTGATATGGGATATGGTAACCAATCTGTTTCCCGAGTCAAGCCGGAGCAACATGCGCCAATAACGCTCGCTTCGTTATGTGGAAAAGGAGTGGTGAACAGGTTCGCCAGCGATGTCATGAGTGCAGACTCGCGCTACGTGATTAAGTAATTAAAATAATTTCGTTGCTTAAAGAATATTTGTTGCTGCTCATAATCAAAAGTGAACTTCTGAAAAATGTTGATAATGGTCCAACATTTGAATTGAATAACCGAAGAATCCAAGAAAAGGGACGCCAAACGAAACAAATCCACGTGACGCAAGCAGAAAAACACCAGAAAGGAAAAACTCAACACAACTTGAGGCCTAATTAAACCGACCTCAATCGGGTATAATCCAATCAACCTTCCACGGCGTATACGGAAGAAAGAAGGAAGCGAAAGATGAAGAGGAGAGCTGGTCGCAAACCTATAAAATTAAACTCAATTAAAGCGAGCTGAGTGTTTTAAAAACCAATTTAAGTCACACAAGTCATGGCAGCTCCCAGCGAGAGGTAGCGTTGGAGTTATCACAGAGAAACTTTAGGTATTAAACCTAACATGAAAGGCAATAAAGTTATAAATATCTTGACTAAACGATGCAGTAATGCTAATTTGTTTCTTTTTCAGTTCTCATCAGGAATGTTTTATTGTCATTAAATAGTAAATGCTGCTACAATAATGTGGCTATAATATGGGTAAAACTCCCCGTTTTAGGAGCAGCTACGTACAACGTATAACAAAAAACTGTCAGCAATCAGTATATGAATATAAAAATATTACTATTTTAAATAGTAATTATTAATATTATTGTATTAGTTTTTATAGAAACTCATTAAGAAATTCATTCATTTCGCATAATAGAGAAGATGCTTCGGATTAATAGAAAAGAGGTTTACTTGGAATCTTAATGGAACAGAATTAACAGAGAACAGAGTGTTGGGACAGAAACGAATCTTACATCAACGATTCAAGAATTTGTGGCATGGCGACGATAAGAAAACGTTTAGTGTTCATGATAAGAATTTTAAAGCAACCAGAAAGTCAAAACGCCTGCCAAAAGCAGGCCTCACCATCGGTAATTTCTAAGAATTACTAAGAAGAAATTTCAGTGCTTCATTCAAAGAATCCCAACAAAAATTAAACTGAATCCAATTCGAAGATAGGGATTACGGAGTATGTAGCAATGCGTTGATGATGACGGACCTACAGAATGCATAAAGCACGTAGAAGTAGTTAACACGTTCACTTTGGAGTGCATGAGGAAGGAGCTACCATAATTATGCACCTGTCACATCACATATATTCTCTTGGCTGGAAATATTGAACCAGGGAGTTTTTGGTTGAGCGACAAAATCTAAGGGTCCAAACCAACCAAGATTTTAAAATGAGTAGAGGATAGCGAGGAAGAAGTGCGCAGCAAACACGGACGTTCTCCGTATTACGTTTTTATTGTCTTATATATGTGCTATTTGTCTTTAGATGTGTTCTCGAAGGTTTCATTTAAAGCGGTACACGAGAAATATGCTCGTAGACATCTAACTTCATATTTGAGTGAGATATCTGACATGAGTAGGGAAACTAAAGGCAGTACTAAGAAGCTCTGCAAATGACCGCTAATAACTGCACCATTCATTGAAAATATAAGTGCGCATTCTCCCAACTACTTCATACCGAATTGTATCAATTTTAGAAAAATGAAATCGCTTTTACTTTAATTTATAAAATTAATTTATTACTTATGCTTAAATCGAAAAACGTATTATAAATTGATCTAGAAACATTATTTAACTTACTCATTACATTTAATCTAAACTATTAAACTATTTTTATTACATGTTTTTATGAAGGATATTTGAATATGTGAATATTTGGTAAAGTGAGAACGAGAATTAATGAATGGTCTTGCTTTTAATAACTTAATTTGCTTCGAATGTAAATCAAACTAAATCAAAGAGAAATCTCAAACATTTGGCACCTTAATTCAGCAATCCACGCAAATCGCTATTCTGTTAAACGTTTTCTTACTGCTGAGGGTTGAATTTAACCAAGTTTTCACAATGTTTTTACGGATGAAGTGGCCAATTATAGCTTAATATGTTTAGTTTTTACTAACTAACCTTTATATCACAAAGCCTACGTCTCTACAAAAACTTAAATGGAACACTCTCAACACATTCGCAAGCATCAACACTTTTATTTACAAGGTTCCGTGGATTTCAGTGGCTGGTATCCAGGTCGGGCTCTTCGTCGCTGAGGCAGTCGTCCATCTCCATATCGATGAGTTCGTCGTCCTCCTCGTCGCAGCTGGCGCCCTGCGAGTTGCGCTCCGAGCCCGTTCCCTTTTCGTCCTCCTGCTGCATGCGCTTGTGCTTCGTGCGTCGGTTCTGAAACCAGACCTTGACCTGGGTTTCGGAGAGGTTCAGCGATTGCGCTAACGCCTTTCGCTCGGCACCGACTACGTACTGATTGCTCTCAAAGGCGTGCTCCAGCTTCAGCAGTTGGGATGGGGAAAAAGCAGTGCGGATGCGTTTTGGCTTGCGGAAGGGTTGCAGCAGAAAATCTAAAAGCAAGTATATTTTAAATACTTTCGGTGCTAAAGTGGTCAGAAGGCAGAAGCGAGCGATCGCGGTTCTGGCCTTGCTAAGCGCTTCTACTTCGGTCAATATTACTTACTGCCTGGAAAGCGGTGCGGGAAAATCCGACCGTGGCGACTCAGCAACCAGGGATACAGTGGGTAGCTGTCGCGTGGCATATTGGGATTTGGCATGAACGGCGAGTGGGTCGGCAATCCGGCAGGGCCCAGCACATGGCCGGCTTGAAGTGCGGCAGCCATCTGAAACTGAGCCGCCGCGAGCAAGTGCGGATTGTGTTGCGGCGGAAGCTCCGGCGGTGCGTTTATGTACGGCGGCAGTGCTTTAATGTCCGGAACGGCATGCTGCGGTACAGGCACGGGACCTCCGGGGCCCATGGGGAACGGCCGCACCAAGCCGGCCGATGCCACGCCAGGCATCAGCAAGGGTTTGGCGTAAGTCTGCGCCGGCAGAGTGGGACTAGGCGCTTGCAGCAGCGGTGGCGACGAAGGATGCGACGAAATGGGCGACACGGATTTCGGTGGTGTTTGTGGCGGCTGGTGACGTTGAGCTGGGTTTTGGGCCAGTTCCACCGACGGCGGCAGCGGCGAGCGTTCGCGCTTCAGATGCATAACGTTGGCGGGAGCGGCGTCTTGGTTCGGCGAGGATGGACGGCGTGTTGGTGGCTGCGTACAGCGGTCGCTGGCTGGCAAGCTGTAGGAAGCGGCCGACAAGCTGGCCGCAGCGACAGCAGCATTCGCCGAATTATGGAGCCGTTGTATGATGTCCCTTATGTCGTTCGCCTGATTCACCGAGCTTGCGCTGAGCAAATTCATCGGAGCATCAAGACGTGGTTGCTTCTGTTGCTGCTGATTGTGCTGGTGATGCAGGAGTAGATGCTGATGCAGAGCGTGTTGCTCCGCTCGGGGCGTTAAGTACGCCGAGGCGTTGAAATGCGCGCCTTGCAAATGAGTAGCTCCCATCACAAAGGATGGCGGCGTTTGAGGTGGAGAAGTCGGGATGTTGGAGGTAGTTGTGGTGCTTGTGTCTTTGACATTGCTGGCTGCGTTGCTGGTGCTGTGAGTGCCGACGGCATCAGTGGCGGAGTTGCTTCCGCTGTCGTTGCCCACGATCGAGGCGATGCTGAAGCCGATCTTCTGTTTTGGGGTCGGCAACATGACGGCGGAAGTGGGTACCGGCGGAATCATTTTAGTCATAAATTTGCTGGTGCCGAATAAATCGCGGTCAGCACGACAAGATTAGTAAGTTTCTTATTTTTCGCTTTCTTATTTATTCACGAGTCTGAAGAGCGCCGTAGGTTGATAGAAACTGGAGAACTACACTGGAAAACTTTATTTGCACTTTTAAACTGACATCTCACAGTACTTTTTACGGCTTAATTACTTTTCTGCGCCCGATTCAAGGTAACATTCAAATACGCACAACCGAACCGAACGATGTTGTGTACTCAACGGCCGTCACTATCATAATAAACTCGTATCTCACATACATATACTACGCCACGCACGAACGGCGCGAAGTTGATCGGCTGGTTTGCGGCAAGGCGGCTGATTTAAGCATCTCTGTCGCACTCCGAGTCACAGATAGCATTGCGCTCATTGCCCATTCGGGAGAGCAGAGAAACAAGTTCATTAGTGTTCCACTACAGCTTCATGCGCCTGAGTCGGCTTTCTTCAGGGTTGACAAAGAGTCACGAAGAAAGTGGGTTGTTCCGCATGCAGTGCGCATGCTGCAGTCAGTTTGGTTCCCTGTGTGGATTGTATTCAGCAGTGCGATGTGCAAACGGCACGCGTGAAAGAGCCAACTACAGACAACAATTAGAATTGAAGTGTATTGAGTTGTTGAAGGAGGGGCTTCTCATCGCTGCTGCAATACGAATAAATCGACTGTACTGTCTGTTCTGCGGACGTCTATTCGCTCGCACGTCGGGGCTTCTCGTTTCAATTGCCGCTTTCAGTTTTCCTCATATTTCTCTTCACAGTAGTGCCTAGCGGAAATATGAAAGCGGGGGAAAACGAGAAGTAATGAGATTAATTTCGTTTATTGCCGTTGCTGGCTTTATCTTTTAACGCGTTCATTTGCTTTAATTGTATCTTATTATAAGAAGCTGTTTTTCTCTTGTTCGCTTGGAAACTTATTTATTTCTGGCTCTCAGCGCCTGAAATTAAGTAGTGTTTATTTATTGAGCGTCAAAATGTTTTTGATAATGTATCTGACTTTAATAGTCCCGTTCTGGATTCTTTGCTTTTGTCCATTCTAGAAGATAATAATAAAACTGTAGTTCTCCATTTCAGAAACAAAGAAAGTTTTGTTAGGATCCAAATTCCTCTAGTCATGCTTTGAAAGTGTTGAAAAACCATCGATTGAGATTGATTTCTCAGATCGATTGTATCGACGATCGTTAAACACTTTCCAATTGCTAGGAATTAAAGAAAATTATTCTTTAGAATGTTCACATCCTCAATTAAAAATTCTCCTCACAAATTAACATTTCTGACGTTTGTGGACCATCTAAATGTTAATTAAATGTGCCTCGGTCTCACAAATCACGAACTGATCGATGCAAACAACTCACAACTAATCACAAGTCTCAACTGTGCTCAAAATGAAGCAACAATAATAAATTAGCACGAGTTCAAGGCACACGATAAAAATTGAAATCTTTATGTATTTGTTTAAGTTTGTCTGGAGACTTCAAATTTTAACTTCTGTAATTTGTAAGCAAATTTGAATTTATATAAAAGTTTAACAAATCAAAAACATTCAACATGGTTTCACTCGCCTACAGAATTTATTTTATTCTGCGGAAGAATCTCAAGATCCATTTCGTATTGATTTTCATTGCTGTCAATTGGCAGGCAATTCAAAAACAAAAACATGTAATGATTATAGAGAAACGCAATGATAATCAATGTTTGCTATACACAACGACGAGCACTGTTGGGGTCCGTGGCAGAGGAAGCCATAACACTTCGCTCGAAAAGATAGACTCAGCTTCGACTGCAGCTCAATCGATGAGCTGCCAATAAAAACGTTTCAGTACCAGCGAAGCGAAATCAGACAGATTGAACAAACTCGCAGTACATAAAGAAATCCAATAGCTCGCAATTGGAATCGGGCACAGCGAAGTCATTGCAACAGCAGAAGCAACTAGTAAATGAAATGAAATTTCAGAAAGGCGCACAAGTACTATTATCGTTCGACGTTCGTGAAAAGATCACGCTAAAATACCCGATGAAAAGGTGTTAAAACCAACACCAAGCAAAACTCATGGTGCGTTCCGGGCGCTCGCAGTTCAGCAGAATTCAGCACAGCACAGCGTGATGCAATTTTGTGTGCTGTTGTGATGCTGTTGCTGCTGAGGGAAACAATGAAAACGTGGCAAATCATCCCATTGTTGAGGACGAAATCTGATGTTTTAATGATGATGAGATGGAGTTGAGATTAAAAATGACAACAAAACCAGTTGCAATGAAATCGAAATGGTGTATAATGAGAACCTCATTTCTGGAGAAATGCTTTTTGTGTTTTGTGTGGTGAGAACGAGAGTAAAAAATCGCTATTAGAAATTATTGGGAAATTCGAAGAGGTCGTTTTCGTTTCTGTTTTTACTTCGTTTCCTTTTTATCTGACGCACCAACTGACCCCCAAATGTTTTTAAGAACGTACATACGTCCGTAAGTGTAGATTACATTTCGATTCCTATGTGCTGTAAAATGATATTTAAAAGGTACGAAATGACGTCAAATCAATCCTTGTGTCATCAATAATTTCTAATAAATATGACAATATGCAAAGGTACAAACACATCAAGACGCAGAATAAGAAAAGATATGATGCCAAAATCCAGAGGATGGAGAAATAAAAAGCAGCCGAATAAACCAACACCAAACAATGAATAAAATAGAGTCAAAACTCTTTTCGAATGTTTCGCCCGATTCTGATGAGGATCGATTAATAATTAGATTTTTACCAAATTAAGTAATTTTTAAGTAGAGCTCAAAAGGAGAATTGGAAAACTTTGTGGATTCTCAGAAGTCAGAGGAACGAATAAGTTAACTCACGCGTTACACGCTTAATTGCGTTTCAGTGAGCTGCATGTAACATTTGGATCTTCGGATTTGATGGATGCTGACTGAGCAGCAGTCGGAATAGAAACATCAAAACGAACAATGCGAGAGGTGTGGCAACTGGCTCCAGCATGTGTTTGATTAGGGAACCTTCATTTGTTTCAGCGCTGATGTACACTTCTGATAGATATTGATATGCCCTAACAGCAAAGTCTGACTTCTCCTTTTTTATTTAAATTGAACCAGCGGACGCGTTCCCAACGTCTTCAAAAGGAGGACCTACAAAAAACCATTCATCATAGGTTCTCCATCAACCAGACGAAGTTAATAAGAAGATCAAAACAAATATAAACTGTGAAAGTAGCTTAGGAAGAAATAAACAGCAGAGGAAATTTGTTGTGCTCCTCGCTTTGCTTTGGTTTGCATCTCATTTCTCTTATATGAGAGAAGCTGCGTATTTCTTTACTTTTGTCAGAATCTCTAGTCCTATCGCTGAAAAAGGAAGGCATGTTGCTTGGAAGGAAGCAATTTCGTCGCTTAGCAGATACATTTTGCAAAGAACAGTATAAATATTTAGCTTTATTGAAACGTAATTATAGCTATAATTACTAGGCTGTTCTTAATACAAATAACATATTTGCACTTCGTTTTGACTAGTCTGCAGCTCGTTTTTTGTCCACATTTCATATATAGTTTTGAAATAAACTATAAAACCATTTGATTGCCTCTCAGTTTTTGACAAAATCCGTAATGCCTTTAAACCAACGCCTATAGCTTTTCTACTGACAATTTTCTTGCCTTCGACGAAGACATTGTTTTTGTGATGAAATGTGCGTGGAAGTTAGATCAAATGTTATATACGCCTGCTTATGCAGGAGCGCAGATGAGCTATAATAGACGTTTATTGGTACTGTTAAGCTTTTTCCGGAGAAGGTAATGTCTGAGAGTCAATTTTTATATACAATTTCTGCTATAATTACAGGAGAATTCCTCCTAGATATTCTTCCTAGATAGATTGTGACGAACACACTATCAATAATGTACAGATGAAATGTTAAAACGCTCATGCAACAACAAGTAAGAGAAAAAATAAAGAGAAAATCGTTGTAAAATAACTAGGCTAAGAGTATGTTAAGGATACCTAATATTAATGATATTGTGTAATCGAAGAATAACAGAAATTTTATAAAGACTAGCCAAAAATAGTGGCAAAGAAAAAAGAAAAATTGTTTCATTTTGTTTATTCTTCGAAGGCGTAAGTCATGCCTCAAGGTGGATTCGGTTTGTTGTCTCCTGCTTCATATTCAATAACATGATGACAACGCTCTACTGCTACTTTTTGCCTAAATATGAAAAGAAATTCAAATCGAACCTTAGTTGCATACTTTCAAATTAAGAAAATACCGTTTTCTACCGTTCGCAAAACAAAATGACATTTTCCCGTTTCTTATTCTTCCTCTTATTGTTATTATTATTCTATAATCTGCTATTGTTCGCATCCGGCTGCCATTACATGCGCCATTTATAACAGCGTGCAGTTATATTTCATGGCTCTTTGGCTGCGCCTTTCCGCTTTCGTTGCCAAATTTTGACAACGAGACAAGGACGACATTTAATCGAGTTGATTGCTTTGAAGGTGGTGCGCGGTTGCGCCAGGCTGCCTTCGAAGAGCGCCCTCACTCCACGGCACGACTGAACAACCCCTAAGCATGGCATTGTACAGACCTAGCCAGCAACAACCACAAGAACTGGGATTCACTGGGCTCATCATAATAATCAACGCTTCATAAGAAGTTGATTGCGACAAATAATGCGACTACTTTGCGTTTATGATCAGCTACTTAAAATTATGTTAAAGTGCCGAATGGAGTGGTACAGCAGGGAGAAGAACAGTTGTCAACAAGGGTTGCATGGGTTTTGTACGAATGAAAAATGGCTGTTATTTAGTTTGTAGCAGACATTTCTTCTCTAAAGGGAGCGTATCTTTGAAGTGCCTCTCCCTGGCTGATATCTGAACCTCTGGATAAGGTCGCCTTGATTTTTTAATTCTTCTTTAGCTGCCGGTCGAATAATGCTGCATTACATTATTACATTATAATGCTGCGTTACCGCGTCAGCCGCGTTTTCATCGTCTGCATTTTAAGGAGTTCCAATTGAAGCTGTTCCTTATTTCCTACCCTGATTATTAATTATAAATTATATGAAATAAAAACCTAGTAAAATATGCAGATTGGAACCGACCACCTTCTGTTCAATGAAAAACGCTACTGCTTACAATATTCACAATTGGTTTTATTTGATTTTTTAGTTGTGCTTGATTGCAAAATTATGTTTAGCGTACTTTGCCAAAGATTCAAGATTTCTATAAGAACTGAATCATACAGCTAATGAAATAACTTCTATTTTCGGTTATAACTTTCTGTGCTCTGTCTGTCTTATTACAACGAAATTATTCACTCATTACGGCTTAAATATGAGGGTTAAATAATGAGTAACATCAAGCGAAAAGACCCGCCGGTCTCTGCAAAAAGGACTCCGGAATGAGCGACTACCGCGGTGTCAAACATGTCTGTTCACTTTATAATCCCATTCAGCAACGGCTCGGCTAAATTGGCTTAAACTAAGGCAAGTTGCACAAAGACTGGCCGAATTATAGACATGTGTGGCAACTACAATGCAAACATTTAAACAATGAAACGGTTTTGATCCTTCTTAATATTTCTATGAAGGTTTTGACTTTTGTTTGTAATCTAAATGGATTTAAATGGATTTCTAATGATTACTTCTCGAGCTACTCAGCCAGACAAACAAGTCAGCAGTGTTTCCCAGAATGGAGGTGGAGAGCAGGGCAACCGCTGGCATTGAGATGAATCCTCATTTCATCATTCAAATGTTGAAGTTGTTACTACTACTACTTTGAGTTCTTCGAGAGTAATCCCGAAATGACTTATGACTCACATGGTGCCTACTCCCTTTCAAACAGCCGCCTGGGAAGGATTATCCTCGACTGGTGAGCTTGGGTTTGGTCGGTGTTCATTGTTCGGTTCCATCTCCGTCTGACTCTCCATTATCCTGTTATTATACAATCATACGTTTTCAGAAGCACCGAAAAGATTTCTGATGTGGTTTTAATTTATGCGAGCCACCTCATCTTTAATAATGATTCGATATGAAGTAGTAATGCAAGAAAATGTTAGACTCGTTCTTACGTTGTGTCAAATTAAAAAGCAATTATTCTTTCTTTAATAGCTTAACGAAGGCGTGTTTATTAGCGCCAACAACGCCCGAAGTTATGCCAATCAGAAATCAAAATCGCAACACCAATTAAAACCGCGCCGGGGCTTGTATTGTGCGTTGTTGGAGCCGGGATTTCCACGATTACACATTAATGCATATATGTGATTCCAATACATACTCTTAACTATCCTTGTATTTATGTAAATGTAGCTCACGAGATGTGATGATAAATACTCCATGAAAATCTAAATGCTTTCAGGCTTATCAGGAGCGTTGGAGACAGTGAAGACAATCGTTGGTTATTGTTTGAACAGAATTGGGTTCCGTGAGCCTTTCACATCCACGAATTCTGCGTAACTTCCATCTATAGAAAATAGCTTTTATTCTAATCGAAAAGAATGAAGAATTACTTCTAAGTACGCCAACGTAATTATTAGTTATATTAGCAACTTTCGGATCAGACTAATAAAGAGTGAAATCAGTGAGGTCAGAAGCTTGAAATTAAGATTAAACACGCAAACGCCGCGCAAGGAATACTGCGGACAAAGTAAAGGAAATAAACTTGAAGAAATATGCGATAGTGCCGTTAGGTCAAGTCATTGTATTGCCGTCAGTTTGCTTTGACTGCTTTGATTAACCGCTGAAAAGGAAATAAAACAATTGATGCTCACATATCAAATCAATGTAAGTGTTTATACATACATACATCTTCTGTTTCTATTTTTGACACTGATAATAATTTAGTAACTAAAACAATGAAAGTCAAAAATATGCGACCGAACAGTTAAAAATGCGTCAAAGACGACGAATTTTCGCCGGTCGCCAGAAACTGTGGTGCCTTTGATGTGACTAATGGACCACCCGGAAGGCCGTGAAACATTTAGTTTTACGATTACGAGAGAACATAAAAACATAATTAAAATGTTTGTCGCACAAGTCAAAGCACTGAATTTGTCCTATGTTATCAAGTGACCGCTTCGCCAGCTCTTAACTAGCTTCAATAGAGAAATCAGCGACGACGCATCTCGCATCTAGCAACCGACGAAAAGAAGGCATCTCTGTAAAGAAAATTACTTTGTCAACAACTCGAAACTGCGCTGTCCACACCCCTGAAACACGAGGCTTCAGGGTGGTCCAAGGGATAAGCCATGCGGATGAGTACGCAGATCTCCAAGGAGGAGATTTATGAGGTAAGAGCAAACTCCACTTGCTTCACTTTGACATGTGTCAATAATTAACTTGAGTGTAATCATCGTGCTGCTGGAGGAGGTATTCAATGACCCATCAAGGGTTTTACGCTCATTCTGATCTATATCAAGCTGGATTTCACTGTCCGTTGAACCACTGAGCTATGTACCCCTTTTAATAACACTCAAATGGTTATTCAGTCCATCTTCTAACCTCGGTGAGTTGTTTACTCGTCGAAATACATACACATGTCTATGCTTAGTGTGGAGATTATATCTTTGCAATTTTAAAGCTATAAAAATTGTCATGGCTTGGAACGAGCTCCACGAGGTTTTTTTCAAAAACCCTCATCAAAAATTCCAACTTGTCTCGTCCGTCCTCCTGTGACAAGGCTGATAATTGACGAAAGGCTGACTTTAATACAGAATTCTTTATGATAAATGATCTATAGACACAGACACTGGCAAGCTTAGCGACCACTGAAACAAATAGTCTCGTTTCAGCCCGCCAAAAGATCGTTGGACACAAAACAAGCTGCTAATTAAAGGATTAATGCGCTTTTGGGAATTGATTTGCATCATCGGCCGACAAAATCAATAAAGAGTCGTTCATTAGGAATTTCGAAAGTTTCAGGAGACGATCAATTGCGAACATCCCGCTGAAACATATCAATGTCAATAAAAACCAACGGGAAGTGAGACGAGCGAGATATCATGAGCATGCAGATAAGATCATTAAAAGAATGTTTTATAGTGAAACGAAAACCTCGTGCTCGCTTTGTCCGTTTGCTGAAGCACTAAAAACCAAAAGCTGCCAGTATGAGAGAGCTCTTATATCTGGCTTACAAAAGATTTAGTGGTGCACTTGCCGAACTTCACTTAACTGTTATTTAGCTGATATTAAATGAGTAGATGTTAAATACAAGTGTCGAAAGGTGCAAATCATTTTGAGAGTAGCACCTGCGACTGCTGCAGTTAGTATACAGCATAAACTACGTCATTGGATGCAAAACAGTTAATAATTACCTACGAAAGGCTGGCAACTACTCCTGGAAACCACAGCTGCATCAAACGCATCCTGCAAGCGATCTATGCAAGCGATTAAAATCATAGATGCACGAATATAGTAAAAGCTGTTGCATGTGGACCACGGAGGAGTGGATGTGTTCAACGAGCAGCGCTGGAATTCTTGAGCACCTTACAAAAGCACAATAGCAATCAGTGCAGCAGAAGTGCTCCAGATGGTAATTCGAAGACATGAACGAATAATGGAGCAAATCGGAACCAGTAGAAGTGGAGGAATGGACGAATTGAGCACATAGCAGCTCAAACAAATGCAGAGCTGATTACTTTATTAAATTGCTGCTAATAACAGGCCAATTGCTTCGTTGGCACCAATTGCTTCGTTTGGTCCTTTGCAGTGGTTGGTGTTTCGGTGCTGCTGCAGCTGCGACTGCAACTGAGGCGCACATGCAAATGCGATCGGTCAATCTTTCCTCCTCCCCTTCGCCTGTTTTATTCTACGCGTTGTGTGAGCTTCGTTGGCTACTTTGCATGATTTGCCTGCTTTGGCAGAAGAATGCTTCGAAGTGGCAGCTTCAAAAATGTCAGTTGTGCTGTCTATCATTTGTTAATTTGAGTGCGGTTAAATCGTTGTTGAGCGATTCTCTCCCTCATTTAATTCATCGGCAATGCCACCGTTTTTTATCCGACCCAATCACAGCTCCGTGTTCAGTGATTCTGGCAACGCGTTGTTGCAGCTTCGAAATAGCATCTTTTGTTGAATGTGAAGTCTTGCTATTGCTATTAGTCTAAACAGTCATGCTTCAATTTACGTACTCATTAAATACGAGGTATTCCATGCTGCTTCTTCCTGTGTTGCACCGCTGCCTCAGGGCAAAATTATATTATTGCTGTTGTTGTTACGCTCGCAATTGCTCGCAATTGCTCACATTGAGGCCACATTTCAATGGAAATTACTTCGAATAGCTAGAAATTAGATGGTGCTGTTGCATCGACTGCAGTTACGCACACAGATAATTTTGCCAGGCATTTACCGAACGATTATCGAGCGCGATAATTTTGCTGTGTGTGGCTGACGAGCCTAGACATGAAATCAAGCTGATTCTGACCTGAAATCAGATCAGACTGAATAGTCATTAACTATTCAGTTACTCTGAAAGCAGTTTAGAGAATGATTTAGGAATTTTCTCTTTAATTTCTTCCTTAAATTATGCACAAAATTCTGAAGCCACATTGAACTTTTTTTGTTTAGGTAATGGGAGCTATTTATGGCCAGTTCTCTCTGCACCAATCTCTGAATGAGCCACTTTTCTCGATGATTGCAGGCAAATCTGCGAGAAACAAAAATCACTCACTGGAATCGTGCAACGAAATACAGAAAGTCTGCAGTTGTAGGAGCTTCAATAAACCTGTCAGGAGAATCATCCATCGCAATTTGGTACAAATTCGGCATATATACACGATAATTACCGTTCGAGCTGTCAGTCAGCAACGACAAACACAAGACTAAAACCTCGTAATGATTCCCTTAAACGTTGTCAGCAAAAAAGCCATTTACATATTCTTTTTCTGCTTAATAACTACAAGAATCTTAAATCACATCCGCCATGAAAGCAGCGCAACCAATTTACATAATTTATTCTGCTATTAATTAAACTAATCGAGGGAGAGCTTAATTTAGACTTTTGATTTCCGACTGAGAAGGTGACGGCAAGAATGCCAGAAAGCAGCCAGATTCTCCGCGTCTAAATCATTAATTGTCGTCGGCTGTACTGTCTATACATCTCCCACCCACGAGCTGTCGCTTTGATGTGATGGACGTGCTGCCGTGATTCGAACGCTGCTGCCAGCCGCCCTCAGTCTGCCTTCGTGCTTCGTCGTCCACACCTGAGACCCTTCGCAGCGCTGTATTCCGAAAGACACGACGAAACAATTGCAGCAGTTTCAGGGAGGAAATGAGCGATTAGTAACAACAAGCCAACGCCTGACAGAGATAACCGACTGCTAAATGTCTTAATTAACTCGCACTGCTGCCAAGGCGGTGTTTGGGTTGGGCGGCTGCAGCGCCAACGACGCAGGCGCCGAATTATCGGGAAATTATGATCAGCAATTAAGATGTGGCATTAGCTGGAGCAGACGACGTTCGCTAAAACCTAAAATAAGTTATTATTCGCCAGCGTTGCGATTGTTGCGTACTCGTGTGGTGCGTGTAACAAATCCAATCTCGCTCTGATGAATTACATTATTATTTACAATATATGAGCTGTGGAAAGTCCTGAGCGAATGGATGTGTTCCCACTCAAAGAACGGACCTCATTCCAAGATTGTAATTTCTTGGTTTCATTATAATTCGAATTTTCATTATATTATTATGAATCGCGCTGAATATTGTAAAAAATCATTAATGGATTCGGGTAATAATGGAAATGGACGATGCTTGGTCCAATCAGACTTCTTTGTTTTTCTACTCTACATGCGAGGAATTTTGCAAATGTATATGGATTTTATGTTATGCTAACGTGTATGTCATTTTACGCGACACAATAATTCGATCTGGTTTCCTTCCTTAATCGATAATTGGCAATACAGAAAGGAGTCCTCTCACAGCTCCCGTCTCGATGTGAAGGTTAATTTAAAGTTGTTTGCCTTGCAGCCTCCAACAGACCCACTTCTGCCTGCTATCGTTTCCCTTCTGTCCGAGGATTTCACCGCTTTGTACGCAGTTCGCATTTTATTCTCCTTGTCGCCACAAATTTACGACCGGAGACGCAATTAAGTATCGAATTACAACTTTTTTAATGTTGATGTAGTGAAGTTTTTGGTCGCAGTGTGGAGAATTTATTTGCGCGAATTGAGTTGTTCAATTGGGGGTATGCAGGGTTTTCAGGAGGACTTCCTTCTGATGGCAGTCACCAAGGATGCGACACCACCAAACACAAAAACGAAGATTTGGTGGTCCTAAAATTGATTTTCTATGAAAATCTGTTGTTCGCTGACGTGATTATTAATTGAAAAGTGTACAAACGGCGAAACAGGAAATCTAATATATATTGAGCTATATTGGAGTCTGTTGCATTTGATTGTTAAAAATAAAATCTAAATGGAAATCTAAATGGAGCTGCATTCAGCAATAGCAGCTCAGTGAGTGTCTTTTGAGCTATTGAACAGAGTGATCACAATCTGAAACATTTTATTGCGGATACATAAATCAAAAATTCCCATAATTTCCTAATTTAATTTGTAATCGTTTCCTCGAGAAGAAGCTTTGCAAAGTTCACTGGAAGAGAAAAGAGTGATGGGAGAAGACTGTCAGGCGACAGGTTGGAATTTTTATTTATAACCCACGCTGCTGTCAACGAGTTCACTCAAAATGCATTCTAAATAACGTGGCTGTCGTTGTCACACGCGTCATTATTATTTTTATTAATAGGAATTACATGCGCAGCACAGCACGGCGCAATGTGACAGCCCAACCCAAGCAGGGCAAGACATGGCCGCAGTTACCAATTCCTGTGTTTATCTTTCTAAATGGCGATAAATTGTGTGTTAAAAGATTCCTAGAAACCTTTCCAACGAGGAGGAAAACCAAAAGCCACTCAAATTCAGCTTGTTAATTAAAATTTCGTTCTTTGTATTAATCCAAACGCGTTAACAACGCGAACGTGACGCTGTGACGTGACGTGGTCGACGGATCGTCTTCGCGTAGGCTTGTCGCTTCCCCTGCGCACCTCTAAAGGTGCTTTTGATTTATGCCCGTAAATTTACACCAAATGTCAATCGACAAACACACATATACAATGACAATGATCTGCTGAATACAGTTGCCACGGCAAGAACCGAAACCCCAAATTGAGTGCTTATATATTCAAATAGCAAGTTATTTGTCGTATTATGATAGCCAACAAACTGTCAAAATCACACAAACTGTCAAGCAGTAATTGCCGTGTCCAGCGGAATGGAGTGGAATTTTAATAAGGAACCAAAACCGCCATAAATTACAATTAAGGGGCGGAGCACGGAGATGATTGCGCGCCATACTTGCCACGATTTCTATGACGTTCACTGCTTCATTTAAACTTTTATTTGCGAGTGCGAAAGTAGCAGAACGCATATTTCATTAAATATTGATGAGCTCCTTGCAGACAGGAAAAACTATAAAGAAAGCGGCCCTTCATCCAGCTTACCAAAGCCTTAGCGATTCAATCGACTTCTTTCGCGAAGTCTTCAACCTTTTACTCGCAGGAATAATCTGTGATGCAAATAGGTTTCTCATGATGACCGAGCCCGAAATTCTGTCACTGCCCTCGTAGCACTTTGAAGACGAATCCTCAGCGAACGTGCTGCGATAAACTCCGCAAATCACTTGAGCTCAGCAAACAAGGCTCTGCCTTTAATTTGATGATCCCGCGAGAGGCGCAAAAATGATAATAAAGCACAGGCTGAGGTGGAAAGTGCTACTACAACTTCATTCTTGCATATAATTGGAGCTGCCGCGCATGTTGAAATGTGCGACGTGCAGCATCCGCAGCGCAGTCAACGACCGCCAAGCAACGAAAGACAGTTTAAATGAGACAATGAAGCAGCAACTATTAACAGATGCTTATCTGAAATATGAATTATTTTATTGACTAAAGGAGCAGAAGCACGTCCTTGCGTAGAGAAGGCGAAAACGCGATCTTGGCGAAGCAGCAAATTATAGCACTTCGTTATAGTGTTGATCGCAGATGAACCAGCAAGAACATTTAATTAAGCTCACTCGGGATATATTGTCAACTATCAAACAAAATACCAACACATAACATTTAAGCCTGAAAATAAAATGGGAATCTGCTTCAAATCCATTTCATTTCATTTATTAATCACATTCTGAATGCACTAAGAGTAAAGTGCTCTTTCATAGCATTTTACATTTAACCAAAACAACAACATAATTAAAACTTAAATTGCTAATGCAAAGAAAGAAAGAAATATTAAGTATATATTGTCGTATTCATTAGTACAATAATTACAAGTGCTGGTGACCTTCGTTTGTACGTCATGGCTGAAATACTTGTTAAGAGAATTAAAGAAAGAAAAGATCTACCCTCGAATTTAAAGAAAATTAAAGAAATTTTCTTTGAGAAGAAAATTAAAGAAAATTAAATTATAGAAAGAAAATATATACTAGGACAGGGAGAACAGAAAAAAGAGCAAAATAAGGAAAATAAAATAACAATAGAGAAAATAGAAAAAGGTTGCTAAAAAATAATACAAGGATAAATGAAAGTACCATTACATCGGACTGTGAAGTGACTCTTTAGCAACAACTTGAAACTGCTTCCCTCAACGACTTATTTAAGCGGGTTTTAGTCCGATATTAAACCTGCAACAACGCGTAATAAACAAATTTATTGGGACGATCTGCTTCGAATAAGTTAAATATTTTAGAAAATAGTGAATGCTCAAACGAAATGTTTTACTTTCTGCCACACTTAATTAAAGCCAAGAGTCTTTATACTCTAATTAAAAACCAGATAAATAAATGGTCTCAGTCCGGAGGCATTCATTAATTTCCGAAGTGACTCTTCAGTAATTACGCTTTCCAGATCACGATTCCCAGAATCGTTTACTTTTAAATTTCTTAACAGCGTAGTGAACTACTTTTCGATGCACGGAAGCAAATACTAATGTAAAAATAAATTAATATTAACGTCGCCATCGATCTCACGCATTTAAAAATATTGGAATCTATTGCATTTCATCAATGAGCTCACCTCGGTGCACGTTCAAGGGGAATTATTACATGTCTACTGCAATTATTCACACTGCCCAAAAATAGGATCCATGGAAGAATTGTAAGTAACTCCAAATGTAACTAATACAAAGTTCATATTTATGAGGTTTTGGGGACGTAATGGCAACGTTTCCCAGGCGGACGACTCCCTGTACGGGATTTAGTTAAAAAAAAATCCATCGGATAGAAGTTATTATTCTGTGTACATGCAACCAACCGAATGCCGAACCTTACATTCAATATCTAATAATAGTGCTTCAGGCTTACCGAATGTTGCTTTGACACTTTATTTACTTTAGCTACCAATTTGGAAACTCAGTTTCAGATGAAGTAAGAGTATGGAGATTAATCCATATTATTTTATGAGCATATATATCACACGTTATATATTAAAGTAGCACGTAGCGTTGCTTTCTACAGCTGACATTAGCTAGGTTCAGCCAATTATCCACTTTCACAGCTCCGCACTCTCCAAAATATCCAAATCACATTCTCTGCACATATTCAAAGATTTTTCAGAGGACATACATACATATATATTTAAAACAGCTTCTTATTAATTACTTACAACACACGCCTTATTCTTAAAAACGCGACTGCTCCAATTGCTAATGAAGAAAAGTCTTCCCAATTGAATACAATTATTCTTTAATGAAAGGAACGTATTTTAATATAGCGATTTTCTGCAAATATAAAATTGCAAAGTCCCAAGCAAGAACAGTTCTTTTAATATTATATCATAGAGATTATAATTAAAAACTTAAAGATTGGTTTTTTCCTAGCTAAACTTGTGACCATGTACAACAATCCAATAATTATAATCTTTATGATTTTATTATTTATAAGTTACATTGGGTTGATCAAATTTAAGAACATTGAAGAACTTTTATCGAATTGAAGGACATATTTTGTTAAATTAAAAAATCTTCTATCGATTTGAGGAAAGAAATATTTAACAAATGAACTGGTTTCGGAATTGGCAAAATCATACTTACAAAAAGAAGTATGTTTGCATAATTAGTACAATTTTTAAAATTATTGTCGTTGAAACGTTGAAGTAATCAAATTGAAGCCACTTCGCCAAAGAAATCTGATAAGGAAATTTCTTATTAGAAGAGAAAGATTATTTATGCTGACGAAGAGGAGCTGCTGACCGTTTATTGATCACCTTTTCTTGCTATTGATGAAGATTTGTTTCAGTGGAAGCCAGCAAAAAATTCCCACAAACATATTATTGACGAATGTTATTTAGTGAAAAATTACACAGCGCGAAGCTGAGTGGCACTTCAATATTAAAGAGGCTCGAATGGAAATTCGTGTGTGTCGTCAAGTAGAAGAATGCAGTGTTGGAAAAAAGCAGAATCGCAACAGCAATACCAATCCACTCAAAACTATTCGGCGATCGATCATGTCAGGAGTTTGACAGACGCGACAGATCGATCGTTTGATTTCGAGGGTAGATCTACGGCCGGCCAGCACGCCGATGGCTCCTTTCAACAGGAACACTTTATTCGGAACGACCAGATTACGCCTCACCTCCCAGTTCCTTTTCGCTGCATTTCGCATGTCAATATTACCGCTCAAGTTGTTTTTAAATCTTCTAATATATTTTCTCTTCCTGGAAGCAGAGAAGATTATTGAGGAAACTAAATTGCATGCGGATCGCGGCGGCAACTCCTCGCATGTCAAACGTATCTGAGTGCAGTTGTCAACACTTCGATTACTCGTACTTCGTCTCTGACATTTTGGAAAGCAAATGGAAACCATAGAAAGCAGAATCGGGGCGCTAGAAGAGTGGATCCATGGCGCATGCCAAGTGAAGGTGTTGACAAAGAAGCGTCAGTTGCGACGTAGCAGTCATCAGCATTCTTACAAATTCTTCACTTTATTGTTCACTATAAAGTTCCTCCAAATTACGTCTGAGTTTGTCGACGAGGCATCTGTTAGTCAAGTGCGATAGGCGCTGTTCTGTCGAATGATTTCCAATTCAATTATCACAATACGTTTTTCTCTTTCCATCCTTTCGGCCATTACGAAGTCACGGATCCATTTGCATCCATCAACACTCCGCTACAAATGCATTTATTTCCTTGAGTGGGAAATTTGCACCGAGGTCCGCCTGGAGTCGGTATAAGCAAATGTATGAAAACATAAATGGAGATGGAGTTGGCCACGAATTAGAAGAAATTTTGACATGAGTATTTTTGTGACTTTTATGTGATTCTTTAATTATGTGTTGAATATCATTGCAACACTCAGAAAAAATAGAAAATTGTCGGCTTCCCATGGTTTTCTTCATTTAAGAAGAGCTTTTGTTTTCCCAGTTTAAATATTATCAATTGTATGTCGCCGAACTTTACTGCTTTTAAGCTTTCGACCTTCTTCTTCAGATCATTTGACTTGTTATGAGTTGCAAGATGCTTTGTATGTTAGGCAAAGTGAATTTAAATGCGGTCTACGTTCGAGACCTGCGCATAATTTTCTAGAAATTAAACGGAGCGAAGAAAATTACTGCAATAACTCATAGTACCGAAGTAATTATATATGTATGTATGTACTAAATATAAGGATGCTAACAATAACTGCAATAATGCCAAAACCAACGGATTCAATTTAATCCAATTATCAACGGTACTTTGGCCTGCTTCGTGCTGGCTTTTTCTTGGCTGTGTATTACCTTTTCCAATGCATTCCGTGCCAACGACCTTCGTGAATTCAAGAAAATTCAGAGGTGGGACAATGAGATTTGCGCAGGAACTCGTGGCGACCAAGGAGTACAGATACAGTTGTCAATCCAAGGATTGCGAGGGCGTGACCACGCCTAAATAGAAAAGTGGTAATTCCAATCATCACCTTAATTGAAGCCATTGTGGACAGATTTGTACCCGAGAATATGCATCTATGTAGCGCTGTACAAGCGCTATAAAGCCTTTAACTAATGCGAATTTCTTTTCCTGGTTGCGACGTCACAACTTCCTCAGCCGAGCAGCGCGTACGACTCGGCAATTGTCCATGCAGCCAGTACAGCAATCAATCTTTTAAGCCACATTTCATTTAACGCCGCTTGAAGAATTATTTAAAAAGCAAAAGAAATACGCTTTCAATTAAGGAAAATGCATGTAGACAGGAGCTGCAGTTATTTTATTAATTTTTATCAGTTGTTTGTATGCATATGAAATGATCGTGTTACTGGAGTTTTTATGTAGACCAGAAAAGTAAATTTCTTAACAGTACCAAGAACAACAACACAGCAAAAGGAGGGAGCAAAGTCCTTTGGACAGCATGCCTAAAATCAAAATGAATGTTTTCCCTAATACAAAATCATTGATTTCGACAAGAAGTGAGCCAAAGTAAAACTTTTCTTGGTTGGTTCTGATTTGGGAAGTCAATCAAATTTTCTTTGTTGGGAAGTTTTAGTCAATCTAGTCTTTTATTAAAATTTTGTGTTTCTCAATCTTTCAATATTTAGTTGTGGAGCAATGAGCTAATTTTAAATAGATTCGGTTATTTATTTAAGAAGTTTTTTGCACGAGGTTTCAGCTGTACTTTACGAACAGGAAAGCTTCGTAAAAGTTTCAATTAGTTACGTCGTAACTTAAGCGACGTAGGAAAAAATAAGTACATACATACGTAGTTCAATAGGTCGCGTCTCCTCAGTTCAACCGTCAGTTTTTGAGTAAATGCCTACACAAGCAGCCGTATGATTGAATTCGCGAAATTCAAGTTAATTTACTTTACGGCGTGAATAATTGACCCCTAACAATCAAACGTAAAAAGACTGATTTCCTTCCTTGGTGCTCATAGCAAAAACGCTTCATCGGAGGCGCTAAATATTCCCTGATACAGGAATTTCAACAAAATCAAACAATTACTAGGTTCTCAAGAGAAAACTTAACTAATACAGTCGAAAGCACCACTCAAACTACATTGAAAAACTCGAACATTGTGTTAGTTGCTTGTGGAAGGAGGCGATATAAAGTAATGTGATTGCGAAGCAACTGATTGCCGCCTTCTTTGAATTGAATCGAATTAATAAAAGTGCTAACGAGACAAGCTTGGCATTTATTAACAAGCGCAACTAACTCCTGCCTACTGAGCGTAAGTACACGAATAGAGCAAGAAGAGAGAGAGAGAGAGAGAGAGAGAGAGAGAGAGAGAGAGAGAGAGAGAGAGAGAGAGAGAAAAAGCTAACTTCGCAGCTGCTTTCTATCCCAACGCAGCGCTGAGGAGATATTTTAACGAGTGTCATGGCGCTGAAAATTATTATGTGAGTTGGTTTATATGCCGCTCGCAGCGAGCTATGTATCGAAACAGCTTCGCAGTTAAGAAAGTCCGATGCAAGCAGGGAAGCTATTAGCTTTGGCGAGGGAACGTCTGCTTGCCATCTCTCTCAGACATCCGCCTGTTGACGACTCTGTTCGGGCACATCAATGGCACCAATAGTCGTTCAGCCAATCAGGGCGCAGTGGATCGTGGAATTTCCTAATTACTCTCGAACATCGCCTGGGATTGTGGAACGTGCTGCGGATCCGTTAGGAATGGCGCTCGCTTAAATTAGTTTCTGCTTTGGAATCTGTTTTCGTAATGTGTTCTCTTTATCTTGTTTATTTATGATTAATGTGTCTTCCCTTCGGCTGCTGTTTGTCTAATCCAATTAGATTAATTTGATAACTAATTTCTGGCAAAACATATCAAATATCTTTTGTCTCGCAAACACTTTCGAATGGTTTTAATAAATTTTAGAGAATAGAATAGTGAACTGGGTCGCTTCTAAGATGTGTTAAGACCGATTTCTAGTAACCGGAATATCTTTATAACACTTTCTCTGATCAACTAAATCTAGTATTATCGATTGAAAGTCGAATTTATAGAACATCTAGTCTACGAGAAAATTGATATTAACTTTTTATAATGCTTAATAATAAAGGAAATTTCTACAAGTGTTCATTTGCGTGTAAAAAGAAGCAAGTCAGTAAATACGGCATTTATTTATCTATAGCCTTCGTTTGCATTTATTTCCCCGTTCGCAATCTCAAAAAAGTGCAATGGATTCAATATAAATCTCTCAATATACATAAATAATGCACTAATTTTGTTGTCTGGTAATGAAAATAACGCCTCAAAAATAAGAGCAACACCAATAAAAAACAATTAAGTGCGACTTCCCCTGCGAATAAAAAAGAACTCCGTCCGGATTTACTCCGCAACTCATCACCAGCGCTTATCTAAATGCGTACAAAGTACACAGGCCAATTTATTTTCTGTTCTCATATTATTTCTTCGCGCATTCACAGTGTTTTGCACTCTTAACGAGGTGTTTATTTTCGCAACTCGCGCACTCAACAGCAGTAAGCGGCAGTCTCTCAGATGCAGATACGACGCCGTTGCCGCCCCTTTTCATGGAGCGAAGCAACACACGTTCGCTGGAAGTCGTTTGTGTTGCTGTCATAATCGGCCGGAATATCGAGGAGAGGCTCGCTGAACTTCGTGAGCACTCTGTGTATGAGTGTGTGTGAGCGTGGAAAAGAGAGATAAGGGAAGAGACTCCAGTGTGCATTTTGTGCGAGTGCGACAACTGGACTGTTGTGCTTTCATTGGTACGCTAGCCTTGTTTCCTTCGACTAACCGAGTGGAAGCTGGCGTTGAGCTACTTGAGTACCTATCACACTGCACTGCGGATGGTCGCGAACTCCAGGCGAAGCGTAGTCACGTAAGGTCGCTGAGTGAACGACGGTATCGCCGGCGCGGATTCTAAATAGCAGTCCCCACTCAATCAGCTGGTAAACAATCGGGCGAACTTCATATTCAATTAATTGGTGCAAGTGAGAGAGAAAGAACGGAGAAAAACTCGTGGCGCTCAGTTTAATCGTTGTGACCTCGTTATCTTTAATTTTAACCCCGCACACGTCGCTCGGCATTCGGTTTCTTAAGTGTCACTGTTTCTTGAGAGCCCCAATTAGGTGCATCGCTGTTAGAAGCCAATCGATCAATGGAAAGACTCGCCTCTGTATGCCACTCTGTGCAGCTCTCAATCGATTGCTAGTGCGTGTGTGAACTTCCACAGCTTACTCTGGCCTTTGTCGAGTGAACCACAATACATTCACGCGTTCAAATGGTCACGTGTGGACGCCAGCCTGCCAACATGCTGCCAATGGCACCAATTAATGCCTTCCTTGTTGGCTTCCCATCGGCGGTGACCACAGCAAGCCCGAAACCCAATTCAACGACGATCGTTACAAGTTCGCCGGTCAGCAAGCCGCGGATTGCTTTTAGCATTGACTCAATTGTAGGTGGAGGAAGCAGCGAAGCCAGTGAAGGCCGGATTACGCAGACCACTGATTTGGATGTTATTTCGTCGCTGTCCTCCCGCCAACGCAGCGAAAGCCCAGAACCCGTGGATACCAGAGTTATCGAGAGGTCGCCGAGCAACAGCTGCGAGGAGGACCTTCAAAGTGGGGAAGCGAGTGGACTAGAGATTGACAAGAGCGAGCCATCAAGACTCGGCGCAATTTACTGTCGAAGAGGCGCTTCACTTGAACCTTCTCCAGAATGCAGTCCGTTAGGAAATCGGTCTCGGTCGCCGCTTATATACGGCCAGGCCCGCCCGCAAACGCCAACTCTCTCGCCAAGCAAACAGCCTCCAATGTACTTGCCACAGGCGTCAACAGGTCGGTGCGCACCGCTTCCGGGCTCCTCGGCAAATCAGGCGCCCCTCGTCGTGCCCGGTATATCTGCGGGTCTGCTGCGTCCTCTGCCGTTGCAAGCGCCAAACATGAAGTTAGTTCCACGCACGAACATCGCCAACGAGGCCGGTGTTTCGTCCTTATTGGTCGCCCCACCACCAGCACCACTTCCCCCGCCGCCCCATCCACACTTCTTAGCAGCACATTTCCAAATGGCCGCAGCTCTGGCCCATCACAGCCATCAGCAGCAGCATCAGCCAAATCAAGACACGCACTTGCCGCCAGGGAATCCGATGGGTTTCTTCTCACCTGCGCCTCATCAGCCGAATTTCGGCGGGCCTCATCACCAGCTGATACGCGACAGCTATCCTCTCTATCCGTGGCTATTAAGTCGACATGGACGCATCTTCCCGCATCGTTTCCCAGGCAGTAGGTACCTAGAGCGGATCCAGTTACTATAAAGTTCCTTATAAGAGCGAAGCCGCTATTCTAATAAGACAATTTCATTTCTAATTAATGCAGTGTTTTCTAATCAGTGATTTAAGTGTCAGTTATTCAATGAAATGGATGCATACATGGAAATGGATATCCATATCGATACACGATATTTCATTCGACTCAGGCGCGTGTGACTAACCACGACTTAAATTACGAGGAGCGATTTCATTTGCATCCGCTTCTTCAGATTCTTAAATCTACTTTTGTTGGTTTTTCTTTTGTCTTAATTTATTGAAAGTTCACGCTTGTCGTCCCATGATGAAGATCTGAGATAATTAGGACTAAAATAGATGTAGAAGTGAGTGTATTTGAACTCTCGCCAAAGGTGATGCCGCAGATACCTTTTAATCTATTTTAACTCTTCGCTCCAACCTTAATCACTTCGCTGCAGCTGACATCCCTCGAATGAAATAAATTGCATTTTAATTAAATAGTTAAAATAAATTATACCCAACATCTCGTATCTCCAACTTCGTTCATTCCGTTACGTCTTGGATGCATGTCGTTTTTGTATTTGCGGCAATATAATTTTTCTCCAGACGGTTAATCTGTTTTTAATTGAGCCGTGAATAGGAGAATATTTGTTGGTTGTACGCAGAGGGGCACGATTCTTATTTAATATTCATTTAGCTCAGTATTTGCATATTAACAAGATATATATACACATTTACATCTGTTTTTAAACAGCGGCGTCAATTTAAACATCATCAACGTCAAGTAAATTCAAATATCCAAACGGACTTCCATTTTTTAACTGGATTCCTATTCCGATTGCAACCTGGAATGGTAATGGTTAATTTTAGAACTGCGAACATTCGTACATTGAAGGCTATAAGGATAACATGTAGTAATATACATCCTAACATCAACTGTATTACCTCTTCCATTACCGTTTCTAAAATGTTAAATTTATTCCGCTATGATCTCGGTTTGTACGTTCACTTAGGAAAAAAGGCAGTAGTTTAATAGGAATTCAGCATATTTTTTACTAATGTAATAGTATAATAATACATTGACTGACTTCTCCGGTTGCATTTTCTCAACGTCGTTCTCTGTTTCCACATAATTCGCAATAACTTTTTCTTTGTTAATGCAGTTTATAATAAGCCAGTCCACAGGAATTAAAAAAGGAGCAAATTATTGCGTGTACATGGAGTCAACACGTTCCATAAGATGAAACATTCGCGACGCATTCTTACTGATTTCAGATTCATTTCCACTCCATTTCATTGACCAATTACTTGACATTGCTTTCTCCTCGTGATAAAGTATTATTAATTTTTATTATTATATTGGGTAATACGAGTATGTATACAAATCATCGCAGGGCAAGACCAAGTAAATCAATTCGCTATTGATTAGAATAATAACCAATAATTATTTTTACCGATGTCTGTCCGTCGCAATGGCGATTCCATGCTTAATGTCACCCGGGCGGGAGCAAATGCTGCAGCCTTATTTACACATGCATTTCGCTTATAAAAGTTTCCCACTTCACACAACTCGGGCAACCGGCTCATCTTTTATCCTCGTTTGACTCGATAGCTCCGATGTATTCGGATAGCACAAGGACCACTGACTAAAAGTGAAACCAAACTTTAAATTACATTGGTTGTGGTTTTAATCCAGAATTACAACGTTCTCGTGTGTTAAAGTTTTTCGTAACAAAAAAGAATTTAAAACTCTTTTGGTTTAGAAATACTTCAAGCTAAAACTTTGTGGATTTTCGGTTTTAGACCAAAAATATTTTTAAAACCAAACCCAAAAGTTTAAAAATTAATGCAAGACTTTATACTTTGTATTTCGTATATCGAAATTGAATAAGCGTCCGTTGAAGTGATATTTCAATAACTCCCATTTGGCCTATAAACAATGCTATTAATCCTAAAAGACAATTGTGATGCAGTCATTTAGAAAACCGTATTAAAAATAAGTGCTAGTTTTTAAAAAGGGCAAGGAACCGAAAAGAGCTCGATTGAAATTATGTATAAGGCGCGAATTCAGCTTGAGGAAAGAGGAAATCAAGACAAATAATAAAATGGTAACAAAGAAGGCGTTACAGCAGCACCTTCATTAAAAACGTATTAAGAAGATAATGGTTTAGCTGCAGCAACGATGATGGATTCTGTTGAGCATGCTCGAGCAGCATCTGCAGATAGCTACTCAATGGTTCAGGTGATCATTTTGGTTGCCAAGTTGGACTTGGGATTTCCTCAGGGAATTCAAATTTGAATTTTATGCTGAATAATATTCTCAAAAACAAGTTCCACGAATTCAAAGAACCAATTAAAAATGTTAAAGTCTTTAGAGTCCTTGAATGTTAAATGTTTTCAACATTAGAAGTGCCAACTTGAATAAAAAACCTACACAAAATGATGTATGTATTCTAGTTAAAAATGTAAAAATGTTTATATGTTCCCAAGTAGAAATTTGCTCGGAATCTATCTGGAATCGAGTGAAAATTCCAATCTGATTCCGGCTAGATGTGTCACGCTCAAATCATATGCTATTCAGTTTATCCCAAATTGGAATAAAATCGGGAAATCAATTAAGATTCCATACAGATTGTACCACATTGGGATGATTTCTGAATTTCACTACTCGCGTTGTATTTAAATTACTATTGTTGTACTATATATATGGATACTATATATATAGATACTATATAAAGGAAATGAAATCTTTCGTAAATATGTATATCCACCAAGCCCCACCTATCGGACCATAATTCATTAATTTTCGCATGAAGCGTAGAATAAACAAAAACTGTAACATATTTCGTGAATATAAGGTTTATGGCAGTGGCTCAGACCCTTTTCGTAAGTGTTTAGATTTTCCATACTGATAGGTCTATAAGTACTTTACCGCTTACATATGTTGTCAACGTACCATTATTAGTATAAAACCATCACTACTAACCGCAAACTTAGCCATTAATGTTATATAGCATCTCTTTAGAATTATAAGTGATATTTCAACTAAGGTTGTTTTATTTTTTTTTTTTTTTTTTGTTTATACAACATTATTTGCAATCTATCTATAAATATGCTCTTGACTTCGTTGATCCTAGAACAGTCTTTACAAAAAGAAGATTAGTTTCAATGCATATACTAATTACAATTATTTAAAAAATTAACGACACAAATTATGTACATATAGTACAGCTAATTTCCTAAATGGAAGATCTAAAACATGATATCTTTTTGTCTTATTGTCTGATGACTTGTGTCTAGAAGGGATATGGCTAACATTTGTAGGTTAATGTTTCCTCCACTTAAGTGATTCTTAGGTCTTTGTGTATGTTTTTATTGGAGATATACAATGGTGCATCAACAATTATTCTTAAGGTTTTCGATTGGTATCTTCTAATTTTTTCAATGGCAGAGTCACAAGCAGTGCCCCACAACTGGATACCATATGACCAAATAGGCCTTAGCATTGTTTTGTACAAAAGGATTTTATTTTGGAGGGTAAGCTCAGAACGGTTTCTAATTAATCACTGCATTGTTTTTCTTTGCCATGTTAAGTTTCTTTCTTACACATGGCTACTCCACGTCAATCGTCTGCCCAAAATGAGACCCAAATATTTAGCTATGTTGGTTTGAGGTATTCGTTGCCTCTAGGACAATTTCCTTTTTTCATGCTAAATGTGACGTGAGCAGATTTTTCAGTATTAGCAATAATGTTCCAGTTTTTAAGCCATCTAATCCACTCTAGGTGGTTTTTTATTAAGATTGATTGATGCTTCTATTTCCGAGTCATGAGTAGCTAAGATTGCCGTATCATCAGCATATGTTGCGAGTACTACATCATCGTTTATCGGCATATCAGCAGTATATATTGTGTATAACACCGGTCCTAGGAAGCTACCTTGTGGTATGTGTACATGCCTCTATTTCTCATCTTCTTGACCTATCGTTACAAATGTTTATATAAAATGAACGCCACCTTCAAGTATGAGCTACGAAACAAAAAATATGGCGCTGGGAGACGAGTTTTAATTTTGTACAACAGTCCTTTGCGCACACCCAATCAAAAGCCGTATGTCGAGAACTTTCTGAGCAATATCTTTTATTTTCAATAGCATCGGTAACTTCATTAACTATACGATGACATTGCTCAGATGTCCCATGTTCATGTCTAAATCCAAATTAGCGCTAGGAATTATGTGGAATTCTGCAAGAGCTGTTAATAAACTAATTGTGCTGTAAGATTTAATGCAGGCCTCCCGTTTGTTAGGTTTTGCAATCATTATTATCTCGGGTCATTTCCACTGAGTTGAGAAGTGATTGAGACGGATTATAGAGTTGTAGAGTAGAGTTAAATGAGCCACACATCTGTCAGGCGGAAATGTTATAATCCTTGCACTTATGCAATCATACCAGGGACTTTTAACCTTCAGTTTTTGTAGGCGTGATTGGTAGATGCATTTGGCAAGCAGCGTCCAAGAAAGTGTCTTCGAATAGCACCCTTAATTTAAGAAAGAGTGATTTTTAATTCAGAATTGTATGTAATTTGTAAATCAAAAAGCGTCAATTGTGACTCAAATTAGTTTTCTTTCCCTTCAGACTTCCTGCTTCAACCATTCCGAAAGCCAAAGCGTGTGCGTACCGCCTTCTCACCGACGCAGCTGCTGAAGTTGGAGCACGCATTTGAAGGCAACCATTACGTAGTAGGCGCTGAACGGAAGCAGTTAGCGCAAGGATTGAGTCTAACGGAGACGCAGGTAAATCCTCCCAATGTAATTCATTCACGTTATGTAAGTTCACAGTTCAGTTCGAAAGTCTCTAGGTGTCCATATTTGTGTAGTTCGCACTTTCTTAAATCCTTCGCTTAAACTTAGAAAGCCTTCGAATAATCATGGAACTGGACGTTGAAGAACAGCCGTCTGCTATTTTCTCAACTCTTTGACAAAGCGTTATATTATTTCTTAACCTGAAATCTTGGTTTGCTCAATTTTCATGGTACCAAAGACGTCCATGCACAAAGCAACGGGATGTAAAAATCTATCTTCGTATTGGTCACAAGTCGGGCTTAGCCTCCAGACGGCAAACAGCGTTACCAGACCGTCCTGTAGGGCCTTGAAGTATAGGTTTATTTATTTATGTATATACTGCTTCCGATTTCAGCCCTCAAGTAGGTTAGTTTTGTAGTCATAGTGGGCACTTCATAGGCTGATGTGGATAGTTGTTGCTAGACTAAAAAGACTGCTAAATTTCTCTAACGCACTGATCTTTGGACAGGTTAAGGTTTGGTTCCAAAATCGGAGAACCAAGCATAAACGCATGCAACAGGAAGACGGCGAAGCGAAGAGCAACAACAAAGGTGAAGGCGAAAGCAGGAATGACAGCTCGCAGAATAGCTTCGAAGACCAAGAAGAGGAAGAACTCGAGGAAGAAGATCTGGGGGAAGAGGACGAGGTCATCGATATGGATGACTATGGCGCCGAAATGGACACAGAGGAACATGAAACAATTCGGGCTCAATTTCAGCAACAGCTGCAGCATCACCAGCAGCAACTGCGGCACCACGTGTTGCAGCAGCAAGATCCGCCGCTGCACGCTCAGAGGGATGAGCAACAGCAAAGTCAACAGCACCAACAGCAACAGCATCTCATGGAGCAGCACTATTTTGTGCAGCACCAGCAAAACCAACGAAAGCACTGAGCATCCCCGCAAAAGTTCCAGTTTAAAATGTAAAATTCTTTGTATTATTTCAACTGTAGGCAATAATTCTCTAGCATTAATTAGAATAGAACGACGAAATAAATGTAATTTAAGCTGTCATAAATTTTACCTTCAACTTCATGGGATAAATTTGATTCAAATATAGTGCGATTATAGTGTGAGGTATTGCATGCTGTAATTCATAGTACGATTCTACTCGTTTTCCGATTGTGGAGACTTTTGTTGCAAATGGTGGACTATGCCAATAGGGAAAATGTGTACGAAATTGTATCAGAATCTCTTCGTTCTCCCGTAATCATAATTATTTAAATAGTACAGCATAGTGTAGTACCGCATAGTGAAAATACTTCCTTTACTTATAGGTTATAAAATTGGATTACGAGAAAAATGCAGAAAGAAATATGAATAAATAAATATCAAATAAGTAATAAATTATCCCGAAGTGTCAAATTATCAATAGTATTATTCAATTTTAATATTAATGTTATTTTAATGTTAGAAATTGAACAAATGTTAATAAATTTATTTATTAATTCTTTTGAACACATTCAATTCAATTTTAGAAATAATTTACTCTGGGGTTTTATTGAACAAAACTGTTTTGAAATACCAAAAAAAAAAAATACATTTATTTATTATTTCAAATGTTATAAGGTAGAAGTTGAAGAGTAAGGTTGAAAAGATGTTTTATTTTAAGGGATTCCCCGGCGTCTCCAAGTTCCAAGGGACTCCTTTCTGATTTCTTTACACCTTCACATTAAGAAATAACAATGGTCCGCTCCTGGCAGCACGCAAACTGCTGAAGTTTCCTTATAAACATTACAAATTCTACTTTGTGAACAGGGAAGCTATTTTCACGTCACTTATGTAAATCAGTTCGTGTGCTAAGCAAGCACGATGACAGTTTCACGCGCACTATACATAATTTCACCGTCTGCTCGGCTACATTTTGCAACCCACATTCGCAACTTGCCAAACTCGATGGTGGGGCATTACAGTCACAATGGCTGCACATTAAAGAAACTTAGGTTGCAACATTTCTTTAAAGCTTCTCCTTCCGAGCGAGGTGAACGCTTAGCGTTGCCTTGCTTCCCATACGCACACACACAGACATATTTATGTAAATGAAGGTATATGAAGAGATTTGCTTAGGGAAATTTATCCCTGACCACTTCACTTATATTGGCATATATAAAAAAATAAGGGCTTGAATTATCTCAATTAAACCTCATAGACAACAGCTAAAAACTTTTACGCTGGGGAATAAAATTATAAGCAAGATTAACAAAAAAAACGTCTTGTATTCAGCTCGCTGAACACGGATCTAGCATTGGTTTGGTCATACCATAGAGAAAGAATAATAAGAGAGAACACACTCAGCAATGAGTGAAAAAAGATCTAGTACTGGATAGCTAGTGGAAAATATTTTTGTTCAAGATTCGGCCTCTTGTTATTCTTTCTCTATGGTTATACTTACTCCACTTTTTGAGATGATTGAGTGTATAATTCTTTGGCATCACGCTTTGACGGCAGACTGACTTCTGCTGGACCTTACAACGCGATTATGAAGCATTGCTAATCAACAGACGATCATATCCAAAGAGTTTTTCTACAGTTCCTTCATTTTACGTGAAATAATTTCAATTAAAAAAGTTGTATTTAGTTATGCATAGAATCCTTTGGGAGAAGTATCCTTTTGCTGTCATATAAGAGCCTCAAAACCAAAATTTTACCTCTCCACGTCTCTCAGTTTGTGAGTTATTTTGGATACGTACACACGTCAGGACTAAAGTAGGCAAATGACTCCGCGATGGTCACAATGTCTATTAACCCTAAAATCTCAATGTCTACACTTTTTTTACAATACTCTCTCGTACTTGCTACGTATGTATTTCTACGTATTTAATCGTTATTTATAATTTACATATTATAGTTTGTTATTCTTATACTGAGTATACAATAAAAATTGTCAACCAACTAAAAAAATCTCTAATAAAAGGCGAAAATTAGTTATCAGTATTGTGTTAAAAACCAAAAATTTCCTTAAAAAATTTAAGGTATTCCTCCAACATTTAGTTTGACTGCAAATACTAATTGCATAGAGATTATAATATATATTATAATAATAACATATATTATAATCTCTATTATAACAATAACATACATTATAATCTCTATGCTAATTGTCATCTGAAGAATTTTTACTCGCCTAAAAAAAAGTATATTTTTTTGGAAAAACTTTGTAAACTAGTTGAGCTATATGCATGGAAAACTAATTAAATTTAAAGTAATGGCACCATAATTCCTAATTGGAAGTGAAAAAATTATCTCAGGCCATTCCTGAAAATATTTTTGGCGGCAAACTCGTTAATAGGCGACTTCAAAGTTTAGCAATTCTGATTTTGATTCTGAATTCCCCATGTACGTATGTTCGTTTTCATGCGTTCGACACAAAATTGTTAACTAGAACAACAGCTACAAAAAAATTATTATTATTATAAAAATTCAGTTATTGTATTGTAACTGAACACGGCTTCGGAGACCCTATTAACGGCGTTGTGGCTGCATAACTGCCAACACAAATATTGAAGAGATGTAGACGTATATACCTCCTACGCATATAATTAAATGCATATGAATTCCAAAGATACGTAGCTCCACACAGAAAAAAAAATAGTTGTCATATTAACAATTCAGGATTTTCAAAATATTGCAGAGCAAAATATTTCTATCGTTATTGCACAAATTTACAACTGATTGTCAATAAGAAAATCGCGCGGTTGTTAACATTTCAAGCCGAAAAAAAATTTCAGATGAACAACTTTGTTTTCATATCGAAAATGTCGGTTTTCATACTAACGAATCTTTATTGTTCCTTTATTGCCGTCGTGTCCAGCGTTCTTCTAGCAACCAAATATTCATATTGACAACTGAAGTTTTCATATTGACAACGCAAATATTCATATTTAAATAAAAGTATAAAATCTTAACGGGACCTTAATTGTCGTCGTCTCCGGAGTTCGTTTATACAACCGAATATTCATATTAACAACTGAAGTTTTCATATTGACAACGCAAATATTCATATTTAAATAAAAGTATAAAATCTTAACGGGACCTTTATTGTCGTCGTCTCCGGAGTTCTTCTATACAAAAATTGGTACAGTACTATAAGTGAATGCTTTTTTAGTCTTCGCATATCGTTGGAAAAGAAAAGACGCCTGGCTGTGAAAGTGAAGTGTGGGAGAATAAAGTAGAAAATAGGTGAAGTTACTAGTGGAAACAATGGAGTGTTTTATGTGTCGTGCTCAATTTAACGAAATTAAAGAATTAATAAAACATTTAAAAAAAAAACCACGATTTAGGACCACGTGATAATCTTGTATGCTTTGTAAACTCTTGCGCTCAGTGTTTTACCAATATTTCGAGTTACAAGCGTCATATTTTGCACAAGCACAAAAATATAATAGGTTCAATTAGAAGTAACTGTACTAATACAGTAGAAGCGCCTACAGATATTTCAGCCGATAAAGTGGAAAATATAATAGAAAATACGAAGGGAGGTTTGGGTTCGAACCAGCATATTGGCCACCTACCTGCTGTTTCTCAGTGTGTTGATTTTAATATACCAAATAATTTTAATTCACAAGAAAATTTGGAACGTGTTTTTAAAAATGCTTTAAAGTTTTCTATTTCTTTGCACGGAAAAAGTAATCAGTATCGCCTGAACGAAATTATGGATGAAACCAATCAAGCCGCAATATTTCTCAAATGGCCTTACTATAAGAAACCGAATGGATATCGTTTGGTATGTTCAGAATTGCAATTTTAAAAGATTTATATCTTGTTGCTTTCTTTTGTACAGTTTTAAAAATAATTCTTTAAAATTATATTTTAATATATATATATTTTATATTTTTCAGATCGATAAAGACTTTAGAACCCTTTACCCTGAGGGTACATCAATTTTAACGTCTTGGGATACTTCCTTCAAAAAGTTAAGAAATTTTCTTCTCTGTAACTTGAAGGACAAAGGTGCTATTGCATCCCTCAAGACTTATGATGACCAAGATTGCAATAAAGGTAACTCAAAATTGCTACCGCTTACGTTAATGTAGACCAATGTGGCATTTCAAATTATGTTTTTATGTTCCTGAAGTAATTTTGTTTCTTTTAGATGCGGCTATATTATGCCTCATGAATAGTATTCATTCATACCTATTCCCGACGAAGCCACTGGTACAGAGCAACAAAATATTTAAGAGGTATACGATAAAGGATTCGCAGCAAGCCTTCCTATTCAAAGCAGACTCAACACAGCAGTTAGACGAGCACATTAATTTTTTGAAATCGAAGGGTGTCCCTGTGCAGCCTTTAATTCTGGCTTTGGGTACATCAGAGTATTATCTGTACATAGACAATTTTAAACTTAAATTTAATAATCTATTACGTGCGATCGACATTTGTTTGAAGTCATTTTTCGTTTTCAATTTAAAATATCCTTCGGCATGTGAAACTTTTTGGAAAACTATTGAAGTTTGTTTCTATCTTAAGGACAGTAAAATTAAACAGTGTTCAGCAAAAATGTGCATACTGCTAGCAGAACTTAATAAAGATTAAAAATATGTAAAATAATCTTAATAAAAATACATATGAAAAATAATCTAAACGAGAGTGTTTGCATTCTCTTTATTAAATGAAAATTGTGGTTGTTACTAAGAAGAATACAGTTGTTAGTAGGAAGATTACAGTTGTTAGTGGTAATATTGCGGTTGTTAGTGGGAAGATTACAGTTGTTAAAGGTAATATTGCGGTTGTTAGTGGGAAGAATACAGTTGTTAGTGGTAATATTGCGATTGTTGTCATGAAAATTTTGGTTGTTAATGGGAATATTTCGATTGTTGTCATGAAAATTTTCGTTGTTTGTAGGAAGATTTCGGTTGTTAATATAAAAATAATGGTTTCTGGTACATAAAATACTGTTTTCAATAGTACAATCCGAATTGTTAATATGAAAAGTATGATTGTTGGCGATACTTTCCATAAAGTTGACAATTACGTATGCATCATATTGACGAATGTAATTGTCGGTTGAAAATTAACAACTGAAATTGTGTATTTAGCAACAACTATTGTTTCTATGATAACTTTTTTGGTTCTGTGCACCAACACAAGAAAAAAAAAGAAAAAAATTAACAATGAATTAGCTTCATAACTTTGAGTATCCAAGAGCAACATTTGAGCTACATCCAACGTGCTATGTCGATAAAAAGCCAGTAACCAACTCCTTCTAATTTGATTAGCTTCATTTAAAAAATTAAGGTTGTTCTTTGCATTCATACTGCTTCAAGTCAAGCAACAGAAATGGCTCACGTTGAACAAAAGGTTCCCGCATTTGTTTAGAGCCGGTTTCGGCGCCGACACGCCCTTCCACACACAAATAAACAATAACTCCCTGCTGTCGTGCATGAAGAATAAATTCAACCTTAATTGGCTGCTGGTTACATTAATTTGTACACCTTGATTAATTGCACTTTTACCTGATAGACGCCTTGCCGGGTTGCTTTCTGCAATGCTTTCTGGAAATGTTGCTTGAATAGTCTTCGTTTCTGTTTACACCCTACACAAGGAAAGGAAGTATGCTTTGATTTCACTGGAGCATAATTAGGGGAAAAACAATCAAAAATCTTATAGGCGTTTAAAATTCGGCGAAATCGTCTCCTTTCAATATTCGTAGTCATGCATCGAACGGGATAAACGTGTGGAGTATTGGCGATTTTTATTATTGTATGAAGCCATTTGCAGAATATACAATTAATTCAATTAACAAACTAGTTAATTGTTGACTAACGATGTCAACTTAATTTAACGTCGATGAACACGTACCTAGACAGTTGTATTCCCCAGCTCGAATTTGCACCTTGCGATTAAGCAGTTTAAAGATGACTGTGTTTTCAGGGACTTTGTCAGTCGGAGAAAATTTATTAGCAGTAGAAGAGACTCGTGCAACGTGTCTGAATAAACGATAAACAGTATTTAGTAGGTGCGAATTATTAAAACAAAACAGAGCTGCATTATAGTCTCCACAGACACAAATAAATTTAAATGATTGCTTTTTATAATTATATTTGGCTTTTTGTTAGCTCAACTACAAAATTGCTTATGCTGAACAAGATTTCTAGCTGCTATAGAAGCTGTAGGGTTCCTTTTGAACTCTACAACTACGAGTATGTTTGTCTTTAAGAAATTTGTTTGTTTCGCTTAATCGGTCGGTCTTCGATCTGAATGCACTCGGATGGGAATGCGTGCCGTGAGTAGAGGGGCATTCATCTATCTGTCCAGCCCTATCATGTGCTAATGGGTTTGTTCATAACTGGGCTATAATTAAATTCAAATTAGCACAACATTCAATCTGAGTTATATACGGTTTCGTTCATTCGCCGCTGCATAACTCTTTGCTCCTTATCTGCACTTGCTGCCAGGCGTGTTACATTCAAAGTGATTCTTATTGCTCCCTAACCTACCATTAGGCAGTTCCTTCCTTGCTTTTGAGCTCTAAACGCGCCTCCAAGCCATTCCATTTCTTCTTTTGTTGCAGGCAGCGGCTGATGTTTAGATACAACAGACAGTAATATTTATTTGCTCCTAAATCGCAGTGATTAGTCTTATTGTATTTGCGATTAATTTGAAGGGATACAGAGATTTTATGGCTCTGTTAGAAACTTTAATTTTAATATAAAACTGGGCGATGTTGAAGGTGCCAAAGCATTTCTCCTTTCATATCTTTTCAAAACTTAATTAGGTAACAAACAGGAATGGAAAGGAACAGACGAATATTTCTCAAACATTTATATGGTTATATGGTTCTTAATGCCATGCGCTGCTGGATATGGGCCCAGACTAAAATACTCCGATATTGAGAGATGGGGGAAATTTAACCTGGAAAAGAACTAGAGTAACCAATAACTTGGAATTTGAATGGACTGTACAGAAGCAATCAAGACACTGACATCAACAGGGTTGTGTAGAAATGCCTTGAGAAGGTATTTACTATGCTTAAGGTAAGGAAGGTGTGTACTATGCTTAAGAATATAAGAACAAGTTGTACCTATTGTGGGTATCAGAACATAGAGGAATAGAAGGCAGATCACGGAGACAGTGAAGTCGGAAACAACATAATATCCCAGTAATTGAGAACTGAGGAAGAGGAACTTTGAATGCAGTACACGAACATTCCAATATTGCGCTAGGGTCGTACAACCCAAAGAATGCGTGAACTTATCAATGCCTCAATCGTCAATGCGTCAAGGCGCGCAAAATAATGTTTTCCCCACTAAAATTAATTGGCCGAAACCTAAAACCTGACTAATAAAATCTTAATCGTTCTGAATCTCATTTGAAGTGCAAAATGGCCGCGAACGAGGAACAAAGGAAGATGCAGAGAGCAAACACCAAAAATTAATGTCGCCGTAATTTAACACCTGCCCGTTCAAATGTTTCTTTTGCGTCCTCATTGAACTGACCTTATCGCAATTATTTTGTTTGTAGATATTATTTAAAGTTTGTGTCCTTAACAATAGCGTGGTATCGACATAAAGGGAAACATAAAAGAAAAATAGTAAAGATTTGTCTTGAAATTGTACTTTTAATGAAGCAGTGAAAGCCATTCGAAAACATTTGAACATCGAACGCTGAAATGAGATGTCGGGGTTTTTTATATCTGAAGAAAAAAGTTCATTTACCATGAAATTAAAATTTAGTCCCTATTAAACACATTAAACATTAATTGTTTATGCCTATTAAACACCAATTTAAAGTTTACCTTCTTAAAATCAGCCAAAGGCAGACAATCATAACACGATCATACTATTCATATTATGTATATAGTACTTTAAACACTGCCTGATTCGGAAAGTAGGCGAAAGAACAAATTGTTGTTTATAATTGTTGGTGAGTGCCGCCGACAATTCATGAGCAATCGTCTAGTCAGCTTTGCTTTAAAGTTAGATTTATGGAAGAACTTTCATAGTTTTCAATTTTTGTGTTCATTTCTTTAGCAAGGTCGTTCGAGAATTTGTTGTACAATTGTTCTTATTATTTGTAACTATTCACATAATGTGAATAGATCAAATAATTTAAATAAGTTTAAAGGACAAATGAGAACTGTTATGTAACCTTCAATCAGAGCTCTAAATTTTTCAACGAGGATTGAGAACAACTGTCTGTGATGTCTGCTATATAGCCAAACATAAACACAATTATCTCTTTAATGGAGTGGAAACCAGACAAAGAATAATAACTTTAAACGAACATAATACAAAAAATATATAATATCAATCACGTAACTTCTGTGAAGAGCCAGAGAAGGGGAATGAATGAGCTCGAATCTTTTAAAATCGCAAAAGCAAAGTTATTCATAATTATTTAAAATATTTAAATAAGGGAAATATTTCACTAGGTTCCTTCCCAATATTCCCCTTGATGACTTAGTTAAGATATTTAACAAAATACGCAGCTGCCCAACTCAGAGAAAAGGGCAATCGACTCTTAAAAGAGCTGCAAGACGTGGATGCGAAGTGACTCACACAGAAGACGATAATAAATTCATTCAATTTATAACCGGCAATTCATAAATTTATTAATGAATTAAGTTATAAGGTACGTTAAAACATTTCAAACAAACAGATACGAAAGGCAGAGAGAAAAGGAGTACAGAGTAGAGCAAAACGACAGACATGAATAAAGGAACATTCGCCTGCGAATATCGCTGGCTGCAGCCGCATTTATCCCGAGCGGCAAGGTGTAGATGAGGGTTCTCATCTGCGCGGAGCACCTTGGAGAAAATGAAATCATTGCAAACACCACAAATGATGATCAGTGATGATCGCTATAATATATCAATCTCTATATGTGTGCATAAGACGCAGTAACGGAGGCGACGTGGAGCGGCCCGGGCCGGGATTTCGCTAAGTACCAAGCTCGCTCTTAAAATTCCCAGAATCACAAAAACCCGATTTAAAGTAAAGCGAACGTATTCGCCGCATATCGAAGCAGCGAGCTCCTCTGTTAGCTCTTGTTAGCCGTTGTTATTTATCTTGTTCGTATTCCGCTCCTTCTCTTCTTTGCTGTTGTTATGTATGGTTTGTTGTTGTGCTGCTTCGAGCCTTCTTCGCAACGCTAGGATAAAAATAGGCTCGTAAAACTCTGGTGATGTGAGTAACAAACAACTCTTAGCCTAGTAGCCTGCCTTCAGCCAGAGCATCAACATGCTGATGATTAGCATCCCCGTAATCAGCACGCGAAGCACAGCCCGTCGTCGATGCAGCCTCAGATTGCACCGTGTGATCAGACACCGAAATAAAGCGGAATTTAAAATTAATTAAGTTGTCGTTCTGTGCTTCTACCCAATTTATTCCTAATATGACACCGATTATGCGAAATATGTTCACTAATTAACGAACAAACACCATTTCGTGGCCGGGCAGAGAACTGCTGGTGCTGCCTCATCGGCTTGGCCTTGGACGGTTCGAATCGGCTTTTTTACGACGTATTCGTGCATAAATCGTTCCTGTTACTGAATGATCGCTGTCGGTATTTTATCTGGTGGAATCTGTCCGTGGAAATGCGTTGTTAATCTTGTGAAAAGCTGATTTTATTAATCAATTTCTCACTAACAGATGTCGTTACGGAACCAAGCATAATAAAAATTGTTTCAGAATCAAAAGTTGTGAGCGCTTTAAATTCGGTTTGCACGGAGCCACGTGGATAAAATTGCAAAGTGGTTCATTGGCTTTTGACGGAGAATTTTTATGCATCAAAAAGTATCAAGCCAAAAGTTTTTCGAAGGATGCTTTATAAGGTTCTATAAACTTTTATGCTTAGTTGAAAATATCTGGTAAGTTTGTATATAAGGGATGCTGTGACTTTAAATCGTAAATAGTTTTTAAGTACTTTAGTAATTAATGCGTTAAATAGTATATTTTAAGATTAAACTTGCTTTCAAAAAGATGTTTGTCTTGATTGGGAGAAACCACATATTTGGATACGGTAATACGGATATATATAATTGTATGATAAATAATTAAAAGCCTCCCACATATTCCATTAGAGCATCCAAAACATTCAACTAACTGGAACGAATGCGTCTCATGAGAATACTTTTTATTATTTAAACGGGGAGATCGAGCAGTTCGACCTAGTAGTCTGTTGTGCCCCATTCCTATTCCTGTATTTTCCAGCTTATTCAGTGAGCCTTCTTTTTCGGATGCTTTTTCTTGAGTCTGTATTCATTATCTTCCGATATGGCAAGAGGCGTTATACGACACTAGAAGGAACTACTCGAGCATGCTTTTGGATGTGGTTGAACTGATGGGCTCAGTGAACATCACGACGTCACCTTATTGGCTCCTCTACACCAATTCTTCATTGCTTTGAACTCATTCAATATAATATCATGTAATGTAATATATGCCAAAGGCTACATTCCAATTGTACTGACGTCTGCAGTGCCAAAACGAGGAATTCTACCTTGCAACTGTCCCAAGCGAGAGTTCGTTTTTATTGCAGGGGCTTACAACTATTTGTGGAATTTCATTGTAGAATATATTGTCTTAGTTGAGTTGGGTAGACATCCTTAAACGTGAGCTCGTTCAATGACTGCATTTCTTGTGGGTGACGATTTGTTTCTCGCACGAAGCCACGAGAAGACACCGTTAAACCACGACTACGGGAAGTTCTGGTTATTTAAGCAATCGAAATCTCTTCTCTCTCTTATAATATTAATATATATATATAAATATATATATATATATTAAATATCTATTCTTCTATATATATAAAAATAAATTGTCGAGATTTTATAACTCAACCGATTTTCGAACGAGTATGAGTGCGAGTGGAAAGGTCTACTTTCACTGATGGAAACACTCCTAGAAAGTACATACTATTTTGTATTTGGGCCCTACATAAGGCACAATTTTGTAGCTCCAATTTTGATGATGGTTCGCACCAAAAAGGACTCTTCGCCAAAGGAACACGAAGCATGCATTATCCGAATTACATAAATGATAATGATAAATTAATGTTATGCTGCTATATCTTTTACAAAAATTGGTTGTACCTTTACAGAACTAAACAGGGAAATCAAAATTAGTACGATTGATAGTTAAAGATGTGTGGAAACTAATTTGCACTTCCTTGTTTTCACTTACTACTACTGAAATTATATAAATTAAGAGAAGCCTATGAAATTTTTTTCATTATGGAAGTAAAAATATTTAAAATTTTTTAAACGTCAATTTTAAAATATAAATAAAATATATCAACCATTCTTGAAATGAAACCATACAATGTCCGTCATACAAGGAAGTAATGTTTTGGCCACATCAGATATTTTATAAATTGTTTTCAATTGTTGTAGTTTGAGAATGTTAACAGTGAATGCAATATATAATTAATATTCTCAATTTTTTTTTTTGTTGCGGCAAACGGCAAAAAGATCACAGCGAAAATAGGTTATTTTTGCATATTAAAAAAGAAAAGCATATTATAAAAGTTACTGAAGGGGGGGAAATATACGAACGTGTACGTTAAGAATTTTATTTGTCGTAATATTTCAAAAATAACTGTTTGAAGTAGCTCTCATTTGTATTTCTCATATCATTGGCAACTATTCCAGGCTTCTATGGTGATAACGAAAAAGTGCTCACCATTCAAATATGCAAAACTTTGTTAAATAATGCTTTTATTACGACCCATTCGACCAGATAAATTAAATTAATAATATTTGAAATGAAGCAATTGTTAAGAGTGAAAACTGAAAGCAATTGAAATCGATTTGTTATTTTGCTATATTTTTCATTTATCTGATGTTTGCTCAAATTACTCTTATTTATTTCAATTAAATTGAGTATTTCGATGTTTCATTAAAACACGAATTTCTGAATATGATATCCATTAAAATCAAATATGGAATGCTTAATCGTTTCGCTTCTCACTGAGTTTTCGCAGTGTACAACTTTGTCAGCATGGAAAGACTGATTGAGGTAGGATTTGGAATACTTCACGAAAACTTAACTTGAAGCCCGTCTTCCATTGCGGCAATAGAAAAAAATAACTATGAGCATCCCGAGGTGTGGAAAGCTATGTCACGATTCCATCGTCGCAACGCGTCGAAGGTAGACTCGGAGGGTCGAGCCTCAAATTGATGCTTCAAAACTAGCTGTTGTATTCAGCAGTGTTTAATTTGATCGAAGTCGTGTGAGTTAAACGAGATCGATCTGATCTTCCACACAACTTACAGTTGGACAAATCAGAAATATTAAAAACCGAAGAAGAAGAGACGGAAAACTGCCTGCTCGAAACGAGGTGATTAACATACATATTTAGCACTCATTGTTGCTCAGGGGAATGTGAAGAGCGGCGACTAAGCAAGTGCTGCAGGACCTTATTGCTCACACACATGTACGCGTTTCGACGGTGTAGTTTCTTATTGTTGGGGCGAAATTTATGGCCCACAGTAAGCACCTCGTACGATGCGCTGAAGCGTTGAAATGAGACTGCACTGAATACTGCGCCTGGTTACCGGGCAGCAGCGCAACATATTTCGGCGATTTGTTTATTTTTAAGCTATAATTTAAGCCATAATTGTGCGCCAGCGGGCAGAATTCGTAACTAAACTGCAAATTAGCAGCCAATTCAACAGCCGATTAATAACCATAATTATTGGTTCAATCTGACGACGAGAGACGACGGTAATTGTGATACAGAAGATGATGATGTCGGAGACGGTGATAAAAGCGAACATTATGATGACGAAACGTTTGCAAGAAGGACGAGAATAGCCAGAAGATGAGCAGTTGAGCAGCGGCGATGCAGACGCGACTCTGCACTAAGCAAATTAGCGAGGCAGTAAAAGTTAATGTGGCAGATATGGCAATGCTGTTTGTACAGAGGCGGACTAAGCGGGCGCAGGGTATTAAAAATAACTTATACAAAAACCTTCCTGGCTTTAATGTGAACAACTGTTGATCGTGAAGTCAACTTTACTGACTGATTTAGATTCTAGCTTCTTTATTAGCGTTATGCAGCTTTATTAGCGCATAATAGCTACTTAATGGATTGACAGCTCTCGTATATAGAATATTAATATATTAACATTAAAATAAATTTACAAAAAAAATTAGAAGGTATGGAATCTTATTAAGGCTAAGAAAAATATAGTTTTTAAATGAAATCCTTCGAGAGCGGTGAATATATTTGCCTCATTTATTATGCGGCTAATCCGGCCCTACGTTTAGCAGTGTTGCCCGCAACTTAATGAAGCCCGGCAGAGACCTCAAATTGCACTCAATTGCCAAATCGTGACACACGGTCAGCCTGTGCACAGTAATTTTTACATCAAATCAAATACTGCGCTACATGTTATCACAATTAAAATGTAACTCAGCCACACTCAGAACTGAAGCAGCAGTTGAAGCCAGTTCTGAAGGCTTCACAGCCCGCAACAGGAAATCTTTTCATGGATAGCATTTAATGCAATCGATTTGGCTCTTCAGGGCGACGATAATCTATACAAACACTAAATTGGGCTTAATATCTGCTTCATTAAACAGCAAGACTTCTTCCATTTATCTTTCGAGTACGTTTTAAGTTTCAATGAAAACTTGTGGCGTTTTCAAAATTCCTCCATTAAAATTGTATTTGATATTTGGCTAAAGCATGAAATTAAGAGCGCATTCTTAATGACAATAATTATTTTTCTAAAGCCGAAACAAAAAATATATAATGCAATAACTATTCCTGCATTCCTTTGAATCTTTTCATTTATGTACGGATACATATTGATCTCCTCAGGCGCAAAGAAGCATCCAGCAATAACAGCGGAAGCAACGAAATGCAGTGTTGGCTGCCGTAATCTTGCTGGTTGTTGGTATTGGGCGCCAAGTGGCAATAAATTATGCAATTAGGGCTGCACGATTTCAAACGTGTCGATTCCAGTTAACATTTTCTTAGCTTTTATTCCCGTATAACTCTTACTGCTTCATTTCCATGTCAGGCTCCCAAATGCTGCCCGTTGAGCTACATTCATACATGTGTAGGTATGTATATGATTACAGCCTGCTGCAATTTGCAGTTTGGTGTTCGATCGCAACCTCCACATACGTATTTACTACATAGTCCGTATCCATTGGCGTAGCTAAACTGTTGTCGTGGGGAGTTATAATTGATACATCTTGAGAAACTACACATATTGGTATATATGAATTTGTTAAACTAAATACACTAAAATCGAAACAGAAAATATTTATGACTGTTTTTAAACATGGCTAACAAAGTAAATTTAGAGTATCCTTAATTTAATTACGCTAACATAAAAACGACCATATTTAGTTCATTAAATCGAACTTGGACATCATAAAATAAAATAATTATTTTATATATTCTTTAATTACAAATGACACTTTCGTACTTACAAATGACGTTTTCTGATTTAACTATTCTGAATTACAAGTGACGCTTTATGAAGTACAACTGAAAAAAGTGAAGTACTCGATAGATAAATAGATAAAATAAATCCTTCAAGCCTTAAACACTGAGGAAAGTATTGGATCATTATCTAAGAGAGATATTATCTAAGAGAAAGCACAAACGAGGGAGAGCGGCTTCACGCTTGTCATCATGTCTGCAGCAAATAGAAGGAAGGTCAACCAACTCAGCCCAGTGCATGCTCACTGGGAACACTGGCTAACTAAGAACAGCTTAAACTACTTTCCTTGACATTTGAAACGCCTTCGAAAACAACTTGCCTTATGTAATTTTAGAGACGATTGAGTGTAGGAAGGTGGACACCGTAATCTACAGGTCGATCAAAGCAATGCTCAACTCTAGATCCATGGCATCAGAATATTAAAATACTGAAAATGACATCAGAAGATTTGCTAAGATGGGGCCGAACATAAGCCAATCAAAAAAAACCATAGTAACCTTAACAAGGAAACGGAAGTTGCAAGAATTGCTCGAGCTGCATGACACTGCTCGATGATACAGGCTTCAATGTCAAACCAGAACTAAAACACTTGGTTTCCTAGACTCCAAATAAAAGTCAACGATGTCGCTAGATATTGCAGGAGACCAGCGTTTAAGACATGGTGATTCCTTGGTTATATTATGCGCTGGATGTACACTGTTATTGTAAGGCCTACAGTCACCTATGGAAGTATTGCAGTGGTGGGCGATCTCAGCTGTCAAGGTTAGGAATTCCCTAAACATGCTGCAAAGGCTTGCTTGACTTAGCAAAACGGTCGCGGGGAGAATATGCCCAACAATTGCGATGGAAGCCCTTTTGCAGTTTTCTACTCTACACCTTGTTATAGAGTGACACTCGTTAAAGTACACTGACGGCTCTAGGACACCTGATGATTGAGAGGCAGGCTTTGCGGGACTTCGTACTATGCACTGGGAAAGCGCGGGGAATCACTCATTATATTCCAGACAGAGGACCTAGCAATCAATATCTGCGCTGATCTTAACGTCAGAATTGAGAAGCATTAAAACCGGTAAACATACTGAGCTTCCAGAGCAGCAGAAGCCTCTAGTATGTTAACAAACTGTAAATACAGGCATATGAAGGAGCACAATAGAGACAATTAGTCAAGGCGTCTTATTTACCCCAACTAACTAATAATAATAGATAATAAATGTACTAGACTTTACTATATTTTAGTTAGAGATAGAGATAGAGATAGTTAGTTAGATAGAGAAATTCTGCAACTGTGGAAATGAGTTTTGTGATATTATGAGAATCGCAGTGAACGATTGGTTCTATATTATTTCAACCAAACTACGTAAACGTGTACTACGTCATGACGACTGCAAAGCATGCAAAATATTTGCAAAACCCGTGCGTACAGTTTCAATTTAGTTTTAGAAATTTAGAATTTTCAGAATATGAATTTTTTTTTAAAAATTTCAAAAGATGTCGCGAACTATTTACCTGGCAACCTTTACGTAATAGTAAGGAAACAAACCTAGGTTGACATTTCCAAATCAGCCATTTTTTATTGAGAACCCTGTCTATTATTTTCTTGGACGGAATTGATAAAACTTTTTCTCGTTTTTCTTATCTTATTTTCTATTTGTGTTGACCAAGTGAAAAGTGTTTTATGCTTCTAAACGGAGAAGTTAAGTGTTAATTAGTTTCAGCAATCAGGTAAACATAAATACTAGAATTTATTTTCCAAATAAGCAAACTATTTCGTCAAATCTTGCAGGTTTTACTTATTCATACGATTTGCAAGTATTTAACTTTAATAAGGTGAGGGACTTAGCATAAATATTGGCAAACAACTCAAATTTTCTTTAATATCTTGGACGATTTTTTATGAATAGTAATGGGTTCGATATTGATGATATTTTTATTTGCGTTTTAATATAAACAGCCCTGTTATGAGCAGCGTTCTCTTTCTGCTTTTTGTCATCGCTCAACGCGACACGATACCAAATCAGCTGTGTAAATCTGTAGAATGCACTGTATCTGAAGACTTTATGGAATATATGACTGCGGAAAACTATTAGTGAAAATAATATCAGTGACATTGACGCTAAAAGTAAAATAAATATTTGAGTTTTATATAATTTCCTTCAAATTACTATTTAAACCAAAATCGACACTATAGTCGTCTTAAATACAAAGAAAACAATGTATAGAAACTTTACAGATCGCCATCATCATCATTTGGCAAATGTGAAACTAAATTGAGCAGCATAAAATTGAATAGTTATGCATTAAACACATTGTCTGCTGCTGCAGCCCGCAGCAATAAACAGCAGCAAAAAATCGCTCGGATTTAAACACATTGGCAAAGCAGCAAACAAACGCAAAGCAAAACAAAACACAGCAACAAAGAACAACAACTTCGTTTTTGCTGCTGTCAAACCGAATTGCAGTAGAAATAGCCGGACAGCAGCAGCAAAATCATGCAGCAAAATCACGCAGCAGAGCTAAAATCAACTTTTTTCTCAACCTCCATAAGAGCCCATGTAATTTTGACACTTCCATTTTGCTGCGGGCTGCAGCAGCAGACAATGTGTTTAATGCATTACAAAGTCTCCTGAAACCTGCAGTTTTATGTTGAGGTCCTTCGCCGAGCGTGAACAAATACACAATGTACGCTTTTTAGATAAAATGTATAATTAATACACCCTTATTTTTGAATGAAAAATGGTTAATAATTTTTTTTCTAATTTTTTGTTTTAATTAAAAAAAAACAGTACGTTTTCTCCATAAGTTTCAGTTAAAATTTTCTTTTGTGATATTCGAGTTGTGTATTCGAATATGGCAATACCACATTTTCTCATATTGCTTGTGAAAAGACGTCAATTTTTTCCAATGGTTAATGATAATTAGCACCAATTATTTACGTACGTTTTCTTGTTTGCCTAGCATCTGATCAGTATTCGAGTATATTCCAAGAAATAGTTTTGTGATACAAAATTAACAAATTTTATCAAGTTAATTATATCAACACAAAAAATTCAACGAAACGCATGTGGGAATGAAGAAGTGGCAAAGTTATTATTTAACATTTAAGAAGATTTTCACATGCCAAGTGTTGAGCGTTTGTTGGAATATTTAAGTATTTGTGGAACTCTAGGGCGTTTCACTTCGCTTATACAGAGTCCGATATATTCATTCAGTTGTTATTTCTACTGCGGTGTACACGAAACAGGTTATACTTCTATTATTTGTATCTTAAAATTGTTTTTCTCAATAAATAAATTTGCATTGGCCAAATAATTTTTTTACGAATAATTGCAGGTTTGGTTCTTTGCTATGAATCATGCTCTGAAAAATTTAATATGTTCTTTGCTTAAAACTTTGCAAATTCATCTTATTTCCGAAATATTAATACAATTGCATTAAATTAATGATATATACTGGCCTAATCTACTGCGTGTATTATACGTCTCATAGTAAAACATACATATATGTAACTCTACTAGACAAATTAAGGTTAAGGAATATTTTGTTTAAATAAAACATTAAATGAACAACAATTTTTCATCATCTTCAAAATAAAGGCTAATAATATGTGAAGCTTTTTATGAAAGAGTTCAATTCAATTGGACTTTCTGATTCAACTTTCAAACTTAACATTATTTATTTTCGTTTTTCACATACCATTGTAGCACAAAACTAATCTCTTATCAGCAACTACCATGTCCACACGCAAAAAATCTTTGCTGAAAGTAATAATTCTGGGTGATAGCAGTGTTGGGAAAACATCGCTAATGAATCAATATGTAAGCAAACGCTTCTCAAATCAATACAAAGCCACAATTGGTGCTGATTTCTGTACAAAAGAGGTGGTCGTTGACGATCGAGTGGTCACGATGCAGGTTACTATAATTCCCTGTTATACGTAGCATTTAATTACAAATATAAAAACCCTACAGCTATGGGACACTGCTGGCCAAGAACGTTTCCAATCACTTGGTGTGGCTTTCTACCGTGGAGCCGATTGTTGTGTTCTCGTCTACGACGTTACAGCGCCTAATTCCTTCAAGAACCTCGACTCCTGGCGGGATGAATTCTTGATACAAGCCAGTCCACGCGATCCCGAGAATTTTCCATTTGTTGTCTTGGGCAATAAAGTTGATTTAGATAATCGTCAAGTAAGTTTTCAAATCCAATCCCTAAAAAGCAAATATTCCAGTCTCCATTAATGCCATATCAAACAGGTTTCAACACGACGTGCGCAGCAGTGGTGTCAGTCCAAAAATGATTTGCCCTATTATGAGACTTCAGCAAAAGATGGTATTAATGTGGAACTAGCGTTTCAAACTATTGCTAAGAATGCTTTGGCTCAAGATGCAGAGGTACGAAACATTAGTTTTCATTTTAATTCTCATTGTTAAATACAAAAATTTTTATAGGTTGAGCTTTATAATGAATTTCCCGATCAAATCCGCCTTAATACCGATAGAAATAATCGCCCTGGTAACGCTGATAATTGTCAATGCTAATGAAAGAACTTGACAAGCAGCCGCACCCGTTAATGTGAATAGCCGAATTACTCTACTACAGCGAAGAAACTGCAACCAAAGAGTGTTAATAAGTTAATTATTATATTATTAATGCTCTTTGATGCAACATACATATGTATATCATGCAAAGGTACATATGTATGCATGTATGTGTATATTTCAAAACCAACCAAAATTAAAGCAAAACAACCATGAACCGTACAACTACGCTTGAAGCTGAAATTATTTTATAGGAGGTCTTACAGTTAAAAAGCTAAATTTGCTCAATACTTCCACCATCTGCAAATTATGTGAATAGTTATTAAAATTTTTGAAATTATAATTATTTGAAATTTACTTTTCCAGTTTATTTAAAGTACGATTTAACGCTTCATGACTTTCTTGTTATAATTATTGCACTACAAACATTTATTTTAATAAATAATATTTTTTTTTATTCAAACATATGTACATATCTAATGACTATCTGGGTACATGAGCATTTTTCTTTTTGGGCATTTATTATTTATTTTTTACGTTAATTAAACGGCAATCAGTTCTAGATCAAGTGCAGATTCAATTTCATCTGTTGAATCTGCAATTTATAAAACATCGGTTTTTTAATACTCTTGGGTGAGTGTCTGCGTTACTATTTGTAGTCACCAAAAAGAGGCGTGTTTATATTATATTATTTAATAACCGCAACTGCAAACCTGAAATCGTTGTACATTATTATGTACAGCGGATGATTTTCGAAAATTTTTATCTTAAGATACAAGTTTATTAAACAACTATAAATAACAATAGTTTATTAACAACTATAAAAACATAATTATAACAAAAATCGCATAACAAAATATCCCTTTATAATTCCCACTATTTCCAGAGTTGCGAACTTTGCAACTGCGAAGGTTCTTTTTGAGATTTATGAAGTTATGATTGTTTGTTCATGGCTGATTACAGACGTTTGGTATTTTGTATGGTTAACAAACAAAAAATATCGACTGTCATTAAACAATAATCAGAAACTAAAGCGTGATCTAAACATTGCATAAGTAAAAAATCAAAGTCAGAGGAATTTAAAAAATGTCAAAAAATGAGTGTATTTTAAAATACATGCGTACATATACAAGGAATTACTGAATAAAAGGCGGATTTAGAGTACTTGCAAGCAGTGACGGAAAAAACTACATAACACCAAGGAACAGTAATTAAAAAAACGAGTTGAAACTCGAATAGATTCGAGTATAAAAAGTGTGTTTTTCATTTTGTTGTCACATTTTTCTGCCATATGATAACCGTGTTTTTGCAAGTCAGCCGCGATTCTAAATTGTACACAAAAAAAAAATTTCTGCGAGGTCACAGTGTGTGAATCTTGGAAAGCATCATCATCGTCCCCTCGGATAACATAACCATGCAGACACGTACAATTAGTCCAGAAATCAAGCCACTTGGATAGAATTGAGTCTTGGGTATCTCAGCAGAGGAAAATCGATTTCTATAAAAAACAAAAACAAATAGAGAAAACAATACGGTCGATAAGCGACAATGGCGAAAGGTGAGCTAAAACAAACTATAAGTATTCGATGAGATGATTAAGATACAGGCACTATGCAGCCACATTTAAAAAGCCTTCTTATACGTCTTTATTGCTAGCTCTGCAGCGTAGACCTACAACTTCAAAGTATTCTCTTGCATGACGTCTGACATGAACATATTTATATGACCACATGTAATACGTGAGGTTCCGAAGGCCACGAACTACATAAAAAGTTTAATTTCAAAGCCAATGTGCCCGTCCATCTGACTGTTTGCCTAATCCAAAATTAAAACCATTGTAGACGCTGCACTCTTTTAATTGGTACGATATTGAGCATACCAAGCACGTTGGTCAGACGACTAGAGTCGTTATGTTACTTATCTAAACGAAAAACGGAGAAATGTTAGATCTGTTGAAAGGGAACTTCGATGCTTAAACTGGATATATCAGACTGAACTTCTCTTCAGGAAATGCCGAAATCAATTCAAAACGAACCGTCTACTAACGGTTTCTCATATTTTCCGCAAAGTGTCTGCAATCTCCATGGTCTTCCTAAAAGGAACCACCTATGAAAACTTACATATTTCCGAAAAATTCATATAATATCTATACATGTCAGTAGTGCGTATTTACAATAGCCTGTAATTTTATTTTTAGTTTCGGCGTTCGGTTCGCATCCATGTTTTTAACGGAGTAGTTTACAAATCGTCCTGCACACAATGCGAGGTAAGTCGAGCACAATGTTATTAAAAATGAAGCCAGTGTGGATATCGGGGGCCGGAATATACGCTACATCCGTTGACTGAGTTAAGATGTAATTGATTGTAATTTCTCCTGAATTCATGCCGAATTTAAAGATGTCATAAAAGAGGCGCACAACGAATAAAAATGATAATAAAATTTCAGCTTCAGATTTAGTATAGGCATCATGATTCGCTCTCCTCTAATCGTGATTCCACAAACAGACGGACGGACGAAATCGTGGCAAAATCGACTCAGACGCTGATCAAAAATATACACACTTTTCTATCACGATCGGAAGCAAAAAGTAAATACACACCCATTCCTGCTAATATAGCGTATAATAATAATTTATGTCGTATGAAAATGGAGTTGGTGGCTAGTGAATCTATTGACTGACATTTGGCTCATTCTTAATACTGTGATTATGCACAAATAGGGATGCAATTAACAACTTCTTTGAACTTATGAAATGAATACCGAAAGAAGTTGTTTGTTCATCTGCTAATGTGTTGATCAGCCTTTACATCACCACCATTTCATAATGTTAATCTGTTATATATCTTCACCATGCACAACAAGGTCGCCGGATTCCGCTGCCATTACCCAACACCGGGTCAATGCATCGCAAAACGAATAGCTACTATATGCGCGGAATTATTTTAATATCACTTGTTCTATTTATTCTTCTGCATGTTGTATTCAATATCAGTGAGTATAAATCCATTACCACATTGTGTTATTAGCGGTTGAAGATTATATATGTAAGCATATATGTATTCATATAGCTGAAATACGAGATCCTGTAATGAGCGAGCCAACGAATGATTCTACTGCCGCTATAATGTCCATGGTGCCATCGGTTTTGCATAAATTTCTGACACCGCGATCTAGAAATCAGACTTTCAACGGAGGCTGTGAGTTGCTCAGTGTTGTTCTAATCATTGTTCGTTATGCATAATAAATTTCTCTTCAGTGCTACAGAATGGCAGCGGACACAGTTACATTAGCGGTGTTTATCTAGATGTCTATCAGCCACCAAATATAACTGAGATTCAGCAACGAATCGCCAAGTATAATGAAATGCAAACGGTTCTAAACGAAGATATATTTGGGCCACTCCAAAATGATTCTGTGATAATAGTGGTACAGGTGAGCTCGCTTAAAGTTTGCGCCAGTTGCTAATAAATTGTGTTGCCTTAATACAACTACGGATTGAGGACATTTTTTCTACATAGCTCTTAAAACATGTTTTATTTCGATTGACTTTTGCCTGTAGCCAAACGAAGGAATACATTTATATGTCTTTTAATATGTGTGTACGTTCAAATAATATTTATTTATTTCAACCAATTGTACAAAGAAGGTAAAAAAGCCTAAACTTAACTGTGCTAGATAAATTGCAAGGCTTAATACGCTCCATTGGCCAAAACAAATATAGTCCAAGTTTAGATCCAAGTATAAAGTAATCACAAAATATTAAAAAACCAAAATTGTTCGATCCATTATCAAACAGTGCTCCTTATGATTTCATATATTCATTACTGGCTCATCTCACATCTCAAGTGAAATAAGTCAAAAAGAAGAAGACGTGAAGCGTGTTCGCTTATTACCCAATTAGTTTCCTCCATGCATTCCCACTTCAGCCACATTGGTAAAATACCAACAAGAATCAACCATGATTTCTCTGTGGTTAATCTGCAACTTCTTCCTTTTCTAATTGCAAATACGAACTTAATTGAAATTTCCCTTTCTTGTTGCAGGTGCACACACGGGTTACTTACCTACGCCATTTAATTGTAAGTCTAGCGCAGGCCAGAGACATTTCGAAAACATTATTAATTTTTTCACACGACTTCTACGATGAGGAAATTAATGACTTGGTTCAAACCATCGACTTTTGCAAAGTGATGCAGGTGAGTGAAAAGTCTACGAATCGCATTGATGTACATTCTGACCCTTGTTCTGTTACAGATTTTTTATCCCTTTTCAATACAAACACATCCCTATGTATATCCGGGTATTGATCCAAACGACTGTCCGCGCGACATAAAACGGGAACAGTAAGCGAAAAGCCATCACTTCCCTTGTTCCTATTCTCAAACTTCCTTTTTGTCTTCAAGAGCGATAATAAAGAAATGCAATAATGCTCTGCATCCCGACCTCTACGGACATTACAGAGAGGCAGCTTTCACGCAAACCAAGCATCACTGGTGGTGGAAAGCTAATAAGGTCTTCAATCAGCTGGACGTGACTAAATGTCATAACGGTTTGCATCTTATTCCTGCTGTAATCTATGGAATCACTAATGAGTTGTATTGGCGCTGTCTAGGTCTGGTGCTGTTCCTCGAGGAGGATCACTATGTTGCCGAAGACTTTCTGTACCTACTCAAAATGATGCAAGACCGCACCAAAGATTTGTGTCCGCAATGCAACATATTGTCACTGGGAACATATTTGAAGACGTTCAATTACTACACCTACAACAGCAAAGTAAGTGCCCACAAGTTACTGCGAGAGCTAATTACGTGTATAACTTTTTATATCGGGCATTCATTCGTTCCTTATTTTGTAAAACAGATAAAAACCGCAAACGGTTCGGGCAATCTCAAATTCTGCAATAATTTCCCTATATTATTTTAAATAATAAATTGATGTTAGAGAAAAGAAAAGCGATTAGGGCACACATTTTATTCACTTGTAGACGTTGAGAGACTGTAACTGCCTTTTAACATGCGGTTAAATATGAAAAATGAGTTTAGATCTTCATATCAATATTCAATGTGGGTGCATACACAAAAATGCGTACTTAAATTTAATTTATGTTTAGTGTATTTAGTTTAAGGACTTAAAAATGTGGAAAATGTCGATGATTCTGGTGGCAGCTGTACAATAAAACTGTAGCTTGTCTCCACAGCCTCTTTATACGCCACAAGTCCATCTTTTTAAAAGTTTGCGGTTGTTATTATGTTATTGCACATTAATCAATCAATCAAATGAGGCATAATTTTCGTTATACTTATTTTTCGATCCTTTGCAATCGCTGTATCCATGCAAACATACATTCAATGTATTTGTATGGAAATTTTCAGCGAGCCTGAGTATGCATTGTTTTTCGGTTCTTTATTTGTGTTCTTTGTTGAGTGATTTTATTATCTGTTCCCTACGTTTATGCACTGTCATCGCATTTCTTCCCCTTCACGAATTTCCTTTAATACTTTGTCTCATTTGCTTTACAATCAATCGTCTTCACACATGCAAATACATACATATTAAATCCTATTTTCAGACTAATAAGAAATCCTATAGCGGTCAGTATGCTTCCTCAGCGCTGATTTCTTCCAACAATTTTCTGTTAGGATATAACAAAAAGCGAAATTCACTGCAATTGTCCTCATCACTGTCATCGTCATCCTTGTTGTCATCATACAGTAATTTACAATCGCATTATACCGAAAACAAGGTTGACTCCAAAAAGTATGTCGGTGATACGACAACGAATACTAACACAAACAATTTAAATACCAAAACATATGCTAACGCACATCCGACCGAAAAGAGTTCGTCAGCACAACAGACATGGAGTTACCACGTTCTGCCGTCGTTGTACTCAGTCTATCAGAAGGTATCCTCGCTCAATTCCTCAAGTTACGAATCGCAACGCTTTGTTCTTCCTAACGTAAATTTGGCTCATACTTTGTTTGAAATCTGTTGTAATTTGTCTGCATTTAAAAGTTCTTAATCGATGTTTGTGAGCCTTTTATTGTGTGAACTTTAATTCTCCGTCTCTTTTAAACACTGCATGTGCTGTTCGCTTTTTATTTAATAACTTTATACAACTAAAAGACATGTTTTTATTTATTGTAATGCAAAATATTATATGCGTATGTAAACCTAATTTGTCTACACGTTTGAACTTTATATAAACTTTATTAATGGATATTTTTTATGGAATGGAAATCCGTGTGTACTTTTGTATTTTCCGTTTTCCGTTATATGTCTGTACGTGTGACTGCTGCTAGATGCATTGTTACTTATTTATTGCTACTTGTTTAGGTTGTTTATCGCATGTCCAAAGTACCAATTAAATCAAAAACAATGAAATTCAAAGAGGTATCTATCAATGTAGTGCTTTAGTACGTCTTTACATTATAAGAAGTAGTTATTTCAATTTAAGGCACATCTTCCTGGTCATTAATATTATCATTTAAAAGTGATTTCAAACGTTAGATTTACCATACATATATGTATAATATGTACATTGCTAACCTTTAAGACTGCGATTAGTTTAGATTATGGAAACCACTTTCAATTTTGGTCCACGCGGACGTCTTATTAGCTCCTTGTGGCTCCGAACGTCTTATTAGCTCATTCATGCGAGTCTTCTTAGTTCCGCGGACTTCTTATTAGCTCATTCCATGCGAGTACCATGCGCTTAAAACTAGTATAATTCCACGTGTTTGCTTTAATTTCATCAATCAATTTTCTCAATTTTATACAAGCGCCGTTTATTTATAATAGTTGAGTTCCTCATTACATTTTAATGGAGCTATTTCAATAATGTGTTTGTTTAAGTAGTTTTATTTTTTGAAAGATATCTCAACCTCTTCCGAGTTTTTATTTATTAATTAAAACAGTTCTTTCTAAATAGATATAGAGCAAAGTTTAGACGTTTATCTATGGCATGTTGTTGACTTTTCCTTGTATTTGGCCAGTTAAGTGATGTTTTATAGTATTAGACATCTTTATAATACTTTATTCAGCACTTCTGATAGATATAATACCGTAGACATCGTATTGTCCTCGTCGAAGGCTTTGTTGTAGAGAAATAAGATAGACGTATGTATTTGGAGACTTGACTTAAGGTGATCTGTTGTTGCTTGAAGGTCGAGGTGATGCCGTGGATAAGCAGTAAACACAACATGGGCTTCGCGTTCAACCGCAGCACCTGGGCGGGCATTCGCAACTGCGGCCGGCACTTCTGCACCTACGACGACTACAACTGGGATTGGTCATTGCAGCACGTTTCGCAGCAGTGTTTGCAAAGCAAGCTGCACGCGATGATTGTCAAAGGACCCAGAGTCTTCCACATAGGAGAGTGGTAAGTAGCCACGTCCGTCCTAATTGCTTTTTTTAATTACTTCACTTCGCTACGTAGCGGCGTCCACCACAAGAAGAAAAACTGCGAATCGAATCAGGTCATCTCGAAGGTGCAGCAGGTGCTGCGGATTGCGCGTGCCGCCGGCCAAATGTACCCCAAGTCACTGACGCTTACGGTAGCAAGTCTCATTAAAAAGGCCAAACTACGCAAGGGAAACGGCGGCTGGGGCGACAAGCGAGATCACAATTTATGCATGCACATGATCCAGCCGAACAAAGCAGTCACATCGCTCGCTGCAGCATCACAAAGTTGAAGCGGCAGCCAAGTGACGTCCCTAAACGATGCATGAATGTAACACACAACGCACGAAGCTTAAAAAAGTCGAAGTTCTTCGCTGGTAATAAATTAGCAAAGCGTGCGTTGGGTGTTTGCTACATCCAAACCTCTTCTCTCGTCTACTACATTTATTTATAAGCGATTGTATTCAAATTTCTGTGCGTTACTCATTTCAAATCATTTCCTTTTCATACGTACAGTTAATGAAGGGTAATTCCCCCCTGAACAAACACGATTAATTCTCGTTTAACAATGTTAACAATGCTCGAACAATACAAATATTTAGTTAATTATTGATGCAATTGCGATGCGTAGTATTAATTAGTTTAATTGAATTTTAGCCAAGAGAATGGAATTAACATAAAGTACTACGCTTCAGGCTGTCGTTTTTATTCAAAAGAAAACTCATAATTTTGTGTACTATTGGAGCATAACTGTAAGAATCTCACCAATTAAGGTATTATATAATTTTCCACGATATTATTAGCAGTTAAGTTTTCAACTTATTCCTAAGTGAACAAATTTTAACGTTATTTGTCAATCTAAAATTCACATTTTCTTTTCTTCCGTTAGAAATAGCAGGAAATATTAATTTTAGTTTCTTCCTAGTCACCCTCAAATTTATTTTAAACTATCTTCATAAAAAATACTTGTCACAATTATATCAATTTATTGTTTAAAAAAAAAATTTAATTCTTCGCACGAGATTTTGTGCATATTTATAACAAAGCAAACAAATTATCAGAAATGTAAAATGTAATTGGGAAAAATTAGTTCCGTCCGTTCAATGCTATTCGCTGTTTTACATGTTTAATACTTTGCCTTCAAAACGTTAAACACGTACTTAAAATTCGCGATATATTGTTTAGTAATTCTTGAAGATGAAAGAAAGAGGAAAACCAGGATCTGTATGTACATATATCCGTAGAATAGCCAGAAATCGTTAAGCTGCACATTTGCCAAAGTCGAAAGAAAGATAAATTATTATTCCACTGAAGTTTATGATTAAGCATCCCATAACGACAGTGGTTTTGACCAATTAAATGCTGTTCGATAGTAATAATGTAATGCGTGCGTCTAAGAAAATAAAGTTTATGTGATTTATACTCGCATTCACGCAAAAGCACTCACATATTTGATATTGTATACGTACAGTGAGAGATTACAATTTAGTAAAACATTTGTAAATATGTCTATAGACTTAAATTTGCTTGTATATTTATAAAGCATTGAATGTTACAAGAATCCAATTAAAATTGTAAAATACGTAGCCAAATTTTTGTTAAAAATATGAATTACAGTTTTCTAATTTTTTACATTTATAAAATCTTTTTATTGTTGTATCGTACATTTGAATATGCTAATTGTTATAAATTTAGAATAGCAATAGAAACTCTAAGCAGTTGTATTGTTTTCAATAGAATTTTCCCATCTTGTACATAAATCTAATTCACTTTCTAGTCATCATGAATATCACAAGTTTTAAAAGTGCTAATAGAAACATAAACTGCTTCAAGTGATTTATTAACAAACGCTAATAGGATAAGAGACTATTTTAAACAACCCATTTGTGCAATATATTCATATATTAAATATAGAAATTATGAAATAAATCATATGTCAATTTTATTACTGATGGTTCTTCATCAACTAAAAATAAATATATTTATGAATTAAATGAAAAAATAATTAAACTTTTCCGCAGTCATTTAAAGAACTGTGTTGTCATGAGCTTCTTCAGCAGCTGCTTTTCTTAATTGGAGTCTGGATATTGTTAAAATGTTTTGCTGTTTTGCTACTCTACGGACAAACGTTAAAATGCTCGGACTGGAAACGCAACGCTTTTCTACTGCTTTTAATAGTGCTCATGCTTTCAAAAGATTGCTTACTATCAGCAGTATTTTCGGTTAATTATTATTATTATCAGTTAATCTATTAAATCTATCAATAATTTAGCTGCATTTTTATCTTTAGCACCTTTTTGTCGTTATACTTCCTACTTCTTTGCCAAGAAGTAATTAGATCATCAAAACATTTGCAATTTTATACATTTTCACAGGAATTTTAATTATATACATATGTATGTAATTATTATTGACTTAAATAGCAAATTCGGTGTAAGATGAGGTCCAATGTCACTCTCGGCTTTATTTATTCCTTCTCTTTCGTTTGGTATTTGATTTAATTTTATTAATCAATTTCTCAAAACAAACCATTATAACCAAAAATATTTCCTTACCGATTTTTGTGATGCTGTTATAATATTAAAATATATTTCTCGAATGTTTGGTGAAATCGGTTGAAGCCGAGGGACAATTAAATTATTAAGGGACAGGGACAATTTCATGAAAAATTAAGTTAATTAAACTTTTTAATTGAAACTATTTCACATACAAGGAAGTCATGTTCAAATCAGATATTTTTAAAATAAAGAATTGTTTATATTGTTTTTGTTTATTGTTTGACACATGCATGATCTGATAAGTTTTAAAGTGAAAGATGCTGTCTGAACATATAAAGTATCAGGAGAGTAAAATGTAAAAGACCAACGGCTTCCCCGCCCTAATTCTTCAAAGTTGGAGACCATCTTTATTTTTAGTTCTCTCCGAAGACATCCCGCCATCATTAAAACGCAAGCTAGTAAGAATGAGTAGGAAGACGTCGTAACGGTTACTTTCTCCCAAACAATACGTGTGATCATAATGTACATATTTCTTTGCTCTCTGTCAGATATGAGCGCCTGATAACTTCATGCCATACGTATGATTTCATTGAATCCCCGTGGAAAAGTTGGATCGATTCAATGCTTTGCTTTCCGATTACTTTCTTCTGACTTGTTTTGTGAACAATCTAATAACCGTTATAAAGTCTTCGCACTCGTTCTCACCAAGAACTAGTTTGCAAATTTAAAGAGAGCGAATGAAGATGATGATGAAAGGTAAAAATAAGATGGCTTCAATTTTAAAGAATTAGGGCGGGGACAACGTCGATCTGTCGTGTTCTGCTCTCCTGATACTTCATAGTATCCGAATACACGAATTTAAAATCTAATGAAATCGAATTTACTAACGGGTTTTTGTCATCTATTATGAATCCTCTTTAAATACTTTTTCTTTTTACTATTTAGCTGTTTATAATAAATATTGCATTAGATGTCTGTGCATTGCTATGAATGAAACCGTTTGCAAGCGACGAAGAGGAAATTTTTGTTAATGTTTTTCCATTTAAGGTATGAGTGCGAATCAATTGACTGATATTGGTCGATAGACGATTGTTTCATATGCAATAAATAAAATTATGTGTTTTATTTTAAGTAAAATAAAAATGTATTGTTCATCCCTTAAATACTAATATATATTGTGAACTTTGTAAATACAATTTTTATTACATATAAAAATAATTATTCTTCACAGATTCTAACTGATACCCACTAGCTAAGCTACTATCTACTTATGTATGAATTATATAATAAATTGTACTCATTTGTCGTTTAGAACTTCGTATCGAAGTTTCGGCAGAATTTGCTTGGCTTTATATGCAAATACATACATATTCAAAAGTTTTTGTTTTCATTTACATATATGTATGTAGTAGTATTTTAGTTATTTATTAAATGTTTAAATTTCCAACGATAATGTTTTTAAACTGTGTATTTAAACAACTAGAAATCATGTCTATGTTTAATTCACTAATAAATAATTTTAATTCAAAGAGCTTTGATATTAAAATCGAAAACTATTCATATTACATCAATGTCAAAAAAATCTAAATTCGTTTTTTAATTTAGTCCTGCGATATCACTTATGTATGTTGCTTTGCTTCAACATCAGATAGAAAGCATCTGAAAATTGGCGTATCTGCAGGACGTTGAGATGTGAAAACTAATTTTGCAAAAATGATTCAAATTGAAATTATATCATAATATAATCAATCTTATGGCATGATATAATAATATAGCACGAGCCTGTGATCGGAGAACTTTTAACCAGCGTTTGTGGTGAAGTGTAGTTGGGAAAATACGGAACCTTTGTTGCTATTTTACTGTAGAAAAAACGCAATTAAATTCTGCAAAAAGATGAACCCTTATGAATTTGGTTACCTAGCAGTTTTTCTATACTTTTTTCTTATTTTAAAGTCGCTATTTTTTTAACTGCACAATTAGACAATTTTAAATCTTGCTTGATTGCGCGTGAAGGTCATCCATTGTTTTCGCTGGTCGAGACTCTTGTGGTCGAGTTTTATTCGCGCATTTGCAATTTGTTATATTTAAAGATTGCTCTAATCTTGGCCGTCCAAACGATCACTGGAATTCACGTTAGCTTAATCGATATAAGGCTGTATCGCTTATCTGCTTGCGGAACTATTCAAACTGTTGCCAATCCAAGTTGCTAGGTTTTATGAATCCTAAATAATTTGCTATTTGAACTTTGCACATTTTATTAAATGAGATGCTAAACGAAGAGAACTAAGAAAAGCAGTCTTATATCTTGCATTTGTAAGATTTTAAAATATGTGCGTCGCAAATTTCTCTCTGCAGAAAAACACTAATTTAATATTTCATGGCGCACAAATGGCAAATAAAATCTTTCGTCGATAATATTTTATAGTGCTTTGCGATATAATTTAATATACATATGCATAATAATAGCTGACACGGCGAACTACATATATTTCATCTCACCCAAAATATTTTTGTTTTGAACGGCAGTGGAATTATTACGTTTCGTGACGGTAGAACTATGCTCCCTCTCCTTGTTCTGCAAGACAACTACGGCACTCACCCTCGACAAAAGTCGATCTTATCAACCGGGAAACTAAGACGAATGCGGCGCTAAAGCAAGAATATAAAACTCGACACTATCTCTAGATACATATAATTACAAAATAAATTTTATTTATTATAATGTTTCTCGAATGCTTTATATAAGCCGTGACAATTCTTTGTATTGAATAGAACAAAATAAACACTCGCTCCAATATGACTCTCATTCAGACATTACTTTTGCTCATCTACGGAATCCTGCTGTTTGTCCTATATTTCTGCGCGGGGCACGAAGCGAAACTCTACGAAAATTACGCTGTCTACGAGGCGTTTCCGAAATCTGAGGAACATATGAATATCCTGCAGCAGCTGGAACGCAGTAGCGATTCGCTGATATTTCCTTTTGGCGTTTTTCCAAAGGATGGCGCAGTTCACATTGTCGTTGCTCCCCACAAGGATCCCGACTTCAAGTTAATAATGACCGCCAACCAAATCAAGTACAGAGCCAATGTGTTGAACTTGCAGGAACACTTGGACGCAATCGACGATCAGTTAAAGGATGGCGAAAGCGTTTGGCGAGGATTATTCAGTTACAATTGGAAATCATACAAGACTCTGCAACGAACCTACTCATGGATGAAGAACTTAGTATCGAAATTCCCAAGTACTGTTGATCTTTTAGACGTCGGCACAAGTTATGAAGGCAATAAAATTTATATAGTGAAGATATCACATAAGGACAACCAGACAAAACCAGGCATACTTTTGGAAGCTGGCTCTCATGGGCGCGAATGGATCTCAGCGGCTACCGCAACATATGTTATCAACTCCTTGCTGACTTCGGACGATGTGCGCATAAAGAATATCGCTCGAAGCTACGACTGGTACATTATGCCACACGCCAATCCGGATGGTTATGAGTATTCGCAAACCACTGACAGGCTCTGGCGCAAGACTCGAACACGCTATGGAATTTGCTTCGGGGCGGATCCCAACCGCAACTGGGGCTTCTATAATAAAGAGGTCGGTTCATCTTCTGATCCATGCAGCCAGACATATGCCGGTCCTCATCCTTTCTCTGAGGCTGAAACGTTGGCCTTATCTAATTTTGTGCACTCGATGAAAGGAAAAATTCAGCTCTACCTTTCTTTTCATTCCTTTGCTCAGCTGCTTCTGTATCCTTTCGGGTGTACCCAAAGGTTACCGGAAAATGCAAAGGATTTAGATATAGTGTCTAAAAAAACCATTGAAGCATTACAAAAACCGTACGGCACCAGATATTCTAGTGGGCCCATATATAGGACTCTGTACCCGGCAGCAGGTAGCAGCATTGACTGGGCTCACGCCGTTCAAGGCATCAAGATGGCTTTCACCTATGAGCTTCGTCCGCTCGCCAAGGGTCAACCCATTAAAGTCGGTATGCAGCTGCCCAAGGAGGAAATAGAACCAACTGCAAAAGAAACTTTGTTATCGATGATCGCGATGATAGAGGAAATCAAGAACTTGGGCTATTTTGATACAAAAGATATATAATTTAATACTTGTATATTTGTACTGTAAAATTCTTTAATGTATGAAGTCAATAAAATATCCAACAGAACACTCGTCATGGTTGTACATAATGAAGGTGCAAGTATGGAGTTACAAAGGTTATTTCAAATTTGCTCAATCCACTATTCGACCGTCTCTTGATAGATGATGAATGTTTGGACACTTTTCTCAACATTTTAACGCCATTATTTCCTTATTTTAAAAACATTCATAAGCGATCGTTAAATAAACAAATGTCAAAATGATCACAAAAATAAAATAGGCACGCGAATCTGTTATTAATGAAACTGAATCATTGCAATTAATACTATTCGCTATGAACATTTAAACTTCAGGTAGTTAGGCACCGTGTTCCATATTAAAAACCTTACATTAAAATGTGTATTAAAAAAATTCTGTTTCTTGTTTCCGAAATACGATTTTCTCTATCCAATCCAAATAAGCATAAATTTTCGTATACACACCAGGCGCATTGGGAGCAGCACAGAATTTTCCGAAAGATGTAATACCTACCACAAATTTTACACAATTGTACTCGGGCACTTCAACATGTAGAGGACCGCCTGAATCGCCCTGGCACGTATCTTTGCCGCCTTCCAAACGGCCAGCACACAGCTGTTCATCGATTATACCACGTGGTAAACGACGTTCCTGGCTATATAGAGTCTTGCAAGCCTTATGGTCTATTAGGTCTAAATCTACTTTCATCAATTCATCTGATTTGGGGCCCGAAAACTGCGTTCGACCCCAGCCAGCAGCTACGACTGAACGTATTTTCATCTCAGGCAACTGCCACAGACAAGCAGGACGAATGTTTGTAGAGAACTGCACACGATTCGTTAGTTTTAATAAAGCGATATCGTGGTAGTATGAAGAGGATTTATACTTGGGGTGAAGAATAATGATTAGGATATTGACATCTTGTTGTTCTTCCGTAGTGTGGTTGATATTCGGCGAACCTAACCGCACCATATCCGGTGGCTTTCTAAAAAATAAGTCATTATTCCATGAAGTTGTTGTCAATTGATATCGCGTACCGCGAAAGCTTACCCCGCAGAAGTTGCACAATGCGCTGCTGTAAGAACAAAGAGCTCGCTTACTAAAGTTCCTCCGCAACCAAATTTGACACCATCGCTTTCTGTCCAACCTACTGCAGCCTAGGTTTAAATAAATGTCTTCTTTTGTTGGTGATAATTAATTTATTTACAACTTACCATATGCGGGTATTCGTCTGCACCGGTCCTCTCGCCATTTACAATCATAGGTACACTGGAGACACACATATTGTTGGAAAAAGTGCGCGCTTCACCGATTTTCACATCTTTGATTGAGCTATAGTATTCTTTGCATTCTTGGAAAATATAAAAATTATTTAAATGTTCAATTAACTTTTCTTTAGTTTCCTACTTACTGCGAGCACTTATACGATGATCATCGATATGCTTCTCGGCCAAAGGACAGCATATAACAGGAATACTTTTGCGGTATGAGCAAATATCTATATTAGCAGCGTGTTCGCGATACTCTTTTATCACATGTAAGCACTGATATGCAACCACACAGTATCCACTGCGGCCATCGAAACTGCGTCTGCAAAAGGAGCCTTCCTCAAGGCCGTTTCGATTAGTTGAGTGGCCAATGTTTTTCTTTAGATCGTTTTGCATTGTGTTGATATTATCCAAATCCGGCAATTTATCACTAACAGAGTCAAAATTAATGTTATTGATAGAAGACGTATCCCTCTCTGTTTTGGTAGAGATAAAATTATGTTTGAGTGTCTCCCCATAATGTGTTCCGGGATTGACTAATGTAAATTTTGTAGTTTGATAGAAATAATAAAGGCGCGAATCATCCAATGCTAAAATGAACAATAAAAAATTATTTATCCGGAAGATTGCGGTTAAAACTTACATATCAGAAAGATTGGTTTAATAATAATCAAAAACAACAACGGCCTCATATAAATTCTCGGCATCTTCAATCTGATCTTCAATATAAAACTGTTTTAAGTAATATTTTAAGCATCAACTCTGGTTTGCATTTTCTAATGCGCATAAAAAGGTAGTGAAATTTATTACAAATATGTAATCAAATCAATTCTTAATAACAAATAAATGTTATAATATGAAGTAATAAAGCAAAACCTTCTGAAAGAAGCAATTCTTCAAGGAAATAAAGATAGACGAAATAAATTCGAAACTATATTCGGTAATTGATTCTCAGGAAAATATATTTATCTCCGATCTTGCTTGAATTACCATTTCTTTCAAACGATAAACGGTTTGAAATTTGGCTACCATATACATATTTCCTTAAATTATGTTTATATATATATGTATGTATCGTTAAAAAAATAATTAAACGATTATTTATAGAGGTTATCAGATAACTTTTACTTTAGATGCATATCAAAATTTTATATTTATAGTACAATATTTATTTCGTATTCATGGAGTTTTTTCAAGGACATTGAACAGTTATCCCTTTAGCTATGCATATTGTATGAAAGAGAACCTTATCTCCACATCTTTCTTCTCTTAATTGCTGCAGGAATAACCAAATAACGTACTGTCGAAAGTACTTATTTACGTGTTTGTTAGAAACACACACTCCACTTCGTATGAATTATTTTAACGTACTAGTTTTGCAAATATGTTTGTACACAAAATACCGCTATTCAGCAATTTATTTGAAATCTTTCTTGAAAGAAAGAAAATAACACATTTTTGTTAGTGGTTTTTCTTTATAAAATGAATTTAATATTTGTTTATTTGGAATAATAAATTTATCCACACATGGTTTAAATTTAATTCGTAATTTTCTAAAGATCTGGATAGAAAGTAAAGATTATAAAAACAGCTGATGTAGCAGAGTTAATTTTTGGAAAATGTAGCATTTTATGCATTTTTAACTGCGTTTTTTCGTAAAATACTACTCCAAACTGCAGGACAAAAAATGTATGTAAGTATGTTTGCGGTGTGTGTATGTCCATCTCACAGACTTTATGGCTAGGCAGTGTTTCATGAGATATTTACATAATGTTAGTCGACAGATAGAATGTATACTATATAAAGCAAATAACATAAACAGCTCGCATTTCTAATTGCTATAGAAACAATACAATTTTTGCTTTTACAGTTTATATATTAGCTTCTTTGGTTAATACATTCAATTCAAAAGGTATAAATGCGGCGATTATTTGAAATCGAGTTTTAATGGTAAACAAGAGAAATAAACGCAATAGTAACGACTCAAGCGCCAGCAATGCTTCTGGAAATGTGAAGAAGGATGTGGAGGAGACGAAAAAGGCCGATGGTATGACCAAGAAAAAGAGCAGTGGTGGCAAGTCCCTGCGCTTTGACTTGTTCAATGATGTCGCCATGGAGAACGCCTACTATTTGTGCCATAATGTGCAGGTATGACTGTCTGCCAAAGTGTTTTCAAAGTAGATAACTGAGATTATATCATCCTTCCTTACAGGATCTTTTGAAATGCCGTGGTTTCGAATGGCCCGACGGCCAAAAGAAAAAGAAGAAGGGAAAACGTTAGCAATCAAGCGTGGAACAGTAAATCTAAAATAGCACAGCTAAATTCCAAACGGATCTTTTTGCCTAATGCAAATCGTAATACATACATTAGCAGAGCTTCTACTTAACTCTTTTGGTAGTAACTAATCATTCCAAGCATTCGCTACTTAGTTTAAAAAAATACTATCTATTTTTGTGCTTTAGATGTCAGACAGAATAGTTGAGAATGCAACAATTTTTTCAAACTTGTAATTTCATAATAAAGTAAGAGTAAAACAAAATCAAAATTTTTGGAGATTAGAAATTATTAAAAAATCTGCTATCAAAATCTCTCTATAAAAATTTACAGTATATAAAAAAAAAAGTATACACCCGAAACCAAATAAAAGCAAAGTCCGAAATCTCATCCATTCAGAGACTCGTCACCATCTGTTTTGAGCATCGCCAACACAGACAAGCAAACTGCACCTTAGATCTTGGAGCGAAAAGCGAATAAAATCGAGTGGAACAGTTCAGAAACGGATCAGTCAACCGGTGAAGTTCATAGCAGCTGCAGTTTAGAGTTAAATTCTTGTGTGGCGTCGAATCTGGCTTGTGTTGCGTTTGTAAATTTATTATTAGCATTGAAAGTAAAAGGACATTAACCAAGATTCGGAAACAAACGTTAACATCGATAGAAACTGTAAAAGAATCAACGAACAAAATTACGTCTGATCAAATAACGTCTCTTCGAGTTCAGTTTTAACGATCCAAATGGGCAAAACACCTGCGATCGGCATCGACTTGGGCACCACATATTCGTGTGTCGGAGTCTGGCAGAACAACAAAGTGGAGATTATTGCCAATGACCAGGGAAACCGCACGACGCCCAGTTATGTTGCGTTCAATGATACGGAGCGGCTCATCGGTGACGCAGCCAAAAATCAGGTTGGTAGCGAGATCTTCACTGTGATAATAAATACCGAATGCATGTACATATCTGGGTGTGAGTGGGTGGTTAACGGGGATGACTGAAAGAAATGGCAAGCATTGATAACACTTTGGAAAATATATGAAAGCGGTACTGCCTTGATTTTGGTAAACATTGCATTTCTTCAGAAAGCATCTGAAGTAAGCTTTACGTCGTCAGGTATTAGCTACAAACTGATATCAGTGTGACTTTATAAAGTTACTTGCTTGCCAGGAACAAGGAAGGACTATTAAGGCTTTGAGGAACATAAATATTACATGAATATACATATATTTACTAATGCATATGCACACATCAATACTCGTATTTTCGCATCTCTGCTGCGATTGCCAAATGTAAATTCTGGCTCCTTTCAATGTCATTCCAAAAATATTTTTCCGTGCCTTTCTAGATAAGTTAAAAATAGTCACACTGTTTTGTTTTTCATCCAAAAATAAAACATTTCTGTGTATGCGAATGAATATTATTTTATTGATTCGAGCAGATTTGGCAGTTTGAAAAAAACGAATTGAAATTAAATTTAAAATTAGCAATGAAGAATTATTTATTGCACACAATACGCGTTTTTAAATTTACAATTAGAAATTCGTTGGAAAAGATTTCATATTTCTGTTTATAAATATAAAAAACTGTACTGTAAAGCATAAATACACACGCGTCATATTAAAAGCGACGTACACAAGATAAAAAACATATTTTCCAACACATGTAACATTAATCTTTCTATTATTATTGTTGTGTATATTTGAATAATTTTATTATGTTATTTTGAGAGATTATCTCTCTGGTTGTCTCCGATTATCAATTTTTTTCTGATTAATCATATTTAATTATTATTGATTTAATATTAAATCCAATTTCCGTTTAAAACTTATTTCAAATATTATTTTGGACCGTGCCAATATTGGCCAAATGTTTATTTTGGACTGGTTTAGATTGAACCATATTAAATTGAATTAATTTGGCTGTTCTTTCATACATACGGAATAAATTCAGCTACATTATGTTGCCAATCATCTGGACTGAGTATTGTTTGACAACATGACGAATACATGACATTGTTGTTCGTATTTGGGCTGCATGTCGTGCAAAACGGGAGAAGTCGATCAGATTTTCATGCTCTCCATCCAAATTATGACGCTATCGTCATTTGTGTTGCTCCAAGTTACGAACTTAGTAGCAACTGTTAAACTTTAGCCAAAATTACCTTTGAAAATATTAAATCACACATCCAACGATGGGAAAAAATTAAACTGCATACTTTCAAAAATGTAACATACACACGTATCCACAATTGATCCATGGATCACGTAGTTTCGACGTGAGAAAATAAAATTGTACTGAATTACTGATTGCATTACTGAAATTTATCGACAATACGAAAAGTCTATTTTAGTCGTTGTTTCTGTTGTCGTCACTCTATGCTTTTGGAGAAGTGGCACACTTATTTGGTATTCGGAGCTTCAGAAAGCACCTCACATGATGTCGTAGTTGGAAACAGTATCAAGCATTTTGAACCAAACGACCTTGGTTTGTGTTCGAGAAAATAATTGAACGAATTCCTTTTTTGAATGCAACTGCAGAAAAATTAAATAGTTCTCAGTTTTGAGATAGTTTAGTTAATTTTTCAGCTGACATGGGAATAATTACTTCAATTTAATAGTTATTGAATTGCTAAGAGCAATTTAAGAAGCTTCCAACATGTTTTCGCCGCTGTTGTAGCTTCTATTTCAGCTAATTTATAATAATAATGTATAGCAAACTTCCGATACTTCAATGTCATCTATAAAAATGTAATGTAATAATTTGTCCTTCCTATTAACTTCAATTAATGCTTCTTTGGTTTTTATTAGACGTTTTTTCACAGATTTTGGTCGTCAACGTCTAGTATTTTATTCGCAATTGTGAAGCCCCGCCCATGGTTCAACTGCGGTGCAGTCCGGGAGAAATGCGTGAGGTCAACAAGTGCTCCTCTGTCATTTGCTCCTGGTTGTGGTACCACTGGAAACATTGGCAGAACAGATGCTCCACCGTCTCCTTTACTTTGTTCTCTCCAGCCATCTACAGGGCTTCGATTGCTCCTTGACTGTCACTGAGCTTTCTGTAAAAAGATGAAGGAAAAAGTAGGCGCCGTTTCCCATTGTTAGGTTTCTTACTTCTCACTAACATCTGCGTTTCTTGTAGTAACAGTAACTGAATGGATGTTGCACGGACTGCTTTATATATCATGGAAATTCGAGTTTATATATCTGAAGCTTCTTCCTTTCATGCTTACAGGTGGCTATGAATGCCAGAAATACTGTTTTCGATGCTAAACGACTCATTGGACGAAAATTTGACGACCAGAAAATTCAGGACGACATGAAGCATTGGCCATTCCATGTAGTAAATGACGGCGGGAAGCCCAAGATCGAGGTGGAGTTCAAGGGCGAGACGAAACGGTTTGCTCCAGAAGAGATCAGCTCTATGGTGCTGACCAAAATGCGCGAAATAGCCGAGGTGTACTTGGGCGGGAAGGCGGTTGATGCCGTGATTACTGTGCCGGCCTATTTTAACGACAGTCAGCGCCAGGCCACGAAGGATGCCGGCTCCATCGCAGGCCTCAACGTGCTGCGTATCATTAATGAGCCCACAGCAGCAGCTCTGGCCTATGGCTTAGACAAAAACTTGAAGGGCGAGAAAAATGTGCTAATCTTCGACTTGGGCGGCGGCACCTTCGACGTCTCCATACTGACCATCGACGAGGGCTCCTTGTTCGAGGTGAAATCCACCGCCGGCGACACCCACTTGGGTGGCGAGGACTTCGATAACCGCCTGGTCAACCACTTCGTCGAGGACTTCAGGCGCAAGCATAAGCGCGATCTGTCCAGCAATGTGCGCGCGCTACGACGTCTGCGCACAGCATGCGAACGCGCCAAGCGCACCTTGTCCTCGAGCACCGAAGCTTCGCTGGAGATAGACGCATTGCACGAGGGCATTGACTTCTACTCGAAGATCACGCGGGCGCGTTTTGAGGAGCTCAATATGGACCTGTTCCGTTCGACGCTGCTGCCGGTGGAGCGGGCACTAGCCGATGCCAAGATGGACAAGGGCGCCATTCACGATGTGGTGCTGGTCGGGGGCTCAACGCGCATTCCCAAGATACAAAAGATGCTGCAGGACTTCTTCGGCGGCAAGCAGCTCAACCTCTCGATCAACCCCGACGAAGCCGTGGCTTACGGTGCCGCAGTGCAAGCGGCGATTATAACTGGCGTAGGCAGCTCCCAGATTCAGGACGTGCTGCTGGTCGATGTGACGCCCTTGTCGCTGGGCATCGAAACGGCCGGCGGCGTGATGACCAAGCTCATCGAGCGCAATGGCCGGATTCCGTGCAAGCAGCAGCAGACATTCACCACCTACAGCGACAACCAGAACGCCGTCACCATCCAGGTGTACGAGGGCGAGCGCACCATGACCAAGGACAACAACCTGCTCGGCACGTTCAACTTGACTGGCATCCCGCCAGCTCCGCGCGGCGTGCCCAAGATCGAAGTCACCTTCGACTTAAATGCCGACGGCATCTTGCACGTGTCGGCGAAAGACAACAGCACCGGGAAGTCCGAGAAGATCACCATCACCAACGACAAGGGCCGCCTGTCCAAGGCTGAGATCGACCGCATGCTGTCGGAGGCGGAGAAGTACAAGGACGAGGACGAGAAGCAGAAGCAGCGCATCCAGGCGCGCAACACTTTGGAAGGCTACATCTTCAGCTGCAAACAGGTGCATGGCGATGGTTGCTTCAGTAGCTATCAGTTGCTTAATTAACATGGGTGATGTTTTCAGGCGGTGGAAGACGCGGCACACGGAAAGCTTTCGGAAGCAGAAAAGAAGACGGTGCGCGACAAATGCGCCGCTGAGATGTCATGGCTAGACTCGAACTCCTTGGCTGAGAAGGACGAATTCGAGGACCACTTGAAGGATTGCCAGCGTGTTTGCGGTCCGATTATGGCTAAAATGCACGGTGCTGCTAGAGGCGATGAGCAGCCAAAGGCGGCCGGTCGGGCCGGCCCCACCGTCGAAGAAGTGGACTAAAAATACATATATTTAAAGTGGTCATTCGAATTGCAGGCAGTCGTCGATTTTTAACGTCGGCGTGAACATTTGTTAAATAAACTAACTCAAACCGTAGTCTGCATACACATGATTGACCTTTATATATAAACTTATATTGTATTTCTTAGCTACTTGCTTGTATATTCAAATTAATAGGGTGACCAGGAGTGCAATTTGTAATAAAACTTCTAAATTCTGTTTTACTCATATGATGAGCTTTGAAATTTAATAAAATCAAAACGTAATTGCGAGACTGCGACAGATGAAAATTTAGCACGAGTTAAGAGCTGCGAGTCCTCTTCTGCCATGCTTTCGTTGCTGCTGGTAACTCTGGATTCCGAAATGATCGTTCGTATACGAAGTATTTCATTAACACTTCGAAGCATTTCGTGCGGCGAAGGTGGCGTGTGCAGTTGTGCTCACATCCTCAGAATGGTTGCGCTGAGTAAATTCAAGCTTTCGCAATTCTATCGGGCTCAGAGGTGCAACGAGCTGCTGCATCCCGATGGATGCTTCGAGACTGCTCTGCGGAATCTGTGCAGAATTATCATAACGAATTCCAAATATTTTGCAACAGCGTTTCTGGTAAGATTCCAAAAACCGTTTCATTCGCCAATCAAACTTTGTGAAAAGTTAAGGAAGAATTCTTGTCAAGATGAGCTGAGAATTTCAAATGTTGCAGATCCAAGCTTTGCTGACAATAAAGAAACTAGACTGGGAAAAACTGTTCGATATCTTCAAATACTACGCGGAGGCGGTTCACTGCGGAATTTGGACAGGCTGGAGCTATTCACTGACTTTGTGTATGCTCAGGTAAGCTTTTCAATTCGAGGTCAGCAGCACTACTGAAGAAGAACATATACTTCCATACGAGTACATATCTATATAGTGTTTTCACTGGATGTGTGTTAGGGCAAGTTTTCAGCGGATAAAATAGTAGCAATCATTACAATTGTGTCACTCTGCCTTCGATCATATCCTGTCTCTCTCTCTCTCTCTCTCCAAGGCATCTTCTCCGCAATTTCAGTCCATACACGATATCAGTTTTTCCTGTGTTGGTTGGCGGAGTGGGCACCATTTGCAGCGCCACGCCACGAGTGCGTCGCCTCTACTTCACCTCGACTATACAATGTGTAAGGCCGAAATCCGTTTTGCTATTGTGTTGCTTTCACTGACTCCACAAACACACGCACAGGCTATTGAATCGGTCATAATCCAACGGTCGAATGTGTTCACCAAGCTTCTGTTTAGTTCACTTCCAGTGCGAACCTTGCTCTTCATGTGCTGCAGCGCGTTAATTATGCACGCGAAGAGTGAGCAGAAGCTTCGAGCTTTTTGGTTCTTGCAGTCGGTTGCCATGGAGCGGAAAGGTTCCTCCTCACCCTCTTCTTCCAGCCGTTCAACTCGCTGCGAACACAAGGAATCTAGTTGTGGTTTGTATTTAGCAAATGGACTGCGCAACTATCTGGGAATCGGTTTCACTTTGGACCTGGCCAAGGCGTTGATAAGCCAGGTGCCAGCCGACGCCGCGGGGGTCTTTGGGACTCCTTTGGCTAAACTGGGCAAAGTACGGCTGAACTCCACAGCTTTCCTCGCATCCTACGTCACTATATATCGGGTAAATTGCTTGTGCGAGTGTTGCTGGAAGTCTATCCTCTGTCCCTTTCACAGTTTGCCCATTGCTATCTCAACCGCAAGACTCACTGCAGTCTCCAGTGGAATCACACCTGCGCAGCCTTTTTCGGTGGAGTCTCTTACATGCTGTGGCCGTTGCTGACTTTGCAGTGCTACGCGATTGTGGTGAGCATGGAGATAGTTTGGAGAAAGTTCTTGACATACAAGGCGGGAAAATCCAGATCATGGCTGCGATTACTGCAGAGTTTACCAGCTGCACATCTTCTTTACCTGCTCAGTTTGGTGTACTTGGTCCACAATTACACGTGGAGCAAAAGCTTCGTGAGCAAGCTGGCTCAAGGCTTTATCAACGGAACAAGTGGGAATTAGTAAGTCAAATTTAGCTTTCAGCGGAAGCGTGAAGCGTTTTCTAATTTTTTTAACATTTTCAGTCCTCAACGAATCTCATTAAGACTCAAAGCACTGCCTTGAAGCGCTACTCTACGCAATCATCATCGATTTTCAACTGTTTTATAGAAATATGTATTTGTACAAAATTCGGCCTGAATCCATCGAACTGCGAATACAATGTATGAATGATTACAATAAAATCAATTAATTCCACTAACCGCAATCTCCACCAAACACCAAAAACACACTGAACCATGTAAAACTAAATAATTGACGCTAATTAATGCGTCAAGCAAAAGCGAAGAACTCGCATTACGGACTCGAGACATTAGTGAAGTTTTCGCGCTTCAGATGCATGCACGTAGTTATATAAAAACCAGCATTTAGTTATCGATTCTCCACGCTGGCAATCGGTTCTGTTTCGGTGACTCGTCAGAATGGTCACCGCAAGTAAATTGTTTGTGGAACCGCTTTCGAGCTTGCACTGTTCTCAGGCGTTCCTGCATCCCGGCGAAAGCTGCCTGCGTGCTGCGCTGCTCGACTTTTTTCGCATTTTACTGTCTAACGGAAAATATTTCGCTCCGCTTTTGATTGTGTGTGCAAACACCTAAAGTATAAGATTTGCTTTGCTTTAATTAACATCCTGCTGATTTCAGAGCTCTCCATTGCTCCGTTTAAAATCGATTAATCGCCAATTTCTGTTGGAGACGATGAAGTTCTATTTGCAGGTAGTTGGATGTGCGACGTTGAGTTCCTGGCTTTGTTTTTTCGGCGCATGCTTATTTAGGTCTACTTTTACTATACATTTCATAATATGTACCAGTGAGCTCCTCAAATGCCGGAACAAAGTCTTCTTGTTTTAGAAACGCCTTTGGTAAATACGACAAATACATCACCTTCGGTATATCGGGCTTTTGTGGGAACTTGTTCAGCGGATTCTATCCCCAGCGCGTTCTCAATCTCTTTCACACAGCCACAACACAGAGCGTAAATACATATGCAACTGACCTCGACTGTTCAAGAGAAACAAAACCTTTTGATTGCAGGCCGTTGAAGTGTTGATACGTCGTCGTTCCAACACAATAACGAGTCTAATTTGTGATTCAAAATACTTGCAAGTATTTCTCTTTATGTTAAACAGCGCATTGATATTGCATTTCAAGCGATTCGAATTTTATAATGGATTTTGGTTCATACAACCAACTAGGGTTTGCCGGTTTTTTAAAAACCGGTTTTAAAAACCGGGTATTTGAAGAAAATTATCGTATTCGAAAACCGGTTTTTTCAGCAAAACCGTGTCGGTTTTTATTGCATATATTAATTTGCTATAATAATATCGCGTAAACCACACGAGAACGCGCGTCTTTTTTTACATATGTAAAGAAACGTGAGTTGGCTTCCCTTTAATTACTTGACGTTTTCGACTAACGGTAGATTATTGCGAGGCACAGAAAAAGCTAGAATAATACAGAGAGTAGAAAGTTGTATTTTTTGATCCAGAAATTCAGTATTTTACCGGTCTATATATGTAAATACCTATCGATAAATCAAACTTTTGTCACCGTGTTAAATTAATGTATTTCGTGCTATTAATAAGGTTCAAATAAATGTGTGTTGAAAATATTTAATTTACTCCCCTCTAACGACGAACATATATTTTCCGAGAACTTTGTACGATTTTATTGTTGCTCACCAGTTTAATTTATACTGGTAAGATATCAATTTTTATGTATTTCTATTTATTTATTTATTTATTTAGTCCAAAATGTCCGATGTTTGGAATCACTTTAAGAAAGTTGAAAACGAAAAACCGCGTTGTAATTACTGCAACAAGGTTCTTACTTGCAAAGGATCATCTACAAGCAGCCTCTATAATCATTTGAAAGGAGTCCACGATAAAATAATCGAAAAAAAACCCTCTGAAGCTGGCCCGAGTCCACAAACCCAGCCCAGCGTCTCAAATTTTTTGAAAAGACAAAGTTTAGAAGAAATAGTATCAAGACTTGCTGCCTTGGATGGATTATCTATTATGAATCTCATTTATTCATATTATGAAACTATTAAAAATGAAACCATAAATGAATTGAATTGTATGAAGACTAAAGGGGAAAAATTTTCTATAACTCTAGATGAATGGACTAGTAAAGCAAATCGAAGATATATGAATATCAGTGTACATCAACTTGAAACAGATTTTAATTTGGGACTAGCTTATATTAAAAGTTCTTGTGATGCTGAAACAGTATTAAAAGTGGTTTCCGAGAAGTTAAGAAGTTTTCAATTGGATTTAGGAACTGATATAGTTGCAGCGACAAATTATGGTGCTGCTGTCATGAAAAAGTTTGGCCAAATATCCCCGTCAATTAATCAGTTGTGTTATTCACATGCTATACACTTAGCAGTTACTGATACATTATATAAAAATCGCGTTGAAATAGATTCAAATTCTTGGAGTGAGGACTCTGAAAGTAGCCAATCGGAAATTGACGATTCAGATTCTCTTGAAATGAATGATTCTAAATTACCTATTCCTGTATTAGTAGAGAATTATAACAAAAATATTTCTCAAGTAAGAAAAATTTGCTCATATTTTAGGAAATCTCCTGTCAGAAATAGCATTCTTCAAAGTTATGTAAAACAAAAATACGGGAGAGAATTAAATCTGATACTCGATTGTAAAACTAGATGGAATAGTTTAGAGGCTATATTAGAAAGATTTGTACATCTAAAAGAATGTGTTGTTTTAGCTCTAAATGACCTTAATGCTTCTAACATGTGGAATCAAGATGAAAATGAAGATTTTAAAATTATAGAGCTTCTTAAAGTGTTAAGTCTGGTAAAAATAGCAGCCGAAGCATTAGGTAGAAAGGACGCGAACTTAATAACAAGTGAGGGCATATTCGAATTTTTGTTGGATGAATTACAAAATTTAGAATCCGATATTAGTCGCAAGTTATTACACGCTATAAAGACACGGATAGAAGAAAGAAGGGATACAGTGTTGGTAACACTTATCCTCTTTCTACAAAATTCTGAAACCGTTTGGAATAAAACTGATAAATTTTTTCTAATAGCCTCAAGAACTGAGATAATTAAATTATCCGGGCAATTATTAGAAAGATTATTCTTGTATAAAGATTGCTCTACAACGACTCAGTAAAAAGTAATGAAAGAGATAATCAAGAACATTGTATATCAATGATGAAAGAAGCTATGGAAGTGGCAATAAATAAATATTTACAAGAACCTAAAGAAGTAACTTCTTCTACAATTCAAACATTAAGCAAAGAGTTTTTGGCCCTGGAGGCAACAAATCAAAGAACGAAAAATTTGGATTTATTTTTTAATTCTTTAAAGACAATTAAGCCCAGTTCAGTGGCGAGTGAGCGGGTCTTTTCCATTTCTGGAAATTTTGTGTCGAACGAAGGACAATATTAAGTAATAAATCAATTGACGTTCTTTGTTTTTTAAACTTGTATTTTATTAAACAGAAAAAAACAAGTAATTACTAATTTCACGAATATAAATATAAAAAACAATAAAAACAAAACAAAAACTCTAAATTATATGGGTTCTATATAAATTTTATATAAGAATATATGTATAATAAGTAATTATATACATATTAAATTTTATATATTACAGAAAAATGAAATTAAACCAGTTGAATAATCAGTTGTAATCTTTGGATATTTTGGGAGCTTTTTTTTGTATTTTTTCTTTTTTATCAGTGAAAACCGAAAACCGGTTTAAACCGGTTTTTTGGAAAAGTTAAAACTCGAAAACCGGTTTCCTAAAAAGTCGGTTTTTGTCCAAACCCTACAACCAACCAAGTCGCTCAATCACACGCCGAAAGAAGCCGATTCGAAAGCCGGAAGTTGTGTGCATGGCGCACAGACGTGCGTCGCGTATTTTTTCAGCGGAATAAGAAATTATGCTGTGCTGGGTGCATCTTTGGACTTGGTGAAAATTCTGCTGAGCAGTAAGCGAAAGAGTTTTCGGTTTTGGGAATTTTTTAAAAGCGTCGTTAACCATCTACAACTCAGCAATTTTAAAATGACTTCATTCTTTCTGTCGTATATTGGAATTTATAGAGTAATGCATTAAACACATTGTCTGCTGCTGCAGCCCGCAGCAATAAACAGCAGCAAAAAATCGCTCGGATTTAAACACATTGGCAAAGCAGCAAACAAACGCAAAGCAAAACAAAACACAGCAACAAAGAACAACAACTTCGTTTTTGCTGCTGTCAAATGCTGCTGCAGTAGAAATAGCCGGACAGCAGCAGCAAAATCATGCAGCAAAATCACGCAGCAGAGCTAAAATCAACTTTTTTCTCAACCTCCATAAGAGCCCATGTAATTTTGACACTTCCATTTTGCTGCGGGCTGCAGCAGCAAGCAATGTGTTTAATGCATAAGTATTAAATTACATTAATTCATAGAGAAGTTGCTATTTCAAAAATCCGTAAAAATAAATCGGAACCGGGTGCATCTTTAGAGTTGATAAAAGTTAATAAACAGACAAATTAAAACAACATAGAATGAATCCATAGTTGATGTAACACAATTTTATACACTTGGGATATAATTAATGGTCTGAAATAATTCTCAGCTAACAAGCTGTCTGCAGCGCCGGCTGCTTTCAAGCGATATCCACCAAAGCATTTGGCCACATATGATGTCTGGTTTCCTTGGAGGCATTTCTTACCTGTGCATTAATGAACTCTCCTTGTACAGCCTTTCGTTAGTGATAGCTGTACAGATATCATGGCAATGGTTCTGGGCTGAAGCCAAGAAGAGCACTTTTCGGAATAAAATCCGGAAGTACATAAAAATTAGTTGGCTGATCATGCCTTTAAATATATGGTTCCTATCACACACCTTTATATTTCGGAGCGAACTTATCAGCAGCTTGGGACGTAATTTGCTTAATAGAACTACGAATTACAAGTAAGATCTGCGAGTTTTAAATGAATTTGTTAATTCTCAATTCTTGCTTCCTCCATTGGATCAGATTTCAGAGAATTCTAGAGTCTTTTGAATCGAGTGATACAGACACCATCATGAGAAAAGCTGCAGAGTTCACGCAACGAGGCTTTCTATAGACTCTAGCATGCAAATGCATTAGTGTACGCCGATAATATAAATTTGTTAAACAATATATTAAATATTGAATAAAGAATTATTTAAGTTGAGTAGAGAGATTGACTGGGTCTATACACCACACATATGAAATTTAGCTATGTAAAAATAAATGCGATAGGATTCATATTTACCACAAGAACAAGCTTGGTCCGATTTGATTTCCACAATTTTACATCAATACAACTATTTCATGACGAATAAGGTAAATCGTGCAGAATTTAATGACGATGCCTAAATTCGTCCTGCTGCAGTCGGCGTTGCCACAGAAGTACGGATGGGCATGGCTGAACCTCCTGGGAGGAGGAGGCGCTGACAAAAATATAGCAACCTTTCTATAGTAACCTTTAATACGTTACCATTAACTAACACTTAATAAGGAAGATGAACACTTTTTCCGTTTTCCGTTGGTTTAATTTTAAACGAACAAATTAACTTTAAGGTTTTTGTACTAAAATCTAGATGTTCCACAATTTGGCTGTGACAGCTAAATTTGTGGAACATCTTTATCGATTTTAGTACAAATAAAAATAAATTAATTTATTTTAAAGGCAATTTAATTGCTTCGTAAGCAACTTCTTGAATATATTACCAAAAAGTCATCAAAAACTGCATTTTCAAAAATACTGCGAAATTTTGTATTCCAAACACCGTTAAATTAACATTATTACATTGAATTATTATTTTTGGGCTGCATCAGCGCCATATACGCGCTGTTTTAGCGTTTAACGCAACATATTCACAATTGTGGAATGTGGATAATAATAATTGTGGAAAAAGAACGGATATTACTTATGAAGTTCGCATAAAATACTAAATAATTCATCAAAATCATTACTCTTTCATACATAAGTACTTACTAATATTACTTATGAAGTCCGCATAAAATACTAAATAACATAATAACTTTATAAGCAAGTACTTATAAAGGCAGCATTGTATTACTACGCTTAGGGTTATGGCATTGGCATCACTGTTATCTATTATCTATTATTATCAAGGCGACATCAATAATCCAAGTAGATGTGGAACCGAAATGTTTTAATGCAAGATCCTTGAATATACGTATGTGCTGAGTTAAAACTTTTGACAGCGAGAATTTTATAAATCGAATTTCAATTTAATGAAGAAATTTGTGTAATAAAAAAATTATCGAAAAGGAAAAAACGAAGTTTGATAATGTCTGAATCCAGCAGGAGCTCTGTTAAACCACCGAAATTAAGTTCTTTTCTATCTCGAAATGTTGTGGCGATAGTCATGATTCCTTCAATTATTGGTGTTCACTACGGATGGAATATAGTGCAGCGAAGAATGGTAGCGGAGGATGAACAAATGAGAATGCCCATTTTAACAGTGAGTGTATATCAAGATAAACTTGAATAATTTGTTCTTGTGAATATTGAACACTTTAATCGTCCTCAGTTCGTCAGATATTGCTTTGATCGACTCAATGGGAAGTAGGTTCACAAGAAGCGGATTTAACAAATCGAAGTTATTAGCACTACAGACGCAAGTAAAATAAGTGCCCACAGCTTTATGTAATATGATAGTTTAATGAAATATATTAAAATGTATTAAAATATACTAATAATTTTATCCTAAAAGGCTACACTAGGTAAAACCTGTTATGCTAATGAACTTATCTGTCCTAATTTGTTAGTTAACCTAATTATTACGGCATGAACCGCAAACTAAATTAAAGACTTAAACAATTCAATTTAAATGTATTGTGTCTTAATTATTTCGCCACTAAACTAAAATTGTAGAATCAGCTCCCACATTCAGCAGATATACATAAATTAATTAAATTCAATTTACATTAACGATTATTTTTTGTCAAGATATTTAGAAACTTTTATTATTAAGCTAATCACTCAGTCTGACGCCAGAAATTTTTAATTGAACCTATGTAATGGTACAGAACCACAAGTCTACGGTGACAAGCAGCCCGAGCATTTAGATGTTTTTGCGAATTCTACATCATAACTATGTATTAGCAACACTCAATGCTGCTTCAATGTTTTATCTTACCTACGGCCTCTTCAACCTCATCGGGCAACAATCGAGTGTCAGTTTCCCTAGAATTTTGCAAAGAAGATGACCGGAAAGGTGGCTTCCGAACCTCACTGCGTCAGGGAGGAGTTGACGCTCAGATTATCCAGTTGCCCGTTGAAGAGGACATCGCTTATTAGTTTTTCTGCAATTATACGCTGTGTTGGATTCATAACACGCAGCTTGCTAGCTACGTTCACTCCAATGGCATCGTACTCGTCATCCTGCCGATGTGTGGAACCCGTTGTCGCATAGCTGGTTGAGCTGTTGAAGAGTGGCTGCAGGTGTTCGCGCGCTATTTGAATAGTAGGGACGTGTTGATGTATTTGCGTGAGTTGAGCTGTTGCTTGCTGGCCTGATGCATGCTGCAATTGTTGTTGCATTTGATGCTGATGTTCAAGTGAGTTAACAGTCTACAGAAGGAAGATAAAGGAAACGAATTGTAAGCATAAACAAATGATTACAGCAAAAACTCTTTAGTTAATTGGCATAATGCAATATGTGAACAAATTTGCATCTATTGTTAAGCAGGTAAAATATTTTAACGCAGTTCATTTTTATATTCAAACGTAGTATTTGTTGCTTTTTTCAACTTAAATTTAACTACTTGTATAAAGTAAATAATTCTGAACAATATGCAGTCACTGTTAATAACGCTGTTATAACACTGCTAGCAACATAAGTCAGCACGTAAGAAAATTAGCAAAAACAGCACTTTCCAAAGAACAGCAAAATTTTGTTGCTGTTGAGTTGAATTAATTTAATTTTTCTTTTAAATCCGCAATAATGTAAAACACGAATCACTATTTCACTCACGTACCGAACAAACTACGTTCGGTGTTCCATTTAATCTAGAATTGGCACGAAGTGAGCGTATTTTAACGAACGAATATTCTAATAATGAAAAAATCACGCAATACCCGGCCACAATCCACAAAGGGGAAGTTGCGTGATTTCGTTCCATGATTGGAAAATGCTGATTTTGCTGATTTCATTACGTTATCTTACGTCCAAGGGAATTCCTGTGATTTCCAACACCTTTACAGCGGTAGTGTGTTGTGGTTGCGTTGAACCGTGATGTTGTGCTAGATGTTCATGCTGCTGCTGTTGATGTTGACGGTTTGTAATTTCTTCACTCTTTACCAGGGTAAGACAATCGTCGGTCGTTACTGTGACAGTCTCCTGTCCATCTTGAGGTGACTGGCGATCAAGCGCCTGTGAACCACTTGCATCCAAGTGCTGCTCCTCCGTCTCAAATTCCATGCTGTCATCGTCGTCGAAACTTAGCGCCAATGACCGCTTCGGCATCTTATGATCCGAACCTGAAAGACGCTTCGGATTCTGGTCTGCAATAAAGAGAAGTCGGTCGTAGTACCATAACCGCGTCTCGTAGTTGGACTTCAAGGTTGTCTTGCGATATTCGCGCCGAAACGCCGAACGCAATGAGTTTATTTTGCGAACTACCATTGCACGATCTGGATTAGGTTCGACTTCTTTCAGCTTTTCCACAAGTTTGTCGTACGCTTTGTTGCGCACAGCGTGATTACTGTAGTCAGGATGCTTGGGTTGCCATAGGCACTCCTCAGCCTGATAGAGATCAATGAATTCACCCAACCAATGCCTGGAGTAGCTGCGTAAGTCATTCAACACGTTGGTATTAGACACAGACATAATGAAGTTGCTTCAACAATTTACTTGTGTTCTCGATACATTGCTTCACCGTTCGTAATTTCTTTATGTTATCGTTCTTGATATTGGTGTTGCTACTGATGAAATAAATCTATATATGATTGTACATCGGAAAGATTGCTCTTTTTTTAATATTATTTATAATATCCGAATCTTATTTCCACAAACAAAAAATGAAACAGATTAGTTCGTCATCAACTCAAACGTCAGACACGAACGCCATCATACGACCATTTTGATCTTTTTGTTGTGAAATTCAAGCATTCCAAAATCTGTACGAAGAAACACTGTTTACCGTTTATGAAGATGCGTGTCTCTATAACTATCTCTTTCGGCGCTACAAAGAAGTCTAAGCAAATCGAATGTAAGTATAACAGTTTGAAGTTGCCTCTAGGATTTTGCATTTATGACTGCAGTTTACATTGTATAAAGAGAAATAGTAATTTTTGTACTACATTCTTTTTAAAATAATAGGCTGGTATGCTTGAATTAATTTAAAAATATTCGCAAACGCGAATCTAAATATATACATACATATAAATTTATATTTTCTGTTTTTCTTTTCAAGATTTTACTATATCTGAAATGCGATTAAAACATTTAAATCTATTCTGAAACCCAAAGAAATTTTTTGTTGCAAATATATTTTCTCTCTCCAATTTTCTCGGCGTTGATAGTTTTCCACAGAAAACAAAAACAAATAGAAAAGTTGTTTAATCAAAAAATTGCAATGTATAATGGGCATTACATTTGTCATTTTTTAAATTCCATAGTGGTCGTATTTATAAACCAAAAGACCGTTAGATAATTATTATTATTTTTAATATAAAAGTTTATTACTAAATTAATTTATATAATAAACTACTAAAGGCAATACAAGCGGGGGTTTCTGCCTGTGGTTAACTAATAAAACATTCTCAACTTCACGAAGTGATCCCGAAGTTCAAATCCTATTTCCTAAAAAAACCTCAGCATTTTGAGAAGACAGCAAAATTTTGTGTGAAACAGAAGTATTTTTTTGACTTCAGGTGCGCTTCGGGTTGCGCCATCTACCTGTCGCAAATTCTGTGTCATACCAGTTCGTTTGTCAATGGAATTGTGACGAATTTCCATTGAATTTGCACACGATTGCAAAATCACGCATTTACCTTGGCACTCCGGACCATAGATTAGTTGGGGCTCCAAAACCCTTTAGCACCTACGGTTGCACTGAGAATCGTACACATTTATTGATAAAGAAACAAGAATAACAATGTGGTACTTCTCACGTATTGTATACGGGAGTTCAACATACCAAACCGTCAAATGTCACACCGATTTTTTGAAGAGCGGCGAATAGCGGTGTCACATCTAATAATCTATGCTTCGGACAAAGGCGAAGTTGCGTGATTTGACAAAAGGTGTTTTTCGGTACTATTTTTGGGAATTTTTCTAAGGCGGTGATTCCACTTGGGTAAAGTTACCCAAATGGGTAAAATTTTGTTGTTGCTCTACGGGAAAACACAAAAATGAACACTCGCTCACGAGAGAACAGTGTGTTCATCAGTGGGTAAAATTTTACCCAAGAATTTTGCTGGTTTTTTTTGGAGAACAGAGTTCTGTAGCAGCAAAAACCGTTTGGTAGTATGCAAACGTATGTAAAATCAATGAAAGCGGCAGATTAGCACGCAAAATGTATGGAAAAATAACAAACGGAAACACTTTCGAGTGCGTGTACATTTTTTCATTTGTTTTGAGGTGTTGACATAGCAACAATTAGTTCAACGATGACCGCTCATCAATGCGGATGTGTTGTACGGACGTTCTATATTAATTATTTTAACATATTACGCACATAAATAAATGTTTTAGTTTTGCTAATTTTTTAATGCTATTTATGACTTGTTTAAGAGTCGATCAATTTGGTATTTCCGATATATTTTTAATTAAAATTTTTCAATTCAAGGTTTGATTATTATGACATGATTTTTTTTTTGTAACTTAATTTACAACATCTAGAGACTAACAAAAATTACATTAAATTATAATTATTCTATATTTTTGTATAAGTATAATAATAGATTGCATATTATTAGCTATCCGTAAAATTTTGTCACTCGACGCCCCTTTTACGCCATTTGGTAGCAAAAGTATCAACTATTCTTGGGTAAAAATACCCAAGTGTAATCACCTCGGGGTAAAAATTCGATGAACACATTGAGAGAGTAAAATTGCATGGGTAACTTTACCCAAGTGGAATCACCGCCTAAAGGCCCAACCAAGCAATGCATAGGAATAGAAATAAAAACTACGAATACACAGAATCATATGTGGGCACCCATACAGTGCACAGTCATGGTTTCGTCAAGTTCGTACCCTTTCGTTAGGAATAGAATGCATAGAAATCATGCGGTCTGGATCGCACAATCAGTAGTGACAGAGTCACCATCTCCTCAAATATTATATACTGAAATTTATACAAAATGCGATCATATTAATTTAATAAAGTTTTTTCTCTCTTCGAAAGTCCCAACCACTAAAACATAATTGCTAAGAAAAGTATTTTATGCATCTTTATGTTTTTAAGCACTTTTATGCAATTTGAAAAGATTTCTTCACTGTTAAAGAAGCGTACGCAGCGATTCGCAAATCTATCTGTGTCAGTTGGTAACCCTTACTACTGAAAAAAATATTTCTGTGTTGTGATATCAGTCTTTTTCATACTGAAATAAAAAATGAATGATAGTAAATAAGTAGCAAAGCTTTTTATTTGAACTAATTTTATTTCACTTTTACTAAAATCTGTGTTCTTTATTTAACCTTTTGCACTGTAATAGTATGGTCACAATGAATCAGCTGATTGAATTCCATGCATTGCTTGGTCGTTCTACTGATCCGTGGAATACATAGCTTGCATGTCGTTGAGTTCAGTGGCTTTCTATGCACTGCTTGGTTGGGGCTTAAGACAATCGTCGGTCGTTACTGTGACAGTCTCCTGTCCATCTTGAGGTGACTGGCGATCAAGCGCCTGTGAACCACTTGCATCCAAGTGCTGCTCCTCCGTCTCAAATTCCATGCTGTCATCGTCGTCGAAACTTAGCGCCAATGACCGTTTCGGCATCTTATGATCCGAACCTGAAAGACGCTTCGGATTCTGGTCTGCAATAAAGAGAAGTCGGTCGTAGTACCATAACCGCGTCTCGTAGTTGGACTTCAAGGTTGTCTTGCGATATTCGCGCCGAAACGCCGAACGCAATGAGTTTATTTTGCGAACTACCATTGCACGATCTGGATTAGGTTCGACTTCTTTCAGCTTTTCCACAAGTTTGTCGTACGCTTTGTTGCGCACAGTGTGATTACTGTAGTCAGGATGCTTGGGTTGCCATAGGCACTCCTCAGCCTGATAGAGATCAATGAATTCACCCAACCAATGCCTGGAGTAGCTGCGTAAGTCATTCAACACGTTGGTATTAGACACAGACATAATGAAGTTGCTTCAACAATTTACTTGTGTTCTCGATACCGTTCGTAATTTCTTTATGTTATCGTTCTTGATATTGGTGTTGCTACTGATAAAATAAATCTATATATGATTGTACATCGGAAAGATTGCTCTTTATTTAATATTATTTATAATATCCGAATCTTATTTCCACAAACAAAAAATGAAACAGATTAGTTCGTCATCAACTCAAACGTCAGACACGAACGCCATCATACGACCATTTTGATCTTTTTGTTGTGAAATTCAAGCATTCCAAAATCTGTACGAAGAAACACTGTTTACCGTTTATGAAGATGCGTGTCTCTATAACTATCTCTTTCGGCGCTACAAAGAATTCTAATCAAATCGAATGTCAGTATAACAGTTTGAAGTTGCCTCTAGGATTTTGCATTTATGACTGCAGTTTACATTGTATAAAGAGAAATAGTAATTTTTGTACTACATTCTTTTTAAAATAATAGGCTGGTATGCTTGAATTAATTTAAAAATATTCGCAAACGCGAATGTAAATATATATACATACATATAAATTTATATTTTCTGTTTTTCTTTTCAAGATTTTACTATATCTGAAATGCGATTAAAACATTTAAATCTATTCTGAAACCCAAAGAAATTTTTTGTTGCAAATATATTTTCTCTCTCCAATTTTCTCGGCGTTGATAGTTTTCCACAGAAAACAAAAACAAATAGAAAAGTTGTTTAATCAAAAAATTGCAATGTATAATGGGCATTACATTTGTCATTTTTTAAATTCCATAGTGGACGTATTTATAAACCAAAAGACCGTTAGATAATTATTATTATTTTTAATATAAAAGTTTATTACTAAATTAATTTATATAATAAACTACTAAAGGCAATACAAGCGGTGGTTTCTGCCTGTGGTTAACTAATAAAACATTCTCAACTTCACGAAGTGATCCCGAAGTTCAAATCCTATTTCCTAAAAAAACCTCAGCATTTTGAGAAGACAGCAAAATTTTGTGTGAAACAGAAGTATTTTTTTGACTTCAGGTGCGCTTCGGGTTGCGCCATCTACCTGTCGCAAATTCTGTGTCATACCAGTTCGTTTGTCAATGGAAATTGTGACGAATTTCCATTGAATTTGCGCACGATTGCAAAATCACGCATTTACCTTGGCACTCCGGACCATAGATTAGTTGGGGCTCCAAAACCCTTTGCACTGAGAATCGTACACATTTATTGATAAAGAAACAAGAATAAGAATGTGGTACTTCTCACGTATTGTATACGTGAGTTCAACATACCAAACAGTCAAATGTCACACCGATTTTTTGAAGAGCGGCGAATAGCGGTGTCACATCTAATAATCTATGCTTCGGACAAAGGCGAAGTTGCGTGATTTGACAAAAGGTGTTTTTCGGTACTATTTTTGGGAATTTTTCCAAGAAGCCCTGAAAATTTCTCTCTGTAGTCTCTCTCAAACAAGTATTAAGTTTGGAGTGGAAAAATTATGGAAATTCAAATGCTTTCAAGCAATTTTTGAAGACTTGACATCGAACTTGTAAATAAACAAAGAAAATAGTTGAAGCTGTCAAGAGCATTTTTACAAAAACACATTATTGGCACGTAAGTGCTTCATTCAATTCGAGCTTGCAGTATTCTCAATTTTCCGCCGGATTTTTGCAACCGTAGTGAAATTTTAATGAAAACGCGTATATGGAGCTCATATTTTTATTCAGAAATACGAATGGAAATATAACTCCGTTACGGTAACAAGTGATTTCATCTTCGGTTACGCCACACAGTGCTTTAAAGTGTTTTCCTAATGGCATCCTTGGAATTTAATTTCATGTGATTTGCTATTTGTAAACATTAAGCAGTATTTAAAGTAATTTAAATTAAAGCAGTCTTATAAGTACACAATACGAATTTCGTGCCTTTAGCTACCAAAGTTTGCATTAACAACGACCTTGTCAATAATCTAGGAAGACCAAAGTCCAAGTGTCGGTCTCATTGCTCTGAGGAGTGTGAGTTGTTTTTCCTTACTCTATGAATTTAAAAAATAAATCGGCTTTTTCTAAATAATCAATAATATCTCACTACCATATAAATTTCTAATAATAAAAACATAATCATGGAATATTATGCGTTATATAATTAATGGCTGGCAAAATAACAGCTCAGAAAATAGGTGTCTACTACAAACAGAAAAAGCCTTATAACCCTAAACTTAAGGGCCTAAAGATATTAAAAAAACAAACAGTTTGAGTAATAATGAATTATAATAAATACATATAGTAAATTGTTAAGAGTTCTATAGACACATTTTTTCTGTCGCCTATTAAATTAAATAAAGAAAACAGCAAACAAGGACGGCAAATAAGAATTATTTTTGAAAATACACTTTGAAGATGGCAATCACAAATTTTGTGTTATCAATAAAAGCTTTTTATTTGATACCTCGCAGCTTCATCCAGAGGAGGTCATAATTAATCTGTAAGAAATAACTGTAAATTGAAGTCTTCTTGTTATAAAAATTATGTTGTTTTTATGAAACCCTTTTTTATAATATTATTTGTAAATATTGTTTGGTTTGGGATGTTATGACGCACACTGACAACAATTTTAATGAACAGAATGGAAATGCAATGCAATCAAGGTCCGAGTTGCTTTTACAATTCATATCGTTTTGTATATTATGGAGATTTTTCTCATTCTCCGTAACGAGGCTTTTGCAGAAGCACATGAAGCGATGACCAGCTGTTTTCAGTCAAACAGATACTAGACAAATGCTGCAAAGAGGACCCTTCAGCATAAGCGAAATCTCCGTTGTTCTTAAAAAGCCTTTGGGACGCCAGATGGGGAAGAACTGCCACTTGAGAGAAGTGTTTTTAGGCGTACCAAAGGTCCGAACTATAAAGGCGGAACTTATGAAGTACGATACTGCAACGAGCTGTGTAGCATTATCAGCTATCTGGAGCTAATGCGTATATCATGCTGAATAGGCGGCGTTGGAAGGCCTAAGATAATCAGAGGCGAGAGTGTCGAAAATAGCCAAGAACTACGAAAAAAGGATCATCCTTAGTGTCACTTTGGAGACTTGCAATCTGAAATAAAAACGTCTGGATGACAATTGAGGAGGCGAAAGGTCAATACAGTGCGACAAAAGAAGAAGTTTTAAATAACAACAAAAAACAACGTTATTCTAACGATTTCGAAAGTTAGTTCAAAAATTCAAGTTTAGTTAAATATCACATTTTGTTCAAAAGAGAGTTCGTTGTTTCTTTAGGATGTGTTTTGATGATGTTGACGTCGACTTTCCAAAATTTAGAAGCCACTTCGACTGATAACAAAACCACAATCGCATTATCCGTCTTTCACTCGTCCATATTTTTAATTCTGCCGTAATCGACTTCTCAAGTAATATTTCATAGTTTTTCTTGTGCTTTAGCAGTTGTATTTCTTATTTCCTATAACCAAATAAATACCATCCATTCATTAATGTGATTTTATTCTGAATTTGACTGACAGGCTTCTTTGGTTCTTATCAATCGCTACAAAAGTTTTTCTATAAATAGGATCTACGTTTTATCAGAAACCTGTGAAATGCTGGTTGAGCACAATGGTAAAGAATAACCTTCTATCTGCATGGTTGATGATCCAATGCTATGGCGAGTCATCCGCTGGACTAATTTATACCATATACTATCTGTACCATCATCACAAAGAGCTGGAATTCGATAAGATGTGTGGAGATGACGTGTTTAGCTTACATTATCGTCCAACGTGGAGGTGACATCTCGTGGTCTTCGCTCGTTTTCCTTAAAAGAGTGAACTCAGCGTATTCTTTTGGTGTTTATCTTTGATAGATAATTAAAATCAAATTATCAAGTTTCTTTAATTAATTATAAATCTTTTAAAATTTCTTCATTATCGATGTTTGCGTCTACTAAAGAACACCTGAATCAAACAGGAGAAAAAAAGGAATAATAACTGCACGATGGTGAATCGTCAACTAAAGATTAACTTCATCTTAATGCATCGGAAATGTTATTCGCACATATGTATAAAGAATGATGTTTACGAATTTCTTATTAAAAATTGTTGTCAGAATTAATAAACGGTTTCCTAGTGTCGTTCTTTGCCTTTCATATTTATTTTTGGGTTTTTATCGGACCTTAACCTTGCTCATACACAACTTTGATTTGAGATTCGCGAATGGATGCAATCGCAACCTTGTGACTGCGTCCGTGTGTCATTCATGGCGATAAGATTTTCTTGTTTATTTAAAAACATCCGAAAGCAAGTCCAGCTATGCCGTGTAACCAGACCTAAATACAAGGGAGCTCTTGAATTGTGGTTCATTAATTGTTGAAATGGAGCTAAAGTGACGTTGTTAACGACGCTCGGCCAAATAACATTTGATTTTACAAATCTGCCGGCCTAAGTTTTTAGCGTTATGCGTGACTAAGTGAAGCATTTTAAACTAATGTAATTACACTGAACACTATTTTGTTTTACAGATAGCTATGAACCGCCTTATTGAGAACTCAAACCATGCAAAGTCAATTAAGTCGCCAGCAACCAATAATAGCAGCTCGACTCTCTCTGCCGCAACGGAAACCGTCAGCACAACAACAGCCCTCATCAATTTGACAGATGATCGTAATGATAACTTGCCTGTAACAGCGGTAACCTCATCCACCAGCGAAACCACACCCACCACAAACACAGCGCAGAACAAAGATACAACAGACGCCACATCCAAGCCAGGAAACGGTGCGTACAGACAGAAGTTTTTTTTTGTAGCGCCAGTTGGTTAATGCATTACATTACCTTTATCACAATCTGCACAGGCCCTTCAAATGTCAATGCAGTCTTTATTAGTTTGGGCTCAGGAGCAGCGGCGGGCGCTTTGGCAAAAACAGTTATAGCGCCATTGGATCGTACGAAAATTAATTTTCAAATAAGGTCTGGATCCAAGTTAATCAGTGAAATCGATCGAAATCTACATACATACTCCCAAAACACACAAATCATAAGTAAACAAATTAATCATTTCATCTCTTTGAAAAAATAATGACACCAATTAAAAAAAACATTCTCAGAACAACTCCATGCTTAAAATTTATGAAAACAGAAGAAAAACCTACTTAGTTATTTTAAAACCAAGCAAAAGTGCAAAATGAAACTCAGCGTTTCTAAAGCCACTTCACATACACACGCCCATCACTCCTACCTTCAGCTATACATATATGTGATTGTTCCAGTCCATCCACATCCCTTTTATTACGGCTGGTAAATATCTGTGATCTATTGCAGTAAAGATGTTCCGTACTCGTTTCGGGCTGCTGTTGACTTCCTGAGGCAAACCTACGTCAAGGAGGGAACCCTGGCACTATGGCGTGGCAACTCTGCCACAATGGCTCGCATCGTGCCTTACGCCGCAGTCCAATTCACGGCTCACGAGCAATGGCGCAAAATACTCCAAGTGGACAAGAACGGAACAGAGTAAGGCACTCGTTGGCTTAGACACTACATAGACTTCATTTTCAAATCTAGTTTTAGACAGATACACATATGACTTTGCATAGGATTTCTACTATAATCACTGTTCACCTTATTATAGCATTAAAATGCATTTTGTTGGCTTTGTTTCCAGCACGAAGATACGAAGGTTTGTGGCTGGCTCTCTTGCAGGAATTACGTCACAATCATTGACGTATCCATTAGACTTGGCCAGAGCTCGTATGGCTGTTACTGATAGGTACACTGGATATCGGTAAAAAAAACTTTTCTTTTATTGCAGTTTTCCTCAGTCACTGAATACTACGTTTACTGTAGAATTCTTTTTTTCTACAATTTACAGAACCTTACGGCAAGTTTTCGTTAAAATCTGGGTTGAGGAAGGACCCCGTACTCTGTATCGTGGTTACTGGGCGACGGTGTTGGGTGTCATACCATATGCGGGCACATCTTTCTTCACATATGAAACATTGAAGCGTGAATATTATGGTAATGACCACAAAATTTTATGTTCATATGTTAAGATCGGCTCAATCCTTCGTATATTCCGCAGAAATTACCGGCAACAGCAAACCGAATACTCTAGTCTCGCTTGCATTCGGTGCAGCCGCTGGTGCTGCTGGCCAAACATCAAGCTACCCTCTGGACATTGTTAGGCGTCGTATGCAAACGATGGGCGTCTTGTCTAAAGATGGTGACAGCTACACAAGCATTTATGCGACGCTCAGAAAAATCTACAAGTACGAATGTGAACAATTTTATTCAGTTAACGCACTCGCATCATAACATTCCATCACCTTTTCTATAGCGAGGAAGGCATCGTGAGAGGATTTTATAAAGGACTCAGCATGAACTGGATCAAAGGCCCAATCGCTGTGGGTATCAGTTTCTCCGTGTACGACTTCGTCAAAGAGTTGCTTCTAGAACTTTACCATTTAAAGCGGGGCAGAAACGAAAGCTAAAAGCCTTTTTTATTAATGAATTTCTTTATTATTTAAGACATTGTTTTTTGACGATATTTACACTTTACAGAAAATTGTCTTTATTTGTAGTTGTCGTATTTTTTATTGTGGCAGATAACCATGTATTTTAAATAATTATTTTTAACCTCACTTTCTTATTGCTAATATTAGGTTTGGAGTAATCAACTATGGAGTAATTTTTGCTTTAACGCATTCATTTAGTTTTATGTGTATTTAATAAACAATAGCAAAAAAAATAATTCGATTTGTTGTAGGGTGATAATTTAAAATTGAATAATTTAGTTTCTAAGTTAAATAGGCTTTCGTTGTGTAAAAAAATTATATTGAAACAAATTAATAATGATAACAAAAATTGGAAAATAGTAAAATATAGCTTGTAGGTTAAACAATTATTTTATTTGTGTATAATATTCACTATCGAAACTTTTTATCACGTTCTGTTCCTAAAAATAAAACTAATCATGGACTTTGTTATATATAAAAATAATTTTCCTAAATATTAAGCACAACCAGACAATAATAGGCAGTTTAACTGAATTTTTATTTTGTAAAATGATTCGCAGTTTTTTGTTATTACAGTGGAAAAATTAACGAAAAATTTTGTAAAATTGTTTAAATAAATTTTCTAGTAGTTATACAATATTATACATTTATATATATAATTGTAATTGTAAATATAAGCTAAACAAATTTGTTAAAATGGAATTTATTCTTTTAAAGACAACGATCTAGCCTTAGAGGCAGAGTACATACATTGCCATCATGAGCTTACATGATCCTGAATGTGCTGCAGCTAACCCGACGTGCCACCATCTGGACCCGGAGACTTAAAAGGCAACTTTAACTGTACATTTTGTTTTACTGCTCTTGAGCACTTCGCTAAAATGACAAGCTCCAATGTAGACTTGAGCCAGCGGTAGGGATTATTTATTTATTTATTATTAAGAAGATCACCATTAGTGCAATAAGGTCTCAAGACCTTGTGTTATGCACTACAGAGCATAATAAGTACATTTGATATAAATTATAAAAAAAATATAAGCGATTATAAGAAAGTAAAACTAATGTTTAATTGTTTAAAATAAAAGGGAGGATGGATGGGGGAATAGGTATGGAATAAAAGGAATGCAACCTCACCAACAATAAAAGCTGTAACAGTTTCCGCAGTGGCTAATAGCGTATAAAGCGATTTAATGTCGGGCCAAGACCTACAGTGAGGACAAATACTCATAGGCAACACTCTTGAAATCAGGGACAGAACTTGCCATCTTAATGGCAACTGGAAGACTGTTCCATACTTTAATCCCGCGGGATAGACAAGATCTCTCACCAATGAGAGTACGAACTCGGGACGAGACCAGATTCCTAGTTCTAACTGAACTGCACCAAACCAGCTTATTAAATATAAATTAGCACACAAAACCTTCAATAAATTTATACCGTGTTATAAGACAACAATCGCTTTGTTTACCTAAGTTTTGTAATAAACTGAAAAAAAGATAAACCGGTTTTAGGAAACGGCGAATTCGCAGTGTACAATTTCTTTATCTCTGACCGTATAGGTTTTGTTATCTAGTTTATTACAAAAAAGACAAGGGATATTTCGTAATGCTGCCAATATTTACCATATGTCAATCGCGTACTGAAAAATTAGCTTAAATGAACGAGAGTGAAATTAGCAATGAAAAATAGCAACGATTTTTAGTGTGGTTTTTTGAAGATGCTGTTTATGAAAAAAAATTTTTTTTTTCAAAAAGTCATTAAAATAAAAATAATAAGCCCAAGCTACTCTTTAAGGTTTATACCATTTTAAAAGAAAAAGTGTGCTGTATCAGTTCTGATAAATATAAAAATTATAGGATCACAAGAAAAATTAAATTAGGTTGGAATTAAACTCCTCTTTTAACAACCTTGGATTGAATTAGATGAAAAAACTCCTAGGATAGATAGTGGACAATGTTAGAAATTTATTAATGCAGTAATTATAACAATCGCTTCAACGGTACTAATGAATTCTACCGCAAAAAAGCAAGATATTTGCATGTATTCAGTACAAGTACCGTTGCTGGCTATCAAAACATAACCTGCTGTTACCACACATCCCATCTTGAAGAAAATATTTTTGTTCAATTTTGAGTGTAATTTCAAGACCGTGGCACACTTTGATGAGGAGTGAAAGCGATTTCCAGTAGGTGGCTATATCCAGCAGTAGGTGCCAAGAAAGTTTTAAATCACGGCTTGAAAATAACTGTTATCCAAATGACCTTCATCAAAAAAGTCAACTTCTAACTTTTAATTTATAAGTTACAAGTTTAAAGTTAACTTTTAACTTAAAAAAAAAAAGTTTAAAGTTTAAAGTAAAAAAAAGTAAAAGTTAACTTTAAACTTTTAACTTTTATTTTAAAAGGTTAAAGTTAAGTTAATGACGCACAATTAAATTAAACTAAATAAATTTTATAAAATCAGTATAATATATTATATAATAATAGCCATATGCATATATACATATGCATATCTTGTCGCTTATCTAGCGATATAACTGCATTTCTCCAGCAAAAAAACTTTTTCAAAAAACTTTTATTTCAAAAAAGTCCCAACAAAAAGTCGCTTAAAAACTTTTTTCAGACTTTTTTAACAAAAAAGTCTTTAGAAAACTTTTTTAAAGTGTTTTAAATTTAAAAGTCTTTAAATTTAACTTTTTTTCAGGAACTTTTAAATTTAAGTCTTTAAAAAACTTTTTTCAAAAACTTTTAAAAATAAAAGTTTTTCATAACAGTTATTTTGCGACTTTTATTTTTAAAAGTCTTTGATGACTGTTATTTTAAAGACTTTTTCGATAAAAGTTATAAAAGTTGCAAGCTCTGGTTTAAATAACTAGCAACGACTTATGGTTTTTAGTTTAGTTTAGGGTATTTAGTTGGTTGGTTTAGTTTGGTGGTGACTCCACTTGGGTAAAGTTACCAACGCAATTTTACTCTCTCAATGTGTTCATCGAATTTTCACACCGAGGTGATAACACTTGGGTATTTTTACCCAGGAATATTTGATACTTTTGCTACCAATTGGCGTAAAAGTGTCGTCGAGCGTCATAAAATTTTACGGATAGCTAATAATAATATGCAATCTGTTATTATACTTATACAAAAACTAGCTTTGCCCCGGTGCGCTTTGCTGCCCCACTAAAAATGTTAAAAAAAGATAAAGTTTGTTGTTTTCTAACTTGTTTAGAAAAAGAAAATATAAAAGATTGTCTAGATAATAGTGCTAAAATTATTCTAATGCACGTGGATAAACAATGTTTCTTGTTTGTCTGTCTGGCGCCTAAACGTATATATAGATTAATTAATCCACATTAATTCTTATATATAAGATATTTTGTGTACATAATAAGAAGATATTTATGAAAATTTATAATTATAATAAAAGATAGCGAAACCTTCGCCCGCTTCACAGGGCGAATACACAAAAGAAACTTGCGAAATTTCTTTTCAATTTTCAGTAAAACTCATCCACAATCAATTTCTTACAATAATTTATTTTCAAATAAAAAGGTCGAAAATGAAAATACTTTAAAAATTAACTTAATGCTCTTTGATAAACAACGTTTTTAGTTTTTCCATCTTTTGTGTTTATAAATAATGCAGAGGGTTTACCACAACGTGAACAACCAACATACAATTGTCCATGCGAGAAAACAGGTTGCTCCAAATCTAAGCCACAAATATTCAAAGTCTGACCTTGAGCTTTATTAATGGTTATAGCGAAGGCAAGACGGACAGGAAATTGAAGCCGTTTAAATTCAAATGGCATATCTGATGGAATCATTGGAATTCGGGGGATTAGAACGTTTTCGCCTCTATATTTACCACTCAGAATAGTTGCTTCAATTAAATTGGCCATCAGTTTTTTCACGGAAAGTCTGGTGCCATTACAAAGCCGTGGTTGATTTATATTTCGGAGCATTATTATCGGTGCTCCCTCTTTCAATGCCAAATAATGTGGTGGCAAGCCTGGCAAATCAAGTGAATTCAAAAATTCAGTAGGATAGTTCACTACCTCATCTTCATTTATTATCGTATCCACTGATTTGTATGCAAAAAATTGGCCATCTATTTCTTGCAAAATACTTGCATTTAAATCGTTCACGTCTTTATTTTTTCCTGCCAATATTGCGCGTTCGCTCAACCAATCATGATTCCTGTACTTCTGCAATATATTTGGAAACACACGTTGAACCAGTTCCTTTTTCGATTGAGTGATATTACAAAAATTGCTTGGTAATGTTATTAATCCGGTTGATTTATCGACTGCAACTTTACCATTCCCAATTTCCAAAAGTTGTTTTGAAAATTCAGCTGCAGAAGGATCATTTTGCAATTGTACACGTACATTTTGATTAAGACGCAATGTTTTAACATATTTCCACAAAACTGAAGACTTCAAACATGCGTTTAGCTCATCAGCAGCAGTAGATCGTGGAATGACAGGTAAAGTTTGCCTAAAATCACCTGATAACAATATAAAGGCGCCACCAAAAAGTCTTTCATTTCCTCGAAGATCTTGCATGGTTCGATTTAATGCTTCTAATGATCTTTTGTGAGCCATTGTACATTCGTCCCATACGATTATTTTACACTGCTGCAAAACTTTTGCCATTGCCGACGTTTTGGAAATGTTGCACGTAGGAGATTCAATCGTTGTTATATTCAAAGGCAATTTAAGTGCAGAATGCGCAGTTCGACCACCGTCTAATAAGGTAGCAGCAATTCCAGATGAAGCAACTGCAAGAGCAATTTTATTATCCGATCGTATGGTTGCCAGAATCAATGACAGCAAAAATGTTTTTCCAGTGCCTCCTGGTGCATCAATAAAGTAAAATCCACCTCCTTCATTGTTCACACCTTCCATGATTTTGTCATAAGCATATTTCTGTTGACTATTCAATTGTGGAACTTTTAACTGCACAAATGTTCTCAATTGATTACGATCATATTGTTGTTCACGATGCATTTCTTGATTAATAACATCATGAACTGCACGATTAGGCGCTATCATTCCTAACTGCACTAATATTTTGTTTGCAATTATTATACACATGTCTTCAATCAAAATCAAAGCTTCGTTATGCATTTCCGGTGTGATTTCTAATTCAGGATTTGAAACTGAACGTCGCACTCTAAGTAAAATGTCTTCCGTCATGTCATCACGAAATTTATGCCATATTTCAAATGGATTTGATGGACTGCATGTAGATATTATAATTGCAAATAATGTTCGTATTTGATGTGGAGATGATGAAATTACGGAATCAGCAAGTGTAGCTTCCCAATGCATATCATCTTCAAGTAGATTCAAACGCTGGCATGCTTGCCGATAAGTCGCACACAATTCACCATCGACTGTTCTTAAATCTTCAAATGACGTAGGACCACGAACGTTAATCAATAATAAACGCAAATAAAAACATTCATAATGATTTGGATGAACGGTATACACACGACCCAATGCTTCTGTAGAAAATACATTTGGATGGCCTCGTACTGGTTGCCCTTGTTTCCGTCTTTGAAAAACTTTCGCAGATTCATTCCATGTGAAATATCGTGGCACTTCAGAATACAATAACATTTTAGCAAATTCGTCATTTCTGCACATATCAAAAAATGAAGTCAACGTTGTTTTCGGTGGCTGTTCTGCTCGTTGCGCCGCATTCTCAGGTGTGAAGTACACACGTTGACCATTCTGAAGATGAACTGCCAAGTGCAGTACATTTGGATACCTTTCGTGTATTGCAAATGAAAAAATTCGCCATATTGCTTCATTTGTACTAATATAACGGCCTAATTGATATGAAGTGATTTCATCACTTTTATCCCCAGCAATTCCAAAATAGGCCAAATCACTTCCTTTGTTAACATATTTGCATATGTACTTGATGGATTTTACTGAGTTACAATACTCAACATTTATATGAGCACCAAAAGTTTTGGATAATAGCGGCGAATATGGAACGATCCAACGATTGTCAATTTTAATGTCTTGATTTTTGCATTTCACCATAACTGTTTCGCCATCATCTTCAGGTGAACGTCTACGATATAACGGATAACCATCATTACCAGAAATTGTTTCCGCTATTAATGCTCTTGGGTACCGTTTTGTGCATTTTCCTTCAGCCATGCACGGTGAGTTGACATTTAATGCCCCACATGGTCCATGAATCATGTGCTTCGTAACTGATTCAAACAGTCCTGGATCAATGATTGGATTAGGAATTTCGGCTGATATTACGCTATCAATTTCATTTGGCGTAATTTTATCAACTAACCAAACCAAAATATGTGCATGCGGAAGTCCTCTTTTCTGCCATTCCACAGAATACATCCAACATTGAACTTTTCCAAACACTTGTTGTTTGACAATAAAATCCATAAGCGTTTTCAATTTTTGCTTGAACACACGCGCAACAATATCGTGGCGATCAGAAGCACTTTGACCATGAAACATATATTGCTTTATTTCATTCCATTGAGGATTACAGGTGAAAGTAATAAATAAATCGGGTCGATGATAATGCCGAACGTACGTCATTGCGTCTTGCGCGTACTCGTGCATGTGTCGTGGACTTCCAGTATATGTTGCTGGTAATATTGTCATTTGGCCAATATCGTTGATATTCCCATCATTCTGAATTGCATCGCGCAAATGAATATATTGTTCGGATTTTAACTTTTTCTGATTAAATCGAATAAAATTCAATCGTTCAGACTCAATTTTAGCGTAAACATCAACTATAAATTGGTTGCAAAGCCTTCTACAATTCAATATATGATTAATTTCGTTCAGCCGAACCATTAATCTGTACGAATAATAGTTCATCGCACTAACTTTTTTTGCTGTTTCCAAGCCTGAAATAAATGCGAATATTAAGTATCAATAATTCACAAAATGTGTGATGCATTTTATTGTAACTAACCAGTTAAACGATGTTTCATCTTAATATTGAAATGGTAACCATCCTCGCCTTGCCAAAACAAAATTGGGTACTGCAACGCATCATAACAACGATGAGTTTCCGAAACATGCACAACACTTTGATCTCGACGATGAAGTACAATATCTCGACTGCTCGCTCCTTCATCCACAATTAATACGGCAACTTCATCAATTGTTGGTGCGTTTAACCTTCCAGCATGAATTCCACCAGGTGCTTTATCGGCCCGAATAACAATTCTATGAGAATCCGAAGGCATTTGATCAAGGGCAGTTTGAAATAATTTGATCAAACAATTTTCATCGTGAAAAAACTGCTGCAATCTTTCAATTATTCCTCTTCTCACTGCATTACTATCATTTGGATTTTGTGCCACCACACAACGCCGTTCAATTTCAACATCTGAATTTCCCATGAAATAAATTTGCAAAAAGGAATGATTGGAATCCAAACATGGTAATAACGATCCAATTCGATGATAGATTTGACCTTGAATCTGCATACATGAAACATTTGATTCAATATCACGATAGAACTCATTGTTAGTGTCGTGTTCAGTAATTACCTTAAAAGTCATGAATCCATCTCTGATTATATTTGTGGCGCCGAAAGACGTCATTTGGAAACATGAATTGTACTGCTGTATTTTAGACAAAAAATGATTCGATTCTGGAGTCAAACCAGAAACTAATGACCTCAAAGGCTCAGGAGGAGGATTCAAAACAGGCAATTTTACTTGTCCATTTGCACAACACATTCCAGGAGTTTCCGATGGAAATTTCAATGCATTGCACTGTTCGCAGACATTAGTCATAGTTCCGATTGAAAGGCATGGAAGAGAACAATAGTCAACTTCACTATCATAATTGAAAGCAGCACGCATTACTCGCTGATTAATATTGTCATTGGCACGACTTCTAACAGCGCGATTGCGACTCATTCTCGCTCGATCCGAAGAATTACTCGCGAATCGTTCTTCGATTGTTTGAGCAGAACGCGATCTCGATTGACGCTCTCTTTGCTGTTCAAGTCTCACTTCACGTTCCGCTTCAGATTCACCTGCTCTAACAGATGCAACTCGTCTTGTATTATGAGTACGACGACCAATATTGGCGCCACGTCTCGGTCGCGGCATAATTATAACTAAAAAAAAAACAAATAATGTTTATAAGTGTTTATAATGTTTATAATAAAACACATTTCGTCTTTTTCTTGATTCGCTTCGGTTTGCTGCTCATCACTTTTAAACGCTTCCATATTTTCTGTCATACGTAACACTGTTTTGGACTTGACACACCCGAAACAGAGTAATTAATCGGCATTAAGCCTTTTATAATTTTTAATTGTTTTTCAAAATTTAAAATAAAATTCTATGTGTGTCAAAATAATTTGTCAAAACAAAGCAATAATGGAAGACATTTACAATTTACTTACTTCCATTGTCAAATTGAAATTCAAAATTAAAACGTCAAATTTATTTTTCAATTTACTTTGATTCCTCTGTTTTCCGTTATGCAAAAATAATAATTTTTTTTAAATGAAATTTTTTTAAATTATTATTTCACACAAACCTTCTACAGGCAAATAATGAAAACATACCAAAAAATCAAGCAAATCGGACTTCACGTTCGCATGTTATGAACGTACAAACGAACAATTCATTTTTATATATATAGATATAGAATAATTACAATTTAATGTAATTTTTGTTAGTCTCTAGATGTTTTAAAAAACAAAAAATTAAGTTACAAAAAAAACCATCATGTGATGATAATCAAACATAGAATTGAAAAAATTTAATTAAAATTATATCTGAAATACAAAAATGATCGACTCTTAAACCAGTCATAAATAGCATTAAAAAATAAGCAAAACTAAAACATTTATTTATGCGCGTAATATGTTAAAATAATTAATACAGACCGACCGTCCAATACATATATATTGATAAGCGGTCATCGTTGAACTAATTGTTGCTATGGTCAACAGCTCAAAATAAATGAAAAATGTACACGCGCTCGAAAAGGTTTCCATTTGCTATTTTCCCATACTTTCTGCATGCTAATCTGCCGCTTTCATTGATTTTTAATACGTTTGCTTACTACCAAACAGTTTTAGCTGCTACAGAACTCTGTTATCCAAGAAAAACCAGCAAATTTCTTGGGTAAAATTTTACCCACGGATGAACACACTGTTCTCTCAGTTTCTCTCGTAAGAAAGTGTTAATTTTTGTGTTTTGCCGTAAAGCAACAACAAAATTTTACCCTTTTGGGTAACTTTACCCAAGTGGAATCACCGCCTTTAGTGTGCTACTAGAATTTTTTGAATTTATCAGACCTGATAGAGCATAATTTTTTCTTTAAAATGGTATAACTCCTTTTAGTTTGTGCTTATTATACCCCGTTTACATAAAATTATTTAATCCGATTAAGCTGTTCGAAAACTGATGAGCTTTCCAAGTGTTTCCATACATAATCCGGTCAAGCAAAGTAGGTGTTTTGTTATTGCTTTCTTTTGTTTGGTGTAGTTGAGCTTTTACCATGTGTGTGGACATATGTGCTAAGGCTTTGTCGCCTGTAATTGTCCCTTTCTAACACATTGGCACTAGACAAGGAGATGCATAAGTTACTATAATTCCGAACTTCGAACCTGAGTTGCAAACTAAAATGTGAAGCTAAAACCCAAAAGCATTTCGGTTTAGCGCTGGAATTGCAACAACAATTTCAATGGTATTTAAAAAGTTTACGAGCGGTTTTGGGTCCTAAAAAGTTTTACTTCCAATTTCTGGAAAAACCATTTTATGTAAACGCGGTATTAGTTTAATTATAGTGATTTTTTAAAATAATAAATATATATTGCTACAAAAACAACTTCCACAAAAAACCACCCTAAAAATCGTTGCTAATTTCCGTTGCTAGTTTGACGCCCGTAAATTTTCAATTTTTCCTGTGCACAGCAGTAGGAATCGTGCTTGTGAATGTGAATATAAAAAACTGCTACTCAAAATAGCAAATTAGATGTGGAACCGAAATGTTTTAATGAAAAAGATTCTAATTCTTGGAATCATACTGTCTTATGTTGTGTGATAACTCGTGCAAGTTGCACGAAATTCATTTTTAAACTGCATCAATTCCAGAAATTCAAAGAGCCTGTACAATATCAAAAAGCAAATACATAGGTGAGTTAAAGACCTACGCAGCAGAAACTGTGAAGTATTGCCGAATTTCAGCAATAAAATGGCTTGTATTAAATACGACGCTATTCGTACTTATGCGATTTATGTTAATCGCTTATGTTAATAAAACAATAATATAAGTATAAAAATATTATTTTCGTTGGCAATTGTCCCGAAAAAAAATTCCTATATCTCATAGAACTCTACGGTTCTTTTTTGAACAGACAAAATTAAACCATGCGACGCAACAACATCTGTCTGATCGGTGTTGATAAACTTTTAATTCTAAAAGGATAGAAGAAGAATTAGATTACTATTTCAATAAATACATATATTTAAACTAGTATGAGTATGCAAAATAATAGTAGGCGACAACAAAATAACAGTAACTCACAACTTCCATTCATTTATTTAGTGATAGCGGAAAACGAGTAAAAAGTAAAGAGTTTGATAAGTTGATGGATCTAAAAATATCATGGCAGTGTTTCTATTTCTCTTCCGATTCTATGGTAGATGGCAAATGTAATTCGCATTACGTGTTACCAGCAGAAGCGTTTTGCTTTCACTTGAAATATTTGGTTCTCTTCTGTCTGTTAGGTGAGAAGTTCCAGTGTATAAATTGCGACGAACATTTAGATCCTTGCATCGCTGAGATCAACCATCATCGTGTTACGCAGTGAATGTTTGCGCTAGCGACTGTCGAACGTCAAATCAATTGTATTTAGATTTTCGTTGATGCTTCCGACAGGGTTGGATGTTGAAAGATATTGGAGCGAATTTCCGTCATCCCTTGTCAAATTTGGTTTGGAGACAAACCGGTTTCGGCGATGTGCCATCTTCTGTGTCTAAGTTCGTTCTGTCCCTTTCTTTGTTGATATAGCAATTATTCGTCAGATTTTTAATGACAACAAATCAAAAATTAGGGCAATCTTGCATTTTCAGATGCATCACTAACATCTCAGTTCTGTTAATTATTACTTTACAATAAAACTAGTAAAGGTGTTGTCTACAGCCGGGCTGTAGCCGAAATACCCTACACCTTAAAGCTGCATATATACTCGTATATATATTTAGAAGTGGTGCGTTATAATATACTCGTATATATATTCAATATATATATTATATATCTAATAATAAATATACAATATATATGTATATAATAATAATAATAAAAACAAAAAATTTTTTTAAAAGTGGGCGGATTACGCCCATATTTGGCATATTAACTGGAAGCATTAGTCTAAACCTACATATAAAATTTTCTTGTCTTCTCTCAAAAACTGATGCTGATATGTCCTTTTTTAATAGGCAAAACAGAGGTACCTGCACTCTCGATGTAAAAAGTAGGCGTGGTCCTTGGGCGATTTTGCTCATTTTCAATACGAAACACCCCAACATAGCAACGAATATTTTTGCCAAATTTCATTTTGAAATCTTAATCCGTTCTCCTGTGATCGTGATTTCAACGGACAGACAGACAGACAGACAGACAGACGGACGGACAGACATCGTTATTTCAATTTCGGTGGTGATGCTGATCAAGAATATATATACTTTTCCATACCTATCTTGTCTAGTTCTATGCGTTACACACTCCGGTAGAAAGTGAATATACCCTCAACCTTAAGGTGTAGGGTATAATTAGCAGGCAACAAACACATGAGTTAGAAGTTTTCGGTGTTTTTTATGGAAGAATAGAATTTGAATACTTGCTATGTAAATTTGTTAGTAATGTATGTAGTATATATTCTATTAGTTAGCAAGCGTTAGATTGGTATACGTTAATAATAATAAAGAATATGAAATCAATGAATAGTAATTACTTCAAGTATCTTGATATATTCTTCTATGTTTCTATTTCGATCTTGCACATTTTTTGCACATCTTTCTAAAAATACGTACTGTTACATTCGGACCAGGATAAACCAAAACGGCACCAGAACTAGATTAGGAAGTTGCAACAAGCTATTGCTACGTCCTATAAGTTTATCTGTATCATTATGGAAATCAGTATAGCTACGGAGCCACCTTGCTGGAACTGAAAATTTACAACATTTCGTACTTAGGGAGTTCATAAGCAGTCGGCCTAAAATAAACGGAACCTGGACAATAATCAACAATACTCACTAATTACAAAAACGAACTCAAAGTAGCGAAACGAAAGTACTTACAGATGCCTTAAGATGACATAAAGTGGTGTCAAAGAGTGCATATCGCGTCTCTAGAAAGATAATGAGCATAATTGTGCAGGGAACTCTACTCTCGAAACAGCATGAAATGGGCGATTGGAATTTTCACACCATAAAACTGCGCATGATAACATACTTCCTATACGAAGGGTGGAAATATCATAATATCGAAATTATCAGTAATCAATAGCAAGTAGTCTAGCGCTGGGTTATATTCTAAAAATAGTATGAAAGGAAAACTTGCAGAACATTATGGACAACTATCGAACGCAAACAAGCAGGTCTGGTCTTCTGTCACTGCACTGTATCGGCTGACGTGCCCCTCTGTGCCTTTCTGGATATATGTAGAAGGTAAGGGATATAAACGCCTCACTGATTCGTAAGGGCGTTAAAACTATCTTTCCCGGATGAATGGCAGAAATGCGACGAACAAGAATTGTAATTGCAATAGTAGAATGCAAAAATTTACAAGTAGAAAACACGAGAGGATGTCCAAAGACTCTAGGAGCATCGTGTTGAACTCTCCCTGGTAGGATTCAGCAGCGTGTGTTGATGTTGTTTCTGATTTCCGATGGGCTGGAAGTAACTAGCGACTGTGTATAAGTTGTTAGCTGGCCCAGTGCGAGCCGTGGAAGTGATTGGATTTTATTTGCAACCTGCCAGAAAATAAGTAGCAGAGTTTATTGACGCCGTTGGAATAATAGTGCTATGTCATCCATTGGTATAACTTCGTAAATGAGTTCGTACGGCATTAGCTTGGCACATTGACCTCAAGTTTTGATTTGCATCTCCACTAAGCGACGACTCAGTCAGGTCATTCGCTAGAAGTTACAAGTAAAAAATTCCTCCGCCCGCTTTTTGCGCCTGATGAAGTTATGCAAATAAACATTATTGCGAAATCCGAGACCCTTTGCTATAAAACGTTAAAATAAACAAGCGAAATCAAGCGAAAGCCGCAGGTGCTCTCTATTCTGCGTATTTATGGATATACATATGGATATATATATACCCGCTTGTATACATATGTATATGCCACACTCCAAAGTTACAATGAATCTAAAAACGGTCGTTGCTTTACTTTAGCGTCCAATTTGTTTATTGATTTGAATGCTTTTGTTGCAATTGTACCTACGAAGTGCTCTACGCCAGGCTGAAAATATAAACATTTGGAAGAATGCGCTGGTTTCTTTTTGCATTGTTTAATTACTTATTATACTTAAATTGTTTAATTCTACTTAAGTTGCTTTTGAAAATTGCTATATTGACGTTACACGTCACAACAATGAATGAGGAATGATTTCTGTAGATCCTTTTGCAATGTAAGTTTTTTTACTATTTTCCGTTGCTTTCCCCGGTGCATTTTCCACCCAATGAAACGGCCGATTATGTTTTTCAGTATTTATTTTAAACTTAATAGGTTTTAATATTGAAATAAGAAGAGACGAAGAAGGTGTGAATGTGTTTTCTGGAAACAATTGCATAATGAAATCATCAGATTTATTCACGCATTTATGTAAATATAGAATTCCAGTGTCAACATATTTTCCATTTATATTTTCCTCATGAGCTGAAGCCTCTTTAAGATTTATCGCAAAGAAGTTGTATTGAAGAATACATAATAAGTACAGAAGAGGAAAAACAACGTACGAACTCATCACTTTTATTTGGCGTGTGTTTTATTTCAAGGAAATCGAAATGCTAAGCTAGTGATCGACTCCGAAAGACTTTACGAAAACCGAAAAACAACGTTGAACGAAAGACGTACACAAAAGAAAACCCAAAACCTTGCACTACTTGCTTGAAAAATGCTACACAAACCGAAAAATCATGCTTCTGAGCAAAACAAAATAAAAACTGGCCTCAAGAAGGTGAGGAAAAAACTAAATTGAATGCAGCAGCAGAGAATTCAGGGTCCATTCGTTGACAGGTACATTTTCCCTTTCAGAACTAACCTCATCGTGTGCGTGATGTTATTTCCGCCTTTATCTAGGATGCAGGCAACCATACACGCACAACCTTTTCGCAGCCATGTTTTGTAAGTTCTCCTCGCTCTCATTGGAGTTCTCTGCTTGTTTTATGTCGCTGTTTTCCAACTCAATGTTCCGTTTTCCTCCATATGCACACGTACTTAAACCCAGAAATTGTGCGGCGTTGCAGTGATCTTCATGAGTTCGATCTCATGAAGTTGCTGCTCGTCAGAGAATCTCAGTTGCTGCTCGTCAGAGAATCATGGGACTTAGTGGAAGAATAGAGAAAGTGATAGAGGCGATAAAAAGTTTTAGTTTACGAAATCACCAATAAAATATAAGAATTAAATTATTTATTGAAAAATGGAAGGCATTTCAAATCCAAAGTATTTTCATGGGATTAAGTTGATGATTGTTTCCTTCCTTCCACCATCTCCCAACACATTGAAAAAGCATAAGAAATATTAATTTGCCTGTTTTATTTCGCTACAGGATTCTTTTCCTTTTTAGGTGAATTGATTTCACTGGATTCGTTTTCAAATCCCCACGATCGCCGGACACTTGCTGCGATATGCACAGCGTGCTAACGCGCGGAGCAGCTACTTTGAGCGAGTAGATGCACCGACACCCACTCAAAGCGCCGAGAAACACTGAACTCATCAGAGAACATAGCGGCTATCGGAAAAGAGAAAAGCACATCTGATTATTTACTGGCCGGCTCGAAAATATTAGCAGCAGTTGAAAACTGACCCGAACCGTCACCCTTGCAACCAACTCCGCATCCCAGCGAAGACTCTTTGCGAAGATAGCAGACGCCACAGCCTACAAGCGCCATGAGTTTGTGGAAGCGAATTGAATGTAGCCCCGAAATAGAACGGAGCATGAAGCTCTACTATGATGACAAAGGACTTGCGGACGTTCGCGTCTACTTTGCGCAGTGGATTGAAGAGCGCATAATGTGAGTAAACAGAGGAACTCTTGCAAATGCTCAGTTTGCTTTTAATTTTCGTACAATTTCATTTCACTGCACTTCCAATGCAATGTTTTGCAACTCACAGAAAAACGAAGATCAAATTATTGAGATACAAAAGAAAAAATATTGAAAATGATATTGTTCAATAGTAATTTCGACAAACCTTCGAAGGTTTTCCGGTTCATGATTAATGCTAAGCATCTTATTTTCCACTCTGCCGTTATCCAGGTCCGAACGCATCAACACAGCCAGCAGCGAAGTTTTCAATCAGATCTCCCAGCAGTTCTACGATGATCTGGAGCAGAAACTCCTCGTCCTTGCCAACGACAATGTCATGAAATATAAGTTCGTCGAAGTGTGCGCCGTCCTCAGACAGATTACAGCCCGCGATTTGTACAGTCATCTGCGGCACGGCCTGCAGAAAGAGATCCAACTGCTCGAACAGATGCCGCACAACCAGTACATGTGCGCCACGGCCGCTGTTGTGGGCCAAATGGGTGCTGGCATGCATACTGCTGGCGACGAACTGTACACTGCCCATGCGCGCATTCAGAAGCTCAACATGGACATCGAACAGGTGCGCCAAGCCATGCAGCCGCTGCGCACAGATTGTGAAACTTTTCACCTCTTCCTCAACGAGTACAATCAGACGAAATCGCACATGGGCCATCAGGTAGCGCTGGACAAGGAGCACAAGCTGGGTGAGCAGTTTGCCCTCTTGCGCAACCGCAAAGAAGGTCTCGGCATGGAAATGCGCAAGATTGTCAGCGAGTACGATGGCATACAGGCCAGTGTCATCGACGAGCTCAAGAATTGGCAGCGAAATCAGGCTTTGGCCGGCAATGGCGCCCAGTTCCGGGACAATTTGGACGACATACAGCGATGCATTGAGATGCTAATCGACTTAGTATGCAAGATCCTCACGCATGTCAATGTTTTGAACTTGGTTAATGTCGGTGAGAACATCGGGCTGAGCGAACTACTGGCTCACGTGCGCTTGGCACATGAGGTGCTGGTGTTGTCGGCTTTCATTGTGGAGAAGCAGCCTCCGCAAGTTATGAAAACCAATACAAGGTGCGAAAGTGCTGACAAAGGCCATGAGTTTGTGTCTCATTTGTAGTAATATTTTCTCGCACAGGTTTGCAGCGGCTGTCCGGTGGTTGATCGGGCCACAGCTTGGCATCAACATGAATACCCCGACAGTGGAGTGCATAATTCTCTCTGGTAGGCATCGTAAAGATTGGTTTTGTATAAAGGCAGTTGATAAAAACGAACATCTCCTTTTTCTGATTCGCAGAGGCTCAAGCCCAGCGCCATTCTGCACAGAGAACCATGGGTGAAATCTCTCACGGCACGCCGCCGTCGTCAGGTGAAATTTTAAATAACGTCGGCACCATGGAATATCAGCAGCAGACTCGAGTTTTCTCCGCGAGTTTCAGGTATTCGAAAGAAGCGATCATAAATTGTACTTTTCATTGAATTCTTTGTGCTTGAAATAGAAATATGCAGTTGAAGAAAATCAAACGCGCCGAGAAGAAAGGCACCGAGAGTGTTATGGATGAGAAATTCGCTCTTCTGTTTTACACTTCGTCGATTGTGAATGATTACAAGATTCGAGTGAGTCGCATTCAACAGCAACCATTTACAATTGTCTTAATGTGCTTTAATGTCGCTAGGTGTGGACTCTTTCCCTGCCCGTAGTAGTCATAGTACATGGAAATCAAGAACCGCAATCGTGGGCCACCATTACTTGGGACAACGCATTCTCGGACATCGTTCGCGAGCCTTTCCAAGTGCCCGAAAAAGTCTCCTGGTCACAGTTATCACTGGCGTTGAATACGAAATTCGCGTCTGCCACTGGACGCCCTTTGACAGAAGAGAACATGAATTTCCTTTGTAGGTTTCGCTTTCCATTAATTCTTTTCTCACATAACTAATGCATTATGCAGATGAAAAGCTATTCCGCAACGACGGCCTGAGCGGCGATCAAAAGGACTACATAACTTGGTCGCAGTTTTGCAAGGAGCCGTTACACGATCGGTCGTTCACCTTTTGGGACTGGTTCTTTGCCATCATGAAGCTAACCAAAGACCATTTGCTCGGACTGTGGAAGGCAGGTCTGGTTGTGGGCTTCATCAACAAGCAGAAGACAACCGAGGAGATTCTGGGCCTAACACGCGCGGGCACATTTTTGCTGCGTTTCTCTGACAGCGAATTGGGTGAGTCGCACTGGAGTAGTTCATCCTAAAACAGAACCAAGGATCTTGATTTTCTGGAAGTGAATTAAGGATCCGTTGAGCATTTATTTTTTATATTTACGTTGCAAACACTTTCATTGCACTCTACTCCAGGCGGCATAACAGTTGCATTTGTCAATGACCAGGGTAACGTGATGATGCTGTCGCCGTGGACGGCGCGCGATTTAAACATACGCGGCTTGGCTGACCGCGTCTACGATCTGACGGTGCTGCGCTATGTCTACCCAACTGACAGGCCCAAGGAGGAAGCCTATCAGGAATTTTATACACAACGAGTTGGTATGTAATTGATCAGTTGAACGTTGCTGACACGCTGCTCAAACCACGCTTAATTTCAATTTAGAAGAACAAACAACCAGAGATGGGTATGTGGCGAACACAATTAAGGCTCACGTGCCGGCCATAGAAGGAGCGTCGATGATGTCCACCCCACAGCATCACATACAATCGCCACATCCACAGGACATGCACATAAATAGGTGAGACCTGAAGAAGTTTCACTGCGACTGCAGAGCATTTTACGTTTTCATTTTTACACACAAAACGCGGTCAAATTAATTTTATTTTACACATTTCTTCAGCTTTGATACTGATTAAATATGTTTTAAGGAAAACCGAAATAAGCACCTAACACAGCTCACATGCAATTGCGTTAATTTCCAAAAAATAGATTGATTGGTAACCTTTGAATTGGTGGTCGGCGAATAGGAAGATCTGTGATTGTAGCAAGAGAGTCGCAGGCTTTTAAATTGAATTTATTAAACTTCAGGCAATATCTGTTGGCGAATTCGTCTTTTTCAATCTATATTCTCTGTGGTTTCCTTACTTTGAACGCTTTAATTGGCTATTAATTTTTAGTTAGAAGCAGAACAAAATACATTTTAACACGCGTGCATCGCTTTAACTCACTTAATTGAAACCTGACCAATACATAACTTTGCCCTCTTTTACTCTGAAAACATTGTTTGCTGCATAGCATCAACAACTATGTTGACGATCTCGATGTTTATCTGAATGAAAACATTCAGCTGGGATTCGACGTAGGTGTGTTGTGATGGACATCACTGAGCGATGAAAAGGCATCGAAGCAGCAAGTTTAAGACCGTAGATGTATGTAAAATCCGTAAAAAGAACATGAGAAACAGGTATTTACCGGAAAATTGATATGTTTAATTTTGATATGCTTTTGTACAATACTTTTTTTAACACAATGTCGAAAGTACATTTTACTTTGCTACACGTTTATCTTAACGCAACAGTCGATACCAGCTGCTAAGATTCTTTGTACACATTTCATTTTATGTGCAGAAGCAAATCATGTCAGCCATCACTTCATAACCTTCCGAACTAAGTTCCTCCACGTTAACAAACTGCTCAATCGTATTTCTATTTTGAAGGAAGTTTCTTAAGGCGTATAAATGCATTTTAGGGCTTCGGTTGAGTGAAGGGTTTCGCTGCATCGGGAATTAAGAATCATTCCTTCTCTATTCCTTTCCATTGTCAGCTTAATTTCTTGTAAATGCTTCAAAATCCTTTTAGAAATTGATTCTATATGCTTCAAAATTTCCTAGCAAATCAACTTCCACGCTCTACAACTGCTTTTGCATTTTGAGCCAGCGTCCAGCCAATTCAAAGGGTTGTTTTATAGCGTAACTTCTCAAGCTCTACGCTCAATTTTATCTGCTTTCATTTAACATTGCTTAGAGAGTCATTTTAGGTAATTAATTATCTGTATTTTCATGCTCGAATCAATGATACAATGCGGCAATCAATCGATCAATCATTGCAGCTTACAAAATAGCACTATTATGCACCTCTAAGCAGCTCAGCCAGACCGCAATGACGACAGTGTGTAATGCTTAAGCTTAAGAAAGGCCCAACAATGTTAAGATTAAGAAAAAACAGAAAGTATTCAAAAAGAGGGCTGCAGAGTTGGAATGTTGCATGTTTATTATTATGCGCTAATTATTTTTGTCTGCGTGTTGATGTTATTTATTGTTATTCGCGATTCAATTCCATTGCTTGTCTATGAATCTGTGTTTTGTTGCTTGCTTTTGGTGCTTTCTTCGATAATAATTAACTTATATATTAAAGCCGTCTTTTATTTTATTTATTTTATAGTGATAACTTTACAATGTCTGATTTTGAATCGATTTTGTACTAGCAAAGAAGTATTCAATAGTTGAGGAAGCACCTGGACGAAAACGAAGAAGGATTAAACAACAAATTCACATACATTATTTTATTTTGCATGTTGCGTTCGAGACAAAAGAAAAACCAAAATATTATACTACGCACACCTTCATAAACAACCCATATTTAGAACAAATTTATTACAAATTGGAAGAAAAGATAGAAATAGGAAATTTCCAAGTAAACTCGAGGGACGAAAATTTCGTGAACTTCTGCGCAGCTTCTGTCTGTCTTTTGTCTTGCGTCTTCACGAAGTGATCGGATCCAATCGTGCGTTAGCAGCACCCATCACAGCTCCAACGAGTGTGGAGTGGTGATGGGCAGCACTTTTAATGCATGTGTAACTGGTATGTATTGCTTTGAACTTATCGAATGATTTGCGAAATTAAACAGCCTTTATTGTGCTTACGATTTGTGGAATAAGTGATATTTTTCAATATAAAGTTGCTCAATTCTATTCATAAGTCTCTAATGATATTGCATATTACGTAAATGTTAGGGAAAATCAAAATTTTTATTATACGAACAAACAATAGATTCTAGTTGTCACTTCCAATTGGAAGGAGTGACTTTCTGATGTCAACGGAACTCATAGTTAGGAAATGAACTTGAACTAAATTTCTTTATCTCTCTACTTGCATATAAAAATAAGAAATCAGTGCGTAATAATTTTGATCTAAAGTTGAGGTCTAGCTACGAATTTACTTACAGCGAGGTTTTTAGACGACGGACAATAAATGAAATTAATTATTATCTACATCTTTGCAGAAACCCCAAGCATAATTTAAATGATGATGCCGAAGTTAATTATTAATAGACAATGTAACCACAACGACGAAAATGTTCATAAAAATCGTTGCTAAGACAAAAGTAGATTCGTAAAAAGAAATTTTCATCCTAAATCGTTACAGTTTGCAGTTTAAACACTGTCTGAAATCCTTGTAGTGTGGATTATGTTTGTATGCGAAAAAAGGCTGGACCTCATCCGAACCAGTTGGTTGTGATTTCATTGAGACTTACGGTTGACCTGCAACAGAATGGAAGCAGATTTTACTGCAAGATGTTTAAGTTTTAAAAGAGTTTAAATATATCAAAAATGTAGGTAGCAAAGTTTATCTGTACAAATCGAAGCAAAGTAAATCGCTACACAAAAGGTTTCAATGAGCTTCATATTTTGTGTCACTCTGTAGTACAAGAAACCAACTGAAATAGAAGGACTTAAACATGTAGGAGTAAATCAACGTGTTTTAAACAATTAAGACAACACTTTCTTTTTATTTCTTTGATATTGTTTCGTTCTCTTTCTTGCAGCCCCTTCGCAGACTGTTCCAACTTTTGCGATTACTTTTGCATGTGATTAACGCGGAGTTTTAGTTACGTTTCCACATCCAACAACAAAGAACTTCAGCTTCATGCTTTATTTACAAAAAAACATATGAAATCTTTACACTCGACATTTTTAATTTGATTTTAAGCCTTTACTATTGCTCAACGTTGTTTTAGTGTATTTAGTGTAAATATTAGAAGAAAACTCGGACATTTTTATCAAAGAAACGTGTTACTAAAAACCATGTTACATATTTAAAGAGACATTTTTGGCCGTCCGTCTTTCGAATGCTTGTATGTGCATCTGTCTCGATACTTTTAGTCGAATTTAAGTGTGGTTAATTGTGAAAACGTGCCACTAAGTTTTATTTTAAGTTGCATACTATAACGGATTCCCAAATCAGGTCTTGCATCGCTTGTGCATTCGTTGTATGCGTAGCTCTCATCGTCTACGAATGAGATGCCAATAATTTTATATTTTACAACGCCATTTTGTGCTTTATTGTGTTATATACAGTAGTTATGCTTATAACAGTCACTGAATCGAAGTTCAATGTTAATATATTTCGTAACTAATGTCACGATGAATTATATTTGATTATGTTTTTAGAATTTGGCTTCCATTTTTGTCCAACAACTTTTGTTAGTTACTTTATATAGATAAATATATATATATACAGAAACAAGAATATTAACACCGCAGTCATGAATATTTTAATGCTGGAAATATATAAAAAAAAACACGCTCAAGCTCTTCGCTTTAAGGTGACTTTTGCTTTCGTCCGTTTAATCATTATTTAAAGTTAAGAAAGGATTATTTTTTAGTTTCTAGAGAATTTAAGTGCACAACTGCAAAACCCTCTGAAGTTCTACGGAGCTGCGGAAATCAAGTAGAATTTACTTTTTAGATTTAAGTATTGAAGTGCGAAACGAAATCAAAATATGTTAAGTAAGTCGCTGAAACTGAGCAAAACGATGAACGAAATCAGAATTGAAATAATAATAAAAGCAAAACATTTAAATACATATATGTAAGCAAAGAAACATGTAAAAGCACGTCTTGTGAGAGAAGTTGCTATTTTATTAATTGTTTTTTAAGAATGGTCGTAGTTTTAAAATGGAGAAAGGCGAAAACTCGCCGCCTTGAAAGGTGCGCCTAAATGTAATGCGCTGTTTTATGTTAATTTTAAGCCTAAACTGATGAAACAATACACCGAAGCAGGTCACACAGAACATAGTCTATGGAAAGGAGAACTTGTGAAGTATATTTACAGATATTTTATGCAAACACACACACTTACACACATACGTACATTTGTACTAATCAAACTCAATGTCAATGTTTCAAACAATTCTTGTCAAAATGGCCAATAAAATTGCAAAATATGAATTCAGTGATGTTCCAATATTCAACGAAGACTACAGAATGACATTAACATTTCTAGGTAACGTTATTCCGGCTCATCCTCAAGGTATATTCACAGTAACGTCGTCACTTTGTTTGACTTTCGGAACGGGTAAAAAAATAGAAACTGTTCCGAAGATGTTCTGCTAATGAAAGAACAAGGATTTTTTGATTCCAATGACTTATTTTGGGGCTGAGGGTAAAGAAGCTTGACCATAATTCATTAATGATCATTCAGAGGTAAACGAATGTATGCATATATAATTGATTATTTATATAATAGTTGAGAGCAGCTGAAGCTATTGTGAACGTAATGCAATACTTGCAAGGCGCCGAAGGAAACACTGCTTAGTCTGGTAGTAAGAAGAAGAAGCAACCAGACGACAACAGTCTTGAAGGAAGTGTTGTATTTCAGTCAATAATAAACCGATTTTATTCATGAAACAAATAAATAAAAGTAAATGGTGAGCGAGTTAGAAACAAGTACGTCATTGATTCGACCTGCGTCGAAGCTTAATTAATACCCATACATCGACAGGTTGAGGTTCGTATGTGAGCGACGCTGTGTTTTCCCGGGAACAGAATACTAACTCAAGTTCTGCTGTTGACCAACTGTTGCTGACTTTTTCTGAAAATTGAAATGTTTACCTCGTTATTTACTCTATTGTTTCTCCGCTCATACTTAGACACGTCTTATGCAAATGTATTCACATTTCTTGCATTATCCATCACTGTATTTGTTACTAAAACTGCGATTATTTCGATGCCAGAGGAAAGCAAACTTTGTTTTTTTCCTTTCCAAATGTTGTTAACATTCCAATAAGACAAAAGTAAATATTTGAGCTTTTGATTTTCTAATTCTTAGAACAAAACACACACAAACGCACATGCATGGCCGAAAGATCCGTGCAGTTGCTATTGTTCACATTCGCAATTCACACCTTCGTTTCACTTTTGGCGTAGGTTCATTATTTATAGAAACCGAATAAACAATAGCTAACAGCGCATCGAGCAGACGCCGCATTCGTGTTTGAGGAGTCGTCGTCTGTGCAACTGCAAAATTTCAACCGCCGCACGTTCGCGATTTTACAGAAATTTAACTTTTCGGAGCAAATACGAACGAAGCAACTATTCAAGTTTATAACTGCTTCCTTTTCAGATTTAAAAACATAGGAGACTGGAACGAGTAAGTGTTATATTTTTTTAATAGAAACACTAGTTTGCGGTCAAATTTTTGAAAACCGGTTAATTTAGTAAACTTTAAATACGAAGGAATTTAACACTAGTGGCTTCAGTTCAGGCTGAGCCCAATTGCAATTCGATTTTATGCCATTCTTGTTAGAGTATTTTTATTTATATGAAGTTCAAATCCGAAAATCGAAAAAGCCAATGAATACTCAGGATTACCTCTCGATATTCCTCGGACCAAAAAACCTTATCACAAAATTCATCATAAAATTATGAATGCAGCGGAATTAACTTCCAACGAAATTAACTCAGTTACTGCTGAACATTGCTCCTTTTTTCCAATCTACTCCGTTGCATTCTCGCAATAATGCATCTCTGGTTTCGTTTGCTTCCGATGGATGTTCAATTCGAATATAGTACTAATAAAGTTTTAATAAGTATAATAAAATGAATAAGTAATTCTATGAAATGTGTTTTCCTTTTTTTCCTACATTTTCATACTCCGTTTTGTTGTTGCATGTGCGGCGAATAAACAGTGGAAAAGATGGCTAAATCGATTTTTGCACGCATTTCGCCGGCTCTGTCCGATTTCATCAACTTGTAAGTAACTCTGTGAATATTCCCTTTAGACATTTGTTTTATGGAATGTGTGCAGTTGAATGTGTGTGAAAGTCATATCAGAAAGACAACAATTAAAAGAGAGAAAAGTGTTTCGTGCATGTAAATGATTCCAATTTGCGGCAATCACTTCATTGATTGGCTGTGACACAACCGCAAACAACGGATGGAAACGGAATGAAAATTATTAACATTAGCATTAATTTCAAATCAAATCAATTCAATTGAACCTTGGTTGAAGCACCGACAACGAATAAGCATAAATCGTAAATACAAGCGAAATAAAAAAATCGACATCCTGCTATAAATTTTAGGTCAAACTTAATTCTTTAAATGCAAGCAAATGCCAACATAAAACTGTTATAATTTCAAAAAAAATCTGGTGCTAATTCAATATCAGAAAGTGTCAAATGTTAAAGATTTAGTATAATTTGCTGCTAATGTTACCAGAGTTGAACTCTGTCAATAAATTTTGTTTAATAATTATCCACGGTGAACGGTCAATGGAGCGGATTTTTATCAAGAAAGCAGACTGAGGGCAAAATTGTTAACTGAATAAACGTTTAATTAAATTTTATTTGCGCTTATTAACATAGTTCTCTTATAATAATAAAAATCCCATGATCAGGTTCTTTCTTTAATCTGTTTATCTCCAGAGATCCACGTATTTTTTTTTTTTTTTTTTGTGTATACTCAAATTCACACACGCACACATTTTAATAATTCAAGCGCACAGACTGCAAATTCTCTGTGTAAACCTGTTCCAGTAGTTCTCCCATCCAAAGCGGCTTTCTTCGGCAGAAGAACCGAAGCGACAAGCTTCTAGTTTAGCGAAAACAGCTGCGACTTCGGCTAAATGAAACTCTGCAATCAGTAACACCGAAAACATTCCATTGCGTGGGTCGTGCCGAGTACGATTGCAGCGGAACGACCTTCTGTTATCAAAGAGAATCTGCCTAAGCATTGCCAACGATAAATTCATAGCTGTGCTCGTAGTTAAATACTCGTCGCGGTTGCACGATATCGCGTAAACAATTTCCACTGAAAGCATGGCATCATATAGTCGCTCCGTCTGTCGCTATCTGCTTGGCCAACAAGTGACCAGATGTGTTTTCGCCCAACGCCGCTTCTTGAGCAAAGGCTCGTCTGAAGAAGGAGCGATCAGTGACATGCATCCTCTCAAAGGCATTCGCGTGCTCGATGTCACGCGGATCGTGGCTGGGCCGTTCTGCACCATGGTGCTGGCGGACATGGGTGCCGAGGTGATCAAGATCGAGCGGCCCCATCACGGCGACGAGTCGCGCAAGTGGGGTCCCCCCTTCCTGCCGAGGTGCAAGGACTCCACCTACTTCCTGGCTGCGAACCGCAACAAGAAGAGCGCCTGCGTCGACCTGAAGCGCGGCGGCGACATCGTCCTCGACTTGGCCCGCAAGTGCGATGTGCTCGTCGAGAACTACGTGCCCGGGAAGCTGGCTCGCTACGGACTGGGCTACGAGGACGTGCGTCAGGTGGCGCCGCAGCTCATTTACTGCTCCCTGACGGGCTACGGAGCGGTGGGCCCCTACGCACAGCGCCCTGGCTACGACGTGATTGCAGCCTCGATGGGCGGATTGGTTCACATCACTGGCGAGCGGTGCGGGCCGCCGAGCAAAGTGGGCGTGGCTGTTACGGATGTGGCGAGCGGCTTGTACGCTCACGGCGCCATCTTGGCGGCTCTGCTGCAGCGCCAGCGGACGGGGCGCGGCCAGAAGATCGACGTGAATCTGCTGTCGACGCAGGTTGCGATGCTCATCAACGTCGCCAGCAACTATTTGAACGCTGGCGTCGAGGCTGAGCGCTGGGGCACCGCTCACTCCAGCATCGTCCCCTATCAAGCCTTCAAAACGGCCGACGGCTACTTGACGTTGGGCACCGGCAGCGACGACCAGTTCCGCGATCTGTGTCGGCTTCTGCAAGTCGAGCATGTGGCTTCGGACTTCAGGTACAAGACGAACAGCGACCGCGTCGCAAACCGTGCAGAGCTGGTCGCGCTGCTAGAAGATATTTTCCTGAAGGAGCCGACGCAGCACTGGATGCACCTCCTGAAAGCAGCCACGTTCCCCGTAGGACCAGTGAACAGAATCGGCGACGTCTTCGCCGACGAGCACATTAACGCGATTCAGTTGGTGAAAAGCTTGCCGCATCCTACCGACGGCTCAGTGAAGGTCGTGGGTCCGCCGGTGGTGTTCAGTGAGGCGCAGAACGATGCGCGCGATGCGCCGCCGCTGCTGGGCCAACATACAGCCGAGGTTCTGCAGCAGTTGCTGGGCTACTCGCAGCATCGAATCGAGGAGTTGAAGGAGAAAAACATCATAGCGTAAATCGAACAGCAAGAAATTGATTTTAATGTGGGATTTCTTTGAATAAGTGAACGTTGAATCTAAAATATAAGGCAATCATTATCGCCAGTAATTATAATTCCAGGTGTTAAAGTGCGTTGCTGTAGAAAACAGGAAAATACGAGGACACAAACATCGAACAATGACAATGGATCGGTCGAGAGTCGGTCGAGAGTTGGCCGACGACTTCTCGAAAGCTTTTGTCAGCAGTAAATCAAAAATCGTGGGCTGAAAGTTTGCAGCATTTTCATTTTTAATTAATTAATATCGGCTAATTAAGAAACGAAAATGATATGAAAATCCTTCTTTAATTTAATGTAAGACAGATTTTTTTTTATCCGTGCCTATTTTATGTCTTCTTCTTCTCTTACGTCTTCTATTGGTGACCGGTCCTCGGTCGTGTCAAGAGATTCGCGCAGGCGTTGAGGATGATCGCGATTATCTTCATTGCGAGAATCACAAAACTTAGAATTTTGAGGGCGAATATGCGTTTGTCCTTGCGGCTCCTTTCATCCCATGGCTTGATTGACCTGAAAATGTGGTAAACAGCTGTAAATAGCCTGCGAGAAATCTAGGATATATAACCAAGTCAAGCTCACAGATTAAACATTGCGTTTAGAGTGGACGAGACGACGTCGGAATTCGCTGGACCTTCTATAAAAATTGACAATTCCCAAATGAAATTTTCGTTTGAAGGTTGATTGAAGACAAACGCGATTCTAGTCGAATATTTTAATGCACGGTTTATTATATCAATTTACTCTAATGTCTCTTCCATGAGGATGTGAAAGGTGTAACCACTGTGAATCTCCGTAGAATTGAACTACTGTTGGTATATTGCCACTTGGGTGGTCAATTAACGATTCCTTGTTGCCCGAAAGGCGATTACAGTGCGTATGTGACGGACCCAGTGACGAAAACCTCAGCGAAACACTGAATCTCAGTACTTCTTAACAAAATCAGATGGCAATAGATTTAATAATAGATAGATTTTGGACAGGACCGGGAAGCAAGCGTAGCTGCCCACCACACCGATTTTGCAGGAGGAATAATAGACAAAATTGCCTGGAAGTTCTTGATTCTGGGTTATGTGTTCCAAAGTCGTTCCAATTTAATTTGGAACCCAAGACTATGCTCAAGTACTTCGCTTTTCTTGACAATACGACTTCCTTTCCATTTACTTTTGGATTGATAACCAAAGCGCTCTGGGGCAATCCCAATTCTGCCCAAGCTAATAAACTTCTGCAAAGAAGTAAAAGTGAGCTTCGGATACTGATAGGCATCCTGACAGGACACAATGAACTCAGGGGACATCTAAGGAAGTTTCGTACCCTGCAGTCAGACATTTGTAGATCCTGCCTGGAGGAGTCAGAAACGTTGGAGCATTACTTGTGTAACTGCCCTGCTTTTTGCAGGATCAGGCTGCACACTTTGGGCTCAGCATGGTTTTACACCCTTGAGGATGTGGGTAGGAAAGGATGGAGGGCGATAAATAGCTTCGTTCTTGGCACGGGGCTGTTTAGATGACCAACTTCATTCCCTTTCCGTTTTTTTCCCTTATCATGTTCCCCCCTCCCCCCTCCCTTCCGGAGGCGCACAATGGGCCGTTTGGCCTAAGTGTATCAGACTGCTTGCGGTCGGATGGTTCCTAGGAGCCCCTCTCCTTAACCTAACCTAACCTAACCTACTTTTGGATTCAATATCGGATGGGGTTTGATCTATTCATGAGAAATTGCATTATCTGTTAAACTATACAGACATCTTTCTGCAATTTTCCAATCTAAAATTCAAATTTCGCTATTCCAAAACATAGCTAGTATCTACCGTGCCAGGAAATCCATTCTATATTATTCAGAGCTGCTGTATAGCAGTGGTTCCTCGTGAATGTTAAGGTAAAGTCTCCTTCTTTGATAGAAACACAGCTCACGCCTTCCTTCTGCTGGCTGAAATGGGACCCAGCAGAAGGCGAATTCCGAAAGAGCTGGTTAGCCATGGGAAAGCTTTGATCGCTGCTTCTGTTGTTCTGCCGATTTGAATGGTATTTAGGGACCTGTGAACCTGTTTCTGAAAGCGGCCGAGAAACCTCGTGTGGAAAAACCGGAAAGTGTGGATCTGGGCCATGTGTCATTTTCTTGTCTAATTACGGAGGAAATTCAAAACTTTCGATAGAACTTGAACTTCTATGGGTAACTTCAATCACTTTCTTCATTTCGGAGTTGGAAGTTGGATGTCAGTGGAAGAGCAGAAACAGGAGAAAAGAGTTCTGAGATTACAATCACCGAGCGAAGGTAACAGATATCTGACGAAGACCGGCTTCTAGCGGTTCAACTCACTTGAACCTAGATAAACTGATAACTTCTCTGTAGCGTAAAATGTGAAGCCAATTAAGCCTTCACGCGGAAGTAATTAAAGTTTTGCGTGGACGAAAGTTTGGAACATTTTAATTGTTAATTAACACAAAATTGTATTCAATTGCAATTTCGGTCGGTTATTTCGTGCCTTCACATTTCTCATTGCAGCGCCTTTTGTTGGTCCTTTGAATACCTCAAGCAGACGTAGACGACGATTGCAATTATCTTCAGTGCTACAATGGCGAAAAACAGAAGTTTGAGGCAGAACATCCATTTGCCCTTGCGAGTCCTTTCATTCCATGGCGTAAATGATCTGAAAATGTGGCAACTCCGTGAAAGAATGATGGGAACGTAATCAATTCGAGCTCACAGAGTGCACATTGCTTTTGGAGGGGACACGACGTTAGCATTCCTCTTCTCCAATGAATGAATTTGCTGGACCCTCTGCGAAAATTCAAATCAGTTTTCAATACGACGTCGCAACTCAGTTGAAGTTTAACTGAAGGCGAACTCAATGAATACCTGAATGAGCAACTGAAGTGTTTTAGTGCTTCTGTGAAGTTAGAATTTTATGCAATTCATTCGTGATGCAAGCGCTGTTTATACATATGTACATACGTACATGTAGATAGACATAACAAGGAATAAAATATCTGATGTCGCCAAAACATGACTTCCTTGTACGTAGGCTCAATGAAAAAAGTTTTACTTAGGTATTCATGAAATTGCAGAAAGTCCCTTAGCAAAAGTGTCCCTTGGCTTCAATCTCTAAAATTTGAGATCTATTTGGATGTTATAGCAGCAGCAAATACAGAATATCTACTTTTTAGCCGTGTTTCCAGCTCCTAGAAGAGTATCAAATACAAAATTTCCACTTTCCACGTCTCTAAGTTTTTGAGTTATTCAGGATACGTACACACGTCAGAACCAAACTAGGCAAAATGGACTCAAAATGTGTCTTACCATTAAAATCTCAATATCGAGTGTTTCCGCGATTAATTTCGTGTTTTTGGTGCGTAAGGAAGTAAAAATACCTGCTAACAAAATCAGACGTCGTCAAATTGTCAACATTGAATTCATTGTCAGAAGTCTCGCTGGAGTTTGTTTTAGTTTGAGGCTTCGCCTGTCATTTCGCTAACAGTGGAAATATGGAATTACAGAACCTGGATTTTAGGTGTAAGGTGATCTCCGCTTCGGAGACGAACTCCACGCACGCGCTCATCGCAAGGTAAAAACGCAGACCGCGGCTGAGTACTCAGAAAAGTGATCTCGTTGACTTTGAGTTGCGGGAAGGCGTTTAATTGAGGGAATGTTTTGCTTCTTGGTGCTTCTTGGTAATCGGCGATGAAAACTTTCCATTAAATCAATGAGTGTGATGCGTTTTGAGGTTTATGAAGCCGCTACTTGTGCGCCAAGCAGCACAAGACGAGGCTTCGTGGAATTACCGCATCAGTGACTCCCTGAAACCCGCCCACGAACCGGAGAACACAGCCGAAAGATAATTTCTGCTCTTTATTTGATCCATTAACTGTTTAACTCTGCAATTCGTATTTCCGGTGCCTCGTTCGTTGAATCACTGCGAATTGAGAGAATTTCTAGTTGTTTTGTGCGGATTAATGCAATTAAAGAGGTCCTTCATGGAGGACGCTGTTGCTCGGGGAACTCCCAGCACGATTTCCATCCGTTGTTCGCGCTGACATCGAAGCGTTTCGTCTGTGTTTAAACTTTATTTCTGGTTTCTGAACTTAACACTGATTAAGTAAACGTGGCAATTAAACTAGCTATTTAAGTAAATCGCCGTTAAAATACAAATACGCGAAAAAGAAGCCAACGTCAATCAGATTCACATTCAGAAAAGTGATGGAAGACTTTTTGAGCGTTTATTAACAGGCAGCAATTTGAATAATTGGCGGGATTCTTATCTTTCGTATAGGAAGTATTCTAATTTATCCCGTTACCCTTCCCCTCACTATCCAACAGGAATTCGTCATTTCACATCTTAACGCAATCGTTTTATAATGACGGCGACGTGAGCTCACGTTCACACATACTAACAAACGTTACAGAAGCAGCAATAATAATGGCTCGTTGGTTTTAACGAGCCTTTAACCAGGTAGAGGTCGTTCGTTAAACCTGCTCTGTGTGTCACTCGCTACCAACAACAACAACAACGACGACAAAAGCAATACTTCAAAACATTTGGGTAGAGTTTCTTCAGATTTTGCATTTAATTTAATTTATGTGATGATAAAATCAGTTAATTGCAACTGTATGAAATTTAAATTGTAGGATTTCTTTTAACAATTGTTAAATGTTCGCTTAATCGTTCGCTCGAAACAACGAGTAGGAGCAAGAAATCCGGTTTGTGTACTCGTTGATTATGTTAACTTTTTACAGAAATCTCAGATAACAGATCGACATTTATTTGCTAATCGTTCTTGTATCTGAACAGGAAGAATTTTTCAAGTTGGACGTTGAAATTGCGATTTTAACGGATGTCGAAATACTTGTGAAGAAGCGCGGTTATCGACTTCATTGCGACATCAAGCGACTTGCACATTATACACACACACACATGTACATAAATAGATAATAAGCACATGTTTCGAGGTTTTGCATCTCGTGTGACGTGAGTCGTTATATTTTAATTGCAACAAAATAAACGTTTCAATAGCAGCGAAGTACGCTCGTTTCCTACAACGCAAAACAACAAGCACCAACACAAGAACACATTGCCTCGTTTCAATTGAATTGTTTTAAATTGAAGCCAATTCGCTGGCAGCTCGCTCGAGTTCGTCGCGTTTAAGACTCGACTGAGGTTTGAGTTGGCTCGCAACATCTGGCTGCGGATCACACCTCAAGCCAAGAGCGAAGGAGAGAGAGCGAGACAAATAGAGACCACGTACGTATTTAAGCTTGTGCTCAAGCATTTCGTTGTTCGATGCGAGCTTAAGTGAGTTTGCAACGAGCTGATACAGTTAATTGTCCGTTGTGCTCCGTGGATCGAAGTTGTGCGCTCGCTCGTCGCATTTGCTCTGAATACTCAGCGTGAAAACTTAAATAACCGTGGAGGAAAAACAATAAATTTAGATTAAATTATGTATCTTCCGAGTTTTTTTGTCATTGCTCAACATAAAAACGTACTTAAAAGAAAAAATGTAACCAAAATTTGAGCTCTGGGAAGAAACCCTACAACTCAAATGGAGCGTTGGAATAACTAGTTTTTCGTGAGCCTTAAAATGAACGTGTAAAAATCAAATCTGTGCCAAGTGGTCGGCGTAGAAGAGACACGAAATCCAAAAGGGAAAAAGTACCCAAACGCAAAATATTGCAAGAGAGCAACAATAAAATAAAGGAATTGAACACTGAAAATTATTCGTCGCCTTGGATTCGAGCTTTTTCCATCTTCGTGTAACATCGTATTCATTAGTGCGTCTTCGTGTTTGTTGTTGTTGTTGTTGTTGTTGTTGTTGCTGCTGTTGTATTGCACAATATCTTGTCCTGCATGTCGCTGCACAGCAACAATCGCTGTTGTTGTTTGCACGGTTGGCGTTGTCGTTATCGTTGTTGTTGTTGTTGCGCCGACTGCAGTCCCATTAATGAACAATTCGTGCGTGTGCGATACTGTGAGCGCGCGTGTGTGTCTTTGAGCCTTCAGTCAGCTGCAGTTAAATAACAGCCGTCAAAATTGCGGTGCTACTCTGTTCCAGGATCGTGGGGTACCTCATGCGGCGCTTCCTGCGCTCGGCGATGATCGTCTTCAGCTGGTTCGTGGTGCCCTACAGCCGCTACACCAACATCAAAGTGAGCCGCAAGAAGCTGCCGCCGATCCGCAGCCACCTGCTGGAGGTGCCCGCCGTGGACCTCGCCAAGCTGATCCGCACTAGAAAGGTGAGTGCCGCCGTTTATTATCACTACTTATTATTTTTAGCCTTCGTAGCTCCACGAAAAAACATCAACAGCATTTAGAAACGCTGCTGCACGATCCATTCCCGCGTTGCACGTACTGAAGTCATTAATCACGCTCCACTCGCCGAATTGTTAACACGAACTGAAGCAAATAAGAGTTGATTTTAGAACTATCGAAAGTCGTTTTCGGTTCTTTGCTTGTTCATTAATCGCGTTCGCTACGTTTGCCTTCGATGCGAATCCTTTTGCGCACTTCCGAAGGATGCTGAAGCGAATAATTGACTGGAGTTCTGTTATACAATCGATTCACAGTCCCTTTGTTCCTTCCTCGCTCTTTCCCACAACCACGAAAAGAAAATAATTGAACCCGAGTGGAAAGAAGCAGTGGAAAAGAAAAGCGAGTGTTGCATAAAATGCTGCAACGCAACAATCAAGCGCCGTTGCCACACGATCGCAGCAACATGAAAGCTTCATTTTCGCGCATTACGTTCGTCCGATTTCTGTTGCTTTTCTTCCTTCATTCGCACCATTTGCGTTGTTGCTTGGCGATCGATCAACCTGTTCGAATGTTGTTGTTGTTGCTACTCTCTCTCTCTCTTCACGATTTGCGCCTTTCGGTGGCGCAAGTCGCGGGAGTCTAGATGCTTCGGCTGCCCTCAACACAGCAGAAACTCAGCCAAAGTCGCCTCATGTTGCGCAAATTGAAGGCGGGGTATGCTTCATAATCACAAAATACGTTTATTGAAAGTTTAGTGTTCAAACTTGATTGAAACTTCGCGCGAGAATCGCTGTGGAAATTCCCATTTCTTGCATTTTAATTTGTTATTTCTTGGCAACAGGCGCTGTAGAAGCGACCTCGCTTTAGTAGAACTTTAACGATTAACTGACGATTAATCTTAACGAATTAAGATTAACTAACTTAAAATAGAGAATCGTCCACCCAGCAACACATGAGAGGGAAATTTAGAAATTTAATGTTTATACGCAAATGCGTCGTGCACTATTCCTTAAGGCGAACGGGTGACACAACAGTCGTTATTTCGTCAAATTCAAAAAGAGCAACACAGGCACAGGCAGCCTTCGTCAGAGGTTTCAGGCGGAGCTTTCATAATCCGGCCGCACTTTAAATAAGCCTCATTGAAGGGCATTAACGTCACTCTTAAATTCACAGTAGTTAAAATATTTCAAAATTAAAAAAGGCGAACGAAGCAGACCACAAACACTAAAAGCAGTAGAGTCCAATTTTCGACATAGAAACGAGCCCCAGCTCGACAGATCTCGAACTCATAAAGTCACTATGCAATTGCGTTGTATGCGTGCTCACACACAGAGCTGCATCGCTCTAGCTGCGGTCGATCTCGCTGAGTCCACACGCCGCTTATGCAAGACAGTCGCAAGAAACTCGCCGAGTTAATTACGAGTTGGGCGTTACATTCGCTGCTTAAAACAAAAGCTACGCCATCTACTAAATCGCAGAGTTTCTTTAATTCAATAACAACCACAACAGCAACGAAATCGCGCAAATGGCAATGCTAACCAAATAAATAATGAATCATCGCCAACACGAATGCAGCGATAGATTCCGACCGTCTACTGCATGGCTGTTGTTGTTGTTGTTGTTGGTGTGGTATTTCGTTGGATCTACTGTGAGACTGTTGAAGTCGTCGGTGGTTGTCGACGTTCGCCGAGGTTATCCCAAAGACGTGACAAACTTTAATTGTTCTTGCATTGACTTTGTTTCACTTGCTCCTGTTCTCTCAAACTTTTTTCTCTTGTTTAATACTAATTTATGCTTAGAGTTAATATCCGATTTTTAGTATTTGCATAATTGATGTTCACTGTAATATTTCATGAGTCGCTGTAATTACAACAGTTAATGAATGTGGAGAAGAACGTTCGGGGTTAAATGAAGTCAGGAAATTTGTAAGTTAAAAATAGAAATGAGCAATTCTAAGACTCAACTTTTGAAGAAATGATTAATTAAGAAATTTGTAAATATCTAAAAATTAAATTAATTAAAAAATTTCCAAAAGAAAAAAAACATTTTCTATAAACGAATGATCGACTATAAATTTAGCTGCTGATTTATATCAGCAAGTCTACTTTTCGTAATTCAGCAACTTAAATGTCGCTTTTAAAGTGTGAATTACTAACTAAATTACTTTTCAAGTTTAATAGTAATAAAGAGTATTTTTATAAAAGTGACTATATTGTGACCTTACCTGAAATCCATGCAATTGTGATCTTGCGTCAAATGAATTTGAAAGGAAATATTGTTTGTTTTAAATTGAAACTCAAAATGGAACTCAATTGAAACTCAAAATGGAACAGATGGAACTGGAGCTAAAGTGCGCACTAAAAGAACTCATTAAAGAACTTTTTAAATATGAAATCTCTGCATTTGTTGGCGTTTTGAATTCAATAATTAATCAAGATATTTGCTCATCGTCCGTTGAATGTTTGAAATTTTCAATAAACAAATCGTTTATTATCACTTTATAACCGAATAAAGATGATCGAAGTGGAAAGCAATTAATTCTATTTGTTGAAGGGACTTTTTAAAAAGTGTTCCCTTCTTACTACTGATTTTAATTGAAGTGGAACGTGGAATGTTCCCTTCTTACTACTGATTTTAATTGAAGTGGAACGTTATCAGGAGTGGAGTTTAAATTTTTTTATTGTTGATTCCGTGCTTGTGGATTTTCGCCTTTTCAGATGAACGTCCATCAAATTGGAAAACAATTATCGTCATTTGTTTGTTGTAGAAACTCGTCTTCGTAATTTTTGTTGTTATTGTTGCTCTTATCTGCAATAGCAACTCAGAATAGTCGCCATGACTGAACTTTGTACTCGAAAGTCGCTTGCACTTCTGGAGTCGATGCGAATTCGTCTGTGTTCAGATCACTACGATGAAAAGATATAAAATATGTTTGTAAAACAACTCGATCGTATTTCTAGTTGTTTTTAGCGAAGGAACAGCAGGAAGCAAACAATTATTAATCATTACGAGAGCATTTAATGTCGGCAAAAAACAAAATCAGCGAATGAATATTTTCTTCTGTGACATTGTACAGAACTATCAATCACTTGAGGAATCAATCACTTGCTAATTTCGCCGTCATGTTTATCGAAACGTTTTAAGAGTTTAATCGAGCCAGAATCGACGACGCTGTGTCCATTTCATTCATTTCATCTTATTAATATCGACCCACGTGCTTCGAAGAAGAAATTAAAGTGACAAGAGGAACTCAACTTGATTCATTTTCACTTAAACTCAATCAAGCGGCCAGCCGACCTACTAAAAAGAGACTACGTGAAAAAGAGACCGCAATTAAATGCATGTGATTAACTGTAAACAGATTTCATGATGACTTTGCTCTCTTTTCATTTTCACTTCAGCTTTGAGCAGTCGGTTAGCTTTGCTCAAACGAATACTCATTCAAACCTTCTTCTCCGCTTCCATTTGCAGGTCAAGAGCGAGGATGTCGTCGAGGCGTACATCGAGCGCTGCCGGCAGGTGAATCCGCTAATCAACGCCATCGTGCAGGACCGCTTCGAGGAGGCGCTGGAGGAGGCGCGCGCCGTCGACCGCGTCATCGCGCTTGGCATCAACAGCGTCGAGGAGATGGAGGAGCGGACGCCGCTGCTGGGCATTCCGGTGACCGTGAAGGAGAGCATCGCCGTCAAGGGGCTGACGAACCAAGCGGGGCGCGTCTTCAAGACGCCGCAGATAGCAAAGGCGGACGCGCCCGTCGTGGAGCAGATCAAGAAGTTCGGCGGCATCATCCTCCTGGTCAGCAACACGCCCGAGCTGTGCCTGCTGTGGGAGACCTACAACAACGTGACGGGCCAAACGAAGAACCCGTACGACTTGAAGCGGACGCCGGGCGGCTCCTCGGGCGGCGAGGCTGCGCTCCTGGCCAGCGGCGCCTCTCTGCTCGGCCTCACCTCCGACATCGGCGGATCGTCGCGGCTGCCAGCGATGTTCAGCGGGATTTGGGGCCACAAGCCGACCCCGTACGCGGTTTCCTTCAAGGGCCACCATCCGACGAGCGACTTCCCCAAGTGGGGCGACTTCTTCACCATCGCGCCCATGACGCGCTACGCCAAAGACCTCCCGCTGCTGCTGAAGTGCATGGCCGACCCGAACGGCACCAAGCTGACGCTGGACAAGGAGATCAGTGCGCACGGCATCCGCTTCTTTTTCATGGACAACGACGGGCCCTCGGGCATGATGCGCCCTCTGAGCCGCGACCTGCACGCGGCCATCAACCGCGTCGCCAGCGACTTCAACGCGAAGCGGGTCAACATCCGCAAGATGAAGTGGTCGCTTGACATCTCGCTGTCGGCCATGCTGACCATGAAGAACATCGAGACCATCTACCACAAGACGGAGGAGGGCGAGCGGCCCAAGACCGTCTGCACCGAGACCGTGAAGTACTTCTTCGGCTGCTCGGACAGCATATTGCCGTCGGTGTTCTTCGGTCACCTGCAGAACTTCATGAAGATCATCCCCAACTCGCGCCACAAGCACCTGGCCACCATCATCGAGGCACTCAAGACTGAATTCAAGGACATGCTGGGCACCGACGGCGTCTTCCTCTACCCGACCTTCCCCAACACGGCGCACCGCCACTACCAGATCTACCACAAGTTGCTGGAGCCGATGTACATGGCCATTTTCAACACGCTGGGTCTGCCCGTGACCAACTGCATGATCGGGCTGGACCGGCGCAATCTGCCGATGGGCATCCAAGTGGTGGCCAACCCGGGTCAGGACCACCTCTGTCTGGCCGTGGCCAGGGAGATGGAGCGGCGCTACGGCGGCTGGGTGCGTCCTCCGTCCGAGGAGGCCTCGAGACGCGCGTAGCTTAGTTGTTACTCATAATTTCCATTTCTGTGCTTGAACAGAACCTATGCACCCGAAAGGAGCATCCATTTTGCAGAACTTTATATATATATACTACACTTAAGACGTTGTTATGCGTTGAGCGTTTGTTAATTTCGAACAAAATTTGTACAGATTTGACACTGAAAATTGTAGCAAAAACCGTTCGTCAGATTCAAATGTAAATATGTAATTTTTAAAATTAAGCTGCTGCTTTTAGAAAGTTACAGGAACGAACTTGCCTTCGAGCAACAGTCCGCGCACCATCTCGAGGTGCTCTGTAACGAGTAGCCTGCGTTGAAATCTCGTTACAATATATACTCGTTGCTTCGAGTCTATCTCGACGAACTGTATTCCTGGCAAACTCGTTAGCGGAGACATTCTTTATTGAGTACACGAACCAGTTTGTGAATATTTCTAAAAACATTAATGTTTTTGTAATAGTTCGTAATATGTAGTAATGTAATTATTTGTCAGACACTACATTGAAGCCTGTTTATCACGCCACTACAAACATCACAATCTCTATTAAATCTAAAAGTTTATGTGACATGTACGAAGTTTTGCATAGAAGTAAGCGTAGCTAAGATTGTCCATCCCAAGTGTCGCTCTATCATCGTCCAAACACGCACATCACAAAATAAGCTATTAATCACATGTATAAAATTAGTTAAATTAACATCTATAGAATTTGTAATTCGAAATTCACGAAGTCATCAATGGGTTTTCCTATTTTTTGTGCACCTAGGGCGTGGCTCTCGATTTCACACACACGACCAACACTTCTACCAAAAGTATTTTCCAAGAATTTTTATGTATAAATAATTTCGTATGAGTGATGCAATAAAAAATACTCTGTAACCAAAAACACAGCGAATCATCTCGAAAAAGAATCTTCATTGATTTCGTGTAAATAAAATTTCAGTAATAATTGTTTTCGAAGATTGTTGTCGTCGTTGTTGTTGTTGTATTCTTCGTGTTTGTGTTTTGTGTAAATATGTAATTAATTAAAGATAATTGAATAATATAACCTTAAATCTACACTAACGAAATATATTTTAAGTTTCTCTTAAATTTCAACACTTTCATAGTGGATGTGGAATAATGTTTATAATTATTAGAAATTCATTGTTTGCTTCCGAAAATGATCGTTGTTGTTGCTTCTGATCATTGCGTATGCGTTGGCAGTTGTACTGAAGTTGGCTTGAGTTAATCTAATTAAACAGCCCAGCAAAACTGAGTCTGGGTCCGAGAAGCAGTGCGCAGGTGGTTCTGTGCGTTGTTGTTGAGGTCGTTGATTTTTGGCACACATTCAAAAATTCTGCGCTTTCGGCCTTTGCACGGCGAATCGATCGAACCTGTTGCAGTTCAGCATGCGGTCAAAATTGCTGCAACTCTGAACGTACACACATCGTAAATGTACACATGGATTAATGTGTGTGTGCATGGAATGGGCCAAAGTTGTTTGCCAAAAAAAACCGGTTTCAGCTTGCGTCGCGTCGGCCAACAGTTGAGCCAAGTTTAATGCTGTCGAGTGTGTTGCAAGCAGGTCGGCTTTTATGGTTGCAATGATACATTTTAACACAAAAATCAACGAATGGAAAAATGTTGTACCAACGAAGCGCTGAAGTTGTTATTTGCAGTAGAGTTTTGCATTTATTTTGTGCAGCAGTAGCTTCTTAATTTCTTGTTAAGAATGCTTTTCGACTGTTTGTGGTTTATTTTTCGTGGCTTGTTGCCTAGATTGATCACTAAATTTTGGACATTAGACCCGGTTTCGTCATCATGTGAGCGCTCCATTCAGTCTTCAACTCAGTGGCACAAGGCCATCAGCGTCACTGCACAGGCTCAATGAGCCTGCTTTCGCGGCACACATAAATTAAAATGAGCTGCACACAAACAGATTTATCAACAGTGCAGCCATCATGATTGGCAGGAGGTGCACGTACCTTTTCCCCTTTCTCCAAGGATTGTTTTAAAAGGTGAAGGCACAAAGAACGAAATTTTTAAGAATAACCTGATAATTTGAAACAAACGAAAATAGTTGAAATCATTTCTGTATTTATCCATATTTAACCAGTTTTGCTTTGGTTATCGGAGGTAGTTGCAGTTGTCGTTACTGCGGCCAACTGTTGCGCCATTCTTCATTTTTCTGTTGACATTGACAGCTCGCATCATGAGTTCTAGGTTTATGGTTGTGGCCAAAAAGAATTACCTTTTCAAGATTTTCAATTTCCTTGCGTTTGCAAAACACTAAAGAAGGCCAAACATTAAATTTTAAACACTGCAAACCTCAAATTTGAAGGTTCCGAGATTCGAAGCAAAATACAAAGATCGCGGACTCCAGAGTTTCTCTTTGGCGTCATACACAAATGCATGTATCGGCATCTCATTCGCACATGCATGTATTTGTGTTCCATATTCAAAAGTGTTCCAAATCCAAATGATAAATCTATTTATTTATTATATGGTGAAATTATTTTTTGTTTCATTGTTTATTTCCCTTTCGTTCTTCAAGATCTCTCATCACTACGTATATACACACACAAAAAAAAAAAATTTTCTTTCTCAGAAAACGAAGTTTGTGTGGCGTAGTTTTTAATTTGATCTAATATACTATTTTCATCCAACCTAATAGCGCTTCCAAATTAAATTAAAATTCTTCATTTTCATGATTTAAAGTATAATGAAGCAGAAATAAACATGGCATTCTATTATAAGTTTTTTATTTCATAAATGTTCAACAATTAACTGAATTATCAATTATCGATGCTTGAAAACGTAAACGATGTCCGACCTTGCTGCACGTGGCTCCCCTTGATTTTCGGTAGGAATAAATACATATGTATTAATCATTTTACTTCTTATTTCTACTAGTTTCAAAAAACGAAAAACTTAAAGCTACAAAAAATCCATGCAACGAAAAAATTTCAAACATTTTTATTTTTTCAATTAAAATCATTTGTTCGAGTCTTACGGGTTTAAATTCACAATTTTCTCAGTTGATTTAAAACGGTAATAGACACGAATATTTTATTCTATCTGCGAGATCACGGTTACACAAACATTGAACGTTTGCCACCTCAAATGCGCAGAATGTACAAATACTCTACCTTCAAAAAGAAAGTTTCACATGTAAAACTTCTAAAATCTATTGATGGCATGGATTTTATTTCTACTAAAATAAGTAGCTTCAGCACGATGCCAAGCAGCCAAAATGCCAGCCAAATTAAAAATGAGCGATCGTCGATCGAGATTATTCGGAATTCCTTCGAAAGTTCGAAACTAATCGAAGAAACTAGTAAGCGTTGCCAACTTACTTTTTTAGCAACATAAATTAAGGAATATTTTATACATTTTCAATGTGCAGTAAGAACGTAAAAAATTATTAATTAATAAATAAAAAGCGTCAACGATTGAAACAATTATAATATCAATATAATTAAAGTAGTGAATATATTAAATAAGAAAAAAATGTAGATTGATAATTTTTATATATTTTTGGGGTAAAAATAAAACTAGTGAAGGCATCTTCGGGCCATCCGGAGCTTATGTAGCCAACATCCGTCACGCCTTTTTTAAAGTCCGATTTATTTAAATAGTACGATTTTCTGAATGTTTCGAACAGAAAATATAAGTTAAAATAATCGCTATCCTCTTATTTTTGTTTCTTTTGTTATCTCTGTTGTTGTTGTAGGTGGACAGACCACACCCATTTTTGAGAAATTATATATTCTCATATATATATTATTTTCTGTTGTGTTGGTAGAACAGGACTCGAGAATAAAATTTCAGCTTCAAGCTCATTCCACAAACAGAGAAATCGAGCTGTAAGCAACAAAGAGTTCATATTTTCCTTGTTGATGATGAAAAGAATATGTACGTGCAAAATGTAGTCGCGCTAACTTCATTTGTTTTCCTGTAATCGTGATTTCCATAGATAGACGGAAGTGGCTAAATCGAACAAGGAAGTGACACGGATTCGATTTAGCAAACTGAGTTACGTATATGTAGAAATAAATTATATTAGAAGAAATTCAGTTACCTGTTTTATTGTTTCAGCTTCTAAAGCTTGTCATTGGTGGAATTGATTGCGACGAATGCACTTTTTCTTCAAAACAGCGAGGTGTGATGGCTCGAGTATTTCAAACTATGAAATGAGTATTTTAAACTATGGAACAAATTACCACCATTTGAAGAGCTTTAACATAATTACAAAGTTCACGATTGACGAGCACAAACAAAGAAGCACCGATGAGCTCCACTGTGGCACAATGCTGTTGAAGGTCTTCTCACAGAAGACGATAGAAAGACGATTCACGCAATTACCAAAATTATTGTGTGACTAGCTATTGTTGCCTGACGCCAAATCGTTCCAGGGGCTTCAGGACGTGCTGTAGCTAAATAGAAGCGCCAAACATCGGGCGGTATTACAGCGACTTTAGCATAACTTGCAACTTTGTTCTCAGTAGCAGTCCATACTCATCATTACTGCAAATATACAAAGTGATATAACCAGCGATTTCATTGTTTGCCAATCTACGTGAGTGTACACGCAGTGGTAGGTGGTGTAATCCAATGCATCGATTGGACAATTGAATTGCCAAATACGTTAAAACTTTAAGAGGTTGAATAGACAACATATCTTGAACTTTGTGCAGCGCTGAGAATTTTCGTACCAAGGGAAAATATTTTCAGTATTGCTATCACCACTGTTGATTAATAATAAAAGTGATTTATAAATAACTAAATGCTCTAAACTAAACTGCTTTTAATACATTTCACAACGACCATTTATTTCAAGATCAATTAACAGAAAACTTCACATCGCATTTGTGGAAAATAATAATATTCCACAATTCATTTCCAACGATGGGATATTTTTGGGCTGATGGGATATTAACAGCTGATTTACACATTTTTATTTGGCGTTCTGCATAACAAATGAATTTGTTTGGGTACACGTTTGGAGCTTCCAAAGTGTTAGAAGCTTTATTTTATTAATTAACATGTCGATTGATTACGGTAATCTTTGCTCTGTGATCCTTCAACAGTGTTTTGGCGAATCAGTACAGGTTGTAGCAGACTGTTTGTTCTCGTCCACGGCCCGAAGTCTCGGCACTATAGTCAAAGCAACAAAACTTCCGAGGAAAGAGGTAAGTATTTTCCAAATACCCTAAATAGTTTTCCCTTTATTGTTATTCTATGAAATCACATCAGGTAACCGCTGCTTTAGCTGTCCTTATTAAATTTCAACTGGTCAGTTTTATCCCATCCGATGTGAATCCAAATCTGGCCGAGTATTCTCTTAATCGGGATCCAGTGCTCTACATTCTACGATATTCCAGGTACTTTCACTTCAATCAAAGATTTCGAACCTTTAACTGCATTCGCGCAGATATGTGCATCTAATTCAGACGAAGTATGGCAGCATTGGTGCCGCAATCGCCGAGGAATTGCTACATTCCGGATCACAAACTGCAACCAACACTTTGCTTAAATGTCTGGCTAACGCCGATAATAAAGACAAATTAGAATCATACAGAAACACTTTTCTATTGATGGTGAAAGATAACTACCTCGTTCGGTTGCCACAACTGGTGACGCCGTCTGAAGGGGATGAAGCTGATGTTATTCCCAAGCTGAAAGTTGAGCCCTACGAATTGTTTATGCCACCGGAAATAGATTTGCACTTGATTTCGCAGATACAAATGGGACAGGCACGTTCTGAGAATGCCAAAGATGTCGGTAAGGTTTACAAAACAATAGAATAATCACTTGAACAACAGAGCTACATCTGTTTCAAACGTTAAATCAAAGAATACGATAACTGTTCTCTATATATACGTACATTTGTATAAAAATGTGAAGATTGTAATTTTGCCAATGTTGATGAAGCTTTTGCTTATCAATGTGTAGACATTTTATGGAAAATAAACTTCGATCGGTTTCACCAAGACTTTCGAGACGCTGTTATGATTGGAGCGGTCGAGCGGAAACTAGGCCAGAGTGCAGCGGAATGCTTCAAATACGTTTTGCTGAAGCTATACGAGCGAACAGATCCGTGGCAAAAAGTACGTATTCATTTTGCAAACAGCCGATGATAAATGTTCCAAATCTTTTCCGATAGCAAACATCCAATACCTTTACTTTAGTCGAAGTGAAACAGTGTATCGTAAATAAGTCGAATAATCTAGATCTGATCAAGTACATCGACCAATACATGGCCCTAATAGGTAAGAAAGTACCATGAAAACATTGTTATCATCTCCTTTGTAAATTGGACTTTTCCTTTCTTTAGCCGACGACAGCCTTGGTTTTCTACGCAGGGTTGGCGACATGGGTGGAGGTCAGTTTGTAGTTGAGATGGAGACGGCTTTCGAGGAGCTGGCTCTGGCCTGTGTGGAAAATGTCATCACCGAACGCTACGGGTCAAAGGCTTCGCGTATTTTCCGTGTTGTGCGGGCGAAAAAATACATCGAACAGGAGGACCTACAAAAGGAGGCCATGATTCCGGCCAAGGAGGCGAAGTTCCTGTCGTACAGCCTTTTTTCTGACCAATTCTTGCACATAAAAACTATTCGCAAAGCTGGTGGGGGTGGAAGCGGTCCGGCGAGAGCATTTTACTTGTTTCATATTAAGCAAAATCAGGTCGAATGTTTAAGAGTCGAATAAGAGATTTTTGTGGAACCTAAGAATTTCTATTGCCACTTGCAGATAGTCAAAATGATGTTAGACATCTGTTATAAAGCTTTGTATAACGCTATCACGCGTTCGAACTTCGAAAAATCAGAACACAAGCGACTAATCGAGAAGTCACAGAAGTTGGACAGCATCGTGGCGACCATGAAAGACCGTGGCGAATCTGAAGATTACATATCAGAGGTGAGAAAGAAACCGCCGTGAATATTTTTGAAATAAGATTCTGTGCGGTTTCTCAATAGTTTAAATGTATCGACATAGAAACCTAAAAATGCATTATATTTATTATTATCCAGATTCTGGAAACACTAACTCCTCCTGAGCGGGAGATTTTGGATAAGGTTAAGAAGCGTATCAAGACCTTGTCGAAGGCTGAATTAACCGTGGACGACACCACATTTCTGCTGCAAATGTACTTGTACCATTCTTCCTCTACGACTGCACGCAAATAGAGCCCCATTCATATTAGTGGATGAGTTCATTTCCCAATTTGTGAGCATTCTGTCAGCTAATGCATTTAAATTTCATTTCAAAACTCATAGAAGCACTTGTTTATAATTTATTCATTATATTAAGCTTTTACATTCGAGTCTTAAATCTGTAAGAAGCTGAATAGTAAATGAGAAATTAATGTTTAAGGAATATTAGAAATAATAAAACATTAGCAAGCCGACAGATCTTTCTTTGCCTGGAAGATGCACTAAACTATTTACACATTTGAAGGAGGCGAAGAACTAAAACGAATTTCTACTTCTTAACTTAACGATTAAATATTAAACAACGATGTAATTCAAATTTTGAGACTTAAGGCTTAAAATATATTCCATGCGTTTTGTTTTGCTGCTAAAAATGCATCAAAAACGTTTGAAAGAAGCGATTAATTGGCATTTTAATTTTAAACTACAAGCAACTAAAAACCATAAAACGAATTTCGAAGTGTTTTTGTTTTCCAATTCCAAACAACTTTTAGAGATATTCTTTACGAAGTATATTTTAAAATTTGTTGTTTTGGTTTCATTGCACTTTCAATTCTTTCAATTATTTACTAACTATCGTGTGCAGCTCCTTGCCAACAGATTGCTTCAGAAAGAAGGAAGAAAAGATTTGCTGTTTGTGGTGGCTTTGGTAGTCCTCTCGCTCTACATAGCAGCGCCGTTGAATTGGGTGTACATGTGATCCCAAAACTGTTGCCGCTCGCTCTCCGGATTGCTCTTCATTTCTAGCGCGGCAGAGATGTCCAAGTAATTCACATTCCCCATCACGTTCTGCGGATCGACGGCTTCCCAGTTGATACTCAGCACGTCGGTGCTTCCGTCGTGAGGCGTCGGTGTTCTAAATGCAAATAATGATCACTGATGCGCGCGAAAGTACAGCGACAGTTACCCATATTTCGCGAAGTTAGTCCACATGCGCACCATGCGATTCTTGACCAGCACCTCCTTCGACCTTGGATCCAAGCTCAAGTTGAAGAAGCCGAACTTGAACAAGTAGCCCATCTCGTCGCCGTGGCACACGCCGGGCCTGTTAATGCCCAGCATGCGCTTGTAGAGGCCCAGGGCGCCGTCGAAGGCGAAGCGGTACATGAAGACCGGCGCGTTTCCGTACGCAGCGTGGTTGCGGGCGGTCTTGCGAATGCCTTGCAGGAACATCAGATCGGTGAGCAGCTGATAAGCAGAATGGAGGCGGTGACAACGGGCGCGTAAGAAGCTCGCACTCACTCACCGCAATCATTTCGTCGACGGACTCGATGCCGACCGGCTTGGAGCCCAAGTAGAACTGTCGTATTTCGCGCGATATGCGGCCTCGCTCGGCGTCGGTGACGTTCATGTCGTGTGGAACCATGCGCTCGAAGTCGCCTTCGATGATCTCCAGCAGATTGGGGTTTTTGCGGAGCCCTGGAAAGCGAGAAGCAGTTACAAGGGAACGAATTCTTCGCCGCAACGAGTGCTCCACGAAGGAGGCGTCGAAGAGAAAACTTATCGTAGCTACTTCGGATAAACAGCATCGCTTCGTGGGTGTTGTAGCCCGTCATGTAGGGCACGTCTCTGTGGAAGCTGTGCTGCAGGTAGAGCTCGTTGGGGTGCTCGGTGAGGAAGGGCGGCTCGCGGAAGACGGCGCCTCCGCCCGCAGCCGAGCCCTCGTTCCAGTAGCCCTCGACCACGGGCACGAAGGGCAGCCCGATGTTGTTGCGGAAGTCCTCGGCCGTCAAGGTGCTCGGGGCAGCGCCCACCAACTTCATGGCGGGCATGCGGCGCAGGAACTCCAGCAGTTCGGCGGTGTCATTGCGGCCCACGTAGCCCAGGTTGCTGGCCAAGCGGCGGGCGCGCTCCGTCGAAGCCTCGCCCATCGACCACGGGTTGAGGGCGGAGCCACTCTGCGAGATGGCGCGCTGGAACAGTCCCTTGGCGAGTGGCGACAGCAGCAGCAGCTGCGTCGACGAGCCGCCCGCGGACTCGCCGAAAACGGTGACCTGCTGCGGGTCGCCGCCGAACGCCGCGATGTTGTCCCGCACCCACTTCAGAGCCAGAATTTGGTCCTGAATCGAGCGGAAGCGTGAGCAGAGAGAGCAGTAAGGAAGAAAAAGACGCTGCACCGACCTTCAAGCCCTGGTTGCCCGGCGCATCCGGTCCCGCTGTGAGGAAGCCCAACGGCCCCAGCCGGTAGTTGATGGTCACCAGGACGACGTGCTCGGCCACGAGGAAGTCGGGTCCGTAGAGGAACGTGTTGCCGGAGCCGAAGGAGAAGCCGCCGCCGTGCAGCCACACCATAACGGGCATTTGCGGCTGCTGCTCGCTGTTGGCCATCCGCGTGGTGAACACGTTCAGGAACAAGCAGTCCTCGTCGCCTTTGAACGTGTCCAAAATCATGTTCTTGTGCGGACAGCTGTTGCCCTCGCGCGACGCGTCCCGAATGCCGCTCCAAGGCCGCTCGGGCTCCGCAGCGCGAAACCTGAGCGAGAACGTGTTTCGAATTTTTAGCGAATGTCGCAGACCCTGCTTTATGCCTTACCTTCTGGCACCGACCGGCGCCAATCCGTAGCGAATGCCCTTGAAGCTGAAGTAGCCGCCGCGTTCCCCCGAGCGGAACTTCTGGAAGCGGCCGCGCACTCGGCCCGCCGTCGTGTTGACAATGAAATGCGAATCCTTCTGCGGATGGGACGAAATGACAATTTCAATTAAACCAGCGCCGATGGAAGCAGTTGAAGGACGTCTCGGAAAGCGAACGTCGTTCATTCGTCGTTAAAAGGTTTTTCTTTTATGTGTCAGGGTAAAAAATATCAGACAATTCATCATTTAATGAATTTTCTATTCTTCTTTCAGAATATTCTTTGTTAGAAGTCATTTGGAATTTGCTAAACTTGCCTCGAATTTCCAAAACGTTCTCGATTCTACTTCAAGGTTGATTCTGAAGCAGTTGCGCATTTTTCGCACTTTACTTTAACTTCGTTTATTTTTAATTGGTTTTTATAGAAATAAATTTTATCACGTCGTTCTTAATCTGAGTTTTTTAAGTTTTTTTGGTAATTTATTCTTTTATTTACATCGTTGAATTGATGAAAAGTTGAAAAACTTATAGCGAATATATTTTTAATCAATTATCACTCGTTTATTCTCGTCCCTCTTTTGTAGTAACCTGAAGCTAATGAATACCTTTCAATACTCTAGAATCTCCAGCTTGCAACTCTTAATTATGATTAAAAGTTGCAATAATGAAGTTGTTGTCATTTCGATTGTCAGAGGAAATAATTACGCTGGAGACGTTATTATTAACAATTAATTTAAAGAAAAAGAAGCATTTACGATGTCTTAAATGACTTTTACTAATGCAAATTGCGGAGTAGAGTTTGTGTGGAAGCTGCTATCGCGCTCATCAAGCCGATTGGAGCCTGTTGGTCAAGTGGCCAGCCCCGACAGCCGAGCGCAGTCATTGACACAGATCGTGGCCCGCTTGAGCGTTGCGCACGCCCAGCACACGCCGAGCTACGAATTCACGAAGCCGGCTCTTTCGCTGACGGCGATTTTGCGGCTGAGCAGCTTCAACGGCGTTCAGATGCTGCGTGGCGTTGAACTAGAATTCGGATGCGGCCAACGAATTCATTTGGCAATTTGACACGCAACCACAAACACGAATGTCTTCTGCGGCGTGCAGTTGAAACGGTATCGCAATTTGCTACCCGCCGTTTTGAAGGTCTCTCGGTACGAACGATCCGCTCACCGTTCGATTTCGCCGCAGAATTCAGTGAAGCGATTAATAAAGCCGCGTGTTAAAAGTTCTTCGGCTCGAAATCACTTCGTCGTCGGTGTGTGAGAAACGCTTAATTAGCGCTCAACACTTCGCAGTTTCACTGAAAACTGAAGACTCAAAACGTCTCGGCTGCAACTAATGAAAGTCGCCGACTGCATTCAACTGTTGCTCCTCAACTTCAACCACGTCGGAAATACTTACTCTCAGCGACCTGACGACTTCCTGCACAACTCGCATCGCACGCGACGGCAGCAGTTGCACCAACGAGTTCGGATGGGCCGTCAACGTTCTCCACGCGGCGCTTTCCTGCAATGAACAAAGCGGATTTTAGTGAGGAAAACAACATTATATTTCTTATTGGAATCATCATCTGAAACTTCCAACTACTTTTTCTATACTTCAAGAGTGATGCTCGAAGTGACGATTTCAGGGAATAAAACGTCGCTTGGGGGGAAATAAATTTACTTTACTTTGTTATGTTTTCTCTTGAGAAATGCGTGGGAAAAACGCAGTTCATGAAACTGTTGCAGGCTGCAGGAGAAAGCGATAGAAAGAGCAATAAATTGATGATTTCATAGCAGTTCAACGAGGCATGAATTAGAAACAAACGAAATATAAAATGAGAGTTGTAACATTATTTCTGCAACAATTGAACCACAATAGCACATAATAACACAGCCACAATGAAATGATAATCAAAAACATTCAACAGAAAACGAGTCTTTGTTCGAATGGCATCCAAAAGTCGGTCGAGTTGCGTCTGTGACGAAGATTAACGCAGGTTTTAGGTTAATTATTAGAAGCGGAAGTATTGAAATTCAGTTTCTATTCAGCAACACGAGTGACGACTTTTATTTGTGTGGTTTCGTTGAGTGGAACTGTTTGCATTCATTTGGGTGACGCTCGAACAACGGCAACAACGACGCGGAAGAGAGCCACAAAGTCTCTTCCTGTTTGTGAAGCGATGGATGAACTTACGATGACGGTGGTTGCACTTTGATTTGCGGTCGCCGTTCTGATTAACAGCGAAGAATCGGTGGCTGAGGTCGTGCTGTCGGCGGTCGGTGGAGCTGCTGTTGCGGTCGTTGCTGCTGGGGCGAAGTGTGGCCCGCCATTGCGACCCGAATGATAGACGAAAATTGCGAACGCGATGCACACGGCCGCCAATGAAATCGCCGCGGCTGCCGCGAGATATTCGCATGCACGGCGCCAACAACTCATGTTGCTGCCTCGACCAGCGACAGCCGCAGATGACGACGTTGTTGCCGCAGCTGCTGGTTGCATGGGGCGTCGACGTTGCACTCCTTATGTAACACTTCAGCGAATTGTTGGCGATCTGCGTTTGCGTTTCGCGCTTTAACCTCAGCGCCAATTCTTTTGAATTTGAGGTTCTATGAAAGCAAAACAATTAAAATTGAAGAACGAAAGTAACGATGAAAGGAAAAGGCTTCCGAATCTTCTGACCACCGTTCAATTCAGCGAAAAGCTTCTCTGGAGCGCGCACGTCACTTGGTTTGGATCCAACTCGATCGCAACTGAACTCAGTCCTCTGATGCAGGCAGCAGCCGAAGCACCGACCACTCTGTGCTCCCCGTATCCCGCCCAACAAGTTTCCATCCAAGCCTCTCCCCACTCCGCGCATTCGCTGCAATTTTAGTTTCTTGCTGCAGCTTTTGAGCTGGTTTTGGCGTTTTTTGTTGTCGTGTCGGCGCGATTTCGTTATGCAAAGCACGCGATTGCTGTGTTTCTTGCTGTTACTTTCGTGATTGTCGCTGGCGATGCTGCGTCCCTCGTGTTGCATCCACTTCGCATCTGTACAAAAACCGAAGAACTCCCGAAAAACAAAGCGATCCACGTCCGGAAATGTTCAGCGTGCAATCGAAGCAAAATAGTTCGTTAATTGTTGCTATTGCCGCATTTAATTACTGATAAAGTAACATGAACATTTGCACAACTGATAACAGCACCGATTCCGGAAAAGGCAGCCACTTTCTCGCTCTACAGACTTCAACCGTGAAAATGGTTTCAAGGCCTCCGAATTTCAATCTTCTCCTAATCCCAGTCTTTCGTCCGTTCACTCTGATTTTCTAGTGATTCATGGATGAGTGCTCAAACGAAATACAATTCACAAATTCCACTCTCTTCGCGCCTCAAGCGATGCTCCGCAGCAGATGCAACCTCAATCCATTAATGAAACGTTTCGTTGACGTTGTTGTTAAGTTTTCATTGCGATTCTCTGAATGCGTTGCTCAATTTCGTTATAATTCAGTGTGATTTTTCTTCTGATTTCGCTTTTGTGTGTTTAAATTGCTTTGTTCTTTATTCATGCTTTAAAACGATGCAGTGGAAGCGTTTGATGCGTGTCAAAGTGTTTGTAGTCGCCGAAAGACACGCCCTTCCCCCGTACCTCTTACAGCCACTTTCGAGCGGTTAAAGCGCGATGTGTGAACGATTTCAAAGTAACATTTTCACATCTTTCGGAGTGTTTTTTACTTTCGCAACCTGTTCATTACGTTACCGTGTGTGAATGATCTTTCCAACGATTCTAATTTTAAATTTAAAACCCGCATGAACCGATCTTAGAATTAATAAACTAAATTTTGGATGCTTCTTTTAAAGAACTTCTTAAAAAAAAGAGGCGCTTTTCAACGACCTACCTTCAGTGAGTTGGATATTTTGCCCGCTCTGCTGATTGCGCTGCCGAAAGTCGACGGTGCGATGGCGATGCCCGTTGATTGGCGCACCTCGCAGCTCACCAGGAACAGCAGCAGCAGCGTCAACCGCATCAGAGGACGTTTGTTAACCATCATTTCGAAATATCGGATTTCACAATATCTGCAAAAGGAAAAATGTGCTGTCGTGAGTTGAGCGTAATTTCAGCGAGATTAGAAAATCTTCCGCAAATGAATGGACTTCGTACTGCAATGGGTTTTGCGAAGACTGCTGAAATCTTTTATGTTATGTTATTATTCAGATGACCTTCGTAAGCTCGTATAACTCAAAATAGACAAGTTCAGAGGTATTTTGCTAGGAGAAACTTCTAGAAAAGAAAAGAAGCAATAGAATTTTTCATTAAAGTTAAAGAGACACTTTTTCCCATCTAACAACAAATAGTTTCAATGCATTAACATTAACTACAACTACAGATAAGTCAAACTCTTTAATAAACTTGATATTTGACATCGATACTCGTTTTGATCAAAAGACTTAAGAAGGAAACTTTTATTGGAAAAATGCCTCATTCAACAGAAAGGTAAAATAGAAGCAAATGTTTATAATTTTCATTGAATTCAACAATGAGAAAAATAGAAACAAATGTTTATAATTATCATTCTTTACTATTGGAATTATTAAGCTAACATTTTTAAAGAGTCGTCTACAATAACATCTAATTTCTTTTTCAGGTGGAATTCCTTCAATTCCTCCTTCTTATTTCCTCGTTCTACATCTGAACAACGTTGTGCACCTGCTGCGTATGCTAGCAGCCAACTAATGGCAGCTAAATGATCCCGCCGACCTCGTTTCGGTTCGGCTTCATTTGATTTTGTTATCAATCATTCACTCGTGGCGGCTCCTTCCTTGCCACTGCTAAACCAGTTGCCTGCTTCCTAAATAGACACGATGAGCGAGCGACGGCGACCAACAACAAAAGCAAGAAGCGAGTCCGGCAGCGAAATCGAGGCGCACGTACGCGACACGAAGCGCAAACGCAGATGTGTCATAAGACGCTCGTTACGCGTTCGACTTTCGGTTTCGCTCGATGTTCGTGGTTGTTGCTATTACGCTCTGCTTTCGTCTTCTTCTTTTGTTGTCATTCCTACTTTTTCGCCGTTGTTGATATTGTTGTTGGCTGCAGTAACAATGCCACGGAAAGCCAAACGCTTTCAATGAAGTGGATGCTGTTTCGGAGCGAAGGAAAAAACTGCAAACAAATAGTCTAAAAATAAGCAGAGCAGACTTCAAGGCGCGGCTAACACTCACTACACTTGACCGCAGCAGTGCTCAAGCTCAATGGGCTCAGCGCGAACTGGTTTCGGCATGAAAAGCCCGGAAAAACATCTTTAAGATGGAGGCCATAAAAAGTTAATGCGAAAAACAGACATTTGATTCCTTAGCAAGGCGAAGCTTGGAGGAAAACGCAATTAAAGCTGGCAACTGAGTTACCTCAGTTTATAATTCCATCACTTCCTAAGCTCAGTTTCGGTTGAGATGTTATTTTAAATATATATCTCCTAATGCGTCCTTATTTTCTAAATTACTTCAGTTTCAAATATCAATTTCTCCATTTTACAAATGTAATTTTACGTTTGCTTATCTGCGAAAATATGTGGAATTTTATTATTGGAAAATTATGCAATTGCTTCATGGATCAGCAGCGAGACAAGCAGAAGCAAACAAAACCTTTACGTGAGTTTTAAGAGGAAGTATTTACTTCAGGCGTACATTGGAAAAGGGCAACAAAACAAACAAAAGCACAGAAATGAAAGTCAAACTGTGTAAAGAGAGGTTGAGTGATGCCGAAATGACGCAACGTAAGAAGCAGCGGAGGAAACGCTTTCAGAGAAATGTGAAATTTTAAACGAGACCGCGTGGAGTTGGCAAATAAGCAAATGATCGACAAAGCGACCAATATTTGGACAGATATAACAAACAAAAGATTATTTAGGTGCCGAAGACATGTTTTCTATTATCGTGTGTCTCAATTTATGAATCGACTGTGAACATTTCCAAATGAAAACCAGATAAAAAAGTATTTAAAATGAACCCAAATTGCGAGGACTTCACTTCGATTATGCAATCTGCATTTCGTTTCGGTTCTTTTATTTACTTGAAGTCGGCATTGAAACATTAGTCAATGTGGAGCACTTTGAAATAATTGTTTAATGATTAATATTTTAAAATTAATTAATGATGAAAACCTCTGCAAAAATATTAAAGAAATGAATTATGAAAAATTAACCGTGACACAAGCGAAATTATTTATATTGCCGTCTGTTCCTTGAGATTTTATTTGTTATTTGAAATTTCTGCTCATCCTAAACACACATCAATTTAATTAGTTGCTTAGTTGTGCTTTTTACGAGGAACAAACAGCCAAATAAAGCAATGAGCAAAATAAACACGCGACTTCAGATCAAAAATCAACGACAGTTGCGAAGCGAAACGTGGATTCGTGTCTTCAAGTGTTTTCTGATTTACAGCGCAGTTACTGCCTTTTCGCATTGCAACTGCCACTGCGGGGAACTCACTTTAATTCGTTTTCGCACCCACCTCACTCCGCGGCAGCAAGTTCAAGTTTGTCGCCGAAGTCTTTCTCGCTCGTTTAGCACTGACACTGCGATTATTGCACCACGTCCGTTGCCCGTTGCTGTAATTGTTGCACTTGCAGGTGTGAGCAGTTGAAGGCGCGTCGCCTTACGATTTCGTTCGTGCTTCACGTTTGGCAGTCAGCTTGGCACTGAAACTTTGCGCTCGAGCGACAAATGAATTAAATCTGCACGAAAATAGCCAACGTGCGTTCAGCGGACCAACAGAAAATGTGTTCAACAACGTGTTGCTTTTACAGGTTCAAACTGTTTGTGTTTCGATGGCGCGACGCCGACGACGACCGATCGCAGTGGGAACCTCGTCAAAGTTTTGGCCATGCGTTTTGTTTGTCTTTTTCACACTATTCTTAAACATTTTAATTTGTAGTTGCTAGACGCGTCCGATCCTCGCTTTAATGTACGTATTTATTTTTCTTTCTGCATTTTTTATGAATGTGGCTTCGGTAGAAATCTTGACTGTTTACATTAAAGCGTGTTGTGCTTCGACGAACTAACGCCATGAAATATAAAGTCAGGATTTTAGTGCTTCGAGAAACGATCACGATGACATTCAAAACCAGAAGACGGGTTTTCAGAGAGTTTAATGTCATCCGATGCATTGTCCTGGACGCCTAGGAGTTCCCCCTTTGATATTTTCCAATTTCATAGTTCTACGTAAACGTAGCAAGGATTCAGCCTGATATATCTCTGGATATTAGCAGTTCTGTACTTGATGCGCTGTCGTTATTTGTTTTATAATTTGAACACAGGCGTTATTTAAGTTTTAATGTTTGTGTTTTCCCCGATCTGCAATTATTGGTTGGAATTATGCTGTTGGAGGTAGCTTTTCGAAGCTGGATGAAAGATTTTAGCTTTTCTCCCATTAAAGAATGGATTAAATGCAGCCGTGGATGTAGAACTTCGTCTGATGTGGCGTTTTGCTTTAAAATAAACTGAAAATAAGGGAAAGGCAACTTTAGACAAACGTTAAACTAACGATTGTAAAGGAACATCATAAAAATTGTCTCTTTTATATTTCTATATGTATATAAATTAATGTAAGAGCTAAATTAAACATAATTAAGCGGAAATTCGACAGAATTGGATCCTAATGATGGAATCGTTTACTACTAGATTATTATTAAAGTTATTAAAGTTATTAAAGTTTGAGGAAATAAATTATTTACTTAGTTATTAAAGTTTATGAAGTAATCAATTACTACAAGTCTATCACAAACAGTACGAGCAACGGAGGCTTTCGACGGCGGAAATAAATTAATGTGAAGTCGTTACTTTAAAGCACCAAAATGTCGTGAAGTTGTTGCTACGGCCACTCAGCGTAGGAATCCACTCCAATCGATCCTTCATCGTGCACAGTGTGGAAGCTTAAGCCGTCTCCCTCCGGTTCGTGCCATGAGGGCAACAATACTGTCCGCCAAAAAGATCTGTGAATGAAAACAAAAAGGCGATTAGCAAAAGAATTCGGTAAAGGAAGCAAGAAAGGAAAGTTCACCTTCCCCTCACTAATCCCAGAAACAGTTTCCAATTCTTCCTCGCACCGAAATTGTAGGGGTTCACAAAATGTTTGTGCTCCTTCAGCAAGCGTTGGCGCTCTTTTGCATTTATCTGTGCCTCGACGCTCGTTTCGCCCCGGGCCACCAGCCTAGCATGCCAAAGAACAAGTGTACCCAGCGCTATAACGACAGCAACAGTTGTGGCGGCCACGAAGATAACAGCTCGCACCGCCGCTCTCGATTCGCTGGCATCCTCCGCAGCCGAAGGTGTCGGCAGATTGTGCTTGGCTGGTAGCAACAGGATGTCGTCGTACTCATGCGCATGTGTCTGCAATACACCAGATTTCATTCAATGAAGATGGTTTTTTCTTGTTCCCAAATGCTTACCACTGGGATAATGTGTCCGCTCAAATTAAAGCGCACTGGCTGCCCCTCCAGCGGCTCTGATTCAGTCCAATGCTCACTCAGCTGCAACCAAAGATACTTGTAACCAATCTCGGCGCCGAAAACAATGAGAAATAAACAGCCAACAGAAGTGTAGACCATGTAGAGAAAAAAGTATCGATGGTTTCCATGGCCCACGCAATTATTTAGCCAAGCTGCAGAAACGAGATTTATGGAAGAAAATATTGTATATTCTCAGCAAAATTAAGTTACATATATTATAAGGATTCTTACTATTAAATAACGGGGCCACAAAAAAAATTATGCATGTTTCTGTATTTTTCTTTTATATATATATTTTATCGGAAAAGCTACCGCCGGCTATGTAACAATAGGCATCAAATCAAGGTTAACCAGTAGCTGTTGTTGTTGTAAACACACGAAGAAATGCAGAAGCCGCAGCATAGTACAAGGGACTCTATAAATAAACTTGAACTTGATTTGTACCAGTTTTGCGCCGCTTTAAACTAAACCGAATGTTCTATAAAAGCGCAAGTTCAAGGAATTTCCCTGCAGTGTTTTTCGAGTGCTTTGTGAACGATTGTCGTATAAAACAGCGGCCTTGAAATGAAGGTAAAACAAATTCCCAGATATACTTTTTTATAACTTGAATTAATTTTTACAGATAACTTTTATCGTTCTGTGCTTTCTGGGCTACGCAGTCGCTGCAAGTGTTTGGCATCCAGTAACAACGCTGGTCCGTAGTCCGAAAGACGATTCGGCCATCATAGAAAGCGCACGATTAAATGGAAATTTCGCATATAGGACCGTAGAGGGTCACGCCTACAAAGTTTACGCACCGATTGCAGAGCCCGTTTTACGCCCCTTACTGTATTATAATACGCATTTATCGCAAGTTGCTTACGTTAACTAATTCGAATAAAAAATGTGTTTAACAGTGAACACGATGAGAATTTGTGACTTTCGTGAAATATGAAAACTTATATAATTAAACATTTTTTTAATAATAATGTTGTTTATCCAAGTCAGTATCGTATGTATCTAAATATATAGAAAGATTACTGTTAATGCGTACTTACGGCAGTGATGATCCATCTTTAGAACGCATTTATTGCACACTGAACAGTGATGTGTTCTTGGTGGCTTAGGACAAAAACATTTCTTACAGATGCTCACGGCTTCTATTGAGATACCCTAAAAACAAATGCTTTTGTAAATGTCATCTATAGAAGAAACAAAGAAGCACACCTCAGGTGGTTGGCCTGCGGGGGTTCGTACTGCCATCACGTAGTGGAATATTACATTCAGGAGCAGCCAGTTGCCAATGATGAGCAGAACAACAGTGACTGATTCGCTTTTTTGCCACCAATATGGAAGTCCGATCAAGTAAGCTATACACACAACGGCCGTAGTAAGTAATGTCACTCCAACGACAAAGAACTAAAATGCAACAGTTGTTTTGTAACATCATACAAATGTGAACTAAGGACCCACCGGTCCCAGCAGAATGGAATAGTTGTCCACAAAACGGATCATTGGCTCCAGGAGAACATCGCCTGCGTAGCTGACACTCATGTGGCTATTGTAAGCGAGCGAGTAAAGGCAAACTTTCATGTAGTTCCAACGCCGCCGCAGCCGTTGGCTTATTTTTGCAATGTAAATTATTATACATATATTAAGTACTTTGGTTTAAATCGTTCATCGTGCATATTTCAATTAAGCAATAAACGATGACTGTTTGGACTTTTATTTGGTACTTACAAAATTTTGTGTGGAGTTATCCGAAACTTCCAGTTGATTCTCATCATATGATAATAATGAATATGTTTATGATCGACTTATATTTAATTAGCAAACATAAATCAAAAAATTACACAAAAAGTTTGAGATAGCTCAACGAGAATATAATCCCCCAAAAAAATCCCAAATTTGTTAAAAAATCCCAAAGTTGGCACATTTTATATTCTTTCAACCAAGGGAAGAACGGCCGAAACGGAACAGCGCAAACAAAAAAAATATTACCAAAAAAACATGCGCTAAGTTAGCAACATTGCTGGAAAAAAATCGCATATCCAGAGAAATCGCAAAAAAATCGCCAAATACAATTGCAAAATCCGAAATTGCCAAACAATATTTTTCATGTTCAACATTGTTTAGCTCAAGTTCTGCGACTGAACGCTTTTTTCAGTGATACTCTTCAGCTCTCGATAATTAAAAACCCATTTTGCTAATAGATTATTAAATGTGATTAAATGGAAGAGACGGAACAAGCAGGTAAGTTGATCTTTAAGAAGATTTTTGCAAATACCTATTGATGTAGTTAAACTGATACTTCTCCGTTTTATATAAAAATTATGTCTCTTTTTATCAGAATCTCTTTCCTTGCGTGTGTCGCCATCTGTTACGGCTGAGACCAATTTAGAAAGAACCGCAGCTGCAGATGATCCCCAGAGCAATGAGACGACGGGAACATCCAATTCAGAAAACTTTTCAACGCAGCATTCAATCGGAGACGTATTACAGGAGCATTCGCAGATTGTGCTGGATTCTGATGAAATGATGCATGAAGAGCGATCCCTGTTTGTGGTTTCGCCTGAATCCTTCACAGCAGACAACGCTACTACTAGGGAAACTGAATCCTCCTCAACAACGGACATGCAAATTGACGACAACCCATTAGAACCGGAAATGGAAGCTGTGGAAATGATGGTTGAAAGAGATGCCGTCATAAACGCTGAAAGTGAAGAGGAAATGAGCAACCCAGATTCTGTTGCCAACAATAATGCTATTGAGGATGATGTGGGAGAAGATGAGGAGCATACAGAAGAGGAAGATATGCAGGATTTAGCTGTTGACATAGTTTTCAATATGTACGACAGAGGTAAGACGTTGATTTGCTACCTGGTGCATTTATATTCATATTACACGGATGTTTAGAAGTAGAAGCGGGCGCTAGTCGACGCCACAACCAAATCAACATTGTCAGAGCAGAGTTTGTAGAGAATCGTGACCGTTTCAATTATCCGTTTCGAAGCCAACAGCTGCAGCAGATACGCCGCGCACTAATGGTTATTGATAGTAATCGGCGGTTCCACACCGGGCAGCGAGCGCTGGGTGCAATCAGTAACCTGGAAGAGCCGTCACCGCCTGCAGAAGGGGCAGATCCAGAGCCGACTACTCCTGATGGCCCAGATCAAGCAGTTGATGGTGACGTTGTTCCTCAGAATCCGATACGCTTCGATACAAACCTCGCTGCAGAGCATTCTTATTTGGGCTCGAACCTGAGCCGAGTTTCTGGTGTCGAATACCTGGATGTAGGCGAGGAGTACAATATGATGCTCTTTCTACACCAACACATTGTGTACCCCGGCGAGGTGCTGCCATTCATGATATCTGGCACCATCATCGACGCTGAAGTTGATTCAACTAACGGCATGCTGTTCGGGGTTTGCTTTCCGTTCATGCGATGCAGCAAGAATGAAAACTCTGTATACGGGGTCACATGCCAGATATATGAGAAGGGAACCGATGAACGCGGCAACACGGTGATCAAGTCTCGAGCCCTCCAACGTTTCATCACTACGAGTGACACGCAGACTGAGTTGGTTGACATGTTTTCATTTGCGACAAGCATAACCAGGCACTAAATTGTTTCTTCTTAGGTTTTTGGAATACATAAACGACAACCCACGCCTTAAGAATGGACACATACAAGTATTGCCGGAAATATATCTGCCGGAACCGCTTAACTGCATTCACATGGGCAGTTTTAACCGTTTTCGAGGCATTCCTTCAATGGCACGCCAGTTTCAGCGCTATCAGGCTGCTACGACATCCTGGCCAGCTCACATATACAACTATTACAACATTTCATCGATTGTAGAAAAGGCGCGCGAGTTATTGGCGCAGCATGAAGTCGATACGATGCCGACGGATCCCATCCAGCTCTCCTTCTGGCTGGCGCGTAACCTGCATCTGCCGGAAGAGGTAATGAAGAAGATTTTCATGAACGACACCGTGAATTTGCGCATGAAGTTGATCGAAAGCACTTTGCAAGAGGTGAGTAATACGGGAATTGTAATCGCTCGACGTTCCCGAACTCTAAAATCGTTCTTTTGACAGGTGTCTGTTTTTGTGTGCCGCATTTGTGGAAATCGCATTGCCAACTGCAGTGAGCTATTTGCCATGTCGAAGCATGGGGTGCAGACCCAGTATTGTAATGCAGGTGAGATTTGAGTCGTACGACATGCATGCGTTTTTTCATCGCTCGCTCTTCACAGCCGGCTACATACACGAGACAAACACCGTATATAAATTGCTGCGTGATGCAATCACTTACAGCGGCGACCCCTCCAGCAAATTCAGCTGGTTCCCTGGGTGCGTTAAACATTCGCATTAATCATGATTTTCTGATTGAGTTAATCTTCATCTAGGTACAAATGGCACATTGTTATCTGCAAGGTGTGCACACGCCACATTGGCTGGGAGTTTAAGGCTATGGAGCCGAATCTCGTCCCTAAATCGTTTTTCGGCATTTCGAGCTCCAGTGTGCGCGTGAGTGATTCGAACATGGTACCCACGGATCATCGAGAGGAAATCTTTCGCAATTTCATGCGCTTGGCGCGACGTGAAGTGTTTTGAATGTGGATTATAATTAAGCGGCTTTGTTGTTTTTGCTCATATCCATCGAGCATCCCATCCCAATCATAGATTGCGGCTTGAATACTGAAAATAGAATTCAGCAAAGTCCTTTAACCTAAATTTAAAACACAATTTATTTATATATAGAAGCTGTAATGTTAAAGCCTTTTGTGAACTTGTATTTAATAACACGAAATTCGTTTATTATCGTACGACTTGAGGACGACTTGTGTTTATCCAAACAGAGCATCACCTTCATTTAAAAATTTATCATAACTAAATTAATTGTGAAACTTAATGACTAAGACAAGCGTAATAAATAAATACTTATGTATGTAATAATAAAACTGCAAAAGGTCGCCTTAATGTTCCAATAACTCGTTAAATGACGTCGATAGTTTCTGTAGGGAACAAAAATTGAAATAAGTTTGGATGAGGAGTGGTGTTGAAGCGTTTACCGTTCTGCAGAAGGGACACGTTCCCAGCGAAACGTCCAAAAAAGTCTTGCCATCTGACAGAGTATTGAACCACTGACGCAAACAAGTTGCATGATAGACCAACGTACACTTGGGATTGTCACACGATATAAGCGGCACTTGTCCATCGAGCTGATAGCAGTAGCAAATGTTGCAGCTCTGCTTCGACTCGTTTACTGCCGGCGGCATTGGAAAAAAGCACAAATCGAAAATGCGCAGGAGGTTCTTGTGAATGTCCAGATCCACATCCCAGCTTTTCAGACCGTCGCTGTAGCAGCGTCGGAGCTGCTCAACCTCGTAGCTGGGTCCGATTATATGCAGTGACATTGAAGAGGCCGGCGCAAAAGGATCCGATATGCTTAGCTTTAGAAAGACGCGCTCGCTCAGCAGAAACAAACGCCAGTTGTGCTTGGTAGATGGCTGTGAGGGCTGGACAACGTAGCACAACTCATCGATATCAGTGAATTGCGCGTAGAATTCACGCAAGTCTTCCAAATAGTTCATAAACTGTTGCACAAGAGCCTTTAGCGAAGGGCACGTGGAGAAAATCGTGGGCCAAGTGATGCCTTCGCAATCCGCTAAACTGTGATCGATCAGCTGCAGCGACGGTAATTCTAATTCCAAATAATGCTCACTGAAATCTTCGAATTTGGAGAAACGTATTCGCGAGCAATTTTCATTGACGTGCATTGAGTAGTTGTCGGTGTTCAGTTCAGCGATTGCGGCATATAGATTAATAGCAGTGGAATTAATTGGAAGGCTTGTGACCAACTCTTCCGCAGATGAATTTTGCGACATTAGTTTTGGCAGTTGCTCAAGTAATTCGTCCAATGTCCAATCTGGCTGCGCACCTGCTGTAGCATATGTAAACTTGACCATATGGATTCCTATCTGAAGACCCAATTGCACGCCAAGCATACGTGGAAAATGGGGGCAATTAACAGTAATGCGATACCAGTGGCCCTAAACCACGGAGAAGAAAAGTTGACATACTTGGCGTTTTTAGTGAACTTATCACAAACCTGCACATGCACATTTCCAACCAAGCACACTCCTGCTTGATTTGCTGACGTATCCTCTCTGCTGTCGAGTCTAATTGCTGGATATCGCAACAAAATATCCTCAACTGATTCATCCAAACACATTTCCTCCCGCTTCTGCATAAACATCGTTTAAAGATTCTTTGTATTTAAATAAACTTCATTGAAAATTACCATTTCCACTATTCGGAACAACAAATCAAGAAATCACGCTCAATCGTGCACAAGAATTCGTAAATAAACAATTCAAAGTGGTGATGTTAAATGCCCCTGGCTAGACGTGTATTCTTTTGTTGCGTGAAACACTGATTTATGGGAGAAAGCGATGAGGAAGTTTTGACACAGTTACACAATGTACAGAAAACGCAATGTGTACTTGTGTTGACAGTATTCATGAATACTCGTGTAGCCATCGCGGGATCAGAAACTGCAGCTGTTGCAATCATCAAATGAATACGCGTGTAGCCATCGCCAATCACACTTCAATAGAGTTCTAATCAGAGATATCTCTGGTTCTAATATAAAAATTATTCAGCGGACATGTGCGGCCTCATTTTTCAACTAGTTCTTGGTTATTTTTTTGAAGCGGGACAAATTATTTTTTATATTTATTATTAATGGTAAGAGCTAAAAAGTAATAGCATATATACTTTATATAGAAAAACATATGTGTATATAATCATAAATCACGGATTAATTAGTGCAATTCTTGGTGACTGCAAAATCGTGGAGACAGAATGATAAAATTGAAGGGTGGATTGGGAGTTTGATATCCGCTTATAGCCCTAGTAAAAAGATTTAAAACCTAATTCAGCAGAATGTGAATGTGATCGTAAAAGCGAGAGTAGTGACATGTTCGTTACCCACTTCAAACTCAAACTAAAAAAGCAGTAACCTAAATTCGCCGGATTATATTTAAGCACTATAGATATGCGTATAAAGAAGTATTTACATATACATCCATATGCATCTATTTTCTGTTGTGAAGTGGTAGCACTGACTTGGCCGGGTCTTTATCAGTCGCAGCAGTGATAACAATCGAAGTCGATGCATTGAACACCTGCGGCAACACCTGCTTCTAGCTGCCTGAACACCTGCGTGTCTATATTCTGATTAGGAACTGCGATCCTTATGTCATATGCGATAATATAAGCTCATGTGATGGGATCTGCTGCATAAATATCCACGTCCGATGGACAACTCAATTCATTCAGCGCTTCACGGCTGCGTGCGAAAGTAACTCGATCGGGTCCACAATCGAATTTATAATAAAAATTCCTGTTGCAAAAAATTCTTCTGGTAGAAACAAATAAAAGTATCACAACGATGCGATTTGCCATTTTGTCCGTTGCGCTTCTTCTGGCGTTTTCCTCCGCTGAAGCCACGAATGTCAGGAAATGTAAGTGAACAACTTTTACATTTACATGAACAGAGAATATGAATAATCCACATTTGTAAATAACTAAATAATGTAAATGAGTAATTAAAGTCCGTCGTAAAGAAAATTAATTAATAATGAAATATATTGATTGCTTCTCATGCGTGAATTTATCATGAATTCAGTGAAGATTTTCAAGATCAAATTGCGCATAAAAATCCTAATTCAGGAGGAAAAATCAATAATAAGTTACTAAAGATTTTAACGTTTTGATCTCTTTAATAATTACTTAATAAACATTGGCAAATAACATCCAATATTAATAATAATCATAACTCCAAAGTATTACCAAAGAATGTGTAAACATTCACTTAAAATAGATATTCTTAACATACGGAAACATATTTAACAAAGATTATTAACATTGAAATTATGTACAAAACAACACTTAATATTTTAAATTCGATTACATTTAATCCCTTAAACAGACATTCGAATACTCGATGCTTTCATTTCACAGAAACTTTGCAGCACTGAAATATTTATTCTAAAGCAAAGCGAAATAACACAAATGATAATAATAACAAGCAAAAAGTTTTCACATTTAAGGCGAAAGTCTGTGTAAAATGCAGACTAGGTTTACTAAATACTTCACAATAAAAAGTAAGTGTAGATCTCTTCTCATGTCCCGTCATCGGCGCTCGTTCCAGGCTCCCGGGGACAGCCGTTTCCGCTGAGTGTTCAGGTCGTGGGCTGCGACGAGCTTCCCTGCGCCGTGGTCAAGGGCTCCACCATCGCGATGTACGTGCATTTTCTGGGCGGTAAGTCGACGTTGTGCTTAATCGTGCCCAAGTGGAGCGTGTTCTACAACTAACTCTCTGCTCTTCCACTCGCAGTGAGGTCGGTAACGCATCAGTTGACGGCGAAGGTGCGCGCGACCACCGGCTTCCTCACGGTTCCCTACGAGCTGCCTGCGGAGGTCGCCAACGTCTGCGATAACCTGGCGGACGGAGCTGAGTGCCCCATTTACGCCTCCGAAGACGTCGTGTACCTGTTCGACTTCTACATCGCCGAATGGTACCCGGAAATCGGGGTCAAGGTCGAGCTGTCGCTGGTGGACGATTTTGGGGAGGTCGCCGCCTGCTTCGTCACTGACATCAAGGTCAAGAAAAACGCTGCGTCCACCAAAAGCGTTGAAGCAGTGTAAACGCGGATTATCAGGAATTCAAGACTCGAAATGCAGCCAACAGATTCAATAAAATGTGATCACAAGTTTAAGATTTAGTTTTAATTAGGAACAATTAAGGTAAGAACAATTTCTATAATTGCAGCTTCGTCAAAAATACTTCCAGCAGATGATTCAATGTCCGGCGGCTTGCAGCAACGTTGCTTCGTACTTTAGTCGAGTTCGTGTTAGAGACTCGATAGAGGTCGTTGATAATCGTGCAACGAGTATATATACGAGCGTCGCTTCGAACCTACACACAAACACGTAGTTTCTGCCGTAAGTTCTCTGCGACCTTAACGCCGTACCTAATCTTTTTTGAAAACAACGAGTACGATCTCATGAAATCTCTTTACAATATATACTCGTTGAATCGTGTTCCTCAACTCGTTCACGAAGGAATTTCAATGCATGCATTTTATTGGCTATTTTTTATTTGAAACTACTTTTCGCAATACGTTTCCGTGAATCTTATTTCTCATTTTATGAGGTTATGCTCGCTGTTGTTGTTGTTTCCGCTACACTTAAATCTCCGTCATGCTTTTAGATCTCATTAAAAATGCAAACAATCGAGGAATTCGTAACGTGAAGCATTCGAGATGCCGTTCGCTGTTCCATTGCGCTGTCGTTCCGCTGTCGACTGCGATGCAATGACAACGAACGAAGCATGAGCAAAAGCTTAAAAGTTCGGGAATTATTACGCAAAAACCATTACTCACTCCACTCGTGGACAGGACAAGCGAGCAAGGTGAATGAGGGAGAGCGCAACGCAGCGAAATCGGCTTAAAGACGACGAACAAAAAACCACCTGCAAAATTTAACAAACCGAACTTCAAAAGGACTGCAGAAAGCCGAAATTTCATATTCATTTATTTATATTCTGCATTTGCATAAAAGCATCTAAAATTCCATCTCATCTTCGGAGTGACGTCACACTTGCGAAGCGATCGTGCAGAGGCGCTCGCTGGGCGGCCATTTTGGCCTTGTGCACTTTGAGGTCGACCTTGAAGCACATGGTGACGTCGCCGTCCTGGTCCACGATGGACACCTCGACCTTGACGGCGACCTCGGGGTAGGCGCCGATGGGGAAGTCGATGAGGTAGGTGACGTCCTCGGTGGGGTAGAGCGGGCAGTAGGCGTCGTCCAGCAGGTTGATGCAGACGTCCTTGACGTCGGCCGGCAGCTCGTAGGGAATCGTGATGCCCAGGCTGGTGGCCCTGGCCTTCGTCGTCATGTTGGTGATGTATTTGTCTGCGGATGAGAGCGAGAGATGAAGCGGTTCGGGCGAGCAAGGGGCGAGTGACCTACGGGCGACGAACTGGATCACGAAGCGGGCGTCCTTCCCTCGGTACACCGGGCAGGGCGGCGTGGTGCAGTCGTCGATGGTCACCTGCAGCGGCGGCGGCTTGCTGCCGGAACCTGCAACCAGACGACAACAATTACATTTCCACTCTACCTCTTGCAACACTTCTTACATCGCTGAACGTCGGTCGCTGCGATGACGACCTCCAACACACCGAGCAATATGACTGCTTTGGCCAACATTTCGACTGACTGCGCCCACGAAAGCCTCGAAGCGCTGTCGAAGCTGCCGAAGCCAGCACAAAGTGGTCGACGGGGCTAATCTGTTGATTGCTGGCCGGCTGATTAACTAATCTAATCGGCGAAGGCGTCGATTGCTACACTTTCAACAGACTTCTGGCCCGATTCAACGGGTCTTCTGTCTGCTGTCGCCTCTCCTCTCCACTCCCCACTCTCACCTCGAAGCGCCTCAAACGGAGAACCGAATCTTTCTATTCATTCATTTACAAAGCCAACAAGTGACAATTATCCCGAATTGGACCAGTTAAAACCCTTTCTTATTTGAAAATATCCATTAATGAATTCTGCTCAAGATATCAGAATCGTAAAGTGCGATCGGGAATACTTTCGCCTTCCAATAGACGAAACTGTTCGATGAAGAGGTTTGCTGAATACTCTTCTTACCATTGCATGCTTTTAGGAGCTGCTCAATAAAGCGTTTTGATCGGTTTCTCTTTAGAATTCGAATTAGAAATGTTTTGAGACATTCTAAACAACGATATAACGGTACAATTCTCTTTAATAATATCACCAATAAACATCTCCAGCAGAAATGTCTTTAAATATCTGCGCAACTTGATTAAAATAACTTCTCGAGAAGTCATTCTTCTTAAATTCCATTAACTTAACTTAACAGAAATCGGACATGAGTTCATTTGCGCCGCAGAAAGTAACAAATGCTGCCGCAAGATGCACTTCAAAATCACGAGACAATCTTGAGCATATCTGCAGCTTCAAGCCTGTACAAAAACCACAACAGCAAACGCCCTGCCATGGCAACTACAGCGACAAAAACAACAACAAAGCACAAAAACCCAGAACGAAACCGTAAAGCAAACGCAAAGCTCCCGAAGACAGGACGAAGCAAGAGAAAAATGTTCGGACGCTTTGTGGAAATTCTTTTGTCAGAAAAATTGACAGAATAAAGCAGAGGTAGGGAAAGTGAAAATAATAATAATAAGAATGTTTCTGATCAGAAGCGACTGTGGAGCGAGTGAATCCGAGCGACCGACGAGCGACGACCGAACGTCGACAGCAGCAATTTGTCAACTGTTGCTCACCTGACGTGTGGCTTTGTGCTCTCGCACTGAGCGTCATGTGTGTGTGTGTCGACACGATGAACTGAACGGCGTTTGTTCTTGGAAGCAGCGAAAGGGGAGGATTAGTTAAATTCCATTTAGAAGGTCGCCCGCACTGCGACTCATTGATTCTCGGCCAGCAGTAATTCCATCAATGAACCACACGACGTCGCACAACGCATTTAACTTTATCGAAGTCGGAAATCTCATCGCAATGAGGCGTAAAATCTTGTTCCGCGTTTCATATTTCCCCATCCTCCGTTCGGATGTTGGAAACTCGATACTCTTTTAAGCACGAAGTAAAATCTCTCTCAGTGCACACACATACTTCAATTCGTGTGTGCGTGTTGTGTGATGTGTTATTGATAAGCACAACATTGCGAAATTCTTAAAAATCTCTCTACGCAACCGATTTTTAAACTTCTCTTTAAAGGCTTTGCTGGCGCACATGAGCTACTCACGTTTGGATAGCGACTCCCCTCCGCCATTGACGAGCACTTCTCTCGTTGCCGGTCTCTTGAAGAGCTTCAGTGCGAGCCAATAATCCATCAAAGGCTGAATTCAAATAACATTAGCGTTCGCAAAGATTTGCCAATGCAGGAGTTGGTCTATTAATGGAGGAACTGGGAAATTCGGTCGTCGCTGCAAAGGTTCCAGCAGCTTAGCCGGAAAATGATCCAGGAAATGTTCAAATAGAAGCGCTGCCTTGAAAGGTGAATCATCCTAATTTTAAACTCTGATCCAATCAAAGCGTAATGAAACTAATCTAGGAATGAATCTCGCGTAAAGCAAAGCTATTTAATAACTGCATAGGATGGGAAAATAGGTTATTGTGAATTTCGTCCTTTTCAAGCAGCAATTAATCCGACTTCAGTGCATGTTTACATGTTCAATTCCAGCGAAAACTGCGCAAAAGTGTTGCTTTGGACAAGAAATAAATTTAGCAACAAGAAACCCGTTAAAAATCGAGGAACGAGCAACGGAAACCACAGTCACAAAAGCACGGAAAATGTATCAAGATGCAAGTTAAGCGAAACGCAGTTACAAGGTCCGCCTTTCGCCTCTTCCCGGCATCCAACAAGAGACCGTCGAAGGCGTTCGCATGCACACAAGCGAAACTCTCTCAGCTACACTCGACATTCCGTTGCTCAGCTGCACGACGAAGTGATTCGGGCTCGCGCACGACGAACATGGATATCGCATTCGTTTAATTGTCGTGGGCAAGTTAATTAAACACGTGTTTCGTCTTTAGAACCGTCGGCAACATTTGTTTCGGTCGGGCGTCGCTCGGCATTCGGCGAAAGCAGAGTTCGTGCTCAGCTGAAAAAGCTGCACACACACAAAGATTCTACTCGACTTTTATTCAGGGATTTATTGAGTTTCTCATTTATCGTCTGTGAAGGATTTTTATGGGTCAATTTTTTATTCCTTTCTTTAATTTCCTGTGTGTTTCACTTCTTCCTTGAGGAATTGCATTGTTGCATGGGAAATTAGTTCGCGGAATATTTCTCTCACGTATTATTATGCAGAAAATGTGGATAGAAGAAAGTATGAAAACGACGGAACAAAGAAGAACAAACGTGGCTTTGACGAATGAAAGGCAGCCAAACGGAAAAAGATTCTACGTATATTCATCATTTGCACGAAGGAGAACCATTTCTTTGGCAGTTGTTTTTACGAATTTCACTCCGTTTCAAGGGCAGCGTCGGTCAAGCGACTAGCAATCAACGAGCTGCTGACAGCCAGCGACAACCCGTTGTTAAAACAACAACACTTCACTGCACACGCACACACGACGTTGTTGTTGTGTGGTTGGTGTGGGGTGGTTTCTATTTTACGTAATTATTTTCCCCACACGTCGCGTTTTTGTTGTGTGTTTGCGACAAATTCAAACAATGCACACAGCAAACGGTTTTCCTTTGTGGAAAAGGATGCAAATTTAAGGCTCGGATGCGTTCGGGTTCTGATGCTGAAGTTGTTTTGTGGCATGTATTTTTTGTGAAAATATATTCACCGACGCTTGACCGAATTTTCTATGTGAATTTTCATAAAATATAAACTCCAGGAATGAACGAATTCTGTGCCAAGTTTTTGCATTTTCAATTCAGTTTTCAATTAAGAAAAACATTGCATACTCTTAGGGTGTTTAAAACATCATTTAGCTTCATAATTTTATTAACTGCTTAAGTTTAAATAAGAAGGAAAAAACAACTACGACAACAACAACAAAGCGATACATCAATATTTCAACATTAAGGCCAATTTATATGCATAGCCAATCTGTTCAAGTTTTATAGAATTGTTTATGCCACTTGATTTCACGGAAGAACAACAACAAACGCACGAGGAAGCCCACGGATCAACAGTTTTCGCAGCGCAACGTTAACACCACGTTTAACATCAGCAGCAACAACAACATTCGACGGTTCTCATTCTCGCATTTGGAGAGAGCGCTCGTTCCGCTCTCCGCGTTCCTGTCGCAGTCGGAGAAACAACATCAACGCTGAAGTGGCTGCTAAACGAATTTCGCCGAAACGCTGCTGCGAGAGAGATTCGAGTACTCAAAATATTCACTCGGCGCTTCTACTGCTTTATATGCAAATGAGACGAGCTCAGCGGCCAAATTGCTTTATTGGCCTCGAAATTTACATCAATAATGCGAAAATGATGTGAAATGATTTGAAAATTGTTGCGTGCCGGGAGCTGCTTCGGCGAGGAGCGGCAGTTACGCAATATTTCAATTCTGTAATTATTTTGTCTTAATTGCGTTTGGATTTTTATTAATTGGGCGCGAGTCACAGCGCAATTTTAGGGAAATATTTACGATTAAACTTCTTGAGTGATTCCAGTGCAGCAGAGATACTTAAATAAGTCGTCAAATCCACGTTTCGGATTCTGCAAACTGAAATGTGAAATGTTAATAATAACAACAGCAGAAGTGAAGGGTTTCTTCTCCTTCCCTCGCTTCCTGTGGCGACCACCGCTGCTGCTGGTTGCCGAGGAAGCAAATTAAAACTCAATTAAGTGCTGAAATCAAGGCTCGCATTCAATATCAATTAATTTGTCAAATTAAAGTGGCAGTCGTTTGTCGCAGCACCAACACCAACACAAACACCTTCGTGCTGTCAAAATGGATACTCTTCTCCCCTCTCCCCCGCCGAAGCCGGCAACGCAGGAATGTCTGCGACTGCGGACAGCAGGCAGTCCGTGTGACTGAGACGGATGAGCTGACAAGCAAGCAAACAGTTCCTGTGAACGCAGCCCGGCGAGGGTCAATTAACACGGAATCCGGCTTGGCATGCGGCTAATGAATGTTACGCACACATCTCAGTGACAGCGACTCGCCTCTCCACTCACTGCAGCCGCACGCTACAATTCCGCTTACGAGCGACGTTCTCACAAGCAGCGAACAACGGGAATTTAAACCTGTCTGCTCGCCTTTGCTTTTGCGTCGATTGGCAAGGAACGAGCAACAGTGTGTGAGTAAAATGTGTGTCAACAGGTGAGCGAGAGAACGAGTGTTGATATTTGCTCTCCGTGATTCGTAGCAAGCATTCAAACACACGAAGACTTCTTGTGACGGCGCTTTTTATTAGTTGCACTGATTAACATTCTCTCCCGAAAAACACATTTCTGCTTTTAGTCACTAAAATTTAGTCAAAATTTAGTGTGTGTTGGATGAAGTCTTTTCTCTGATTAGATTACTTTCTTAACAGAGAGTTGCTATCGAAGTGAACGTTAATCTGAGAGCGACTCCTTCCGTAATTTCTTCATCAGTTGAAAATGGTTCGCCTTTCAAAAGCAAACAAATGCAGTTCAGAGAGCAACTCGAATGATAACCGAGGCGAAACGTCGGCGAACGGTGAATGACTCGATTGCAAGTACTTTTCGGTGCACGGATCGAGCTGCGGTGCTCGATAAGGTTATCAGACGGCGCGAGTGCACGCGAACCGGCGGCTGCAGGTGCATGGGCCACACTCAGCGGTTGTTTTTGTTATTTCGGCTCTGTTCACTATAAATAGACGCTAATGCGGGTCAACTGCAACCAATCGCGACTTCTTAGTTCTACGTGAAGCGCCAGAAGCTCGACCGACTCCTCAACTCAGCAACATGTGCGTCGGCGTCCGGCTTTTCCTCCTCTGTGGCTCCTTTCTGTCTGTACAGGCTTTCCGCATGGACGCCACGCCCATTCGGGGCTGTAAGTTTTCCTTTTCTCACTCTGATCGCTTTGGTGTAAAGCTTTCTTCTAGGCGCCAACGGGGAGCCGCTGCCGCTGAGCGTGCGCGTCGCCGGCTGCTCGGAGCTGCCATGCGACTTCCTGAGGGACCGGACGACGCACATGACGATCCAGTTCGTCGCCAGTGAGTAGATTGAGGGGAAGCGGCGGCGAGAAGCAAGCTAAGCAACTCTCCACTTTCAGCCAAGGACGACACGAGCCACATCCGCGCCTCCGCCGCGCTGTCGACGTCGAGGGGCGGCTGGCGCCCGCTGGGCCACGAGCTGCAGGAGGAGCACCGCGACGTCTGCCGCAATCTGCTGTTCGGCGCCTACTGCCCGCTGTACGCCGGCGAGGACGTCACGTACCACCTGCGGATGTCGCTGGGCGCGGGGCCGACACAGCTGCCGGTCACCGTGCAGATCTCGCTGCTGGACCGGGCCGATGACGACGTCGTCGCCTGCTTCGAGCTCGACGGCGTCTTCAGGAAACATCGCAGGCGCTGAACTCCACGGCGATTGAGAGTTTCTCCGGACTTGAACCTAACCTGAGTATTACCGAAAACGTATCATTTTCCGTCGCCCATTAATCCCATGCTTTCCTATACTAAATAATATAAGATTGAAGCACTAAAAACTGTCGAAGTAAATTGAAAAGCTGTAAAACAATAACAAACCTCTGAGTTTAATGCGACTTGCTTTTCACTGAAGCGTGGCTGCGGAACAAATAAACTATTCATAGGGAAACGATTGGAATGGAACGGGAAGTGAAGATCCGCGCCACAGAGCACAAACTTGGTGTACGTGAGAAGCGCGCCGCTTTGTCGTAATCCTGTACAAATGCGCTGTATGCGTTCGCTAATGCGTGCTTGGCTTGCACACGCACACGCACACAAACAGCCAGCAAGGAATCGAACGAACGTCACTTCGTGCAGGTGTCGACAAGCTGCTTAATTAAATGACGCATGAAATGACGCAATCTGTCGCTCTCTCGGCTCTCCGCGGAATGTACGTGTGTTCGCAGCCGTGTATGTGTGTTTATGTGCGACTCGGGTGTTGAGCGCTTGTTTTGGATTGGGAGAAGGATGAAGCTCCGCGGTGGCGGAAGTTGCGGTTGTTGAACAACTGCGAGAACTTCGAGCGAAGGTGTTAATCCACTCTTAAGCTAATAGTTTTTAATGTGGTTTAATGTAAAATGCAGCAGCGATTTTAAGGTAAATTTTGTCATAAATCCTTTAAGAGTCGTGAATTTCGTGATTACATCTTCGCTAAATTGAATTAACTTTGATCCTCTCGCTTCCTTAGTCCGTCGTTACGATTAACGGAGGTCATTTAATTTGATGACGCTTAATTGCAGGGTCGTTTACACAGCGCGTGTTCATGATACGATGGACGAGGTGTTGAACAACGCGTAAAAACCGCAAAAGTCATCTACGAACACGATTTTGATAGCGATTCAAGTGAGGAAAAGAAAACGTTTTAATAGGTTTTTAAAACAGGTCAATGGATCGGGAACTACGTGAAAATTTTCACCTCTTGCGTAGTTTTTCTCTTTTGTGGTCAGATTTTAAAAAAAGCAACTGCTTTCTCAGCTGAATGGAGTTCAAATCAGGATTAATTAATATTGTTTTCTCTCCTTTCCCACCTCCTTCAGCCCCTTCTTTCATCCGCATCGAAAGTTTTCCTGGTTGCTTCATTAACTTCTGCCGGAAACTGTGTAATTTAATACTTTAATGGATCCGTGCTGATTTGCATAAAACGGGTTAATTAACAGCACCAGGCAAACGCCCAAAATAGAAGTGAACGGGCGGATTTCCGAAGCGAATTCCACCTTGAAAACTCGTTACTGGATGTCGAAGCGTTTCTAACGGTCCAAAGTACCGCCGATCGAACTTCATTCGAAGCCGTAACCGAAATCTATCGAAATCCTGCTGCGGATTCCACTACGACAACGCAACTGAAGACCGGCGGAGGTTCATTGAAGTGCTTGGGTTCATTGAAGTGTGTAGATGTGTGTGTGTGTGTGTGTGCGTGACCTTTGCAAATTGAATTTTCTGCCTTTTTATCTGCAACAATTTCTATTAACTGCCGCTGCTGCTTCCTTTCTTCTGCCAGAATCTGCTGCAGCGTAAGTAGTTTTTTATCCACTTTCGATACGCCTCTCATGTCTTCTCCGCTCCCCACTCTCCCCCTCCCCTTCACCCATTTGTGTGGCGTGTGTGTGTGATTCGAAGAGGAAGAAGAAATGTTATCACTTCCAGAATTGAATCAATCAAAAGCCATTTCTAAAGACGCACGACGACAAATTCAATTTCGCTCGGAACAGAAGCGAAATAGATTTTCACAGCGCGAAATTCGATTCAAATTCTCGTCAAGTGGGATCCAAGCCAATCTCCGTGCTCTTCGTTTAGCTTCCACTGTAAAAGACTTTGTGGATTCCATTCCGATCCACGCTTGGCCCCTCCATCGGTCCCAAAATCCACATTCGCTGTTGTTAATTGCGTTGTTTTAGAAGCTGTTTCTCGATTACAGACGAACTTCGGCGCTAGAAGGGATTCCAGGGTCGGAGGACGAGCCACACGCGCTCTTATCCAGCCAATTTGTATTTTAATGGAATAAGGAGAAGTGCTGCCAAGTGTCCTCGGAAGAGGCGAAACTGTTTTTCCGTTTGACTGAATTGATATTAGACGGGATCAAATTAACAGGGAAACCATATGGATTGTTCCGTTTCTGGCCACGACAAATCCAAATTGCCGAAAACATGCATATGGCTTCGGCCAGAGTCCGGACGCGGCCGCAAATCCCCCGGGAGGCGACGACCGCACGAATCCGGACGAAACGGAGCGAAGAAGCGCAGAGCAACAACCTCGGGAAAACATATTATCGCTAATCACTCACTAATCACGATAAGCGGCCGCAGCGCAATCGATAATCGATGGCCGCAGCGTGAACGCAGCTGTCGTGAGTCGAGGAAGCGCGGCTCGAAGGACTCGCTGCAGTTACAGCAGGACTCAAATTATAGAAATCCTCTTAAGGGCGGCGGAGGATGGCGCAGTCCTGCTGCTGCACTCGCCTGACCCGGCGCGGTAATCACGTCATTGTGCGGCCGGCGCGTGTGTGGGAGGACCGGCGAGGGTATTTTCGGCCGTCGTCGAGGGCGTCTCTTCGCTGAGAGTTTCCCCCTTCGAAGGAAGCGACCACAAAGGACGACTTTCGGTCTTCATGAATGCAATTGCAACAAGGAGCCGTTTGTTGGAGATGACGGAGGATCGCTCCAGCTCTCGGCTTAATTACGCGAATTATTAAATATGCCAACACATAAAAACACTGCGAATGCGAATTAAAAGTCGCCTCGAGCCGCGCTTCGGCGACCTTCGATGCGCGGCCGAGTGCGTCCCCAGCGCCCTCCGGCGGCGGCGAACGGCGATGGAATGACCGCGCAGCGAGTGGCTGACTGCCGCCTGCGAACTGCAATTTGATATGTAAATTTCTGGGTTAGAAATGCGCCGATTTCTGTGTCGCATTTCCTACGCAAATATTTATTAGCTTCACTCCACTCCGCGCGCTCTTCCTCCTTCTGCCGCAGCGTGTTTTTAATTACTCGTTGCAGTTTCCTTCGAATGTCACTTCGAGGCGCATGGAGCAATGCGAGTGGCTTCGCGGCCGAGGGTCTGCAATTAGCGCTGAAGGGACGAGGACGGGGCCGACGTAATGAATACGGCGGCAAATTGCTTGCATAAATTAAGATTGCGAATTAATCTCGGAGCTTAATAACACATTTCACAGTTCAGCTCTCCAACAAAAAGAAAAACCTTCCGAAAACGTTTCACTTTGACTTTAAAGTCAGCAAAGTTCAGAGTTCAGAAAGGATCCGCGGATCCAAGAAGAAGTTCCAAGACCCGGATGAGATCAGTGTCCATCAGTGATTCGCCTTTTCTCTTCCCTCTTTCTTTGTCCTTTTTCTTCCTTTGAACTTTTAAATACTCTACGATCGACACAAGTGAAAGTTTTCCCTTGGCAAATGTTTTATTGTTTCGTTGTTAAACACATTTGCAATTGTTTTCGACCGCAATTGAAGGAAAAACCCATTTTTAAGAATGTTAATAAAAATTCCAAAGCGCAAAAACGTCACGAGTTGGAAAATTAATCAGCGGAAGTTAATTAATTGGCAGAGAAGCGCAGGAAATCAAGGAAAAATATGAGTGAAGCTGAAGCCAGGCGCAACAATCATGGCTAATAAACAGGAATGCAATTAGCAACTTTTGTGCTGCGCCTAACGAAGTTAAGTGCTGCCGTTGCCATCGTCCTTGCTGCAGGCCGCGTCTGCGGCGCGGACGGCCGACGCTCATCCTTCTGCCGAAGCGGCACGAATTTGTTCCGAAGAGGAATTTAATAATAGTTGCAGAGGAAAGGAGCGCCGACGGACGTCGATTGTCGCCGAGAGATGAGTTCGAGGCTGCCCACGATGACGACAATAATGAGCTCATCTCTCACCGGCTTAAAAACGACCCACTTCAGCTGCTCCTGCCCCCAGAACATCCGAAGCAGCAGGATCCACTGAAGCTATTGCTTAATGTTTCCTTCTCCTTTCAACGAGCTGCAGCTGCAATTAACGTGTTTCCTTGGCTTCCGCTGCTCGACAGGTCAAAAGTATGTCGAGTGTTGCTCTGCATTGACGGCTGCTCCGTGCTGGCAGCTCAAACGCCGTCATGCGGACCCTCGACTCGCTTCGGTCCGTTCGCGGCGCTCTTTAAGCGCGCTGTTGGCTGCTTCAACCTGCTGTGCGTGTTCTCAGCCGCTTTCCCGAGCCGCCCACCCCGCGAAAACCACAGCTTCACATGTTTAAATACTCGCTAATGAGCTCTGTGTTTGACACTTGTTGGCGCTGCGTTTAAAACAAGGTTGCTGAGCGAGGAAGTTGAGTCCTGAATCAGCGAACTTCCAACTCCTGCCTCGTCGCAAATGAATTGGAAAAACGCGGAGCTGCGAAGACAGCCTCCGCCAACGCTGAGAGATGTTTTCTCCGCCTTCGTTTTCGGATTTAATTGCTGTTATAGATCACACTTGTTCACGACTTTCGGATAGGCTTTAAATTAGCCTCTGCGATTCACCGGAATTCGCCGCTTCTCATTTCCCAGATATCGGAATGAACTCTTCTGTTTGGACCACTGACGGTCCTCTTGAAACCCTCTTCAACAGGTTTCAGAAGAGAGCACTTTTACAGATGCCGACTGACATTCCTAAAGCGAGATGCATTTTGTGAACAAGTTTACTAACAAAAAACGAATTCAGCGGTTCCTTTCTCACTGAATATCTACTATCCACAAATCGATGCGCTTCTTTTTACAGATAACTTCCAAAGAGCTCCATAGTTGTCATTGCTTCGTTAGTGCATTAGAGGCTTTATGTGATGGCCGGAATAATTACTGCAATGGCAACATTAGTGCTTAGCACTTGCACCAAATTGCAGAAGGACACGACACCAAAACTGCTAATTAAGCACACTTTATGCTCAAGTTCTGATTGAAATTGCCTTTAAAATAACCCGAGATGAGGGACTTTTTCAGGTCTGAGGTCACAGAAGTTCTTCGACATCTATTCTGGTTCTCGAACCTCGCTTTGTCCTCTGCAACTGTTGAGTTCGGCGAATGAAAACATCCGTAAAAGGGTCACAACTGCGACAGCAACGGAATGATGAAGGACTTCTTCGCTGACCGAGCAGCACCCACCTCTCGATCCGCTCCGAAATAGTTTCGTCCTCGGTGAATAGCGAAGCTGCAAACAATTCGGAGCTCCGAAGAAAAGCCAATAGCAGTCACTCAGGTGGACCCACGTGAAGCTGTCGAGTGCCGATGATGGGTGCTTCAGAGAAATGTTACCCGCGGAGTCCAATAAAATCCAGGTCCCCATTCGGCAGCAGCGACATCTCTCGCTGGTGTCGCCGCGGTATCAAATCACGTGGATGCCACCACGGAAGGGGCGTGTCCTAGGGCAGAATCTGCTCCCCCACACTGCTGCTTCCGTGGCAGAACTTGTTGCTTCGAGAGCGAATTCCGTGTGTGCAAGCCGAGTCCAGTCGCAGTGCACAGCGAAGTCGTCGGGGGCGTTCCTCACATGCGCACACGAGCGTTCGGCCGACGTGAGCCGAGTGCTCGCGGGGATGTCGAGCCGCAAATCGTCGCTGGTCGTCGCTTCGCAATGCGAGGGCGCGTGTAAAGGATTTCGCTGGATGTTCGTGCGTGGGTGAGAAAGAGACGTCCCGAGCGCGTTCCGATGCGATGTCCACAGATTGGAATGCAGCGTGGGAACGTGGGCGGCGGTCTTGGGGTGGCTTCGCTTGCTCCGTCGGCAAGACAGGTGACATAACGGTGCTCAGCACTTGGACACATTCAGTCGAGCTTCACGGATGAAAGCAACAGGAATGACGCGGCTCTTCGCGCTTCTACTTCAACGATAAATAAAGCATAGAGAAAACCTGTAACCAAATTGTGTGAAAACTGTGTATATCTTAAAAATAAAATTAAGTGAAATAAAAAGAATTGAACAAAAGTTTAAGGAGATTAAATACCCATCTATAAGCTGAGATATAACCTTAGATCCTAATTTATTTCGATTTACTGCAGAATTTGGATAGTATTTGGATATTAAAGAGGTGAGTAATCCTTGATTATTTATTTATTTTATTCCAAGAGTGGTTTCGGTTTCATTTGACCCTTTTAAGAAAATAAATTTCCACTTGTTCCCGATATATAGTCGCCATATATTAGATATATGATACAGTCTTGATTTTCCGTATATCCATCGATGAAGATTATTCCGTTAAATGTTAGTTTTTTGAAATCCCGGGAATTCAGACCTTCGCAGCTTCATAAACTCCAGACGCTAGCATATACAGTCCATAGGACTATCCTATATATAAAACTATACTATACACTCCAACTGAACTATCGCAATAACGGGAAGCAGCAGTAAAAGCCCAGGATTGGTCATGGATACGAGATTGTTTCTTGCCGAATTGATTCCGAGTTTTTATACTTGGAGTCAATGGAAGACCCACAGAGCTGATTTCCGGTTTCAGGATGACAAAAACTGACAACACTTCGAAACAATAGGCAATAGAAAACATGAGTACAAAAGCAAGTAACAAGTTGATAAAAGGAGCTTTTTATAAAAAAAATAATATATATAGCACCAATTGAAATCTTTTCAAAAATTTTATTTACTAGTTCGCGGTGTCTGTCAGAAAATATAATGGAAAATAGATGTTTCCCACATCGAGACTCTACAGAGAATATTTAAAAAGTTTAAAAAAAATTTTACATTTTATTTTATATCTGATTTGAATATCGGGAAAGCTTCACTTCGATCATGGCGACTATAAGAGGTCCTACTACTGGCTCCCAGGATCTAAAAACAGTAAATAAATCTATAAACATTAAAAGGAGTCCAAAAGCAAAGTTTTGCTTCTGAGATTCGTCACGGAAATTGAAATTTTTTTTGAGCCTCTCCACACATTCCAAATGAGTACAATTACTTCAATTAACTAAGGAAAAAAATTCAAGACTTTAACGTAATATCTAGACAACATTAATGTGTCAAATTAACAAACTTTTGAATGACAAGTTAAGATTTATATTTACAATAACCCCCGAATAACTCCCGAAGTTCCTAGTTGAGACTTCTTCACGGAAATAATGCCAAGATTATACGAGCTATTGTCATCTCTCTGCTCGATTAATCGACACATTTACGTTACTAACTAAATCCTGACTAAGGTTAATGAAGTCGAGTCAGAGAGGACCCGGATATTCTCGATAGAGTCGATTTATGAGTCGTCAGCAAGAAGAAGTTTTCGTTTCCCAATAATTGCTTCGAAGTGAAGACGGTTCTGTAGTCTCCCTGGAATTTGTCGTTTGTTTAGGTAGACGTCCATAAACGCCTTCCGTTGGATCCGACTGCGAAGAGGTTTAATTTTGGGTAAGAGGCAATTGTAAAGGGTCTCATAGGTCGGTAATTCAATTGCAGAGCGGACAATACTGGGCCAACCAATTCGTTTAAAGAATTTCCTCCAGAATTATGGCGTATGAGAGATAGTTCCCGGGAGTGCATCCTTTTCGATGTGCTTATTTTTTCGCTTTCCTCATTTCGTAGCTCTGATGCCTTCGCTTCCAAATCTTCTCGTCCCAGCTTCGGTTAATCTGAAGCGCAACGACTTCCACAGGAGTCATCATCTTGTGGAATTTTATTACGTTGCAGTCTGAGCTTGAAGAAGGATCTGAATGCTATCAATTTATGTCGAGTGCCTGTCAGATAATTGTCATTGCTTCCTTGCAGTCCACTTCAGCCACGATGAACGAAGGCCGACTCAACTGCCGCCCGCTGCCAGCCATCAACGAAACGTTCCCCTTCCAATTCAGCTGCCCGATCGCCCTGCTCTCGCCCCTCGACCTCTCGCTGCGCGCCGCCAACGCCGTGCCGATAACGCCGCCGTCGACACCTTCGCCGCCCCGCAAGCGCCAAAGATTTATGGCGGACGAGAGCGGCTGTCGGCTGTGGCGACCGCATTTCGCACCCGTCGACAGCTGGAGCTCGGACAGCAAAATACCAGCTGCCAGCAGCAATTATTTACTTGAACGACACAATTTGGGCGACATTCAGCAAAGCCAGACGCCAGCATCCACACACAACGCACGGCGCTGGCAGCGGCCGCAGGTCCAGTGCGACGTGCCCACAATTTGTGTGGACGACGACGAAACCATCCTGCTGACGGAGGACGAGGACGAGACTCTTGCGAGTTCTCGTTGCTGCACGGAGGAGGACGACGAAGAAGCGACTGAGGTGGGTGCGGAGGCAACTGTTGGGCTCGGCAACAACAACGATCGAAAGGCGGTAGAGGACGAGGACGAGGACGAGGAGGACGTGTATGTCGACATCTTGAGCAATGACGATGACGAGGTGAATCCGCTGCAGACAGCTGTCGAAAGTGTCGCAGGAAAAGCCGATTCGAAGGTGCTGACGCGCAATAAGCTCATTTACGACGACGAGGAGCTGCACAGGCGGGCCGTGGACGGACTGGCCAAGCTATTCGAGCGCGACTTCCGTCCAGAGGAGCGCGGCGGCGGCGGGAGAGCCACAGCGAAGACTTACATAGACTTAGCAAGCGGAAGCCGCTCTGCGTCCCCGTTCTCGACCCCATCTCTGCCTTCCTTTTGTGCGAGCAGCCTGCAGCCGCGAAGCGTCACTCGTGGCGGCGAGAGGAAGCGCATGAAGCTCCGCAAGCAGCTGGCCAGCCTGGACGAGGACAACGTCAGCCCAGTGTCCGGCACCATCATCCGCAAGCTGCGCGACGACGAGCAGCTGGTCGTGCGGAAGGGCGACATCGATCCGGCGTTCAACGTGGTCGAAATCACGGAGGAGGCGAAGGCGATCCTGGCCAGCATCGACAACAAGATTGGCGCCTACTTGTGCCAGCTCTGCCGCACGCTCTACGACGACGCCTTCCAGCTGGCGCAGCACCGCTGTCCGCGGATTGTCCACATCGAGTACAAGTGTTCGGAGTGCGAAAAGGTGAGAAAGCAGAGTTGCATCGGACAAAAACCGATCTATTGTTTGACCTTTGGTTTAGTTTCGGGGAAAACGTGAGAAACTTTGAACAAAGCAAACATTTCAAATTGTTGTTAGAGCCCGGAAGAAATCGAAATTTAATGCTTCTTTGTCCACTAAACTTGGATTTTTCTCTGCTTTCCCAGGTGTTCAACTGCCCAGCGAATCTGGCGTCGCATCGCCGCTGGCACAAACCAAAACCGGATCGAACAGACGCGAGTGGACCGCCGAAGCAGCGCCATTTGAGTTCAGGCGCAACCTCAGCTCAAGGAACCACGAGCAGCGCCTCCTCGCTGCTGGAGAAGGAAGCTGCTCCCAGCGATTTCAACGCCGATGAAGGAGTTTATCCGTGTCAGAAGTGCGGCAAGACCTTTCGGAGGTACAGATTCCAAGCTGCACTTTTTTATATTCTCATTTTTCCTTCTTGTATCCCTCCCTGCCGCCGCTGCAACCAGGCACAGCTACCTGAAGAAGCATCTAGCCTCGCATCAGATGCTCGACAACCTCAAGTCGATGAGCATCTTCAAGAGCTGCGATCCTCTTCAGAACTTTCGCCATCCGCCGTACCACGCTGCTGCGTATCGCGCTGGCAGCATCGGCACCTTTACGAGCCCTCATCTGTCGCAGCCGACTGCAGAAGCGGGATCGGCCGTTGCGGTTGCAGCGCCACCAGCGGCTTTCTACCAGCATCAGCCAACAGAGCGGTCGCCGAACCCGGCGCAGGTCCATCAGCATCCCTCCTCCAAAGCGTATCCACAGCACTTCGACGGCTTCTCCTGCTTGCCGCCGGCTTCTTTGGAGCAGCGCCGCTTCTACAGCCTCGAGGACTTCTACCTGTCGCAGCGCTTCGAGCGCAACTCCGCCTTCCAGTACGTCCAGGCGACGGCCCAGGTGACGGCGGCATCTGCCAACAACTTCCCGGCGCATCCTCCGGCGTCGATGCCGCCGCTCGTGTCGATGGCGGTTAAATGACCGAATCGCATTCTGCGCCCGGTGCCCCGAATAGCCGGCACTACGAGCGCTCTGCTGGGTCGTGAGATCCCGGTATCCCCAGCAGCGCAGCAAGTAGTGCCGCTCCCGACTGCGCGGCCGCCCAACGAACCGCGCAACTGGCTGGACCCAGCGACGGGGCAAGCTTCCTACAGGCGTTCGTAGAGCCTCTTCCGAAAGCCGAAATTCTACCCAGACTCACAATGAAAGAAGCTCCGACCTTTCGTGTGTATTTAATCAGATTAATTGTAATTGTTACACGAATTTTACCAGCGACTCAATAAAAGCAATGAAAAGTCCGTGTGAATTTCCAGCGTTGGTTTGGGGAAGATTTCAGCTTCAATGGGACATCGGAGGGGTGATCCAGTTTTCATGAGACGCGTCCGGTGACATTTTGCATTGCGTAAGTCAGAGCATGAGCGAAGAAAGTGCGCCGATGCAGTCCTTGAAGGAGGAATGCCATGGGTCCTTGGACGCCATCCGACAAACGGCTTTCCCAAGAGACTTCCTCTGATTCGGCGGTACCTTCACGAGACCCGTTGCTGTATGGCGCCGTGTTCGAGAATCTGCTTTATCCAAGATCTGCCTGCAAAGAAGAGATCTTGGCTTTTGGCACAGCTGGGCATAGATTCAGAAGAGCGACCTGAGGGGCCGCTCAACACCCCTCAGGTCTCTTCAGAACCACCAATATTTCCCGGAGCCTCTCCTTGAGCAGGGGACCTCTGCGAGGGTCTGGATCTGCCTTGTGCTGGGCATTTCCGAAGGTAACTGGAAAAGTCAAGCAGTGGAAAGTATTTCCGAATGGATTGCGAAGTTGCTTACCTAAGTCTCTCGCCGTCGTTATAGAGCAATCAACAGTAAAGCGTGGAAAAGACTTGCATCGTCTATGGATAAGATTAACAAGATAAAGAAATTCAGCGTGGATCATTCTTGTCGCTAAGTGACTTCGGCAAATTTGCCCGAGTAGCTGAAATCCCAACTTGTCTGAATTTGGTTGGAATCTGGTTTGAGTTTGGTTTGGTTTTGGTTTGAATCTGGTTGGAATCTGATTGGGTTGTCCCATATTTATCGCATATTGTTGGATTTAAAGCTTCGTAAATAGATGGACTATATATTGTTTCATAAATATACTCGAATGTAGTTCAAATTATTATTATATTACTAATCAAATGCACAGACATGATGAAAGCATTGCTTTTATTTGAACAAATACGATTATTTACTGTAATTTAATGTAAAAATAGAACAAATGTTCTATATAAATGTCAATCCAATTTGATTCCGAATTTCGACGTTTTCTTTCGTAGTAAAATAATTGATTATTGGTTTCTGTGTTGAAGTGTGAAAATAGACTTGTTTCAATGCAGCTGATTAAATAGAATCCATGTCTCAGATGCTTTTTTCGTTTGATATGCATAGTTGGAATCCAGTCGAGCTGCGCAGATTCCAGTTGGCTTCCACAATTAGAAGCCAGCGTCTCACATCCAGTTGCAATCGAACTGCATTTCGGTTGGATACCAATCAGAATCCGAGTGGGTGTGAAGTATTCCGCTTCTCCGCTTCTTTGAAGACGTGGATACTCTGTTTGTTGGGTTTGAATGAAATAAAATAGGAAAAAAACTTGTTGAATTATTAATTATTGACCCTTCCTCATCCGTCATTCGTCCCATTGAAATTCTTGCTAATCGAATGCAATTCGTGAACTACGGACATTTAATTAAAAAGGATCGCGGATGTCGTTCGAGTTAATTTTTGTTAGTTAACTAAATGCATTAAATATTCAGGGGAAAATGTTGAAGAGACACTCGTTGCTGCTCCTCTTCCCCTCCTTGCGCCTGAGGGGCAATTAAACGCCTTTGTATTTGCAGTTTAAACGTTGTAATTAACGTCGACGCTGTTAATAAATGAATAAATAGTTGTGCAGAATTCTAACTGGGATTGCACTGTAGTTGCGTGTGTGTGTGTGGCAGCCGAATGTTCGTTCGGGCGGTAATTAAATCGTGGGCAATTGATTTATCGACGTGAATGAGTCGTCAGCGTGCGAAGAGCGAGCGGGACAGCGAACAAGCGTGAAGCTGGCGTTTCATTCGCTGCGTAAATAATTCAAAGTCGCTGCTTAAAATAACCACCGCAAGAGGCAACAACAACAACGACAGAAACAGAAACAGACGCAATATGAATGTCGTTAAATATTAATTTTCAATTATTGTCAGTCGGCAGTCGGCAGTCGCTGCGGTCATTAGTTTATTTATAGTTTGTTGTCTTTTGGCAGCTCTTTGATGTTATGCATTTCCACTTGATTCACGGGGTCAGAGTTCAGCTGCCATCGCATGTCACCTGCGTCGCTTCCGTCTCCGATTGCTTTCGATCTTCTCGACTGTCCGATTGTGCGATTGTCTCGCTGCCGCTGACAGCAGGAGCAAACAATCCGCACCCGCCTCCGTGGGAGACCTCCGACCGCCCGCTGAGGCCCGGGGGACAGTCGCCGGCCGCGTTTATCTTGACAGTTCTTCACATGTCGACTGCAATCAGCGAATTAATGTCCGACTGCCGTCCAACGTGTTATTATTGTCATTTCTTTTGAGGACTTCGCTTTGTGTGTTTGGTCTGTCTTTTCGCAGTCCTACTTTTCGCATTTACCACAGAAACTACAAGGATTCGTTATTCAGTGGCTTTGTTTCAAGTTTTTCCTTCAGATTCGCGTTGCGTTTGATCAATTCGATTTCCGACGACGAATGAATTCAGTTTTTTGAATGCTTTCCTTCCGTTCTCCAATTCCGATGTCCACGTAAATGAAACGTTCTTCAAATGGCAGCTATTTTCAAACACACTTCACTCAATTCTCAACAAGGATTAAATAATTAAACTTGCATTTCAGTTCTAATATCAACCCAAATTTTTCAGCAGTACTTTTATTTGGTTTTATTATTAAATATTCATTATTGCAAACTTTTTTTTCAATTTAAACATTCTTTCATTGTTTCGCAATCAATCGTTCATTCAACCAATCAATTGTGTCCGTAATCTTATCAAACTTTGTGTGTGTGTGTTGCTATAATAATATTTTATTGAGTATATCAAATATAATAAATTGCAATAATTATAAAAAGTCAGCTGAATGCGAGTTTTCTTTATTTTTTTATTTATTACAACTTTATTGTGGTAATAAAATTATAACCCATCACAGAAGATTTGTCAAATGTTAGCAGAAAAAACTCCCCACACAACAATTAAAAACAAAACAGCAGCGCCATCTACTCGTCACGAAAAATGTTGTAATTCCTTCTAGCGGACTTTTTCCTGCGAAGCGCCATCTGTGTGTCCGACTGCCGTCGTTCTACATTGCAATGGCGCCATCTACATGTGTAACATTGACTTGAGACGCAAACCAAAGTGGTTCGATTTCGAAAAGTGGCATAAGAATGAAGGTTGATGTACAGATTGAAAATTAGACAAATAAAACAGAAAATTCTGCAGCAAAAGCAGACGTAGAAACAGAATTGAAGTAAAACTAGTAAAGGTGTTGTCTACAGCCGGGCTGTAGCCGAAATACCCTACACCTTAACGCTGCATATATACTCGTATATATATTTAGAAGTGGTGTGATATAATAAACTCGTATATATATACAATATATATATTATATATCTAATAATAAATATACAATATATATATAATAATAATAATAAAAAAAAAAAAAAAAAAATTTAAAGTGGGCGGATCACGCCCATATTTGGCATATTAACTAGAAGCATTAGTCTAAACCTACATATAAAATTTTCTTGTCTTCTCTCAAAAAGTGATGCTGATATGGCCTTTTTTAATAGGCAAAACAGAGGTACCTGCACTCTCGATATAAAAAGTAGGTGTGGTCCTCGGGCGATTTTGCCCATTTTCAATACGAAACACCCCAACATAGCAACGAATATTTTTGCCAAATTTCATTTTGAAATCTTCATCCGTTCTCCTGTGATCGTGATTTCAACGGACAGACAGACAGACAGACAGACGGACAGACATCGTTATTTCAACTTCGGTGGTGATGCTGATCAAGAATATATATACTTTTCCATACCTATCTTGTCTAGTTCTATGCGTTACACACTCCGGTAGAAAGTGAATATACCCTCAACCTTAAGGTGTAGGGTATAAAAATCGTATTCAATAAGAGTTGATGTAAAGGCTTGAGTTTACGCAAAACAAATAAAACAATTTTAATAAATTTCTGCGAAGTGAAGGCGCCATGAAAACGAAGGGAACCTTAAAAACATCATGAGCACAGTCGATGGAAAATTATCGGTGAACTGCTTAAATAACTAACAAATAAGAATAAAACCCCAAAGGATATTCATGCAGAAAACACTGCATTCTTTTTCCGCTTGATCCACCTTCAACAACAGCCACGAGCGACCCTTTGACGTTGCCGGGAATCCAAGATCCACGATCGTCGTGGACCATGACGACTTCGACTGGAGTTCGAGGGACTTTCGTATGGATGCGTGTGTAAATAAGGATTCGAGGACATCCAATATTTCGCTAATTGTTTCTTTTATTAAAATGATGCATTTCACAATTTATGAAATCAGAAATTTTTACTGCGAGAAACTGCAGCTGCAACTGCGTTTAGTTCCGAGGTATTTCTTGCTGCTGTCGCCTGCTGCTTTGTTTTTGTTTAGCGCATTAATTGCAACCTTTTCTATTTTGGCATTAAATAGTGAATTAACAGCGAATAATCAGCAAATTACGTAAGAAAAGTGAAGAAATTCAATGAAAAATACATTCAACGAGGAAGAAATTCCGAATTTAATCCGCGAAATGGCAAAAGAAATTAAATTAGAAGGAAGTGAAAAGGAAAACTGCGAAAAAAAAAGACTGCAATTTATTTTAGATGTCAAGGTCACTCGAAAAGTTACGACAAAAACAACAACAACGCCAACAGCGACGCGTGTGTGTAACGATTTCTGCATAAGTGGAATTTAAGTAAATGGAAAAGTAAATATATAAAAATATATAAACACACACACACAAATGCATTGGCATTGTTTTTTAGCATTGTGAAAAGCTTGCGACGCCTGCACGTATGCTAAGCTTTCGCGTAGACCGGGAAAAGCTTCGTTGCAACGGCGAACGTCATCGCATTAACAACAACAACAACAACCAAGATTTGCGTTGGCATTGAAAAGTTGATAACGATAGAGAAGAAGAAGAAGAAGAAGAAGAAGGGAAACGTTGCTGCTGTCTCCTTCCAACGCAGCAATAATCGAATTCCCCGTCTTGAATTCCTTTTCTGACTTCAGTTCATCGATAATTCGCATTAATTTCATTTATTTAATTAATTTATTTATTTAATATGTAATTTATTTGAAATTGAAGAGCTGAAATATTTCATTTGATGCACATTCAATAATAAATTCAATTTTATTTAACTTCAATTTAATATTATCTGAGTTTCCTTTTGTAGTTGTTCCTATTTATATATGTATATGTAGGAAATTTTGTTGTTTTGTGAATTTAATTTCAAAAACTGGTTCAAACACGCAACAAACGCAAAAAAAGAGCAAAAAGGAGAATGCAAAATCGCACAATTCGTGCACAGATAATTTTATTGATTGCATGCGAGAACATTTCAGTTGTTGTTGTTGTTGTTTGCTGCTTCCGCTGCTCCTCTCTTCTCCCTCAGTTTGAGCGACGCGTGTTTCCGTGTGTGTGAAAGAAGTGCAGCGCGTTGCTTCGCTAGACGCACGCACACAAGCAACGAGCAGCTTTTCCCCACGCCAGCGCGAGCGAGACGGTTGCCTGTCAGCGGCTGTGGCACATCTGATGGTGGCCTTGAACGTGAACTGCATTCGAGCAGAATGAAGCATCAAAGGGAAACGAGCAAAGAGAACCAACACACACACACGCGCACGCTGCTCGTCATTCATTCGCTGGCGACGTTTATGTAACAGAATTCAGGAGCGACTTCGTGTTCCCCGCACCGAATCCGAGAGCGACTCTCGCTGCAGTTGGAAGTGCAGCCACGTAAAAGCTCCCGTTCGAGCTTCCGTGTGCTTTCTGTGCAGTCGTCGTCGTCGTCGTCGTTGTTGTTGTTGGTGCATTAAGTTTTCCGTTTGTCGTGAGCTGCTGAAAAAGTGTTCGGCAGCCTCGAACCTCATTTCAATGTCAACGCGTTTGCATTTGTGTTGTGTTGCTCGTTGCTGCTGCTTCCTGCGGGCGACAATAGTTAAGAAATTAATTAAATTGTGACAGCGAAAAAGTAGAAACAAATGAATAAATCAGGTGAGTCCAATCGCAGTTGTTGATGGAGGTCCTTTTTGCCAGGCTTTAAAAGTCTTCGTGTGGAAAGTGAATTTTTGTAACCTTGAAATGTTGACTAATCATTGAAGTTTCCCACTGAAACTCGTTTGTCATGTTTTCGAAGTGAATTTCTATCAGCTTTGCTCAGTTTTATTGCGTTATTCTTTCCCTCATCCACGTAACGTCGAAAATGAACTTAAAACTTCGCAGATTGAATAAAATTGCGCATAAAATTCAATGGTCCCACAGAATCGCTCCTCGAGTGGAGCTTAAATGCAATCAAACGTCGTCCTAAACAACAGCAACCGAACGATTTTCCGACGCTGTCTCCATGCAGAGAGTATTAATTCCAATATAGACACACACACACACACACTCACACACGAAGCAGAGCAGCGTTTATGTAAGAGTCTCTCTGCTCGTCGGAGGCGCTGATGCATTTCTGCTTCCATATTTAGAACAGCGAACATCAGCCGATGCGAGCTGCTGGGCGAGGGGCGTGCGGGCGGTGGAGGCGACGTGTCTGTGCACTTCGGCAGCTCAAGCGAGCAACTGAAGCGGAGAGGATGAGCGACGTACAGTGGCGCAGAAAAACTCTGATCGCATTGAAAATGACTCGCGATTCAACTGCGTCTAAATTCACAGCAAACTCGGCTGAGTTTAGATACGAAAACGGGTTCATTGAAGTATTTAATTAGATTAAATTCACAGATTTCCGAATTTTCAACAATTTTTCGTCTTTAATTTGTTCTTAAGACGTGTCGCTGGCAGCCTTCAACTGGAACAGACTTCATTTTATAATGCGCAATAAGTAAATTCCCTTGGGCCGCCGCATGAGGCCGTCCTCAGTGCGGTTGCTTGCTGCAGTTTAGAAGCGACCGCCTCACGACGCTTGCTGTCGCTTTGTCGTTCAAACAAATCGAAGCGACAGTCGACTGCGGTGACGGCGTATGTAATTCCGATTGGAAACATTTTTCTAAGTGGATTTACGCACGACTCAACTACTCCGCGCTCTTCGACTGCATTTGGACTCTCGCACATCGCTAACGTTTTCCAATCACATTTCGTATTTCACAAGTCACTTTAAATGACGTCACGTCGCTAAATACGGCGATTAATTACTGCTTTAATCATCACGGAGATGAAAGATTCCGTAATTGACTGCTTCAATCATTACTTAAATGATTATTTATTTATTGTTTAAAGCGCTCAATTGAACAGTTGCAACGATTAAAGAACGATTTCAATATTGTTGAACTGATTTATTGACAATTGAAGACTCATTCAATTCGGCGTTTATTGAAAGTCCTTCGCTCAAACGAATGAAGGATCATAGAAATCCAATTCAAAGCGGAGAAGAGCGAAGTCAGTTTCAGTTGAGCGAGAGAGAAATGGCAAAGGTCGCAGCATCGGGGAAAAATCGATGAAGTCGTTTAAATTCATTCGCTAAAATAAATAAATAAACATTTGAATTTTACTGAACGACTTCGTGAATGTGGAGAAAAGCTCTCATTTCCCATTTAAAGCGCCTCAAAAAGGAGCAGACAAACAAAAGCCGAACAAGGTTAAGCGACAAACGAAGGAGGGGAAGTAGAGCGCGAGAGAGGGGAGAGGCGATTCGATTTCGCTTTCTAGCTGCATCTGGATGACCGAATGCGTCTCTGTTCCATTCCACGTTCCACCGAAGTTCGCATTCTGTGTATCTGCGGCTGCGAGTGAAAGCGAAACTCTGCTGACTTCAGGGCCAACAGCGACCCATGTTCCATTCCATTCCGGCTGCGTCTCGGCGGCTGTTCATTGCCAGCAACGGAGAGAGAGCGAGTGGGACGGAGAGAGGGACACGGACGCGCTTTGCTTTTCATGGCCACTCTCCGGTTTCTCTCTCTATTCTCGCCTCTCCGCCGACGACTTCTCCTTTCACTTTCTCGTTCTTTATCGCTCCCGGTTTGTGGCGACTCCACCGTCTGACGTCTCCTTCGCTTCCCCGCCCCCGCTCACCGACGACAACAGGAAAATGGAGCAATGAGAGTGTGACTCACGCGAGGACAGGCAGAGACATGGAGACATGGAGACATGGAGCCATTTACAGATCTCGAGCTACAGCAAATGATGATTTATTGAAGGAAATGGGAAACGCAGAAGAGACGAGGAGAAGCTGGCACTCGAAGGTGTGAGCGAGCTCCAGCTAAAGAATAAATGGCACCGATATCACCATCGTCTGCCTCCCCGCGCGCTTTCTCTACGACAAAAGTTACACCTGCGACCGACTCAAATCGTACACAAAATCAATAAAATGCTTGGCGTCAGCTGGCTGGGGCTCGAAGAAAGCAGCGCAACACTGGAGCTCATGCAGCTCACGACCGAAATAAACACCAACGAGCGAGAGAATGGCTCGGAGAGAGCGAGCGCTTTCAATTCTATTCACAACGGCTGCGAACGTGTGTGTCCACAGCGCATCGAAGCAGTGTGTGTGCTTGTGCACGGTTTCGTGTTGCGAGAGAACAACAAAAATCCTTTCAGTGGATTTCAAGTTCATTGTCAAGGTCGCCTGGTGTTGGCATGCGCTCTGAAAGCAACAACAAGCATCGCTCTCCGTCACCTTCAGCTCGTTGCAGACTTCGGCTCAATTCGTTCTGTTTACTTCGGGACGCGTTGCATTCGGTCCCTTGCAGCCGCTTGCAAATTCTGTTCGTTACACAGCAGCTAAGAAACTAAAAATAAAAACGAAAGCAACACTTGGCGAAATTTAAAATTAATTACAAAGCAACGGAAAAGTCGTTCTGTTTTGCTGCAATCGATTGAAGTAATGAAAAAGCCCTCATAATCGCTTATTATTCTGAATTGCGTAATTATTTTATTAAAAATGGCGAGAATCGAGTTTTAGGCATTTTCCTAATTCTTAAATATTCATTTCTTCCAATTTTGGTATTCTTCACTTCTATTTGTGTGCTTATCACTGCGATTATATGCAGTTCTTGACAATTTGCTCCTTTTTATTGCTGCTTTCGGCCTCCTTTGGCCTTGTGAGAGATTTACTCGTAGCAAAAAAAAGCCTTCTCACTGCAATCGATAAACTGAGGAGCGCCCTTGAAGCCGATCTGCTGCAGAGAGCCGCGCAGAGAAGTGGCCTTGGAGCGAGTGTGTTTGTGTGCGCTCTCTCACTCTCCGCGTGTCTGCTGAAGGCTTTCGGAAAGCTGAGCTTCGTTTAGCAGAGGGACGGAGAGCAACAGCGCTCGTTGTTAAGGGCTCAGACGAAGGAAACCGGAAAGCGGAGAACGAAGCTCTGCAAGCAGCGAGGCGATTGGACGTTCGCAGTTGAAGACGGTGAGTCGTGCGAACAGGATGAGAAAACAGAGCAGCAGCAGGACAAATGCGAAAATTAAGTGTGAGTGGAAACCTTGAAGGTTTGCAAATGGCAGAAGTGATGTGAAATCGCTCTGCGAAGTCGCAGAAGTTCATTCGAGTGTGTTTTGTGTAACGCTTCCGTCGTTTGCTTAATTAAATTAACAGTTCCAACGAAAATATGTATCTAAAATACGCAATAATAGAAATGCAGTGAGGGGCGAGGGGAAACGTTTAAGTTGAGCAGCGACGACCCACGACGAAGGACACGAAGTGAATTTCTTCGCTTTCGTAGTGTATTCCGAAGCAGTAGCAATGACTATTTCCCGGATTCAGATTGGTTTCCAGATTCGGATCGTGTTAATAAGAAGCGAAATGTGCTAAATGAGATCTGCAGCTGCAGCCACACACACACACGCCGATCGGTCACCGAGCCGCAGCACAACCAGCGCAGCAGCTGCTCTCTGTACATGTGCGATTATTCATTGCATAACTTCCTTGAACTTGAGCTTCGTCGCGCCCCAGCAGCCGCCCCCGCGCAACCAATCGATTGCTCGTTGAGACTTCGTGCGAGTGCTCTGCGCTGCTCAGAGCACGAAGGTACAGTTGAGTGCAGCCAAGCACAGTAGTGCAAATCGCCAAATTGGATACATATTTAATTGGGAAATAATTGCAATTACGTGAGTACGAAGCACAACTACAATGAATGCCCGTTGTTTATCTTATTGGACGGATGTTCCTCTGCTGCTGTTGTTGTTTCACTTTTGGCCTTTTCACTTACATCATCAGCTTCTGTAAACAATTACATCAGCCGCTCGGCACTCGGTCATTTGTTTGTAGCTTCGCGAACACGGAAACAGCGTTTTTATTTATTCACGGTCTGAGAATTATTCGCGGAGCAAACAAACGACCGATCAGTTGATTGCGAGCCGCTCCTCACAATCGAGGCTCCATTAGTGAATGCATCGAGCAGTTAATCTTCATGTGAGTTTTTAAGTTCAGCTGCGAATATTCAAAATAATTTACAGTAGGTTATTGCAAATATCTACATGGAAAGAAAACGATGTCATTGGGAATTTTTCGTTAAGAAATACCGATTGTTTTTATTATCGACATCGAAATCTTATCTTAAATGTTTTATATGATTTTTGGTACTTCCGACTTTGGCCCACTGTGCTTTAGTTCATGTGAAACCGTGCGTTTTGTGCGAGTGCTTATTGCGTGGCAGAAGCGGAGAAAGTCTAGGTTAGGAGAGCACGAGTACGAAGCAAACGCAAACATGAACAAGAACTTCAATTCGAACGCTGAGCGCAAAGAGCGTAACAGACGAACGCACAGCTTACCAACAACAACAACAACGGAAAGAACTCGAACAATAGTTGTGAAATACAACACATACACGTGAGAGAGAGAGAGAGAGTGGCAAAGGGTGGCTCTGTTGTGCTGAGAGCCAAAGCGAAAGGTGGGTCAGAGGGTCGCCTTCGTTCCGTATCGTTTGCAGCAGCGAAAGTGAGAGCTCCAAACGATGAAAGCACGAACCCGACCGAAGTTACTACTACAGCAATTCGAAAAACAGAAACGCAAAACGCGTTTTAGAGAGGGGAGCAAATGAAGGCATCCACAGCCGCACGATAGAGAACGACGAAGACGAAGTCATGTAAACAACGTCGTCATCCCGCAGCACGAAGGCAGGGACGAAGCTGGCGATGCGAAGGTAGAACTTTTGATTCGTGCTTCTGCTGGCGACGCGTCGACATTGAGAACCAGAAAGTGTTGTGCGATCGAACGACTTCCACGGCGACGCGGACCGAAGAAGCTGGCGAAAGAGTTTATTTTAAAAAATAATAACACGGAAGGTTTTGTTAGTAATACAATCAAAGCGAATAAACAAAACACGGCACTGAAAGGTATTTGAAAAACGAAAAAAAGTCGATGTTTGTGCGTGAAATGTGAATTGCGATGTTTGTGATTCGCGGAATTTTTACCAACTACCAATTTTAAGTTGCCCAATAACAAATGCGACATTGGATTCTATCGGCCTCCTACCCGCCCCTCCGCACACCCGGCAAGCAACCCTAGCGAGCTTCGTAACTTATTGCGATGTAGCAGCGAATTCCCCGAACGAGTGGATTTTATTGCGTCGCAGGGAATTTACGATGACGGAATAGCGGAAAATTTACCCGCGACAGAGATTCCGATTTTCTGCTGGCGGTCGCTGCGCAGGTGAAAACTTCGACTATTCAACTTGATGGGAGTTTGAGGAAGTTGCAAAAGCGAAAAGCGCAATAAAAATGAAATTGAAATTTCGGCATGGACAAAGGTTTGTTTATTAGAAATAATTTTAATGATTTCGGTTGTCGCCGTTTATAATAAAAATCAGTAGAAAAAAGCAACGATTGAAGGAAGAGCGAACGCAAAATATTTTTAAATTCAGTCGATTTCATTGCGTCAAGGACTAAAAAATGCACTCGCATCCATTCGAGTTTATTCATGCTTTTTGTCGCTGATCGTTGCTTTTGTTGTTGGAAGTGGTGGTGCTGGTGGTGGTGTACAGGGTGCATTCTCATCAATTACTTAATTAACCAGAAAAAAAGCTTCGAAAAGAAATATTCTATAAAAAACCAAATTAAACGTTAATAATTGATTTTTCAATTGATTTATAATGAACTTGCTACTCTAATTGCGAAAATGTTGGCATGAGATTTTAATAACTTCAAATTAATTTCTTACACGCAAATAATTTCATTAACGTAGCATTAAAAGGGAGAATTAAATATGTTTTAATAAAGGTCGAGTTGGAATAAATGTCAACCTCGCTGGAAGATGTCCAATTGGATTATGAAATTTAATTGGAAACCCATGAAGATTCATTGGAATGGAGGAGAATTCAAATAAGAATTCACGTTAAGCAAGTTAATTGCTAGTTAAATTTTAACTCGAGTCTGCAATGGAATAAATGAATGTGTGAAATAAGGTAGAGATGAACAAGAGCACGTAAAAATTCTTTTATTCCGTGTTTTGTCAGTCGTTTCCAACATCGTTTTTGCCTCGTTTTCCTTTGCTTATGGCCGACCTCTTCGTTTGGGGCGAATACAAGATAAAAAACAATTCAAAAAATCATCAAATTCACAACTAAACTCGGAAGCAAAGCGAAGCTGAAAACAACAACAAATCAAAGGAGACACAGAAAAGGTTTTTGTGGAAATGTGAGCTTTTGTAAGCTCCAATCAATCTCTATTCTTTTTGTTTATTCAATTGTTTATTGGTTGTTTTGTTGTTGTTGGTTTTGGTTTTTACACTTGAAACTTGTAAAAAGCCGTCCTTCTGCTTCGTGTTTTCAAAATGTGAAAAAGAGGAAATAACGAGAACAAGAACTGTTTTTTTTTCTTATTCAGATAATTATTACATAATTACGAATTACGTGAAAAAGAAGAAGAAGAAGATGAAGAGCAGATTTTGTCTTTCTTTTGCAGACTGTCAAAAAATACATTAATTTTTTTCATCGCAGAATCGATATTTGTTGCAGTGTAAAATAAGCAACCTTGAGCTGGCTCCACACATGCACACATCCAACAGCACGTGCGCAGACACAAACCCAAGCCAATGATTTATTTGGGGAAATTACAAATGCAACTTGCACAGCGAATGCATAAGAACAACACAAAACCAATTGCGAGTCTCTCACCATTGCATGCCATGCATTAAAGAGAGCAATTATGAAGCGCACACATTTACAGAAAACACGTTCCGCGCTCTCTCTTTTCCACTTTTCATTTGCAAGTGCAAACCTTCTCCGTCCTTTGAAATCCGTTTGCCCACGAACTTCATCAATAAACAACAACTCAGCGCAGTACGAAGCAATGATGTTGTTTTTGTTGTTGTTTTTGCCTCTGCTAATCATTGTGAGAGGTGAGAGAATCACTCGAGTATAGTGAGCGGCCGTCGCCACAAGCAGCGTCGTGACTCGTCGTTATTTGCGAGCGCTGGCATCTGATGACCGAAACGACGTGCTTCTAGCGGGGCTTCTAGTGACGCGGAGTGTGCCAAGACCCAAAAGTACAGCGTCTGTGGTACTTTTATTATTTTTCAAAGCGTTTATCGCCATCTTCACAACGATCTTAATAATTATCAGCAACCGATGGTAAATTATCTGCAAATAAAGTCTATCATGTTGTTTCTGTCCGTTTAATTATTCTGTTAAAAAAAGGAGCAAAGAAGAGAGCAACAAGTAACGTTAATGAAAACTCCAACTGAACAACAAACAGTGACTCCATTCGGCATTCGTATTAGAAGAACTGAAAGAACGAACGTCGGTCCAATAAGAAACCGAAAAACAAGCAATAATAACGAAAGCTGAAGTATATACACAATTATATACATATACACACACACGCACTCACGACAGCTCATGCTCAGTCGTAGTTGCCGCAAGAAGAAGACTTTCAAGTTCAAGGTTAAGATGAGTCTTGCGTCTCCAAAGCGAGCACAAAACTACGACTGAAAGAGGAATCCATTTGGGTAGGGAAACGGCGTGGAAGGACGCTCTGCCAGACATTCTAGGCATCATACGTCCACAGAAATCACGTCTTCAGTTTGCAGTAAAATGCAAGAAGCAGTGAAAAATGAGTGCTTTTTTGAAGGGGACTAAATCACGGTACCGCAAGCCACCACCGAAGCCTCGAGGAGGAAGTGACATGAGTTGGAGTTGCTCCCATCAGCCAATAATTAAAGTAGGAAGTAAACAAGGTCCACCGAAACCTATTTCTGATATTACAACGAACCTGAGTCCCTGTTACTGAAATATAAAAAGGATTTGAGTGAAAGTTGACGATAAACGCTACATGAAGTCTTGAAAATCAGAAGATAAAACAGAATATTAAGTTAAAATATCAAGTAGCTCCATTGAATAAAAATACAAGAAAAAAGTGGAAAAGAAAACAGAAATAAAGCAATATTAAAACCTTTCAATAGATATTTTTAGCTCACAGACAGTAGATAAAACACTAATAATAAACACTAAGAAAACAATATAATAATAAACGGAAACAGGAAATGATTAAAAATATAAAAACTTGAAAAAAGTGACTTTTGTAGGTTTCAGTGGTATGCAACAGCACACCCTGTAAATAACCACCCTGTGTTGCCCGAAGTTCATTGATACATTTCCATCGATTCATAAAAATTGCATTCGTAAAAGAATCATCGCTAAAGCACAGTTTTTTGTTTCAGTGTAAGCAACATGCGTCACTGCTGTGGGTCAATTAAGAGCGAAAGAGAACGAAGAAGCTGGGAAGAGAGGAAGGCAACAACAACAACAACAATTACACATTCGTCTGAGCCAAATGACGACAGCGCAGCAAAGAGAATCCACCACCGAAAGAAACTCTTTCTCCTTCCGCCGCACTCGAAACTTGTTGATGCAGCGGCAGTTCAAATGGTGTAGGCGGATGGGGCGTGGATAGCTGGAGGTAACGATAGCAGTCGATGGAAGGAGAAAGGTTTGAGGAAGGTGTGTGGAGGACAAGGGAGCTTCGCCAACGGGTGAGTGCGACAAAAGCAGGATTAAGAATGCTCGGTGACGAAACTTCATCGAAACCGTTCAGACAATAACTTATTGATTAACACTTCTGACGATTATTACAAAAGCTGTGCTTAAATGTGTGAAAATGTCAGTGTGAAATAGCACACAAGCCCACTGCCATTTATTCCACACAAGGAATATTCACTGAAACCACACAAATCACAGAATATTCGAAAAGGGATAAATTCAGTCCTGTTCCTTTCAACTCTTATCGCTGCAAGAACAGAAAAGCACTCGGCATCGAGAGAGAGATAAAGATATGCATTGCATCACTTTTCTATTTCGATTGAATTTTGTGGCCATCACAGTAAAAGCTTCCCAACTGCCTACAGAAAGCTGTTAGTTCGGTTTTAACCTTCATTTTCATAGACAAACTTAAAAATACTTTTCAATTTTTAACTTTTGAAAAATGTTAATGAGCCTTTTCAATACAAAAGTAAGTTTTAGTGCAACATATCGAAAGAATAACGTAAGACTAAAATGTAATATGAATACATGACATTCTGTAGTCTTTGCTTCAAGTGAAAATGAATTGAATTTGAAATTTTGAGTCATTTTAGACAAAAATTGAAGTAAAATTGATTCAATTAACAAACGGGGAAAAATGTAACTGCAACAAGAGTTCCCAGTTGCATACTTTCAGGGTGAACGAAAAAGTGAATCGCAAGAAAAACAGAAATGTGGACGTGCTTTGTGAAAAGGGACGCGGTTGTTGTATTTGCTGAATGCAGAATCGCGGTTATCACGCCATCTCTCGGCGTGTAGGAGGATTGCAAGAATTCCCCTCGATGCAAAGCTGATTGCAGCAGTTTGTAGATGGATCCAATTAAACGCATGGTTTTGTGATCGATCCGATCCATTAACGTTGATTTGCGAGTATTTATTTACAGCGTTTTTCATGTGCTTATTTAGTAAAATGGCAAAGGAAACTGCAGCAAGTGCGATTTCCGCGTCTGCTGTCTCGCTCCAAGGCAGCAGGCGCGCTCTTGCTGCTCTCTTAGTGCCAAGTTGTGTTATAATAACGGTGTTTATGACGTTCGCGGCGGCGCCCCTCTGCACCTGCTGCTGGGGTACCCCCTGTGCTCGCTTTGCCTGCTGAATCCGATATCAGTGAACACAGCTGGTGGTATCTCAGTGGTCGGTCCATCCACGCCAAGCGCCACGGCCACCGCCCGCTCCAGTGACAAACAGGACCTTATTTCCGCCTTGGTATGTTTATTCTTCCACGTGTTTTCCTCCCATCGCTTCCGCACGCAGAAATCCGGACCAGGAAAAGGTGAGAGGTGAAAATCGTCCGCCGAATCGCAGCCGCCGACGGAGGAATCGACGACAAGGGATGCAGCAACAAAAACAGGGTGAGTCTCCGCTTTCGTTACTTTTTACGCTTTACTTATAATTAAGCGAGTCATGCGCGTTTTTCGTTTCCTTTCCGCAAGCGCAAGCATTGAATTCGTCGTCCTTTTTTACCATCGCACGATTCAATTCATTGCTGATCGGCTTCGAGCGCGATCCACATTCGAATGAAACATGAACTGCATATTTTCAGCATTTTCCTCGTTGCACATTTCATGGGTGGCGAAGTCCTTCAAATCCCCAGAGGATCACTTAAACTGCAGTTGATGCTGCCTGCTTTCAGTACAAATTTCCAATAGTTAACGTTTTGAATAACTTCGGAAACCCTTTGGAGGCGTTTTTCCAGCTTCGATTCGGTTTTTGGAGCAGAGAAGCCGCGGTCAACAACTGACAGAGGCAAAGAATGAAAGAGAACAGCGATTATTATTCAGAGAAAATCATGAGTTTTACTTTGAAGCGACAGTAACCCTTTGTGCCTTGATTTCGTGTCTCCGAAGGGGGAAGTCCCTGCTTTGGTTGAGCTTCCTTCTCCGCAATCGCTTCATCGTGTCTCGGAAGCAAGCCGCTGAACGCTTTTCGGCCTCCTCTCCGACTGCGCACAACGAAATCTCGGAGAGTTTCGCGTTAAAGGAGGTCGCTGGAAGCGATGCGCTCTACTAAAAGCGCGCTAGAAGAGAGAAACGCAGTGATTCACTGATCACTTCGCTCGTAACGAGTTCATGGATCGTTACACTGACGACTGACACGAAGGCAGCCGCGTGCGTGTGTGTGTGTGTTCGTTTACACGATTTACTCAAGTGAATGTTGCGCTCTGAAAGCCACGCCGATTTTCGTTTCGTTGATGATTTACAGTTTGGCAGTTATTGGAGCTGCCGACAAAGTGCATTAATTAAAATGAGAAATAACTAAATTATAAAACTCTTTGTAGTAATTCCAATTTAACGATAATTGATGAATGCACCAATTTACGTCGTTTTCTCTTCGTTCGTTTGGTTTTCTGAGGTGTCGATGAAAAAGGGTTTCTTCTTCGTCTCCCCTTCTCGCCCTCGTCTTCGTCCTTGTCCCTTCTCCCGCTCCTGCTGCTTGCTTTGTACTTGCTCTAAAAATAGACGCCGAGTTCTTTGTTGGCCGAGCGTCAATTTGGTCAACGGGCCACAAATAGAAATGCATCTTGCGTCGCTGCGTCCGTGGTGACATTTTGCGCAGTTGTTTTTGCGCAGTTGTTGTTGTTGTTGTTCGGCGAGTGACGAGCGACGAGCGACTCTTCGTGCCGCGCATCGACTTCGGCAGCTAATTTTAATCGGTGCTGAATTAGTTAATATTGCAAAAGAGTTGTTTCATTTGTTCGATGAATTAGAATTGCGACTCGGATGACCTTCAAATATCCTTTAATTTATATTTCGATGCGATGCTGCAAGAAGTAGAAGAAGAAAAATAACTTTGGTTTCTGTGCCATAAAAAAAATTTGTGTTGCGATTTAAAAATAAGCGAAAATTTCGTGGGGTCAAGGAAAATCTGCTTCTTCTCCTTATTCTGCTTCTTCTTCTTCTTCACTAGAGCAGCAGCAGCTGAAGGTTCAAAGAGGCCGCAATAAAAACTTGGCAGCACTTTTCTGTGCTTAGAAACGACTTCGTAATACTTGAAATTGCATAACTTTGCTCAAAGGCGATGATTACGTTGCTATGATGATTTTTATCCTCGTTTCCTTGGTGCTCATTTCACCCATTTCCAATCTTGCTGACCTTGCGAAATGGTTCCTAACAACGCAAATAAAAAGACGTTTACTCTGTCTTCCACGTTGTAATTCAGTGAGTGAATGAATCGCGAATGAATAATTCAACAAAAAAGTTAACAATAATTTGCTTAATCAAGTTGAAAGCAGCGATTAATAATTGCAATATTCCGTCATTTATTCTTTGTGTGTGTGGGTGTGGGGTAGTTTCAGGTGCTCCATGCGGAGTCATTTACGTATTTGTTACAGAGACTCGTTTTGAAGTCTCCCAAGAGCGAGAAAAAGAGAGCAAAGAAATCAATAACGTTGCAGTAGTTTGTGAAATGCAGCGATGTGAACACACACACACACACACGCTTGTAAGCGACGATTGTTATAGCTGCCATATTTTTTCTGGGCACTCGATACAAAATTCACCTTGAACGTCGCTGTCGTTGTAACGAAAACTGAAGCACAAATTCAAATTAGAACAACAACAACAACCGATATTCGACCTTTGTTACGATAAATGGTGGCCATCGTTCGTCGCTGGCGACACAAACAGACGAGTTGTTGTGTCGAGGTGAAAACGTGCCAGCCAAACAAGGAACTCCCCACAAAGCAGAGTTGCCATTTCACCAAACAAGGAAGAAGAATTGCGCAGCTTCCAACTGTAATCAAGGGCGGAAAATGGGCTGAATTGATTTTGAAACAGTTTCAAAATAGAAAGCGAAGAATTCGTTGCTGTTGAGAAAGTTTATTTACGACGGATTTATTTTTTTTTTGTTGTTTTTTATAATATTTCAAAGTCGTGTTTGCAGCGTCTGCTAGCACACGTTTGCTCTCAGTCGAAGTCGCTTTCCTCTCCGAGAATCGCGCAGTTAATTCACCACTCGTGGCAACTCTGGCGTCCGCTGTTTCGTAGCCGCAGTCGATCGTCGGACGTTCGCAGTCGCGGTCGCTTTTCGTTTGCGTTTCGGTTCGTTCTTCGGATTCTGCGCTTTTTTCCGCTCTTCCAAGGAATGAATTGCAATATTTTCCTGATTTTCGGCTGCCTTCAGTTAGAAAATAATTGAAAAAAGTTGCTTGTGGATTTCGTTTAGTAAAACGAGGAATTTCAGTGTTGTTGTTGTTGTTGTTTTGTTGCCTTGATGTGCATTTCACCTTCAGCGTTATTCACGCAGTCGGTGGGGCGTGAAGGGGGCCGCGAGGTGGGCATTGATTATTGACAAAATTACGTGAAATTCAAGCGATCGTCGTCGGGCGACTCTTCGCTTCTCATGCTTAAAATTGTCTTGCAAACGAGGCCAAATCGCCGCTCGCCGCATTCTAAAAAAGCCACAATAAATCGGCCAGAAACACGAAGCTTTGCGAAGGCGCACGAGTGGCAGGAACGAAGACCGACGTCCGACCGACTGCCGCAGCTGCAGCAGCAAGCGATGCACTTTTCTGCGGAGGCGCTTCAGTGATAATTTATTCATCGCCGCAGCAACAGCGAATTCCGAAGCCTGCCGAAGCCGAGGCACGAACAGCGATCGGCGATGACGACTTTACTTTGTTTTCAGCGAGATGCGAGGCAGTGGACAAGCAGCAACGGACACAGCAGCAACTGCAACTCGGCGCTCCGTTGTGAAACTACATTTAAACGCAGCGACGATTTTTAACGTGTGGAATTTTTGCTAAAAAGTTTTGATCGATCGGTGGCTTTTTTGCTTCGACAAATCGAAACAAGTGACGTATTTTCACGTGGCGAGGCACTTGAAGAAGGAGCGAATCGCGTTTTTCGTTTCAGTTCGACTTTTCACGTTACGTAAACACGACGATTTCAGTGCATAACAATTTTTCAAACAGTTTTTTTTTATTGTTTTCTTGTCTCTTCTTTGTGCTGTCGGCTGAAGGAGGGGAGAGCGGAGAAGTGAGCCAGTTTTCCCGTTCAGTAGAGCGACGTGTGTGTGAAATGCAGTGAAGAATGCATAACACGTTATGCAACCACGCAAAAGTGTCTCCACTTCCTTCTTTCTTCACGCGTCGCAGTCATTGATGCAGTTTCTGTGGCTCGCCTCTTCTCACCGCCTACACACGCGAGTAGCGGCGACCTTGTCGCTCCCACACACAACAGCACGCTTGATTTTTCCTTGAAACACTATTACGTTACGACGTCGCCCCCTCTCCCAGCGCCGCCCTTAAATTTGAGGAATGTGCTCGAGAACGACTGTCTAAATTTAACACTTCACTGCGGGAACCAAACACGAACGACTTATTAGATGTAAGAGAGAGAGGAGAGCAGGCGTCGGCTGTTGTCATTCGTTTTTTATTGCAAATACTACGAACATCATCGTCGCCACGAGCTCCACATCGACCCAAGCAACAACACAGACACGACATCAAACGAATGAGTAAACACGACCACACACTCTCTTCTGTCGCCGTGTTGTCGTTGTTGTTGTTAGTGTTGTGTGAATTAAAGAGACACATTTACGATAGCTCATCTCCTCCGCTCGCCATTTCACAATGACATCGCTGTTGCTCCACACCAGAGCCCCACAAAGAGTGCAAAAAAGTGTTACAAAGGGAAGAAGCGAGAGCGAGAGACCAGTTGTAGTGCACACACTGACGAGTATTGACTTCAATTACGCTTCAACCAAAGCCGAGTCTATAATCACACGCGATAGAAACAACAGCTGAAAACATGGTTTGACGTAATCAAATCTGTTTTTTAAATGTTATAAGCTGCAACAGCGAGGAAAGAGTTATTGCGAATTGCGATAATACTTAAGGGAAAACAAATCCTTAATTTGTTGCAGCTCAGGAGCACAAAAGGAGTGCTGACTGGCGAGTGCTCCGAAAGGCCTTTTGGAGTGCTCCTTTCCGCGTCGTGATTCTGCTGCGATTCTGCTACAGCATCTGTGCTTGTTTTCCGCCGTTCGACGTGAGCCACGATGCTGCAGCAGTTCTGCCGCGTCTCTGCTGTAGCACCTTCATGACCACTTCTTCGTCGCTGCTGCTTGACGCCGTGCCGCGTGTTAATTTCTTTCTTTTGCTGCAATATCGATGACATATTTCCGATAATTAGTCACCCATTCGTCACTAGATCAGAAAGCGTTTGAGTGGATTACGTCATCGCTCGATTATGCATTTAATTACACCTCGAAGCTTCATTTCGCACTGAATTCTCCTTCGCGAAAACCCATTTATCTTTATTAACGTTAATTAATCAATTGAAGTCGTTCATTGACCTTCAGAAATTTATTTTGCATCGTGTTCACAAATCAAAAGCAGAGAAAAGAAAGGAACGCAACCAAATTTCAGAAAATAGAACAAAAAAAAATCTCTTTGTCGGCAGAATTCCAAAATAAGTCCAAACAATAAGAAAAGCAACGAAAAGCTCAGCAAATGGAATGAATTAAAAACACCACGCAAGCAAAGCGAAGTCGAGCGACTAAAATTCTCAGTGCCGCCTCCATTCGTGTTCTCGTTGTTGTTGCTCTTGAGTCACAGAGCAAAATTTACTAAATTGGAGAGACTTCGTGGATCTAGTGGGCCCCAACCAACAGCTGCGGAGAACGAGGGGCTCCTCTGCTGAATTACTGGGAAGTGGAGACTCGTGGGTCGCCAGCTGAGCAAAAACAAGCGACGAAAATAGTGACAGGAATGCAAACGATAACACACATGACAGTCTCCTCACAGGCTGAGCGAATTCGCAACGACACGCATTGCAGCGACCTTGATCCAAGAATAACAACAAACAAACACAGTTTCACTGAAGTAGATTCGCTCTCGCTCTCTCGCAGCCTCTCCACGGTCGCCTCTCTCTCCGCCAACGCACTGCATCGTTGCTGCGTTTTTTTCTCGCTCAGGGAACTTTTCAGTGCTTCGAAACAGGTTTTTTGTGATTCTTGAACGTTCAGCTTTTCTCTCCTTTGAATAACAGTAGGGATCTCAAAGGTGCTCAAAAGCAGAGATTTTAAATGGTTTCTGGCGTCGTTGCTGTTGTTGTCATTGTTGCGGTGATTGCATCATTTTTTGAAAAATTCATCAAACTTCAACGGTCGAGAAGTTGATGATTTCAGTCTTTTCTCTGGACTTCCTTTCCTTCCGTCTCCTTCTTTATCTTTTTTCATGGTTTCCTGGGTTTTAATAGCCGATTTTTCAATTTTCTTTAGTCTTCGTTTTAATTCTGATTTGAATTCATTTCGCTTTATGAAAATTCTTTATTTCTCTCTGATTTTTATACTTTGTTACTTTTCTCTGTATCATGCTTTCTCATGAACTTTTTTTTTATATTTTTTATAAATTTTATTCAGGTTTTTCTTGTATTTTTGCACACGTTTACTAATATTATTAGAAATTTTGTTATTTAAATTGTTATTTTTGTCATTGTTGTTTTTTCTACTCATGTGACTTTATTTATTTCCCTTTTCCTTCTCTCTCTCTGCTTATGGATAGTATTATCGCTTACTTTGCCTCTTTTTCCTTAGTAATTTCTCCATTTTAAGTTAATCGACTTTTTTAACAGTTGCCGAAAATACAAGAACTTTTTTCAATTTATCTATTATTTTTATTATCGGTTCTTATCTTTATTTGATAGCGTTTATAATTGAATCTCAGCAACTAACACACACACACGCGCATACTCAACTGATTCCATGGTTCTCTCTTCCCCTCCCAATCAGAATCGATTGCGCTTGAAGAAAAAGTCTCTTCCAACTTCGAGTTGTCCTCCTTTATTACGTCCATTCGCTTTCAAATGCGACTTTTGTTATTATTGCTACTCTTTTCACCACGCTTGAAGTCCAGAAATCGAACCAAGTCCCCATTCCGTGTGGTGAATTGAAGCGTCTTTGTTGCAATACTCACCAGAAGTGAAAACATTCGCTCTCGATGGATTTCAACTGTTATCAAATCCAACGAAACGTTTACATGCTGCGAGAGAGCAGCGAATGCCAGAGAGCGAGAGAGCGACACGCATGATGCACTCGTCAAAGCAAAGCTTGCAAATGTCAAGGTCACCGATGGAGAGCGACTTTCGTGCGGTTGGCGGCGGCTCGTGGTGAGTTTCTGTTCGACGATGCTGATGATTGCCAACCGAAAGCGAAAGGTCATCAGTTGCAACCCCGAAAAGCTTCGCTGCTGCACTCCAGCGCTGCCGCGCGAGTGGAATTCAGGTCACGTCGTCGGCGTCGGCGTCGGCGTCGTCTTCGTTTCGACGTGAAAAACAACGAACTGCTTCGCCGACGAAAAACGAAAGCGAGACGGAAGCCGACGCAGAGCGCGAATGGGGCTGAAGAACTGTTGCTTTGTTTGTTCAACTGCTTCGCAAACACCGACAAACAGTCGCGAGCCTCCCTCGCGACGCTCTTCACGAGGAGGAATTCGCTGATGATCGTTTATAGAACGAGCTGCGCTGTGCTTCCCATTCCTCGGCTAGCGTTTGAGTTGACACGAATTCGCGCGAATAAGAAGCAGCAGCGAGGACGAAGCGAAACAAGAATAGTTTTGGAACGCAGCCAAAGCAACTGCGAAATGCAACAAACAACAACAACAACAGCCGAAAATGGTGACACTTCGATCGAATGCTGAGTGAAGCGAAACGAGGGCGTCGGGGGAGGGGAGGCTGTCATGTTGTCAATAGATTCTTTGAAGCTTGCGACGTGGACTGAGCGAATGAATGACTGAATCATGAGTGAATGAATGACTGAATGCTGAATGAATCATAAATGATTATTGACTGAATTATGTGTGAAGAATTGTAGAGAAAAAAATAGTTTGTTATTCTTTCTACTCGGTTATTTTTTCTCTATAGATTAAATCTCGCGAATGAATCAATAATGAATCAATATTGAATCATAGTCATAAGTGAGTCGGTCTGCTGAGGGACTGAGCCGACACGTCCATTTAATTTTGCAGTCGATTTAATTTGATTTGGATTCCTCGTTGAGTTGGATTTCTCGTTGTTGCTGTTGCGCTACTCGTTAACTGCTCGAGTGATTCGCTTTCTCTTCGCTCCTTCAGCTTCTCTCGTGTCACTTCTCTCAATTAAAGCGTTCGAGAGAACAACAGAAGCGCATTCAGTGAACTGATTCTCGTTGGAAGGTTTCCAATTGGAACGACGAAATTTATTGCTCTCTAAAGGACAAAAAGGACCAGTAAAAAATTAAACTTGTCTTCAAATTGAAATTTCAGCCCAATTTCAACGGATTTTATGTTGCTTCTCTCTTCCCTTCCTCGCTTTGCACACGCTTCTTTCAGCGTTTTCTGCTCGTTTAAAGTCGCAATTTATTCATTCATTCATTTTCACTCCACGAACAAAGAGTTTCTCGCTTTTTTCAACCACGTTTTCTTTCGCAATTATTTTTTGAATGAATTCGATGAACAAACGAACAACAAAAATGCAAAAGAAAATACGTCGCTGCACACAAAAAGCCACAAATCAATAAACAAATAAAAAGCCGAAGCTTCGCAATGAACCCGAACGAATGCGAAAAAAACGAAGCGCAGTCGCAGTCGCCGTCGCCGTCGCCGTCGCCGCCGTGGTCAGAATCGTCGTTCGACGCGCGTGTTTTTGTTCTCTCACGATGACGCTCACGATGAATCATCGCTGTTCTGGAGTCCGTGTCAGGGGTGCATTTGCATTGTTGTGTTTTCTGAAGGTTGTAAATGCACTATCTGGTACGACATTCCGCAACAGCCGCTCTGCTCCGCCGAATGTTGAAAATATGCAGTCCCGTCCTCCGATCCAACCGACTCCTACTCAAGTGTTGTTTTACTCAGTGCCATGCAATGTTACGTAGACGTTTAAGTAGCTCATCGAGTAGTTGAGTACTCGAAAGCGACTCCTGCCGCACTCGCTTTTCCAACGAACGAAACAGAAATAAAGAAATGCAAAAACAGTCGTTGGTGTTTTATTCACATTCAAATGTAACTTATTCACTATTCGTTATTCATTTCATTCACCGAATCACTTCAGAGGATTCGAACGATTCAAGAGCTCATCAAGGATCCATTCACTCCATTCACTTTGTTTAGCAGCTCCATCAGATCCCGAAAGCGTTGAGAAACAGCCGCAAATGAAAATTAGTCCGAGACGCTGGTTACGAGTCGGAGAACAGCACGAAGAACAGCTCACAACCAGCGAAAAGTGACTGCAAATGAGCCTCGAATGAGCTGCAGATGAATCGTGGTGAAAAGCAAAGAATGAAGTCGAAAAACGGGCCTTGAAACTGGAGGCAGGGCACAGAATCTATTATTACCATTTAACGATTTAATACTGAACGATTTCCTTGATATTACTCACTAAATAAACGGTTTAATTCAATAATTAAAACGTTGAAATGGACACATTTGAATATCGTGGAGAAGAATGCAATAAAAAGATGCTAAAAACTTAGATGAATGTTTAAATATTTAATTTAATATTTTGCAACGATTTTCTTATCTTTTAAATGCATTTTTCCAAGTTTTTAAGCGTTTTGCAGCCGGGAATGTGGACCGAAATCTGTTTACGAAGCAAAACCACGAAGAATTCCACGGAAAATTCATAAATAAAATCAACGAAGTATTTAAAAAATAAAAAAAAAATACTTCTTCTTTAGTTTGTATTTATTTTTGCTGGATTTCCTTTAGGATTTTTTTTTCGTTTTAGGTCGCAATTTTTCACCGAAGAATAACGAATCATTGAATATTTTTAATATTCACATTTAATTAACTGACAGCAGCTCATTTACTCGAGAACATCGCTGAATATCGTGAATGATTCATTAACGAATCCATTCGGAATACAGTTGCAGCTCGTTCCGGGCTCATTAAGGGAAATTTATTATAATTTTCCATTAATTATTGCAATTTATTTTCAATAAGAACCTTAATTATTTTACTGATCATGTGTGGGCTTTTATTTGAACTGCTTCTAAGGTTTTTAACGTCTTTTCTCTTCAGGCTTCGAGTCTTCTTTGAGCCAAACATGATTCCATTAACCTTTTTCCCTCAATTTGTTTCATTTTTCACATTATGGAGTTGAATTATTCGACTGTAGAAAAGGTTTTTTTGGTAGAAATGCAAATGGCTTCACGTTTAAGAGAAGCTAAAAGCAGCTGAAAATGCGCAGAATGCAGTCGAAGTCAAACAGATTATCAAAGTTTTTGTCTTTTCTGTTCAGAGTTCAATTAAAAACCCGCAAGAATTAATGAAAGCAGTGGAAACATTTGGATTTGACGCGGTTTCTCTGCAGTTTTCCGCGTTTTCATAAATGGTTTCTTTCACAGATCGTTTTCAGTTTCACGTGAATGACGAAAACTTTAGATTTGCACACAAACACAACGACGAATGAATTAACAACAGTATCAAATCTTTGCTATTTTCTTATAAGACCAATTTTATTAATGGTAGAAGTTGTTTTGCACTTCCGACGCTGCTCCGTGGTTCCAATCAGACGCGATGTCGCGGCGCTGTTCAGCAAGAAACGCCGTCAACAACGCAACCGCGGCTACGTCGAAAGTCGCGCCGGCCGCATGACGGAGCACAAACGAAAACCTGCGTTTAATGGGTGTGTGGTGGACTTCCTCGAGTCCTGCTGTTCGGCTAAGCGCTTTGGCAGTGTGGTTAGCTGGTTGTGTGGCCACAGCGAGATTCACAGCCGCTATCTTCACTGCCGCCGCGAAGAGCTGTCACAACGATCCGCAAGCGTCACGCAACGCAATAATGAATACCGAGAATGACAGAACAGCGAAAGGCTGTCGGTTTCTTTCGCGCCTCCGCGTCATTCTAGTGCAGTAACGTGGCCCAACTGTCAAATCGCACGCATTTCATTAACGAAAAGGTAAACTTTGCGCCAAGAAGTTAAATATTATGATTATTATTGTTAAAATTTACTCAAAGTGCTCGTAGAATTTCAAAGCTGAGTCTGTGATTGAAACCAAGTCCTTAAATGGGTTCGTATGTTTATTTTTAACAATAACGATTTCATAGATCCCCAGTGAAGATGCTACTTTATAACACCGCAAGCAGTTTTACGTGGTTGCGAAGAATGAAGTGTGGGTAGTTATTCGTCTCTCAGATGAGCTCCGTCGGAAGCTCCTCCCTCGATGTGGTAATAATAGAAGAGACCATCGCCCGAGATGACAGCGGAATCGTCGAACAGGTTCACGTTGATATTTACAGAAAACATTTCCTTTTTTCAAATAAACTTATTTAATTAACATGTTGAAATTTCAGCCTCTAGAAGCAAAGCAGCTCCGTGTGTGGGTCGTTTATTCTAACATTCTCGAATATGCACATCAGTTTGACAGTTCGCACTAATTCCGTAACAACGATGACGTAGAATGAAGCCTGATGACGAAGATTCTTTACCTGTTCAATTATATATTAATGTTATTACTTCCAAGCGAATAAAATTTAAATAAACACTTGGAAGAGTCTTGACTTCACATCGACAAATAAATAAATAAATAAAAAGCTAGTGTGTCTGAAGTGGGTGTGATTTGGAGTTGGTGTGGTGACAAGGATTCGGTCTCCTCGATCAGTTTTCTGATTAGAGAACATTCCGGAGGTAAGCAATAAGTAAATAAAATTATCTATTGGAAACTAACGATATAAAACTTGGCTCGATTCTACTTGATTTTTATTTTTATACAAACGACGTCTTGAACGGTGAAGATGTCCAGAGTTGTACATTAAGAATGAAGGGTAACAGGGCTGCTCAACACCACATCAGAGTCAGGGTCGCCCAATGACGCAGTTGACGCGCGTCAATTCGTGAAAACGCCGCATGAAATCTGTTGTCGGCTTTCTTAAGTCAGCTGCACTTCAATTATTTGAGACAACAATAGTCTTATTTTCAGAGGACTTCCTTCTGCTGGCAACTCCTTATTATGTTTATATGATAATAATGACAATGAAAGATGTTTCAATGTCTTCTGCGATAAACAAATCCTGTCACAAATTCACATTAATAATTTCCCTTGAATAAAGTGACTGAAAGCATAAGGAAAAGTAACAGAAAGCAAATAACTCTCCAAACAGAAGCCATCTCTGTTCTCACGCATCGTTTTCAGGCGAATCTCTCAATTCGCTCGATGAGAAGGAGGAGAGAGAATCTGTAACGGTTGTTGGATTCCTTGCGAAGCATTATTCTGCGTTTGCTTGCTGTCAGTTATGAGCGCCTGCTACTTGTAAAAAGGCCGCATTCATTTGAAAAGAAGCTTCTGAGGCAAAAATTGAATTGAGACACTCAGAAAACTGCAAAGTACTAGGCGAGCATGATTGCTCAATGAAGACACGAAAACCTGAAGTTTGGCGGAAGAAGTGTCAAACAAACAAAAATAAACTCGCATGATGACTGCGCAGAGCGTCAGCCTGAAGCACTTTCTCACCTCACCTTCGTCTGTGGTGTGATTCGAGCAGCGAGAGAAAGCTTTGCGAGCATGAATGGAAGCCTGTGATCTCAGGTCTCCAGCTGTCTTCATACGTAATAAAATCTTATGAAATCGCTTTTATATGTAATGTAAAACTTCGATCCAATGTTGAAAATTAATTTTATTATTAAATTTTACTGTTTAAAACGCTTTTAGTTGCTATCGTATATAATTTCAAGTCGCACGGCTTCGAATTAAGTGCGATGTTTCGCGCTTGCTTTCGACGGCTTCTTACAAAACAAATTACATTAAAATATTGTTAATATTATTGTTAATGATCATATTAAAACTAAGAACTTTGCAGCAACTCACTTCTATTTTCTGTTTTCTGTTTCTGATATTTCATTTCTTTGCATTGCATATTTTCGTATATATACACACAGATCCACGTACATATAACAAGTCTACGTGGATTATACAGATTCTATTTCACAATCCTGTTTCTTCCTCGCATTCAGTTGTCAGATTTGAATTTAATTGTGTTCGAGCAGTTTCATGCTTCGGCGAATGCTAACTCCTCTTTTATTCTTCTATTTCTTTGTTTGCCTTAGAATTAGTAATTATAAAATTGCATACATTCGACGGGAAGCTAGAAGCCGCTTTCCGAGCTACACGCAGTCAGGCGCCTTCCTCTTCTTCGGATGCAAATGAACAACAAAAGAGACGCAATATTTTCACAAGGTTTAATTATTAGAGCTCAGTTAAGATTAGTGTTTGTGTTAGTATGGTTTTTAACAATGAATACGAATGACATAATAAAAGTTGTACATTAATCAATAATTGCAACGTGATACTATTTATTTTTAGGTTTCCATCCGCTTGACAACAGAAAACGCCTGCAGCTGGCGCCAAAGTTAACAAAAGTTGCTCCGTAATGATTCAGAATGTTGCTAAATGCTTCGTGGACCGAGGACAATAAACGAACAAAGCAAATTGACACTTGGCAATTAACTTAAATGAGCAGAATTGCAATTCGCGACTGGATTTAGTTTATTTGTTAATTGATGAAGAAACGGACGAGGCTCACGTTGCTTGCATTGGGATTATTACTGTTATTATTAGCATTTGTTATTAATAATTTTAAATTGTTTCTTTTTATTCGTTTAACCAAAGCAACATTTACAATACATAAATAAACGATGATCGATGTCGCAACTTTACTAAACTATGCTCGCTTTTTATTTAATTTATTTCACATACATTTTTCTGCGGTTACAAAAGATTTGAATTGATGAAGTTGCATCTACTAATCGAAAGTTTTCAATGATACATCGTTTTAGAATATGTTTTTTTCTTTTAATATACAGTCACTTATTTTCTAAAATAATTCACGATGATTAAAAGAGGACACAAGAATGGATAAATGGAATATAAAATAAAACTTTTCGATGAAATTATTTCAGCGTTTATTTCTACACATAAAAAATAAAGCAACAAAAAATAAATTTCGACTGAAGGATGCGAATGGAAGCAGCTTTGATCTGCGTTCCTGGCAATAAACGAAATACAATAACGAAATAAAAGGAAAAATGCAACGATTGGCTTTTGCTCCAGGTTTAATACATTCACAAAACATTAGCAACAACAAAAATAAACAGAAATAAAGTTTCTTTTCATTGGTTGTGTGTGTAAATCTTTTGTCTTCCTGATGGACATTTAATTTTAATTTTTTTATTTATTCTGTAAGGAACAGCGGAGTTTTTTAGAGATGCTGCACGCATCTGGCTTTTGTTTGCTTCTCGGGTTTCTTTCATTATTCAGTTTGCATTATTATTGTCATTACGATGACGTGTTATTATTACTGCTAATGTTATTCCTAGTCCTTCCGATTGCTTCAATTCGACGTGATTCATTTGATTATTGGCAATTTCATAATTTTGTTGGTGTGGTTTCTTTGTTGTAAATGAATGGATTTTCTTCGAATACAAAGTGTAAAAGGTTCAAAAAGACATAAAAGAATATAAAAATAAACATTGGCTTGTGTATAGTCGCGATTGCTGCTGATTGCGAATGGGAAAGCGGCGAAAACAGCGGAAGCAACAGCATCGACAGAGGCGGGAGCAGCAGACTCTGCTTAAGAAGCGAATCAGTTCATTCTAAGAGCATTTATAAATAGAAACGGATGCATGTTTCCTCGTGATTTGCTTCCACTTCTGCCTGTCTTCATATCGAAACTGATCGAGCTTGCTTCTGGTTTGTAAAACTATTAGTAATTTGAATTAAACATTAAATGGGATCGAGTTGTTGCTTGTGTGTTGAGTTCTGTTGCTCTGATCTGCAATTGCTAATATTAATATAATGATTTTTAATGTCGTGCATGCAAATTCTTTAACTTGTATTTCACTGAATGAACAATTGAAAAGTGTGTGTGTGTGTGTGTGTGTGTGTGGTAGCTTTGATTGCATTAAAATTAAATTTGTTCTCCTGTTTCGCGCGGTTAAAATTAGTTTTATTATGATTTTTATTGTTATCGGTGTGTAATTTTTGAAAATATCTTTTAAAAAATATTTCTTCAATTTTAAATGTGGTTTATGTATGTTTAAATTGTTGTTTTTCATTATGCGCGCTGCCTCGCTTTTTGTTATTGTTTGAATTATTTATTTTCTGCACTTTTTCTTGTTATTCTTTTGCATAAGTTTGCTTCCATGCTGTTTAATTGCATTTCTTGTTCTTCTCATAAGTGGCATAAAATAAATTAGGATGTTCCGTTTACAAGCGCCGCTTCTTTTTTGTTGTCGTGTGCATGTTGCTGCTGCTGCTGCTGCTGCACGTTTTCCGCGTGGTTGTTTCGGTTTTTGTTGCGGCGTATTTTTGGCGGCTGATGTTGTTGCTGCTGCTGCTGTTGTTGTTGTTGTGGTGGTTGCTGCTGCTGCTGCTGCTGCTGCGGCGGCTGCTGTGGTGGTTGCTGTTGTTGCTGCTGTTGTTTGTCAATATTCGGTTTGTTTGCAACGTTGTTGGCTGATGCATCCTTGACGTTTGCATTCGGCTGCTTCGACTTTTCAATTGAGCTTCCAGCGCCCGCAGCACCCGCAGCAGCTCCGCCGCTGTGGCTGCTTTTGTTGTTATCTGCATTTGTTAGAGATTTGCTTTGTGGTTGCGGCTGTGATTTGTTATTGGTTACCCCACCATTCGCTGCAACAATCGAACACTCATTTAAGATGCAACAAATATTTATAGGCAATGAATTAAATATACGATCGTAAAATTAATGAATGAAACTATTAATCGCCATAATAACGTCGAATCCATGAGCAAAATGTTAAATTTCAGTGAATGTTTTTATATGATTTTGTAATCTTTTTAATTTTAATACTTTTTTTATGTAAAAGCGTGCAACTTCGAATATCTTAGCTATGGAAATAGTAGGAAAAACATTGGAGACTTCATACTCACTGTTGTTCGGAGCGCTGCTGCGCTGCCTCCGACGTCTTCTGGTGCTGCCCTCGTACGAAGAGTTGCTCTCAGCTGAAAGGAACAGAGAACGTTCGATGCGTTGTATTTAATCCTAGCAGCGGAACTTGGATTAAGTTATGTTCGCACTCTGCCGAAATTAAAACGATTTTAGCTAAAATTAACAGTCGGCGCCCGCGATTTCATGCGACGTTTCGTTTGTTCGTCGCGCGAGGTTTTTATAAACATCAGCAAACAACGGAAATTGAAAAGATCAAATAAATAATTAATAAACTTCTGGCGCAACTCAGCAATTACGTTACGTGCGATCTTTTGCTTTTCATAAATAGAAAATGAAACCGAGTGCTGCCAGAGTAACATCAATTTAGCAGCCTTTTTTTAACACAAAACAAAAGCTGCGTTTTTTAAGGATACAACCAACATTTATCCAGGTTTTATCGAACTTCGCAGTATTTGTGTTTCTTCGTTTATAACACGACCTTTGGTACAATTAAAACATGTAATTTACTATATTTTCGATTATTTGCAATAATAAATTGAGCTCTCAATGGTTTTTGCATTCCAGACTTCGCTTAATGTTTGGAATAAGTTAAAATTTCTGTGATCGTTCTTGGATATTATTATTATTATTATTATTATTATAGGCACTGATGCACCGCGACCTCATGGATCTATTGTGCATGCCCTTACCTAACCCGGATCTAAGCTCTTTATAAAATTCAGCACCATTCCTGGGTTAGTGATCCAGATCTTAGAGTGAGGCATAATTGAATCACCATAGCTTTTTCGCCTCAGATTGCTAAGAATATCCGTGTGCTTAACGTGAGTGCCTGCCTACAAAAGGCTTAAACTCACGGTGTGCCATCACACCCGGGGCCGAGATTAGTGACGGCCAGCACCCCATCGACTAGGAAAACCAAGTCTCCGGTACCAAACGGAGACACTCATAAAGGACGTGACTCCCCCTTTGGTGAAGGTTGAGGCCTTTCTTACCACCTCTGCTGTTCTATGGGTCACAGCACCCGGTTGAAATGCAACTCCACACCGAGCAAATAAGCTCTACCCGCGATTTGGGTATGCAGGACAATCGCAGAGAACATGCTCAGCGGCTTCCTTAGCATCTTGGATAGGTCAAGAATTCAAGAAAAATAACGCAGCTTATCGCTGATTTCAGTTTCTAGTCAATGGCGTGCTGAATCGCATCTGTTTTTGTATTGGGAATTTGTAGAAATATGCTTAAGTTTAGCCGAAATCGAGTTAAGCAGCGAATTTGTTTAATTTCGGCAGCTGCAAACACACTTTTGGAGGATTTTGAGGGCCCACGGCCAAAGCACCCGAAGACGAGTGACTGAAATCACTCGAAGGGGGCCAAGAAACCGCCGCCTCCTCCTCGAAAACATGTGCATTACCTCTTTCAACGCTGCTGAGCTCCAGTGTTTCGTGAACATCCTCTGCATGATAGAAGTGGTGATCCCTGCCGCCGTTCTGCTCATTCCGGTTCTGCCTGTTCTGTCTGTTGGCGCCGCGTCGGTCGTTGCCGCGGTAGCCGCCGCCGCCGCCGCCACTGCGCTCGTTGTTGTAGCGATCGCGTGGGTGGTCGCCGCGTGACTGGTAGTCGTCGTCATCGCGCCGTCCTTGAAAAGGGGAAGGAAGTCAGAGAGTTCTCGCCTTGCGATTGCATTCTCTTTCAGTACCTTGATGGTAGCGCTGATTGCCGCCGTTGTGACCGCCCCGGCCCCTGCCTCGGCCGCGTTGGCCGCCGCGGCCCGACCGCACCGACTCGATGTCGCTGCTGTAGCCCCGCTCCGAGCGCCGTGCCACCGGAAAGTTCTGTATGGAGCCCATCGTCGACTCCTGGAAGGCGCGCAGCTGCTGGTCGATCTCGAGCTTCTCCTGACGCAGCTGCTCCACTTCCTGCGGGAAAGCAAAGAGATTCGTTAGCCTGCGGCATCAGCAACGCAGCAGCTCAAACCTTCAAATGGGCCAAGTGATACTCGAGCAACACTTTTGCGTTGGAGATACTTTCGACGGTGCCGATGAAGACGAACGGCACGTGGCCATGTTCACGCGGAATATTCTGGTCCTGCTCATCATCGCCTGCGATCTACGGACGACACTTTAAGTTCTTCCATACCCAATTAGGTGCATGGTTGGTTTTTACTTTGCCCACCTTAATTCGAAAGACTCCGCTCTTGTCCACGATCTCCTGTATGATGCGGCCGTTCTTGCCGATCACCTTGCCCACCAGCTCGCGCGGCACCTGGAAGAACTCCTCGGCGTACTCGAGCATGGAGCGCGCACGCTGCACCGAGTCCTCGGACTCGCCGGTGATTTTGAACGTGCAGCTCTTCTCCTCCAGCTCGATGTTCGTGACACCCTCTATCAGGCGGGCGGCTTGGATGTTGGCTCCGTGCGATCCGATGGCGAGTCCCATCAAGTCTTCCCGCACATGGAACTCGTCGGTGTAGCTGTGGATGAGCGATTGGAGCAGATAAAGCAATGAAGGTCAATTAGAAACTGGCTTGATTTGAAACATGGCTTCAATCAAAAATCACTTGATTGCGGAGGATTCCGTGCAACTCACCCACGATTGAGCAGTTTCGTCGACTCCAGCTGACGCGCCGCTTCCTCAGTCCGTTTCAGCAGCATAACCTGACGAAGAGGACCAAAAACAGTTGGGAGAGTAGCGGGAATTGCGTGAGTAGCTCTTACCTTCTGCGATAGGTTGCGGAAGTGCATGTCCTTCAGCATGCCGGCCCGCTTCTGAGTGTGCTCCCACTTCGAGATGATGATTAGGCTGTCCATTTCGCGATTGTAGACACAGACGCCAGCGCCGATTGTACGTTGAAAATCCTTGTGGATGCCTTCTTTCTGGGCCCTGAAACAGAAGCAATGCGCTTTAAACAGGGCCGTAAACACGAAATGCGATGGGAAGACTCACTCCTGTCTCAAATCTTCGGGCACCCTTATGTTGAACTGGTAGAAGGACTTGGCTGTTATTGGCGGATTCGGGTTCTTGAGGCGCAAGCGTTTCAGTTCGCAGATTTCGGTGTAGGACGTCTCGAAGCCGATGTAGGCCACGGCGCAGATTTCAGCGTTGATCATTTTGATGGAGGCGATCCACCAGCCGCAGGACTCGCGCTCCGTCGAGCGCGTGAACACTTCCACCTCCATGTTCTCCTCGAAGGTGGGCGTGACGTCGGACTCTTCGGGCGGGAAGCGCACGGCGGCGAATGGATACTTCTGTACGTCTGGACGGCTGCACAGGAAGCGAAGAAAACATCCATTTTAAGAAGATTTCAATGCGATTTATTCAACGGACAAACGAAAAGCGGACGACGGCGTCGCTTAATTTATATTTCGCAAACAGGTGCAGCGTCGTTATGAACATTTTCGAGTGCGAGTATTTATGTATTTTGCTGTTTAATCCGCTGCATTTGCGTGAATTATGATGCCGCTTCGCGTTGCTGCTTCTATGAAGAAGCCAGAATGGGCGGACGGCGACCGAATTGGCGTTGGGTGCATGCCAAAATGAACACTAAAAAGCGAACTGACGCCGCAGCCGCCGTCGAGCACGCATACAACTTTTGAAAATAGTTAATTTAACTGACAATTCAATATTTTATATTCCACCTCGGACTTCAACTTGAAACTGCGAAACCATTTTCATGCAAACGAATGCAGATTTGAAATAATTAAAGGTACACAACCGAATTAATCACTCGCATTAACGAACAAGTGGTTTACACAAACCATCAAAGCTCTTTGAGGAAATATTTAATAGCTTTAAAATATTATCAAGAATGTTTTCAATCATTTTCGCTTTACGGATATTAAAAATGTAACTCGGCCACAATCCATAGATTTGTTTGAGCTTCTTGATTTCATTTGCCCGACACTCAATGGAAAATGTCATTCATCAGAGTCGCCAAGAGGAAGACTTTATAAATAGCGCGCTGATATTGAGTCGGCAGTTGACGGAAATAGAAAGAAGTTCTGATCAGCAGCAACGTCGTGCGGCAGTGCAGCCAATTCGAAACATGTCTCCAAACGAATGCAGCGAATTAAGCGCAGCGTGAAGAGAAGCAGAAGAAGAGCAAATGTTCAATGGACGTGCGAGTGTTTGTCTTTTGCGTGCTTCTGCCGAATGTCGCGGAAGAATCAGCGTAAAATATTCGAACAGAAACGCATGCATGCTGCATACGTTAGGTCTTAAATATGCTTGGCAATTGAGTTGATGTATGTACGTACCCGTCGACTTCCACGAAAACGCCGTCATCACAAACAGCAGTCACCATGCCCTAAAAGAAAAATCGTCTCATCAGAAAGGAATACTTTGATGGTGGATAAAAGTATATTAATCATGTATTCAGATATAAATCAGTAATGTACGCACTTAGAGCAAAGGAACAAAAAGGGATAAATATGGGAAGAAACATTATTTAGTTTGATTTGTTCATTTTGTCACGTTCGTCTTTGTTTCGTAGTGTGTGTTCCGAAAAATAAACATGCATGAATTATTTTCTTATAAGAAATTCAATCTCAGAATCGCAACACAATAAACAAACCAGCGTGAACATAAACAGAAACGTCTGCAGAGACCTCTCTGTTTTTCTGTTTACCGAAAGATGAAGTTTGAAGTTATTGCATTTTTGACATTGAATGGCATTTCGCTAATTAGGATAAAGAAGTATTAATTATATGAAGAAGCAGAAAATAGAAACGAGAACTAAAAATGTAAAAAGTCTACATACAAACTGGAAGAGTTCTGAGCGAAAAAACGAAGTTCAATTGAACGTTTGTTAGGTGCTAAATAGAATAGGAAAAAAGCTTCAAAACTGCTTTAGTATTTTGCAATATTTTCATTTCACGGTTTCGAATCTGGCATCCCTTGCCGTGGAGTCGTGGACGGACGGAACGGCGATAAAGGTAGTTGGAAGAAACCAACTTCCCACCTGCGCGCACACCGCAGACGCGATGAACGCCAGACAATGTGTTTCGGTATCAATTAGCATCGGGATTATTATAAGTCGCAGAACACCCACCTTATAGTAGGCACCATTGTCCATTCTGACTTCCACCAACAAATCGTCCATTTTGTTAATTTATGCCTTTTTCCCACAGCGAATCACCAAAGAAAAGAAAAGGTCCAAAGAATAAGTTTTCCTTTTTCCGACTCGTCTGGTTTTTCGGCTACTGCTTCTTTTCTGATGCTGCTTTCCACGATTTCCTTCCTCTCCTCTTCAGTCTTAAGTTCTTTTTTCAATGTTTCGGGTGTTGTTGTTGCTGTTAAAGTGCTGCTGCGTTTACCGCTCGTCTACATTTGCGAAAAAGTAAAAAAAAATGACAATTGTAACAAATTAGCTTCGCTGCGATTTTTGTAGTTAGTGATGTGAGTAAAACAATAAAAAATTAAATTGTATTGATTTGCCCTGAACGGCAGCGTAGAAAATGAAATCCCTTCTATATTATATTTGACTATTTAACACCAACGACTGAAATCTGATCATACGCCGCGTTTTTATTGCACTCGCTGCACGGAATCTGCGATATTTCAAGCGTAAAGCGACGAACACTTTTATGGCCTTGTTACTTCTATTATTTTATTAAAACTTTCGACAGTTTTATACTTGGCCACTGCGATTACTTCGACTTTTAAAACAAATTAGCACTTTTCACTACTGATTCTCGGGTCAACGCTTTTGTCATGGATCCGTTTCAGAATTCTTGCTTCATCGCTTATTCGCCGCCGTGCAAAATTTTCCAATTAGCGAAGAAAACAAGTTTCTACAAAACTTATCCTATGCTTGACCATTAAATACTTCACTCACTTTTTATTTGTTATATTTTTAATGGAAATTAGTTAATTTTTTCCAAACTCTTCAGCGATTTCATGAAAAATTTTCGCTCGTTCGCGTTTTTTGGGGTTCCGCAATTTTTGCTGAATTGTTGGTTAGTTTTTCTTCTTAATCGGCCCTACGTTTGGCTCTTTTCAGCTCATTTATTTCGATCGAAAAATTAATAGTTTTCTACTGTTGGCTTTGTCTGACGCAAAAGGTGCGCCTTTCAATTCAATTCACAATAGATTATTGTAGCTGACTTCATTCCCAAGGAATTGTGCACATTCACAATTAAATCTAACAGATAACAGATAACAGATTTATTCCACGAAAAATTATATTACAGAGTGTTTTTTGTAAACATTCACTTAAAATAGATATTCTTAACATACGAAAACATATTTAACAAAGATTATTAACATTGAAATTATGTGCAAAACAACACTTAACATTTTAAATTCGATTACATTTAATTTCCTTAAAAAAAGGCAAAAAAAGGATAACATTATTATTTTTTAAAAAAGAAAACCTAAACCTATACAAACTTAAAGAAATAACTTAACCTAAACTAAAACTAGTGCTAGTGCTAGGAGACAAAAGATTAACTTTTATGCCGTGTTGTACACAGTGTCAATTATATTTAAAGAGTTAAATCTTCTGTGATAAAACATTAACTTATTATTTCGATCGAAAAGCAGATTGCTCTTGTTTAACAAGAGAACATGTGTTGAAGACAAACAACTTACAGAAAGTGTAAGCGTAGGACTTAACATTTTCTCATATAACTTTAACACCTCACTGTTATCGCTATATACCATCTTATTCAAAAATTTAATGGCCGATTCAGTTAGGAAAGTATCAATCCTCTTTATATTTGCAGCCCTATATAAAGTATCATTAGAGTAATAACTAAGGATACCCTCCGCATTAACTGTACAATGCAGACCTGTGCATATTCTTAGGCATTTCCTCTCAAAAATACGGATCCGCTCCATTTGAGCCGACGAGATGTGAAACCAAACTGGAAAACCATAAGCCAGCGTTGGTCTGACTATCTGTTTATAGATGTTTATTTTAATTTTTCTGTTAAGGCAACAGGAACCCTTCAAAACCTTTAAATACTGGAAAAACCTTGCTTTAGCCTTACTCAGCACATGGTCAATATGCGTAATGAAATTAAATTTAGCATGCAGTACAACACCAAGGTATTTAATTCTGTCCTTGTAACATATGCTTCTATTGTCAATTTTAATGTTTGGTACAAACCTACGCGTATTTGGATAAACGTTACATGAAGTGCCTTTAAACAATGTACATTCGCATTTGTCAATGTTCGTTTTCAACTTCCATTTTTCAAAATACTTATGAAGATCTTTAAGATGACTATTTAATTTATCATTGCTCTTCTTTTGTCTGGGAGCTGAGCTAAGCAGTAAGATATCATCAGCATAAATAAGTGTAAGAATTCTATCTGTAGAATCCATATCATTAGCTGGTTCAGGAAGGTCAGCTAAATACAAGTTATACAAACTTGGACCCAGCAAAGAGCCTTGAGGGACACCTGCTAGAATGTTTTTTATTAACGATTTCGCACACCCATGCTCAACATAAAATACTCGATTCGTGAGATATGCGTACAGCAATCTACACAGAGGCTTACCAAAATTTAACTTGACGTATAATTTATAGATAAGACCCTCAATCCATACTGTGTCAAATGCTTTCTCAAAGTCAAGTGCCACCGCAATCGTGCCCTGTCTTTTACTTAACTTCTCAGCTACATAATCAGACAAAAGACACAACGCGTGAACAGTGGAATGATTTCTTCTGAAACCAAACTGTCCATCTTTAAGTATATTATTATCATAAGCATGATTATCAAGCTTTTCAAGAAGAAAAGACTCAAAAAGCTTGCTGACATTTGAAAGCAATGAAACAGGGCGATAGCTTTCAACACTCTTGGAATTCCTACCAGGCTTAAGCACTGGAACGACTTTTGCAACCTTCCATTTTTTTGGAAAGTAGCCTATGTTTATACAATGATTAAATAGTATAGCAGCGTATCGCCAAAAAACTGAATCTGTCTTTTTTAAAATACAGTTGCATATACCATCACCACCTGAACTTTTCTTGTTATTCAGTGAACTTAGTTTAGACTTAATATCACATGGCTTAATAAATTGCGAATAGCAAAAGTAATTAGCATCTGATATCGTTAGGTCAGCTAAAGAGCTACCGTCAGCCTTGAAAACACTGTTGAAATCCAACAGAGGTTCTCTGCTGTTTATGAGATCAAAAATCGCTGCATTTACAGTACTTGCAAAAGCATCATCCCCTAAGTGCAAATTCAGTTTATGCACCTTTTCAAATTGTATTGCTAAAGCATTTACTTTGTCAACATTAGTACAGAGATTTACAGTAGTATCATCAAATGTGTTGCGAGTCACCATGTCTGGAAGTTTAACACTGCTGCTAAGTCCACAGAGGTTTTTTATTTTTTTATAAGTCCTGTTGTTCATTTCAATCATAGAAAAGTAACTTTCCCAGAACTGACTTTCAACTATACGAATGCTATCTTGTATAATTTTGGAGATATTTCTAATTATTGCTCTAAGTGTATTTTGTCTTTGTGGATCCAAGCAACGTTCCAAGGCGCGTCTAAGTCGTTTTTTCTCCGAAATGTAGTCTAATACATTTTGCGGGAGTTTTATGAGACCTCTATTCTTAACTTTTATTTTCGGGATTGCTCTCGAATTAATAGCAGTAGTCATTGCAGCATTTAAAATATCAATACTAGCGTCAATTTCAACTTCACTCGCAACTCTATCGACTGGCAGCCAACCATCATCGAGATTGCTTGAGAGAATTTCATTAAAGACTCTTTTATTCACATTTTGAAAGTCAAATACAAGCTTCGGCTCAGCTTTAAGAACATTTTGGCCTATATTAATAAGCATTTCAACCGCTTTATGATCGGAATCAAAATCATGAACCCTCAAGCGATCAACGTATTCTCCTGCCGTGTCAAATTTAACATCGACTTCTGGGGAAACTAGGAATAAGTCAAGAAAAGAACTAGTAGTGTTTGTAACTCTGGTTGGATATTTCGTTCGAATTATCTGAACCATAGGGTTATTGCCTAGCCAATTATGCAAAACATTACCATTAGTGTTTGCAACCGAATCACCCCATTGAGGATGTTTCGCATTTAAGTCACCTGCAAGTACAAACTCATTCGTACCCAGCGACTTGATTAACAGCTCAAAGTCATTTATTGACAGCTTATCTTGAGGCCGATTATATATAGCCACAAACGCTATTTGTCTACCACCCGAAAGATATATTTTAACAGCAGTATTTTCAGCAGATTCAGTCTTTTCAACTTGAATAACATCGTGCTTAAAATTTTCTCTAAGGCAAATTGCGGTACACGTACCCTGACGCGGATTACTCCGACCTCCCCGATTAGCCTTAACTGTCTGCCTTATAAAATTGTAGTTTTTAAACGTCACCGCATGTCTACTACTGAGGCGGTGTTCAGCAATTAGAACCACATCAGGCTTATGTTCCTTTAAAAACAAGTCAAAGCTACGTCTTTTAAGATTCGAAACAATAGAGTTAACATTAATAAATATACATTTAATGGGCTTAACCATTGTTATTTAATCTTAAAGAAGTGAGCAGATTAAATAAAGCCATCGTCTTATCTTCGTCGCATGTAAGCATTCGGTAATGCATTGAGAAATTATTTATTTTTGCAACACTTTGATAAAGATTGCTTCCAAATAATCTGATGCATTCATCGTTAATGCTTTTATTTTGCCCCAGTGGTTGCGCTGAAAGTCTGTTATTTTTAACTGCCGAAGCATACGATACGGAGTTGCTAACTTTAGTTGATGGAATTGCACTCTTTACTAATTTCTTAGTATCTATTTGATTGACGTTGCGGCTTTGCAAACGTTCAACTCTTTTCGGGCAACCGTTAAAATTGGCAGTATGACCCTTACTACCACAGTTAACACAACCTACCAACACACCTATCTGTTTGCTAACTTTCCCAGTATCTGGGTCTGTAACCGCAAATACCTCACAATTTAACTCTTTTGCAGGAATCCTGCATTCCCCTGGCTTATGGTCCTCCAGACACTTTACACACCTATATGGCATGTGACAATTACTCGCCACATGCGAGAAACGTTGACAGTTTTTGCACTGAATTAATTTGGGAGGTTTTAGCTTCTCCAAACCCACGCTACAATTTAAAATAAATTTAAGATTAAAGAAATCTTTTATATTAGAGTCCTTGCTCAACTGAATCAGCCAATTAAACTTTTTAAATTTTACTAGGTTAAGTATTTTAATATCTAATTTTAAATCTTCAATATACGACAAGATGTCTTCCTTTTCGTAATCAACCGGTAATTTCTTAATCACAATTGAAAACGGCTTCTCACCGTTTGGTGTATAAGTATAAAAATTCACACCACAAGACGAAAGGTGATTTTTAATTTTTATGTAGTCACTTAGCACTAGCGTACAAATATTGGTCACTTCTTTGCTAATAATTTTAAAAGAAAAATTTTTGTGACCAAGTAATTTAATTGCATCATATATAATATTTTTCTGGTTGATGTTGTAACATACCAGAATAGGCGGTTTGTCATCCTTCTTATGGTTGTCAACCTTCTTGGTGTTGGAGGCAGTTGTCATCCTAACCTTACTAGCACTAGGCCGAGTATTAAGTTCCGGGTATTCCTTCAGATTACCAGTTGTTTCTCCAGTATTGTCTTCTACATTGTCGTACAATTAAATCTAAATTCTTACAATAAACTGTACATTAACGTTTGAATTCACAGTTGAGAATTTAACAAGTAAAGTTAATTTTATAATTAATATTTATATTAATATTTAATACTTTACTGGGAAATGACAAGTGAAGTGTTGCAATCATTATTTGGATTCACCAAAGTAGCGAATTCCTCACTCTAAAAAACTGTTATAAAAAACAAGATTTTCTTATTTTATGCAAAGTGCTGTTTTTACACTTTTTCTCAGATTCATCCAGCCGCTGGAAGTCTTTCTATGAGTATTTCCATCAGGATTTGCAATTTTTCATCGCATTCAAAATGTGTTCGAATATTACAATACATAAAAATTGTAATAATTATATATTTCGTGTGTAAATTTTTAGCTTTTTAACACCGCAAATTAAGGTAAATTATTCAAGAAAAAACATTTAATATAAACAAAAAAAGAAGCGCAACTAAAAGGAAAATCAAAAAAGTCGTGTCGTTTTTTCTGTAGTGTTATCAAGTCAAAGAAATAGCAAGCAAAATGTTTTATAAAAAACTGCAACTAAAAGAAAATGCTTTAATGCATCATTTCAATGCATTTCTATTTTTCTATCGCCGACATTCTTGCTATTGTTGTTTAAATTGCATAATTTAATTCGAACTCGTAATTAATTAATCGCGTTCGCGCCCTCTCGTTCGTTGATTGCAATTGTTCGGCTTTTATGCGCTGCGCTGCGCTGCTCTCGTTCACACTTTTCTTGTCTGTTACATATTTGAATTTTAATAATTTGCGCTTGTGTTTGTGGTTGGTGTTGTTGTTGTTGTTGCTGCTGCTGCTGTTGTGTATTTTTTTTTTGCGACGTTTTGATATCTTGTGGTTGTTATTAGAATTTTTTCGGTTTGGGTTTCGCTTGGATTTCGATTTCGCTTCGTTCAGTGATAGTTTTGAATGCGTTGCCTCGCAGTCATTTCTAGTGCAGCAGCTTAAGCGTTCTGGTCGTCGGCATTCGCCGGTAAAAACGTTAAAAGAAGCCGAATGAAACGGGACTCTTCTGGGGCGTTCTTCGCTTCCTCCGCAGGATTCAGCTGCCTAATTGAAGAAAAAGAAAATTGCAAGGAAAATACAATTCAACAAGCGAATTTCTTACATTGAAAATTAATTCGATTTGAAGCGGATTTTGTTGTTCTGAGAAAATGCATTTCTTTACACTTCTCTCAGGTAAATACAAAGATTCGACGCACGAAGTGATTGAGTTGAGTTGGTGGCGTATACGCAACATTAAAAAAAAGGTATTAAGAAAACGTGAAACACAAAAATAGGAAGAAAAACGATGTAAGTTTCATTTAAAGGCAATTAAATATCAACGAAGGTTTCTTTTACACATTTTCTTTTATTTTATGGAGTAATAAATGCATAGAAACCAGCAAAAACTAAGATAAATAAACAAAATAATTAATTAAGTGGATTAAAACAAACAAACTCAAATCTATGAATATGTTCATTAAAAACGTTAATCATAATTTGAAGAAACTTCAACTTAATTGTAATGAAGAGAACTCAAATTTGCTCCAAAAACCAATTTTTGTTTGCTATTCAACTGCTTACAACAGAAGCACTTCGTTTCTTTAATTCTATTGGAATCTCCGTCTGAAAAACGTGAATTCCAATTTGATTTTAACTACAATATAAAGAAATCCATAAACAAACCAAAAGACATCCAATTCTGATTCGCGGTAATTTAAATATCAGCTTTGCTATCATTCTAATATCATTTTATACAAAAGAGCGGAAAAAGCAGTTTAATAAATAGAATAATTGAAATATCGCTGAAGATTCTCGATTATTCTAATAAATTCGACATCTTTGATTCGAATTCATCTCATTATTCGCTTGGTCCTTCCTCCTGTAAACGAAAAACGTCAACCTTAACCCTTATGCAGCTCAGAATTTTGCTGCCTCCTTTTTAAGGTAAGGACTAGAAGATATAAGGATCGCGATGAATGTCTTTCTTTGTCTTTGCTAGCGATTTTGCGTCTCGTTTCAGTGCTCGATGGTCAAGCGATTATTTTATGGTCGCTCTGCTGCAAATGGTCGGCCAAAGGTTAATCTTCAGCATCGATTGTCACCTTCGGAAACCTTGCGACGTCATTTCTTTGTGGTGTTTATCGAAGGCGCGTGTTGGGAAGGAAGCAGCGAGCGGTTTCGATTGACACATGGATTAATAATGAATTACGCGCGATCGAATAAAAGCTGAGCTGTCAAAATGCAATGAAAAACGAGTGCCTGAAGTCCCCGCGGTGATTATTATTTGCGACTCGAAAGTCCTTCCTTCTTTTTTCCATTTGTTCCAGAAAAGACTTGAGTTAATGGAGTTTCAGCGACGAAGCAAATGAAGAGTTTGAAAATAGATTTATAATTAATTGACGTCGATAAAAACCGTTGCGAAAACATGAATCGTTTTTGCGTTATCGTGAAATGTCTGTGGGTGCTTCTGGAGCCTAAGAAAAGCCTCAGAAAATATGAATAAATGCCAAAAACTTTAAACACTCGCGACACTTGATTAAGTAGAGGATTTGTTAAACGAAAACAAAAGAATTAAAAGAGCATAAAAGAAAAACGCTTAACTTTGAATGAATGCTTTTAATTACTACGAATTAATCAAGAAATGAATAAAATTAAAAAGTGAAGAGAAATTTACCAAATGAGACTCGAAACTGAATTTGACTTTGATTCTTCATCGAGTAAGGAACAAATATTATTACTGATGAAGAATTGAGTGAATGCTGCAACATTCATTCGAAGGATCCTTCAAGCTTCGAAGAAAAGCCTTCATTAGGAATCCTTCTCACTTAATCTGATATTTATTTGCTTTTATTGCGCATTTAAATATGTGTTCGTGTGAATGCAAGCGATCGATCGCCATCGTAGGGTGCGAAATCAATTAAGCACAGTTTTTGTTAATCGCTGCGAATTGCTGTCGACGAGTCTTGCATCTCGAGTCGGCTTCGGCTTCGGCTTTCGCCTTGAACTCGGGAACAGTTGCGATCGATTAGCAGAGAAACGTCCGTCAAATGCAATTCAAACGGATTTCGCGAAAGGAAGTCGCCAATTTGCGGTGTTCCCCACAGTTTCGCGTCTGAACAGACGAATAATGATTGCAATTGCAGCGACGTGAGCGCTTCTGTGTGAAGCTTTTCATTACTGAGTGATCATGAAGCGGCGAATGTTGAATAACCCACATTCAATGGTTGAGGAAGGAAAGGAAATATGTAATAAAGATATTCATAAATGCAGCTGATTATTTCCCAATCAATTTTAAACATTTATTCGAGCGGAGCCTCGCATTTATTTTGGAAATCGAAGCAGATGAAAACTCTTCTTTCAGCAAGTGTCCGGCTGTTGTTTTTCCTCGCATTCCGCATCGCTTCTATAACTCATTTTATGGCGGTTTTTATGGATTTGGCAGTTGGAAAATAACCAATCGAATTGTTTTCTTTCGCTATTTATTGAAAAGTAAACAATTTTTAGTGGCGATTCGAGATTTATTTCACATCTTGCAGAATTTCTGGAATATAATTTTTCGGCTTTTCTTAGAAGTTTTCGCAGCATTCGCGTTTATAGCTTTTTTATTTATGTGATTAATGGATATTTGCGAGGAATAAGAAAGTCTGTCTGTCGAAGAATTCGCTTTCATAAACACTCGCTTCGAATAAAAATGAAATGCGAAGAAAAGCATAAAAATTAATCTCAAAATAGCGAATGATTTCGTTGGGTCTGCTGCGTTTTTTGCCACTTTTCAGAATCTAAGAAACGTTAACCTAATAATTTTATTTTTGGTAAATGCGGCCAATAAAATTTAAAGTGTTTTGCGAAAAGAATCTTTCAGCTTTTCTCATTGCAGCTTACATAAAAGACAAGAGAACCAAGTATAAATAACCGAAATAATTCATGATTTCCTCTTTCTATTTGCGCTCACGCGGAGAGCGCAGCAGAGAAGTTCAGCTGCCGTCGCTGAGCGCGCTGCTGTCGTGTCTCGCTTCCGCGGCAAGTTCAAGGCCGGCGACAGCGACAGACGTGCCAACGAGTCGCCGACGAGCTGCAGTTGCATTTATTTACGTTCTCGCTCAGAATTGCTTTCATCGCTCACACAAATCTTCCAACTTATCACTAATTTATTTGTAGTTTCTGTGTTTCGTAACTGATTGCGATGTTTTCTGTATTTCAGCGCTGGCGACGTGCGTCTGCGTGAGTGCTGCAGGTCATTGGCAGTATCCGGATTGGGAGAACGGCGAAAGTGAGTAATTCGTGTATGTAATTCGCACCAATTCAGTAATGAAAGAGTCCCAATTGCACCGTGCCTCGCGCGCTTTCCTCACCTTTCCGAGACGAGGTCAAGTTGCTGCTCGGCGCGTCTCCGAGTCCCACGCAGCAGCGGACAGTTCTAATTTATTTCTCCTCGTGCGAGGCAATCTTTATTTGCTCCGATCCGTTTTGATGAACGCATTTTGTGTGCTCGCTCGGTTTCGCCCTCGTTCAATCTGAGGTTGGCGCTCGCATCTTTATTTAGTGCCTTTGTTATTTTCATCGTCAGTTAAATTGTTCACACGCTTCGTTCTTGCTCGTCTCGCCATTCCCGAACTCATTTAAACAAACTCCATGAGCTCTGCTCATTCCAATTGCTCGCAGTTGCTGTGGAAGCTGCGGAACTATATTAAAACTAGTTTTTATATAAATTCCACTCTGTTCTTATTTATATAATTTAATTATTTGTTTTTTAAAATTATAATAACTTTTATTATTACTGCAATTTTATTTCTTTCTCCGGAAATGATTCGTGCATACAATTCCAATTGCATACTTTTAGGCAATGATTACAATTCCTACGAAAACAAACACGAGTGGAAATACTCCGATGTTAACATCTGATTGGAATCTGATTGGTTAATCGCAGTTTATCCCAAACTGGAAAATTATAATATTAAAGTGTTTAATAACTAAAAGTCCTCGTATGTAGTTAAAAATGCATAAATTCGAATCGAGACCATGGCAACAAATATTACTAATAAAATGTAGGTACATTTCTAAGGAAAGCATTCGTGTATTTTTAACAAAAAATACTTTTTTAGTGTAAAATAGAACAACTGTGCTCCATCCAATTTAATTCCGTAAAACACAATTCTTCGTAGTAAAATAGTTATTTATTGAGTTCTATATTGAAGTGTGCAATATAGACACTTGTTTCAATGCAAGAATCGTAGAATGTATTCTATCATTCTTGGTTTTAATGCGTGTTCAGAATCCAGTTGGGTTTTGCACTTGGAATCCAGCGTCTAATGTTCAGTTGCAATCGGACTGGAATTCTGTTTGCAGCCGATCAGAATCCGATGTTTTTTCTACTTGGGAAATTCGTTTAGGATTGAAGCTAAAGTTAAACTGTGATTAATAAAGAAACTATTTGCAAATATATATCGAGTCTTGTATATATACACAAATGAGAAGCTGGCTAATCGTTTTTCGTGATGCATTGCAGAGTTTCCGGAATGGGGCGGCACCTGCGACTCCGGAAGACGCCAAAGCCCCATCAACTTGAGTCATCAGGGCGCACTGAAGGGTTACTACGACAAATTGGTCTTCAAAAACTATGACGCGGAGCAGAAAACAGCGACAATCGTCAACAACGGCCACACAAGTAACTCTCGAATCCCAATTTATGAGACAAGGCCTCTCAGAAACTCCAACCAGAAGCTCTTATTGCATCGCCTCTCTTTTCTTTCTTCGCCCAGTTCAACTGTCTGGATTCGCCGACACGATGGAGCTGTCGGGAGGGCCTCTGAAGGACGTGTTCGTGGTGGAGCAGCTGCACTTCCACTGGTGGTCCGAGCACACCATCGACCACATCCGCTTCCCGCTGGAGGTGCACGTCGTCCACCGCAACGAGCGCTACCCGAACATCAGCGAGGCGCTGCGGCACCGCAACGGCGTCGCAGTCGTCGGCGTGCTCTTCCACGCCTCGAGCCGCCAGAACGAGGCCATCGCGAAGGTGCTGCAAGGGCTTGAGCAGGTGAAGGGCTTCGAGCGCCTGAACCGGCCAACGCAGCTGCACGACCTACACCTGGCCATCGCCGAGCTGCTGCCACACGTCACCGGCTACATGACCTACCCGGGCTCCCTGACCACGCCCTCGTGCGCCGAGGCGGTCACGTGGATTGTTCTGACCGAGACGTTCCCGGTGCAACTGGAACAGGTGAGGCGCTGAGTACCAGCCGCAGCTTCGAACTGCATTTTAATTATTCCTTCGTCTCCTTTTTGGCTGCGCTACTCGCCGCCAGGTGGACTCGTTCAAGGAGGTCGAGTTCGCGGAGGGGCGCCCGCTGACCGCGAACTACCGCGACATCCAGAAGAGCAACCATCGGCCGCTCGTCGTCGTCGCCAAGGACGGGCAGCTGCAGCCGTCGAGCGGCGGCGCCCCCTCCGGCATTCGTGCGCTCGGCGGTCCTGTTGTCGCACTCCTCTTCCTGGCTTCGTACGCAAAATAAACGTCGAAAGCAGACATCGGAGGACGCAATTCGCACAACCGTCGCGGTAGCTTATAAAACGAATCATTTTTAGGCTTACATTTGTTCAGAAAGTCAGATAAAAGTAAGTTTTGCTTAAGTATTAAAGAAGTGCGGAGCTAGAAGAGAAATTCGCGGATTTCTAAAAGCGGAGTCGTCAATACTCAAAAATAACTTCTTCAATTTGTGCATTACGCGAAAGAATCACGCCGCTTTTGACTCGAATGTGTTCGGTTTTATTTAGCAATGAATACCAACAACTAAAACTTTATTAAATGTCTATGTCCAGCCATGTATTTACAGAGTCCCCATCGATGTATTCTGCTATGTGTTTCAGTGTTCAACCACTCACTGTGCAACTATGTGAATCAATGTGAATTAAAAGTGAGCTAAAAACAAACTTCATTTGAATTCATTGAAACGGAAATCAAGTGCGAATCAGAAACGTTTATGAACGAACTTCCTTTATATGAATGTGTGCCAAGCACGTGCGTGAGTAGTTCAAGTGCATTCATGATCATTCAGAATCTAAGTTTTATTTAAATAAGTTACACAACAAGACTCAATTTTCAGGTTTCTGCATGAAATTGAATGAATGCTATGAGCCTTATGAATGTTGTGAATGCTTCGCTTTAAGGAGTGTGAATGGTCTGAAATTTTTAGAGCGAGTAGAGCTCAGAGATAGTAATGTTTTTTTATCTATTTTGATCCAAGAAGTGTTTGCCAGTGGCAGAAACTTGCGAGTACTTCTTTCTGAGTAGCTCACTGCAAAGTAAGTCTTTTCATGTTGCACTTTCACCCATTTAAAAGACGCATTAAAAAGAAAATGTTAGAATTATAATGTCATGTTCAAAGCATGACTTTTATTTTACTTTCAAAGGGAAACATTGTTTCAAGTGATTAATATTTTCGTCCCTTTCGCGGACATGATTCAAAGGTGCTTGAATACGATTCGCTTTTACGTCTCCGCGATTTGCTGGCGCGCGCAGCTCTGCAGGTGCGTGCGGATGAAGTCGTGGTAATAGGAGACGCGAGCGTGTGCGTCGGGGAAGCCCTTGGCGCAGGGCCGGCCCCAGTTGACCAGCGCCACCAGCTTCCCGTCGTGGACGAGCGGCCCGCCGGAGTCGCCGTGGCAGGCGCCCTTGCCGAGGTAGTTGAAGGTGCAGACGTGGCCCACGTCGACCCAGCTACTGTTGCCGTGCGCCGCGCGGCACTCCTCGTGCGGCACGTACTTCACGGTGAGCATCTGCAGCTTGGCGGGGACGGCGCCGCCCAGCGACAGCGTGCCCCAGCCGGTCAGCAGCAGCTCGGCGCCCCTCTGCAGCGGCTCGGCGTCGTAGGCCACCGGCTGCGTGTGCTGGTCGAAGGCGACGGCGGCGTCGAGGTGCAGCAGCGCGATGTCGTTGGCGTAGGCCGGCGCGTTGTAGTTGCAGTGGACCACGACGCGGTCCGGCTGATAGTAGCGCGCGGAGTTGTTCTGCAGGTCCTGGGCGCCGGTGAGCACCTTGATGCGCCGCGCCTGCTGGCCGACGACGCAGTGCGCCGCCGTGATGACCCAGCGCTCGTCGAGGAGGGCGCCGCCGCAGAAGTGGCGCCCCTTCGACGTCTGCAGCGAGACCTGGTAGGGCGCGCCGTCCTCCTGCACCTCCTCGCCGCCCACGATGCGGTTGGGCGTGTACTGCGGCGGGTGGAGCGGCAACTCTTCCGCCGCAGCCCGCGTCACTCGAGGGTAAGCGACCAGAATGAGGAAGACTGCTGCAGCCCGTAAGCAGAAGCGGCTTGACTGGCGGCTCATTTCGCGGAACTGAGTTCGAAAGCGGCCCCGCAGAACGCTTTTATACGCTTTTGTTCGTGGGCGGCCCTCAACCGCCGAACACTGGGCAAATATTCAAGTCACGCACTTCAGTTTCTATCAACTTTCATTCTTACAACTCAACTGAGATCCTCTCACGCCTCCGACGCCCCTTTTTACCTGCTGTTGTGGCTTCAGAATGAGTGCTTCATTAATTCACTCGACTCTTTGTGCTTTCGCTTTCGTTTTTGTGCGAATCCAGAATTTAAATTAGAAGAGTTTTTATTTACCGTTTTATCGCCAGATTCCAATTTGCTTTTTGTTGACAATGCGTTCGAAAGGAATCGAAGAACGAGCCAAAAACGAGTATCGAAAGGAGAATCGCAATCGTCTTCAGATAAGTTTTGGATGGAGTGCGAATTTCTTGACCCACTTCGATAACTTTAATCGCTGCACTCCAAACGAACCTTTGAATTGAATTTGAAATGCTGTGAATCACGGTTTGTAAATAGAAGCAATTCCGAGTGCGAAGAAGTTCAATGAAGAAACGAGTGCAGTCACTTTTATTATGTTCTTTTATTTCTATTCTAAAGCTATTCGATCGTGTGTGCCTCGCTGCGCCGTCGTCCAGGCTTCAGCAGGCCTCGCCGCTGTCCGCCAACGTGCTGCATATCCACTCACGGTAGAAGGCGGCACTCGCGAAGACGTCCGGCCGGCCCACGGCGCAGGGCTCGCCCCAGTTCAGCACGCCCACCAGCAGCCCGCGCCGGTCGACCAGCGGCCCGCCGGAGTCGTAGTGGCACGTGCCCTCGCCCGGGCTCGTGTGCGAGCAGATGTGGCCCTCCCCCAGCCACGCCGCTTTGCGGACGGCCGCAGCGCACGCGCCGTGCTCCATGTACTTCAGCTCGATCTTTCCGAGCAGAGACGAGGTGCTGCCCCACACCTTGACGCTGCCCCAGCCGAGGAACAGCAGCTCGTCGCCGTCCTGCAGATTGTTCTGCTGCGCAATCGCGATGGGCTGCGTGCGTGCGTCGTACACAATGGGCGTGGCGAGCCGAATGAGGGCCACGTCGTTGTGGTACATCGGCTGGTTGAAGTGGCTGTGAACCTTCACCTCCTGTGGCGTGTAAACGGCGCCCGGCTTGGTCCACTCCACGGTTCCCGTGACGACCTTGAGGTACTGCTTCGGCCAGTCCATGCAGTGCGCCGCGGTGAGTATCCAGCGCCGCGCAACGATCGCTCCGCCGCACACGTGCTCGCCGAAGGTGTTCTGAATGGAGACCATGTACGGCGCGAAGCCCTCGCCGGCCTCGCTGCCCCCGACGATGCGACCGACGGCGTCGCCCGCGACCAACCCTAGCAGAGCGAACAACCCGCTCAACAGCAAAACATTCGACGTCATGCTGCGTGCGGCCCGACTGATTTCTAAGCTGCACAAAAACAGTTGTTGGGCCTTTTATATCAAGGCCCGAATTTCGGATTTGGATGTTCGAAATGCGGCTTATCTATTCGAAGATAAGCTCTTCGCTGTCACTGTCGATAACCTCTCGACCAGTTCAGGCCCGAAAATTGGTCATTGTTTTGCACATTTGAAAGAGACTACGAAATGCTCAGTCGACAGAAGTTTAGAAGCAGGTTTATGTTGCTATATAATAAAACTGAATCCAATGAAATCGAGTTCATGAGAATATACAATAACAACTTTTATAAGCATTTCCCTTTTTGCATTAAGCGATATGGAAAACCTACCTTAAAAGGAAAGCTATAAAAACCTTTCCGAAGTATCTGAAAAACATTATAACTGTGGGTTATGTTTTTCCATGTTTTTCCAACACTCAACTGACAAATTTACGATATTCCAGGAATCCGTTATCATTAAGTTAACAATTAGCAAAACATTCGTATAATGATAATGTTTTTATTAAAGCTGCGATCGTGGTTCCCTTTGCTGACTAATGGTGGACTTTCAATTTCTTTCTTGCCTTTCGTCTTCTTCTAATATTACTAATCGCCCGGCAGAATTGATAACAGCAGAACTGAAAGCAAAGCGATGTCCCCTGCGCTACGTGACCAGGTTAAAGAATGACGAAAACCTGATCGCAATTATTAATATTAGAGAAACAATCTTTTTATCTGCTGTTTGTTTGCTAACTGCTAATAAAGTCATGTATACATCGGAACCACGCGTGGATTCTCGTGATAGGTACAGTGAAACATCGGTTATATTGACAGTAAAAGTATATTTGCAATTCAGGATCTAAGTTATGTTTTAGTCACACGGTTCTACATTAGTTTTATAGACTCGTCACAGGCCGTAGTCGTTACTCGGCACAAAGCAGCCTTGGATAGTGGTCCGGATCCAGTCCCTGTAGAAGTAGACGCTGGCGTAGACTGAAGGGTAGTGCGAGGAAGCAGGAATGACCCAGTTGGCCACGCCCACCAACTGACCCTGCGCATTAACCAACGGCCCACCTCCGTCGCCCTTGCACAGTCCTTCGTCCGCCCTCGCAACGGCACACAAGTGGCCTATATCCAAGTGGTGAAGATTGTTCAGCCGAGCCTTGCATTCGTCGTGCTCTAGGAACTCAACCTCCAGTTGCCATAGCTTCGTCCGGTTCTGTTGGCCATCTCCTTGGCATCCCCATCCAGTCGCCGTCAGCTTGTCGCCCGTCTGCAACTCATCCTCATCGGCCATTTCCACGCTGTGCGTCTCCGCGTTGAACTCGACGGCATTCTGCAGCTGCAAGAGAGCGACGTCGTTGTGATACAGCGGATGATCGAACTCCGAATGCAGTATTATCTGGGACACGTTGTACGAGCCGCTGGAATTTTGGTAGTTGTTGGTGGCGGTGACGACGCGGACCTTCCTCCTCTGCATTCCCGCCACACAGCTGCCGGCTGTCAGGATGTAGCGATCGGCTATGATGGCCCCGCCGCAGAAATGCACTCCGCGCGGAGTCTGTATCGAGACCTGCCACGGCGCCATTTCGCCGCCGTCTACGCGCAAACCTGGGCTGCGTTCGCTTCTGCGCAAAACTGCCTCCGCCAAACTCGACACCGCGGCTAACAGGATCGGAACCACGAAGACCACCGGAGACTTCATTGTTGCGACTTCGAAGTCTCGTATCGCTCTGATGTCTTGGAGACGGGAAACAAGTTTTATACCTACCTGGGAATGGATAAGATCGCAGCGAACTTACGTAAGGGAGACTCAATGGAAGAAGACGAAGTAGAGGGGGCAGTCAGCTTTCCTATCGCCTGTACGTGAATACCTCTTGCGGGGTGAGTATGTCGCTCGATAAGAGTTTGCTGGGTTTTGATGCTTCCCTCAGCGTTCAACTCAACAACAATTTCAGGGAATCGAAATGGAGAGATCAATAAATAATATTTCTAGAGAAGCGACCTCTCGTTCTCGAATTTTTATAGACTAGATCCACGTGTCTTTGAGTTCTTGAAGTAGGTCTTTGGTTGTACGCGCTTTCGAATAAACTAATCGTTTCATAAAAAGTTATACAATTTATTGAAGCACGAAGTATTTCTAAGCTTCTTGCGCAATTGAATCATACTGAAGTTATTAAATTCTCGATATCTGACTATAAAGCTATAAGAAAGCAACCCAACAAAATAAAATCGCTTTTTTTATCGCAACATTATATATGATAAGTTTGGGGCTATAAAATATTTCGTTGATAAAGAACTTAACCGATAAAACTGCTGAACAATTCGCACGTTTTGGAAGGTAGTTTTCACCTCAAGTGGAAGTAGTATTTGTTATAGTGTCTCTGTGCCAAGCAGCATTAACTTCAGAATAAACGGGTGAATCGAATGCCAAAGGCACAAGGAATCGCCGGGACCCAATCCATCATGGAGAACATCCATCGCACGCGCTTGTGGTTGCTGCTGTTGGTCCACGCATCAACTGTGTTCAGTTCGCCAGATTCCGGACCACACCGGGGCCGCATCGTCGGCGGCGAGGAAGCAGAGGACGGTTTCGCGCCTTACCTCGTCTCCCTGCAACACGTGGGTGGTTCGCACTTCTGCGGCGGCTCCATCATCGCCGCACGATGGATACTGACTGCAGCGCATTGCGTTTCCAGGAAGAACCTCCACAAAATCGTCGTCATCAGCGGCACGAATCGACCTAGCCAACCGGGTGCCCGCCACGCCTTGCACACAGCTTTCGTTCACTGCGGCTACGATGTGAACGGGCAGTCCAACGACATCGCGTTGCTGCTTCTGGCCTCGTCGGTTGGCTTCAACCAGAAGACGAAGCCCCTGTCGCTGCCCGTGCAGCAGATGAGGCATGGCGACGAAGTGATCGCAACCGGTTGGGGCTCCACCGATCGCGATGAAGGCTTCCCGACGGAACTGCGCAAGGTAACGCTGAGGTTCGTGCCGTACAGCAAGTGCAGGGAGATGATGGAAGAGGACGAGGACCTGGATGTTGGCCACATCTGCACCTACACGAGGCCAGGGCAGGGAATCTGCCACGGCGACTCCGGCGGACCGCTGGTCAGGGACGGGCGCGTGGTTGGCGTAGTGAACTGGGGCGAGCCGTGCGCAGTGGGGCTGCCGGATGCCTCTGCAAACACATTCTTCTACTTGGACTGGATTCGCAGGACGATGAAAGGCGACTACGTATTTTCGAAAGTCCTAACCGCTCCAGTTTAATCTCAATCATTGAAAGTACAATAAAAGTGAAGCTTGCCAATTCTCGAAGTCTGTGTTTTCATCCATTTCAGTGCAGCAAGTTTCCATGTCATCACGTAACAGCAGATTTATTCATAATCTAGTTTTTAATTAAGCAATTGTTAAGATAAAATCTCTTTTATTGTTATTGGGAATGTTATCATAGCAAAAGAAGTCCACAGAATGCATAAAAGCCGATGTTCCAATCACAGATCAGCAGATTTCAGTCCATCATGAAAGTTGTACTTTTGATTGCGCTTATCGTTGTGTCGACTTTAGAGCAGTTGTCGTCTCTTTCATCTGCTTTGGAGTACCGCATCATTGGCGGGGAAAAGGTAGCGGAGGGCTTCGCGCCGTATTCAGTATCCATCCAGCCACTAGACAGCTCCATGCACCTTTGCGGAGGCGCCATTATTGCCAGCCGCTGGATAGTCACTGCTTCACATTGCGTCTTCAACTGGCGAGCGGCTGAGATAGTCGTCGTCACCGGTACCAATCAATGGGCCAAACCGGACGCCCGTTACTACGTCGAAAAAGTCGTCACGCACTGCAACTACGATCACCGGGCCACGCACGACGACATCGCCCTATTGCAACTACGAAGTCCGATTGTCTACGACGAGAAAACGCAGCCTGTGGCTCTTTCCTCCGGAGGGATGAAGACAAAGGATGGCGAGGGCGTCACCTTGACTGGTTGGGGCGATACCGAGCGTACATTCGAGCCCAGGGACCAATACAGGATAGAACTGAAATATCTGCCGCGTAGGAAATGCATGCAAATGATGAAAGCGGGCGACCTCGTGGACGTGGGCCAGATCTGCACGTTCACGCGGGTGGGCGAGGGCACGTGCCGCGGCGACTCCGGTGCGCCGTTGGTCAGCGCCGGCGGACGGTTGGTGGGCGTGGTGAACGGAGGGGAGCCCTGCGCCGTCGGATATCCGGACGTGTACGCAAACGTCTTCTTCTACACGGATTGGATTCGTAGCACCATAGGCAATGCTTCTTCGGACTTGTGAAATAGTTGCTTTGAAAATTGATGCACACTCCGATGATTTTCATTTCAACGAGTACAGCTTCACTAACGAGTGAGCCTCGAAGGAGCTCCATCGTCTCTAGAAGATTATCTGGAAAGCTTTTTATAGCGGCCTCTAAATTTTTATTGACGACTTCCTGCAGTCAATAAACAACACTTAATAAAAACTTGCAACGAGCAAACATTTTTTTGATAAACTTTTTAAAAGTCAATTTTTGCTATAAATTCGTTTTTGCAGTTGCGGAAATCATTTTCGTCCGTTCAGCCAGCTGTTTTCGACGGAACTTAAATGTCCGTCGTACTTTGCACTCTGCTTTTTCTCCTCTCAGCCGCGTGCACGGTCGGAGCCAAAGTTTTGCCGCGCCCAACGGAGGAAGAGAGGCTGTATCGCATCATTGGAGGTGTCACAGCAGACAACGACTTTGCGCCTTACCTGGTATCGATACAGAACTCCAACTCCTCCGAGCATGTTTGCGGCGGGGCCATCCTCAGCTACAGCTGGATACTCACTGCTGCACACTGCCTCAAGAACGTAAGGAAGAAGCACACGATCGTCGTTTCGGGTACCAGGCGATGGTCGCAGCCGGGCGCCCGTCACCACGTCAAGAAGGTTTTCAGGCACCCCGATTACGTCGAGGGCGAGTTGCACGACGACGTGGCTCTGCTGCACCTGAAGGGCGACATCATATACAACAAAAAGACCAAACCATTGCGGCTGCCCATCGGAGAGACGAAGGAGAGTGACGGGGAAGTGCAGTTGGCCGGTTGGGGCTCGACTCCAGACGACTTGCAGCCGGACATCAAGCACAAGATCCGATTGAAGTTCGTGGCACGCGAGAACTGCTCAGCGCTGCTGAAGCCGCACAGCCCGCTGTACAGCGGAAACGTCTGCACCTTCACGCGGCGCGGCGAGGGCGCTTGTATTGGCGACTCCGGAGGGCCCATAGTGGCCAAAGGCCGATTGGTTGGGGTCGTCAACTGGGGCGAGCCGTGTGCTCGCGGTTACGCCGACGTCCACGCCAGCGCCTTCTTCTACAAAACCTGGATTCGTGAAACCATGAAGTCGAACTAGGCGGCGCCTAACCGTGGCGTGGATCTCTTGTCAATATCGAATATAGATTCTTAAACTAAAAATTGAATAAATATTGCACAAATCCCAGCTTTGCTCTGAATTGGCTTTCTTTTTTGGGTGCTGAGACGGACCACCAGAGAAGGGGCGAGGGCCTTGAAATACCCGGAAGAGCTCCTCTTTTTATTGCTGCAGTATCGAGTTGTTATCTGCAGATAAAGCCTTTAATCGGGAATCGCGCTCGATAACAACTGCTTTTCATGCAAACTCGGTCCGTGCAAATATAAAAGAATTTCGACTTTCGTAGCTCTAGTAAAATTAGCGACTCCGAGTAGTTCGACATGGAACGCATTGAACCGAATTGTGTCCGGGTGCTGCTGCTGCTTCTCGGATTCCTCTGCTCCGAAGCCAAGCAGACGCCGGGGTCGGGCCAGCGTATAACGGGTCGCATTGTGGGAGGCGAGACGGCGGAGGAAGCCTTCGCGCCGTACCAAGTGTCACTGCAGTGGGCCACGGTAGCCGACGACTTGCCCGCGCACTTCTGCGGCGGCTTCATCATCGGCAAGCGGTTGGTGCTCACCGCAGCGCACTGCGTGTTCGACCTGAAGGTGGACGACTTCTACATTGTCACCGGCACCAACGAGTGGGCGCGCCCGGGCGCCGTCTACTGGACGCATGGCATCGTCGTGCACTGCAACTACGACCCGAACGCTCACTTCAACGACATCGCGCTGCTGCACACGAACGCGACGATTGCCTTCGATGCCAAGACGCACCCTGTGCAGCTGCCCACGGCGCAGAGCAGAGATGGCGACGCGGTGGTCTTCACGGGGTGGGGCGGCCGGGCGAAGAACGAGTCCTCCAACGGCGCGCTGCTGAAGATCAACCTGAGGTACCTCTCCTACGGCGAGTGCAGGCGGCGGTCGCGCAACGACTCCGACCTCGACGTCGGCCACGTGTGCACCCTGACGAGGAGAGGCGAGGGCACGTGCCTCGGCGACTCCGGCGGGCCGCTGGTCAAGGGCGGGCGCGTCGTCGGCATGGCCAACTACGGCAAGCCGTGCGCTCGCGGACATCCCGACGTCTTCGCCAACATCTTCTTCTACATGGACTGGATCCGGACGACGATGAGCTGCTTCCCCAACGACGCCTGAAACAATCCATAGACATAAAAATATTATTAAGTTTAAGTTTTTATTGACCACGGTTTACGTGAAAATTGCCGAAAATCATTTCTGAATCATAAAATATGGAAAGTGTAGAAATTTCTGGCTGCGATCCAAAATGAAGAAGCGGAATTCGCGTAATAATAGAAATAATGGAAATAGTAGAATAATTTAGTCACTTATGCGTCATGCTTGCGAAGTGTGCGGCGTTTGTTTTTTCTGTGGCCGGCTGTAAGTATTGAAAAGTGTCAAAATAAAAGAAAAACCGCAAAATCACGCCTCTTTGTCTGCCTCATTTTTTGAAATTGCAGACGTCGATTTCGATGCGTGGCAAAAATCTCATGAAACATGCGAATAATGGATTAGTAATGAGTATGTCCCGCCCACTTTAACGGAACACCAGAACGGAACTTCGAATCGAATTCCTTCTGAAGCTGATTTCGAAGGAATTCATATCACAAATCGATCTGCAAAACATTCTCCCGGATTTCTGCAGGAGTTTTTCCCCTTTTTGCCCACCGTACGCGTTGCCGGCGGCGACTCGAAGATGATTTTTGGTGTTTCTCGTTGTTGTTCCTTCGCGATGGAAAATCGAGAAACTTTTCAGTTGCGGTGAAAATTGTTGCGTGTGCGGATCGATCGGGGTTCAGTCGCGATTTCCTTCGGTATTAAATCTCGGAAAAGTCGACAAAATTCGTCGAAAAGCTTTTTGCAAGCGTCACATTTGTTAAAATTATTGATATAAAATTGTAAATATAATAAATAAATTCGAAAAATAGGCATAAAATAATGACAAATTCCAATCAACGAAGTGAACGAAATGGAAAAACTATTTTTAAATGACGAAATCTGCTGTTTTTTTTAGATTTAAGAGAAAATATATTTAAATCGTTCTGACGAAGTGAAAAGCCGAAGCATTGGGAAAAGTCCGAACGAATTCCTTTGAGATTTGAGAAAAAAAGCGAGCAAACGAAAGCTGCGCGTGCATAAAAAGTGTCAACGAACGAATCGCCAACAGAGGGAAATTCAACAGGGAATTGAAACTCGTCAACACAACAAAAAACTATATTTAGCGATGGAACAAGAACAAGCAACACAGCGCGGACAGGTTGAGAAGCCGAATCTCAAGATACTTTCTTCTTGAAAAAAATAGTTCAAGGAACAATGAAATATATTTCACATGTTTTACGATTCCTACGCTGAATGGAACAGCGTGCGAACCGGAACAAACATGCGTCAATAACAAACACTGCGTCACGCTGCTAGAACTGCTCTCTTTCTCTCTCGCTTGTTTTTTATTCATGGTTGTTTCTCTAATTCGAATCTGTTCCCGCTGTTCAGAATCTGTTCTGTTCCAGATATTCTCTTGAGGCGCAATTGATTCTAGATTTCGTTACTGGGGTTTCTGTCGTTGTTCTGATTGGGAATTCGCACTTGAAAACGCGTTGGAACGCATTTGAACCGTCCGTCGTCCGTACACGAAGAATGTTTCCGATTGTTTATTTATGTGTTCTGTGACATTTGTCAAATCTGCTTCTTCTGATTTCCTTGTGAATGTTTTCCTCATTTCTTTGCATCCGTGGCAATGAAATGAATTTTAATTGGATGCAACGCGGCAAATCAAAAGCAGAGCCAAATTAATCCTTAAGAATGCAATTAATTTTGATATCAACTGCAAATTGCAATTTATGTGTCGTCAATTGATTGCAGCAACTGAGAAGAAGAAGAAGACGAAGACGTGTAGGAAGAACGAAAACCAATACGAGCGAATTCATCGCGCGATTAAAATTCTCTGCTGAATATTTTTAAATCAGCTGACTCATTCTCGCGGGCGGAACGCTGCGAAGTGGGCCGAAGTTGGTCTGTCGTGCATTTTGCGGTGTTTTACAGTTAATTTAATTCTTCGTCCATCAAGAAATCAACAAATTTAATTCTTAATTCATTGAAAACCTTTTAACTTCATCCTGGCTAAAATGGAAAATATGTTGAGTGGCTTTAACAAATGTCATCAAACATTTTCAGTCATCAACTAAAAATCATTCTACATGAAATTGTATTTTTCTACGTTGGTTCTTTATTTAGAACTGCGATTATTTTTGGTCATGTTTTGCTTTCGTCATGTTTTTGCATTGACAAAGGCTGAACTTTTACTCTTCCTCGTTTCGTTTTATAGCCGAAACCTGGCAGCGGAGTTGCCTTTTATTGCTATCTAGACCTAGAACTGGAAATGGAGCCTCGATCCAGTCCATTGAAGGTGACACTGAAGTCAACAGCACCATAAAAACACGCTACATCGACAGCTGACATCTCTGTTCGCCGAATGAAACGACCGCTAACGAAAAAAGTTACTAACGACGAAAACTCATCGCTTCGGAAGTCACCACAAATCATCTGCGCTTCGGCCGCAGTCGGGTGCCGACGAGCGAACGTGACAAACACAGCCGCACGAGGTAAACGAACGTAAACACGGCGCGCGCGGAGCGATTACAAATGACGTCGTCGAGGACGGGAAAAAATCGCATAAAAGTTTTCCGAAAGAATGCGCCGATTTCAGTCGAGTTGAGAGTCTTTCGCGATCGTTACGTGAATCGAGAATTTGTCTGAAAGTGAAAAAGCATTCCTAAAACGAAGAGCAGCAGAAAAGTGCAAATAGTTTTTCGCGTGTAAATTAAAAGAATCAAACTAAAGTCGAATTCTATTTTGAATACAGTTCGTTGCGTTTCATAAAAGTTTTAATTAAGATTCGGACTTTTCAAGTAGCTGCAAATTTGGATATTTTCCAGGCCCAAAAATGGCTTCCAGAAACGTGAGTTTTAAGTACAAAAAACATGCAAACAAAATTAAAGACTAAATGAAAAAAGGCTGCTTTATTCTGATGCGAAAAACGTAGTTTCGTTTACTCTCCGAATGCGTGTGTGTGTGTGTGGGAGTGTGATGAAACTGCATCGCTGAAGAGAGACCGATGTCCCCCCGATTCCCTGCGACTCCCTCCAAACACTTTACATAAATTTCAAGGTGGATTTTGCCGAAAACGCGATCACCTGTCAATTTGCGTTAGTTTTAAGAGTTGCCAATGTCATTCAATAATAAACAGTGACAGTTTTTCCCTAAGTGTGTGTGTGTTTCTGCCTAAGGATTTTTCCAATATAATTTCAAATTATTTTGATAGAATTGCAAATAGTTTTTCAATGTTTTTTAATGTTATTGATAAACCTCATTTCGCGTTTGTATCCTATTTAAAAATTAAATGCATTGATTAGACGTGAACCTGGATTCGTGACTGCCTTCAATATTCGTCGTTTGCCTCGAAAAGAACATCACAGCGTCGAAATAACTTCGTTTTTAGTCAGTGACACGGAATCAGCTTCGCTGCTGCATCGAAATGACGTCGTAATCAGGTCGTCGCTTCAAATCACAGCAACAACGAATCCTCCCATGAATCCGAGTATCCTTCGATAGCTTCGACTGAGATCCGAATCCGATCCTCATCGCCCCTTTGAAAGAAGAAAGAATTCAGAGTCCAGTTGAATGTGAGTCGCTTCAGTCGCCTCGATTTCGGTTCATACGAAACGCATTCGCTAAACTCTCGGGGCTTCGATTACATTCAAAGGCGACAGCATCATTGTTTTCGAGTCCGTTGCGTCGGCTTTTCAAATAATGCGAAGCTTCGACAGGGTTTCAAGTCACGTTCGAAGCGACAGCCGAACGAAAATCGGCGTTTATCGTTGATCAAATTTAGCAAAACTGCTTAAAACGAGGACGACGCTTTGCGTTTCGTTCACTGGCGCTCGTTTTGATGCTGACTGAGTTACCAAAGGCGAAACACGTGCCAAATATGGTCACAATTCGAAGTCGAGTGCTTATTTCAGAGTCGCGTCGCCCTGAATTTGGAAAGATGAATGATTAAATGTGTGATTTGAACGTTGATTCAGATGCCAAAGGAAACGTTTACACTCGCAGCTCGCACCAAAAGCGAAAGGGAAGAAAAATGGGATTCGCTTTCGGTCTCCATTCAAAATTGGGGAGTCTCGTTCTCTAAACGATCGCCTCTAAACAATCGCAGGCTCTTCTTAACTGGGTTAACAACAAGTAAAAACGGTTTTCTTCCAAGTCAATAGAAGAAGGATTCCTTTGATACGAGTTCATGTTTTGCTTTCGGTTTTTTTGCAGTTGTTGCATCATTCGCTGAGCAGTGGAGAAAAATGTCGATATTTTTAATGTTGTTGTTGTTTTTCATCTGTTCGCTTTTATTTGGAATTGTTTTGAAAACTTGTTCTCCTTAATTTTATATTCGAAATTAGATTATCCAATTTTAATGGAAATGAACTAAGAAATGAATGTGTTAATAAATGAATAAATGATGAACGAAAGATTTTCATGTTAGCGAAATATTTCTCTGGCTGGGAATTTATTTTTCACTTCCAATTAAATTTTGCTATTTTACATTTAATATAAAACTCTTTGGAGAGCACTTTGACATTTATTTGGCTGAAGTCATTTTTATTTAATAGAATTTTATTAAATTCAGCGTATAAATGAATGGGGAAAGGATAATTAGAGAATGAGAACAGCAGGAAACGAAGATTTAGGAAATATTGATTAGAAGCACAGACAAGAAGTCGAAATTTATTGAGCCATTTTAATGGCATTTATAATAACATGAAGTAAGTCCCGGATATAACATAAAAAAGCACAGACAAATAATATTTCATATAAATAATAATAATAATATTATTTGTCTGAGTTAGTAGGTTTTTTGAAAAGAAGCGAAAGGAACGGAAAACTAGAGAAAATTCCATTAAAGAACAACAGAAATGTAAAAGTTAGAAAATAGCAGCGCAAATAAAAAGTAAACGAAATATTGGTTGCATAGTTTCAGGCATTAGTAACAATTTATCATTCTAAGCAGAAAATAGTGCGCAATTTTAGGCTCTCCATAAGTAGGAGGATGTTAAAAGAAAAGAAATTCATCAACCACGATTCGTTTTCGAAAAATATGTGTTTATTGCGGTTGTTTTTACAAATTATTTTAAGAAAAAGCAAAATTCTACGAAGCAGACAGAAAACAAGAATCACGCTTAACCACATCGAAACAACCCAACGAAACCATTTTCAGTAGTGCGCCTCCGGCCGTGATTTTGAACTCGTCTAATCAAAGCACGATCAAAACAAGAACAAGACCATCTCTGCGAACAGAATTTCAAGCAACGAAACATTACAACACAATCAAAGAAACCACAAAAGCAAAGAAGAGCGAAAACCTGTTGCTGTCATCAGCAGCAGAGCAGAAGCGAGAGAGATGCGCTTGAAGCTGATCACGGCGCTCGACTAATCTGCTTCCGTCTCCCTCGCGCCTTCTTTGGAGAGAGAACTCAACTATTCAAAGTTAACAGTTGTTTGCAAGCTGAAAAGTGCTGCAATGCGTAGAAAAAGAAGCAACTGCAGCAAAGAAATAAATTTTTGGCGTCGGGAATTTTTTCGCAAATCAACGGTGTTTAAATTACACTGTGCGAAAAAATAGAAGGCAGAAAGCTTCATTGTTCAAAACAAAAGATTTTTTCAGATTCAGTAAACAGATCACTCAGAAAAATACGTAGTTGCTAGGATTAAATAAAATGAAAAATGTGAAAGAAATCCATAAAATAAAAACTAAAATATTAGGGTTAAACGATTTAAGTAACTTTTTTTCTGCGTTGAATTATTCAGTAACTTTATTATTATTAAATGTACCACATTTTAGTCCATTTTCTTCAATCTTTTTTAAGACTTAGAGTCATGATCCATTACAAAAGAAAATACAGTGAATAAATCTAATTATATCAATACTAACAAACTAACGAGCCATTAATAAAATAGCGATTAACCTTCAGTCTAGAACAAGAGGCAGAGAAGAGTGGCAGTTGGCATTTAATCATTGATGACTGATCAATCGATTGTGTTACTCATGCATTCGGTTGCAATTCGCTTTCGGCGATATCGCATGAGATTTAAAATAGCTTCTACTCACTTTGTTCGCAGTGTAAACAGGTTTGTCACACACCCAAAATAACAACGCAATAACAAAAACATAAGGGAGAAAAAGCGCTCGGGACGAAACGAACCAGAAACAACAACAACATCGAATCAACGTAGAAGTGATCAACGTCATCGTCGGCTTCGCGAACGAAGACCGATCTTTGCAGCGAGTGCGAAAGAGCAACGAACAGCAGAAGCAAATGTTCGGAGAGCGCCGTGGTCGTGGTGGTGGGCAAAAGACCGGCTACGTCATGCCTGGTGGAGTTTCACCGGTTGGAGCAACGGCGACGGCGATAGCGACCGCAGCGAAGCCAGTTAATTTCTCCCGAATCAGAGAAACGAACTCAGTTGAAGGAGGACCGCGTGCGCATACGGATGTAACGGAATACGACGCAGAAGAACTAACTGAAGCCCAGCAACGCCAAAACAGTCAGAAAAAGAAATCGACTGCGATTTCAAGTGTGAATCTGAATTCCAGTCAGAGTCAGAAACAAATAAAGTGTCCAATCGGCCGGCTATCGGCAAATAGTTCGCGAATACGCGATTCCAATTACGACACGAGCGATTTACGACAGCGAGAAAGTCACGTATCAGGTTTTGTGAATTCTGTCGCGAGTGTAGATCGTAGATTCGCAAATCCTGAACAGAATCAATTTCAAAACTCTGCGACAAGAAATCAAAATAGAAATCGCAATTGCAATACTCGAAATAACGGTTCTGTGGTTGCCGACTACTCGTCTCAGTTGCATACGACTGCAGGATTTTATAACAACAGCAAACCAACCAACTACAATTCCAATCAGAAGGTGTGTAAATAGAAGCAATTCCTGTATGATTTTCGTTTCTAAGTATTTTTTTATTGCGTGTCAGAAGTCGACTGAGTTGAGTTGAGTGTGTGAAAAGATTTTATTCAAGCTAAAAGAATTTCTAGATGTAAGTGCGATTAATTTAAGGGAAGTTCGGAAATAAACAAGAAGCAACAAAGGAAATTGGCTTGAAAGGTAACAAGAAGCACGCAAAATAAATTAACATGAATTTTTCTATGCGTCGGATGTGTGTGTGCGTCGAGTGTGGAGTGTGTGACGCGTCGAAAGGGCGGCCGCTTGACGAGACGAAGCGCGCTCCGTCATTCGTGCCTTTCTTTCCGCTCTCTTTTTGGGATGTGACCGCGAATGTGGCACTTGTGACCGTGTTTGTTTTGTGTGTTGCTGAGGAGCCGTAGTAATTCACTAAATGCATTTGCAGCCAGCCGACTTCTACCAGGGCGAGGAGAGCTTCGAGGACGACATGGAGGCCGAACGCGATCTCGCCGAGGACGCGCAGTGGAAGAAGATCCAGCAGAACACCTTCACGCGCTGGGCCAACGAGCACCTGAAGACGATCGAGCGCTCCATCGGCAGCCTGGAGACCGACCTCGCCGACGGCCTGCGCCTGATCGCGCTCATCGAGGTGCTGGCGCAGAAGCGGCTGCCGAAGCACAACAAACGGCCGACATTCCGCAGCCAGAAGCTGGAGAACGTGTCCGTGGCGCTGAAGTTCCTCGAGGACGAGGGCATCAAAATCGTCAACATCGGTAAGTTTAAAGATGCCGCTGCTCCTTGTTTCCGTCTCCTTCCCACTGCAACGACGCGAAGAATTTTTCGCAATACGATCAGAAATGTCATCATGACGACATCGAAAGCTTTATTCATTGATTAGCCTCGTTTAGACCTTTTATATAAAAAATGTGATCTAGAAAAGTTTCGAGTCTTCGAGGCCGAGTTGCAGCTGGGCGTCATTAACACGCGCTCCGCATGCAAAAGCAGAGACGACCGCCGACGAGGCGACGAAAAGAGAAGCGCAGCAACATCGGCTCTCCCCGACCTTCGCTCTGTCCGTCTGCTGCGTCATGCATTCCGCCAACTTCGGCTTTGAGCTCACGAAATGATGTCATTGCTGCTTCGTTTTCCCCATTTTTACTTTCATTTGCATTTTGAGCTGTTTTTTATTTCGTTTTTTAATATTTCCTTAATAATAATTATTTTTTGTTTGTTTTATCGAAAGCCCAACGATTCAACTATTGTTAATCGCTGACCGATTTCTTATTAGAATTGCGAGTTGCGAGTTACCCAGCTGAACGCAGATGACGCGAGCAGCAACGTTCACACTTCAACGCCTGCTTTTGTCGCCTTCGACTCGGCGACAATTGCATTTCTCACTTCGAGCTGAGGCACGAGGCCAAAGATTAGATATTCCGCCGTCGATAAGGATAAAATCCATAAATAAAGAGAGATCATTGAAAAGGTTCGATCTTTATTCCATTAATAGCTAAAAATAAAGTCTGAAGTGTAGAAAAAGCAGAGAAGAAGAAGGATCTCGAGTCTTCCACTTACTTTTTAATTATTTTTATCTATTTTTAATCCTTGAAAATCGCTTCTTTTCATAAAATTCCAATTAAATGAAATCGCTTCTTGAAGTTTTTCTGTCACACTTTTGTTTACAGATCTGTTTTTGCGCTTGTTTATTCAACTTTTAATTCGACAACTCGAAATAAACATCGGAAAGAAGTCGTTTTACGCTTGTTTTCGTCTTCGTAAAAGTGGAATTGGGCAACGATTCCCTCAGCTGTACATTTCACGTCAACATGTTTTCATTAACTCTTTAATTCAAGTGTTTTAACTCTTTGCAAACATGATTTAGTCGAGTTATTTCCAAAAATGACTTCATTTTCAGTTGTCCAGAATTAATTGTAGGCTCATTCTAATGTTTACTGCTTGTTCCCAGACCGAAACAGAAGATTTTTCCTAATTGGAATCCTTAAAATTGATGATGCTTCAAACAAAGATTCAAACATTTCTTCCGCCGAATTCAAGTCGATCGAAGTTTGTGCTAAAAGTTAATAAATAAATGCGATTAATTATAACAAATTCACGGGAAATAAGAAGCTTCTTCACAAGAAAACCAACACAATTGCAATGTATTATTTTGTGGTTAATGTTTTGCAATTAAATCATCAAAAGCAACGTGTTGTTTGTTCAACCATTCGATTGCAAAGGCCCATAAAATGGAGCTTCCATCGACTGTTGCCGATAGATTTGCATTCGCAATGGAAAAACCCACTCACGCTCCTTTTTTCCGTCGTTAGTCACGTCTTCGTCATGAATAAATGCGTTCGCTTGGCAACGCGTTAAGAAGAAGCGGCGAAAAGGAATGCAGCTTGGCGAATATCGCGTCCGAATGAGCGACGAAAAGCAGACGCATGCGACAGACGGATGCAGGCAGGAATTTCGACGTGCGGCGTCCGTGACATTTAATTAAACTCCGCTTTATGACATTCTAATTCGGCGACGTGAACTTATTCAGCCTCATTCCGAGAACGACGTCAGCCCCTCACGCCTCCTAGTGGCTTCTTTCGAGCGCTGACGGATCCTCTGACTGATCCTCTGACTGCTTGTCCGTTCTTCGTGATCTTTTCTCGCCTGAGTAGGAAATTCTTCCGGATGCAGCTATGGTAACTCGGCTAAACCCATCATCCGCAAATCGCAGGTTTCTCTGGCGGCTCCTCGGCTCCACTCCGCTTTCGAAATGTGCCACACTCTGTGGCAGCTCTCGTTTGAACTCGGCTCGCGTCGTTCTGTCGTGCTTTGTTTCGAGATTTATCGCCGTGTCTACGATCTTCCGATTGGAACGTCTTCTCCAATTGGTCTACATATCGCCCGATGGAGAAGTGCGCGCAGGGGCAGCGGCTGCGGCTGGCGACGACTGTCGTGTGCGTCCATTTAAATTGTCATCCGCGCGACGAGTTAATGAAGAAGCTGACTTCTGATTCCTTTCGCAGCCGACGACGAACACGAAAGGCGTTTCTTCAGCACTCAGCTTTTCTTTGTTTGGACCACTTTTCCAACGTCGCTCGGCTGCTTTCTTTCTGTGTGCTGAATCCGTTGACCTTGATCTAAATATCGGCAGCTTTTTGTATCGGCGATTTTGTTATTCGTTCTCTTTACACGAGTTGCTTTAAAGTGGCTCCAAAACAACTTTAAATACAAAAATATTAATTAAATTGGACCCATAAGCAACAAACCGAAAAGTGAAGCTCTAAATTCAATCATTTGCAGCCGCAGTTGGACCGATTTGTCCATTGTTCTGATCAGAAGCACACTTCTACTCATCGCTTTCAATTCTAGCAGTTTTCGTGACTTCCAACCCGCATAATTAAGCGCCTAGCGACGAAATACAGCGCAAGTGGTCCAATAATAAAATTGAGACTGATTAAACACTAAACTACACATGGAAGTGACCACTTTTCTAATTGGAAAACAGCCCATCAAGATTCGAATAAGTATTTTTTTTGTGTTTAATCTTTCCAAACTTTAAAAATTCAATAGAATTTCTCCCTTATTCTCTAGTCAAACATCACGAAATCCCGAGTTGGAAACATTCTCAATTATTGAAGGTTTTTAAAGCTTTCTTTTATCGCTCGAAATCGCCTGAAACTCGGTCCCAGCAAAAAAACAAGACTCGTTTTTATATTTTCATTGCGATGTTTCTCCAAAGTTTTTTTATTATTTTTAATGTTGTTATTTTTATGGTTGTTTTTCAATGTTTTTTAATTCTAATTGAAGGTTTTCTGATAAAATGTGGCTTTTTGTAATCAGTAGAACTTTAAATAAAAATTGTTGTTGTTGTTGTTTCGTGTTTGAATAAAAAACTTGTCTTGAAAAGTTGAATATTTCCTTGGAAAAGTAAATTCTTTAATCTAATTTGATGAATGAATGGATTTTAATATTTTTCTGTGTGCACGTGATTCACGCTGAAATTATTTGTCGCTGTTCGCAGAATTCTATTGAATGTCGCAGTCACTAACTGATTAATATTCCAATTGGAATTGCTAGATCTGCGAGAGAAAGACGACGTCATCGTCACTGAGTTATTTTTATCCTACACTCGCGGGTCTAAGCTTCGGCCAATCCTCGTGTCTGCGTCGTTTTTTAGATTTTAGAAGCCATCGTTTTTATCAACGGACGCGGCTTTCGAGAAGATTTCGAATTTATCGATCTATCGACGCTCGCTAAACTGCTTGGACCTTCTCTGAAGTGGAATGGGCGTGGCTGTTGAACCGAGAAGAAGGTTGCCGCTCTTCGGACTTGATTTAGGTTTAATTTTAACAGCGACTTTCGGCGGTGATGTCATTTTCGTCGTAATCCCAAACAATTGCAGCCATGGACGAGTACAACGACGTCGACTAACGTCAGCAGCGACGCTATTGAGCGCTGTCGCAGATAATGGGGAATATTTGAATGGGGCGCCGAGACGCAGACATCGGCGTAGTTAAACATCAGTCGGCCGCAAATTAAATTGAGTAACGAATGGAAGACGACCACAACAAAGCAACGAAGATCCACGTACGTACGAAATGTGGAGAAGGCGCAACAAAAGACGCGCCCCGCGACCCGCTTTCGAGATCATCGTCAATTTTCAGTTCTCAAATGAATGAAACCGGTGTCAGTGAAGCGGCAGGATGAAGGGGACGGAGGAAAGCCGCGCTTTTAATGCTTTCAGTCGACGTCCAATAAAACAGCAGCAATTACAAAAATCTCTTCTTCATCCTTTAACAACTCCATCATCAGCTCGGGCTACAAACGATGATGAAGCTAACAAATTATAAATACGATGCTTTAATCGACGCGGTCCGCAGTAGAAAGAATCTTGATCTGTACGGATTTTTATTGTTCCTTTTACGATTGAGGAACTGTTATTCAAGCGGCCGCTGTTTGGCCTCTGCTGCGAAATGACTGCTCATCGATGACCACCGAAAGACGGACTTTCAAAGCAGATCTCGGTCGGATTTTGCCCCTTGTCCTGCTTCCCGTGACGCACGAATCGCATTCACCTCGTTTCAAGTCGCTCAAACTTCCAGCGAAATTCCGAAAAGAATTCTGAACTGCGATTGATCACTTCTGAAATTAAATTGACATTTTCTGAACAACAATCGTAAAAAGGCGAGGAATTGCGCTTTCGAACTGGGCAGAATTAAAATCTCCGATTAGAAAATCTCCGGTTACTCGTGGGAATAGTGAGAAGTTAGGCACACGAATAGCAACGTCTGCTCTCCATTCTTTGTTACTCTGAGAGCATTTTTCTTCACAAGCTGCTCGATTGTTAACTCGAGTGCAGAGTTTAAAAGTAATAAGAGTTATTTTTATAACTGACGACAGTTGATTTCTAATCAGAAGCAACACATTGAAAATATTGTATTGATTCCATTTATTTCATTAATCATGTCGCGTTTCTTGTTGTTGTTTTTCCAAGACAACATTTTTGATAAGCGCGAATTTATTTATTTAGACCATCAATTGTTGAGTAATGCTTCTTTGTTGTTGTTGCTTATTTCGTGACTGACTTCTGTCGTAATCGCGTCTGCATCGCGTCCTCCTCATTTTTAATTCTCAGCGTCTCTTCTTCCTTCGTCTTTAATTTATGCCAACTCATTAAATATTAAACGGGCAGCTTTTTCCTTCGCAATTCTTCCAGAATTTCTCAATTATTTCCCAAGTGAATGAATTAAAAGTTAATGAATTAATTTTTAGCCTCGTTCTTCCCCCTTCCACTTGCCTCGGCGTCCTTCTGAACGCTCCACTGACTTTTTCTCACATTTCATTGTCCAAAATAAGCGAATCTTCACCTTGAATTAAATGGAAGTTGGCGATACTCCTTCGTTAATTGAACAGAAGTTGAAATTCAAAGTTGCGATCAGCAAATTACAGCTCAAGGCGTTTCCAGGTTGACCTGAAAATTCGAGATGTGGACCGAGCTGAGATTTCGGCTTCTGCTGAGCGTCTGCTTGTTACCGATTTCGATCATTCGCATCGGTCACTTTTAAACTCGATTCCGCACAATCAACAATCATCCATTTTCCTCCAGTTTCCTATAGCTACAACAACAACAACAACCACGTTAACCAAATTGGTACGAAGCCGTTAAAACGCACTCAAATCTGCAAACTTTTCCATAGAAAGGAAAGCAAGAAGAAGCAGGCGAAGACGAAGAAATTGAAGCTCCCAGAAGACAAAAGCAAATAATTTTTGCTGTTATAGAAAAGACTTGAAACAACTTCAACGCGTCTGCGAATCGTTTCCATAAGAGTTTGATTTAATGACTGCTCATCTCTACTTCAGCGATCAAACACGAATTAAAAGCTTCTTTAGACTCCGCCGAAGATGCTAAGCTAATTAATGAGGGCGATTTATGGCTCAGAGTGCGGATCGTTAAACGGCGCAGCGGTTGATGAACCATTGCAAGAGATCAGCAACGCAACCAGCAACAAAAGAAAAGTCATCATCATCATCATCATCATCATCATCGTCGATATCGCCTTCAAGCGTACATTTCGAGCAGAGTTGGGAAGAAAGTGCGCAACTTTGCAGTCGAATTTGACCTGAATTCGCGCGGAAAGACTTGTTTTCGAACGCGTGCCTTTTTCGAGCGTCGTTTATCGCCACTGAAATCGCGGTTTCCACCAGAAACCGGTGAAAAGCCCCGCCGAGAGTTACGATTACAGAAACACATTAAAAGCAATGACAATTGATTAACAAATCAGCTGCGAAACTAATCGAAACAATCGAAGCAAAATCGATGTTGATGAAGTTGAAAATTGCAATTTATTCCTTGTAGAAATGGGGATTTCTTTCCGTGAAACTCAAAAATTCCTCTTATTATGGGTTGAATTCTGAGACTAGAAAGATTAGCGATGATCAGGCCCCATTAAATGCATTTAAATGTTAACGAAATATTCGCTGAGTCTCTTTTAGATATATAAAAAGCATTCAATTCAAATTCAACGGCGTTTTCTTTCGAATATGAATAACAAACTACTATACAGTCCACTGTACAGAATCCTATACATCCCACCGACGCTGAACTTGACCGAACGCAGCTCCTTAACGACGCAAACATAGAAAATACTCATTTTTTTGCACACAGACTCCTGCCCGTTGCCCGCTTGCAGGCGTGGAGAAACCACCTTGATCGCTGATTACCGTTGATGGCCGCGGATGCCGATTATGGTTAGCTGTAAAGCGGTTTAATCCGCGGCCGAGGAGAGATTTCTGCGAGATATTTTTACGATCGTCCGCAATCGCAGTTATTGCAGCGATAAACTTCTAACGAGACGAGCGCGCTAATCGCAGAAACACAACATTTCTCGCGTTTAACGGTTGCATTCAAATGCAATTTAGTCACACCTCCCGTCGTTCTACTAACTGCTTGATCACTCCTCTCCGCTCTCCGCTCTCCTCCGCAGACTCGTCGGACATCGTCGACTGCAAGCTGAAGCTGATCCTCGGCCTGATATGGACGCTCATCTTGCACTACTCCATCTCGATGCCGATGTGGGACGGCGAGGACGACGCCCAAATAAACGGCTCCGGCCCGACACCCAAGCAGAGGTGAGTAATCAGCAACCCTTCGTCTATTTGCTTTGACGATCGTTCTTCTGCTCAGGTTGCTCAACTGGATCCACGGCAAGCTGCCCGAGCTCCCCATCAACAACTTCACCAACGACTGGACCTCTGGCAGGGCGGTCGGAGCTCTGGTCGACGCCGTGGCGCCCGGCCTGTGTCCCGATTGGGACATGTGGGACTCGAAGGACGCCGTGCAGAACGCTTCCGAGGCGATGGGGCTGGCCGACGACTGGCTCAACGTGCGCCAGCTGATCAAGCCGGAGGAGCTGGTGAACCCCAACGTCGACGAGCAGTCCATGATGACCTACCTCTCGCAGTACCCGAACGCCAAGCTGAAGCAGGGTGCCCCGCTGCGGCCCAAGACCAACCCAAGCAGGTGAGTCGACGCCCAGTTGGGCGGGGATTCGGCGAGGAACTACCGAATTCTGTTTAATTGGCTTCGTGAGCCGATCCTGATGCAAATGCTTCAATTGGAATTTCGGCTTTTGTAACCTTTTCAAGCCATAATTAAGCCAATATTCCATCGAATTGTGACTTGTTTTTAATTCCAATCTCTCTCTTTCTCCTCTCTTTCTTCTTTACCAACGATGTGTTTTTACTGTTATTCTGTTTATTTTATTAACTTTTTTTGGATACTCCCATTATTTTCGTACCCGAAAACCTCAGCGTACCTCCGCCGCGGTAAGTGCGCTACGTTCTTCTCTTCTCTTCGCTCCTCTCTCTAATCGCTGCAATTAATATTAGCGTTTATAATGCTGCTGGGTGTTTCACAGCCCGGTTTTTCTAGTTTTGCGCTTTCGCTTAATATTTGAAGATTTGTTGTTAAGTACGTGAAATAAAATATAATTGCTTGGCTTTTCAACTGCTGGGAGATTTCCTGACTGTACCGTTAGCTGTTGGTTTAAATTAAAATTCCAATTTGTTCAAAATTTCTTGATACGAAAATCCATGTAAAAATTTTTCAATTTGATAAACATTTGAGCAAAGGCATTATTACTTTGCAAATAAATTAATTTAATAAAATAAATTTTAACATTTATTATTCTTTTATTAACATATAATTTCAATAATTTAATTAACAACTGTAAAGAATATTGTACTATAATTAAATCAATTTGTTAAAACAGAAATACTCCCGTATCAAAACTCGATCATATGTTTATGTTTGATTCTTTGTCTATAGTTAAATTCATTGCGTCTTTATTCATTTAAAGAATTGAATTATTTCTAATTTATAGCAATGAAGTTTTATTATTTCATTAAGCAAGTTAAATTGCTTTATTAGATAGACATATATTGAAATATATTTCCCAATATTAAAAATGTGTCAAATGAATGTTATAAAAGCTTTTGCATGTAGCTGCCATGTTAAGCATGAAAGCAGAAAGCTTATCATTGCGAGCTTTTTTTCTTGGTAGAAAAATAGATGCTTTTAATAGTCGCAAATCTGTTTGTGTTTCACACTTGTTGTAACTCTTCGTACATCACATCACTTAACACATAAATTTACTTTTAATGCTGATTCTCGTCCGTACAGGGTGCGCGCTTATGGCCCCGGAATCGAGCCCATCGGACCCGTTGTCGGTGCTCCCGCCAACTTCACCGTCGAGACATTCTCCGCTGGAAAAGGTATAAATGACTCTTCGGAGGATATAACAAAACTATATTGCAATGCCTCCGCTTCTTTCAATCAGGTGTGGTCGATGTCGACATCATTCCACCGTCTGGAAAACCGGAGAAAGCCGACGTGCGCTTCAACAACGACAAGAATCTCACCTACTCCATCGCTTATATACCGAAAATGGAGGGAGAGCACAAAGTGGTCGTCAAGTATTCCGGCCGCGATATTCCCAAGAGCCCCTTCGCCGTAAAAGTCGAGGGACACGCCGGCGATGCTTCCAAGGTTAAGGTTACCGGTCCCGGCATACAGCCAACGGGCGTGACAGTTAATAAGTCTACCTTCTTCGATATCCTTAGCAAGGGTGCTGGTCGCGGGGTTCCCGAAGTCATCATCATCGACCCCGCTAACCACAAAACCTCCGTGGCTGCGAAAGTGCGTCAGCTCGAGGAGGACGTCTGGCGCTGTGAGTACCTAACGTCCATGCAGGGACTGCACTCGGTAAACGTATTCTACGCCGGCTCACCGATCCCGAACAGTCCTTTCCCTGTGAAGGTGGCACCGCTTTACGATGCCCGCAAAGTTCGGGCCTCGGGGCGTGGCTTGCAAGCGACAGGTGTGCGCGCAGGCGACGATGCTGACTTTAAGATTTACACTGATGGCGCCGGCGAGGGAATCCCCGAAGTTCGCGTAATTGGGCCCGGCGGGTCCAACCAGAACGTTGCCATGACTAAAACCGACGGCTCTACGTATGAGGCCCATTACTTCCCCACAAAAGAAGGCCGCTACGTTGTTATGGTAACATTCGGTGGCCAGGAGATACCCAAGTCGCCGTTTGAGGTAAAGGTGGGCCCAAAGAAGGAGTCCTCGATTGTCGCATATGGTCCGGGTTTGACTGGTGGTGTAATCGGCTACCCAGCGGCCTTTGTCGTCGAAACCAATGGCGAGACTGGAGCCCTCGGATTCACCGTGGCCGGACCCTCGCAGGCCGAGATTGAATGCCACGACAACGGCGATGGCTCGGCGTTGGTCAAGTATCACCCGACGGCCGTGGGCGAGTACGCGGTGCACATTCTATGCGACAACGAAGACATACCGAAGTCGCCATTTATTGCGCAAATTCTGCCCCGCACAGATTTCCACCCCGAAATGGTGAAATCGTTTGGGCCCGGCTTGGAAAAGAACGGAGTGACGATTGGAGAGGCCGCCAGTTTCACTGTGGATACGAGTAAAGCGGGCGCAGCTCCGTTAGAAGTTAAAGTGCAGGACGCGTACGCGGTTTCGGTGCCAGTTGACATCAAGAAGAATCCGGATGGAACCAAAAAGTGCACATACACTCCCCTCACCGGAGTTCCTCACACTGTTGAAGGTATGTTGCGGCTTAGCAAGAATTCTGAAGCCTTCATTCTTACTCCTTTCTGTGATTTTCAGTGAACTACGGTTGTGTTGCTACTCCGAACTCGCCGCATCGTGTTTATGTCGGCGTGCCAGTCGACGCCACGAAAGTGCAATCTTTCGGGCCCTGGCTGCAACCTGGCGTGCGCCCCAACGTAGCTACTCACTTCAACGTGGATGCCCGAGACGCTGGCGATGCCGAGCTCAAAGTCAAGGTCCTTCATGAGGACACGAAGACGGAAGTTCCTTGCCGCATCATCGACAACGAAGACAACACTTACTCTGTGGAAGTTATCCCACCAGCGAAGGGAGCCTACACCACCACCATGACCTACGGAGGTCAACGGGTACCTCTAGGCCAGAAGGTCGTGGTCGAACAGAGCATCGATGTTTCCAAAATCAAGGTTGACGGACTCGAACCAAGTAAGTACGACTTATTATCAGTTCTCTCCGTACGCCCATTTGATTTCTTCCGGCTCCTATGGACCCATTGTATTGGGCGATTATTTAAAACCATACATAGCAACAATCAAACAATACAAGGTTATCATCTAAGTCCCAACAATTTCGTTACAAACTCATTCACGTACAAGCTGCACCATTGAACAGTCTCCAGCAGTTCCGGATCATCACGAACGGCCTGCCGAAGGCGGATCTGGCAGTGACGATAACCAGTCCCTCCGGCAGCCGGATCAGAGCACATGTAATACCCACTGCAGAAGGTTTTCTTGTCAACTTCACGCCGACACAACTCGGCGAATATCTGCTGAGCATCTGTTTTGGTGGCACGCCCATCACCCCGCGTCCCTTCCGACTGCAGTGCCTCACGGGCAGCGATTCCAGGAAAGTGCATGCTTTCGGCCCGGGTTTGGAACGCGGAGTAGTCGGGCAACCGGCCGAGTTCATGATAGACACACGCGGTGCCGGTCAAGGCGGCCTGGGCGTCACAGTGGAAGGTCCATGTGAAGCGGCCATCAACTGCCGGGACAACGGCGACGGCACTTGCAACGTGGCCTACTTGCCCACGGAGGCCGGTGACTACACGGTAAACATCACCTTCAACGACAGCCACATCAACGGGTCACCATTCCAGGCCGTGATCGTGCCGCTGCCCAATTTGAGCAAGATACGAGTCAGCGGCATCGGGATACAGCCGCACGGTAGGCTATATGTGGCCCTGTTTCGCCGTTGTTGCCGTCGCTAAACAAGCTGACACGATTCCTGCCCAGACCTTCCTCAACACTCTGCACTAAGCGTTGGGTGTTGCGGTCGCAATAATCAGCATGACGCCTTCTCTTCAGTTTTCCCCAGAACATAACCCGGAACGAGACTGATTGCGCAAAACTGCTGAACTAATATTTTCGGATCCAGATACCGAAGTTGTTTTTTTCGTTCTGCTCGCTTAACTCTTAATTAAGCTACACTAATCATTCAAGCATGAGCAAGTGTTCAATGTCCCTGAGCTGATGAGGAACTTTTGTAATATCCAGCATTTTGAGCAAAAAGAGGGAATGAAAGGGAAGAATTCATTGATTTCTATTCTGCTGTGTCCTCTTCTTCTGCATATCAACAACAAGGCTTCCTCATGAGCTCGCAGGACTTTTTTATCCATTTTACACTAATCATTTTTGTTGTTGCCTTTGGAATGTTCTGTAATCATTCTATTAATCATCCCGCTCTAACTCCATTTCACCATTTCGTCATCGTAGGCGTCATCATGAATGCGCCCACAGATTTCACCGTCGACATGAGCAAAGTGGGCAGCGATATCGACACGAAAAAACTCTCCTGTTCCATCTTCGATCCCAAGGGCAACGTGCTGCCAAGCAAAATAGTTGCTGCTGGTTCCACTGACGACATCTTCCGCATCATGTACACGCCTTTCGAAGCCGGTCGCCACACGATCGAGCTGATGTACGACAACGTGCCTGTGCCTGGTTCTCCGTTTGTGGTGAATGTAAAAAGCGGTTGTGATCCGTCCCGCTGCAAGGCGTACGGCCCCGGCTTGGAGAAAGGCCTGATCAACCAGAAGAACAAGTTCACTGTGGAAACACGAGGTGCTGGCAACGGCGGCCTCTCGCTCGCCATTGAGGGTCCTTCGGAGGCCAAGTTGACCTGCACCGACAACCGCGACGGCAGCTGCGATGTCGACTACTTGGCCAGTGATCCGGGCGAGTACGACATCACGATTCGCTTCGCGGACAAACACATCCCCGGTTCGCCGTTCCGTGTTCTGGTGGAGGAGACTGTAGACCCCAGCAAGGTCAAGGTTTACGGGAGCGGCATCGAACACGGCGAGGTTAGGGAAGCCGTGCCGACGTCTTTCAACGTTGACGTTGGTGAGGCGGGTCCCGGACGCATAACCGTGAAGCTGACCAACTCCGAAGGCATCCCGGTCGACAATTTGCGTGTGGAAGACAAGGGCGAAGGCATATATACAGTCCATTACGTACCGCCCAAACAGGGCTCGGTGCTCACATGCTCCGTGAAGTTCGCAGACGAAGAAGTCCCATGCAGGTAAGCTGCCAAATGTCTGACCTATTTTAGTTGTACACTGAGGATGTCTGTTGCTAGTCCCTTCGTCATGACCGTCTTCCCGAAATCCGAGCCAAACAATGTGAAGATCAAGGGCGTCAACGAGAAGAAGAAGACGCCAGCTTCACTGCCGGCCGAGTTCGAGATCGACACTAAGAAGGCCGGCCAGGCTGATATCAACGTGGCCATCAAGAGTCCGAAGGGGAAGCCGCTGGTGCCACGCTTGGAGGAGGTCGGAAGCGGCACCTATGTCGTGTCCTTTGTGCCCGATGAGTGCGGCACCTACCACGTAAGCATCAAGTACGGAGACAAGGAGATCGACGGGTCGCCCTTCAAATTGGAGGCATTCGCCACCGGAGAGGCGAAGAAATGCAAGCTGGTCGAAGAGGCGCCCAAAATACAACCGTCGGGAAGCAAGAGTCACCTGACAGTCGATGCGCGGGAAGCCGGCGATGGGGCGGTGACCTGTAAAGTGACCTCCAAGAAAGGCAGGTGAGTAGCCGAGAGAGGAACAGCTGCGAGGGGCTGAAACAATTTATGTTGTTAAAACCAATTTGAAATTGCAGCGAAATAGTGGACATCGACGTGATTGAGAAGGACGGCTTTTTCGACATCTTCTACGCTCTGAACGACCCCGGCGACTACGACATCAACGTCAAGTTCGGCGGCAAGGATATTCCGAAGGGCAGCTTCTCGATTAAGGTAGATTAATTGGCCAATCGCAATCGTTTCTTTAACCAAATCAAGGCGCCCGAGTAGCGAGCACCGAAACATTGACAAAATAAGCAATTACAGTAATAATTAAGCTTGATTTAAATATAAAATATTTCATTTCTACATTCGATACATGATGCAAAACCAAAAAAGCAATATAATTATTGGTCCAAAATTCTTTTAAAATGAAATGACAACAAAGAATACACGCAAACAGCAAAAGAGTAAACAGTCATTTTTAATAGTTTTTTCCTATTGATCATTTAATTATTTTTCATTATATTAATTATCCAATAAAATCTAAATAATAAAGTAGACATTTTCAATTATGTATTAAATAATTTAAAAGAAGTCGACAGAGAAGAGAAATAAAATTGGAAAAAACAGAAACAAAAACAACAATATTTTCATTCGGCATGCATAAGAAACTATTTTTGCTTTGTAAACGCGTGCTTTTGAATTAACTTTTATTTTAAATGCCTTTAATTTTGCTTCATTGACACTTTAACATTGATTCGAAATGCTTTCTATTGCTTTTTTACAGCTCTATTGTTATTATTTTGATATTTTTTTGTTGCAGTTGTTTGTGTGTGTTTATTATTTCCTATTTTTTTATTCACAATGCAATTTTACACTTGAATTTAGACTTTGATTAAATTAAGCTTAATTAAAAAATTGCTTATGAAAATTAACAAAGAAAAAAACTGGTTGCAACTTCATTTTAATGCATCCTGTTTTCGTGTTTTGCACTTCGTCGGCCGACAGCTTGACAAACTTATTCGGCAATTATTTGCTTTAGATAGAAGCTATTAGCTTTTGTATTGCCAACGATGCCAACTGCACTGCGCTCAACTTAATCGCCAAAGCAGCTTCCAACTTTGACTTTTGTAGTGAATTTCGGCGTAGGTTGTAATTGATATGATTTCAAAGAGGAAATCATATGTGAAATAAATACTTAACAATTAAAAATATCATAGACTAACAACTGAAGAAATAATTTAATATGAATACGTTAAAACTTTAAATAACTGTAATAAAGTTTAATAAAGAAATTAAATCTAAATTAAATTTAATTAAAGAAATCAAAGAATATCACCAATTCAATGAAAACCACATTTTAAAGATTAGAAATTAATGTAAAAAATTATTCACCATAAAAAATAGCATAAAATAAATTGAATAGAAGAAAACGTAATGAATGTAATTTAAATTGAATTTAAACCACTAAAATTAAGCGTCAATATAAATTACAAAATAAACGCAGTCACGATTAAAATTAAGAAATCAAATGCCAATTAATATTTAAAAAATTAATAATCGTAATCGAATTTTAAATTACAATTAAATTACTGTTATCAGTTATAACAGTGAAGGATCTAAGAAAAGTTTCAAATTCGCTATCTTACGTATTCACATTCATCTTTTATCTATGTTTATTTTTGAAATATTTTCATAACCCTTTGGGGTTTTTATTGTTCCCAAAACAAAAACATTCCTCATCTTAAATTTTCTGAATAGTCGAATTGGCGTCAATTTTCTTTGGCTATTGTTTTTTGACGTCTTCCAAGTCGACAGTTGACATGCTCGAGTGAACTCAAGTGTCCCAAGGAAATCATTAAAGCTGATCCATTGCACACTTAATTGTTAATTAAATCGTGATGTGTCGACAGATAAACATCTTGTTTTTCGTTAGCAAACATTGAGAAGAGGCAAAATATTTATAATAAATCTCTAAATAACAGAATTTTGTATTTTATTAGTCGAATTGCGCTTTAACATAGAAACATTTTTGGGACTTGTTTATAGTGCATTTTACTTAATAAATTTAAATTTTAGGAAAATCAACTAATTTATTAGCTAACGGCAGCTTTTCACTCAAATCTGTCAAAATACTAAAAGTTCTTGACATTTAAAGAATTGAAACGTGAACTTGATTGCGATGAGGATTTCGTGAATTTATATCCAAAGCATAACGAAAACTGAATCAGCGGCGGAATTTTCTTTGCTTTGTTTCCACGCAACTCAAAATAACTTTATTTCGTTCAGAAATTGAATGACGATTTAACTTTTTCATCGTGTTTTTAAATCATAAAAACATTTGAAAAATACTGAAATGTTTTCGTTTTCTAAATATACACAGAACACATTCGAAACACATGCAACAGTTAACGAAAAAAATAAATACGCGCAAAATTAGAAGAGTTTTCGTGCGATTATTAATAATAAATTCAGAATAAATTCATTCTGGACGATCTGGAAAAACTGAATTCCTTGAATTGTTCAGCAACTAATGAAGATGTGAATGCTTAGAAACCTCAGTAAATATTGACAAAAAACCGCGACTTTAATATCAAAACAAGTGATGAATATAGAGAAAACATTTTACAAACAAGCTAAAAAGAAAATGTTGTAAAAATAACAATAATAACGAAAGATGTGTGCCTGAAAATCACACACTCGCAGAACCTCCCACACTCACGTTAAATATTATGAAAAACAAAAATAAAGTACAGGAAGGACTGAAATAGAACTGAATAAATTTCTATTAAAAAATATATCTGTCGTATAGATTTGGACATGGACATGCGTATGTAGACGCAGTTGTTTTGAATGGCCCGAATCAACAAGAGAATCACACTTAAAATGCACCATGGGTGATCTCCATGGACACTCTTAACTATATTGAATAATGATGAACACCAATAGCCAAGAGACCCTCAGACAAAATACATTTTTAATTAGCATTTTATTATTATTTCGTTGTAATTAGATTTTTAATGATACTTGATTCAATTATTTGATCAAATTTGTTTGTTGTTTCTTTTAATATCACTAAATTATTTCCGAGTCTTTCCGATTTTCAGTTAGAAGCAACAGAATCTCAAAATACTGTCTGTAGATTAGCATTAAAATGAAATGGTTACATTTATAATAACCTCTCCGAAATCATTTCGTACGTTTTTCGTGGCTAAATCGTGATCGAATTTATGTTTTCTATATTTTCGTGAAAACTTGTTGCTTTTTTAAACAAATTAAATTAAGCTTTTTTTAATTTATCGCATTTTGTTTGTGTTTTTGTCTGGTGTGCGCTGAGCAGGCGACGTCGCTCGCTCGCACAGCGCTCGGTGGTCGTCTCTGAGACGGTGGACAGAAAAAGAATAGAATCTCTGCCGTCGACAGTCGACAGTCGTCAGTCGATCAAAATTTGTCCTGCCCCAAGTGTCGAGTGTTCAGTACGCGTTGTGAATTCAGCCCCAATCATTCTGCAGCGAATCAGTTCGGAAGCAGTTCGTTTAAGCGCCCCGTTCACCAAGCAAATTTCTTTTTTGAGCCTTTATGTGCATTTGGTGTTTGTGAGTGTCAAGCGTTTAAAGATTTCGCACCCGTTTTACATTTTTCCGGAAGTGTTGCCAGCAGCCGCCGTCGCCGTCGCCGCACTCGCTTCAACTGCACTCATCTGCAGTGACTCCAGCTGGAATTTCTTGTAGATTTCCAATAAGAAAGGTGATTTCGATTTTCATTTGAGGCTTTTCTCCTGCTGAGAATCCCGCGTCGATCTGTCGTTGATGTGTTCCGTTGTCAGTTTGATTTCAGTCCTCATCCACATCCAAATTTAAATTCAAATCCAATCGATTCGACTTCGATGAATTATGGCGAATGTGTTTCTGGTCAATTGACTTCTTCTGAAGATTTCGAATTAAAAATCTAAGATTTTTATAGTAATTTCGGAAATTCTGGTCAGGCTTTTAAAAATAGCTTTAAATGTGCTTTATGTAATCTTCGAATGTGTTCGAATTTCCACAGACACTCGAACATTATTTTGCAATGAATGTTAATAAATAGATTTTTATGTTGAAAGCTGCAAAATTTTCTGTTTTTTGATTCGTGATAATTCAAATGTAATTTTCCATAATTTCTTTAGTAACATGAATGATTAAATTTACGTTTGATTCTTCATTATTTTCTTTTTTAAATATTTAAATACCAAATTAAACTCAATAATTGCTAATAGTCGAACTTATTTTTGGGAAAAGAAGAGAAGAATTTAAAGAAAATACTTTTAAAATACACAAGAAGAACACGAACACTCGTCTTAAATTCTTCCGAGACTTTCTACGTTTCGAATATCGCTCTGATTTCATAATTTCTATAATATTAACATTTCTCAGTCAATTTCTTGTCAATCGCCAGCGTTTCCTTCTTCTGTTATTCTTCATTCTTTGGATAATCTCTGTTAAAATTTCTACAATCAGATTTTCACTCAAGTCTGCTTCTTTCATTTCCTTCGAGTGTCTGCGAATTGATTTCTTGTGGCAAGATTCTTTTCGTCTTATTTTCGGCAGTTGGCAGACAGTTTTTTACATGCTCGCGGTTCATCTGGAAAATGTTTGTTTGTCGGCGGTCCGTCGATGTTTACATTTCACTCGAACTCAGTTTGAACTGCTGCTCACTTCCATGCTTTATTATTATCGTTTAGGCCGTCGAGAGCAACGAGAACTACACGCACAGCGAATACATAGAGGAGCACACGAAAGTTATCCAGTCCACAACTCAGGTGAGTGGCGAAGAGTCGCAGAAGATTCAGTGTAACGATTGCTGCTAACATTACTGCAATTCATACTTCATTCCGTCATGCAGACGACAGAGCATCTGGTCAACGGCGGATCCGAAGTCACCTACAGGACAGTCGCCCTAGAAAAACTTCCTTTACCGACCACAGGAGGAGACGTTGTAGGTAAGTCCTCTTCAAGGCTGCATTATCTTATGTATTGCTGTCGTTAGATCGCTTTTGTAGTATGGAATGCTTATTCTTATTAGTTCAAGGTGAATTTCTAAAGTTTACTTGGAGAATTCTGTAGTTCGTCAGTAACTTTTAGATCACGCTGCCTTCTCGTCGGCATTCACCCGACGACTGCATTCATTTTCGATTTATTTAATGGAATAGTGGGCTATAATTCGCCCCTATTTCTTGTAGTAGTCCTCGTAGACGTATCAGATATTTCCATATGTTTCAAATTCCTGATTATAGAAGGCATTATGTTAATAATGAGCCCATTAACAAAGCCTTAATGGCCTTAAATATGATGTATAATAATGTTTTGTTTTGTTTTATAATTCTTCTTTTACTTTGAGATTGTTAAGTTCAGTCTGTAAGATATTATATCATAGACTAAACTAAATAATAAAGTAATGTCTTCTAGTAAAGATATATATGGAAAATTAGGCAATACAGTTCAAGGTGGCCATTATGACCATATAACTTTTACTCTCTGCTTTACTGACGTCTTTATAATTAGCACCAGAATTTGTTGTGTTCATGATGCTGTTAAAATGATATTCTGATGTTTCATTAACAGCCGCTTGTTTTAAAATCTTCATAAGAATTCCCTCAAATACAAATTTTCTATTACATGCAGAAGTATCCGTAAAATCATCGCCAAGATTTTATTGTAATACGTTTATAGGTCAGTTAAAAGCGCTGAAGGTCAGTTTCCATAGAATGCTCAAGAAGAATGGGCTGAACTTTCGAATTAACTAAATTTGGATCTAGATTTTAATTATTTATTAAATTAGCTTTAAATTTCTTACATTCTCTGATACGACAGTGAATGTTGCTCTTCCATTGAACACCAAAAATTTATGGAAAATACGCCTGCAACTTTAACATTTATCAAATGCCGAAGAGATTTTATTTCCAGAAGTATATTAATTTAGATCTATCAAATGCCAACATAGAAAAAAGATAGAATTTCAAAGATAATTGGCAAATATAAAAATGATGATCGACTTTTTCTCGCATGGGAGAAATTTACGAGTTTCTGGATATTTCGGTGTGTGTATTCGATATCTCGACGGATGCGAATCGAAACCAAAGTCGAGATATTTTTATTTCTATTGGATATTATTGCTGTATGAGTTGAAATGTTGTTGCTTTAATAAATGTCAAATTTAGCTATAAAATTCTATACACAGCATACTTCGAATAAAAACAATTTATTTATTTATTTAGCTTAATTCGAAAATACTCCTCAGTTTCTGTCAAGTGGAATTTTTCAAAACGAGAGTCGTCGGTCCGGCGTCCATTAAACATACAAAGTTTCCGAATGTTTTCGTCAATTATAACAATTTTTCTCCCTGCTTTTGATGATTTTTAATATTATTATTAGAATTATAATTTATTGTCTTTTTATATATAAATGAGCGTTTGTATATTTATCAAATGCCATTCACATGAGTCTTATTTTGAGTTGAAAATAAAATCCAATTCAATGCAGTGAATCTGAGGAACGAAATGAGATTTCTTAAAGCGACAGCGAATTTGCTTTTCAACTCGTTGACGACGATGACGATGTCGATGACGAGGACTCAACCGCTGCTCGTCGTTCGTCGGCATTTCTATTTACGAGGGGTCTGTTTCTGTCTCTGTCTGTCGTCCTCCCGCGCTGAACTCCGAGTGTTACTGTGACTGTTCGATGGCTGCTTTCTAAACGCTGACAATTCGCAGCATCGACACGAATCCAAATGATGTGCTCAATTTATTCGCAGAAACAAAAGACTCCATCGCTCAGTCTTTGAATGACTTCAATTTTAATAAATACTAAATGCAAAATATTTGTTTATGCAACTGAGCTTTTAATTGGAAGACGTGAATTCACATTCCATTTGATTTAATTTACGTCGCTTGCACCTGTTGTTCCGCCTTCGAACTGTGCCAATATTAAAATCGAATTAATTTCTGCTCGCATTTCGATTGGTTTTCGGAAGATTTCGCCGCAATCGTGGCGACCCTTCGTCCGTTCCAACTGCGGCTTTTACAGCTTAATTAAGTTTAAAATTAATCGTTTTCTGGTTTGTTTCCTGCATTCAGCCTCTTCGCTTTGATGCTGCTCAACATTTCGTGTTCGATGCACGTGTAATTTTTGCAAATCAATGGATTTTGGATCGTGTTGTCGCTGTCAGAAGCCTCATCTCCTTCCGCTGCTCAAGCAACAATCGCCAACTTCGAGCAGCTCCTCGGCGGCTGCTCGACGCCTTTCCTCTTGCGCAGCCACCGCAGCGGCGTCCTTGCGACTCGGCGCCGCGGTCTTCAGTCGCTGTAACGTTCCATTTGACTTCTGTGCGATTCGCTACGCTGCATTCGCTCGCCCATTGATTCAACATGCGTTTCTTCGATCCGGCCACAATTTTGATTGAATTTCTGCGCTCAATAATTTTGCTGTTAGTTTGCGGTAAATGATGTGTTCCGTTTTGGCCTGATAAAATACCTTTTCCTCCAACCTCCTCAGTTCTGCTTCATTTCAATTTTTTCTGGTTGAAATTCTGACGAAAACTTTTACTTCAATCGCAGGAAATTTATTTCCAAATCACTTTTTTAAAGACAAACTGAAGATACTTAATAAAGGCAGTTTAATATATATAATAACTAGCCGTTTTCTCACCCATTCTCCCTCTTGCTTACTCCCTCAAGGCAATACAGTTCGCTCTCCCTATTTTTCTTCGGATTTTTCGGATTTTCTTCCGTAAAAACCTTCTCCTCGAAAATACGAACAACTGACAAAATCCGCTCTCTTTTTATGAACTACTATACATTTTTTACACCATTTTTATATAGTATTTAGATTGAATTTATTGATGCTCTATAATCGACTCTTTCTGTTGCAACAATTAATAAACAAACATTTGCTAAGCAAACAACAGAAGCGATGAAATCAGCGATTTCGACAAATGATGGACCGAAATTGATGCCTGAACAGGTGAATTGATTGATTGGCTTTGAGAAGTTCGCTGCTCGGCAAAAGAACAATCCGCAGCGCGGAAAGACGAGCGAGTGGATGCCGAATCCACGGACGAAACTGCGATTGATCATTGATCGTCATTAATCTTAATCAATGCAGCAAAAGCAGCATCAAAATCTGAAACTAACCAAAATTAACGCCAGAAAATAGAATTCGAAAATAGTGAATGTTCGAGAGAAGCGAGAAACGATATCAATGCAAATGGCACAAATGGAAACGGCAGCGAAACTAGAGCGAAATTTTTATATATGTATCTGCACGGAGCCACAAATCAAAGGAAGTGAAGCGACGACACCAACACCAACACCGACACCAACACCGACACGAACACAACGCAGCACACGAGGAATCATTTGCTAATAATTTATATTTTATGCGAATTCAAGTGGAAAATTTCGTGGAATGAGAAGACGAAATCATAAATAAATGCGACAAAAAAGGTGCCAATCTAAATCCAAATTCCTCCGATTCGGATTCGGGTGGGCGGGTGTGAAGGGGGCGGAGGAGGAGGAGGTGCATACTTTGTACACTGCAAGAATTCCGATTGATGGCCAACGTTGGCCACCCTCCGCTTCTATCGGAGGCGTCATCATTCGCGCTGTTCGACGGCGGCTCCTGAACATAGATTTGCTCGTGTGCAGCTGCGGCGTCACCTGCGTCCGAGTTTCCTCCGCCGTGCGATCGATCGATCGGCCGTGTATTGGTGCTGCGACGTCCGCCGCCGCCGCAGAATCGGAGCCGCATGAATTCTCTCGTCTGCAGCAGACGCATTCGCGGCATCCGCTCGCTGATCTGCGGATCTGCGGCCTGAATTCGGTTTTGGAAGCGCAGAAGTTCACTTGAAATCGGGACGTGGACGTAGACGCACAGACGACGGATGTCGTGTCCAATCAACTCATCTTGAGCGCTCAGAAAGGACATTCGTGCAGTTCAATCCATAATAAATCAATAAATTTAAACTACACTTCAATAGCTGCAATAATAAATTCAATTTTAAGAAACGCGCTTGAATGAAATCTCGAGTTTCCAAAGTAAAAAAGTGAAACTTACGAATTTCCACAAAATTTAAAGGCTTTTAAGTTGTGAGTCGTGAAACTTGTGTGAGTTGAAGTAATAAATTAAATGCTCAATTAAAAATCAAGGATAAAAATGTTTGGAAATTGCGATTTAATGAAAAATTCATAGTCAAGAAGTTGATCGGGTTTTATTAATTGCAAAAAAGATTGAAGTCTCTTTCTAAAATTCACATTTTAAAACGGGATCGCGTTGAAAACAGTGTTGAAAAATTCTAGAATTAAACAAACGAAAAATGTGAATTTTTACCATTTGTAACCAGACAGAAACCGCCCGAAATTCTCAAAAAAAAATATAATAAAATATTAAAATAGAATATTTATAAATACTGAAAAGAAATAATAATAATTTTTAACAAAATATGAATTCGCAGATAAATTAACTAAAATAATCATCGTGAAGATGCCATTTTTGAAAAGTTAAAAAAAATATTCACATGTTTGAAAAAGTTTCAGAATAAAATTCCAAAAATATCAAATAAAAATTAAAAATAAACGTTAAAATTCGAAAAATCGTGCTTTGATGATTTTTTTATTTATTGGTTCATAAATTAATAGAGATTTTTGAAAACAGAATCGTTAATTAATTAATTTCATTTATTTTATTTTTTCAATATTGAATTGAAACCTTTTTAATGGTTTTTTTGGGCGGTTATTTTCCTTTTTTCCTTTCACTCCTGAAACGAGGATAAATTTTACATTCGAATACATCGAAATTATATTTTATAAATTTTAAGTGTCTTTATTTCAAATCCTTCGATGAACTCGATTAATGCACTGATTGAAACTGGATAAATGCAAAATTATTTAACTGCTTTACTTTGAAAATTCAATAATTAAATAAACGAAATCTAAAACCACGTGATCAAACACACAAAACAAATCGAAACCTCGAATAAATTTTAAAAAACTGCTTGGATTTCTACTGGCGACTCAACTCGTCCTCGTCGCGTCCTGAAACGCCTGCAACATGAATTTCAGTTGGTTGAGCGAGAAGCCTGAAGCGCCCCCCGCGACCTGGGAGGACTTCGCCTACTTCTATCGGCCCGACCTGTACAAGGTGACCGTCTCGGAGCGCGACCACGTCGAGCGGCCGCAGATCTACTTCAATGAGACCCTCATTCCGCAGAATGAAGGACTGAGCGGCTCCGACTTCCTGCCCTTGAACTTCATGTCCGCGTATTACATTGTGACGCATCAAGGTAAACTTCAGTTCGAGTCTTCGGAGCTGAACTGAGCACTGAAAACTTCGCTTCATTCGCGCAAATATGTTTTCAATTAATTTAAGACGATTCAAGAGAGAGATTTTCTGTTTTCTATATCAAAAGATTCAGATTAATTCAGATAAAGCAATTCTTAATTCACACTGCATTGAAAATATCCTTTCTTAGGTAGTTTTGGTTTTGAATGAAATGTTAGAATTTTATCATTAAACAGAATTTTTATTCTTAGCAAATGTTGCATAGAGAACAATTTTATAATCCTTTTTATCTTTTTTAAACTTTTTATCCAACTTCTATTATTAATGTACAAAAGAAATCATAAAAGACTTAAATTTGAAAACTGGAATTTTATTACAATTCTTTTACAACAAGATGACAAATTTTATTGCTGCTCCTTCGGTTGAAAAACGGTTGAACAAGAATTAATTGCGGCAGGCAACGGTTTTTCATAATTGCAAAGAAATAATATGTGAAATGTTGAAATTATTAAATTAAATTTTTAGCATTTAAACTTTAAATTTCAATTTTAAAGTCGCGTGCTAATTTTTGATTTCCTGTCCACAATGAATCGTTTATTTATTCTTCTTTAGCGCATCGTGAAAGTGCGAATTGTTGATGGATTATTTTGAAAAATGCCAGAAAAGCGTGCCGCATTATTTTTCAACATGGCCAATAATTAAACATCTCCGCGTTTTGGCTGTTCGAGAACTGACAAACGTGACAGATGAGTGAAGCTTTCCTTCACTTCAGTGTTTTGATTTCTTCAGGAAAAACACAGAAAATATGACTTGTTTCTGTCATCAAAGGAATAGCCAAAAGAGTGAAAGAACGATCGAAATATTACCAAAATTTATATTTATTACCAAAATTTATATTTATTTATATTTATTCTTCTAGTTACATATTCGTAGAGTTCCTCATTTTATTAAATGCAGTCGATAGTCTCTGCTTTTGCACTGTTTGTGATGGATTCGTTTAGTATTTTATTGCTCCATGAACTGTAATAGATATTCACTTTGTTCCTCCGTTTGTTAGGCTTTAAACGAGGCGTGGCAGAAGTGGCATCGCCTTGAAATTCGGGGCAAATTTTCTCTCTAATGAAAGCCGTCGTTGGTGCTGTGAATTCAGCTTTTTTTTATTCTCATCCTTCATACATATTCTCTATTCAACTCGATGAAATCGTCGCTTTGTTGTTTTTCGTGTGCTTTCACGTTGAAAATTCGTTCTTTGAGTTTATTAATTAGCGGCGCTTAATTCAACAAAATATCTTCTTTCATCCGCTTACTTCTCATTCGCAAATAAATTAGTATTTAGCAGTTAAATCGATCCCATAAATTCACAATTTGCAAATTAATTCGTCGCTTTGGTTCTTGTTCTTGTTCTTCCTCGATCATCTCCAATCGGAACTCGCAGCTCCTTCGCTCTCGAGTCCATTGAAATATAATGAATAATTAACAAAATGCAAACAAAAGAAAGAAGAAAATGTTCAATTTTGAAATGAATTGAACTGATGCATTGAATTTTGTCTGCTCACTCGAACGATTCGCCGGCAAAGCGTCCGCTCGACTTTATTTTGCAGAATGTTCTTCAATTGACAAATCAAAGTGTTTCGAGCGTCTTCCACGCGATCCGCCTCCAACCCCTCGACGCTCTGCGCCCCTGAAGAATCCATCCACGATCCTCGGCTGCCAACACGAAGAATAAAGAAATTAATTCAATGAATTAATTATTCATCGCTTGGGCGATTGTAATTTGTGCGTGGCATCAAAAAATTGTTTGTGCTTTGACAGGACAAGAAGCAAGAGGGGAGAAAGACGCAATTTGTCATAAAATTGCGCCGATCGATTGCGTTGCCGAGCAGCGAAGTCGAGTGATCAATTAGCTTCGGTGGGCGGATTGACGACGGACGCTTGGGTGACACCCTCCGCATGCGACAAGGCGTTGGGGCGTGTGGGCGTCAGTTTGACACGCCTCCCAAACGAACTGTAAAATTAGACGTCACTCCTTCGTGGCGCTAGAAGCACAGCACTTCGTCTAGTTCTTCGTGTTGCTCTGTCGTTCGTCTGCTTGTTTTTCAAATCACAATTTTACAACTCATTGCGATCATTTCTGTGAATTATGAATTTTCGATGTTTCACATTCCTTGCGTTGGTGTTGTTGCTAATCAAGCCACAAACCGTTGGCCCAGCGCCAACGCCCGCAGTCGTTCGCGGCGTGGATCCGAGCGATGTTCTCGAGTGTGTTTTCGATTTAAGAACTCGTTTTATTGCTCCTTTCGCTTGTGTTTTCATGGATGTGGTTCTGGTTTCTGTTGCTGCTCGAGTGCCGGCCGACTTTTGATGACTGTCGTCCAATTTGTTCATTTAATTGTCTGTTAAATAAATTTAGTATTTTTAGACAGATGTCTATCAGATTCTCTATCTTTTAACCTTCAGTTATACCTTTAAGCATTATCCCGGCTTTTAATAATTCAATTTTCCCCTCTGAATACAGTTCCTACCTTAAGAATACCTACATTTCACAAGGAAGCCATCATCATCCTTTCGCCGTAAACACGCCCTTGGGTTCACCTAGGGCCGTCCCATTTCCTGAATATGTACATGCTATGAAAACCATTGAAAATGTATCTATTTATTCTTTACTTTGTAGCTGAGGTAAGAATGCCGAGTGGAAAAGTGGACAAGCCTGTTATTCAGGACAACCGCGATGGCACGGTTTCCATCAAATACGAGCCGAAGGAGGAGGGAACTCATGAGTTGGTCGTGAAGTACAACGGCGAGCCGGTTCAGGGTAAGCTTGACTTTGCCTGAATGAGCAGTGAAGTGGTTGACTTGAATCTGATCTCCTCGATAGGATCTCCCTTCAAATTCCACGTGGACTCGATTACGTCGGGCTACGTCACCGCATATGGACCCGGTCTGACCCACGGCGTCACTGGGGAACCCTGCAACTTCACCATCTCCACCAAGGGCGCCAGTCCCGGCGGCCTCACCATGGCCGTTGAGGGTCCCAGCAAAGCGGATGTAAGTCCACGTCGACCTCTTCTAACTCTTCATCGTTATTGTTTTCTATGACTTTCTTCCCACACCAGATCAACTATCACGACAACAAGGACGGCACCGTCTCGGTGCAGTATCTGCCAACAGCCCCTGGCGAGTACCAGATTGCGGTGCGTTTCGGCGACAAGCACATCAAGGGTTCTCCATACTTCGCCAAGATCACGGGCGAGGGTCGCAAGCGCAACCAGATCTCGGTCGGATCGTGCTCCGAAGTCACCATGCCCGGCGAGATAACCGACGACGACTTGCGGGCCCTAAACGCCTCCATACAGGCACCGAGCGGGCTTGAGGAGCCGTGCTTCCTGAAACGCATGCCCACCGGCAACATCGGCATCTCGTTCACGCCACGCGAAACCGGAGAGCACATGGTGTCGGTGAAGCGCATGGGCAAGCATATCCCGAACTCGCCATTCAAGGTCACTGTCTGTGAACGCGAGGTGGGCGACGCCAAGAAGGTGCTCGTCTCGGGATCGGGCCTGAAAGAAGGTCAGACGCACCGCGACAACGTGTTCTCTGTAGACACCCGCAACGCCGGCTTCGGTGGCTTGTCGGTCTCCATCGAAGGGCCCAGCAAGGCCGAAATCCAGTGCACCGACAAGGACGACGGCACACTCAACATCTCCTACAAGCCCACGGAGCCAGGCTACTACATCGTCAATCTGAAGTTCGCCGACCACCACGTCGAGGGTTCACCGTTTACCGTCAAGGTCGCTGGCGAAGGCAGCAACCGCAAGCGCGAGAAGATCCAACGCGAACGGGATGCGGTACCTGTCACCGAAATCGGCAGTCAGTGCAAGCTGACGTTCAAAATGCCCGGCATCACCTCGTTCGATCTGGCGGCTTGCGTCTCGTCGCCTAGCAACGTGACTGAAGATGCCGAAATCGAGGAGGTTGAAGACGGGCTGTATTCCGTCCACTTTGTGCCCAAGGAGCTCGGGGTACACACCGTGTCCGTGCGCTACAAGGACATGCACATCCCCGGCTCACCCTTCCAGTTCACTGTTGGTCCGTTGCGCGACTTCGGCAGCCATCTAGTCAAAGCGGGCGGCTCTGGCTTGGAGCGCGGCATTGTGGGCCAACCAGCCCAGTTCAATGTGTGGACTCGCGAAGCAGGCGGTGGCTCACTGGCCATCTCAGTCGAGGGCCCCAGCAAGGCTGAGATCGAGTTCAAGGACCGTAAGGACGGGTCGTGCGATGTTGCTTACAAAGTCACTGAGCCGGGCGAGTATCGCGTCGGCTTGAAGTTCAACGACCGCCATATTCCAGACTCCCCATTCAAAGTTTACATCTCGCCGGATGCTGGTGATGCGCACAAGCTGGAGGTGCAACAGTTCCCTCAAGGTAAGCGCCGAATTGTGGACTAATGAGCAGGCTTTTGAGGATGGTCTCTTCGCTCTTGTAGGTAACATCCAAGCTGATGCTCCGTACCAGTTTATGGTGCGCAAGAATGGGGCCAAGGGAGAGCTCGATGCGAAAATCGTGGCGCCCTCTGGCACCGATGACGATTGCTTCATTCAGCTGATCGATAGCGACATGTACTCGGTGCGCTTCTATCCGCGCGAAAACGGCATCCACGCCATCCACACCAAGTTCAATGGTGTCCACATCACTGGGTCTCCATTCAGAATCAAGGTCGGCAAGGACGTCGCCGACCCGGCGGCAGTGCACGCCAGCGGCTCGGGTTTGGAGGAAGTCAAAACCGGTCACAAGGCCGATTTCATAATCAACACTTGCAACGCGGGCGTCGGTACCCTGGCTGTGGCCATCGACGGGCCCTCTAAAGTAGCTATGGACTGCACCGAAGTGGAGGAGGGCTACAAGGTGCGCTACACACCACTGCTTCCCGGGGACCACTACATTTCCGTAAAGTACAACAACATGCACATAGTAGGCTCGCCATTCAAGGTCAATTGTACGGGTATGTGTCGAGGCTTCTTCACTGGTAAGCCGTGTCTTATTTCTGTTCCCATCACAGGTGACAAACTGGCCGATGTTGGTGCTCAGGAAACGTCCACGGTTATCGTAGACACGGTGCAGAAGGTGTCAAAGGGCGGGAAAAGCGCAGGCGTCCACATGCCCACCTTTAAGTCGGATGCTTCGAAGATCACGTCGAAAGGCATGGGTCTAAAGAGGGCCTACATGGGCAAGCAGAACCAGTTCTCGCTCTCAGCAACTGACGCCGGTACGTACACCCCTCGATCGTACTTCGCCAGAGGTTTATTGAATTATTAAATTGATTTGCAGGCAACAACATCCTGTTCGTGGGTATGTTCGGCCCCAAGGGCCCCTGCGAGGAGTTCAACATCAAGCACACCGGACGCAACAACTTCAACGTCAACTACTTGGTGCGCGATCGAGGCCAGTACATACTAATAGTCAAATGGGGCGACGAGCATATTCCCGGGTCCCCATTCCAGATCGACGTTTAAGCTAACATAAAACCTAATCTAAACACTTAAGTAATACGACGCTACAAAACATAACTATTATCCAGTTTTTTCATTCAACTGAAACTTGAACTACAAGATGCTCGCCCGGCTCCATTAGGTCAGTCGTGCCATCGTCTTTTGTAGGAGAGTGTTTCGAATAAATGTTGTCTTTCGCCTATATTTGTTTGCAGACGGTTTCACTGTACTTCCCCGGTAACTTTGTTTGTTCAATATTTTAATTTGTATGTAAATAAAACGTTAACTATGTATCTACACTGACTTCGCAATAAGCTTCGCAGATATATCAATCTCGTATATGGCCATCGTGTATTTTTCGGCCGCAATTTTCGTCGCCGTTATGTTATGCTTCACGCGATTTCTTCGAGTCGACCTGCGCAGATAAAGTTAAAATTTAACGGAACACGATTCAACAGAATGATATAATATTTTTGTTAATGAATTATTATTAATTTTATTATTATTATAATGTATTCTTATGTTTTTATTTTCATCGAAGTTTTAATAAAAAATATCACTTATTACCTTACAATTCGAATGTTTAATGGCTATGATTTAAATGAAAAGGTAGGCAAATATTCAAACAATGTTCAGAAAGGTTTCTGAGAGTACTTCCAACGCTATGCAGTGAAGCACAAAGCTCATGAAGAAATAAAACTTTCACCACATTCAACATTAACACGGAAATACAGAAAATACACAAACAATTCCGCACACAAACGATTAAACAACGATTAGCTAACTCGCAAGTAAGTAACAGGTGAACATAAATTATAAGAAAGCAATTAGTAAACCAACTACAAGACCCGTTACACGGCACAAACACAGCAACCACTACAGCAACGAGAAATAAACAACAAACAGACGTGATTGTAAAGCATTCAAGGTCATATTTGAAAAGAAGAGCACACAACAGCAAACAAGGAATGCGAAAAGAAAGTAAAAACATTATGGCAAAGTAAATACATACGTCAACTTCTGAGCGCCGGGTGCGTGCACATGATATTTAAGTAACATTCGACAATAACATAAAATGGCAGCAACCAACAACAACAACAACTTGAAACGCTGTGTATAAATAAATGTTTATACGCAATGAAATATATAAATAAAGCCAAGTGGAAGGTTAAGGAGACGTAGTAATTGTTTTCTCCTACATATAATGAATAAAAATTTTTAAATAAATATAAGTCCATTGTGTTTTATTTTACATTTCGTAGAATTAATATTAACTGAGCAAATCTCATTACAAAGTTAATATAAAAAGGAAAATAACTCATAGGTAGTTTATATAAATTAATCATGATTCAATTTCAGTTTCACTTAATTCAAAGAAGTAACAAAGAAGCCGGAATGCATCGACGACTGCCTCCCTTAAATAAACGGTAAACTAAAAATACTTTCGAAACATGCAGGTGATGGCAAACATCACCCACAAGCGAACTTTTTACAATTTCTTATCTTCTTCCTCAAACGAGGCGTGCAGTTCTCCGTAGCGGTTCAGCTGCTCGAGTTCCTCCAAGTCGCTGGCCGTGTCATTGTCGGCGTTGAAGGACTCATTAGGCGGCGGTCGATAGTACACTGTTAAATTGGCGTCAAATCGACGGCGTCCGATGTAGTATTTCCAAAACTTGCGTGCCGATCTCTTGCCAATGAACGTGCTCAAGTGCTCCTCGGTTATATTTAACACGCCATCAGAAACAGAGTTCGCCGGAGCCAAATCACGGCAGCGAGGCGTATAGATCAAAATGTCTTCCCGTCTTCTTCTAATACTGCTGTTGCTGTTATTCGCGACCGTTGCTGCAGCTGGTGAATGTGTCTGTGGCTCCTCAGTCGTTGAGGTTACCAGGAAACAGTCAGAATCGTCGTCACCCATTGCACCATCTACACTTGTGTTTTTAGTCGTTGTCAGATCATCTGGAATTTTCAAATGATTCGACTCAGAAGGCACCACTCCATCGTGAGGCTCGTGAGGAGCTGTTGGAAACTGCTTCTGGAAAGCTGTGGTGTCATTGGGAAATGCGGTGGAGTTGCATATCTTGTCAGCCCGAACAAAGAACGTATTATCTTCGTTTTTGATTGCGTTGCGAGATTCTTCGAGCATTTTCTTAACTTTCTTTATTTTTAGTGATTTCGGCTGCGGTTTTATTCCGAAGCGGATTGGACTGATGTCGTCGATAGTGAGTGCCTCAGTTAACAAAGTGACGCTTTTATTACGTTTCGCCGTTTGATTTTTGGTTAATGTTTCATTCCTAAGTGTGTCCGATTTTTCTAAACGACTCTTGTAGGATGTTGCCTTCGATTTTGGAGTTTTTGTGCTTTTGTTGACCTCTCCTCCATTTGTTTCTACCTTTTCCACTTTTGTTTCCTTCTCACAGGATGACGCCTTGCCTGAACCACTGGGAAAAATGGCATTCTTAATACTCATAGGCGACTCTTTCGCCGTCGTTTTTTGGTCACATTGGACTTCGGCAGAATTGAGATCACCCTTGACTTTTGCCCTTGTATTTTTTTCTTTAATAACTTTCGCGTTCTCCTTGGATCGAATTTTCTTCGTCTTCATATCATGAGTTTCATCTCTTTTCCTTTTCATTGCCTTCTTTTCGGCCTTGTACGATTGCAGTGACCGTTGTCTTGCTAATTCCATTTCCCTATCAAAAGTGCTCTCCAACTGCGGTTCGTGTTTCCTCTTGTCGCCATCCTCCTCCTTCGCAACAACGCTTTTTTTAATGACTTTTTTATTGTTACTATTTAACTCGGGCTTTTTCTTTTTTGTCGAGGTTTTTCTGGCTGAAGCAGCTTTCAATTTCGGAGCTGATTTAGGTTTTTTAATCAAATGATCCGATTTCCTCTCCATTTCAGTTGGCACCGACTCCTCTTCGGGCGTATCGCAATTTTCCACTAGCCACTCCTCCGTTGAAATGTCGGCCAAGTGGCTAAAGGGAGAGATCTTTAATTACTTAAACTAAAGCAAAGCATTTATCGAACTTACTCTATGTAATGACACAGTTTCTCCTGATTGTAACAGCAACATTCTGACTCACGCTTCCTGGCTTTGTAGAAAGTTTTAACCTGCGTGTCACTCTTTGAGGTATGCATCGCAGGAGATTTCGAAGAACTAGACGTCAAGTGCGCTGGATCTTTAAACCGACGCAGCTGACCATGTCTTGGATTCTTTCTGATTTGATCACTGTCACCTCCAGCTGTGTCCATGTCGTCCGAGCTAGTTGAGCTCCAGGAACAAATATTTACGACACATCGTCGATCCCGATGCTTGAGCGCCTTCTTGATGCGCAGCAGTGAGCCTTGCTGTGTACGCGGAGTCTGACGAGCATCACATTCTTTCCCAATCTCATTAGTCTTTATAAATCGAGCCCACTCGCGGCTGATGTCGATGACCGGCCGTAGCTTGTGTCTTGATTTATCAGCTATGCGCTTAAGATCTTCTTCGGGGATTGAGTACTTCTCACGCAGAGCGTCGCGTTTGCTCTGCACCGTGCGATACGTTTTAATTGCCATCGAATTGCAACACTGGTTCGTTTTGCGTGGTTTGCGATTCGAGAGCACGTAGCGAGCAGTGTCCATGGAATGGAGCGAGTCGTCCTCGTCGTCCGGTTCGGGTGCGCGTAATTGTGTAAGCTTCTCCGGTTGTACGTTGCGTTTGTTGTTTCGCAACCAACTTCCGACCGTCCGTTCTATGTTCTCCTTATCGAAGGTGTTCAGCACACGAAGCATGCCGGATTCCTCCCACTTTCTATTGCGCTCCTTTAGTTGTGGAATCGTCTGGTCAAGCATACTCTGCATTAGTAATTGGCTCTCTTCCTCATCCGAAGATTCTTCCTCGTCCTTTTCAGGCAGTGAACTCAGTATTTTGGCACCAGAACATTTGGAATACGTGTGAGATGGCTTCCTGTGTATTAACGTGGAGCTAAAATTACGCAGCTGAACGACGCTTTCATCGAAGGGCTGCGGTTCGTTCTCCTCATCTTCCAAACATACTTCAGTGGAATCATCATCAGTTTCCTCTTCTTCCTCATTCCCGACAGCCGCGTACTCAGAGTCTAGATCCTCTAAACTCAGCTCAATACTAGAATCAATGGTGGAATAACGCTAGAGAGAGTAGACGAAATAATATAAATCCAGATCTACGAATATAGAGCTTCACGAGATACCTTTATAATCGTTGCCCAGTTTTTGCAGCGGTTAAATTCTCGCTCATCGAGGTTGAAAGATTCCAAAGGAATGCCTATCCTCTTCATAGTCAAGTAGTTAAACGCCAGTAATATATTTTTTAATTGAAGTATATAATTTTTCCCCTGTTGAAAGAAACAAATTTAATAAAACACATGCATCTTGGAACACGTACTACTATCCGATTAGTGTTTTTAAAAGCGGACCTATCCAGAGGAATTAATTCCATACCTTTAAAATAATATTTCAAGACAGAAATGCGCAGAAAGTCTGTCTTTTTTCCTTTACAGACCGCACATCCAAATGTCACAAGAAAACAGCGTTGCTGCTCTTTCATAGAACGTTGGTTGAATGGAACATCACTATCCTTTCTTTATAAAATATATAAAAAAGAGTGTGCAAAAAGCAATAATACAAAACTATATAGCATCACTTGTGCTTATAGTTAGCAAGGGAGAAAACTTTATTTAATGGACTGCGATAATGTATATAAATTTACGATGGTTTTTAAAACTGAAGCGGTTGCTTTCCTTTATCAACTCGTTGCCTTTATATTGCGATTATTCTCAACGAGTATATATACTCGTTCTTTTTTACATACAACGAATTGTTGCCATTATTCTTAACAACGAGTATATATTGTCTGCGTTGAAATCTCTTTACAATATATACTCGTTGGCTGAATCTAACAAAAAAATTCACAATGGAAATGCTATTTTGAAGTTTTGTCGAAAGTACTCTTTTTGTTGTTTCACAAAGGCACATGGATAGATTGCATTGGTTTTAACTTTATGTAAAGGGTAGATTATTTTCATCAATAGTTAATCAGCACAATAACAAAGACGGTTGATCGACTGAGTAGTATCTTGCATTGAGGCGTCATGACTCTTTGGTTTTATTTCTACTTTATTTGCTATCGGTATTGCCGTTGTCATGTTGCTACGTTCGTAATTATGTACTACTGTCTTTCTAACGTAGTATTATTAATCCCAAATAGCGCGAAAAGTACTTCATTTTACTCCCAAACCATAACATTTAACATATACACTTTTATTCATGATTGTGCAACTCATGAATTTTTTGATGCACAACTTTTCCTGCATTATGAATTTACCTCGTGTTACCCAGCGTCAAATGCATCCGCTTGTTCTTCTTACAATTTTATTAGCAAAACAAAAACAAAGTCGAGATGCCTATTGCATGAATGTAAATTCCCCTTAAGGATCTTTTTGCATGGAGAGCAAATTATTAAAACACCATTGAGAATTGTGAGCTACGATGTAATAATATATTTCCCCGCGATATATCAGTTATAAATCTTTTATTATTGCAGTATTATAGAACACAGTATTTTGGAAGAGTATGTAGCCTTTTTTGTCAAAAGCTCCGGTTCGCTTATGGAAAACTAAAAAATATATATGTGTTGCGTGAATTGTGGAATTTTATCAAGAATATTTGTTTTCTACAATATGGCATTACGGTATATATATGGAGATAAACACAGCTGGTTTGCTTATTTTCCTATCGCATCGTGTTCTGCTGATTGGACAACACCACAGTGAAATGCCGGCAGTTTTATTAAAAGATTATTAAAGCGTTATTAAACTACTTTTTTTCAAAACTATCACCTCTGTGGAACTGTACAGCTATTGTGGAGATATAAGAAAAACAACTTGGAGTAACAATACTTTAATCGGTATGTAGTCTTCTTACCTAATATTTTTTTAACAAGATAAGAATGGTGCCTTAAACAACAAATAAAAATTTGTGCGGATTGATGGCAATAAAACTGCAAGTACTTACACTCACGATGCAGCGATTTTCATAACACCATTTCGAATCGGTTATCTTATTTTGCCGATTGATGCCACCACCAACCACCAGTTGATTTCGTTTCACTTAGTGCTAAAGCATGCGGTTAAATTACTCTTTGCGTGCGTATAAATCATATACGAGTTGGGATCAGTTATCTAATAAAATTGTAAATTGTAGTCAACTCCGTTTCTATAAATCATAATCACAGCTCACCAGCCTCATATTTAATTACTACAATTCTCCGATCCATGAGGTAAAAAGTAACAGTTATTTCTATAAAGAATTCGAATGTCCAAGACGAAGTTATTTAAATCAGTAAATTAATATTTACCCAAAAACTTCACTAACAAATATTGCTTTGGAATACATTTTTCTCTTTATTTTAGTGATTAGAAAATAAAAATGCACTTTTCTTCAATTACTACATACGTATGTACATATGTACATATGTTGACTTTGCAATTTTCGCCAATAACTCAATAATTAGCCGAAATTTTAAAATAAATAAAGATATTTGCTAATTTTCTATCATTTTTTTTATAAATGCTGCAAGTGTCGCCTGTTTGTAAGCACATTCTTCACGTGCCAACTGTGGACTCTGCTTCTACATGATAAAAAATCAAAAATTTGTCGTTTTACAGATAAAATCTGTTGTTTCGCCCATGAACAAGCTGTAGCTAATCTCTGAAGTGGATTTAGTCGCTGCTTGGATGCTTCTTGTGAGCATGCATTTTTCGCACTAAGCGCAAATTCGCGGTGTATTTGTGACTCAAAGAAATGACTAGTGTCACTCCTTGTCGATGTTTCTTTAGGAATCTTGCCCATTAGAAGCCTTTCAGAGTGCTCCTCAATACATTCGCATGTCTGCGGATTAAAAATGTCACGCTTTCGTATCTTCTTGCGCAAACTTTACTATCTGATGAATTCGTCAGTTGTGCTTGAAACATTTGCGACGCCAGTCGTCCGAGGCAGCTGTGCGAATCTGGTGGTGTCGGCCGAATCGACAGCAATATTGGCTATATTTAATAATTGCAAATTCGCCGTCGTTACGGTTTGCTGCTCTTCATATTTTGCTTCATTAGTTGACGTTCGATCCAATGCAAAAGTTCGATTTCAGCACAATCTAAAAAAAAATACGTGAATATTTTTTAAAGAAATAGTCCTAAAAGTGTCCATCGTCCGCGTGTGTTGAAAGACGCGAACATCTTTCATATCTACGGAAAGATAGAAGCAAATATTCGTGTAGGAAAGTCGAGGCTTCTACAAAAGTAAATACGTTTTCTTAGTTGAATGCATTTGTTTTCAAAACGATTTCCTTTTTACTTTTAGTATTATTTTTTGCTAACGCACTAAACGAACTTTGAGTTTGTTTACGTAGAGAGAATTCCTTACTCTTTGTGCGATAAGTTTCTTCAAATTCTTGTGAGATGAGTTTGCAATCGATTAAATATTGCGATGGAAAGTTGGAGATTTTGGATCAACTCTTGCTGCCAGTGCAATCGAAATATTTGACGGTGAAGGGAGTCGAAGACGGTTGGAAGGTCATCAACAAAATGCAAGTAAGTTCTCATTAATTGTTAGCTAGCGATATTTAAGAAGAATCACAGAGAAGTTACAGTCGCTGGGAGAATGTTAACAGTTTTTAAGAGTATAAAAATGTTTCAGCCAGACGATTCGAATCATCTCTTGATTGATAACAATTTCGTTGACAACAAAAGCAACTAAAAACGTTCGTACATGTATTCAATTTTAGAAACACATCCGATCAAGTTTGGGCTTAAATATATTCGTGCGTTCGCACTTGCATCAGTAGAATTTCAAGCAGATTTCGATAATTGTGCAAAATGCCAAATAATTGGTAGTCGGAAGCTATTAAGTGCGCCATATCAACAGTTAGCGTGAAATAAATAAATTCCCACTAATTTATCTCTACGAAAATAGATTTCATTCAATGTATCATAATCAAAGACATGACATCGCATAACTACACAGCAAGCAATAAAACAAAATTAAGCAAGCGATTCACTCATTGTTGTTGCTTTTCTACACGTTTAAAATGTCTTCCTATTTATGCAAATTTCAATATTATTCCTAAACTGTTGCTTAAATCTTTATATGTACATGTTCTATACATTTTCATCATTAATATAGTAAATTTCATGAGATCAGATGCAGGCAATGAAAGTTGTTTATTGATTTTAAGGTGCGTGGGGCTCCAGCCATCGCCATCGTCGGTTGCCTGTCGCTGGCTGTCGAGATCCTTCCGGAAGAGTACGACTCGAAGAAATCCCTGCGCCAGGACATCGAAGGCAAATTGAATTATTTGGTGTCCGCCCGGCCCACGGCAGTCAACATGAAAATCGCAGCAGACGAGCTCATTGCTCTGGCCAATGAAATGACCAAAGACGAATCAGTGACGGTGCAGCAAATGAAAAAGAAGTCAGCCGCCAGCAACAAGTAGCTTAAGAACTGAATTTAACTCAAGATCTCCCCTCATAGATTCCTCGCAGCCACCGAAGCTATGCTGCAAAAGGACATCGATGACAACAAAGCGATCGGCACGAACGGCGCTGCTGCCATAATGGAACTGTCGAGCAAGGAAAGCGCCGTGCGCGTCTTGACCCACTGCAACACGGGTTCGCTGGCAACAGCTGGCTATGGCACAGCGTTGGGCGTTGTGCGGAAGCTGCACGAACTGAATAAGTTAGGTAACAGCAGCTGCACTTGAGATCGTACGGCACATCTTCCCTATTCGAATCGTTACAGAGCACGTTTATTGCACTGAAACACGCCCCTACAACCAGGGAGCACGCCTCACCGCCTACGAGTTGGTGCACGACAAGCTTCCGGCCACGTTGGTGCTGGACAGTATGGTGGCGGCTTTGCTGCGGGCCAAGAATATTGCTGCCGTCGTCGTCGGCGCGGACCGAGTAAGTAGAGCGCGTGTTCGACTAGTCGATATTTGTGCTTACATTTCATTTGTAAACACAGGTCGCAGCGAATGGCGACACGGCCAACAAAATCGGAACTTACCAAATTGCCACCGTGGCCAAGCATCACGAAGTGCCTTTCTACGTAGCGGCGCCGCTTACTTCCATCGACTTGCAAATTCCGAGTGGCGATCACATAATAATTGAGGAGCGGCCTGACCGCGAGATGACGCATGTCGGCGAGCATAGAATCGCAGCTCCCGGTGAGTCAATGAAATCTATCGCTACTTTTCGTTGTTGTTCACGTGTTGGTCCCCTTCTTCCAGGCATTAACTGCTGGAATCCTGCCTTTGACGTGACACCAGCAGCGCTCATCACTGGGATAATCACGGAGAAGGGTGTCTTCAGTCCGCAGAAGTTGAAAGAAGCGATAACAATGCTGCAAGCACCGTAAAGCACTCCTCAACTCAATTATATTTTTATTCTGCTAGCGAACCGTATATTTATTATGCTAAACTGTAGCCTTTTCCTATTCACACTCTAAGAAATTAGAGTAATTCTTTGGTAATTGCAGTTGTGATATTTTATTGAGTCCTACTCAAAGTAATCAATCGCCTGATCGCCAGTCCAATTGTTTCCCAAAATAAAATGGGCCAAAATTAAATCAAATTAACCTAAAAATTACAAATGAAAGAACGGTTTTAAATAACGTATATAAAAACATATGAAATGATTTGCTTTGTCCCATGTATTAATAGAGAAATCATGATGTGCCGATGGAAGCATTACAAAAATAAAATTTGCACTAAAATCTCGATCTGTACGAAGTTTTCAGTTGTCATAATTGCAGCTACAAAACTATGAGCAGCCGCTGCAAAGACACTCGATTAAAACTCGAAATAATGGTTGAAATGCTTGCAGAATAATCGACATACATGGGATTTATAATATTGACTCTTGTTAAAACCACGTTCTTTGTAATTCACCTCGATGTAGTTTCGCTTTATTCGCCTGCAATTCTGAACCAGAGAGGAGCTGGCGCGCATCGGATTATCCTCGTGGTGGCGCTGTTGCCCGTGTAGTGTATAATGCACTCGGCGCCGTTGTTCTCGTACGAGATTTCTCCGAGTTGGTATTGCGGGTTGAGTGCCACGCGGAGTATGTACTGCTGGTTCCTCGGCAGGTTGGTGACGTCAACCCACTGACAGTCCAGTCCGGCGGAATACACATCGGAGCAGCCCACAGAAATGCCTAAGGATTCAACTAATGCAACTGCACGAGAATAACACTGACAGTGACACTGACACTGACCTTGGGTGACGTTGCCGCAGCTGTACTGGGGCCGCACGCCTCTCGCACACACCACGTCCATCAGACAAAACGAAGCCTTGTGCCCGTCCGCCATCTTCCTGTACTGCATGTTGTAGATGTCGAAAGTAGCGAAGACTTCCATGCTGTGGTAGTGACTAAGAAAGTGTTTTATGAAACGAAAGGCCAACTTGTGCTTTATGTGTGTTGTAGTTCACTTGTGACATTGGTGCCATTGCCACTGGTCGTAGTTCGCATATGGACTCAGGTCGGCGGTGCCTACGTTTTCTGCCGTCGTCGTGAAGCGCAGCAGGAGGCGCACCGCATGCGGTTGGGTGCGCCGAATCACGTACGCATCACGGGACACGCAGTTCTCCTCCATGGCGCAGGTTATCCGCGACATGGGCACAGCATCCAAGCGTAACGAGGTCTCAATGTCGCGCAAGGCCAAGTTTAAGTCCGGACTTTTCTGCACACAGCGCACAGTGGCCACGTTTCTGTTGTTCGGCCGGCAGACTGTCTCCGGCTGCCGCGACTCTCGCCTGCAATTCGCCAGCGATGGTTCGTTGCCTCTGCACAGGGTGCCTATCATCTTCCACGGATGATCGCTACTGCTGCCAAATTGCGTCGTCTGATTTGCCATATCTGCGTAGCCCAACCGCAGCTGTCGACACACGACGTTCCCCTCACGGAAGCTCCACCTGCTGCTGCAGATGGTGCCCCACGTGGCGCCGGAGTCGAGGCTCACTTCGACACGCCCCTCTCTGGGGCTGCTGGCAGAATTGCGACTGTTATTCAGACGCAGCAACACCTCTGCTTTTGCTGTTGTCACTGTGAATAAAATGGATAAATAAAATTGATGAAGTTCAATCAGTATTTTTACCACTTACATTGGCCACAGCCATAATTCTGCGTAGCTGCAAAATATAAGCAGAACAAAACAATTGCTTTCCTGCGAGAGTTTTGCATTTCGCCGGTGCGATACCTTTTCCAAGATCGTTCAAAGACACTTTAATCGTTGCATTCGAGTGCTCTTTAAATTTAAATTCAACTTCTGGACGGGGTTTTTAATAATAAAAACAATTTAATAATAAAAACCAACAAGACAATAAAAAATTGAGGGCAGAACAAACCGACTTTTCTGTTTTTTGCCTACTAACAAAGGACAAAACAATACAATATTCTATGAATTAAAGAAAACTGCTGTAAAGAAAACTGCTGTAAAGAAAGCAACAGGTTTCCATCTGCTCCTTAAATTCGATGAAAAAATTAATATAAAATAAAGCTGAAAACCTGCTACAAATCGACTTCATATTATAATTAATTACAAATTTTATTGGTTGTAGTCATATTGCATTTTATTCAAATATTAATGCTTAATTTTAATAATTTACTTTTTAAGGTTTCAGCAGTTTTTCCATCTTGTAATTTTTTCTTAACGTTTCGTGTTTCTTTGTTTGTTTTTAATAATTTTATGCATTGTAATATTCAGTAGATGATGCAAATCGAATGTGGGTTTTCTGCTTTTCATTTATATGCGCTTTTGTTTGCTTTTTTTTTACTTTTAACGAACACTTAATAAACGTTTATTATTCTACTTGACGCCAATTTTTATTTGTGTTACTTAAAAAAATTATAAATTTAATAAATGCAAAATTTTGAAGCCTCGTCTCCGTTGAATGTGCTGTAAATGCATTTGTTTGGCTTGAAGTTGGTTTCCTTTCAATCGCTTCAACCGAACAAAGTGATAGTTTCTTGAATAGAGCGATAAATACGATGACAACGTGATTTATGTACAGTTTGAATAATCCTTCGAATGGATTTTATGCACGCATGATTGAAATGTTTCAGTTCCTTCAGTTTATAACTAGAAAACTTCACTCAAGTAAACCAAACATTTTCACATTGAATATAGAATTTCTTGTATTTTGTTTGACTCATTACATTTTTAATACAAAAAAATACGAAATAATCACAAGAATTTTTGCAAATAATAACTAATAAATAATCTTTAATAAAATAAGAGCACATTTTGCTTGAAATTATATTTAATTTATTGTAAAAATTCACTAATAAATTAATTTATTACACTTTTAAATTGTTTAGAATGGGTAAATAAATAAATTGTTCATTTTTACTATAAAAACTGAACTTATTAAAGAGAGTTAAATAAAAAGTTAAATATTAAACAATTTAACAGCCTAAAATGAAATGAAACTAAATTAATATGTACAAAATCAGAAAACAATGGAAATATCGCTTTTCGAATCGAAATTGAATTCCGAATGAATTCCCAGTTGAATGGCAAGTTTGGAAGAATATGAAAACCTCAGGCTACTCTCCATTTTCGACTTAAAATAATTTGGAAAATGGAGACGCTACTCTCCATTTTCGACTTAAAATCAATGAAGAAGGTTGAATTTGGAAGGAGTTGTTCTGAAAGGTATTTAAATAAATTCGCGCTTGTCTTTTTCTAGAAATTATTGTTTTCTGCGAACGAAACTGTGCTCGTACGTTGTTACTCACGTTTTTACGTTAAAATTGAAATATAATCAAAAGCATTAAATTGCAGATTAGCAAAGGGTTTTTGTCTGTTTTGTGGCTTACATCGAACACATTCACATTGAATACGCTTTAAATATTTTGTTTTTACTTTTAAATTTTTATATTGTTTAATTAGTTGTGTTCTTTAATATGTTTTGTGTCGTTTTCGTAATATTATTGTGCACGGGTTCAGTTTTTGTTTCACGTTTAAAATGCCATCGTTTTCAATCTTTTATTTCATCAGTGGTTTGCTTCAGCTAGAACAAATGTGTGCCAGTTTTTGTGGTTGTTGTCTGTGCTAATTAACAACGCTTTATTTCGGCTGCAAGCTGTGAATAGAGTCAACTTCGTGTTGTGCTTCTCGACGAATGATGCATTGACTGTGCTATGCATTTATTCATACTTTCAATTCTATATTATTAACATCGAATCTTGTTTGTTTTCGCTTAAAAGTAAACTGACAATAAAAACCTTGTACCTTGCAATTAAAACGAATAACGTCTTGTGCTGTTGTTCACAACGATTGAACGGAAACTAAAGCAAATTAAGAGCTGTGATTGTGTCTCTTTCTACTCGACTCTTGCTTTCGTTTTTATTCCTTCCTATTTTAGTTACTTATTTCAATAAAGTAAATATTTACCTTAGCATGTGGATGATATTGATTTGTATAAATTACTTATGGATGAATGTGCAAATGCTTGGTGACGAGAGGAGAGAAGGGTTTGTGTTTGTGCGTGGATTCCGCTCATTCTATCAGCTTTCAACGGTTGTGGATGAGACGCTGTGACTAGTTGTTAAAAGATGCTCGGGAATGGGAATCGGCTGCGTCCGCGCAGGTTGCTTCTTCTACGGAACGAAAACGGACGGCAATCATACGATAACAATTGCGAACGTAGTTCAAAGTTGTACCTTTCTTCGGAAGGGGAAGCATCCGGATTTCTCTGGCACCGGCGTCGCATTGATCAGAAGATCCGGCGTCGGGCACTCGTCCGGCCCGAACACGTTCAGCTCACGGAAGCAATCCGTCTCCATCATCTCATTCTGCCACGATATCGACACGGAGCCAGTGTTGAATTTCGCATAGAAATTGGAGTCGCTGTCGTCGATGTTGACGCCTTTGACGGTCGAGAACTGCTCGATGTCGAGCACATCTTTGGCATAAACAGCGTGTGGCTAAAGTACAGAAGGAAGAAGGAGTAAGGATTGAGGGCGTTGCAGGGAGCGATTGTCGTCTTACGTCTGGCACAAAAGGAGGCTCCACCATCCCCGCCTCTAGACGCTTCCAGTTGATGCAGTCGAAGAAGGCATGCAGCTTGACTTCACGGGCTCCGTAGCGACCGTTGCGGCAACCCAAGCGCAGTTTGATCGATTTGGCGAGCAGCTGCTGGCACAGCGACTTCGCTTCGTCGCTGAATTTGCTCGAATACTTTTCAGGGTCTTCCTACGCGGCCGTGTAAGAAAAGACTAATGAGCAATGTCCACAACAGGAGCACAATCGGCCTTGTGTTACCTTCACCCTCCGGTCCACCTCTTCGCGTTTGACTTTCTCCTTGCGCATGCGGAACGGCGCCTGGCCCTCGATCATCTCGTACAGCAGGCAGCCGAAGCTGAACCAATCCGGCGAGAAGGCGTATTTCTCGTTGTCAATCACTTCGGGCGCCATGTAACCTGAAGACGAAGAAGGAAGCGAGTGTAAATTTATCACAGCTCCTTTCTCAACCCTTCGCAAACTTACCCACTGTTCCAACACGTCCGCGCACCGTGTCTCCTTCGGGAATCTCCACGGCCAAACCCAGGTCCGAGATTCGCACGTGGCCGTGATCGTCGAGCAGAATATTCTCCGGTTTGCAGTCGCGGTAGACGATTCCCTGTTCGTGCAGGTGCTCCAAGCCGCACAGCACCTCGGCGACGTAGAACCGCGCTCGTACCATCTCGAACCCCGGATCGCCGCCCATGTTGTAAATGTGAAACTTCAAGTCTCCACCTGAGGGAAAAATACTAAACCTGAATGAAATCTTGCTAAATTTAGATATAAAGCCCAATGAAAAGCTGAAGAGATCTGAACTGGGATGCTAATAAAAGGATGGATAATAGTTCTCGTTGAGGTTATATTGCCGTCTCCCTCCCACTCACCATTCATTATTGTGAGCACCAGACACAAGGCGTCCTTCGTCTCGTAGGCGTAGGCGAGGTTGACGACGAAGCGCGAGTTGATTTTCTGCAGAATTTGTTTCTCTATCAACACCATCGACTCGCCCTTCCGCTTCTTGATGCGTTTCTTCTCCAATTTTTTGCATGCGTACATTTTACCCGTAGCACGCACCTGCAAAAGCACAAAGGAGATAATAGCAGAGAAGAGAGACAAAAAATTAGCTCTTTTCTTCCTGATCATTCTTTTATTACTTCTGTTTGATTTACTTGTTACTTTTGAAAGTTTATTTATTACCTGGCACGCACAGACTTCCCCGAATCCGCCTTTGCCAAGGACGCGGTACATGCGAAATGTTTTGTATGTGATGGGTTGAGCCTCTAACCACTTCCACTGCAAGTAACTGCGTCAACGAGAAACGGAGTTTTTTAAAGTCATGAAAAAAATTATATTATATAATTTATTATATATATGTAAGTAGGTTCTTATAAGAAGAAATTGTGAATACATATTAAAACTGAATTAAATGAAATAAATTTGAATTATTTAAAATAAGTTTGTGCTGACGACGGATTGTTCTCGGGCATTCTCAAAAGTATAAATTGCATGTTTTGCAAACTTTTGTATTTTTTCTATTGCATATTTTTAGGACAAAAATTTAGATTGAACAAATGAAATTAAAATTAATAATTATTGTAGTTGAACATATTAAACAGAAATACTTTCCAAAAAATATTATCGCTTCAATAGATTTCAAGGTAAATTCTATCTTTAGCTACATTATTCAATTTTATTTATGAAATCGTCAACATGTGCTGTTTATTCAAATGTTTTCCAAATTTGTAGGTATTGTAATACTTTTTCAGGAAATTCCCTCTGACGTAAATTGATTGATTATATTGATGTGTTTGTTCTGCAAATAATAACATTCCTTCCAGTGAAAAAACGAATAACAGCAACGCGACTTTAAATATTTAAAACGGATACAAAAACTTTTTTCTTGAAAACACCTTGAGATCCAAAGAATTATAATGCATTAAATTAGCTCCAAGTATAACAAATAATCAGCATTTTATAGAAAATACATAACAGAACACACCATTAAAGATCAACGATGACAAATTAATGTTGTTTGTAAAGTGTCGTTAATTTTTCCTAATTTCTTTTTTAACATTTGGTAAAAATAGGATAGACAAATGGGATGAATGCGGTAATATATTAGACGCTTAAAACGTTTTTCAGATGCTTCGGCTATAGTGTTTCTGAACTGATTTGATTTGAACTGACTTTGAAAGTAAGATAATGTACAAATTTAAAGTTTTTAAGATCCCGCACCGACTTGTCCACTCTGCTGTACAAACACATTATCGGTGCATCATATTGTCGTCAGTTGCCCTATCGTTGAAAACCTCCGAAAAATACACAAGTTTCAACCGATTGTTCAACTTTTATCAGAAGTAACTCTTCAAAATATCAACATTTTCTCGAGCATCTTGACTAAACTTAACATCGCCAAGGAAATCAGCGGATTTTTACCTCACATTCATTACATACATTTCATCATTACTTGAGCAACTAACTTAAGTTCACCTTCTTCTATCTCTCCTTATTTCTGTAAATTTATGTTGTTACGCACTTTCTAGCCGAAGGCCTCTGTTGCTAGTTGCTAAGCTTTGTACTTAAAATTGTAATTGTATTACCTTTTTAAATCAATTCAAAAAAAAAAAAAAAAAGTTTTTAAGATATTGCATTCTAGTCTTATGTTCCTCTTTCTATATGTTGTACTAAAACTTACATTTGTATTAAAAGGCTCAATAAATTTTGAATTTGTCACATCGATCTACTCACCGATGGAAGTACATGGAGGTCTCGAATTCTCGGAATGGTTCACCAGCCAAAAATGATTTTACCGCAGTAACACAAGGTTCAAAAAGCTCCTTGCCGCCACCTGAATTATAGAAGCGTGCAAAGTGATAATAAGGATGGCTTGTACTTGGTACATATCTGAACCGCGACTGACCTGTAATCTTATCTCTAACTTTCGCTATGAGGTCGTCGTTGAGCACGTCCAAAACCAGTTCGTCAGTGCCGTAAAAGAGTTTTTTATTGGCGAGCATCCCGAGTTCATCTGATAGACTCCGCCGGCGGTAGTTGTTCTCTCTGACGCTGATAGCGATACCGACTTCTCCACCCCCTCCCCCACCACTTTCTGTCCCACCCTCATCGCCGACTAAGCCACCGCCATTCTGCTCATCAATGCTGGTGGTGCTGCTGGCGTTGTTGGCTCCGTTGAGGTTGCGCGTATCAATCTCAATGTGTTTGTGGTTTCTGCTGTTGTTGCAATTCACCGAATCGGTTTTGTCAGTCTCTTCAGTTTCACTTTTTGTGGTTTCTGCGGTTGCAGCTGCATTATTCGAACCGTCGCAAAGGGTGGCTGTCGTCGCTTCATTACCGTCTTCAGCTGTCGCTTTTTTTGTGGCATTGATGGTTTTCGCCAGTGAGTTCGTAACGACGTTACTGTGATTGCCCTCGATCGGCAGCTCGATCGCTAGGAACCTTCGCCCAATGTCTTTGGCAATGGAAATGCGATTCTCGTCGTATTCCACCTCGTGTCTGGAAATGGAAAACGAATGCAGAAAGTAGTTTCTACTCTTTGGTGAGACAGCCGAGAGTGACGTGATAGAATCAAGATTAAAGATCAATTACAAAGAACTACAACTCATACAATTAAATATTGCCGCAATAGAAGCTTACAGCGCTTAGTGGACTCACCTTTGCACCTGGTCGAGGAACGCTATGTATCTGTAGTACACGGGATGTTTATTCTCACAGAACAGTCGAAAGAGTATCCGACCGATCGGCTGCTGATCGATGACGTAGCCATAACTTATATCTGCGCAAGAAATAAGATCTTTTTAGGGGCCTCAAAGCAGATTGTATCGAATTCAAAGGTCTCAATATTTAAAATAAATACAAAAATCAGTTTAATTAATCTTTGTCATTACTTTAAGCGACATTTGTTCAATCAGTTTACGATTTAATGGAAAAATGGATGTTTTCAGGACTTCCTTGGATCATTTTTAAGCTGGAGCTTAGATAAGGACTCACCTAACTTGTCTTTGAGATGTATGCATTGCGATATGTGTGGGAACTGCAATATTTTGCGCCATTTTTTGCTCTTTCCTTTGTTGCTGTCTGAACCACCTGCCATAAAAGTAAAATCAAAATGTCAGATAATTACGTCTTCAATTGCAAACTTATTACTAGTAATTGTAGCACTAAAGAACAAAATATCGACCGTAAAAGAGGAGTCGCTACACACTCCAGCGTATTTTATTCCCCATCACTTGATACACGTATTTCGATGGATGTGATATCGTTCTCCACGCCGAATATCGTCATGCAACAAGCATCGACGAACTTAATGAAAGCTCTCATTGAATCACATGCAAGAGCACACACTGCGATTGTTCAGGCTCATCTGTTGAGTGTTTAATTATACGATTCTATGGAAGTAACTCTGGGTAAATGATGTGATAATTCGAACGGAAAGAGCAAAGAGTCGTTAGGGAGATGATACGAATGAATGTTTGAAACAATAGAGAGTTTGGCCAACTTTCACCCAACCCATCACCACTTTCTCTGTTGAATTCCTCTTAGTTCCTTGCATTACTTAAGAATTTTAGTATTCTTTTGTTTCTTGACTGTTGCAGCAACAAAAAGAGTTTTGTCCTTGCTGCTCGCTTCTACGCTCGTTACTCTGCACGTTTTTCCTTTCATAGCTTCAAAAGTTGAAGTTTATCATTTGGCAAGAGATGAGTTCCACTTCCTCTCAGCGTTGCTCTAGTTTCGTGCGTTTCTCTGCTTCAGAGCGCATAATTTGCAATTTTATGTTCATCCACAGACGTTAAAAGTGCTTTGAAGAGGATCCGACCGAATTATTTCCACTTCAATGTCACTCGATTCTCCGTGTTAACGTCTTTTTGGTGACGTTCGTTATTTGCTGTCGTTTTTATTAGTTTGTTTGCTTTGAATCCTGAAATTTGCTTTCCTAATTCATGGCAAATCTCTTAAAAACCTCGGTTGCGATGTGTTTTTAAACCCAAGCAGACGAAGTGGTAATTTAAGTTTTATGTTCGAAGTTGGCGAAGACTTTTGACCTTTTAAAAGTGAAAAAGTGCATATCTTGGCCATCGCTTCCAAACATAAATAGAAATAAGTAAATGCAACATTAATTTTCCCAAAAAAGAAGATCAAAAGTGCATTAGAAATAAACATGGAAGGGAATAGAAGTAGGTTTCATTAAAGTCCCAGCATCGCACACGAGTTACACTCGTGCAACTGTATGAATAACCGCAAATTATTGCTGTATCGCTAAAAGGATAATTGGCTGTGTGTTGTACAAACCGCGGCCGCCGCGTAGCAGGACCACGCCTAGCAAAGGATGGCAAACAGACAGGTGGGCAAATAGACGAAGTGATGAAGTGAAGACGAAAAGCTGCATGCGACTAAACCACAGACCAACAGAGAAAACCAACCTGTTATTGACTTCTAGATAATTTGACGAGTTTAAACTGTTGAGTGATAAACTTTCAAACGTGCCACCGATCAGAAATCAATAATTAAACGAGGAATCGCCGAAAGACCGGAAGCAGGACTAAAGAAGTCGGAGATGGAAGTTTGTGGTTATTCCAACATCGACTGTAAAAACGCGCATCGAAAGGAGAACGATATCACGAAAACGTATTCTGGAATTTATTGCTAGTGACTTGCAATAATCAGCATCAGCAAAACGGGACGAAGGCGACTTAAGACGAAAGCGCGAAAAGACGCTCGTTTTCAGTTTCAACCTAAAATGGCCAAATATTTGGAGAATTAAGAAGAAGAATAATAAAGAGGAAGCACAAAAAGAACGAACGATTTATAGCCAAGGAAAAATAGTCAAGAAGTCTTTGCTATAAATTAAATCACATTTCCAACACTTTAGAGTCTCTTGCATCTGTAAAATGTATTTCCTTTAATAAACTTCCTTTTTCAGTCGCCGTCGTGCTGAGATTTCGTAAAATCAACAGTAAAATTAGAGAGAAGATTTAATCATTCCCAAGGGCAAAGTCGCTTATCTTGAAATCAAGGATTTATAATAATTTACATGGTCAATGGATGAAAGGCTACTTCAAATCCATCGGATTACTAAACTTAAACTTCAATTTAGTGGACTTTAAGGATCACTATATTACTAAGCTGCTATATACATCACTTGTTAGACCATCGTTGGAATATACATGGCCTGCCTGGAGCCCACACTACGCCTGTTACATCGCTGAGCTTGAATCTGTTAAAAATCAGTTTTTACTGTTCGCTTTGCGTCATCTTCCTTGGGATGTATCTTCAACTTGTCACCTTAGGAATTTTGGCTAAAGTTCATCACTTGTTAATCGTCGTAAGATATTGAATGCTTCCTTCGTCGTAAGTTTGGTATATGGAGCTATTCATAGTCCTTACTTGCTATAAAACATTTACTTAAATGTTCCTCATCGCACTCTCAGACATTATGAGCCGCTGCATTTAAGTCTTGTGAGAACTTCATATCTACAACACCCTCTTCGAAATGCTTGTGCTGATTTTAATACTGTATATTCTGTTGTTAACGCTTCTGATTCAGTGTGTTGAACAAAGCAAAAGATCTTAAATAATATATCTTAGTATTGGTATTCAGAAACATACATAAACGTGGGGACTTTCGCCAAATATTATCCTAAATTTCACATCATTAATTTCGGGAATATCGGTGGTTGGCATACGCCAATCCTCTGTTGCTAGTGGTAAGAGAACCACCCAACAACGCCAGTTATTAGGCATCATACACGGTTCGACATCAGGCTCGAACGTCACGCAAGTTTCAACTCGAACATCACACTAGGTTTGATAACAACACAAACGTCGTACAACATTCGACAGCAATTCGAACATCATACACGGCTCGATAACAACGCAACAAATGAGCTAGCAAAAACAAATAAGCATTCAAGGATACATTTTTTGGAATTGTAATTATTTTTCGTTCTATGTGGATTCAATTTTAAGGATGAAAATTTGTAGATATTATGAAAAATGTTAAGTTTCTTTCAAATCTTTATCAATTAAATATAAACTCAAATTAATTCAGTTTTTTCCGAACGGAAACAACTATGGGTTTTCAATAACAAAAGAGATAAGAAAAATGCGTATAGTCAGATCAGTGAGCTCGATGCATTTCGCCCACCCACGTCGACGTCGACAACTCATTGCTTTGTTGTTGTACTTTGAGTTTGTCTCACTTATAAACAATTCTAGAAACACACACCAATGCAAAATATACTCACGAAATACGTGAGTCAGCGATTTACATAAAAATCCCTCTTCCAATCTATTCACAATTCCAAACGCGCGAATCTCGGCTTCAATTCTTTGTATTCCGTCCTCCAAGCGAAGTGTTAAACTACTCAGGTTTATTTGGCTTTTATTAATAGTCGTCGCGTAATCTTGAGTCTATTTATTGCTGTAAATTCGTTGAATTATTACTGAAAGCGCTCAGCTCATTTACAACTTTTATGACGATCCGTTAACAGCTGTTGATCGCCGTGTGGATCGGCCTCCGAGGCGGTAAACGGCAAACAAATAATTGAATTCCCTAATAAAGCTTTTAACTGACGTACGACGTTTACGCAGTATCGATTACGACTTTTCTTTTTACTCTTTCTCACTGAATTGTTAATTAATTGTTTCGTGGTTTGCTTTGTCTTTCCGCTGGCAGCGCAAAGTGATCCTTCTTTCCTTGATGTAAGTACGTCTGTTGTAGTCACTGCGTTGGTAATGCGCAATCGTTGAGAGGCGGAAAGGCAGAGAAAGAGGAGCGCCATAAAACCCATATTTTGTTCGACTAATAAATAAACGATATGCTGCGCTGTTGGACTGACAAACAGACAGATTAACGACCCTGGCAACACACAACGACGGACGGACGCAAGAAATAAATGAATGAGCGAATGGACGGTTGAAGCGACCGACCGACAGATGAATGACTGCCTCCTGCTTAGATTATTGTGTGTACGAGTATAAAACTGCCGAAGAATTTTACGCTAGACACGCTCTGTTTGGTTTCATCTGCTCGAGTTGATGCCTTCTGAAGCATGTTTCGGTGCACAGAGAATTGCATTGCTTATTGCGGATTTTGGTACGAACACAGGAGCTGAAACAACATTCCACAATAAAAAAAAGTCCACGTGAAGTGAAGTTGCGAATTTATTGACTTTTAACCTTAGGAGTGACTCGATACCCGAACTGCGATTCGATACAATGCCACAAACGTATTCAACAATCAGTTCGATCCAGTGTCCGTCTAAAATATGCATTAAATTAAATATGCAATTCGTACATCAAAATATTTTCTGTTAATGAAGCAATTGTGTGTCTTTAGCGTCCGAATTCCTTCAAAATTCAGCAACGATTTTAATAATAGCAAATTAAAGACTCTAATTAAAATCCGAAATTCGTTCTGACATGCATTAAATTCACTATCTTCAAGTGGACTGATCCAGTGACTCAAGAGGCGTTTGCAAAGCAGATATGAAGTCTTATTTTATATAAAATATGATATAGAATCGATGACTGTATAGTACGCCATAGAATGTATTATTCCGATGTAAATGTCATGTCAATTTGCCTTTTTGATTGCGCTTTTCTTGGCTTGAAACATTTTTGTTTATCTTTTCTGGCTTTTGTATGACTTTTAGTATTTATTATTAGCCAGACGTAAACTTGTTTATATTCAAGTGAGTTGTTTACAAATATTTACTCGATCTGATTGAAACATTGAGCTGTCAGTTTATTTTGGCGCGTAAACTTCGACTAACAAAACAAGCGAATATGTTTTTTCTATTTTATTTCAGCACATTCGCTGGAGATGAAAAACTTTAATGAAGCAGTGACCTTGGCTTTAAAAAAGGTTTTCATTTAAATACAAATAATTATAAATTAAAAGGTTTAAGCTTGCCGCTTGTCACTTAGATCCTATCATCAGTTCTGCGCTGATAGAATTATTTAATAATAATTAATATTAGGACCACGGATTGAAGCGCGGAATCATTTTCATTAAACAGATCTTTTAATCGATTCTGTAGCTCCAAAACGCTGAAATGCAATCCGAACGATTATGCAATAAATTATATCGCATAATAATGAAGTATTTCTGTCATAATTCCTCCAGCAGCTTCACTCCTTCGGCTGTTGAAACCTCAAGAGACTAAACAACGTTGTTTTTAATTAAAAGCGAAATTCCGTTTTTCGCTCGCTTTATTTATATTGGAAACTTCATATTCTTTTCTTTTAAGCCAATAGAAGCATAAATTCGAAATGAAACGAGGTTCTGTGGTGGCTTTCGTTGAATTTAATTGCTAGTGAAAAAGATGAAAGAGTCTCGTGTATTTATATAAATACAAAAAGCGTAAAAATTTTAAAAGGAATCCGTAAATAAACACATGAATCTTCAATCATAAAAAAAGAGTGTTTTTGCATATTTTTAGGCGACAGCGGATGGAATTTTCGTAATGATTTATTTACTTCTCCACTTTTTCATCAGTGGACATCAATTCACATTTGTTAAGTTGATTATTAATAAGTGAAGATACTTTTCCATCGTCCATCGTTGAAGCAACCTGAACGCAGCATAAAAATTAATTCTCTCTCGATGAATGTTCAATGAATGACATTCAGAGGATTAACTGAATTCATGAATTCATTTATTTACGTGACGTACTTTCGAAAGCGTCTTTTTTATCCGGGAAAAGTGCAGAATTCGACGCATCTCGTTGCTGCAATCACCGCCAGTCGATGTGCTTGCATTTGCCATTAAAATACCATTTCCGGATTCGATTAACCACAGCAGTTTATTGAGTTGACCGCGGAGTGAATTGCCTCGGCCACTTCGACGCTTCCTTGGAGTAGGTAGGTATGGCTGTTCCAAAAGAACACACTTAGACCATGAAGGTCCATTGTGATGCCATGTGGATCTCTCCCCCTCAGAGCTGTGTTAGCCACGAAGTACTATTTATATAGCGACTTAAGGTCCTTACGTTAATTGGATCCATGTCGCAGAGGCTTTCATAAAAATAGACTCCTAAGTGGACCTGTCTTTTTCGAGCTAGGGCTGGGCAGCTACATAAGAAATGTGAGACCATTTCCTCTTCCTCTTCATCTCTGCAGCTCCTACAAAAATCATTTGAGAAAAGTCCCAGCCTCCTAGCATGAGCCCCAAAGAGGCAGTGGCCTGTTATGACCCCTATCACTCGCCTAATAATTACCTTGCTTCCTTGGAGTAGAAGCAGGCAATAATTGAATGCAACATAAGTTCCACTTTTAGTTTCCGAATTCATTTAAAGCAATAATTGAAGTCGAAAAGGACGACATCAAAATGATGAATGAATGAATGGACTGCTACGGACTCATATGGAAATTTTGTATTATAAAATGGAACAATGAAACGACGATATATTTTCTCAAATATTAACAACGTTGTTAGAAACAAAGATTAAAATTCAATTTCGATATAGTCACAACGACTTCGTCCATTGATTAACCGAAATCAGAGGATGCGACAGAAGGACTTCGCTTCAATACATTCTTTCATATAGTTTATAGTGTGTATATGCATCAATAGATTTCCCAGACAGGACACGCATTCGTGATTACTTCACAATGATTGCTTTTTTCATTATTATTTCGTTGCCGAAGGCGTTCATATGACATTTTATTGGCTCGTAAAATTTATGCCCCATATGGGCCACGGTTCCTCCTGCCCCGTCACACCCCCGCCGAGCTGTCGCTGGACCGACTTGTAATTTAAATTTTTGTTACGACTTTTTAAGTGAACTATTAAAAGTAATGGCGAATATAAAAGCGATATTAAGAAGAAGCTACCAAAGAAAACACATAAAAACAAAGGGCGAATGAAGAGGACGAAGGGAGCCACGGTCCATCATAAATCTAGGCTCAGTCTAGTCTGTGCAAGGATAAAAATCCGTGTATATCTTCAATCATTTGTGCACATTCGAGGTTGCCTTCGAGGTGTCATGGAGATGGTTTCGGCTGGAGTTAGTTTATTTTTTACCACAGAAAAAGGTAAATCAATTTATTTATATGAGTTTTTTTGCTTTTCTCTGCGATGTTCTTGTTTCCAAGCGCATTATTACTACTCAAAATAAACGCTATTTTGTTGCATTTTCTTTGGATGTTTTTGCAGAACCTCTTCAGGCGTTTAATTAAAATACCGCCATCCAATAAATAAATTATTATTATTATTGTTTGTTCGTTATTGCTATTACTCCATCGGGAGTCTGTTTCTTCAGCAAGTGAACCGAATTTTGGATTCGTTATTCGCAAAATTGACATTTAAAGCGGCACATGTTCTGCGTGTCACTTTGAAAATGTGCCTTTCCCCTGCTCAAGATTCATGTTGTCTCTCTTAATGATGGACGCTCGTGTTTGTTGCTTGCGACATTTAAAGCACTTGTTTAACAACACGAAAAAGTGAAGCAGCTGTAAACTGCAACTATTTAAAAAAGGTATTAAGCACAAGCACCCAGTCTACAACACGCAACTCATACATTGTTAGATCTCGAATCGATCGGTTGGCAATCAGACAGACCGAAGTTTGATTGAGTGACTCGAGAGCAAAGTCGATTGTGAAAAGCTTATTATTCTGTGAGCTGTTGACTTAGTGAATGAAGTGGAAACAGAGAAATAGACAGAGCTTGCTTAATGCTTGTTTAAGTATTTAGCAACTGCTTAAAAGTTGTTTATTCATTTATTCCTTCTTCACTACGTTTACAATTAATTGAATTGGGGGAAGTGGAAAAGAAGAAAGAAGTGGCAATAACAATCTATTAAATCATAAGTCCACAAACTATTCACGCACTTTTAAATTGGCTCCATTAATATTACTTCCACAGTTTAAACTGAACTATTATTTAATAAATGTTGCTTAGGGAAGCAGGGAAAAGTATAAAAGAAGACGCAAAAGATCAAGGAGAAAGCAGCAACTTAAAGAATTTTGGATGCTACGAGTGTTGAAAAGTTTCTCAAAATAATGATAATAATGATGATAATAACGAATAACAGCAACAACCCTGACACACTTTCGTATGCAATTCATTTTTTACAATCTTCTTATGGACATTTTTATGGCTCTCTTCTAGCTTCTTCTTCTTCTTCCTTCGCCGAAAATTGTACTCTAAAGACTGCACTGGATGTGTTCGTGTGTTTGTATGTGTGTGTGTGTGTGTGTGTTCGGGGCGATTATCGCCATTAGTTTTTTATGTGAAGCTCACAACGCAACCCCTGAAAGCGACCTTTTGAAGCTTCACACAAAAAGACGACTTCTTTTATCATCAACAACAACAACAACAACCACGCCCATGACAACATCATCATCAGCATTATTAATATTTCTACAGACTGGAAGCCACTCCGTGATAATTCATATCTCTTTCTTACACACACTTTTGCTTTCTTATGTCTTATTTTGTTCTTCTTTTTTATGTCCTTCATCAGAGCGACACGAGTCCAAGCACATCAACTTTCGCTCTCTCTTTCTCACGAAAGTTCTTCAGAAGTTCTCTTCCATCCCTCTCGCACTCGCACACAGCTTTCAATGCATTAGCGCTTATTTTCGCAACGGTAAAAATGTCAAATTTAATGGAAAACTTCAACTTGTTTCACTGCTACTGCACGATGCGACTTGGCAAAAGTCTGTCGCGTTGAACAGGTTATTTTTGAACTCTCAACGGCATTCACGCATCGTCGACGTCGTTAATGTCTAAAGTAACTCTGCGAAATCGATTTAACTCTGCTTTGAGTCCTCGTTTCACCCTCTCAACGCAAGGAATTAATTTCCGGTTGCGTATCTGTGAATCGTGGGTGCAGCAGAGCTTTCATCTTGCGTCTTGAACGAATGAAGAAGTAGAAGCGAACAGAAATTTTATCTGTTGTAATTGTAGGCGCTGTTTTCCTTTTCTGTAATTGATAAACACAAGAAAACTGACTGCGATAATAGAAACAACAACGTAATTAAATATTATAGAAGTAATAATAACTAAAAATGACTATTTTAACCTTTTTCACTTCGACGAAACTTCCTGTTATACGCCATATCAATGAAGGAGGCGTGGCAGGTGCAAACCAACGGAGAATCGAAGCAATTTCACTTTTTCGAGTTTTAGTATTCAATTTTCAAGACGTTGAAAAACTATCAAATCAATTGCCAAATGCTGAATCTTCAATTCGGTTTGTTTACGCGATCGAATTTGTTAAAATTTGCAAATCAAAAGCATGAAAACATGAAATTTTTAGGAGAAATCGAATCGCTTTTTTAGCGAAAGTGAACTGATTTGTTTAGACTCTAAACTTTAGAGAATAAAAATTATACGATGTTTACGCTGACAACGAAAACATGTCAAAGAGTTTCGAGTTAAAAACTGTAAAGAAAAGATAAAAGCGACTTTTTAACCTGTTTCTTTTACAAACAGGGTGACGACGAAGACATCGACAAGAATTTCTACGTCAAATAAATAACTCGTAATCGCTGACATTAAAGCGACAAACGCAGGCATCACTTTTTAGTGGTGCGTCTTTATTTGTTTTAAAATGAATTAAGTGCCATTTACAAGAAATTTACGCAGAAAATAAACAGAAGCGACAATGAATGGAACGAGTTAACGTACAGAACAAAGCGGAGAGCGAGAATTAAGTGAATAAAGCAGCGGCAATTTATTTGGAGCACTTGGCGCGCTTTTCGTTGTTTCTTTCCTTTTTTGCTGCTTCTGATGCAGTCAATGAATGTGTAAATAATGTCAATTAATGTAGTAATAAACAAGGCTTTAAGCCGCAACTTAACTGAGACTTCATTAGATCCGAAAATATTCGTTAAGCAGCAAGAAAATTCGCAGTGATAAATAAAGTTGCAACTGAGTTTATTGCAAGTCCACATCCAAGAAAAACGTCGAGCATTTTTAAGTATAAATGCTACAAAAAGAGTGCAAATGAGCTCTGAAAACACATCAATTAAATAAACGAGTTGAATTAAATAACCCATTGAAAAATCTGGGTCTTGCAATTAATCGTTTGCAACATAATTAAAGTTGTGATATTTTGTGACTATTCACTACTTTTTTTCTTCTGCATTATTTTGCATTTAGTAGAGTGCTTTTTTACGTTTTCATCGTCGTCGTCGTTGTTGTTGTTGTTGACTTCATATTTAATTCATATCGTTTTACGTCAATGTAATTGCACTTGTTTACCTCTTGTTGTTGTTGTCTTTGCAAAACAGAAAAAACCAACTAATGCTGCTTGAAATACTTCAAATTAACTATTGCCAATAAAATAATATGACAAGAATAATAAATTGAACAAACATTAGTAATAAATAAATAAATAAATAGTAAAACTGCATTTAAAAAATGCAATAAAATCCACTCCAGTTGATATAGCAAATAAAAGACTAAAAACAATAGAATTACAAGTACTGATAATGAGAATTAGAGACTGGAAACATATTTCAAATTATTGAAATAGTTTAAATACGCCATTTGTCTTTATTTTCGAATAAATCTCTTTTTGCTGTCAATGAATTGAGACGGAAAAATGAGTAGTAATTTAGATATTATTTAGTAATAATTAGGACACAATTAAAGAAAAGAAAAGAGGCGAAAAACAGTGCAAAAATTAACAGAATAAAACAAAGGAATTCTTTACAAGGAAGCAAAACTTTTACTGGACCCAAAAGAGGAAACGAACAACGGTAAATGTTTAACAACAAAAACCACTTAAGTTAAGAGCCTTTTTACCGAGTTCTCCAACGGAAAAGAGAAGAAAAACTAAAGTCGGGGCCTACAAAATTATGTAAATGTGTTTATAAAAATTTAACTAAGCAGAAATAACACGAAACATTTATCCGACTCTGCAATTGTACAAAAAAAAAAAAAAAAATTAGAAATATTTGCAAAAACGCAACGCAAACATAAACTAGCAATAAAACATTCGGCAAACACACTTCGAATGCATCAAATTTTAAGTAATTTTCCCAAACCAAAAACAAAGAAAAGTAAAAGAAAAGTAGAACTAGAAATCGATTTCAACCCACGACGTTTGCTTAATTTGTTGTTGATCTTTTGCTGTTGTTGTTATTTGCTTTGTTGTTCTTGTTTTGCTTTGTTTTGTTGAGTGTTTTAAGCCGTAATTTATGCCACTTTCGCACAAAGCGAAGGAAGTTTATGGCTCTTATTCTGCTTCCTTTCGTTGTACTTCTTGTTGCTTGTGAACTTTAAGCAGTGTTGCCGTTTTGTGGGAATTTTCCCAGATTTGGAATTTTTAAATAGCCTCTGGGAATTTGCGTCGCTTGGGATTTTTTATGTGCCTCTGGCTTTGGCATTTTTTTGGGAATTTTGTGAATTTTAATAGTTCTTTTGTTTTTAATGGTTTCATCATAAAATGAAGGTTATTTAAATATTAATAAAGGCTTCGTATGTTTGGGATTTTTTGCGATTTTTGAATGTCTTTGGGATTTTTGTGGGATATTGGTATACTTTTTTGCCTTGCGTTTTCTTTTGGGTATTTTTTAATTGACGATTTGGGAATTTGCGATTTTCTCTGGGAATTTGAATGAAGGGTTTCCGGCAACACTGACTTTAAGAATTGTTCAGTCAGTTGAAGTGTATTTTTATTACTACCCAAGTTTTTGTTGTTGCAATTAAAGTTGTTCGAATGAAATGAACATGAAAGCAAGAAGAAAAGGCAATAAAAGCAGAAGAAAGGAAATAGCTAGTAAAATTAAAAGAAGTTTCAGTTTTTTTGATCGATATTGAGCTTATTTTTTTTAAAAAACTTTTAAAAAAGAACTCGCGTTAGTGAAAACAATCATGAAAAGGTATTTTCTCTCTTAATTTAATAAAACTTAAACTTTTCGCTTCTTATCTATGATGTGTTTACGACAATAATAATAATAATAAAAGATCAAAACCAGAGAAATGTTAGGAAAAGTTAATAGCTTCGAAAAATACCGTTTATAGCACACACACGGACCCACGTCTATCGTGTCGGTTATTCATATTGGAAAAGTCGTGGAAACTCGAACATTCGTGGCTTACATAAACACGAATATCTATTATTATCTAGTGAATAAATTGTGGCGAACATCGTCGTTTATGCTATCAAAGATATTGGAATTGGGCTCAAAATGACGGCAGCAGATTTTGTTAATAACTAATAACATTTAAATAACCAATTTTAATAACAACTTCGGGTGAACGTCGTTGATAGTGGTGATAATAAATGAAATGGGACAAACCTCGACAACAATAATAATAATCGTTACTTATTATAGCCACATGACAGAATAATTCAAGTGGCTGTCGAATTGGCTCGACTTTTAATACATGTGAACAGAGGCAGATATGGAAGCCGAATAACAACTTCAATAATAATTTTGATGGCCATTTTTAATGAAAACATTGGCTACATTCTGCACTGAAACATTAATGATGAAATACTATCTTCTCTTTGATCCTTTTTCCATCGAATTGGGATTAATTATGGTTACCGAATCCGTTTTAATGAAGTCTTCTCCTTTATTACGTCAGCCTTCGTATTATACAACAAAATATTCCGAATTTGGACTAATGAACGAAATGCAATCCCGTCAATTCTTCTGCTCTTCGTGCAATAATCGAATTACTTTTCTCCGTCATCTCGAAGGCACCGAACGACAGAGCGCAGCAGTCACTCCAACTCCTTGCAGTATCAATTCATCGTCAGCCATTACAAATTGCATTGGAACTCATCTCTAACCGCCGACTAACGACTCCTTTTCGGAGTTCTTCCGATGGCAGACAATTTGTCATTGTTTCTGCTCAATTATCTGGAGTTTGTATCACGGCTTCGAAGTTCCAGCTGCGCTTTCGCATTCCTATTCCTTTTGCGAACATAATCAAACTCAGTCTAGACGATAAATTAGCATAAATCGTTCGTAGCATAATAAAAAAGGCGCACAAGTGTGCAGCAGACGAGATACAGAGGAGAAGCAGCAGGATTCAGTCGCATCTATCATTTTGAGGGACATTTTGTTCGTGCTGACGCCTGCATGGATCAACTTCGTGTCTGTATGTCACTAGGCATCATTTTTCGAGGCAGGTGAGTCGCTGAAATGTGGTAATGGTTTGTCTTCATAAGCAACTCCACAATCAGAGCGAAAATGTGCGTCTACGTCCTTCTACAGGCATGAGATAAATTGTGTGCAAAGAAATCTCAGAATAATAACAGCGCGCTGCTTCCGAAAAAAATTTGCTAAAAGTTTTTTGTCATTCAGCCACAAACACGAAAACTTTGCCATCGCCGCGCAATTACATAAAAAAAGGAAGCTCGTTATTCACTGCGGAGGAGTGAATGATCCGAAAGACGCAGTGGACGTAGACAGAGGTAAAAACCTTAACTTTCCTCCGGCGATTTATTACACCAACTGCAAAAGGCATCGTCTCGTAAAACTGCAGTTTCGAAGAATTCCTTTCATTGCATTTGAGAAATTGTTTGCTGCCGGCTGACTGCGCATTTTATTGGGCTCTTTAACTTTACGTATAATAAAAGCAACAATTTTTCAACGCCAAATAAATGAAATTGTTAACGTGCATCGAATAAATATAGTCTATAGTTTATTTTTGCTTTTCTGCATCTTTTCAGCACTCAAATTAATAACAGCGAAAAATTTAATTTCTTAAAACCAATTTAAATTCTCCAAAAGTTTATTTGTTGCTTACATTAAAATATTTTCGTATTCAAATTTCTGAAAGTTCAATTTTGTAACTTCGTAAAAATGCATATTAACGAACTTCGAGATACACACTGCGTATGAGCAACTTTAGTGAGAGCGCCTTGAATTAAGGTCACTCATACGCTGCGGGTGTTTTTCGCTTGTTCTACTTTTACAACTAACAAAACAATGCAAAAGCAACTTTTTATTGCTAACATCTCGCGTTATGACAACTTCATCATTTCCATAGGAGCTCTGATGCAGAAAAGCAATAAAAAACCAGGGGAAAAATTGAATTTAGTGCAATTTCTTTGTCATTACTAAAGTTGTACCAAGAGAAGTCGAAGTAAACTTTGAAATAAATGGTATGTTACGGCGCCCCATTGAAGCTCCATTCATATATCAGTTGCAAGTTCCAAAAAAATTATGATCCAGTTATCAAAGATGGGCAAAAGTTAGAAGATTTATTAAACGAGTCGTTGTTACTCGTATTTTAATTTATTTGATGGTAGTTAGCGTTGATCTTCTTGCCAATTACGTGGGTTCTAAAAACTAATATATACCGTTAAACACATCCTCCATATTCATTAGAAAATTTGACATTATCAGCTTTTTCTCTTCCTAAGATTCTTTTCACTAGTAATGAATGAAAACAAAGTATTTTTATTCGCCCCGCACAGAGACCCATAATCCTAGTCTCTGTTCGCATCTCGTAATTAAAGTAGGTCTGAAATGGCTGCCATGAAAAATCTGAATTTATCTGCAATATCAATCACATTTAGATAACGAATGACTGAGCAAATGTCGGAGAGGCTATGCAATGAATAGCTGTCCACAGGAGAGACTCGGTTGCCTGTCATTGAAACATATGCACAACTGCGTTGCACAGTCAATAAACGTCATTCGTCCGACACAACGCAATCGAACAATTGCAACGCCATCGATGGAAACTTTCAAATGATTGGAAACTGCAATAAGCATGAAAAAATGGGAATTTTTCTGTTGGATGGAAAACTTTCAACGTAGAAAATATTTGAAAACTTTTACGCGTAGGAAGCAGAAAGAAGAATACGATGTTTTATGCAAGAGTAAGCAAACATTTTTTGTAAATTTAAGCAACGTTGACACTTAAATAACAGGTTACAGTCGAAGAAGCTTCAAATATTCGACGTTAATTTAGAAATATCCAAATTATGTGCAATGTAGATGGAAAATGGAGGAACAAATTATTGAAACTTCCTTAAAAATTACTCGATCTTGACGCAATTGAATTGCCTAAGTTTGCGTGTTTTTTGAACTTCTGACAGGATGAACCGAGGGTAAATTAAAGCTATAAAGCGCCTTCTACTACGTTAAATTAAGTTCACAGATGAAGAACCGAGTCCACGGAGGAAAATATAAGGTTTTCCCTTCTCTGCAGGATACGCCGAGGCTTGATTTTGCGGCATAAATTCAAGATGTGATTTGGGCGACATTAACAATTTATAAGAAGGAAGTGACCGAGGAGAAGAAGACGAGGGTGAGTGAGATGAGATTTCCCCCTTTTCAGCTTATTAATAAATAACTAGACATTGATTTAGGTCAACGCATTCAACAGTGGTTTCGAACGTCCGTGTGAGAGTAACTAAGAAATGTAGCAGTAAAATTTAAGGGAAAAAATTAATGCATTCCGGGTGATCAGCTCGAGAGGAGTCAATTTCGAGAAAGTGACTTCTTCATCTTCGAGTTGTTCTTCCGAGAAACATTCAAGTTTTGCTTGACTTTGATAAAGGCTACTTTTTTGCGTTCTCCGATTCCTCTGCTTCGTTCTTACCTGGAAAGAAAAGAGAGGAAAAAAGGAAATGAATAAAAGTTGAGCGCAATTCAAATTTAAGATTTATTGATTGGGTGATAAAAATGAAGTTTCTGTATTCATGCGTGTACAAGTGATTGGCTCTAATAAATGCACAGATTTATGACAAGGTCACGATTACAATGCTGGAAGCCCTGAAGGCAATCTATCAACAAATGCAATGCAAATGCGAAGGGAAGAGAAACGCTTATGCAAATAAATCAAAGAGAAGTGAACGAAGAAACATCGTTCACATCGATGCGAATCCCAAGCATCAGCGGCTCGAGTGAAAAGCTCAAAGACGACATCGAATAATAAATAAATTTATGCAAATGCCAACGATTCGCAATCAAAGCAAAAAATAATTGCATATTACAATAAATGAATGCAAATTTTGAGCTAGAAACAAATAATGCAAGCAGACTGCTGAAGAAGAAAGGGCAGACAATGGTTTTGTGGGATGAGGGGCAAAGGGACGGAAGCAGATGAATGCAAGCGATATCCACAATAACATTAATAAACAAACAATAGCGAAAATTCCATAAATAAGCATTCAAATGCAGAGTGACAGGGAAATAATCTTTCGTGTGCCTCTTCCTCTCGACTGTAGGGAACGAAATCGTTCTATTGCCAGCTACAATCCGCAATAAATCAAAGAAACCAGGTCAGCAAGACTAAATGATGCAACAACAACATCAACCGAAGAATAACTGAATATCTACCCTACGAGGGACGGCGACATTCGACGAGCGTTGGACTCCGAAGCTTTGTTCCATGCATCATTCATCTATTTGCATTTGTGATGCTGGACATGGACGATAAAGAAAAATAATAAAAGCTCTTAATGAAATTTTAATGAATTGGAAAAGCAGATCAAATGAAAAGAGGAAAATATAACATTTATATTCAGTATTAATAAAAGACCGACTATACTGTATAAAGAGTCCGATCCAGGTCCGATAACTGTTGATCGAAAACCTTTCATTATGCATTCTACTGCGGCTGTGAAGGAGGATCGATAAGCGTCGTTACTTGTTCACACTTTCGCTTATAGCGACTGTATTTCTATTTCTTGGTTCATGACGATCGATGAATGTCAACGAACTTCCAAAGTGTGTCACACTTTCGTGGCATCTTCTTCAAAGCAAGGTTACTTTCGACATTTGCATATCCAAGAGAGAAGCACGAACAGCGTTCGAAGGAGTTGTCGTTGACTCGTTGTCGAAATTTGATCATTTTATGTGGAGTTTTCTGCTCGCTTTGAAATGGAATGAAAGTTCGCCTTCAGCTAGAAAGTTTTTTAATGTTTGTTTGGGTCTTTAATTCAGTTGAAGATAAGAAATCAGTAGAAAGACACTTTTAAATACTTTCAAATTGAAGCAATTGTGATTTAAAGTTGTTTAAATTGTGACTTTAAGTCGATATTCTACACAATCTTCATAAAGTTTCGAGAAGCACAATCGATGAACCGAGAAAAGTTCAATTTGAACTCAAATGTGAGTCCACGAAGCAGAAATTGACGTTCGAAGAGAATTTCCACGACAAAAACTGTTACCAAAATTAATGCCAACACTGAAAAGTGGAAAAACTTGTTTTCTGAATAACGACACAAACGCTTTTTGAACACACGACGATGACGACAGATTTTCTGAGAGTGAAAAATACATATAGAAGCGTATGAAAATCAGTGAATGATTATTTGCAAAGTGTCGCAAGTGTCACAGAAGCAGGACAGCAAAAGACACGCGAGACTCGTTGGCGGTAGCGATAAAACAACAACCAAAAAACAAAGATTATAAATAAATTTCAAACTCGAAACGAAAAACGAAAAAACGAATAAAACTTAAGGAAAAATTAATTGTGATTGCAACAACAGAGTAAAAGCAATAAACTACTAAATTATTGCTATTTTTCCTATTAAAAGAATTAATAATATGCAAATCAATTGTAAAAAATATCTGCAGACATAAAAAAGTATTCGTTGCAGCTCCGTTACTGGAAAAGAAGTTAAGAGGAGATGAGAGAAAAGTCATGAAAATGGTGGAGCTGATAAGGGAAAATCTATTTCATAAATTACTAATTTTCTGGTTTTTGTTTTGTCTTTTTTGGTTGGTGAAAAAGTAGAAAATTATTGATACCTTCCTTGAACTTCTTTTGAAAATAAAAGCGAATAAAGGAAAAGAAAAATATGATTTTTATGAAAAATCGGCATTAACAATAATCGAATTAAATAAAATCGAGAATTAAATAAAAAAGTGAATGAAATGGTCTCCGCATACGCAGGTTCCATCACTGCGATTCCGTTTTAATTTATTTCCTGTGATATTTAATTGTTTTCCCTTTATTGTTGCGTCTGAATTGTAGGAAGAAATGCGTACGTTTATTTTAAAATAAGAATGCATATTTAATGATATCGAACGATGCTGGTTGACCGTTGAATCTGTGTAAAATGCTGCATTCGTCGGTGCAAATCTGCATTCACATCGCACCAGATTTAATTTAATCAACCACAAAAGCAGCACTCAATTTGAATGGGAGCTCAGGAAAGCGTGTGGATGTGCTTTTTCCTTTTCTTTGTCTCTTTATTTAATGTCGGAGCAACGCCTGAGTTCGGTGAAACCTCTCCCGCAACCCACACAACTACCGACTGCTGTGTGTATCTGCTTTTATTTCCCTTAAAGTACCCCACAGACATGCTTAAGCAGATCTCCATTTATGACACCAAAAAAACACTTCGCAGCGGAAACCACAGACTACGACATCGAAGTGCAAAAAGATTGCAAGTTCAGGGAAATACTTAACCTTTGCACACTTGAGCGGTTACAGCGAACATGGATCCGTTTAAATGATTTAATCGCTTCCCAAAGATTAAATAGTTGAAGACTTCTGAATCTTTATTTAAGCTTCTCATATTGAGCAGTGTTTCAACAAGTAATTCGAATGTAATTCCATGGTTTCTAATGCAAAAACCCAACAAAATAATCACGCACAGAATCACTGCCTGCGAAGATTGCAAATTATAATAATGTGACACCCTTAATTGTCATTTCTGTTCGAATAAATGTCATTCCGAAGAGTCTTTTATTATTTTTTGCACTCGGAGTTCCATTCAATTGAGCTACGAGCGCAGGAACAAAAAAAATCCGGCAGCGGAGTTGTTACTGATGAAAATGGCGCCAACGGCAACAGCAATAAAAGTGGAGGAAGCACCAAACAATGGCGACCTCAATAATACAAACGACCGACTGACGGAGCGACCGAACGTGCGCAATTGACATTTTATTGCAAAACGTGGTAAAAGCAGCGGAAGGGAGTAAAGCAGGAGGAGAACCTCCGCTGTGGGGCGTGAGAAGCAGTGGCACCAATTCAAAAATCAACAAAAAAGAAGAGTTTCGATTGCAGCAAACTAAAGGAACTAAAAAACATGAACACGCAGAATTAAAAATCGCGGAGAATGACTAAGAATGCGATAAGCGACGCAGAGACATCAGAAGAAGGAGTGAACCGAGCCACGTTTGCGTGGAGCAAGGAAGGGGAAGGATAATCTTGGGTTAAAGTTCACTTTGAGCTGCTGAATTCGGCGGGAAGATCTTTTCATCTTTCTATTCAAATGCATAACGTTCATTTCGCTCGAAGTAAAGCAAAATTCAAAGCGGAAGCGACACGAGATAAGACGAAGTTGTCTGTGAAGGGACGAGGATCTGTTATCACTTCTTCGGCGAGTTCTAAAAGTCGTGTGAATGAAACAAGCTACAAGTTATTCGCCATCGTAGTTCGAATTTTCATTCTTCGAGTATTTATTTATTTGGGTTCAAAGTAATGAAATCGAAAGAAAGCGACGTCGTTTGGAAGTAAATTCATGCAGTCGCAGAGACAAATCCGTGTATGAAGTACATCCTCCTGACACATTGTAAAGAAATCGCAAAACTCAGAAGCGTTGCTGGATTTTCAACGATTTCCTAACAACAAAAGAAGCAGAAAAGAGTGACTGCTCCCGATAGATTCATTCAGCGTAGAGTCTCGAACGCGTGCAGCATATGCAACAACAAGCGAGTTGCAGGCTCCTCCCTCCTCCCTTTGACAATCCTTTCACGTTCACCGTGAACTAACCGAAGGAGCAACCATTCAACTCCTTCCTACTTTGTTTGCGTTCACTTTAATTCGCTTCTGGAACGTTGATTGCCTCTGAAAACACGTTGCCACGTTTGCAAAATAAAATAACGAAGAAAAAGAATCTAAAGCGGAGCGAGCGAAGGTTGCATCTTCCTCTCAACTCTTTAACTCCACATTTTCCCATTTTAAACACTTTTTCAAACACCATTTTTCCTGCTGAGTCATAACACAAACAAAAGGAAGGGAAACTCGAGAAGAAAAGGAGCAAAAAAAACCAGGATGCGTTGCAGGAAGAGTAATGAATGTTAATAGACATTCTGGATGGAAATCTGCGTTGGGTGTGAATTCCAGCTTCGCACTTTTCACTCCGCACAGAAGCTGAAGGCTCCTCGTACGCAAGGCTGAGGGCCAATCGTTTTAGAGCCACTCGGAAGCCGTTACAAGGCTAAAAGAAATGTGGGGTAAATCTTTAATTTATGCTTGGCATTGAACCATGTTTAAAGCCGATCGAACACTTCAAATGAATGCCAATTGTTGAGCCGCGAGTCGACTGAAGCTCACCTTCTCTAGCTTTCAGGTAGACCGTGTTGGCCACAATGTTCTCTAATTCCATTAGTTCCAGGTTGGCGGTTTTTTAAGGAATCCGTTTGCGTTGTCAAAATTTAGAGTCTGCAATCGACCCTTCGTGCTATCGATGGGTTTTGCTGTGTTGTGCGTTTGTTGTTGCTCTGATCTGTGCTTTTCTTGGATGTTGTGTTGTCCTCGTCCCTGCTGGGCTTTACTTTTGCTTAGTTGCAGATTCTATCAGTCCTGCTGAGTGCTGTTCGTCTCACACATATCGCTTCCACACGTTTGCGTTTGCGTTTGCGTCCAATGAAACCTGCTTTTCCCTCTTTTTACAGCTGCTTTTCCACGATTTTCCTTCTGATAGATCGCCAAACTGATGCAGCACGCTTGAAATATTCTACTGTCACTCTTTTTCTGTTACTACGAAAGCAAAAATGCAGCAGAACGTCACAATTGATGGATGCCAGACGTGATTCATTCATTCATTCATTCATTTGTGCGTTTACTGATATTTGCACAGTCAAGAATATCGTCAGTCAAAGTCATCATGGCGATCATCATCAGCGTCCTTGGCGTTGTTTTAACCGATTTTTCTCATAGACTTCTTCGCTTTCTGTACAGCGATTTTGCCAGAATTTGTTTTGTTTTTTTTCAATTGATTGACAGAAGAAGAACCACTTAAATCCTGATTGATTCTTGGCCGAGCGTAAAAGATTTCAGCTTCTCATTTAATTTAATTTCGTTTTAAAACCTGCAAAGAAAATGGAGCAAATTCATTATCAAATTTTAAATTAGAAATGAAGCGATAATTTTAAATGAATCAAATGTTAAATTAAATACACAACAACAAAATATATAAAAATATGTAATATCTCGTCAAATTTGCTACATTTCTTATTTAAATTGGATTAATTAAATGCGATTCATTTCTACTGTTTCGTTGCTTTTATTTCCTGTACTTTTCTTATGTTGCCTTCATCTATTTGACTTTAATTTATTGTTTACTAAAGGTTATGGCCGCAACAACAAAAATCAAGGCCATCGGTTCGGGGAAGATGAAACGAGATACAGAAATTTTAATGTTTATAGAAACAACTCAAAAATAAATTCAAAGTATTTTTTATCAAATTTTAAGCAAATAACGAAACTAAAGCAAATGCGATAAAAATGCGAAATTCGGTGAATTTCTTCTTGACTCATCCAAGGTTAACAATTACTCGGAAACAGTTGACCTTTTCTATTATATTTAATTTTTACAAGTCTTTCTATTGATATTTTATGATGAGCACCTTTATTAGGAATATTTTCAAAGCTATGAAAGACGAAAGCTTCGATCAACGTTTATGCAAACATACATCCGTCTCTTTCTTGTTTTTACGCTGCTATTCAATGGCATTGAAAACTGATTTGGTTTAAAAAAACTGCTTTGTTATCGTCGTCGATTTCTTCTATCACAAGAAACTTTTTTATCACTGCACTGAAGTGTGTTGTACAGATAACGAGCTGCTTTGCTGCACATAACGCTCGATTAAACAGCACCGTAGACGGACAGAAATACCGCGCACCCACCACCCACAGATCAACGGACGAAGGAAGGGGAAATGTATTCATAGCAGACACAAGGTCCGTGCTTAAATGGCTTCATGGCGACTAATGACGCACTTGGATATTATTGAGGAAATGGATCTAAATAATTGATGTAGCCAGGAATATAGTGGATCGAAATAATTAAAGCCTCTGCTGACTTCACCCTCTACTTTTCACCTACACGTAATTTTAATGGCTCCCTTACAATCAATCGCTTCTGCTTCTTCCCCCACTACTACAACGTCACAGAAGGACCTTCAAAATCTTCGACCACAACAAGAACAAGAGAATCGGGCTCTTCCCTTATATAGTAGGTCATAGTTAAAAGCTCGTAGCTTCGACGCGAATTGCAAACATTTCCACTACTTAAAAGTGAGAAAAACCTGCAGCAATCAATTAATGCAATTGTGATTCATCTTTCGGTGCATCTTTGGAAAACTTTTAAGCCTTCAATGAATGGGGTACTTATTCAATCAGCTTTGGAAGTAACCGAGAGTAATGAATTGCCTCATCACACATTTGCATGTCGCTTGCTATTCACAGCTTCTGATCTGATCAATTAGCAGCTGAAGTATCCTTCGCTATGGATTCGTGGCGTAACCGCCGTCGCACGCCGCAAGTTGACACTAATTTAATTCTCAGGCAGTTAGACACACAGTGGGACGCACAGACACCCGCCACCCGAGTTTCAGACAAAACTCAGTCAGTTGCAGTTTTTAACACATTCGCTGTTAATTATCGCGGCGTAAAAAATAATCACCGTTTACGACGATGACGACAATGTGATTATGAATGTCATGTCGTCAATAACAACCAATAAATTGGCGACTTCCATCATCAGAATCGCAGCAAAGAGAGGAATGGTGGAAAATATCATTGGCAACACTTGTTATGTTACAGTTATGCAATCCTGAATTCTAAAGCCACTTTGCGATGCGTCCAAAACATTAAACAATCTACGAAAAATGGTCGTATGAATGAATGGCATTTTTATTCCTTCCGGAGTCTCTTTGAAAGGTACAAGAACCGGAAACCTACGCAGGAAAACGGTCTGTTCTAACAAAGTTTGTTTTTTTATTCAGCGTCGATTTTCCTTTAGTTTCCATTATGAACCATTAGTAAATCGTTACCGTAACCACTTAGATTCACTTCCATTTCGTTGAATATCATTTTAAGGGCAGCGCCATTTTATGAAGATTTTCTTTGTTGGTTGCTGGAGCATATAAGACTCCTTTAAACCACGACTAATTTGGTGAAAGGGTGATTCGAACGGCGTTACTATTCTTTTGAAGTGATATAAAAATAATTAAGTGTCCGTGTTCCATCTTCTTCACATATCGTGGCGATTGAGTATTTCTTTAAGCAAAACTCGCAAAAAAGTAACCGATAATAATGCATATCCACTAAAGAACCAAGCAGAAGATAGTATAACTCGGAATTTCGAGGAAGGAACGGAAAGGAAACTCAACCAATGGAAACTAACACGATGGAACTTATGAAAAGCTTATTAACTAAATAAATAACAAACCACCAACTGAAAAAGCAGAGAGCAAATAATAAACATCGTACTCTTCCTCTCAGGGTCTCCATCTATCGTCTCCCTGGTATAATTCTGGAAAAAATTGCAACTGACGGCTTCCGAAAGCCCGAGTTGAAATCGTTTGCTGCGAGGATGCAAATGAATTAAAGTAGAGGCTGCGTGGCGTTGTTTGTGAGCAGTAGGAAGCCGCAGATCAAAGGGAAGAATAATTGAAGTATACAAGTGAAAGGAACGGAAGAAACCCGCCCTCGCCGATGTTTGAGAGATTTATAGGAATCACTAGTAGACACTGATTCTTTCCTTATTAAAAGGAATTATAATAAGTTTTTCGTAGTAGGGTTTTTCTCTAATCAGAGTTATTAAGAAGACGAGGCCCAATAATAAAAAATAAACATATTTTAACGTACTCGTACACCTTTATTCAGGAAAAATCGGAGACCTTAGGATTTTTTCTTAACTCTGCGGCCTCTTTTTTGTTTTGTTTCGGTTTGCAGCATTATATTTAAGTGGCAATTAGTTGTTAAGTAACATTTTCTTGTTTTTCCTACTTTTCCTACTCTGTTATAAATCATAGAACAAAACAGAAATCCTATCGAAGGCTCAGACATGAATAAACTTCGTAAACGAAACTGCACACTTAGTCAATAAAGTGAATAAGCATTTAGAGAAACTCATTGCCGAAAAACCTACTCAAGCATAACATCCGCTAAAGCTGTACAGTCGGTAGTTCGGAATTTTCACGATACATACTCAGAGGAAAGCAGAGAAAACCTACAAAAAAAGAGGTTCTAGAGGGATGAAAGAGGACGAAATGACTTCGGTTTCCTTTTAACTACTGAAAATAATGGAATATGTAGCAGAAGGCAATAATAAAAGCGACTTTGGATTATTTATTTATGTTTAAACAGCAGAAAAGAAGATGACGAGCCTCTGCTTGGCCGAGACTTGGAAATCCTACATCTTCAACTTTTATGTAGCAAATAAGGACTAATTTAATAATTGTTTTTCCTCCGGAAACAAAGAAATGAAATTGTGATGATAAAAACTCTTCATTATCCCATCTCGTGACGATCCTCCATCTTGTGTTCGGAAATCTCTCGAGTGACATGAATATAGAAGACCAAAGGTTAACGTAACGCCAACCGGGTTTTAATCCTCCTTCGCGAACTTCATCAAACAGCAAATTCAGCAAAATCCGTCTTCTCGACACGAAATTAACCTTCCTCCCAGGAGAAATTGAAACTGCATGAATAAATTCCGTATTTCGCAGCCACTACTGAACTTTTGAACCCTCATTTGCACATTATTAAACCGTTTTTAACACCGCTGCTAAAGCGGTTCTCGTCTTCCGCTCTCCAATGAAACAGTTCTTAAGACGACCACTGAAATCCCTATTTAAGCCTCTTTAAAAAGAAAAAGAATCTAAAAGAGAAAACAAATTTAGGAGCAAACCGAAAACTGTTTGATGTAACAACAATAATAATAACAAGTAATAATGCTAAGTTGGTATCTTTTTATACAAAACACTCCACTTTTAATATTAGTATTATGCTTTTTTATTATTATGCTTCCATAGTCTGTGTTGGTTTCTTATTAACGCAGTGATTTGGGGCACAAGTAATCGAAAGTCTATTCAAATTAGAAGACATCGAACAACCACAAAGCAAGGAAAGCCCACGCAAAGATGGAGATGTTCAGTGTTCAGTCGTAGGACAATTTATAAAAGGAAGAATTGCATTTCTCTTGTAGGAGGAAACACAATTAGAAATTCATTCCTCGTTTGTGCGGTATCTGTATTTGTTCTTCAAAGAAACACAACGATTTGGCTTGAGATTGCTTTTAGCGACAGGAATACCGAATCCTCCAATTATCAAATTTTCATAATTTGATAAAAATACCGTGAAAATATTAATAATAGTGTAATCAATGTCCTCATACTGTCATTAAATGTAGTTTCAACAATTAAAACGTGGGTTTTATGGGCGTTTATTGTAAATTGTGAAGCTGTACGATGTTTAAACCTCGGAAATGTCGATCGGGGTTTTGTGTCCCTCCGTCGATTGTCTTTAGTCGAGGGTTCGAATTTTGTGAGGGAGTTTGAGGAGTTCGTTTGCCTGTGGATTGTTAGACATCGCGTTAGTTTTAGTTGTTTCCCTGATATTCCGAGAGAGAGAATTCGATTTGATTTGTTGTTTCATTAGCAAATCCCTTTGATCAACGAAAGCTTCTAGGATGAATGAGTAATTTTGCTTTTGATTGCCGAGGATAAACTGCATAAAGTGCTGCTTCGAGAATATCAAAGGGAAAAACTTAAGAGAGGATTGTAAACTTTAATTAACAAAAACTACGTAAGCGGAATCCAAGCGATATTTTGATAATTTCCTTTCTAACTATTTCGTTATTTTGCTTAGAATTAATAGCAAGATTTTCTTTGAGCCACTTTTAATTCTTCCAAAATCTTTACTCAATTTGCAACTGACTGCAATTTGCAACTAAGACAAAGAGAAAAACATGAGGAAAATTAATTACCCAAGTATTTCAAATAAGTGAATAAGTGAATTCACATTAAAACGTCGCTGAAGGAGAGTGGAAAAGAGGGAGAACAAAAGACCGACAACCACAATGAAAATAGCAAAAAACTGCAACGACCAAAGATTAGTGAAAAATCAAGAAGAACAAGAACCACACTCGTAATGATGATGGTACGACGAAGCGGAAATCAGACCAATATCAACGATATTGGTTTCCAAAGAAGCGAATTTCGTAAGTTACAAAAAATGGGTCAACAGCAGCAGCAGCAGTAGTTTCAATGGAACAAGAAGCAGCATCCGAGAAGCACCAACAACCATTTCACAAAACGTAACGAAAGATCCAACGACAGGACTAGAAAACTTTATATTAAATTGCGTCGATGGTCGACATTTCGACTGCAGACAAATATAAATTCAATGCCAAACACGATAGAAAACAGAAATGCTCTCGTTTTAATTAAACTTCAGCTTGCAAAAGAAGCAAATGAAAGCAATAAACAAGTCATTGATAGGGATTGATGATGTGTTGAAATCACATTTAATGACAACACAAAGCAACGCTTAATCAACATTAACGACTTCATTACAATTATAATTATAATTAATCAAAAAATATGACATTTACTGGAAATTGCAATACATTGAAAACGTAGCAAATGCATGCATTAAATAAATCTACGATTATCAATTAAAACTACATTAAAACCAAATCGAATATGTTATAAAAAAATCACATAACTATTTAAATAAATAAATAAATTTTCAGAAAAAGTCACCTTTAATAAAAGTTAACAGATTATTTTTATTTTTGAAATTATTATTTAACTTTGCAACTTTCACAAACAAACAACATTAAAAAACTATTCATTTACTTTTGTCGAATTGCTAAAGAAGCATACGAGTCTTTTCCTAATCTATTCTCCATTTTTACGTCATCCACCATTCGTTCTTTTTTCATTAATTACAGTCTGATCTGTCAATGGCACAAAGTTGCATTCAAAGCAACTTAATTCCATTCAAACAACGGATCCTTCAGCGTTTATGTTGTAGAAGACTTAAAGACTAGAATTCCCAGCTCAAAATGTAGCCTCTTCAGAGGTTGGGAGCCTCTTCTCAACCTCTCCGCGGAGATGCTTCCTTTCTAATTCACGTGATTTATTGGTGGTCCAACGTCACGATTTTCGACAGATGTCCTATGTACTGCCTCTTATTGGAGTCCATAAGCATGGAAATAGTCTGACGTCGGCCATTTTCGCCGGCGAACAGATATCAGAGGCTCTTCTTGTGTTTCTTCCTCCGAATGTCCCGCAATCACAGAAGCGAGCTGCTGTAATCAAACTTAATTAAAGGAATTTTAGATTGGACTCAACTTGTCATCTGTCTCAACACACGTGAAACTGTCAAGTAGTTTTTCTTAGATAACCGAAAAACTTGACTTCGAACTAAGGAGCATAAAAAGACTAAAGAAATTAGAAAATAAATTCGAAATGAAGTTTATATTTAAAAAATGTATTTTTGTTTCTTTAAAGGATTCAATTGTTGATTTTCGGAAGCCTTTTAATCAATGAACAAAAACTGGAATTCATTAAAAGTTTTTGTGTTATTTTGATGATATATTCCGGAGCTAAACAAAAAACCAGCAAAGTTATATTTCATCCTAATTAAAAAACATAAAAAGCGAACTTCCGCCAACGAATATCGAGGTACAATAAAAGTAAAGCATCAAACAACGCTGAATCCGCAAAAGACAGCATCGAATCAGACGGATGCATCGCAAAAATCATGGAAATTTCGCTCAATTCCGCACGTCCAACGCTCTCCGCCCACCAACCGCACCCTTATTTGTTTCATTTATCCTTTTCCTTCCTAGGCGAGGTACTTTCGGAGCTCAGCTGCACTCATGCAACCGTAGAAATGTAAGCAAAGGCAAACATGAATGCACAACAAATGCTCCGGCAGAAAAAATTGAATTTGTAGAGCTTTTGTTCTAAATAAAATAGGAAAAAAGAAAGGAAAATGTCTAAATAAATAAACGCGAGGCTTTTAATGTGTTTGATATTTTCCATGCAAGACAAGAGCAACGAAGGACTATGGATATGCATTCGATTATTAACGCCGTAGATGGAATTATTCATTAAAAAAGTGCAGATGAGATCCTTCTTCTCGTTCACGGATTTTAAACTAGAAACAGGAAATTAAATATTAACTAAAATTGAATTGTGTGCGACTACGCTTCTAATTTGATGAATTCTTTAATATTAAAAGTCGAATTTACGGTTGCAATCGCCTTTTAATATTTGCTCCACTCTCTCACTCACACCCACCGCTTTTCTCTTTCTTTTGCACTCCGTCAGTGATGTTTGCAAGTCCTTGCTAAACATCTACCAACTACTTTTCGCATTCACTTGAATAATTCCACTCCGCAGTCAGTCCCGCTTCGGCGCTCCCCAAATCAAATAACATCGTGCTTTCGATGTCATTGCACTTGGCTCGCAACCCTTGCGATTTTTTATTTAATCTTTGTTTCTTTTCGTTGCATCTGTTGTAACCTGGTTTCAGTGGGATTTGTAATGCGAGGGGTCTGTTTGAAGTGGGACGCTGACGATGATGGCTACGGTGTTGGCGAGGGTGTTGCGACGCTTTCTGCAATTTCTCATTAAGCCCGATGGCTTGCCGAACGGATGAGTTGCTTTCCGCCGGCCTGGACGCCTGGATGCCTGCCTGCCGCTGCGGAAATGCAGCGTTGGCGATATGCTTTCTCTATCTGGCAGGAATTGCACACGAAACACCCTGTGGCGCGGCGGCGGCGGCGACCATTTTGGAGACTCGCTGGCGGACGGTGTGGAAGTGGAGAGTGTTGCTTGCACTTTTAGCAACGTTTTTGAATGCATGAGCGGCGAAAGGATGTTTGAAGTGCGGCGAGCGGACGAATAAAGCGACGAAAACGAGGCAGGAAATGAACACTAGCGCACAGCGACGAGCATGTTGCTATAGTACACACGAGTGCAGTTCGATGGGTTTTTTATTTTCAAAGGATTTCATTTTCATCACAGCGGCGAGGATTTCAAAGCAATGCACAACTACACACGAATAGGAGCAATAAAAATTTTACAGAAATTAAATCTCGTGTCGTGTAAACGATGTTGTAACATGGGCGAATTGAAGCCCTCGAGGAATTCGATGTACGAATTTAATAAAGGATTCGCTTCAGTTTCTTAAAAGCCTTTTAAAGAAAAGCATGTGGCTCAAACAGAGAACAGAAACACGCCTCCTCCTTCACTTTTTATTCACACATCACTCATTTTTTGTCTCTCCTTTTCAGACTATTCACGTAGCCAAGAGGACAGCAACAAATTCGATATAAACGACATTCGGAAACAATGAAATCGTTTCAATTCGATCGCGTCACAATTTTAACCTTTCGTCGTTGCGGGTGACGAGCAACACTTCTCCAATCGCAGTCGTGGAAACTGATTTCGAAACTGAATACGCAATCAAAACATTTTTAGCGCTGCTTACGTTGGAAGCGACGTCAGTCATTACGCAAAATAATCGCATTTGACGCAGTAAAGTGCAATGAAGAATACATGCAAAAATGTTCGTTGAAACTGAAATGAAACACAAAATAAATCATCATTAATCGCTTCGTTTCGTAGCCATGATCCATTGACTGGTTTGTACTAAAATTAACTCTTTTTAGCTTAGAAATTTCCGTATTTGGATTTCCGATAAAAACTCTGCCGATTCCTGCAACACATTTTCATCTAACGAACAATGAAGTCGTGCACTTCGACCACAACTGAATTTTTCTTCATTAAATTTAATACCTGAATCGAGGCGTCTCACAGCGCGCGCGGTCTGTGAATTATGCAGAAAGTAGTGCTGAGTACCGAGTACTAAATGCATAATTTATGGCCCAGGCAATTAAGAACAGCTCACGGCCCAACGTAGCAGGCCAATTAAATTACCAGGCCGACGGAGCGCCGAGGGAAGACTCAGAGGTTGGCGCTACTACTGCACTCAGGTGCCCGAGCTGATTGAGGCTTGCGTGCAGACGATTGAGCGTGAGCCTGAGGAGGACAGACGATGGGCGGTGGGTGGCTGCGTCGACTGAGGCCGACTGAGGCCGACTGCCGAGGAGCGACGTCCTGCAACAGCGATTATCGCCAGGATTTGCCTTCGCTTGGGACAACACGAATGAAGGCTCGTTTCTCTGTCTCCGTTGCTGTTGGCGTTTAACGATTTTTGAATTTGTCATTGTTTATCGCGTTGTTAAACATTTCATAACTCGTGCCGTTAACAACTTCGACTCCAAATTCGTATCGGCAACAATCTCAAAGTACTTAGTCTCAATTAACGATAATGATAATTCGAAATGCAATAATTTGCATAAATCCTAATTGCAGAAAAAAGCAACATTTTTTTATTGATTTATTTTAATTGAACTGTGGTCTGTTTTTCGCTTTTCTTTTCTTTGCTATTCATTATTTGACACTAAAATGAGTATTTATTAAACAAAAAAACATCGTGCGTACAATAGAAACGTTGTTGTTGTTGTTGTTGTTAATAATTGTCTTGTTTCTTGTTGTTGCTATCATGTTTTTTCATTAACATTTCGATTGTAGCCTTCGCTGTGTTTGTGTTCGAAACAAAGTTAAAAGCACGGTGCTGTTTTTTAGCTGTTTAATTAATTAATGGCTGCGAGTTCGGAACCTGTTGATGTTGGTAGTAGTGATGTTTTGCAGTTGTTGTTGTTGTTATCAACTTTCGGTTTCCATCTCCAGCGATCCGAGTGCTCGTGGATTAATCTTTGTGGTCGTGTTTTTTTGTTGTATGTCAACGGTGATAAAATAACAAAAATTATTCTTTGATTTGACGTCAATGAAGTTTGAAATGTTGGGCGATTAAAATAAAGATTTAATTAAAATTATGAATAAATTAAAAGAGAAGAAAACTGCACCAACAACAGACGCAGCTGAAACAATTCTGAAGTTGAATGAATGACGGAATGAATGAAGGGGAAAAGAGCATATTTAATAATCGAAAAACAACCACAAGAATTGCGTTTATCTTATATTCAATCTCATCTGACGTCTCGATGGCGCTCTGCTCTTCATCTCATCGTTTTACGTAATTGCAATAAATTAATAAATTAATTAAACAACCGTCATTTGGCACTGAAAACTCCAAATTGCCTTCGTGTTTTTTTTAATCAAATTTTTAATACTTTTATAATTATTGTGTCTCTTTTTACTATTCACAATCGATGAAAGCAGTGTTTTCATAAATAATAACAAGATTCATGCATGAAAAGAAATGATTAAGTATATATTTGCACTAAAACTTCAACAATAATAAATGACGTCGCAACGCGCTGCGTTAAGATTTCATGATGCTATTATTTTTGGCACAAGGCTGTTTATAGCTAAGCCAAGAGGCAAGAAAGAGACGACTGCATGTATAAAACTACCGATGGCGAGAGATTTGAGAACTGACTGAACTCGCATGGGATCAGAGCGGAGAGGAAGATGCGTAAAAATGAGCAACAAGGTGGATTCTAATAAGAGACTTTGTATCATCGTGGATAAAAGTTCAAATAAGATAAGTTCATCGATATTTTCTATTCATTTTTTAGATGATAAATTCGCCACCAGGATGAAGGCCAAATGACACGATAGAATGACGACAAGAACCGTGCAAAGGCAACTTCGCGATCCCAAATGAGCCGCAACCTGTAAAATGCAAAACATAAACACACACACACACATAGACGAATGTGTCAGTGCTGACAACATAAAATATTTACGATTTCGCAAGAATTCGGCTTCGGTCTAAAGAACTACGAGGGTGAAATTACTTCAACTCCGTTGGATATGCCACAAAAATTAGTGATTGACAGCGATAGGCAGACGGACAGACGGCCAACTTGGCTAATGAACCGCCGAAAGGCAGACAGGGTGACTCAGGAAACACAAGTGCAAGAGAAGATTTACTACATTCTATAAAGCATTTAACTTTGCAGAACATCGGAGGAATTTTCAGCAAAAGACGTTCGAAACGGTGCCATTTTGTTGGCTATTCAACTCCTTATTTAGGCTTCGTAGACGTCGTTGTGCGTGGGTCTGTTCACGGTTAAAAACACAGTCGAAATGTTGGTCGCAGAGGAGAGGAGGGTCGCCGCTGCACAACAACCTCACCGACAAACTAAAGACCACTGAGCGAGGTCAGGCTGAAATGCCTTCAGTCGCAGTTTTCTTTGTGTTTTTAGGAGGAATTTCGCATTCATGGCATCGTCGTTTATTGCCCATGGGTTTGAGTCGATCGAGTGACAACGCCAAAATAAATTTAGTTGTTCAATTTCCCAAAATAACAGCGAATTTACACATTAATCAAGTGTTCAATTGATGAACTAGAGAAGATTTCATTTCCCTGAAATGAGCTCTTTGCTTTTGCTGATTTTAAGTAAAATTCAATATTTACTAATAAATGAAATCCTTATTTCCAAATGTCAGTTAAACAGTTAAAAGTTTTCCTACTTTTACAGTTGTTTCTCTTGTTTTATTCGAAACAATTCCGTCTTCGGAAAAACAGAGCACAAATCATTTCCAACTTCGCTCTTAATTTCTGCTTTTTCTTCAAGAACGAAACTTGGCAAAAACTTTTAGCATTGGAAAGAAACCTTTGAAAGAAAACTTCTTTCTTTCGGCTTCCGTCCTTGCTTCTTTTTGAACTTTGTTCTCGGATGCATTCAATATTTAATGTGCCAAGCCAGCGAGATAAGAACAAGTGGGCAATGGAGAAAATATCAACGATGATGTGATTGGACAAGCTTTTGGCTGCTTCGGAAACTAACAATGGTTCATTGAACACCACAGAATGCGTTTGGAGACCGCTTTCACTTTCATTCCCTTCATTAGCACACCTTCAACTAATGCAATTCATTGCATTTAAAGAAGATTCCATCTCTCATCACAGCATCCGTCACCAGAAACCATTCGAACATCGTAAAGAATCGCATCGAATTTTGCCTCAACTCAACTTCAATTTTCACAACAAAACGAGCAGCCGGTTGCTTCCAAGTCGGGATTTCCTTAATTTGTCCACGCGACATCTGAGAATGTGTCAAGTAACCAAGTGTAATGATTCCGCTGACGAACGATGAAGAGATCTCCCACTTCCACGAGAATCCTTCGTTCACTCTCCCCTTATTTAGGATTTTCCGCTCCTCGGCGTAACCTCTGACCTTGGCATATGGCGTTGTTCCGTCGTGTTACGCCATTGACACCGCGCCACAACGAGAACAACTTCGTCATCCCGCTTAGCAGCAGAGTGGCAGCCGTTATTCAATCGCCTGACAACGGGTACCGCTGCGGGCGGGCAGCGGCACAGCCAAGAGTACATCGCTGAAGCCGGTTCTGCGTTGACTCGGCTGTCACTCGATGGAAAGGCTCAACACAAGGCAGCCAACATTTCAGGCGGAATGTTTCAATTTATGGGGGTTTGCAGAGGCCCACTGTGCGAAGTGACGTGCGACGAAGTGGAAGGAGTTCTCGGCAAATGAAGTTATTCTATGGTGGCTTCATATCTACGCTCTGCCAAGTACATGAAAAATAGAAAAGCCACAACAAAGTACAAAAATGTCAGCGAGCAACAAAAAATGTGGAGAACTTGTTTAATACAGAAAATATTTTACTTTACTTTCTAGTGAATAAGAAACGCTCTAAAGAATGCAGAGTAAAATGAGGCAATCTTTTCAACAACCTGATGGCAATCGATGATACGGACGCGGTACAAATTAAGGAAAAGACAAATTAGAAGTCCAAAAACAGTAAAATTCAGAGCTTCTAGAGGGAAGAGTTTAGATTAAAGCATCCTTTAGCATCCTTTAAACTCTACAAAAACTTTTAATCGCTCGTGAAATATTAAAGGAATTTACTTCTTTGGACGCTTTTATAAACTTATTAAAAGATACCTGATTCTGAAAATTCCAAACAGATTTGTAACAACTTTGTTAATAAATCAGATAATTAAAGGCGAAAATCAATTCGGAAGATGTGCAGAAGGAAATCATTAGGCGGACTTCGGGTCTGACTGGGCAATGGACAATCTGGGCACTTTATCGCTTGTGGTGTAGCGAGACGTTTCGGGAGTAGAAAACTCTCGAGCGATATGACGAAGTACAGCGCCAGCTAGAATAATGAAATGAAGTTCTTCTTTTTCGTCGTTGATACTGAGTTAGACCCGCATTTAAGTACTTCATTGCGATAACATACAAACATTGCTGATGATTTCTCCTTTGCAATGGAGTCCATCAAAAACCACTGAGACTGGTGGAAATACTGCAAGTTTTTAAAATTAAATAAAACGATGATAAAATGAATAAATAATAAACATGGAGATTTGTTGATATTTAGCCACCGGAAGAGATGTTATTTATGTAAATAAAGCAGAAAACAACGTCGAAAGAATCCCGGAGTTGTTCGAGTGAAACTAAGAACGAGGGAAGACGCAATAAATTCACAAGAACAACTGATAATAATAAAAAATAATAAAGAATAAAGCACCGACGACCACCCAGCAGGATCAAAAACAAGCAGCCAAACGAAGGAGAGAGAAGAAACCGCGTCAGAAGGAGGCACCTCTGGGAAAAGTGACCGCATCAGATGCAGAGAAGCTGTCAGACGCACGACGTTGCTAAGTCCGGGCCGCATTTAACTGAACTGAGGTGTATTTTATTTTTGGCCTGTGTTTAAACAATGATGCTTCGTCCCCCTGTTGCCATGTTCACCGCTCGAAACAGTGTTGGCTTTAATGAGTAACAAGGAACGTGTTTGGAGTGTATCGTGGTAAAGATGCTGGCGGATATATTAACATTATGGAAAGTGTCGGCTTTTAAAGGAGAACGTGGTAAAAATAAGTATCTAATCCGGCGTGAAATCGGAGCCAAGTTATCCCTGAAATGATGACCTGAATGGAAATCCTTCGATCTCAGCAACAAAAAACTTCAACTAAAAAAAGATGCTAATAAACTATAAAGTGTGGCAGCACTTTACTTGTTCGTAGCACAAATTGCATCAAGCTGTAATTAACCCGATGCCAACAAAGTTAAACTAATAGATGGCGCCATTAGTAGGCGTCAAAGAGGCTTGAATAATGAGGAAGAAGCGTCTGCTTAAATGCAATTAATGGGCGAGCCAAAGGAAACAAAAGGAGCAGCACGACCAACACCGTTGTCATCAGCAAGAGCAGTCAATAAAGGCAAAAGCATAGAAAAAATATTAATGCCCACGCAGCAACATCAACGCCGACAATCGCAGCAAAAGGTAGGAAAACGTTTAACGATTACAGAGCAAATGGAAACATCGTCCATCAGTATTTTGAGTACACCGACATTGAACCCGTTAATTCGTCATTAATTAATAACAATTATTCAAGTTAGGTTTTCATTCGATTGATTTTCACGAAAGGTCACTACAGTTCATATATTTTAAAATGTTCATTTACTTAAAATATTTTAACTTCTTTAACTTAACATTTTTAATCGATTTCGAGTAAATGTATGTAGTACATATATTTGTTATATTATTAATTTAACAACTATTAAATAATGTTAGAGTATTTGTTAAGATATTCCTAGTTAATTATTAATAGCGAAAGTGAAAACTTTATATTTTTCATAATTTTAATTTAATAAATAAAATTTGTACTCTAAAAATGCATCTTCAAAAAAGGTTTCGTAAGGCAATAGAAACAAAATAAAGAATCAACGCTTTAGCAGCAAAATAATCTAATAAGGCAATCACATTCTGCGGGTACTTAAAAACAGATTATTAAGCAACGTAATTAAATAGTTCAAGAGAAAAATTAAGCATATCCCGCTAATATACACAATTAAACACAACAAAGCAATGCTAAAAGCAAACATTTCTCACCTGAAACTATCTAGGAACACTTGAGGGCGTGGCTAACCTAATTTAGTATTTTCGGAAACGAGTAGTTTGAATCTTTTTTATAATGCGCTGCATCAACTGCAATTTATATTGGACTCCAATAAGCAATAAGGTCATAATTTATGGCTGGTGTTTATCTATTAATTTGATATTGCGCGCACATATTTTAATGGGACTAACTTTTTCTTTGGTTGCTCCAGAGCCGGCATCTCACAAAAAATATTAATACACATTTAAAAACACATAAATTAATTCTTCAGTGAAACTTTTTTAAAATTATTGATTAGGTAAACTTTTCAGGCAACACTAAAATCTACCGCAGGAATTGAAGGAACCACCACCCAAGCAGTTCACTTGTTCACAATTTGAAGCACCTATTTCTGTCTTATGTCCACGATATGAAAAATATGTGTTGCAATATTTTGAGACTACTTTTGTCAGCAAACAACTTTAAAAACATTGGTATACCTATTTCACGCTACAATTTGCACTATATTTACTTGCATTCGCTACAAATATAATTTTCACAATTGGAGCAATCACCAGAGGTAATCACTTCAACGAAAAACCACGGTTCCCAAATGACCTCACGTTCTTTCCGTCAACGAAACGAAACTGCTGGCATTTTATTAATACTATTTTAGTTTACTACGTTTACTACTACACAATTAATTCCACGATTTCCAATCCCAATGTCTTTCCAACCATAGATTACCATATCTTTGCTCCAAATGCCGAAAACCAATTCCTTAAACATAAATCCGTGTAAGATTTTTCAGCAGCGTTGCCGTTTGTTGATATATTTTTGGTGGTGCCAGATTTTAATTATGTCGATAATGCCATATCAAGAAAGATAAAGTTTTCCATAAATCTTTATACCTTATGGGATATCTGTTAAATGTAAATTGAATAGAATAATTGACTTGAAGAATTTTATTTATTGGAAGTTAGCATATTTGAATATTTCTCTAGGAGCAAGAATAATTGTTTTTTGTTATTAAAATTATTTAAAATGGGCATTTATGCCAAAACGCAAGAAACGCTTAAAAAATGCCAAGCATTTGTGCGTGAATAGACGGTAATCCCAACAACATCTCATATACAAATTTTTTAAATAGTAAACAAAACAATCGAGGCCATAATTTGTGTGTTCACCCTACTTCTTCACACAAAAATTGTGTTTTAGATACAATATTCGTTTCGCCAAAATAACCATAAATTATTTAGATTTCACTTTCGTAAACACTTTTAAATGGTCAAATTTTTATGTCCCATTACCATTCGCACTCGTTCTGAAGGGGTGTCTCCGAAAGCAATACATACGAAGTGACCTATTGGTAAAATGATTCGTCACAAAGTGGCCGATTGATAGAAAGACTTGTAAAAAGCACTAATCTATGATGAAAAGGCACGAATTTGTGTGGACTGTATGTAATGTTTGAAATGTGTGGAATGCGTGGGCTGTGTGGAAGGTGTATACTGTATGGAATCCATGGATTGTGTGGACTATGTGGGTTGCATTAATTTTGTGGCATGTGTGTTTTATGTAGACTGTGTGAATTGTGTGGATTGTGTCGAACAGACAGACAGACGGACGGATCAATACTTATACTTTTCTATAACTATCCAATTTAGTTCTATGCGTTACACATTTAGGCACAAAGTAAATTAACTCTTAAAAGCACGTAGGGTAAATAATATACCGTGAATTTCAAAAAATTCAAAAAAAAAATGCCATAAAATTGATAGAGATTTTAAAGATTTACTTACATATGCACATCGGATCCCTACCGCATTCGTCAGCAACTGTTAAAAGACTATTTTCGCAGTTTCTCCTAAATAAAAATAAAACTACAATTTGATTATCTACAGATAATTCAACGCGCAAAAATTCTTACTGTAGATAAAAATTCTAATGAGGCGGTTTTTAGCGATACGCATTTCAGTCCATTAATTCAGGGTTTTTATGGCATTTTCAGTTTAAATTTTGTGAATTGTGGGAATTTTGAAGTCGAATGGAAAAATTGTCTTCAGAAATTACTGCCCTAACGTGGGAATTACTGCCATCGCGGACGTAGAGTGAATTTGTGTATAAGGATGGTATACGAAAATACATGTGATTTTGTTCTTTTTGCTGCATTAGACCTAGCAAGTGTAACCAACCCAAATTTTGAAAAGAGTAAAATTTGCCCAATCGAAGAGAGCAATCTTTTCGCATTTAAAAATTTAATGTTGTGGTTCTAAATGGAAACACTGTCTTCAAAAATTAATGCCCTCACGTGGGAATTACTGCCTCGCTGACGTCGGGTGAATTTGTGTATAAATATGTTTTACGAAAAAAAACGCGATTATGTTATTTTCGCTGCATTAGACCTCGCAAGTGTAACCACACCAAACTTGGCAAAAATTGGAAGTTGAATGTGCCGTAAGCTGAATCAAAAAGAGAGATGTCAGATGGTTTTTGTAAATTTTTTACTCTTTAAAATTTAATGTTTTGGTTGTAAAACATGATTTTCCCGCAAAAATGCTCCAAAGTAGTTAACATTCGTTTAAAAAATGCCTTGCCAACGTTTAACAAACTAATACACACTGCTTCCAGAGAATGTCCGACTACAGAAGTGAAGTTTTCTAATGAGTGAGCGCAGCAAATCAAATTCGTATAAAAATAATTCTTAAATTATCGCCCTCAGACGATGTTTAAGCTTAAGCACTGGGAAGTTTGCACGCTTTACTAATGCCACCGCAGTTTGTCAAATGGGCGATACCGCTGTCATGGTTACTGCAGTCGCCAAAGCTAAGCCAGCAGCTGGCTCTAATTTTATGCCCCTAGTAGTGGACTATCGGCTGAAGAGTGCTGCATCTGGTCGCATACCCATGAACCACTTGCGCCGTGAACTAGGCCCTTCCGAGAAAGAAATCCTTTCGGGCCGTCTGATTGATCGGTCGCTGCGTCCACTTTTTCCAGCCGAATACAAAACGGAAACGCAGTTGGTGTGCAATATGCTAGCGATGGATGCTGTGTATTCACCGGATGTGCTCAGCATAAACGCAGCTTCTTTTGCTTTGAGTATGAGTGACATTCCATGGAACGGACCCATTGGCGCAGTGCGGTAATTAGAACTGAAAGGCAAGTGTAAAACTAAAGGCGTAAATATTTTATATATTCCAGAGTGGGTATTTGCAACGGCGAATTCATTACAAATCCGACACGTCGCGAATTGCAGACGTCGCAGCTGGACTTGGTCGTTTCTGCGACTAAACATAATCTTGTGGTTATGCTGGAAGGTAAAGGAAACATGGTACTGCAGCAGGATCTGATGAAAGCTATTAAACATGGTACCCGCGAGGCGCAATTGGTTGTAGCGGAAATTGAGAAGATGCAGCGACAGTACGGACGGCAGAAACGACCACTCGACACGCAGTCTAATGGACCTGCAGCAGAGTTAGTGGAGACAGTGCGGAGCATGAGCGAAATACGTTTACGTGAAATATTTCAAGATGCCAATCATGACAAGATCTCTCGTGACAACGCAGTAAACGACGTGCGGACGAATGTCATTGATAAAGTGTGGTCGGCTTATCCAGAAACAGATCCCAGTGTCATAGGAGAAGTGTTCAACCAGCAATGCAAATCTTTATTTCGCGATCTCTTATTTGAGTCCAATAAACGCTGCGACGGTCGAGATCACGAAAGTCTGAGAAACATCAAATGCCAGGTTGGTATCACCCGACAAAACAATTATGTTTTTTACCTCCTGGTCTTCCTATCAGCTCTTAATGCTTTCAGGTTGATTTATACAAACCGCTGCATGGGTCCGCAGTATTTCAACGGGGACAAACGCAAGTATTTTGTACGGTGGCGCTGGACTCCCAAGAGAGCGCTATGAAACTAGACAACTTATCTGCTCTTGAAAGGTATGCGACTTGGAATTATTCCACGATAAACTGTTCAACATTTAGTTTGCAGCGGCATCAAAGCCAAGAATTTCATGCTGCACTACGAGTTTCCACCCTATGCGACAGGAGAGGTGGGGCGCATCGGCCCCGTCGGACGACGAGAGCTCGGCCATGGCGCTCTTGCCGAGCGAGCGCTGGTACCCACGCTTCCCGACAATTACCCCTTCACAATACGCCTTACCTCTGAAGTGCTAGAGTCGAACGGCTCCAGCTCGATGGCCACAGTTTGCGGCGGGTCTCTGGCCTTAATGGATGCAGGTGTGCCGGTTTCCGCGCCGGCTGCTGGTGTGGCTATTGGCTTGATAACAAAGTATGACAACAACGACACGAAACACCTGCAGGATTATCGTATTCTGACCGATATCCTGGGCATCGAAGATTACATGGGCGACATGGACATGAAGGTTGCCGGCACAAGAAAGGGATTTACAGCCATCCAGGCCGACTTGAAAGTGCCCGGCATTCCGCTGAAGGTCGTCATGGAGTCGCTGCTGCAGGCCACGACAGCGAAGGGCAAGATTTTAGACATAATGGCCGAAGTAATCACACAGCACAGGTAAGTAACCAAAAGTAGTCAATGCGAATCGCTGTTCGAGGCTTTTAATTTCTCATGAAGGAAAAACCGCAAGGACTGTTGGCCTGTCACGGAGCGAATAACCGTCGAACATCATCAACGCTCACAACTGATGGGTCCCAGCGGCATTAACTTGAAGCGCATCTACCTCGAAACTGGCACGATCCTGAGTGCCGAAGACGAAACCACTTTCACATTATTTGCACCGTCGCAATCCGCTCACGACGAAGCGAAGGAGATGATTGATGCCGTGCTGAAAAAGGAGCGGGTGCCAGATTTGGAATTCGGTGGAGTCTATACAGCAACAATTACCGAATTCCGAGAGACCGGAGTGATGGTGACGCTGTATCCGACCATGCCGCCAGCGCTGTTGCACAATTCACAGCTGGACCAGAGAAAAGTGAGACGAAAAACCGCTCAACATACAGAGAAAATTGCTAACTACTATTTTAATGTCCACAGATTGCACATCCGTCCGTTCTGGGCTTGGAGTTGGGTCAGGAAATACAAGTGAAGTATTTTGGACGCGACCCTGTGTCGGGATTCATGCGTTTGTCTCGCAAAGTGTTGCAGGGTCCAACAACAAATGTTGTACGAAGCTTTACAGGTCCCAAACCGGCCGAACCTGACACATAACCCATAAGTTTAATTGATAATTCTTAAACGAATGATAGACTACGACAATTAATCGGAGCAAGTGTTCCGAAATTTGGCTTTAAATAACAAACTTCAAATACTAATACCCTGTTTACATAAAAATATTTAATCCGATTAAGCTGTTCGAAAACTGATGAGCTTTCTGAGTGTTTCCATACATAATCCGGTCAAGCAAAGTAGGTGTTTTGTTATTGCTTTGTTTTGTTTGGTGTAGTTGAGCTTTTACCATGTGTTTCGACATATGTGCTTATAGTTTGTCGCCTGTAATTGTCCCTTTCTAACACATTGCCACTAGACAAGGAGAAGCATAAGTTCCTATAATTCCGAACTTCGAACCTGAGTTGCAAACTAAAATGTAAAGCTAAAACCCAAAAGCATTTCGGTTTAGCGCTGGAATTGCAACAACAATTTCAATGGTATTTAAAAAGTTTACGAGCGGTTTTAGGTCCTAAAAAGTTTTACTTCCAATTTCTGGAAAAACAATTTTATGTAAACGCGGTATAAAAGTAGCAAAGTTTTATTTCTGGGCAAACACACTTCTTTCATTATAAACACAGTATATAACTTAGTATATGTATTCTTTAATATGAGAGTGGAATACATGAAAAGCAGTTGAAGCATAAGGTTTACCAACAAGCCAGGCGTGTAGGTTCGCTCGAGACGAAACCATAATAATTGCAAATGTTCTTCCCATCATCTTTTGTTCGAGTAGAACTACACGCCCCGACCACTTCGTTTCTTATGTGATTCATCCCATAAATACATGCTGCGATGTATATTCCAAAGTTTTAATGCAAAAACAATCTTAAATGGAGCGATTTTAGTTTTGGCACCAACGAATTGACGAAAGGAAAAGAGGAATTGCAGAAAATTAAAGATGTACCTGCAAGCTTATATGATAACGCGATAGCATGAATCTGAGATGCTGTACAAGGCCACAATCGGTGTTTTACCATCTGTCAGTAAATCGGCAACCTCCTCGAATATTTCGGAGATATAACGTCTGTATTTAGGGAATCTGTGGGAGTTTATGAAACTAGTCAAAAGCTACATAATAATGCTGACATTCTGAACCTTTCCATCACCACGTTAATTTCCAAATCCATCGCCTTTTTACCCACGTCTCGCGGATTGATGGCGCCCACAAGAGCATTAAGCGTGTTGGGCGGCAGGTCCACAACCAAAACAGTGAAGGACATCTTCTTGGCAAACTGCGTTAAGGTGCCAGTCATTTGCTGTGTGACCTAAAATTTATTCAATGACATTGAAGCAATATTACCTTCTGCTTTCGACGTTCTAAAGTTACCTGATTTTCGTAGCGTCGCTTGAAGTTCGCTGTCAACTTATCGTGGGTTAGGAAAACCACTTGGACGTTTGGTAGCTGACTCAGCCTATTTGAATGGTAGGAGTTTTTTATGTTCGCATTCAATGCGTTGGTATTGAAGCCACTACTTCCATCGCCACGACCGCCAGTACCCAAGCCAAGGCCACCAGATCCGCCACTGCCACCGCCACTCCCCCCACCGCCAGACATCTGCGTGTGATACTCGGGTAAACTGTTGCTCGTGGTGTCCGTGCGGACCAGCTTTTGTATGTATTCCACAAGCTCAGTTCGCGTTACGTGGCGCTCTTGAAAGCGTTCGCGGTCCCATGTTCGAACGCGTAATGCGCCGTTCTCGGCAACTAAAATCACATGCAGAGCACCCAATTTGGCTAAATCTTGTGCTTCGTCCGCGCCACTTGTGGCCTCCACGATGCTGCAACGTATGCCCAACGACCAAAGCAGCCTCATAATGTACGTCACATCCTTGAGAGGCGGCCGCGAACCGCTCACGCATACACCAACATCAACGACGCGGCATTCTTCAGCCGCGAGCTCAGACCCGGCAGCCGCCACCAACTTATCCAACGAAAAGGACAAACCGGCGCCACAGATACCACGATGAGGAATATTCACATTGAAGCTTTGTGCTTTCTTTTGGAACTCATTCAACATGCTGTCGTAGCGTTCGCCCACGGCCAGTACGGTGGGGCGCGTTGTGCGGTTTGGCTTCAAGTCGGCAATCATTTGCCAGACGATTCCGCCCGAACTGGCGCGGTCGAAACTGATAGGCAAACCGGTGAAAACGCGCATAGGACACTAAAAGAATAGCGAAGTTGCTGCTTTGTTAAGGAAGCTTCCAAACATGAGATTAATAGAGATGCTTTACTTTGAGGAGTAATCAGAAATTCATCGACGTGTTTACTTACTTTCACACCCAAACTTTGTGCCAGCGAAACGGTTATTTCCAGTTCTCTGAGCGCCCCCTTCGCCAAAGACGCCGCTTCGCCTTTGCCCCTCACCAATGATTTCAATGGTGTCTCGTCGACGTTGCTGCGAGCGCCGCTCAACACAAAATCGGCCAACAGCAGGTCAATCAAAGCCGAAGCGGACGACCGTGACTTCTCCATTATCAAAGTAACACTAGAGTGAAACTGAAACTTCGAGATGCGTCCCTCAATGTAATCCAGCACATTTCCAAAGAGGTCGCGGTACATGGCCTTGGGTACATTACAGTAAAGCAAAATCGACCGCAAAAGGTTTGTGTGGTTCATACGGATGCAGATGTTTTTCTCGCGCAAGAGTGGAATTTCGTTCGTAATTTCAAAGGATAAGGACAGGAGCTCAGCGTCTGTCAGATGGCTGCCTGCGTTCGGCGTTATAATGTCGAAGGCGCACTCGTAGTGCTGCTTTGGATGAAAGTTGAAGACCTTCTCTTCGCGATAGACACGATCGATGCTGTAGCGTCGCACACAGTTCATGCCGCTCATGGCGATGTGGCGAGCGAACTGAGTACGCAAGTCACTGGGCAACACTACAACACACCCCGAGTGCGTCATGAGTTTGACGGGGTTTAGCCAATGGTTGTCGTTGCGTGAAAATGGTGAGAGCAGCGGCGTATCTACTTCGATGGCGCCATGTTTGCGGAACAAGCCCACCACCTTCGCTTTCACGAATTCAAAGACGGGATTTGAAGAGATGAGACTATCGAGCGTGGCCACGGCTGTGTTCCTGGATTTAATGGCACGACTTAGGTGGTAGGTGTGCTCCAGCACCTCGTCGCTTTCTTGCTGCAGACAGCGCGATACGAGGTGTTTGTACGCTTTGCTCTGCGGATTGGCCAACGCATGGCGCAGCATTTCCTGCAATTCGTTTGCTTCTACCTGAGCCGGTGGCACGAGGTCAGAGGACAGCAGTTCCTCGGCGGTGGGTCTCTGTGCGGGGTCATGATTCAGCAGCCAACGTATTATCTTAAAAAATTAACAGTCCATACTTTTAGAGATAATTGAAGTAAATAATTAATTAAGCTCAGTTACCTTCACGGTCTTCTCGTTTTTGTTGTCAGTAAGCAAGGTCTCGGGCAGAACCACAGCTGGACTGCGCAGAGTGATTATGGTTTGAGAGCGTTCCATGCTTGTGGCGAAAGGCGGCTGGATCATTTCGAATAGGATGATGCCCAACGTGTACATATCGACTTTCTGACTGTAAGTGGACTTTGAGGCGTTTCCAGTCAATTCGGGCGCCACGTAGAGCGTAGTGCCTACTTTGCCCGTCCCTGTCCCGTCCTCTAGGCTCGGCACAGTCAATGGCGCGTTCGTCGTGGGATAATCAGCTGTGAAGTTGGCATATTTATATTTATATTGCTTCAAATCGTTGACTACCTTGAGTTTGCAATGCCAAAAAACTTGTTGTAGCGAGCCCAAAGTCGCCAATTTTGATTTGATCATGTGAATCCAAGAAAATGTTTACTGGCTTAAGGTCGCGATGAATGATACCCTGCTGATGAATGTGCGAAAGACCTTCTGCAATTTCGCGAAACAAACGCCAAAGACGATCCGTGTTCTGGTAAAGATTGTCGTCAATGGCAGTTCTAAGATTTCCATCGAGAATAAATATTGCGTCCATGAAGAAAATGAGTAAAGAAAATCACCTTAGAGTACATTTCTCGCAGAACTCCATTTGGATGTACATGATTTGTAAAGGGGGCCGAGGTGAGGTGATCTTCGCTGCTAAGTCTTCGTTATCTTCACCGTCATCGTTTTCGTACACTGCAACTTCACCATTCGAATCAACAAATTCAATGCCATCCGAGTCCGAATCTTCAATATTAGGTCTAAATATAAGCATATACATATGTACATGTGAAGTCGACATGATGACACTAAAGCCATAACCACATCCATAGCGACTACCGACTAGCGCCTAACTCAACTCTCAAAATTACATGGGCTCTTATGGGGAACAAGAAAAAACAATAAATCTTTCCAGTCGCCGCTACGCCGCTCGACGCTAGCCTTCGATCTATTTCTAATTTTTCCTTAGGGGCCAAAATATTTACGTACTCTTTTCCAGTTGTTGTTTCTCTTTTGACATTTGTGAGAGAGCAATATGAGCCTCTCTCAAATTTTTAACATTTTAAAAATGAACTCTTCTTAAATATGAATACTGAGTATTCGTTTTCTATTTTTTAACAGCTTTTATTGTCTTTTTTTTACACACGCCGTTAGGCGCTAGTCGCTATTGTTTAATTTATTCACTGGAGCTTAGCGGCGATTCCAGTGCCGCTAATCGCTAGTCGCTATGGATGTGGTTATGGCTTGAGATTAAACTGTTTTGCTTACAAGAAACCATTCCATAAACTGGAAGAACTGTCCTCCGTTTCATTGGCAGTGATGCCGCATGGTGGAGACACTGCCGCCTTAACACTCTCATGACTTATCGACCAATCACCCGTAATCATTTTTTCCTATTGCAAACTACATTCCAGCAATTAATTCGGCGTAAACAATAGGACACACTTACGATTTCCTCCATGTCTTCAGCTTGAGCACTCTCAATCCAGCTGTTGAAATAGCGCACAACATTTTCGTGATTTAACCGTGATAACAGCTCCACCTCGCGGGTCATCTTCTTGTACAATTGCCGACTTCGTGCTGGCAGTGGTATTCGTTTTATAGCGTATTCACGATTGTCCAAGATATTTCTTACCTGCCGAAAAAAGTACTTGCTAATAAAAAGGATCGCCCATATTTGATATGTCTTTACCTTCAGGACATCACCGAAAGCTCCCTTTCCTAGATAAATTATCACTTCAAATTCCGTTCTCAAGCGTGACTGACTCATGGTCACGGAAGGTATCAGTACGCTGTTGCCATCCGCTGCAGCCTGATGCTCCACTAAACCCAAGGAATCTCGTCTATTATTGAAATGACTGACTGTTGTTGTGGGCTGGCGAAGTGTTTGTTGTGTTGCTGTAGTTATCCGATCAACAGCGTATTCTTTTTCTTCATGGGTGAAAAGCGATGAACGCAGAAATGGGTGCTCTAAAAGTTCTGAGGCGGAAAGTGTGCGATTTGAATTGCATCTGTAGGAAAGATTAAAGAAACCGAAGCTTATTATCGTTTTCCAATGCATTAATAACTGCTGTTTTCATGAAAGCACTTACTTATCCACAAAGTCACGCATTTCAAATGTTGTTGCCGCCATCATTCTTTCGACCAGCGTTCCCAATGCTGGTAAGTCGCCTTGTGTAGACTTTTGAACCGCGCCTCCAATCACCTCCAAAAGGTTGGGTACCAGTGAGAAATCAGTTATTCGGATTGTGCCTGTGTTGTCCATGAAAACAGTCGTGTCGAGCAAATGACTATGCGATACGCCTTTATTGTGCAAGAAAACCAAGGCATCGAGTACACCGCGCGCCACCATTCGCGCCCCATCCATGCACCAGCCCAGTGTGGATGAGATGCTGAACACACTGGTTCCGAGAACAAAGTCCTGCACTAGATAGACTACCAAGCCTTCTTTGCGCTTGATGCACAGCACACATTCGTATTGTATCAGGTTCTTATGATGGAGCTGTGATAGATTAACAACCTGTTTTTCAATGGATGCTATTAGATCGTCCACGCGATGGGCGCCACTGCACTTCAGTTCACTACCGCCCCAGTAGCACTTGCCACCGTTGGCACACTTTTGTTCTATTTGTGAGTACTTGATGTTCCATTCCGTGATATAGAGCAACTGTCCAGAATCTATATCGATGCCAGTGTATGCAATACAACCCTTTTGCGAATGACCTGTTGTATGGAAACGCTTAGTTTGTTTGTAAAATCAAATATCGACGTTCCGACACATACCTAAACAACATCCGCGTTTGATTTGTCTGCCCATTTTTGGGAAATACAACATTTCGCTATTTCGGTGATCTACGCATTTATTTGGATATGAATGGCCGCGAAAATAGGGTGAAGTGCTGTCAGAACTTTCAGAGGAACTTGGTTGCCTATTGGATTCGCTCATGCTACGTCGTGGCTCACCACGCCTTCTGCCTTCAGTCTTAAAAATTTCTTTACGGCGCTCCACTTCATCGATTAACGTTTGCCGCTCGAGGTTTTCCCGAGCCTTTTGCAGATTTAGTTGCTTCTCACGCTCTTCCAACATTTCATCGTAAAAGGAACCCTTCGGTGGTTTGTTGTGTTGCATTAGGAAAGCCTGCACGGTCTGTGCCAGTTCATAAATCATAACTTCGCCTCGCAAATCATTGGACTGTTGCTGCAATTGATCGAGGAGTGTTTCAATAAGGGTATCCGAAATGCCTTTTGTTTCTTCTAGTGATATTTTAGGAACGCTATGGATAAATAGACTTTCTTTAATACTTGCTCTAATAAAGGCGCCTACATACACTTTGGGATATTTTGAAGGGCACACAACACGCAGCTTTGTGCGCACATATGCTTCCGTCTGCCCGTTGGAGGAGTCACGAAGTGGTGTCAGCAGAATACGTATATCTGTTGGCTTCCACTGAGCAGCTGTGGCGGTTACATTCCTCGAAGGCCGTAAATCCTCCACATCAGTGCCAAATATTGACTAGAAGTTATAAATGCGAAAGCCATGCACTTCACACGTACGTTTTATATTTTATTTCTAGAAATGATCTACCTTAATGACTTCCAACTCCTGTATTTGTCGCTCCCGAAAGGACTCCTTTGTAGTCATGTTCCCGTCTTATGCGTAATTCGCTTCGAACATATCCGTACTTCTGCAGTTAACATTAAACTCTACGTAGTCTAGTAACCGCTTCCAATTTGATGGCGCAGCTCATCATTTTTTGCAACCAAATTTGGATTTGGATTCTGTTTGCTTGGTGGGTAAGTTTTATACAAAAACCTTTCTCAGTCAAAGGACCACCTGTTCGACTTAGTTTTTAATCGATTGAAAATGTGATAAGCGTGCAACTACGACCCTGACTTTATTCTTAGTGGGGCAAATTATTTGTTTTGGCGCCACAGTTGGTATCCAATTGTAGCCCCAGACCTGATGTTGATGTACCGGCGCTGTCGAAGGCATCGACTGTCAAAGTCAGGGAGGCAAAAAAACTGTCTCTTAAAAAGCATATCTCTATACAATATATAAAATGTTTTTAAAACAAAAAAAAAATGTTGACCACGCAAGAATCCTACTGGGAGCATTTTTGCAAATTTTTAAGCCATCTTCCAGACCCGACACAATATTCAGAGCAAACTGTTAAGCATTTGAAAAATTAAAGAATACTACATGTTCCCAATTAGCTTAGTACGGTATCTTAAAGCAGGTTACTGCTTAATAACATATTCATAACATGGGTTTAACATGTAGAAAACGTCAACATAGTTTTAAGCAGATGTAAATACGTAATTGAGCCAACGAAATGGAAGTTCTAGCTTAGTTTACTCAATTTTTAGAAACCTTAACCATTAAAAACTAATTAAAAGACATCTCCCAATAATGCCCCAGTTTGTAACCAAAACAACTATTTTTGTCGAGTTTTCAATGCACTTCCAGTGGAAAAGTGCCGAAAGTACTACTCTTCACATCTTATGTTTAACTTTTAGGTGTTATTGCTTATTGTAAAATATATCAATATAAAATACATATTCTTGAATAAAACGTAAAACATTATGGATTGCGTAGTCAGACCGCATTACAAACTCGTAGTTATATTAGTAATTAAAAGACATCTCGCAATAATGCCCCAGTTTAAAACCAATTGGAAGTGGTAACCTTCTTCTAGAACATTCTACATTCTACCTACCACTGTGGTGGATTTCCATCAAAAAGTCCGCAAAATCAGCATTTTCCCTGTGCTGACCACCACACCATACAAATTTATGCTGTCTTTTTCAAAATGCTGATTTTGACGACTTTTGGGTAATTGCGTGATTTTTTCGTATACCGCCGTCGAAAGGTTTTCGCCAAGCCGCCGACCATAGAGTTTCGGCGCAGGTCTCTGTTGTGATTTACATCTCTTTATGAACATATATAGTTCAGTGAAGTGAAGTAAATAGTTCAATTGAACTAGGTCGTGAACTAGGACTCCAGTTGTACCAAAAAAAAAGTCGCAAAACCACGCCAAAAATTTATACATCGTGTGAAGAATAAAATTATTTGTGACTGTTCAAAATTGTCATTATATTAAAAAAATTGTTTTACGAATACTAACAATAGGACGGAAGATTGAAAAATTCATAAGATTGATGACCATATAATCGGCGGATTGGTTAGACATCCACGGAAGAACAAAACCTTTAGAATAAAGTATAACATATTAATATGACAGAATTAATAACATTATTCGGCAAGCTAAGCGAATATTTCGATAGCTCCTTAAAATGGGAGCATCTTAAGAAAATATTCGAAGTAGAAACTGAAGAGAGCAAGAAGCGTTTGCAAGATGAATATAAATCACAGGGTAATATTGCTAATGATGCGGCGATGTATCCAACAAAACATGCTTCCGTCATAAATCTGCCCATGATAGACCGAGCGCTCAAGGAACCAGAACTATTATCAACATTACTTGATATCTGTACAGCAGTACGCAGTTTGCGCGAATCCAACAGGAGTTATGACAATACATATGATTGCTGGGATCAGGTGGTAAAAGTATCTCCGCGTGATCACTACTTGGCGTTCGTTTATGGTTTGGTTGGTATAGGTACTATTGAAAGTTTAAGTCCAGTTTACATAAAGTTAGCACTGGCAACAGCTAAAACATACTTTCTTACATTGACTATACCCGGAGCTAAGGGCTTTCACATATTTGAAGAAGAGGTTATTGCCCACGTTTTAAAGATTTTTGGACTTGTTGAAAAGATTAAGAGACAGTATTTGGAGCAATGCCTGAGGCAGCAGGCCATTGATATTTTAGTGATTTTTGGGACTTTATGCGATGACATCAAGCTTTTGTTTCGTTACGTGCATTTTATTGATTACAAATTGACTCTGGATCGCATACTGCGGACACTAATTGAATTGCAGTTTAGAAATCAGGAAAAAATCAATGCAAACAAATGTAAGTGAGACTAATGTGTAGTTAAAAAAATAAAATAATTACTTATTTAGATAAAACTAGTAAAGGTGTCGTCTACAGCCGGGCTGTAGCCGAAATACCCTACACCTTAAAACTGCATATATACTCGTATATATAAGATAAACTATAATCATGCCCATATTTCACGCCCATATTTGGCATAAAATCTTTCGATATTATGATATTGTGGTGATATATAGCACTAGCAAGACTATTGTCTTCGGCAATAGACTGTCGAGAGATCTATTCTAGATTTTTTAATTTATTTATTGACTTTATTGATTAGTCTATGATTACCTGTACCTTAAAGCCAATGGAGACTTTAAAAGTAATATTCTAGAACTAACGTCATAGAATAAAGTTCTGGGCATACAAAAATCTTTGTTATGGACATGATTTATATACTATAAATCATGTCCATAACAAAGACAAGCGCAAGTAATGCTCTATTAATAGGCCCATTGATAGTATAATTTGTAGAATAAGCAGCAACAGTATAAAGCAATAAATTACTTAGTCTTGCATTTTGTCTTATATATTTGGTACTTTTAGAATGTTAGCTATTAGATTCTGTTAACTTTCAATTAAATGTTAACAATATCCTAATCAAACCAAAAGAATAAATACGGTTTGTTACAGTAGTATAGAGATACATATATTTTCAGATTTCTACTCTATTGAGGTATTAAACATTGTTTTTAACTATTCATTCGACAGATGCTGCCAACTTACACTTTAAATGCTTCGAAATATTTGATGAAATGATAAATCCACACAATGGAGATCCGGAGGAGACTCTGATGAAAATCTTGAACATGAGTGCTTTCCTGCACACTTACCCGGCCAAATCAGATTTTCTACGGGGAGACAAAAAAGAACCCAAAAACACAGATGATTGCCTCCACATCTCCGATTGGTTCATTAAGTGTATAGCTAAATACCCACGTATATTGACTAAGGTCCTAACTTTCTACATACAAAGTATAGTATCGAATCCAAATGATAAGGTAAATTTAGTTACTTACTACATATTTTCTTCTTTAATATATAAAAATAAGTTCCATTGTTTCTTTCAAAACAAGACTTTTTGTATGTGTATTGATTTATTAGTTATAGCCATTTTTGTCAAAGTTCATATATGAAAGTTGACGTCAATACCCAGGTTTTTATATATAAACGGTCTCTGTATGTGTACTGGTTCATAAGTTATAGCCATTTTAGTAAAACTATTAATATAATTTACTATGCACAGCAGTGAGCATTCTTATATGTTAAAGTATATTTCAAACATTTAATCAAACAGCTAATCTATATATCTCTTTGCACTACGAAGTGTGCAGGGGGTTCGCTAGTATCTTATAGTGATTAAGATAATGTACTATAATTGTCGTCTTGCTCTACTTAAGTCAGTAAATTCATTCATTTGCAGTGGAATATGGAACAAACACTAAATGCTATTGATTATGCAAGCAAATATGATGCCGCCCTGTTTACAAAATGCAACGTATCATGCGTGGATTACGTTTCCGATGCCGCATACGCGGATGAAGTTATGATTCGCGTACGAGCTGTCGATTTAAGTGGACGAATGTTGTTACATGCATCGAATGTGAATTGGCATGGGTTCCGTCACGAGATCTCAGATATTCCACGCGAATTGCACCTCATCAAGCTGCTAATCGATAGTCTTGAAGATTATGACGACAACGTGAAATTGAAAGCATTAAAAGGGCTGCAAAAAGCTATTATCGAGGGATCGGCAAACACTCAAACAGTATTTAACGAATGCTTGCGATTTGTTCAGTTCGATAATCAGAATGTGATAATTCCGGAAGCTCCACGAATAAGCGAGAAAGAAATACGTTACGAGAAACCATCGCTTCCCACTCCGACGTATAGTTTTAAGGGCGCAGAATTGGTGGAATCATCCTTTTTGCGTCTCCCGGAACTAATTTATACCAAGTTTTTCCAGAATTCTCTCTCGCAGGTACGCCGAGCGGGCGTCGTCTTCATCAAGCATATTGTTAAATTGAATCCATTGATTATATTTAACACAAATTTTCTAAATGTTAGTATACTACTTAATTTCTTATACAATGTGCCGCTTTATTATTATTAATTATATTCTCAACTAGGAAACTTCGAATCTAGTATTTGAACCAACTCCCTCAGTCCGTAAACAAGCCCTGCTAATGATCGACTACATTTTGTCATGTTATCCAAACTGTTATCCTGTCATCTTGGTATGGTGCAAAATTTGTGCAGCGATGCTGCGTGATGCTGATGAAAAAAATAACCAAACTGCTATAAAAGTACCTCAGTAGTCACCCTCTACCATGGGATCGTATCTATTTAATCTTCTTATTCAATGTCTTCTTTTTCAGTGCTTTTGCTCACAAGTGTTGCTCAATCTAAAAGGCATCGACGAGTCGAACAAAGCAGAACATTTCATGCCTTGGGTTATTTTACGGACTTTGTTGGGGATAGAATCACGGTTGCATTTGCAAGCGTGCTTTCAATCGAATTGGAATAGCAGTATGTTCGAGTAAGTTAAAATACCCATTAGTGAAAAAAGATAGAGAAATTCGAATCTAATGCCAATTAAATTAGGCTTCGTAATTCCCTCACACTCGCAGGAGCCAAAGATAACATTATCGCATCACCGACTCTCTCGAAAGTGCATGCCATTTCGAGAGCTCGAGCGAGGAGGTATAAAACGATTAGTACTCGATAAGCGCATCGGTTTGTGCAGCGCACTCGCGACTCACTGTGGGCGATTGGAAATGAGATGTTTGTGAAATGCAGATCTTAAATTTTTTAATTTAAATTTTTGAAAATGGTCAGAAATTTGTTATTAAATACGTACAGAAATATCTGATGTGGCCAACATATGACTTCTTTGTAGGTTAAAAAAATTGTACATAGTTATGCATACAATCCTTCCAAAGAAGTGTCCTCTTTGGCGTTAGCAAAAAGGTAGTTGCATAACTATGATGACGTACAGTCACTAGTCAAAATGGGCTCAGAGATGTTCAAAATGAATTTAAATTTTCACGATTACATCTTATATTTACTACGAATACAGGAAGTAAAAATTATTTTATTATTGAAAATCAGTTTTATAGTTTTGAGATATTGTTCAAAATTAAAATACTCCATAAGAATTAAGCTGATGATTACTTACACTGCCCGTCTGACTGGGTCCCAGGACACAGTAATATTCCAGCGAACTGTCTGCATAACTGATAACTCAGCTGCAGTAGTACCATACGCTACCTGCAAATATTTATTGACAACAGATGCCTCAAAAGAGGCTAATGAAAAGTGGGAGGAGAAGGCGACTTGCAGCATTGCATGACAAATATGGCCTCGGTATCAGCGGAAGAACTCACAAGATTTCTTTACGTTAGGTTAGGTTAGAAGGGCATCTGGTCAGATCGACCACTTCCACCAAGGCCTAAGCGGCCCATTGTACCAGCCCTTGTTGGTGTATGGGATATTGGGAAAGGATAGGGTGTGGTGTGAGAACCGGCGACTACCTATGTCCGTCACATTACCAACGAACCCCTCCCTACGCCTTACTTAGCCGGTTATGGGCCTGGACAAGGTGGACTTGGTGCTCTTGATGAGTCTCAGCAGAGTGGCGATCGGTAGCTACTCCAGCTCCGACTCCTTCAAAAAGCCCACTTCTACTGATTGGAGTCGGCGGTAATGAAGAGCCGGGCAATGGCAGAGCAAGTGGATCACAGTCTCTTCCTCATCAGTGTCATTTGAGCATCTGCAGTGGTCTATTACGGTGCCAGGCTTCCACCTAGCCACTATATTCCCGACCGGGCAGTGCCCCGTTATTACCCTTGTCGCCAGACGAAGTTGGTTTCTCGAATATGAAAGAAGTGCCTTCGACTTGTTCCATTTCAACCCATGCCATGGCAATTTGACCTGTGTAGATGCCCCATTAGAACATACACTGAGTCAGGCGGTCTCATCCGCCAGCTCATTGCCCTCAATGTTTGAGTGCCCTGGAACTCAGCAGAGCTTCACCGTGTTGCACGGTGACAATTCTGGACTTCACTTCCACCGCACATTTTGCCTTCAAAGCCGCTTGGCTGTCAACAAAGAAGTTGATATTCTTATTGAGTATACCCTCTCCAGTGAGAAATTTAGCACCCTTTTCTATGGCGAATACTTCGGCCTGAAACACGCTGCAATTATTGGGCAATCTACACGATCGCTGACTTATGTTCAATGAATAAATTGAAATTGAAATTGGAACTCGCATTCCCGAGATTCCGTCCATATGCTGAGACCGTTCAACCTTAGGAAACTCTTCCCTGCCGAACTCAGAATGAACTTGTCAAGGGTAGACATGCAGCAGCATTTCCAGTCCCACCTACGGTGTGCTTCTAGCAGATCCTGTTACACTTATTCACGGCTGACCGCTAACCAGTAGTTGCGGCCTCCTTTCTTGGGAACATTGGATGAGACAATCTCCCAGTCCTGTGCTCGCAACCAACGGTTCTGCTTGTCTATAAGTGCTAATATGAATGCCCCCGATTCCGGGACCGGAGAGGCATTCATATAACCGCCATTGGGCGGATCGGAAGAGCAGATCGTGGCAGAACTTCCAGTTTGGCTCTAGGCCAGATCTCGCCAAGCTCGGCAATCGTGGCGGTCAAAAACTGTAAAGACTATTTGTTGCGCCCTCGAAGTCCACCTTTTCATTCTTCCGCATCACCCTCATCATTTCATTTAGAAGCGTTGTCACAATTAGGCAGTTAGTTGGTGAAATCTTCCCGGCAGGGTTCAACCTGTCGACTATGGCCACCTTCAGCTCCGTGCTTGCTTGAAAACTGGTCGAGTGTCGGACCTTTTTGTGGTCAACACTCGGCCCTTCATCCTTCGACTTGTCCCGCTTCTCTACTTGTTTTTGCCAGCCCTTTGCGCGGAAACCTCTTTTCCTAGTGCCAGAAATTTGCAACCGCCCGGTATACCTTTGGAGTTTGTAGGATTCTCAGACAAATCAGGCTTGCCAGTACCTACTGCTTTGGCAGCGGGCTTTCCGCCCCACCGACGTTGTTGAGGAAGAGGAAATGGTTTTTTCTCTTTCGAACCTGGCCACTTTTTTAAGGTTCCTTTTCCTCAGGTGTTTTTGTTTTTTGGTCAAAGTGGAGGGCGTCAAGCTTTTCCACCTTTTTAAGAAAGGTTTTTGGCCGCTTGTAGGCGCGCTTGGCTTTATCCTCCTTCGACCGCGTGCTTGGCTGTTTCACTGTACTAATGAGCGGTCCTTCGCCCAGTAGTGACTCCTCTGTCTCCATATCCAGCAGTGTGACCTGGCTGGCCTGTAATAACGTCAAGGTTGCGGAGGAAGAACTCTCATCTCCCTACTCAGTTCTTAGTTGCCACTATTAGTGACGGTAACTGTTCCCTTTTGCGAGAGGGTTTTTGAACTAGCCCCTTGTCTGCCCTCGACCTAAACCGACAGCATTAGACAAGTCTGCCGTAGCGGAAGCCTGGTATTTGTCACTGCTAGTGACGCTACCTACTTCCCTACACGGCTTACTCGTCCCTGCTGCTGACTCCCCCTGTCTCGCCTGCTACGTCGTCCGTGTCGTCCATATTCTTTTGTGTATTTTTATTTGGTGTGCCATTTTGTTCCCACGAGTCTAGGACAAGGAGAAGGTCCACCTGCACAGAGGTCCTTCTGCAGGTGGACCTCTGTTCTCCTCGGCACGGTTCGCATGACACATCGACCCAGAACGATTAAGGAAGAGAGAGAGAGAGAGAGAAAGAGATATAGGGAAAGTAGAGTAGAGGCAAGACAGATTGTAAAAGGGGTGATATGTGGAAGAATGCGGTATATACGGACCCCTCTTCGGTCGCCAGAGCCTCCTCAGTTAGTACTTTAGTGACTTTAGCATGGAAGAGGCTATTCGTTACGCGTACCCAGCCTTACCCCTCTTACGTTAAATAAGGCCACAGCGTTTTTGGAGCACATGCTGGGAGGCTGGGATTTTTCTCAAATTACTTCTGTTGGAGCTGCACAGATGAGGAGCAGGAGGAGACGTTCTCACAACACCATGTGTAGCTGCCTAGCCCTAGGTCGAAGGAGACAGGCCCACATGGAAGTCTATTTTTATACAAAATCTCGGATACAAATCCGCTTAAAATTAGGGCTCTGAGTATCTACATTAACAGTACTTCGTGGCTAACGTAGTCGAGAGTGTGTTTGCATGAACAGCCATACCCAGACCTACCTACGTAAAATGCCCGCGAGTCGTGAGCAACTGTTGTTTTCGAACTGCTCGTTTCAAGCTTTCGAGCATGAAAACAAAATGAATACTCGCGAGTGAGCATTTACGAGCTGTGAATTAAATTAAGAACTCAAACATTGATTCTTGATTGTCTCAAAAATCAAAAAAATCAAAATCAAATTATTATTATTATTATTGCTTCTCTCTCTTTTAGCTCATTTAGCGGTCAGATCCTTTCTACCATTCAATCGCATCTACTTACCAATAATTCTACTGAAGCATGGATTCTTTTAAGTTTTGTATCCGGAAAGGTCAAAATGCCAGAGCCTGACTCATTACTGCACTTTTTTACGTCACTCAAATCTGTAAGTTATTTTAGTTTGACGCCCTCATATTCAGTGGTCTATATTAATGTTTGTTTTTTAGTGGGACCAAAACATGGCTGTTGCTTTGGAGGTGCTTTCCAAATCTATAAACGATTTTTCGCACTCTGCCCTAAACTTTGCTTTTGACCACATACTCACAACTATACGAGATGGTTCCATTCTGCCCGCCAACGTCAGTAGATCTTTTGATTTCCTGTTGCAAATCGACAATCGGTCGCATATTCAAACTACTCCTCTTTCGGACAGTTCGTGCAGTAACGGTGACTATCCTAAGGATAACGCATTCGTTGACCTTCCTTGGATTTTGGATCTAAACAACTTTCTAGAGACTTGTATTCTTAAAGAAATAGAAATATTTCCCGAAAACCATTCTGTGGTCATGTCCCACCTATTTTCCTATACAGACGTTAATTTTCAGACGCTGTTGCGTACGAACGATACCGTCATCAACTTTGTTCATAACTTCATAAACGCATACCTCGAATTATCCGGAGCAGAATTTTCTTTGGAAAAAGAGTGCCTTTTTAATTTAATGATTGCAGCAGCTGGTCGCTTTGCGTTACGCGATGCCGAGGTGGCCAGCACCACACGTCATCTGTTTAGATGCATTCTGCAGAAAATCGATCGGCCTCCTGTCGTTAATACGATTGTAGTTGCTTTCACAGACCTCTGCAAGGACCATACTCTAATTGCAGAAGGCATGATACCAGATTTGTTGCGTAAGCTAGAATCATCGTACAGCGCCAATCGCATTGCAACATTCAAATGTTTTGCGCAGCTAGTGTTAAAGGAACAGTTAAAGTTGCGTGGTATGTTGCTGCTAGCGTTGCTGAAAGCCATAGTTAGCGAATGTAAATACTTGGCATTGCTTGCGTCCAACTTTTTCGAGAATATCTTGAAAAAAATTAATACAACGTTATTCAAGAAATGCCTGGTGGAATGTCCTTACGTGCTTAATGATTTTAAAGTGAGTAAGGATAACATTAAACATACAATCTTTTTATGCTTCTATAATACTGCTCCAATTATTCTTTGGTAGCTTTATTAAATAAATATATATTTAAATGTTTAACGATTCGTTGGCTAATTTTAATATGTTTACACTTGAAAGAGCTACGATCACTTGCACATTTTCACAAACAACGATGCGTCGCAGTTAAGTGGCGATCGACATCGTAAAGCTAGACAGAAGCTATATAACCATCTGATGAAAAATTTCGACGAAGTAAATTTATTGCTTTATTTTGGCAATTTGAAACGTCTTGCAGGTATTTGCTTTATATAAAAGTGTTCATTTTATATCCGTTTTTCAATAATCTTTTTTCACCGAAAAGATATGTCAGAATTCGATCAATCTATGAAGTCAGCAGAGGGGATTGCTTTCGTGAAAGATATTCTCTTTATATTACGCCGCGTATGCGAAATCGCCGGAAAAAATCATTCTGCTATATTAAACAGACATGATAAAGACCTAAAATGCGCGGATGATGACCTAGTATTGAAGGAATCGTCTTCACCTGTTGTTGACATTGCTGCTGCTGAGGGACGTACAAGTCGTCGACGTGGTGTCACCACAATTTCAGATGCTGTGAGTATTATCATCGTACAATATTCTATATAAAACTGTTATATATGTGTGTGTATGGAATGTTTGTTTACAGCTAAGTGTATTGAAACAGTCTGTTGCTTTTATACCTATTATTCATAAACATACAATTGATATTGATTTATCCATTGGCAAATTCTTCGACGAACTTGGAGTAGCTCTCGCCAAGCACTTTAGTAATATCATTGCTAATTTAGAACCCGTAGAGTTTTGGGATCATTATCGTAAATTAGCTTCAAAAGTTGTTACACAATCTACAACATCTAAGAGTTCCAGAAAACGCATATCAAGCTCAATTGATGATCTTGATGAAGACGTAGGGGAAGAGGAGGAGGAGGAAGAAAAAGAAAATGGTGATGATGACGATTGCGATTCGTCAGAATTTGACGATCACCTGGATGAAGGAATGTTAAGTCACGATACCGATGGCTGTGATAACACAATGGATGACTGAAACTACACCGCTCGAGTTACATTCGCCACCAAAACGCAAGTGCGTTGAAATGCCAAAAGAATATGTATTCAATCCTTAATTGCTACTGCTTATATATTAAAATGTAATCTATTTGCTAGGTTAATTTATATTTATCTGTAACTTTGAGAAGGAATGATGAAAATTCATTAAAGAAATAAATACATACATTCCGTATATTTAAAAGATAATATACTATAAGGGTCACGAACACTGCAGATTTTTATCGGGCCGATAGTTTGTCTCAGCATGTAGCAAATGCTTTAAATGATTGAACAGTTTAAGAAGCTACTTCCGTATTCAGCACTTCATTTGTATTTTCCAATTTATTCTAAATGATAGTGATATTAGAAATGCTATACACACAACGCGCTACTTGTTTGGGATTGTCCTCATCAATCTTATTCAGCCGACAATTAAACATCAGGTGAATCGATTACAACGAGTTTCAATTGTTATTTGTAATTTATATGTAAATACATAAAATGTACAGAGTAATACAATACCTAATAAAATTAACTGATTGCGCGCTGCATGAAAAACTTTTTAATCTGTGGAATATTGTGTGTTAAGTGCAGTCCCACGCTGCGAAGCAAAACAATTGGGCTAAACGAGGTTGAGTACAATGAATGCAATCCATGCACTCCAATCATAAGAGGAACATTGTTAATCAGACTTTTCTGTTCGTACTTCAATAAATACTGCTTGTCTCCTAGATTTGCCCCAGAATAGACAGAACTAGACAAGACTTCAACTAAATTTCTGACATCGCTGAATCCTAAATTAACTCCCTGGCCAGCTAGAGGATGCACACGATGTGCAGCATCACCAACCAATACAGCCCCGTTAGATACGTACGATGAAGCATGTAAAAATCCAAGTGGGAAGCTTGCTCGCGAATTCTCAACCACTTTAGATACCTTTGGGGGATATTGACTATGCAATATCGAATTGCAACCTAAGCACGAGTTTATCGACTTTGTAGCTTTGACCACAATGTCACTTTTTGGATATTCTCTGCAGAAAGCTTCATTTAATTCATTAACAAATTTTGCTGCCGGCATTGAAATTAAATCCTGCGCATTCGCGGGAGAAGTGCTCCAAACCATCGAGCTCATCCCATTGTTTAATGGAAGCAATGCCACCGGTCCAGATGGTATGAAGCGCTGCCATGCCACTGAGTTATCCGAAGCGCCATCTTCCAATTCGAGAGTAGCAACTACAGCCGTGCTTTCGTAATCAATTGAATATACATTGACGCCCATTTCTGAACGAACAATCGAGTTGGCTCCATCGGCGCCAATTAACAAATCACAACTAAAACTCTCTCCGTTTTCCAATTTAATTTTACTTGAACTACTATAATCGTCATGTGGAAGTTGCACAGATGCAATGCGTGCTTTTGTACGCAATTTAACATTTCCGAGCTCCTTATATACTGAATGCAACATCAAATCATTTTCTACGATGCAAGCTACATCGTTTGTAAAGTTGTCGAAGTGAAACCCAATCATTGCGTCGCTACTGGCATCCCAAACTTGCATCTGCTTCACATGTTTTACCCGTTCATTTTGCATATGCTTCCAGGCACCTATTGCTTTGAATAGTTCAACACTTGCATTGTTAATGGCAGATACACGATTACTATACTGTTCACCATGGAAACCTTTAAAGGGTGGTGCTCTATCCAGCAACATTATGCTTTTATCTGCGAGCTCTGTAGCCTTGCTAAGTGCACAAGCAAGTGTAGCACCTACGAGTCCACCTCCACATATAATAATGTTGTAATGCTGTGCCGAAACTTCTTGTTGTACCGTGGAAGCACATTTGACTTTATAAGTGAACAAGGATCGGAATGCCCACAGTTGGATTAATTTTGCATTCTGTCTCGCCGATATGGAAATCATTTTGCAGTATTATCTATCTGAAATTGTGATGAATTATTCCTACATTTTGTTCTATTTGTTAATATTATTTACACGTTTTTGACCGGCGCTATCGACTGTCAAAGTCAGGGAGTCAAAACTGTCTCTTAGAAAGCATATAGGAAGAATAGAATATTCTATACAATATATAAAATTATTTTAAAACAAAAAAAAACATGTTGACCAAGCAAGAATCCTATTGCGATTATTTTTGCAAATTTTTTAAGCCATCTTCCAGCCCCGACACAATATTCAGAGCAAACTATTAAGCATTTGAAAAATTAAAGAATACTACATGTTCCCAATTATCTTAGTACGGTATCTTAACGCAGTGTGATTTCGTGCACTACGACAGCACTTACTGCTTAATAACATATTCATAACATTGGGTTAACATGTAGAAAACGTCAACATAGTTTTAAGCAGAGGTAAAGACGTAATTGAGTAAACGAATTGGAAGTTCTTGCTTTGTTTACTAAATTTTTAGAAACCTTAACCATTAAAAACTATTTCAATGCGACGACGAGCTGGACTTGGTGCCATACAACAACAGCAATTGGCAGCTGAAAAATACAAGGACAAGGGTATTGATTTGGAAGAAACACAGTTGGAACAAATGTCTAAACAGATGGAAGTATTTCGTCTCAAGTTAGAACAGTTCGCCATTAAGCACAAGCAGGAAATTCGAAAAAATTCACAATTCCGGAAACAGTTTCAGGAAATGTGTTCCGCTATTGGTGTTGATCCACTCGCAACAGGTAAGGGATTCTGGAGTGTATTGGGAATAGGTGATTTCTATTATGAGTTAGGCGTGCAAGTTGTGGAAACGTGTCTAGCTGCTAACCACAAAACAGGTGCGAACATACTCGTATATTGTTCAAAACTATAGTTATCTTTGAAGTCTTCATCACTTTTCAGGTGGTTTAATGGAGCTCGAAGAATTGCGAAAGCGTCTTATAAGTGCTCGTGGTCAGAGCTTGGTACATCAGGAAATTACCAAAGAGGACATTTTGATGGCTGCTAAAAAGCTTAGCATTTTTGGCAATGGGTAAATTAAGTGGAATTATTTTGATGCAGCATTCAGCATCCTATTAGAAACGTAATTATTTCTTTAGTTTTGTGGTTCACAAAGTGGCCAAAGGTAAATACATAGTACAATCAATACCGGGAGAGCTGAGTTTAGAGGAAACCACTATTTTAAAAGTCGCTTCTAATACGGAACAGGGCTTTGTAACAGAAAACATGTTGGTTGAGCAGTTGGGGTTCGTATATAAAGTTGACAAATGTACCGTTTAAGGTTCAGAATTCCAGTTATATTTATTATAGGTGGACAATATTTCGTGCTAGTCAAGCACTACAGAAAGTAGTTGGCGAAGGTCTTTGCTGGGTGGATGAACAATGTAATGAAACGAATTATTGGTTTCCAAGTTTGTTCCCAGGGCGACTTCTAGGTGTTGTATGAGTAACATTATTCAAATTTGCATACACACCATAATTTCTATAGTATTAAAGATAGAAGCAGCTCATATTATTGTATATTCAAGTAATGTAAACAGATCTGAAATTTTTTTAAGTTAATTATCTTTAATTCTAAATTGCAATAAAAAATATATACAAAACAAATGGATATCTTTATACAACAATGAACAATACAAATAATTTTTGAAATGTATAAGCATCACCCATTGACATTTGGATTATTGCTACCTTTCAATTTCCGATTTTCCTCTTTCAAACCGTCGTTCTCTTTCTGCAATCTAGAAATTTCCTTTTCAAATTTTTGCGTAACATCTTCCATAGCATTTTTATATCTGACATGTAAAAATAATTATAATTAAAAACAATTTTGCTTCAAAATATTCAATGGTACAATTCATGATGGTAAACATTTAAAACGAAGCTTTTAGCAACTTATTTCATAATCAGAATATTAAATTAATCAAGTCATTTTTAAATAGCAACCTTCATAAATTGCACCGTAGAATTTTTTATACTTTTCTTTGGATTGTTTATAAGTATGTATGTAATGTTGTATTTCCTTTTCATGTTCCTTTGCTACCCTAGAAACGACAGCGATGTCGAAAAAGGGAATAATAGTAAAAATAAAAATTATAAATTGATTGCACATGTCTCGAATTGCTTTTAAAATAAAAACTAAAGATGTAATAATCGTAGCCAAAGATTTGAAAGTTTGTAAAATTTTGTGCAAAAAGCGAAATAAAAGAATATTGTCAAAAGTTTTATATTACGCTTGAGCCCGTTTGTCCGCCTGAATTACTTGGTCACTGTTCGCTAGTTTGACTTCCATCTCATCCTAAATAAATTTAGATACAAATATATATTAAAGATTAAGTTGTATGCATTTCCAAGTAAGTCCTTACAAAACTATGCAAGGCCTTTTGCAAATTTGTCGCTAATTTTTCATTTTCAATAACCAATTCTTTGTACTTGTGCTCTATACGATTGCATCGGGTTTCAACAATTTCGTTGAATTTTTTATGATTCAATAATTCCTCATTAAGCTACAGGTGACAATATACGAAATGTATTTGATTATACCAAGTCGATTAGTTGCTTTGCTTACTTTTCCATATTTCTCTATTAAAAGTTGTTCTTTATCAGCAAACTTCTTCGTTATTGTCACGATATCCTGATCGACTTTTTGCGCTGCTTGCTCCATGATTAGTCCTATGGTTGACGCCAAATTATCGCATTCTTCCTTAATCACTTGTTCTCGCTTCTGAGCACACTCTTTGTCCGCTACAGCACTTTCTGCGATAGAGAGTGCTTCCTGCACCTTCTCCAAAGCACGTTTTTCGCGCATCATTCGTTCGTCCATAACACGTCTAGACACTTTGAGTGCTTTTTCTAATGCTTTCTTCTGTTTTAATAATTCCGAAATTTGTTCTTGCAATTTTAAAACTGTTGCATTTTCCGAAAAACCGTTAGAATTCTGAACATTTCTTTCTAAATAAACGCGAAGAAAATATGATTTAATTGCAAATGTATAAATTGGTGCTGGAATAATGCCATTGTGAGTTATCATGAGAAAAATGATGAAATCAGCCTTTGATTGACATTGCATTCTAACATAAACCTTTGGCTAACCTTTGAGAAACTGTTGAGCTTCCTGCAGTTGTTCACACAAATCTCTCTTTTGATGATATAAATTTTCAATGACTTGGCCTTGCGTTGACAGTTCTGCCTTTTGATTTGTTATTGTACATTCTAGCAGCTTTATTGTAGTCGTATATTTTTGTTTAACCTAATAATGAGAGATAGCAGCAGCACATCATAGGTTTTTATTAACATGGTGCTCTACTTTGTTTACCTCTTCTAAACGATTTGGTTCGTGAAAATCTTCGCGATAATTCTGTATTTCTTGTTGTAAATTTCGGACGATTTTCCGTAAACTCTTATTATGCAAACGCAGCTCCCTGTTTTCCTTTGAAACATAAAATAAGTTTACATATGTACATACACAAAGCATCCGACGTATTAAAATTTTCAAGAACTGCACGACTCACTGCTTGCAAGTATTCAATTTGTAATTGAACATTTTTTAAAGCGTCTCTAGTCAGCTGCTCCCGCGTCGCATCATCGCGCGACTCTGCAACGCCAGATACTGAACTCTGTACAGCTTCCAGTTTTGTATTTAGGGTCTGATTTTCCTGCAATATACTCGAAATTTCTCCTCTCAATTGAATCTGCTCATGCTGTTAATAAAGAGAAGATTCCTTGGTTAATATAAAACTTTTTGTATAATTCGTTTAAATAACGTTTTTCTCTATTTTTTCTTTACTTGCCTTGAAAAGATCTAGATCTGTCTGAGTTTGATTAATTAGTTTTTCATAGGTTTGTGAGATTAAGTTTAGATTGCTAAAAGAGAAGTTGTTTGTAATGCCGTAAATTGAAAGCGTTTTTTTTTTCTATTTGCATTTTAGTAGTTTACCTTTTTTGAGTTATAGGAAGCTGTGCAGTTTCCATATTTCCACTGCTTAATAACTATATGTATGTAAACTGACTTGTCCAAGCGTAGCTTCTGTGTGATTCTGCTGCTTAAAGCTAACCCGGTTCTTTGTCGAATGTTGTGCTGCTGCTTAAAGCTAACCCGGTTCTTGGTCGAATGTTGTGTCACTTTGTTGGCCATTGTCAAGGCAACCAAAAAACCATACAAGACGCATTTTGTTATCTTGTGAACTGTGTTTTTTTGCATTCGTTTGGTATAATAGTTTTCGCTTGAAAATATCACATTCAAGACAATGCCTCTCTTTAATAAGAAATTGGATACAAAACCAATCCCTGTCCGTTTTGGACGATGCAATATTGGCTGCCCTGCTGTCACCGAAGATCTCAACGATTACAAAAGTATTTCACTTAACTTAGGCAGCAAGGAACTGCGCTTTGCTGATGGTATCTGGATTCATGCTGTACAGAAAACAGATGTTGATGATGTAACCCGTCTGAAGCGGCGCCTAAGAAATTTGGAGGAACAGAAAAATATGTGTAATCTTAAAGTTGAAGTGCTGTTGGATTTGTTAACTGAGCATGCAACGGAATTGAATGATTTAAAGAGTACTAATAAAAACAAACAATATTAAAAAGCTGCTAATTGGTTTTCGTTTAGTTTGGATTTTTTATATACAAAAGAATAGAACTTTGCTAAACACGCATGAAAGGACGAGTTTTTCTTTTAAGAATACTGGAAGCATACTGGAATACTGGATGAATATTGCAGAAAAAACTGCTAATATTTCGCCATATAATTTATATATTTCCACAGTTTCGCTAAATCAGCATAGCAAAATGTATAGAATGCTGTTTTTTACCGGTAATCACTTTTAAACAAATCAACTTGAATATTGAAAGAGTTGCCTTTGCTAATAATTTTGTAATTGGATTGGTTTTCATACTATTTCTCATAAGATCCCTCATTGTGTTTTTCATGATCAGGATGAAAAGATCATTAAAAAAACAGCTTATATATTACTTTGGAAGCCTTTTAATGAAGTTTTTTTTTAAAGTTTGAATCCAAGTAATAACGCCAATGAAAACAATTGAAATCATTCGTAACAGTTCAGTTTTAAACATCAAAATTCAAAGCAAGCAAATTCAAAATTTTTATCTCTGATCATATTTAAATATATTTTTTATTGCCTTAATATATTTTTTAAAATACATATATATTATAGTTATATACATATATATATAGTTGCGAATATCTAGTACATAATTTGGTTGTACCACCTGATGATATTAGAGATCTATTTAAACTTCTATTTAATGCGTCAGTTCGAAGTGCGTATTTATTTTCTGCGCATTTGCATCAGCATTGCTAATCAGCTGGAACCCATTGAAGAGAACGATCGTTTGGACGCGTAAGGAATCCTTTATTAAGCGATTCGGCAGGCAAGATTCGATGTCGCGCAAACGTTCCTACAGGCAGTCAACGATGATTTCGCAACCTGATACGTCTTCTTTAAGTGACGGCATAGATTTCGAATACTACAAACCAGGCTGTTACACGCCACAGACTGTTATCGGCTGCTCTATGCCTTGGAGCTACACTTACCTGCATCAGTTACCCGTACAGTGGCATTGCTGCAATACAGCCACGTATGTGGTAGATAACTTCGGAAGAGTGTACTACCTTAGTGATTTCGAGCATCACTTGCAGTTGCCAAGCAGTGTATCTTACGAGGCCGAAACCATATATCAGTATCACTACGAAACTGAAAAATCTGTAATAGACTACGTAGACGATACAGACGACGAAGCTTATGTTAGTCCCCGAAAACGTGAACGCTTTGAGGATATTGACAACGATGCCAAAGAGACTGTCATTGAAAAGCATCTTCGGAATAAAATTGGTGACAAGTTATCGCCGGAAAGTAGTCGGGATGTATATCGTTCAGAAGAGGGATATCTAGTTGAGGAACCTGTAGACTAACTCGCATATGCTAACAATGTTTTGCTGCTGTTGAATTTTGAAAAGCAATTATGGACATATTTATGATATTCATTTAATAATATTATGTAGTGGTTGAATATACGCAAATTTTAGAAATAATACATATTTCGAAATCCTTGTATATAACATCGTCCTTGCGGATGTGTGAAACCGTATCTCAGCCAAACTATCAAAAATAAAGATTTAAATTTGTGATTACATACATAAGTATGTTTTTCATAGTTTTTTTTTTTTTTGCTAAAATTTAGCTCATATGAAAAGGGAATTAATTTGAGAAAAATACATTTCAATGCAAAACCGCATTTCACAAATGTAATATTTGAAATTTGAAAGATTGGCATCTCCGCGGTGCCAAATTCAATGAGACAAAAAAAGAGACAAAAGTTTGTTTTTGGTGCTTATCTGCATTTTTATTTTCCATTTTACAAAATTAGATTAGTACGCTGCATACTGCGTATTTCTGAACTTATGCCAGAGTACATCTTATCCCTCCTTCTTTATGTAAAAATTAGAACGTCCGCAATATCAGTAGAATCTTTGCATTTATTTTTGTTTATATGAGAAGATTGTTAAAAGATCGTCGAAGTTCATTGATAATTGAAGAATTCACCAAGGAGGTGAAATTCAGCAGCCTAACACTTAATTAGGAAAGGAACTGGTCACCATGGTTAACATTGATTGTAAGTCACGTAAAGGCACAAAAATTTCCGTAATAGCTTTGGGGACAGCTCTGTGTGTCGTTCTGATGGCTTACTTTGTATTCGGAGACAACAACGATGAACGAGGTCTCAGAAATTTGCGCATGATTTCAGTCGTAAGTATTTCGATGTACATACTTTAGTAAAGAGTGTGTATATTTAATGATTCATTGTACCATAAATAACACTTTACCAACATCGTTTATTGTACGCAGCTCTTTCGTCATGGCGATAAAAATCCCAGCGGATTCTATCCAACTGATCCACATATAACACATGAATGGCCAGGAGGTCCTGGGGCACTTACATCGGTATGCGTTTCTTGATTTTCTGTACATACATGCGTAGAGCCGACTATAAAAATATTCATTTGTTTCTCTTATGCAGAAAGGAAGCCTTCAAGCTTATAATTTGGGCAAAAATTTAGCAATGCGTTATTATCGCTTATTACCAAAAAATGGTATATATACGCAACAGGAAATGTTTGTATTAAGTTCTTCTGCTGAGCGATGTTTAATGAGTGCCCAAAGTGTCTTGGCCGGTTTTATGCCGCCAATGAATCATTACAATGTCTTACCAATTGTTTGGCAGCCTGCAGCTGTCAACATGATTCCAAGAACAGATGATACAGTATATATGCCATATGTATATCTCAGTTGTTTCCAACTTATATGTTCTTTTCTTGCAACAAATAGCTCCTAGCCCAGAAGAAACCATGTCTGAAATACGACAATATTCTTGAGAAACTATACAAAAATCCGCCAGCAGATGTACGCAAAATGAATGAAGAAAATTTCGAACTATACAAGTTGCTAACAAAACACACTGGAAAGGTAAGAAGAGGTGTAAGAACTTAGTACTGCTTTTAAATGCCATTGCTTATTTCATTATATAATTTTCAAGCTTGACTATGAACATGAATCGTTAACATACATACATAGCTTCTTTGGTAGCCGCAGTGAAAATGAATAAAGCTTGCCTTGTGCGAAATAATGCACTATTTACGTATAGTGCTTTCAAAAGCCACAGTAAAATTAAATCGCCTCAGGACACATGAAAGATGTTTGGTATGAACTAATCGTTTTCGTCATCTCTAATTAGTATTGATTATAGATCCTCGTCTAACTATAATAATTGTGCGCAAATTTCTTTATTTCGTTCCAGAATATTTCGACCATATTAGAGGTGGAGTTACTTTACAATACTTTAAAAATTGAGTCGGAAGCTGGGCTTGCTCTTCCCGATTGGACGGAAAATATATATCCAGATCAACTGGAAGCTTTAGCTATGCGAAGCTATACCCTCTTTACTGAGACGAATCTGATGAAAAAAGTAAAAGGAGGCGCCTTTTTAACTGAAATCCATAAGAACATGATTAATAAACGGAGGAGGAACCTAAATCCAGATCGGAAGATATTTCTGTATTCTGCACATGACGTGACTTTGGTTAATGTAATGAATGCATTAAATATTCTTGATCAAACAGCAAATCTTCCCGACTATTCTTCTGCATTAGCTTTTGAATTACATCACAGCTCATTGTTCAACGATGATTTCGAGGTTAAGGTTGGTAAATAATTTATGTACTATATCAGGACAAACGATTCATGGTTTATCTTTTCTAGATTGTATACTACTATAATAGTGAAGATAAATTTCCCAAAGAGATTAATATACCAAACTGCGATGCACCGTGTTCGTTGAGTCAGTTCACTGTTGCTTTAGGTACACTTCTGATGGAACACAGTTATGATGAAACGTGTGAAAATCCAACGATTCCGTGCAAAGCATAAATTCTTATGCAATTTTCTATGTTCTATATTTTAATTTATGATTTTAACAGATTAGAATAGAATATATGAAAATATATTTTACATTAATAAACAATACCTCAAAGTAATAATGTTTAACTATTCAATATTCTTTTTCCATCAATCTAGTTTTAACAAGGTAATAAATACGAACTTATGAAAACCTCACTTTAAAAACTAGAGCCTTTGTCTTCAGCATATAGAAAATAAATTGTAACCTTTGAGTGATCAGGCAAATTCACAATCTCCTTATGGCTGATTAAGCGGATAGCAGCTAATCCATAAAACAGCAATGGTAGACCTAAATGGATTTTGTTTTTACTAGGTTCACCAATTCAAACAGTGTCAACTTCTCACCCAAGTTGATGATCTTAAGAAAGCGAAAGAATCTATCTTCCGACGTGAGGTTCTGCACCTCACGCTTGCTGCAGTGATACTTTATGTACGGGTAGCACCCGGCACGCAGTATGTGGTAGTTGGTGCCAGTCTTAAGTGTCCAATTAAAGTGCGACATACCAAACTGGTCATTTTCGATATCCTTGAACTGCAGGGAGTCAATAATCAGTTTTCTTTAGACATATTTAATTATTCACCTTTATAAAATACGATGTCCAGGGCGGTTCGTTGCATTGATTAAGATAGGCAGTCAACACTTCCGAGGCTTTAGGTTTCCACACAGTTCGCGTAAGTATCATTTTTTATCGGTAAACCAACGAACAGTCGCTGTCATCTACATTTTACACACAATGTTATGGGAGACTTTCGCAACGACGCCGGCACTGGCATGAATCGCTCGGAGTATTTTAATACGAAAACGTCCTATTACTAAATGAATATAAAAGTTATTGGCATCTACATACAAGCCTGATAAAAAAGATTCTATCATTCTTGATATACATACATACATACATACAAACAAACATGCCGTTTAGGCAGCCTTGTTAAATGTGGTGAATTTGTGAACAAACAACGAGTTAAAAAACAGCGAATGAATGAATGCAACGAGTAAACGAATGACTTGTGTTTATCGACGTCATTTAAATTTTCAAAAGTATCTAAAATTTCAGTTTCAAATTTCAAATTAAAGACTATTTCTTTTCACTTCCTAGTTTGCTTCTATAAAATGATACCGATTTGTGCAATTTTTACTACGAACAAGATCTTGACCTGTCTTGGTCGTAGCTTTCTAAAGAGGAACTGTAGCGTGGTTGATAACGAATGTTTTGACGAGATTTCTTTAAAAAATGAACCAATACTTCAATATAAAGAAGGCTCTGAAGAGCGTGCCAACTTAATTGAAGCACTTAATTGTATGTCAAGCAGTTGTGAAGAAATACCTATCGTTTGCGGCGGGAAGGAGTTTAAGACAGGTGTCGAAAAGTATCAAGTGATGCCGCATAAACATAAACATAAGATTGCAAAATATTTTTACGCTGACGAAAAAACCCTTCACAGAGCGATTAACGCTGCACGAAAGGCCCAAGAGCAATGGGATAGGACACCATTCTCGGAACGCTTTAATATCTGGAACAAAGCGGCCGATTTAATGGCAACGAAATATCGTGCTAATCTTGTCGCTGCAACAATGTTGGGTCAAGCAAAAACTGTTTACCAGGGCGAAATCGATGCGGGTGCAGAGTTGATTGATTTTATACGCATGAACGTAGGTTACTGTAAGCAGGCGTCTAATTTTCAACCCATCAGTGAAGATGCTAACGTTACCAGAAATCATTATAGATTCCGTGGGTTAGAAGGTTTCGTAGCTGCAATTAGTCCCTTCAACTTTACAGCCATCGGAGGCAATCTGGCTTACACGCCCGCACTTATGGGCAACGCAGTGTTGTGGAAACCCTCCGACACTGCAATTTTGTCGAACTGGACCGTATTTAAAGTGATGCGAGAGGCCGGTGTTCCGGATGGAGTGGTGAATTTTGTGCCATGTCACGGGCCGACTTTTGGAGCAGTGATATCTACCTCAGAATATTTATCAGGCGTGAACTTTACTGGATCAGTGCCCACATTTCAAAAGATTTGGAAATTAATTGGCAATGAAATCGGTTCGTTTCGAAACTTTCCACGGCTATCGGGCGAATGTGGCGGAAAGAATTTCCACTTTGTTCATTCCTCTGCTGATGTGGACACAGTCGTAGCATGTACTGTACGCTCGGCTTTCGAGTACAGTGGACAAAAATGTTCGGCCTGTTCACGGTTATTTGTTCCAGAGGATTTGTGGGAACGCGGTCTAAAAGAATCACTGGTCGAAAAAACAAATCAACTTGTTATCGGTGACGTTTGTGACTTCGAGACCTTCACTTCTGCAGTCATCGATGAAACAGCCTTTCAGCGCATTTCTGCATACATTAATAACGCAAAATCGACTCAGAAGATTGAGATTTTGGCAGGCGGTCGTAGCAACAATATGAAGGGCTTTTTCATTACTCCAACGATATTTTTAATTAAAGATGTTAAGGAGCGGGCCTTTACTGAAGAAATATTTGGCCCGATTTTATCAGTATATGTGTACAAAGCTAATGAAGTAGAGAAGGCAATGGATCTTGTGACGACAACGACAAAGTTTGCTTTAACGGGGGCAGTGTTTGCTCAGGATACGAATTTTCTAAAGCAGGCTTTAGAGAAATTTAAATATGCTGCAGGCAATTTTTATATTAATGACAAATCGACGGGTGCCGTTGTGGGACAACAGCCGTTTGGTGGCGGACGTATGTCTGGTACGAATGATAAACCCGGCGGGCCACACTACGTTCTACGCTGGACTTCACCGCAAGCCATCAAGGAAACTTTTGTTCCATTGCACGACATATATTATCCATATATGACACCATAATACTCACAAACTTCTGTAGTTTTAAGGACAGATTAAGTAATAATATTAATATAAATTAACAAATGCTGAAATAGATCCGCTTATTAAACACTTATATGTAATTAATTTGATAGACATTTTATCTATTACAAAACTTTCATTTTTTTAAAATTCATTTACTGCATCAAAATGTCAACTAAATATTTTCTTATTTTTCTAACATGAAATGAATTATCATGTCAGTTGTTCGAATATATTTGCTTCGTTTTATTTAATGATTTTGTTGCTGCAACTTACATGTGGCCAAGATAGAATCGAGAAAAAGTACAGTGACTTTGCTGAGGAGCAGTTTGTTGCAACAGGCGATTTATATGAGTTGTTCAAAAAGCGTTTAGAGAAATTCAATAAAGAAATGGCTTCTAATAACGACGACATGGCTGATAAATTGGATACATCGAGTGTTATGTGTGGAAAGCCGTCAACAGCGAGTGAATGCTTATACGACGAGTATAAGAAACGTTTGGACAGAGTACTTAACGAACTTTCTCTGGATAACGAGATGTACGATAGAAGCAGTCGCAATGGAGCTCTAAAATCGGATAGCAAAAACCAGAATCAACATGATTCCATTCAAACGAAAGCACAAAATTATGCTCCTAAAAATCAACAAGCAAACGAACTGATTAAGGACATTACTAGCAATATATTAAGGGATGCATCCAATACGCAACCTGAATTGCAAACATTTAAAGCCCACACACAACATAACAAAAACTCGAAAAAAATTAGGCATAACAACAATAAAGTTACTCGTGCCACGAATGAGAACAATTATCTAATTCCGGCCGGGCAGAGTCCTTTGTATCCATCTGTATTAACGAAAACATACGAAACCGAAACAAGTCCCTCCATTGGGATTGGGTCTCTTTTCGGGTCCCATCCAGAAAGTATTTTGTCTGCAGTTGGCAGCCAATTAAATGCCAACCAACTTGACTTGGCCCAAAAGATCGCCAAGATCACGGATCTTACTTCGGGCAATATTCAAAATAACCCACAGATGGCGCAAGAGTTACACAACTATATACCAAGCACTGGTAACGTTTTCCTTGTTCGCTCTGTTGGCACGAACGCAAAATAATCCATTTACTAATTGTTAGTTAATCTGAACGCTCATGAAAGACCTGCAAAAGAATCACCAGCAGCAGACTCAATATTTCCCTCATGGAATACTTTGCCCACACAGCAGTTTGCAACACAGAATTCACCGGGATCTAGTACAATATGTGGAGAAAATTTATCGCAAATATTGGAAAAAGTCTTGTCTAAACTTGAAGAAATCAAAGGGGATAAGTCCAATAATACTCAAATCGACGACGATGTTCAACCAAACGGTTGGTAAAGTATTCCTTTACATTGATTTGAAAAATTCATGAATTCATTAATCATGATTTTAGATGCTCCTTGCGAAATTGTGGGAAATTGGATTTCGTACGTTATGGGACTTCGTTTCGATATCGTTCAAGTGTCTCAAAACCAAAAGACAAGAATGCGAATGTCATTTGATAATAACAAAATGAATATCAGACGAACGAATGCTCGTGTTGAGGATTCTGAGGTTTTATTAAAAATTAGTCCACATGAAACGATACCTCCAAAAGTTCACCGATTAATGAATACCTCGTGGAAATTTACAGGAAGATCCATGAAACAGTTTGGAGGACCACTTTTTATGACGTCGTTTAAAAGACCTGAAAAGGTTTTAGCGACATTTGCAGGTTTGTATACTGACTATATTAAGTGCGATATAAACTTTAAAAACAGTTGTGCTAAAATAAAAACTTTGTTGCTAAATTTAAAATAGGTTTTTGTCGTACTTGCGGTGGCATTGACACAATATTTGGTGCATGGACTCTTGTTCATCCTTCAAACGACTGCCAAGATATTACAGTATGCATTGAGACCAAGCGAGACATTTTAAGACGTGACGATCTAGATTCAAAACGTAAGGACCGCCTTAAGCAAATATCTTCACATAAGAAAAATCCATGTTAGAGTTTGTAAAATAATGGCGTACATATATACCAAGGAATAATGATTGTGTATTAAGTATAAGTACTATATATATTGTATGGTTTTATATTGATTTTATTTATTGTATATTTATAATAAAAATAACGATACATTGTTTAAAGTATGCCGCATGTTTCTTCTACTTTTCTTTATTTTTTTCTACTTTTATTCAGTTCCGCTGTACAAAAAAGGTTTAATAATCCCAGCAACATTTTGCATAATAATAGATTTTATAGAAAAAGTTGTTTATTTTAAAAACATTCGCTTTTCAATGCATGTATACATTTTTAATTTTAACTCTTACATTTTATTTAATTTTAATTTATAATCATTCAAATACGATAAGTTTTGTGAACGCTTTGAGTTATATAAATATGTCCATCCACATATGTATTCCTTATTTTAGTAAATACTCCAGTCAGTAGCCTCAATTGAGAGTTTATTTTGTAATAAATTTGTGTAATAATTGTTTTAAAAAATCCAAAGCGGAGAAAATTTTTAAATGGTGGCAACATTTATAGCTTGTATATGTTGTATAACTTGTTTCCATCTCACTCACATTTGCTCACATGTTGCTAATTTGTCAAAGTGAGCAATGTTAAAAATTATGCTGTTTCGAAATGTTTTACCAGTTTGTAAAGAAATTCTTAATCGATTATTTGTTAAATGTGTTTCCGTTAAAACAGTTACAAAAAGAAACGTAATGTCTCGTGCTGTTGGCTGCACTGACATCGTGTGGATGGATTTGGAAATGTCTGGCCTTGATATTGACACTGACAAAATCCTTGAAATCTCTTGTTTGATAACAGATAAGGACCTAGAGTTGAAGTCGCAAGGACCATGCCTTGCTATAAAACATTCAAAAGAGTTGTTCGAAAATATGAACGACTGGTGTAAAAAGCACCACCATCAATCTGGTCTAGTCATGAAGTGTTTGGCATCTGAAATAACCCAAGAGTGTGCTGAACGATTAATCTTAGAATTTTTAAGGGAGCATATACCAAAGGGCACATGTCCACTGGCCGGAAATTCCGTATACATGGACAGGCTTTTTCTGCGCAAATACATGCCTGCAGTAGATGATTACATGCACTACAGAATTATCGATGTTTCGACAATCAAAGAACTCTCTTTGCGTTGGAATCCTTCTCTATTCAACGGCGCTCCTAAGAAAAAATTTTCACACAGAAGCTTAGATGATATCAAAGATAGTATAGAAGAACTAAGATATTACAAGAAAATGTTTTTTCGTTGTGCTAGTGACAAATAAATTCTTAAAATTTATATGTGGCGGTATTTAAATAATTTATATTTGGATTCTTGTATATTTGTTACACCTTTAGATCATTGATTATTGTTGTCTAGGAATATTAAAAAATTCATGAATACTTTTTTTTAAGCCAAGTAATAAGAATTTGTATATAGTAAAAAGTATGTTCCATAGATTGTTAAGTCTCACGATCATCTCCAATTTACAGGTTTATTATTTATTTATGTAGTAATTTAATTAGTCGAGGTAGAGGGAAAGATTTTATAACAAAGTACATAAGGATTCGAACCTCAAATACTCATGACTAGCAGACAGTTTTCAAGAATTATTGTAAAATATATACATAGAACTTCAAAAATGTCTACTCTTTTATTTTAATATATGTATTTTGATTAATTCATACGTTGCATAAATTCCAAACAGTGGTACCTTTAGCAGTTTGGAAAAACGTCTTCGTTCTGGATAATCACAGCATTCACGCGTTTCTTTTCTGCCCTATACTAATTTGAAGTTTTTCGTTTACTTTTTCTAGAGCTGCCACGCACTTTTACCGCACTCTTTTCGTAAGTTATGAAACCCTTAACATTTAGACACCTCTGTTTGAAATCGCATACAATTTTATAACTTGCGGAATTTGATTCAAATACCATGATTCCATTTTGACAACACAAAAGGAAATCACGTTGCAAATCACACACATTTCGAGTTATACCAGTTTCAATATTCTTCTTAATTATTTCGAAATCTGTGTTGCATTTACATAACTCCTTAATTTTTGACGACTGTTCGCTGTAGGTGCGTTGAAAAAGTGCAGCATTTTTAGAGCTCATTACAGAATTGTACAGACTCAGTAGAGATTTCTTTGATGATTTGATGTCACGATCATCACGGTCGCTCAATGTCGGTGAATTCGGTACACTGTCAATTATTGGTGTTGATGAGTTTTGCCGCCGCGAACGCTGATTCACCGAATGATCGCTGGCGGTGGTGTCGTCATCTAAATTCGCGATGGGGCTTTCAGAGCGACAATGTATTCGAAGTCTTTTAACAACAGGAGCTTTAGCAGCTGATTTCCTTGCAGTGCCTTTCTCGTCATCCAATTTACGATCAATATTTTTCACTTCATCGCTGTCGTTTGTTGATTTCAGACTTAAAATTTCTGTTATCTTGTCATCATTATGCGCGCTATCACTGACGGCGATTGTCTGTGTAGAATCGTCATCGGTATCAACAAATGATGTTGTCGGTGCTTGTGTCTCCATCTCGAATTCTTTTGTAGCAGAATGAGTCGATTCATCCACATTTTCAACATCTGCAGAAGGCTGTGTGTCTACAGAAATTATAAAGTTGACTAAAATGTTACTTTATATTTTTCGAAGTTTACCTTTCTCTTTGTCAATTTCGTCACCTTCGTTATCTTCGTCATTAACACCAATGTTGTCTGTAAGTTCGTGTTGCTGTGATTCATCTTCGGACGTTTGTTCAATCTGTTCACGTTTGCCATCGCCGTTAGATTCATCATCAGTGGGAATTATAATTATGTCGGAATTGTCACTACGTGGTGACTTCTGTGTAGATACATTTGTGGGATCCGCATCCTTAGGATTCTCAGATTCCAGCGCCTCTTCCTCAAGCTCCTCGCTATCATTTGCAATTGCAGTTATCAAATCTTCTTCACTCGGTCTCAAATCTTCATTTTTACATTCAGACTGGTTTTCAGCGCCATCAAGGTGTTCATTTGCATTTGTATTCAGTGATTCTCCTTCGACTTCACCTAGAATTTCTTTGTTGCTAAGCAAAGTATTGCTGCCGAGCGTAGACAACGGAATGTCATCATTTGAGTCGTCGCTGGAAGCAGTTTTAATAATTGTGGCTTCTTTTTGCTCGTCCGTTACATCATCATTCATTTCTTTAATACTGCTAACAACGTCCTTGTCATCAACTTCAGATACGTCCGCTTTATATGCAACATCTCCGTTTTTTGGTAGGTTCTTTATCAGATTCGAGTCACTTTGTTCGTTTACCGTTTCTTCTACAGCATCTGCTGGTTCGTCCGCACTTTTAAGAAAATCCACTTCTTCGTTGATGACTGCTGCAACGTCGATATCATCCAAATCATCAATATTGCCAAGATTTTTGAAAACCTCCAGCAACTGCTGTTCCTCATTTGCATCAGCGTCAGAATCATCTACTCCAACCAAGTCAGTTACCGCACTTACAACAGCGGTAACAACATCTTCCTCGATATCCATTGGGACTTCTTCATTGTTGGAATCTGACACTGAGCAAGTTATTTCGTTTACCTTTGCTGGATCTTCGTAGGTTGCACTTGCGGCACTAATTACTATGTTCGAAACTTTGTTTTTCTCTAGTAGCATTGATAACGTTGGCGCAGATTGAGATGGACTCAATACATTCTGTGATGCATTGGCCAGAACAGACATTGATTCCATGGGTGGTCCACTGATAGGTCTCGTCAGCAAATTCGCTGCTTCACTCGCAGCTATTGTGCTTTTTAATGTGATCGCTGGCTGATTCTGATTGATCGCTCCACCAGTTAATAGCGTTGTAATTGTGGGTGACGTAACATGCGCTATTGTATTTAATATAGGCGATGAAACGCTAGGAGTTGGTGACTTCAGCAAAGACGATAGCAGTGGCGAAATCGATTGTTGTTGCGGGTCAATACCTTGAATTATTTTACTAGTACCAATTATATCCTTCAAGCAGAGATTCCTTTCCTCCTTGCTTGTGGCGTCACAGTTCGGACTAACTTCTGCAGATCGAACAGTCGCTCTCCAGTTAAGCTGCATATCTCGATTTCGCTGTTCCCACTCTCGTAACTTATTCTCCAATTTCATCTCTTCGATGCGTTGCATTTCTTCCTCTTTTTGCATCGCTTTCCACATTTCAATGATTTCTTCATCTTTTAGTTGTCCATTTTGAATAATTTTTAAATTATTGCTTATTTTAGCATATTCTTCTTGCTCCTTGCGGATTTCGTCTTTAAGTTCCTGCATACGTGCCTCTGTCAGTTCCTTAATTATTAAATCGTTGACACTTTCAGCAGAGTTGTCATGTGATTTGTCCATATCGATGTCTTCTGCAACCCTTGTTTTCGAGGCTATAGTTTCCAGTAGTTCTGCGTATTGTGTAGCACAACTATTATTAGAGAACCAATCCATTGGACGATTGTTACCACATAACAGTTTCATCTTCGAACACACAGACGTCCAGTCTTTATCCTTGGTAACCAAAACGGCCGAGGCTAGACACAGCTGCTCGCGTATGGACCACTCGTCTAAAGCCATCTGCATAACTTGGAGGGGAGTAATGGAAATTCAAATCTTATGCTTCTGGAAATTTGTTTATTGTTTATTAGTAGTTATTTGTTTATTTGTAGTTATTTGCGAAATCCAAAACTATGGTTCGGTTCAAGTGTGTATAACCATGTGTAGAAGATCTATGAAAATGGGGAAACCTGCAAATTTTTTTTGTTCCTTGAATACGGTGTCAAAACTGTTAGCCAAACAAGCGATCACTACTGTACTGTATTGTACTGTATTGTATTGGGAAGAATAAATTTCAAATTTCTGCAATATTTTTTTATGTTGTCAAAATCAGAACCAGACAGCTGCGCCGAGGCAATTTAAACGGCGAGATAAAAAATAATTGGCGTCTTTTTAAGATTCACGTTACAACGAAACTAGGCAACATGGTCATGCGGAAAAAAGTCCGCAAAATCAGCATTTTCAAAAAGACAGCATAAATTTGTATGGTGTGGTGGTCAGCACAGGGAAAATGCTGATTTTGCGGACTTTTTCATGGAAATCCACCACAGTGGTATTGCGTGAATTGCGTGATTTCTTTGCAGATTGTGACTGTTAACAGTGAGTAATGTGATTTCCTAAGGAAACAGCAACAACAGAAATATTAAAGACCGTCTCAAACTATGTCAGTAACAGAAAATATGATGATGAAGTCTTTAGGTCGATTAACAATAACAACAATGCTATTGTTTATTGTTACTATTGCTTTTTGCTGGTTGTTTTCGTTGCTGTCTGATTAATTATTGTGATAGCTTGTGGATTTTTAAGTAAAAAGCAAGTATTTTTAAGTAAAAGTTAAAATAATAAATAATTCTTACTTTATTTATACACTTACTTATAAAATGCGTATAACTAATTTTAGGCTTTACCTCGATTCTGTGAACCCCACCGGAATCTAATAAGAAAAAGCAAAAATCATGCCATTGCCCGCCGGCAATTCAAACAATTTGCAGATCTTCATATATAAATTCGTGTACATTAAATACGTATGCATATGAAATTAAGAAATAACAGCTCAACATTTGTTTAACAAGTTTTGCTGCAAAAAGAAATAAAAAAGATATAGTTGACAGTTCCTGTTGTTTTAATGAACAGAACAACAAACTGCTTTAAAATTGTTTTTAAAGACATCGCTTGTTGATCCAAATAGAAGATATCTTTATATTCATCGAAGAAAAAGAAAACATCACACTGTGTATATAGAGTAGAGATTTTCCATATGTTGGGCAAGAAACATAAAAAAGCAAAGCCGCGCATAACAGCATATGAAAATTGTACAACTTTCATTCTGATCTTCCTTCATAAGTAGAAATAAGACACGAAGAACAGGAAAACAACGCGATGTTGAACTGTGGAAACACGGACAGTTGAAGCTTTGAAAGCAACCGTGAAATAGCAAAACAACAACAACAATAAATTAATGACGAAAACCAATCGAGCTGTAGGAGAAAAGTCTACAGAGAACTGAAAGCGACATAAAATAGAGATTTTTACATGTAAATATTTATATGCAATAAAAATTAAGTATAAAATGAAATATGCAAGTATAAAATGAAACCAACGGAAAATTCATGTTAATATGTAGTCATTTCAAAAACAAACAAGAACAAAATATATAAATTCTTTCATGGTACGTACCCAAATCTTTTTATGTGTGCATGGAAGGTTGTCTGCATATGTAAGTATAAAACCACATTGACCAATCAGAATAGCGTGGAAAATTAGCAAACTCCAACGAGATTATTTATTGGTGTAGATCGCAACATGCAAGAAGTAAATAAGAACATTTATATGCATACATATATCGCTCGCACTCTTCTTATCATTTGTGCGTCACTAGAAAAGTTCAAGATTTGCTCAGTTTTATATTAGTTTCGATTCATACTGGGTTTTAATTAGTGTCATCGGCAAATGTTCTCGTCAGTCCATGGCCAAAAGTCTATGTTAACGGAAAGCATTAATAAAATTTATGACGAATTATCATGCAGTTCGTATTTCGATAACGATTTATATTCAAAAATTGGCACAAATATGTGTGAGAATCCGAAGGTGCAATGTTATTGGGATTATTTAAATTCGAACTCGTTTCGAATGACGCCAATTGGAATTACGGATAACTTATTGACGGGTGAATTTGAAGCAAAAAATACGTTTGCTTTTCGTCAATCTCAAGCGCCAAAATTTAATGGTTCTACTATAGAAAGCGAGTCAATTCACATAAATAACCCAACTTTACATTGCTGGACAAAACCCACCGAAGAGGGAAACCCAGTAAATAGCAGATCAACAGGACCCAACGAACACGGTAAGAAAATGGCGAATTAATATACATTTCCAGCACCGAGGAGGACCGAAGCTTGCCTTGTTATCGCCGAGACAGCACAGTGAATCTGTGCTGCCCAGTCTCATCTTCTCATCTCTTGACACATCTCTGCCAAGCTTAGCTTTGAAACTATTCCAAAAATAGTTATGAAATTACTTATCAAAGCATTTTTATTTGTGATTTTCATGTCGAGGTGGAAATCTATAAGTAAAAATATAGGCTACGATATCGTAACACAATATAAAATTTTGCACATTCGTTCTACATCGATTTATGATTTAATTATAGTCTTTTTTCTGTTCGTTTTAGATCCAATAACATTAAAAGTTGATAGATCCAGTAAAGGAATACAATTAACGTCAAGTAAATCAGATCAAACAAACCGAAAAGAACGAACCGCATTCACGAAGCAGCAAATTAATGAATTAGAAGCGGAATTCCGCCATTCGAATTACCTTACAAGATTGCGCAGATATGAAATTGCCATAGCTCTCGATTTAAGTGAGAGGCAGGTCAGTAACTTTCAGAAACTTCGCTTTAATTCATCTTTAAAATAAATAAAAGATATTCTAACGTAAATAATCAATGAAGTGATGTGATTGTGAATGGCTGCTATGATATGATTTAGTTGGAAACGTACTAAAATTCTATTGTGAACAGATTTGTTATTGGATGTTTATAAACTGCATTATACGAAGTTTCTTCTATCTACGGCTGATTGATGTGTCTTCCGTTGGAGAATGAGTTGGCCAATAATGAAGTATTGTTTTTAGGTGTTACAACAAACATGTATCCTTTGTACTTGGAAAAGGAACAGGAATTGAGTATTTAGAGGAATGGTACTGAATACGAAAATTAACAACTCTGGTATTAACTGCGCAAAATGTTGTCAGTTTACATAACCGGAAAAAACTATTTTACTAACAGAAATATGTTATCGTGTATAAATCCATGTATTATTTCAATTTTACAATTTCAGGTAAAAGTTTGGTTTCAAAACCGTCGCATGAAATGGAAGCGAACCAATCGAGAAAATTCAAAAGTGGATAACAAACAAATCAGTTAAACTTTTCAAACCGGTTTTCCATATTATAAAACTTAGGTATTTAAATGGCGACGTTTTATATATAATATATAAATATTAATGTATGTACACATATATTAAATATATCTTATATTAAAATCAACAATCAACACATGTTTAGAAAATTTATTTATTGTTTTTATTTTTAACAAGGCTTTCCTTGTTTGGCTTTGAGTTTTGGTTACTCTTTATGCTCGATTTAGATTTAATTAACTCTTTAACAGCAGCAACTTGCAATGATTTTTTCACTTTGGAAGCCTTAACAACTTTGTTCTTTCCAGCCTTTGTTATGCCTCCCTGATGTGGCTTCCGCTTAATGATCTGATCCAGCCGATCAACTCTGAATGGTTTTCTAGATTTTTCACATGAAAGTTTCAATTTCTTCTTTTGTTTTAATGGAACAATGTCATCAGCACTTTCATTGTCTTCATCCTCGGAATCATCATATTCTTCTTGTTCAGTGCCACCATCAGAGTTGCTCATAGACTCGGAGAAGTCTTCATCTGACTGGGGACTTTCATCTCCAGACCAGTCATCATCGTCAGAATCTTCTGCAATAGTGCTTCCTAGTAAATCTCTTAATTGCAACTCTTTTTTTGTTTCGCTTTCTGTACGCAGAGAGGAAATATTATCTGTTGAATCGTTATTATCGGATGCTGTTGTATCCTCTTCTTTATTATCGGCATCAACTTTTACAGTTTCCGGTGCTATAATTATACTCGAGAAATCAATTCCCAAGTGATCGTACTTCTTTTGTAACTTTTGTATTTTTTGTAAGTCTTTCTTAATCCGCTTTTGATAACTATTCTCGGACCAATCATTGTGTTCTTTTACTTTCCGTTGAATTGCTGCAGTTTTGGCAGAAATATATATTTCCTTTCCGGCCTAAAATAGAAACCGTGTACATTATTTCACATAAGAGTATTTTGTAAAATATACATTTACCTTGTTTTTTACTTTTTTTAGAGATGTCTTAAAATAGTTGAAGCGCTGCTCATTGGGAGGTATGTACGAAGCTTTAACAAGTTTTTTAAACATTAAGTAATTGTCCATAGTTTCTGCAGCAACCTGGGCTACTTCGGGATATTCGAACTCTATAAAAGCAAAACCTTTGCTGCCACCTGTACGCTTCGATCTGGCAAGTCGCACTCGTGTGACAGTTCCAAATTGTTCAAAGTATTTCTTGAGTTGCTCCTCGAAGAAGCCGTGTGACAGGTGCTTGAGAAAGACAACACCTCGCTGATTATCCAGTTTCTGTTTCTGCTTTTTCAGTTTTTTTTGTAGCTTTAAGAAATGTATAAGTTTGTCAGAAATTCAAATGCATAATAGTTCCTATGTCTAACCTGGCCAGATATGACGGGAACACTTTCTGATTCATCGTCAGCCGATTTGGCAATATTCTTCTTGACTTTTTTAATTGGTGGCATATCCTGGTTTTTATTGACTTTCTTGCTTGTAATCAGGCGATTTTTTAAAATTCTAATTCTAAATTCTTAACAGCACGTGCACATTAAATATTATTTGACATTAAGCGCTATATTTAAGCAAATCTTTTTTTTATTAATACATATGTTTTTTGTACTTCTAATAGCGGGCGATTAAGAGACCAAAATATCAGCTTTGAACAGGGTGGTCGTAATCTATAATTACGAAATATTTTTATAATAACCTCAAACTGTATTTAGCCCGAAAGATAAGTTAGGGTAAGGTTTAGCGACCAGAAGATCTCGTTCTTCACTGTCTTTAGTACGCCTACTGTTAGAATACAGGATATCTCCTAAAGCAAACCAAATAATACCGCTAAGTTGCATTTTAAACATAATTATTGTAAATGTTTTCCATATTATTTCATTTTCGCTGATAGCGGTTTCTAGTATTATAAAATATTAAATATATTAAATTTTAAGAAAGCCTGAGCTATAAGTTTCTCCAAATTTTGAGAATTGAGAATAGAATTCGAATATTGTTTATCTCTTTTCTCTATTCTATTCTGAACAATAATACGTATTTTTGTATGTAAGCAAAAATCCGTGCGATTTAAAAGGTAAAATAAAACAAATTACGACCGAGTCTTTATTTTGAATTTTGAGTACAAATTATGTGAATGCTTAAGAAATATACAGCTTGAAGCTGAAACTATATAAGGAATAAATTAATAATAATTCACCAATTTATTATACCGATGGTATGGCGTGAGGCTGAATACTAATCCTTTCCTTTATTCGGTGGTAAAGGTAGAATCTCACGGTCAGATTCGCGTAAAACACCTGCAGGAAGGTAACGAAGCACGTCGCCTGGTTGTTCTTTGAGAATTCGAATGCGTTCGTTTTCAATAAGTTCTTGCCTATTTAAATTTCGTATTATGCAATGGAATAGTAGGAATTATGTAACCAATAAGAATACCTTTTGAGCTGTTCATTTAATAAAATCTCATATTCCTGCATTAATTCCGCAGAAGCTTTGGCGCGTTGCTGACGCTGTTCTTGAATCATATTCAGTAATTCCTCGCGATACGCCTGTACTTTCTGTCGTTGCTTCTCATCAGAAAGATGTTGTATTTTGTCTTGTTCTGCGAGATAAACAGATTCTTGCCGTTTCAATAGCATGTCTTCATCCTTCTGCTTTTGCACTTTCAAACGGCGTGTATTTTCCCTATAATTTTCCAACTCTTGACGTTCGTACGCATTCTGCTTGTGCTGTTTCTCTGCCTTCTGACGCTCACGAAAATCTTCTTTTGCTTTGCGTTCTTCGACCAACAGATCCAAGAGAAGCCTTTCTCGCTTCCGCTTTTCGCTCTGTGTTAGTATATAATTATTTAATAATTATTATCATTTATTCAAAATAATTTAATATAGCGCTCACCTCCAGTTCATAAAGTTGTTTCCCGATTTTTTCACTACACGCTTGACTTTGTTCCAGCTGCAATCGCTTCATATCTTTCTGATGTTTCGCCGCCGCATCACGCTGTCTCATTATTTCTAGGAACTTTTCGCGGTCATCAACGTTTTGCTGACGTTGTTGCACTTTAAATAACTCTTGAGATAACAGAAAGTCTTGCATTTCCTGCTTTGTCTGTTCACGACGCTTCACCAAATTCTTAGATTCTTGAAATTGGTCGGCCGCTATCTTTTGAAGAGCTTTTTGCATATCTTCCTTCTCCTTTAGAACTTCTTGATACTCTTGCATCCGTTTTAGTTGAGCTGCAGACATTTGTTCCTGCAGAACTTCACGTAATTGTGCTTTTTTGCGGTGCTCCACTTCTTCCTCTGCTTTTGCTAATTCCATGCGTTTTCTATTCTCGTTTTTAATATTAGCGTCATCGTTTCGCTTTATTTGAAGCCTCTGTTGTTTGAGACGGTCAAGTTCTGCTTTCTGGTCCGCAAGTGCTTTGGAAACATAGGCTGCACGAAGCTGTATTTCCAACTGACGTAAGTCTTCACTGTTTGCGCGTATTTGTTGACGTCGCTTCTCTTCTAAGAACCTTTCCCGCTTCTGTTCCTTCAATTCTATAGAGATATCAAACGTTTCCTTTTCTATTTTATTGCGTGGATTCTCCGCAGTGGACTGAATTTCTTGGGCACGAAGCTGCTTATCACGACGATCCTCTTCCCAAATAGTTTGAATAAATTTATTCACGTCTTTGTTTTTTTGACGCGGTTCTGTGGAAGGAATGTTGCATTTAATATGCTTAAACATGGTTCTGCCAAAAATAAATCCAGTTTAAAATAATTTAATATATTAAGAAAACAAATAAGTTACCAACGGCAACCAAATTTTAGAAATTCGTCAAAGCGCCAGTCGTAATTTAAAAAATTTGTTGTAAAAGTTGATGCTTCGCTTTGTTGTACACAGGGACGTTTTCTATCCAACGAAAATAGGAAGCTGGTCACAAACATGTGTTTGTGTTTTTAAACATCAGCTGATTGCTTGTTAAAGGAATTATTGTGTTAACCTATGCAGCCGTGAAAACAGATTTCATCGTAACAATCAAACAAAAATAAATGAAGTGAAAATATAATTTAAAACATGATGATTCGCTTTCTAAAATCGTTTTTAAGAAATACGTCTTCTTCTGCCAACTTAGAAAATCAGATGAGATCAGTGTCCATCTTGTACGTGTCGGGCGAAAGAGCGAAGGAAAATTTTGCGCCAGTACGACCGTATATGGATTTTGAAAACATTTTAAATAACATTGAGAGCATGGTAGAAAACATTGCGGATAGGAAGATGACAATTGATATCAGAACTTTTCCTGATAGGTTTCAGAAATACCGCAGTGAACTTGAAAAACTTGAGAAACTAAATGCAGAGCGAAAGGATGTTTCGACTAGAATTAAGTCACTTAACTCAGTGAGTAACAATCTATCTATATTAGATTTGAGATAATGGAAAATTATGAATTTCCTTTCAGAGTGGCGTAGCGGTGGAATCAGAGGTAAATGAATTAATAAGAAAAGGAAAGCGGCTTAAAACAGAGTTAAAACGACTAAAGGAAGAGTTCTCTATGATAGAGGATAGCTTTATTCAGGACTTTCTTAATATACCTAACGCTCTTCATGCGAAATGTCCTACAACTCAAAATGAAGATGTAGTATATGTGAGTAGCATACCTAGGATCGAAGACTCGGAAACACATTTGAAGCGAACTGACTTAATAAAATACTTGGACAACAGCTGCTACTATTTAATGGATGCAGCAGCCCATTTTGAAGTCAATGCTGCCCATGCCATGACTAACCACTTTAGTAATTCGGAATTTATACACATAGCAAACCCAGACTTTGTGCGACGTGTACTAATTGAAGCTAATGCGACATCGATTGAGAACTATCATGTGGTTGCAGAGCAGCAACTGGAAAATAAGTTAAATACAGTATTTTTAGCAGGAGGGGCTTCCTTCGAGAGTTTTCTAGGAGCCGTTGCAAGACTCCGTATATATCCCAATGTCCTCCCTTTACGCTTTGTAAGCAACGGTCGCATTTATGAAAAAGTCGATCCAAATACTAAATCGGAAGAAAATAATCTTTTTACAGCTACCCAGTCGAATGCCGTCTGCACTTTTGTGGCATCATCGACTGCAACTGAAGCCGATCAACAGATGATGCATATTATTAACATATGCATTGAGTTCTACAAGAAGCTGGGACTTCATTTTAGAGTGACATATAAGCCAGCTTATAAATTAATGTCGTCAGAGAAATTATGTGCTGTTATAGAAGTTTATTCGCCGGCTCAGAAGCGATACATTTGTGTAGGAAAAGTAAGCAATTATGGAGACTATGTATCGAAGCGCTTGCTGTTTCACGTGAAAGATAAGGAAGAAATTAGATTTCTTCACTTAGTAGGTGGGCCAGTACTCTATACGTCTCGCTTAATAGGTGCGCTAATAGAAAATAATATATCTCTCGAAGGTGTCAAGTTGATAGGTGATTACGAAAATATTAAATTACATAATGAGATTCTGGAATTAAGTTAAAGTAGAATTGCCTTCCATTGAAATATAATTTAAAGAAGTTAAATCATTGATATTTACATCGTATTGTTTATATTGTAGTACAAAAAAATACGATCAATTGTCTTGTCCTGTGATGTGTTTAGCATAGATTAGTAGATGAGACACTCGAAAATGTCCCTTATACACTAATGCATTTTTGCTGGAATTGCACTGATACAATGAAAGAAAACTTTGATTCGCTGCAAAAAAAGTGTAGCCTCGCCGTAAAAAAGTGTAGCCTCGCCTAATCTATGGTGTTTAGATAGACAGTTCCAAAACAACGTGTAGAATTTCTCCTTTTTCTAGACGATACTTTAGGTCGTACAAGGCGTATTTCTTACAATTATCTAAAGTGTATTTTTTTGAAGTTATAGTGTTTAATATAAAATTAATGGTTAACGCTACCAATGGACTTGTTTCATGTTGATTTGAAGACTTGAATTTTACGTAATTTCTATTTAAATTAATTAAAATGTTTTCATATTTCGCATCTGCACAATAATGTAATTTTCCTAACATATTCGTCATTTTATGTATAATTAACAAGCTATGAAACTTTATTACGAAATAACATAGATAACATGATGTGAATATGGCTTCAGTCGGCGCAGTCCAATATAAGTTATATTGTTGATAACCCTAGCTTACTACGAATCTTCTAAGAGATGCGGTTTGGGTGGGTCTTAATATATGATTGTATAAAGTAAGTGAATAATAAAGCGATTCGCATATGAACTACTTAACAGATTAATTGTACATTTCCGTCGCTGCAAAATGTTATTCGTAGCCGCAAAGACGTTTAGAAAAACACATGCTAACACTTGATTTGCATTCTAGAAAGTCGTTTGCGTATGTTTTCACATTTTGGCGTTTGAAATGAAAAATATTTATGCGTGTTAATGTCTTTCTGAAGTCCATTTTTAGCAGTCTCAGCCTCCTTCAACACGTAAATAGAGTCATACTTCAAATTACTGAATTCCAATGAATGCTTCTGAAATAATTACGAAAACGAACAGTTACTATAATTCAGCACTTAATAATAATTCTAAACTTAGAAAACTAACTTTTGCCCGTATTGCAACGTATTGTTTATGCTCACAGCTGGTGTCTCTAGAGCAGAGTTCGTACACCCTAAAAATATAAAAGTTTTTGAAATGTTTTTCCGCACAATGCAATCAACTCACTTTTGCTTATTTGGCTGAAATCCAGTGATCTGCACAATCATTCCTAATCTCTGATTGACACGGAAACGAACATCGTAAGTGGCCGTTGCGTTTTTACTTAACAAATTAGTAATATTGGGTTTGGAAAGTTCAGAAATCAACAAGTTATTTTTCGTCAACGAGTTTTGATTCACATGAATGTGTTGCCAACATCGATGAGCAGGTCTTCGAAATTCACTTGTGGTGGAGTTGAATAAAATTGATATTTTATCGGACTTCAAACGATGATTTCCAATTATAGACATGGCTAGAACTTGAATATAATAACTGGAGTCTGGCAACAGATTCGTGATCCCAAAGTGATGAGTCTAGAGGTTTAGAAATTATACTTATTAATATTGATAGTAATATAGAAGCAAATAAAGCAGACACTATACAAAATGTGCTTGATTATTATAAACCGCCCTTTGTCTGGGCCAAGCGAATGTTATACCATTTTTTATTTATTCGTTGTTTTAAAATATGATTTTATATTGTTTTTTAACTACATACATAGGTCGGGAACGCTACGTACATCTCTCACAAACGCCTCGTTTGATATCATACTCTCATCCTTAGACTTCACATATAGAGACCAAATAATTTTATATTTTTCGACGGGTAAATTTGACCTCGAAGGGCACCACGCGATGTTGATGACATAGTGTTTTCCATTGAAATAACCATCCACTACTTGCAAATCAGTTGGAGCGGATGGAGGCCGGGGATCTGCTAAGTAATAGGATAAATATCTAGAATTTTTATGCTTTTATATGATATTTATAATATTATCAGCGACTAAAACCGTGAAAAAAGTGCGCTGTATACTTATTTGGAATGCTTTTACGTTTGCCCAATGTGAATGGTTTCGACGGCTCGGAATATCCACGAAATCCGTGCGAGTTAATTGCAGCAATGCGAACTTGGTACCACCGGCCAGGCTTTAAATTAAAGCATAGCTGAATCCTGAAAATAATTTGAAAAGTCGTTACGATGATTGAATTTATATTTAAACAATTTGTCATTGCTTTGGAACCTCTTTTCTTTGTTTTCTAAAATTTCTTCGGCTGTCATCTCCACTGGCTGCCATTGCCAAACACCGAGTTTCCGTGATGTGAATTGTAGACCGACGTGATATCGGGTCTCCACGTGATAGTAAATCGTTGTGTTCGCCGAGGTTTGCATCGTGATTTCCACCTTGTGTCCTTTCGGTATTTTTATGTGGAGGATTTGTGGAATGGGAGGCAGTAACTGATCGTCGCTTACACCGACAGCATCTTGACAGATGGGACCACATGGAGAAGCACAACACTTTTTCACTTCCGCACAGTCAAAATCCACTTTACATTCATCCAAACAAGCCAATCTGAGAGAGATTCCATCAACGTCAGATGTGCTTAAATTCACATGCGTTGGACATCGACCTTGGCGTGGATTGGTGAATACATCGCTTTTGCATTGCTTCTTGCAGACCTGTTTAATATGTTACCGTTACACAACTCAATCAACACAAATCAAAGCGAAAACATACTTGAAAATTCGACATATCATTCGCAGATGCGGAACATTTCGCATAGCATTGCCATTCGACAATTTTTTCCCTGATATCTACTGTGGGTCTTAAGCGAGGTGATGCTTGAAGCCGACTGCTGTGTCCATGTGTTCCTCGCAAGTGATTGCTTCCTTGCAACAGCAACCATGTCACCACAATCCAAAAGACATTTCTTGAGAACGACATTTACGCCTGCGTCGATAAAATATTCCCAAATTGCACACTTTAATAATTTTGAAGAGCTTTGGGGAGTTTTAGGAGGACGAAACGATTACCTACTTTAATGATCGCATTGATAGACTTCAATACATTTCACTATACTGACTGATTTTTATTTGTAAGCTTTCGAAACATATATTTGTACATGCATTAACATTTGTGCACTTGTAATAAAGGTAAATTGAAATACATATTAATTCGTTTTTGTTCCTGATGAGTATGCAACGGTTCAATATTTAAATTTTTATCGAATGTGAATTTTATTAATCACGTTACGTCTCTTTTCGTACTTCTTATTAGCCATGGACCAAATTTATAGACAACTTTTTGTCTTAACGTCGTCGAAGAGGTTTGCAAGACGTTTGCTTTCGCGATGAAGATTTTCTTGTACTTCTCACTCTTGCGCCTGAAGCGGCGCTGGTTGTAGTTGTCGAGAGCTGTTCCATTGTCACACATCCTCTCGAGGGTTTCGTCTATGTCTCTAGCTTTCACTTGAGTAGCACGATCTTGAAAAGCTCGCCTCTTTTTTACAATTCTCTTCTTAGCACGAGATTTTCTCTTTCTTGCCATTTTTTTTACTAAAATTTTGATTATTAATTATAAATTGCCGACACGAATGAATGAAAAGATACTCAATACGTTTGAATATTTTTTTTTTTTTTTTTTTGGTTAATGAATGAATGAGTGCATTTTTTTCATCGTAGCAGTATATATTTTAGTGATCAAAACAATTGCATTAACAGAGCAAGCTGCCTTGGATATCATAGTTGTGTTTCACATGATTGGACAAAATAAAACCCATTACAAGCAAAAACAAAGCTCTATATTATACGTACCTCTGTTAATAAAAATGGCTGAAGTTTGAAGTTATATGTAAATCCTTTATCTAATAACTTATCTATTATACATCATTTATATGGAAATTAGAAAGCGTTGATTTAATTCAGAATATTTTTAACTTTAATTTAATATTTAATTCCGTCTGGTAAATTATTACATACTCCAAACCCAAGAAATATGAAATTAATAAATGTATGTGCATTTCTTAAAAGGCTTGTTCGAATTTATTAACTAACCGAAATCGAATTCAATCATCTCGAATAATTTATTTGTTATTTTCTGGGCTTTATTTGACATACTTTTATTGATAAAATGTAAATATCAAATGTTAGTATGCCAAATCTATCGTAATACACTGAAGTTGAATTAAAAATTGAAATGATTCAAAAAAAAAATTAGCGCCGAGATCAGCGTCATTGCCGAAGCGAAGCCTATTTTGAGATTTTTTTAAAAGCAACTACGCAGCGCATTGGCACATCGGCCAATACACGATGGCATCGGCAACGACTTCGCTTCATTAACTTCATTATTGCTGAAACAATTCCAAGTATCCGCAGCATAACAATAAAAATGAAACACTTACGACTTGCGGCCGCGTATTGGTTTGAGTGCCGCTACGCACAACAGGACGAAAGAATTTAAACACTAATTAAAACAACCTCGGGCACCACTTCGCTATGCGAACAACAATGATTCACATTCGACACTGAACCAGAGAATGCAGCAGTACGCTCTTCGAGGTATGGTTCGCTGGCGTATATTGGCATGCCAATATACAATATATGTATATATGCACGCTCTGAGGCGGTCCAATGCTAAAAGCAGTTTACACCAAGAGATTTTCGGCATTTAAGAGACTTTTAAACTTGCCAAACAGACAGACACTCGGATGCGATTGCGAGAAGAGAACAAAGCGATCTCATCGTTTGCGCCTTTGACTGCCACTGAACCCAGCTTCATTCTTTTTCACAGCTTTAAAGAGTTCATTTAAGAGACAAAAATGAGAAGAAAAGAACCTATGTAATTAAAAGAGATATGTTCGTGGCACCAAAAAATCCTTTGTGGATCTTGCTTGTATTATATCTGAAGAAATAATTAATTCCGACGCAACAAGTGGCTGCTTGCACGAATACAAACGAGCGATGTGTAAAACTCACATACATACATTTGCGCACTCTTAAATTTTTATTTATTAATTAAAGATTTTGGAAATAATTGTAATGATTAAAATTTGAGGTTAAGTATAAAGTTTTTGAATATGAAATACATATGTAGCTACAATCCATAGTATGAATAAAGGAAAGCGTTGAAGACTGAAATGATTTTTGGCCTTTTGGTTGTTGTTGACATTGTTAATATCGAATGGTGACGGGGACTTTAAAGCAAATGACTTCTTGGTTGTGCTCATCAACTGTTTGCCAGAGCATCACTCCACGAACCTGAAACAAGGTATTTAATAATGCTGCTTCAGAACTACACATCTTTTTCAAACACATTACGGAAGGAATTATCAAAACTATAACTATAACGTTGTTAGATATTGTCAAAGACCTACGATTGGAAGGGTCTTGCTTACAGCAACCTTTGTCCAATATGATTTTCCACCTTTGATGGAGACAATGCATTCTTCAGAACCCTTACAAGGATCCGGGATTATCACAGCGTTGGTTTTTATTGAATTGAACACCCATCGCACGTTATTCTTCAGGGATCTTATATTTCTACCTGTTGTTGTACGTGCAGCATAGTAAGTCGTGATGAGAACGTTACTTTCCAATTACCTTTATCGTCAAAAATTACGTTGACCAGAACAACCGAACCACGGGGCATTTCACAGGGAATGCTTCTGCAGCTCGATATATTCACGTGCTGTATATCGCATAAGGAACCTGCAACGATTTCAATTCAATACTGAATGAACTGAATGAACAAAAAAGATGCACATAATCGAGACTCTATTATTAATAGTTGTTACAGATATCAGATTTAATTATAAATTTCAATTAAGAAATTGTGTCCGAACAATTTCCGTCTTAACAGATAAGAATTCAATTTAAGCAAGTAATGCTGCTTGAACAACGAAAGTTATAAACACCAAAAATTCATATGTGTGCAACACTCCAACAAAAGAAACTAAAAGCTGAGGATTTCATCGATAATAATTCCCATTTGCGTCATTGATTGGATGGGTGTTGAAAAGTATGTCTTTATTACTAATTAAGTATATTATTATAAGACAGCGACAAATTTATTGGCTTATATCGCAAAATACTAATTGGGCAATAAAAATAAAAAAATAAAGCGATAAATGAGAGTCTATATGATTTACCATAAATCTTTTTAACGGAAAATAATTAGTGACGGCTATAAATTAATAATTAACTGTGTAATATGTATTTATAGTATATCTTAAAAAGAGAAGTGGGCAATAAAAATAGGAAATAGTAATCAAGTAATTCAGCAGCAAACAATTATTATGATTAATGCAAAACAATCGGACCCGCTGCAGATTAATTAACTGCAATATGTACATAGTTTTTACGAAGACTCAATGCAAATCGAACGCTTTAATTTAAAGCAAATAAATATTATTATAATTATTCTACACAACGGCATTTTGAAGCAGTTTCAAATGAACATTTTATATTTAATGGTGCAGTGAAAAGGATAATTCAAGCTTTCCAGCCAAACATTGGCCTATTTTGTTCAACTGTTTAGGTTTGAAACTAATTAAACATGTTTACATATGGATTTTTGAAATAAATCAAAAGTCATCCGATTTGGTAATAGTAAGATGAATCCTTACCACAATCTTCAAAGGGTACACTACCGAACTCGCGCACTTTGTTATGGAAATTATCTGTTTTTGTCGTTGTGAGCTGCATGCTTAAACTTGCAAGAAAAATAAAATAAGCACTTCTCTCGCCCATCACGATCGCATATAAAATACAACAGAGTTCAAATTGAATGCCAGTAAGTGAATGAAATGTAGATTGTCGCACAGAACGCTTAATAATACATTAAAACCTAGGTATAAATCAGAACGCAGTTGTGCTTGTTCCCACAATCTACTCGCGCAAGAGATCTTCGACGAATCTGTGTTTTCTATATTAAAAATAATTATCATAGCCACACTTGTCGACCTAATTCACGATAGACGTTAAAAATGTTGATTGAAATTTGAATTGTGGCAACAAGCGATTTAAAAAGTTATATTTTGCAAAACGTATTGACACATCGACTAATAAATATAGAATTATTATTCCAAAATTCCCTTCAGGCTAGTTGAGGCTTTTATTATCTTGAAATCTGCCCTCAGACTGATGAATTGTCGCACAACAGATTTGTCCAAATAATTCTGAAATTATAAACAATATGTTCCGCTTTAAGTTCTATATATGTATGTAAATTAGCGTTTAAACTTACTAAAGTTTCCCCTGTGCAGACTTCCTGTAGGTTTTCTGGTTTCACCAACAACAGATTGCACAACGCATGAAGTATATCGAACAGTTGTGTTACTAGAGCGTTCTCTAGCTCACGTATGCATTTGCGATACTCGTTCACGTCGCATATTGCGCACATAGCACCTGCTGTGTTGAATTGCATAGTTTGCAAGTGATCGTATATCACGCGATGTAAGCGCACACCGAATTCATTAAGTATGTTCCGTAAGTTATCACCATCAACACATTTCTTTATCTGGCTAATCACGGGCTGCAAATTTTGTACGACATGTAAGCAAGCCTGAAAACAAAGGAATAATATTTTTTACAAGTATTAAAGCAATAATAGATATATATCAAAATTAGAAAATAACCACATGTAAAATTAAAATTTGAATTTAATTAAAAGCAATTTTGTTAGTACAGATGACGATATTGTATCCACGTCGTTCTCCGGTTTGTAGTCACTTTTTTTCTGTTCGCTCTGTAGATACGCCTTCACCCAACTTGTAACAACATTAATGGAACGATCCAGGCCTTGATCCAATTTTGTCTCAATTGTCTCCATAAGAAGTCTCTTTTTGAAGATATAGTCAGAATATTTTGGCGTATTTCTGCACATACAAAAACTCATTATACTTTAATTCAAGTCGATGTTATAAATACATATACTTACAATATGTATGGAATGACAGAAGAGGAACAAAGTTTTTCTAGCAAATGCACAATTATATTAGTTTTTTGCACCACATCGAAGAAATATATTTGAGGGAAGGTTTTGCTTTCGGCAATGGGGATCGATTGTAGACCAAGTTCAAGAGCGTAATTTACATGTTCGTGCATCAAGAAGCGCAGCAAGATGTCATTAAGTTTAAGAATATTTGCAGGAAGTTCAGCTTCAGAAGACATCACTCTGCAACGCTTTAGTGACGCTTTCGATTCTTGTAACAAATTTATACAGAGTTCCTCCGACAGAAATGTTTCTCCGCCGTAATCCTCGATTTGGGCTATATTAATATTCGCTCGTGTGCCGATTAATGCTTGCATATCACGTCGTAATTCTTGAAAACGTTCCGTCGGTTTCTTTTGATGTTTTTTACTAGTATAGAACTTTTCAAGTTCCAGCGAACACTTTGCGTTTAAGCACTTGCACTCGATTTCGATGTAAGAAAGCAGATGCTTTGCGAATATTTGCTGTGTGAGCTTATTTAAAAGATCATCGTCCATTGTAGGCATATATTTATGTAAATCTGCTGACATTTTTAACGTTCTACAAAGCGAGATTTTCGTTAAAAAATAATAAATATGTACTATAGATTAATAACACACCGAGAGTAAAGTTCGTAGAGAGTTCTTAAATACTTCTGATCGTCTTTTCTATCTTCAAGTTTCGTCATCGCATATTGGTGCAGTTTCAGTTGATAAATATTGAGTATAAATTTCGACATTACTTGTGCTGGATTTTCGAAAACTTTTTTAATTATACCATCGTGATGATTACACATTGGAACAATAAACAGAAATATGTCCTTGCCGCCGTAAGGTGTCTAAAAATGTAATTATTATAGTTTTCATTTGAAATTGAACCTAAATACCGACTAAACCTATTACCATTTGACTTTGCTCGATATATGCGTCAATGCATTGCCCATAACCTTTAAACTGCGAAAGTATTTTTGCTAGATTCTTCATTTTGTCGATATCCTCACATTTTTGAGCTGTGGCAAATTCATCGATTAGACGTCGTTCTATATTGTCATATTTCATTTTGATTTTGTGTTTGCATTCTTTAAATTTATCGTTTGGCAGGTCCTGCGAAATTGTGTATAGCTTTTGAATGATATCTGCAGCCTCATTCAAACGAGATGCATCAGTGAAGACATCGTTAACAATGGGGCCCGCAACAAGAAATTCGGACATAAACCCGAGCAGTTTTTGAGCCTCTACAGTGCGGCTGCGTGGAATGTTAACGTTTTCCAACTGTTCTCCCAAGTGTATAATTTTGCCTGCGACTGAATTGATCTTTTCATCCAACTGACCGAACCCGTCGATGGATCCCTGATGACGCTCCTGTAGCTTTGATATTTTCTTGGCATGACTTCTTTGTTCTTCCTTCAACGATTGCTCCATCCGTGCGCATTTTAATTGTTGTTTTTGTTGCAAAATTTTCATATCTTTGATAGTTTGAATGAACGTGTCGTGCAAGGCCAAAGGATTAAAGTCGTCAGAGTTGTTGCCGGAGCCTGGTCCAATTTCATTATTTGTTCGCCAGGTAAGCCTTTCGATAAATTCTGCGACTTCGAAGGGCTCCTTTGAAATTATATCGAGTGAAGACATTATGTTTCAGGAGAATAATAATAATAGACTTTCACCTGTTCGAATTCTTCCATGTATTGTGAAAGCATTTTCAGCACAATAACTACGTCAGTTAGTGAATGAAAATAAGATCTAAATAATAAACTATGGCATCGAAGCACAACCAAACAAATTGAAACCTCAAATCCAATAATTATTTGCATATGTGCTCACTTCTTCTTCTTCGCTCTGTTAACATCTCTGTGGAATCAGATGTTTTGAACTTTGTTTACATGTAATGCTTCTTCTTTCTTTTGAAAAATTGGAAGAAGATTTCGAAATTCCAACCTTCCAGAGTTCTGCTGAAATTCGATGTTTCGGTTCTGTAATGTCCGTTTTTCTTAATCAAATAATAAATAATTCATAATTTCCATTTGGCTTTTGCTTTCCTAGGATCAATACGAAAAATAATTCAAAATATTCAAGTATTTATTAATTATTTTTTTAACTATAAAAAGCACAACTAACGTAGTATTTATTAAATTATTAAAATTTTATACATATATATTTGCTGTTCTTTTTCTGTTTTTTTTTTATTAATTTCCTTTGAGAACGTTAAAGTATTTTGAAGGTATTTTATTGTTTATATTCTTAATTGTTAGCATTGGTATTTGTTATATTAATTAATATTTTTCCTTTTTTTCATTCTACAGGAAAAAGCTAATCTTTTTCCGTGCTCATTATCCTATGTTTTACGATTAATGTGGATGCTTAGGCGGCTGGCTTGTTGATGCAGCGTTCGTCGGCGGGTTATCAAAAGCATGCGGAATAGGTCCACTATTAAGATTGGACTTTCCTGTCGCTTGCGTCACTATTGTCACTGTAGATCCCAGATCTGAAGACGATACACATTCGCCAGTGCTGCTGATATTACATGCGGAAGCAGATCCACATAAAGGGCTTTCAACGAGCTGTTGAAGATTGCGTAGCTCAGTCGAGCGTAAACTTGCTGATAAACTTTCGCTCGATGCCAACGAAGTTGAAAGAGGCGAATTACGGTCCACAGATGATGCAACATCTGCAGAAAAAAGATAAAAGAATATTCATAAAATATCGTGACTTCGAAAACAATTAAAATTTAATTTTTTAAAACACTGCAAGAAAATTTACATTATTACATCACCAATCAAATAAACTTAGTTACCTCTTTTTTCATTATCCGGTGAAGATGCATTAACCGAAACTGCTGTTTGTGTTTTGTGTAGCGAAAGGAGCTTTTCCTCCATTTGTAAAATAATAGTTTTTTGTACATCGTATTTCCTATTCAATGCCTGAAATAAATAAATAAATAAACAAAATTAAATATATAAAACAATAAGCAAACCTTAAACTTTTCTTCATATTCGTCTTTAACTGTCTTCAGCATTCGTTTCTGCTCCGTTATTACTTTCTCACTATTTATTAGTTGAGATTGAAGCTCAGTGATTTTGTGCCGAGAGCTGTCCAATTGGGAGACTTTTTCCTCCAATAAGTGCTTCAGTTCTGTAATATGTTTTATAGGTTACCAATCACTAGATTGTGCCATATTAATACCTCTTGTTTCCGTGCTGTAACTGTCTCGCAACATGGACATTTCTTCGTCACGAGCTCTGTAATTTTCGATTTCTGCCAGGCGATCGCGGCATTTAATTTGCACCTCACCCATCACAACGAATTCGGCTTCCAAATGCGCCAACTCTTGTTTGCATTGGAGACCAACTTCAGCTTGCATCTGGGCTTGTTTACACTCAGTGGTCATGTTAAATATTTGGCCGCGCAACGCTTCCAGTTCGTATTTCATTTCCTTACAATTGACAAGTTCTTCAGCAAGACGCGTTTGGAGGTTTTCGTTAGCCTGACGCAAACATTTGTTTTGTTCCATTTCATTTTGATACTTGGCTTTAAGTACAACAATTTCCGCTAAATACAAATCATACCGTTCGTTAGCTATCTTTGTCGTCTCGTCTATTTGTTGAATGAGCTCTTCGTTTTTAATGGCAAAATTTTTCAACTGCTCTCGCAAACGATCACGCTCCATTTCAAGACTTCTCTTGTCACGGCTGCGTCCCATTAAGCGCCGATTACGCTCAGCGTGAATTTCACGTCGATAGCGCTCATATTGAAGCTGCAGACAAAGCAATTGAAATTGCTCCTAAAAATATTCGATGTATTGGAATTATTTAAAAAGAAACGATGCATAACACAACAGAATTTATGAAAGGAATAAATTTGCGCAAGTGGCCATGTTTTAAAATTTACCTGATCTACTCCTGTTTCGAAATTTTCCTTGGATTTAATGACGCGCACGATGTATTGGTCAAGTATTTCTTGCGGATACAGAAGATTGCACTCGTACGTATTGCGCAATCGGTTGCCTTCCACGAACATTTCAAATAATGTGCTTTCGTAGTTTTGCGGCCAGGTTTGAACAGTTTGCGTTAATCGTGACGTTACGTTGGAAGTTGCTATAGCTGGGTTCTTCATGCTATTCCTCGCCGAGGCTATCATTAACATTTTTCCACTTTTCTGCAAACGTCTTTCGTTATTTCTTACAACTTTTGGATCTGAATCTGCGTCGTCTTGTATCGATGCGGCTAAATAGAGTGACGAGCATGATTTCGTTCGACGAATATCTAGCGTTTCCACAAACTTGCTCCCGAATTCAGCAGAGAAGTTGGATCCAATTTTATCGCAACTATATTCATTGTAGCAATAACTGGTCATTCGGTTTCGTCTCTTAATACCTTTGGCTAAAAGTTGCATTGATCTACTCGTAGGAATATGAAGGCCACCTGCGGTACACATTGACTGTTCAGTTTCATTGCAGTCATCACAACTCACTGTTGGATGTGAATTGATCGAATTCTGCGCAAAGGACATATTTTTGCTGCATTCATCTAGTTCACATTTATCTAGAAAAATAAAAATCAGTTTATAAAAATATAAACAACTACTAAATTTGTACATGTTTCTTACAATTCGATACTGAAGATAGGTGATGTTCAATTTCACTTTGTGCACCCACAGACTGAACAAGTACAGGATTCTGGAAAATATTGCGATCGTACTTCATTTGCTGAATTCTGCGGTCATGTACATTGCTGGTCATTCGTGGAAGTACGTGTTTCGTTGCCTGCTGTTCCGCTGTTGACGACAGCGTATTAATAGTTAATGCAACTTCTGGAAAATTGAATTGATCTTTGCGCAACGGCGAGGTCGGTTGACTGGACACCAGTATGGCTCGCCGGGCTTGCGAATTACAAATGTTGCTAGCTGCTAACGGAATCGTATGCAATTTATAATCTTTGACATCCTTCATAGGTGTAGTTTCAGGTGTAGCTTCTACAGCCGCCTCTGGTGGTGAGGAACCAGTCAAAGTTTGTTGATTGTTCAAATTATTTGCGGACGAACTGGTCAATTGCAGGACATACGAAGGTGTTGGTGTTAAAGGAATGACACCAGAATTATTGATCTCATTAAAAGGACTCCATATAACTGATTTCGAGGTACTGCTTAAACCACTTTCGAAACGTGAGGTTGTCTGGTGATAGCAATCTTTGATATGGTACGAAGAAGTCAAAAAGTTATGACGCTTTCTGCTTGAACTTGGCGCTGGTGGTATAGATCCAGGTGTATCCAACCAATCATACGACCCCACATTTCGACCAGTCTGGTCAGTGGTCAAATCCTTTTAAACAGGAGGCGTAGTAAGAATTAGAATAAACTTGGCAAATAAGAAACGATTGCACGAAATTACCTGATGGGAAACTGGTAAAGATAAAGTGGCACATTCTGCTACTACGTCATGTGGTTCCATATCCTTCCATCGTGCGCTACTCAATTCACTATCCGTGGAGGCAGTCACTAGCATGGGATGTACTCGTACAGTTTCTAATAAAGGCTTTATAGTGTGATAAAAAATAGCGCCCTTGTCCTTCTTAATAAATTCACTTAAATAAGATAAAAAGTTCCACGGAAACATTCCATATAGCCGATGGAAAAGCATTTGCAGACCAAGTTGTAGATGCACTAGTTTGTCATCAGGCAAGCGATTCGGATTTTGGCAATTCCACGAAGCCAAATGACCAAATACATCGAACAAATCGCTTAGAAAATTAGGTACCAAGTTAGGAATAATCGGCAATAGCGTTATGATGCACATTAAGGCGCTCATTAGTGGAACTATATCTTTCTCTATCTAAAATTTGGTCAAAATCATTAATAAAAAGCAATTTCTACTGCTAATACTTCGTACCGCGAGAAGTTTGAAAATGTCTTTGAATAAGCGATGTTTTTCCACTTTAAAGAGCCACGTCGGATGCTTGCGGACCACAAAGCAAAGCAAATTAAGCGCTTGCACGCGATTCATAGGATTTTTCAACCACTCGCTGAGGCGATCGAAAATAAAGACATCATGCGGTGTTTGGACCTTTACAAGCACTTCTATTATTCTCAAGGATCCCGTTTTCAGAAAATAGTCCATCATGTTGTGCACCAACCACTGCTCCTTTTCTAAAAGAATTCATTAGTAAAGGAAGAGGCGGCAAATGTTATTTGTCATTAATCACTCACTTTGTATGAAAAGATCTACAAGCTTTTTCTTTGCTTCCTCACATTCCTGCATTTGATTTGATTCCAAATCGTTGAAAATTTTTTCGATATCCATGTCAATTTTTTTGTTCGGAAGCAAGAGGGTGTAATGTTAATTTTTGTGAACTAGTTCCGTCTTTTTACAGTATTACAAGGATTGATTTCCTCATAGGCACAACGCAAGTAAACCGTTTCTCGATTTTACTATTCTAATATTAAGAAAAAAGATATCACTTTTAAAAGAGATTACTTTTAATATGTACACATATATTATATATATTATAACTTTAAATTCTAGTTTATATTAAAATAATAAACACTTTTCGATTGAAACTATTGTATTCTTCTTATTGACCCAAAAATTATTAAGCCTTTTGGAAGTAATTGGTGTTGCTCCAGCCAGAAAGCCATTATCAATTGTCAGAGCAATACTAAAATTAGAGATTTTAACATATGCTGAAAATATTGCAATATATTTAAACATTTGAAGATTATTGCCGAATGACAATTATTAGGATCCCAAGCCTGTGCTTTTGGTTGCCTCATGGTAACAAATAGAAAATAGGAAATAGAATTGTTCCTATAAGATTAATAAATTGCTCCTATTGTATTTTAGATACCTGTCGCATTAATTGCAATTTGAAAATTTGGTTAATTGTAGCATTTGTGGTGCTACAATTTTAACACATTTTAGAGACATGTATGTAGCATCCGAATGCCTCCAGCTGCAGCTAGGACGCATCCACCACCAACCCACAATTATGTTATTTTATGCGCCAACTCTTTCTCATTAAAATACTTATTATAATTACGAAATTAGAAAACTTTAAAACTAAACACTATCAATCCTATAAATCGAAAAACAGAATTCTTCCAGTTCCAATAGGAAGACAACGTCACGTCTCTGCTGACTTCTTCAAGTCAAAATTTTACTTTTTTTTATTTTGCTTATTGATGAGGAATGGCCTTTTCCATTTACGGCTTGCAAAACTGGGTTAATATGCAAGAAATTACTTGCAAGTGCGATAGCCGCATTGATCGGTCCGCATCTGAATAATATTACTAGTTAAAATAATTATTATACATGATATTACTTGTTAGTACGTTAATTTTTTAAGATTTCTAGTCAGTGTTCACAATAACAAGCGGATCTTTGTAATTTGGAATATTTTAAAATAACTTTGAATAGTTTACTGAATATTTTGATAAAAGATGATCGCCGTTATTTAATGAACTGATGAATTTTTTTACTGAACTGTAGAGGTATTGTTTTCTATATTGAACAGATATTAAAAACGAAATGTCTCCCGATAAATCTCCTCAATGTAAATTCCGCCGTCGTAGTTCCAACAATGGAATGATCTAGACAGCTGTAAACAAATACTGCAGTGACAAATTTAACTCCCTTTTCACCCCTGCGAAAAAATATAAAAATCCCAGCTGGTCAATTACAATTGACTATAATTTGGAAAGTAATAATCAAGATGAAAGAATATTTTTTTTTTTTGACAAATCGAAGGTGAAGGTTTCATAAACCAATATTGTATAAGCAAATTCTCAACTTAAAAGCAGCAGAGGCAGCCGAATATGTTGTTTTCGAGTATTCTAATAAAACGATAAGTCTGTATTTGGTACAAGACCCGTGTGGTCTAATGAAATGCAATAAAGGTAAAATTAGGACAACCAAAGCAAGATAAACAATAACATGACACCTGGTGGCGGCGTTTCTTCCAACTGTATAAAGTTAGAAGTTTGTGTTGACTCCATTGCGTCTGCTCTGGCTGCCGCAGACGGTGGTGCTGCACGTATTGAACTTTGTTCTGCCCTGAGTGAAGGCGGGCTAACTCCTTCGATGGGCACATTGCAAGTTTTAAAGAGTCTACCCTTAAATATCCCTATATACTGTATGCTTCGTCCGCGGCGAGGAAATGATTTCATATATACTGAGTTGGAGCTGAAGGCAATACTTGCCGACATGGAAGTTCTCCGCAGTCACGGTGCCGACGGATTTGTTTTCGGTGCTTTAACGGAGAAGCGCTGCATTGATATGGATGCTTGTCAACGTGTGGCGCAAACAGCTTTTGGCCTACCTGTAACATTCCACCGAGCATTTGATCTGACCGATCCCATGTTGATGCATGAAACTGTGGACTGCATAAGGAGTATTGGTTTTCGTCGCATACTATCCAGTGGTTTTAAGCAAACCGCTGCGGAAGGAATTGAAAATCTGGCACAGCTTATAGCGAAGCATCACAATGATATAATAATTATGCCAGGCGCTGGAATAAGTGTCAGCAATTTGGATGAAATTTTAACAGTTACCAAAAGCACGGAATTTCACGCATCGGCTAGGGCACCGGCAGGCGAATTGGATATTGCTGCAGGGAACAAAATGGAATGTGACGTAACAATGGGTAAACTGGATGTAGATCCTTATTCTACAACGGACGTGAAGGTAGTGCAGCAAATGGTGTCGATATCGCGCTCAGTTATGTTGAAGGAAAAAAATTAAACTAATAGTATGCAGCATAAAACTCCACGAATCCGAGTATTTCACGTTTTTAAAGTAACCCAATCGTTCGAAATGACAAATATAAACCCTGAAATAAACTTGTGGCTTTCGCTTTACTTAAAAATAATACTTTTTTGAATTCATTGAATGGAAACGTGCAGATAAGATCGAAATCGATATCGGTCAAATAATTGTTATTCATTATTTTTTCGACTAGCGAGTTGACCGAGAATATATAATACAAAAAAGCAAAAAATAATTCTGAAACACTTTTATTTTCTAATTTATTTAAACATTTTAATTTATAAACATTTACATATATATAGTGTAGGTATTTTCAATTTACTTCATTTATTGTATTTCTGTGTGTATGCATATGCATTTTTATCATATATACAGCAATATTTTGAGACCAAATATTGTAATTATTGATTGAACCATAATCCAAAGAAAGACTGATGGAATTAATGTATGTATTTAACTTTTGATATTTGTATATTATAACAGCTCATACCATGCAAATGGCATATTTAGCAATATATGTTCTAACATTTTGCAAACATTTAAGGTAAGTTGAGGTTTATTAATACTAAACTGTTATGATTACAACAGAAATTATTGTTAATATTAACGAGTTGATTTGTAGCAATAGTAAATTCAAACATCAAAAGAAATGTTGGGGGGAAAACAAAATGTTGGCTGGTTTCCATTTGGTTCAGCTTTGCTTAGTTTCGCAAACGGAACGACATCCTTGGGATAGAGAAACAAAATCGAGCATGTATGATGCAAGCATATATACATTTTATATCTTACAGATAAGACAAAAAGAAAGACATTGAATTGATATGATAGACATTAATTTAGTCTTTAACTTTAAACAATTCTTCGATTACAAAGTCTACGACTTCTGATTACTAGAACTTAAGAAAACAAATTATAATTTATTTGGTAATAATAATTAATTAACACTAAGTAAGAATATATTGCGATCAACATGCATTAAATAACCATTACCACACACTCTGTAGCTGTGCCCTGCAGTAGCTAAGAATCATAAAGAGAATTCAACAAACAAATTCACGATTTTGTATGTGTACATATGTAATACAAACCTTCACTTGATCGTTACATTTTGTACAGTGAAATAACACACATTTCAGTGCTCAAAACATAACAATGCTGACTGACCAAGTGATATGATTGCAGAACATACTTTCTCACTGAAGAATTGTTGCTTAGTCGTAAATTTACGAGAATACGCATACGATGTTGGCAAAACTTCTCAACGTATATCGTAAATATAGAATAATTTCTGTGTTGCAAACCAACAGAACGCTTGCTTAAAACAAATCTTATCAATGAACAAATAGTCAACAATATTAGTAGAATTGGTGTGTGTTAAACTGTTTATACGTCAACGAAATGTACATACAATTATTAATAAAGGATTATAAAACAATTATTAAAACGAAAGCGATACCGCGAACATTGCAAGGTTGAAATCTAACGTTAATTTTAGACTCAAGCAACCGTTGTGTGTAACCCAAGTCCGCAACGGGTGAATTACGCAGTTGTAAAGGAATGTATATAGATAGATATATATATGTATATGGTGTACAACTTCATTGCAATATAATAAAGTGTATAATCTTTGTTATTCGATAATGTACGAATTTTGTAAACAATTTTATGCTTTAAAATATGCCAAGTTCTGATATTTATTATCATAGCAAAGTAGCTTTAGATGTGATTAAGTGTTTTGGTGAATGGTAATTTAAATTAGTTGTTTTTTATACCAGAATTGAAATTTTTAATCGGTGAATTTACGGTTTACGTTACGTCCGAATAACGCGTTGCGGATTTCGGGAACTAATTGCTGCGAAATCAGCTCCAATCTTGACTCCAACGTGTTGGGCACCTATGTAAATATTATTTTATTCAATTTAGATAATCTGCAAATTTCGATTACTAACCTTAACACGTCCATTCAATGCAATCAATTCGACCCCACCACAGGTATTATCTGGCAGAAAGTTATCCGTATCAACGGTTATCTCAACAGCCTGGCCAGTATTATTTTTGTATTCATCGACACAACCGGGCATTACTTCGTTGACAAGATGCAAATCTGCTTGGCGACAGCGTAATATAACAACCTTTTCCATTGTCTGATACAAGGCTTGAACAATCAGTTTCTGCAGAACTTTCTTGTATTCAGCCGGATTTTTAGTAACTTCCCCGAGACGATTACGAGCCTGTTCAAGCACATTGCGTACATGATCTTCTCTTATTTTCAGAATCTAAAAGATAATAATTGACGATTGCTTACAAAAATCCGTATGTTTCAAAGAAACTTCTACGCTGAAGTTGTTACCTTCAAACGTGCTTGGTTAAGCATATTCGATGACTGAATTTTCTTCTGCAGCTCAACTTGCTTTTCTTTCTTTTCGTAGTATTCCATGATCTTGAGACGTTGTTGCTGAACCAGACGTCCCTTCTCAATATTAAACTCTTCCTCCGCTTTTGCATCGATTTCCTCGGCTTTTTCATTGGCTTCTTGCTCAATGAATGCCATCATATGTTTTATCTGAAAAGGTTAATGATTGTTAAGTTAGTATCAATATGGAAAAGTAAAAAATGGTGAAATGTTTATTTTTTGCGTGACCTGAATATCTCATATTTTTGTAAATACCGGGAATACCGCTTCGGGTAAACCCTCTACTTTAAATAATGATTATTGCAATCCATTCCTAATTAATATAAGTTCAGAAATTATATTAGAAACTTCAAAAATATGGGCTAGTTCTCTTTGTCCTTACAATTTCAATATTTAAGTACAAGACGAGAGAACAAGAGCGAGATAAGAACACTTTTTTGACATCCGACAACTTCATCGTTCGCACTCATGGCGTAACAATCCGCGGGTCACATGACAATATTTTCACCAAATTTTTTCACAGATGCTTTGGAAAATCGTTGAACTAATCAATTATATTCTAAAATCGCAGAGTTACTTTTAAAATAGTGTTGCAAACAATAGCATATTCTTGAAATACTTGCTATAATGATTAGATAAATATTCACATGACTATGGTCCCATGATTCGAATGAGCCCATTATGCCCCATCATTTAACAAATAAAAAATATTTCCCATTTTATACATTTGCTAAAAGTTTCCTACGACTAGGATACCAAATTTCTCGATTATATTATTTATTTACCTGTTTTTGGACATCTGCATCGCTTAAAGCCATTTTTACTAAATTATATTGGCCTTCTTAGGAAATATTAAGTTTCACCAAAAAAAGTATTAAGCTCCGTTCCTGCAAGCAAATCAAATAATTTAAGTCACTTCATTTTACTTTTTTGTCTGTTACTAGAAGAAAACTTTTTCTGAACTTTTCATTTAATAAATACGCAGCAAAATCTTTAAAATTACCCACAAAGTAAAACGAGATCTTCGCTCACGAGTCGTGATGATTACTCCGGAATATTTCAAATAATAATTTCTTGCAAACTTCTTGTTGCTTCAACAAGCAACACTACATATGACGTAACTTCATAAACTCCACAATGAAATTGAGGTGGATTTCCGATCAAAAGAAGAAGAAGAAGAAAAATGGCAGCAAAATCAGCATTTTCCACCACATGTTGGTAGATTTCAGATTTCTTCCAAGAAGGAGAAAATCTTCCACGATTCTAAAATCACGCAAATCACGCAACTTCCCCGTTGGCGGATCAAAGAGTATATATATTAATATATAAATATATATATATTAATATATACATTATTACATATAATATATATATTAATATATACTCGTTGGTCTGACGGGCCCATGTAAATGCGTGATTTGTGTGATTTTGGAATCGTGTGAAATTCCATTGGAAATTCGTCACAATTGCATTGACAAACGAACTCAGAGCAGAGAGTATAGATATCTATACATATCTCCGACGAACTGGCATGATACAAATTTTATGACAGGTAGATGGCGCAAAGCGAAACGCGTTCAGCTAAAAGTCCAAAAAATACCGCTGAAACAGATGTTTTAGCGCTGAAATAACTGCTTCGCACCATACAAAACTTTGTTTGCTTTTGGACAATACCGATTTTGCTGACTTTTTTCTACTTCTTCTTTTGATTCGTGAGGCTTGGTGTGTCAAGAATAATCCTTCGAATCAATAATTAGGTGCGTTTTTCACTTCAAAAGTGAATCAGTAAGATTTATTTTAAATTAAAATAATTTTTTTTCTATTTTCTTTAATTAAAATTGTAGCAATTCAGAAAGATCTTTTGTAAATCAGAAAGCGTCACTTTAAATTCAGAAAGCAGAATTTATAAATTGCATAGGAATTATTATTGAATTATGGTATTTCTGAATAATACATGACGCTTTCTAATTTATTCTCTTATGTATTATTTTTAATTTAATAAATAAAACGTTTACATTTAAATAGAGGTGTAGTTGTGCTTTAAATTTTTTCAGCTTCCCGAACACCCGTTGCATTGAGGATTCGAAATTAAACGTTCAAATTTAGCTGACATCTGCTTGTCAATTATTACGAATTATAATTTTGGCATTTTTTGTAAGATTTTCGTACTACTATATACACTAATCTTCATGAGTTCTTTATAAAATTTTGATGAATAATCTAAAATATGAATGAGAAATTATTTAGAATCTATGACGGTGTTTGCAAAAATTATTACTGATTACAAAATGGTTCCATAATGGTACGGAATCATTGAAAATATTGTATGTAAACAAAATTCGACATAGAATTCTATCCGAAAACTTTCGATAATCCAAATACATTCACGCACATACACAAGCTCGCGACGGACATTTCATTTTTGTGTTTGTATTCGTGTACTGCTTATTAGCCACAGAAATTTTGCGGAATAGTTTTTATTAAATTTTACTAAGTGTAAGATTCCAATTGAACTAATTAGTTCAAATTATTGTGAAATAAAACATTTGGTACGACTTAACCTAAAACTGTGCTTTGTAGTTATAAATACAAGCACATTATTTGTGCTCAAAAAGTTGGATTTTCCTTTGGTGAAATTTCATTGAACTGAGAAAACAAAGGTAAAGAAGAATCGTCAAACAACGAACGTCGAATATAAAAACGCAAATTAGTGAAGGAAAAAGAATTGTAAAAATCGCTGTGCCTGTGTCCAACGGAAGCTGTAGCCGGCGCTCAAGTAGTTGAGCTGGTAAAACTCACAATTCGAGCTTCGTCCTGTGCCACCAAAAGCAGAAGAAACTTTTGTCTCTGTCAACTTTTGGCATTCATTATTTATATACGAACAAATAGCGTCTGGTTGAAAACACAACAGATAACCTTGCACAAAAGCGCGCAAAATCCCTTAGTGCTCGGATTTCTTCGCTGTTCACGCTGCATCCTTGCTTCAAATTAAGAACTCGGACCACGTCCACGAACACTCCTTGCTGCGACCATCGTCATTTGGAATGTTAAATGAGCTGTTCGCATCAACTAAAGTGAATGGTTGTTGTCAATTAAGCAGAAAAAGCAAATTAGGTGAGTCTTTTTTAACCAAAAATACCACCTTATACCACCACGCATGTCGTATTCTGTCTATGCTAATGATTTTATTAACCAAATGTAATTTTTTTGCAAATAATTCGCCAAAGTTCGCTTGATTGATGGCTTTACCTTTTTAAATTTGAAAACATTTATTTCGAGCCTCTTTTCAAATGAGAAAATCTTTCCAAATCTTCTTGCTAATTCTTTTGAAATATAGTTAATATACAATTTGTTACAGTCAATACATTTGCCGCCATACTATAAGGAAATGCGAGTGTTGCCACTTTTTTGAATATGCATAAATTAATGATCCTTTCATTTTATATCAGTGGCTTGGATCCAAAGCAACTGAATACATCTATTAGTAAATATTGGTCGATGTCAAAATCAGCTGTTGGTACGAATTTCTAATTAGCTTTGCGGACCAAAATTTGATTTGAACTTTTCCGTTTTCTATTGACTTATTTTAAGTGAGATTTAAAAGAACTGAAATCTTGTTTAAACTTGATAAATTTAACTTATCAAGTTAAGCAAACCTTATAAAATATGTTTGGACTTTTAATAGTAATAATATCGGCCGTAAATAGATGGATTTTGTGCTAATCATATTAGCAAACAGCGTGACAATTTGTAAAACATGACCGCCAAAGAACAACACAGGCATCTCGTTTGCACTGCTTCTCTGAGATTTTAAACTTCCTTCATGAATGGAGAATTGACGCTATAATAAAGCAATATTAGGAGCAATAATGGACAGGACAGGCAGTCATGCACTTTTGGGTTTACAATGTGATTTTTTTTTTTATATTTTTCTAGTTACATTTCTCCAAAAAGTCAAGCCAAACAACAAGGCATTGTTGTTGTTTGAATTTATAGGAGACTTATTTTTTTTTCACAACATTCCAGAAGACTAATTAAATTTTATTAGTCTTATATTACTTTTCGTAAGAGTTTTATTTTAATACTAGCTTTTCATTTCGATAAAAAAAGAACTCATTTAACTAATATTTCTCTCATTTAAGTAAATTTTACGTAATCTTTTGCATATATTCAAATAAGCATTAACGACCTTGGGAGATGGTAGGTTCTACTTCTCAGCGTTCGCACATATCTAAAGCTTCAAAGTTTGTTTCTTTTTGGCATTACCAACTCGTAAACACAAAAAAATATATTTGTAGATGATGGATGAACACTGAATGATGTTTTAACTGTTTTAGGTTATGGCGAATTTAAACTTTCAACAGCCTCCGAGAAGCATAGCGAATGCCTCCTTAACGGGCAGGACAACGGGAGGATTCGGTGGTAGCTCATTATCCGGCCATGTGACACCCACGTCTGGCATGTTTCCAACTGGTATGTGTATGGTGTCGGAGTAGGGAATCGTAGTTCTTGGCAAACACGTTTTCAACGATCTATTTGAAAGCTTTCCGACAAAACCGACGTCTCTTTCTCTTCCTTTATAGAAATACATCACTATTAAATTGTGCCTTATAGTAATCCTATTTCATTTTATTAACCCATACAGCTGTGCATTTACCACCTATAGGCGGAGCGAGTTACCCCACGCAACAGCCTCAACTCTCGCCGAATCGTAATGCTCAACTGTCGGTTGGGGGTCCTGCGTTATCAGGCGCTGGCAGATCCAACATTTTCGGACAACGACCGTTTGTGGAGCGTCGCGCTATGCAAGGCTTAGGCAGTGGTCCCATGGTAACTATACTTATTGATAATACGTATTGGAGTGTTGTGTGTGTACCGTATGTTTGATAATTTTCATTGTATGCCTTTCAATTTCTGCAGTCAAACATTGGATCATTTATACAGACTGGTCGTGGTGGTTATGGTTCGGGAGGGGCTAGTGGTGGCCCATTGAATAACTTTCATAGTGTATTTGGTGGCAGTGGCGACACAGCAACACCGGCATTACTCGACCCGACGGAGTTTCCTTCGTTAACAAATGCTCGTGGCCAGAATGATCAATCACTGCCTCAGACGAATCCCCTCCAGCCACCGGGAAGCAAACCTTATGGTAATTTCTTTACCTCTTGTGAGTTTTTTTTCAATGATTTCTTTTTATTATTTCGCATTCAATACTTAATTGAATTGTGAACATTCAATGTTTTTTAAGTAATTATGTTAATTTCCGTTATATGTAGTTGCGGCTGGGCTTGGTTTATATAAATATATCATTTTAAACAGTTGTTTTTAACAGTTAACTATGCTAAACATAATCGCTGTGCTACATGCGCTGCATGTGACTTATATTCATAAATAAATGTATGTAAAAGATCTCCGCAAAAAAATGTTAGCCTAAGAAAAAACATTAAAAGGAACAGAATACTAACCATAAATAATTATTTTCAAACTAATTTTCTTCGGTAGATATGTTTCTGTAATAACTTTTGTGTTGAAGTTTCCGCTAATCAAACATAATTCATATTCTTTCACTTCGTACATGCCTTTGGTACTTGTCTGTTTGCCTCTTAGTATCTTGGGTTTAAAGTAATATTTGTCCATGTCTAGATTTTTGGTAAAATACAGACACAGTTCTGTCTCTTGTCTAGTATGCTGATATCCATTATATTCTATTCTACAATTTTAGTTGGCATGGTGAAGCAGCCAACATCTGAGCAATCGGAATTCACCATGTCGAACGAAGACTTTCCTGCGTTACCGGGCACTCAGAATTCGGACGGTACAACGAACACGGCGTTATCGGAAAACAATTTGGATGGTTCTGAGAAAACGATGAACTCCATTGTAAGTGGAAGTGGGTTGGGGCCTGTTGGGAGCGGTGTTAGTAGCGGTGTTGACCATCAAAATGATAATTCCAGCAATGACAAAGTTTTTAAAAGCGGAGTTCAAACATCGCCCGATGGTACGTACGCTTTCCCCCCTTCATATACAGTCGATTCGAATTCTAGAAATAACCGAATTTGTATCCTTCTGCTTTTCAGGTAAAGTCACAAATATCCCAGCGAGTATGGTGAATAATCAGTTTGGTATGGTCGGCCTTTTAACGTTTATCCGAGCCGCCGAATCGGACCCGAATCTGGTGACGTTAGCAATGGGTACGGATCTAACTGGACTCGGACTAAACCTAAATTCGCAAGAGAATTTGCATCCAACATTCGCAGGACCGTTTGCGGATCATCCCTGCCGGTAATTGTATAGCCTTTTAATTAGAATGCAATTTTTAATAAAAACGCTACAAATCTGTAGAAAAATTATTGGTTTGGAAATTAAGTATTGAATAGAAATTTGGTTTCTAATCACTGTTTATATATCACCGCTAACCAAAGAGTTTTAATCATTTAATCGAAATATTTTTTGAGAGTCGCTCATTCTGTAAAAACTAAAAACTACTTCAATTTTGTCATATTTAATTTAGAGCGCAAGACGTGGAATATAACGTGCCACCCGAGTATCTGATCAACTTTGCGATAAGAGACAAACTCTCTTCTCCGATACTGAAAAAGCTGCAAGAAGATTTATTATTCTTTTTATTCTATACGAATATCGGTGACATTATGCAGCTAATGGCTGCAGCGGAACTGTAAGATTTACTAAATATTTAGAAACAATTGTGTTATCAATGCCCATTTCTTTGAAATTTTCAGGCATAGTCGTGAGTGGAGGTATCACATAGAAGAAAAAATTTGGATTACTCGAATTCCTGGCATTAATCAATATGAAAAAAATGGTACAAAAGAGCGAGGTACTTTTTATTACTTCGATGCGCAGAGTTGGAAACGATTGTCCAAGGTTTTCCAAATCGATGCTGAGAAATTAGATAAATGTCCGAATCTAAGTGCGTATATGAACACAAATGGACAGTCTGTATAATATTAATAAAAACACACAAAAACTATAAAAAGCTATATAATATTTCGTTTTTACTTACTAGTACGTAGTGACACCATGAAAATATAATCGCAAATAATTTTGCTTCTCAGGGTTTAATCCATTTTGACTACTTTCGTCGTGACGTATGTACGTATCCTCCATTTTGGTAGCAATCGAAATTTTTTGCACAACTTAAGGCTAAAAACTAAAACCCACGAAAGTTAGAAAGATACTATTATGTATTTCTGGTTAAAACATCTATTCGATTATTCTTATTCCAAGAAAGTGCTATATGTTATATTGGAGTGCTTCACGGGACACTTTCGGATCGAATTATAATTATTTAAATAAAATCAACGATTTAATGTGCAAATTTTTGCAAATGCGTTGACAATATGAATTTGAAAGAGTATTATGAGGTTTATTAAATTCAACATACATCCTGTCGCAAAGCAGGGTGTGTCAAAATCTAGAAACTATCTAGCATTAAAAATTCTCAGGATCGCCGAGAGCTGGATTATTTATTACTGCAATTTTTCGGTTAACCTTTGATAATATATCCATATCATTTCGAAGAGAACATTTTAAAACGATGTGTCTGAAAGTTGGCAATTCTCTGATTGTGTGCTTTAAAGGGTGTTAATGGCAAAAACCTGCGATTTCAAGTTCAAAACTCTTTCAATAATTTTATTAACTATTAAGTAGTAGTCTGAATTTTTTTTAAACAGTAAAATTTTTGTAAATTAAGTAGACCAAAGCTTGGAAAAGTGTTTTGTTTATTTGGAATTTAACTTTTTAGAAAATTAATTGACAAAGTGAATTATTTACAGCCATGTTACATTGCAATTTTTTGATTGCTGCAAACTGGAATATTTTTACTCTCTTCAATTTTTTTTTTTTGAAAAATTGTTCAATCGAAAAATTGCAATGTAACAGAGCTATTATTTATTTTGTGTTTTGTATAAAATAACAACTATATTTATATCTCTTTAGCTTTGTTTCTTGATTTGATGTTGCCAAATATTTCGATCCGACTTATATTCAATATTACGATACGGCATCACTGAAAAAAGTGTAATCATAATATTCCTTCCACTGTACTATGTATCACTCAAATTGGAGACTGGAATTGTGGACGTTTTAAGAAAAGTAACTACAAAATAAAGTAACTGGAGCAGTAGAATTTTTAAGTATAAATTAGCCAGCAGAAATTAATTCTGTAACAGATACTTAAGCAAGTATTAACAAATTTAATTGTCTATTAATAATTTTATATAATAATTACATTCCTGATCCACACACTGGATATTCGAAACTGCGAGTGTGTTGCAATTTAAATAAGCTGTTGATTTAATTCAAATTGTTTATGCTGTTGTTTTATTAGAATATTTAGAATTAACTGGTTCTCGTTGGACCTTGGTACGGTCCATCAAATCTAGAAATGAGTACACCGGGTGCAAGTTTGTTCCAAGGAACGGAGAGTATAAAATTAAATAATAGTTTTGAACGGGCTGCTGAGGAGGAGGAGCTCGAAGACGCACGACGTCGGAAGGAAGAGGTATCAAAGACCCTTTACCAATAAGAGTTTAGTTAATTTTGTAAATTTCAGCTGGAGAATATATTGGACAATGCATTTGATGATCTTGAAGAAGGGGAAACTACAGTTGACTCGACAAGCAATTTTCAGTCAGACTTGTTGGAGCACCGCCAACAGGACAACAATCATATTCTACATGAATATCCTCATACGAATCTTGCTGCAGTAAATACTTTTGATGCGGAGATGAAGCAATTAAAGTTGCTGCTTGAATCAAGAAATAGGTAATCAACTAACAAGTAATCGAAGCTTTGCTTATCACCAATATTTGTAGGGAACTGGAGACTGCTGAAAAAGTTGCTGGCGAGGAGATGAAAAAACGAGACGAATTTCAAAAACGACTTGCCATTGCAGAAGCAGAATTGGATCGTGCTCTGGCTGCAAAGAAAAACACTCACGAATTGCTAGTTGAGTGCAAGGAAAAGTGTTCAAATTTAGAAAGCACAATAACGAAACTAAAAACAGAAAAGAAAGCTATCGAGAGCGAAAACGTTGATTTGCTTGGAAAGCTAGAAACTACTCAATCTATCTTGTCGGACATTCAGCGGAAATATGATATGGTTGAGCGCGACTTGAACAGACACAATGACCGCAACAGCGAACTCAAGCGCAAGCACATGGAGGAAAGACATCGTGCTGAAATTGATATGATGCAACAGCAAATTGACCAAATGGCCGACAAGATAGACAAGAAATCGAGCGAACTGGATAATATAAATGCTCGCTACAAAGCTCTCCAAAGCAGCCACGAAACCATGTTGCTCGACAAGGCAACGAAAATTAATGACTTAAATAATGCCTTGATTGAAGCTCAAGGAAAGTGCGAGGAATTGTTAAACAAGCCGGACTATTATCAGGTAACTTATAATAAAATTGCCTAGCAGCCAAATATTTCTGAAATATTAAATTTGTTTGCAGGAAAACGTACGTCTGCAGAAAGTCGTTGCTAATTTGCAGGATCAAATTCGGAGTATGGAAAAAACCATAACTACTCTTAATGAGCGCTTGCAATTCACCACTGCCGAATTGGATGTCATGGACAGTGTTCTGCATCAGCACAACATGGAAGACACGCCGTGCAGACTGAGCCCAAGTAAAGGCCGAGTTGTTGGCAGTACGCCGCTCAGTACTGTTGATCGTGTGGGCAGTTTGAAGGACGAACTGTATCGCGCACTGGCAAACGTAAAGAATAAAAGAGAAGAAATTCGTCGTTTACAGAACACACTTGAAGAAAAGCAGGAGGAAATAAAATTGTTGAAGCTGGAGGAGAATAAAGCGTTAGTTCATATTTCCACGCTGAATGATGATAAAATTCGTCTGGAGAATCGTTTAAAGTTACTTGAAGAAGAATCAAAGGAACGGCGCGGTAAATCGATGCATAATGTTGATCAAAATAAGCAGATCGAGACTTTAACGAAGGAAGTAGAGAAGTTGCGAAAGCAGAAACTGATCTTGGAAGAAGAACGCAGTGGGTTGGAACAGGAAAGACTGAAATACGAAGTGGAATGTAAAAAGCTAACTGACAATCTGCGAAATGTTGAAGTGGACTTGGAAGAACTGAAGCAGGAACACGAAAGTATGAAGCGAAACTACGAACAAGTCGCGAAGGACAACCAGAAATTAAGGAATCGCAATTCAGCTGATAGCGTGCGCTTAGACCTGGAGAAACACAAGTTCCTGCTGAAGGACTCGCAGGCTGAGTGCGATCGCCTCAAGAATCTCTATGTGGAAATATCGAATGCAAAGGAAGCGCTCTCATTAGATTTGGAGAAACTGCGTTCCACGGATTCCATCAGACAGCTGAACGAGCAGCACGACCAGATGCAGCATTTGCAAAAAGCTCTGCAATTAGCAGAGCTGAAATCATCGGAAATGGCGAATATATTGGAGGCAAGCAAATCATCGTATGAACGAGAAATATCGGCACTGCGAACTAAATTGGAAAATGAACGGAACAAAAATCTAAAGGATGTCAAGAATTCCGAAAACAATTGCAGAAAATGTATTGAACATTTGGCAGACATTACAAAGGTATTTTTCGTTGCATTATTTATTTATTTATTACTCGATCGGCGTAATTTTTGCTAAAAGAAATCTTATTAATACCCTTTTTCATTTCTTATTTAAATAATTCTCAAAATTATGTATGTACAGATGGAAATAGAAAACATTCGATTAAAAAATGAGATTTCAAACTGCAATAAAGAAGTCGATGATCTTGTGCAACAAATAACTGAGGCCAAAAATGTGATTCTTGATTTGTCTGCGAAACTGAAGCTGTGTGATCAGCAGGAGAAACTAATCAAGGAATTAAAGGCGAAGGCCCATCAATTCGAGGAGTACGTTAGAGGTCAAAGTAGTTCCTCTGAGAAGAGCTTGTCACCGGCGCACAATCAAAAAACGCCCAAGAAAGTCGACAGGTGCGTCGCCACAACGCCCGAATTGGAGAAGAAAAGCATCAAAATGATCGAAGCGCGCATCCGAGATGAGATGGCGAAAATATTCGCAATTGAAATCAAGCGCTTCCAGGTCAAACTGTACCAAACCGAGGAACAGCTCGCAGCTCTACAGACAGATTACAAAAGGATCAATGGGGAGCTGGTGCAGCGCCAAAACGAGGTCGACGTGTTGAAGCAGGCAATAATAGCTGAACGGGAAAGTTTTACCGAATTGGTTGAGAAGAAGGAGTCTGAATTGAAGGATAAGTTGCAAAAACCACATCTTAACTTGGTGCAGAAAATCCGCGAGGAACTTCAGGATAAGAATAAAAAAATCGCAGAGCTAATAAAAGAATTGAACGACAGACAGACGCAGATCGAGGCCGAGCGAAAGTCGATGAAAGCGGTGATGTCGCAATGGGAGGAGAACCGTCAGGAGGTCGATGCAGTTGAGGAGGAATGGAAGGAAAGGATGCGTGATCTGCAGATGATTCATCAAAGTGCAATATTGTCTTGGAAATCCAAATATAATTCCGCAAAGCAAACTGCATACAACTACAAGGTAAGGCTCAAGTTTGCATTGAAGCCGAATGATATCAAAATTGCTTTTACATTTTATTTCTAGCGTTATTCCGACGACAAAGAAGCACACTTGTTGAGTGAGGTCAAACGCATTAAGTCACAATATGATGCGTCGCTTGCGATGATTGAAGCCCGTGTAAGAGACCTGTTGGGAAAGAAACATAAAGAGGTCGGTATTTCTAAAACCCACGATTTTTACGACCTTTAATTTTGAATCTTCGTTTTCTTGAACAGCTTTTGACTTTCACGTTAAATCGTGGATGCGACGAGGACAAAGAAAATGAAAACAAAGCTTGTTTAAAAAAACTGTTGGTAAAGACAGAAACGGAGGTCAGTATAGCAAAGAAATTAATTATCACTTTTTAACATTTAATCTTCGTTTTTATTAGCTTCCGACTTTAAAGACAAGTCGTGGATGGGGAGAGGATAAAGAAAATCAAAACCAATTGCAAATGAAGTGAACACTCAGCTTTTACTTTGCTTTTATACGTATTTTTAATAATTGTTTATCACTTCGTTTCTAGTTCAAATTTCATTTGTATATTTCCATTAACTTTAATTGTATCACATAGTTTTTTAGTAGAATTCAACTTAGCAATTATTATAATTTAAAAAAAAAAGATGGATTATGCACGGCTTGCAAACAGCCTCCAGCAATTTCGCAATTTCTTAAAGAACGTATCGATTTCATTCCTGGTTTGACCCAACGTTGAAGCTACAGTGAGGTACGGAGCACTGCATTGTGAGGTGTGCGTACCCCAATCTGCAAAGTACAAAAAATTACTGTTAGAATCTATTGTTAACGTAATTAATAAAGCCAAAATTACTAATACTATTTACTTTTGAATGTGTAGCCATCAATGTCCCTGTTGTCGCCGCTATTCACAACTCGCACTCCCGAGATTCCGCGCGTGTACAGCATTGAACCGAGCTTTGAAATGCTTTGTTCTTCTTCGTTTCCGTTCTGAAGGGTTTTGAGTGTTAGAGCAATTGATATGGAGTTGCATCGGTCGAGGATGATTTCATCATGACTCTCTGCGAATTGCAGTAATTTATCTCGCATGTATTTGTAGTTCCTTTTGCGTTCTTCCACGAGGTTCATGAAACCGCTCTTTCCGAGCGAGAGAAGAGTCATTAACACATCAAGTGATTGCGAGGAGGAAGCACGACCTGCAATGCAACAATTCTGAACATGTTTCTAACTTTCTTCACACATATTAAATACCTGCGTATGCCATAGCTACATTACACAAGGTGTCTTCATTGAAACCGGCGACAATGGCACCTCCAACAGGCACCAACAGATTCTTATCGGTGCTTTGTACGAACAAATCGACTCGACCCAACCGCTGAGCTTCCTCCAGCTGGTGCATTTGATAAGTGCTCTGTAAGCCATAGGCGTTATTCACCAAATGCGGCAACTGATGCTTCTCTGCTAGTTTGGCCAGGTCGATGATGTTGTCGCAGCTGCGAGGAGCGAAACAACTTGTCGTTGAAAATATACACAGAATTTCAGATGGATTCAATGTCGCAATTTGCGTTTCAATCGCTTTGAAGTCCGTTGAGAGGGCGCCAAGCGCACCGTCCAACGGCATTTGATCGATAATGATGGGGATGAGAGCGGCAGTTGTAATACTTTTGAAGCAGGACTTTTGGTCGATTCTTGACCAAATCACATACTTTGCATGTGGTCGCTGTTTCCTGAGAGACTGCAAACACAGATTTAAAGTCATGCCTGTGGCCATTGGCACTAGAAAACACCGTTTGCAGCTGCGCACGCCCATTTCGTGAACTAGCTGCAATAGCAACGCATTGACAAGATTTCCCAGCACCGTGGATCCCGCCGCTTTCGGTTGCGCCTCTAATAAGTTGCCAGAGCGACCGATGCCGTGGCCGAAATTGTAGTGCCGACGTGCAACCAGGTCTACGAATGGATTTTGCAATAAAGCGTAATTCGTGAAATGTATTTGCTAAGCAAACTTACTGCATGCGATTCTGGCTTCGCGCTCACCTAAACCCGACTTGTTGCTAAAATTGTTGCTGTCCAATGATGCTAGAAAGCGCACCAACTCCTCGATGTGCTCATCGGTCCATCCAATGATTGGTAAGGAACGCTGCAGATATTTGCAAGTTATTTTCGTCAGAATCACTAAAAACTAACCTTTTCCAAGAGCTCGCGCGTCTTCGTTTGTTTTGACTTTTGGGCATCTGTTGCCAATTTCAGATAATTGCCAGGAACGAGACTTTCATTGATTCTCAAGGCACTGAAGTTCATAATTCTTGTTGAGTTACTTTTTGTTTTCTTTTTATTGCTGCTTGAATGGGGAGAGTTTTGCCAGAGCATCTGTTGCCAGTTGCCAGTTGCCAGTTTCAGATAATTGTAACCACCAGACCACCACAGGTCCAATGGAATTGTGGTGGATTTCCAAAGTGGTGGTGGATCTGCAAAGAAATCACGCAATTCACGCAATACCTGGGCGCCATTGTTAAAGGGGAAATTGCGTGATTTGCGTGATTCCCTTCCATGATTGGAAAATGCCATATTTTTGTTGTCGAAGCCGGCAGCGCCATTGGGTTCCAACGTCGTTTCTTGGAAAAAAGAGGGGAATTGTTGGAAGAATTTTTGCGAGACAAAAAATGTGCATTTGGTGTCGATGTTGTTGTTGTTGTTGGTTCCCATACAAATTTTTGCTGTCTTTTTGAAAATGCTGATTTTGCGGACGTTTTTATGGAAATCCGAATTTTTTCCTATCCTGATCGTACGTTGCGAACGTTTAGAATTGTCTCTTTTTTAATAAAATGATACGCAAGCCGTAATTTACATTTCCAACAGCTGTTGTCATTAAATAAATATAACGAGATTTTTTTTAACTTGGGTGTCAAATTAGCAAAAACAATAATAATATTTTTGAGGAACACCAATTGATGATGTAATTATTTGGTGAAATGTTACTGCTAAGACTGCAGGAATACTATGGTAATAATATTAATTTAATTATAATTTTTCTACAGTCCTTTAACCTAAATTGGTGCATAAAAATGTATGTTTCAGATTAGGAATAATCTCTAAACCGCTAAACTCATTGCATTTGTGTGTGATTATCATAATCGTTTCAAACTTTTCTTAATTCTTTAAATTGAACCTGTTGATTATTTTCTAAATTCAAATATTGAGTACTTTGTTTGACTGCCATGTTTGTGGTTTCCATATAAATTATAATATACAAATAAATGATATAAATTGATATTAAAAAACATTGTGTGAACTTTTATTTTAATATTAAATATCTTTTTTGGAAAGACTACCACGATTTGAACAGAAATTTAACATAATGACCATTTTAAATGCTTTTAATATTGGAAATTAATTACAATTTAAATCAATTAAAAAAACATGAAGCATTGTTTAAACAAGAAATTTAGAATAATAAATGATAATTAATACAGAGCCGAAATATTTAATTGTTATGCTCTTATTTTTGATTGGTGTACATATTCTCCAATATATCTATATATATATACTCCAATACATAGATAAGTATGACCAAATAGTGCGTAATTAAATTAATTCTCATTTTTCGAACTTCGAAATCTAAGCCAAAAACTCGTTCAGTGGAACGTAATAATACGGCTTCACCTCTTTCCTATAAATAAGCATATGTATATACATATATGAATGTATATATGTATACTATAGTTTTGTACGTGATTCAAATGCAAATCACGAGGATAGGCAGCATAGGATTATATATATAGAAAACACCCCAATAGAAAACAGCGTGAGAAATTCTGATACGCAATTAAATATCGAAAAAGAATGAAGGAACGAACTTGCAACCACAGCCTGAGGCAAAGCGCAACAATTTTCTTTCCATTGAGTAATGTTGCGCGAAGGGAAAACTGCGTATTTCAAGGTACATCTATTATTGAGGGCTTGTTTTTGGCGACATAAGCACGAGTACTGAGTAAATGCTTTCGGCATGAGTTATTACGATGTTTTATGTGTTTGTATTTTGTGTCGCCATGTCAATAGTTTTGAGACCAGTTGCAATGGTTTAAAATGTAATAGATTGACTATTAATAGGGTGATTTGTTGATAAGAAGAACTTTACTCCGTTTTTCTAGCACGTTTCACTGTGCAAACGTGCATTAATGCTATTTCTCCACTCCTTTCGATGGAAGAAAGTTGCCAATAAGTTTTTAGGATTTTTGTAGAAGAATTCTACAGAAAACTAACTGAATTTTTGAATTTTTTTGCATTTGTTTCCTAAAAATGTATTTAAATTGCAAACTGTTCCTTTTTTATGATCCTTTGTGCTGATTGCTGACTGAAGTAGAGCAGATGTCTTCGGAGTGTTTACACACGAATGTATGTATGTATGTAAATATGAATGTATTTTGCGAAAATGTTCAACAACAGATGTACGCGAAACACGTGCCGTCAATGAAATGTCCTGCTGCTCAAAAGTCCTTTTCCGTTGTGTCCTTTTTTACTAGTATTCCTCTTTGTCCTTCAAGGTGTTAGCGATCGCATACGGCATTGCGACTGGAGGCTTTTTCAATATCCTGCCGTAGCATTAATCCTGCTTAAGAAGCAACATCTTAAAGTTCGGCGAGGATCTTCGGCGCTGAAGGACTCCCTCAGCCTTTATCATTTATTTCATTTCTTGATAATATTTCGGTTTCGCTCTGTTGTTTAAAACACGAATCGTACTTATCAACAACAACAACAACAGCCAAGCAACGAATGCGAGGAAAAGTTTAAAAACATCTGCCGAATACACACGGTCGTCTGTCTGCGAAACTCACGTCCGTCGGTCGTTGCTTCGTCCGTCTCTTCGACTGTCTGCCTTCTCTTGTACCTTTCTGGGCCTTTGTCTCTTTTGTTTGTGCGATCGTCGTTTCTGACTCAACGAGCCGACGCCGAAGAAGCACGTTGTCTTCTCGTCTCTTGTTGTTCTCTCGTCATTTTTCGGCAGAGCGCGTCTTCGAGAAAGGGGCGACTCGCGAGAGTACAAAGCGCACAACAGCCAGAAACGAGTTCTCAATATTTGATTGTTGCGCACTGAAATCGCTTTGTTCGAGCGAAGCAGCAGCAACAACCACCGAAAGAAGGACTTGTTGATGCTTCGTACGAGCAACTGAATTGGAGCCGCGAGTCGGCTTGGGAAACGACTTAATATCAAGTATGTATTGCGAGGTCCTTTGTGAACCTTAACCAGCGATTCGGCACAATGGATTCGGAAGCAACATCTGGTTATGATTGCAATAAAGCATTTCTGATTTCAAAGACTTTTGATATATGGTCCATCCTTTGAATAGTCATTGAAATTTAATGGCGAAAAGGAATCCTAATATAAAATTGCAGTTCCTCTAAGGATATTCGTTATATTACATATATCGAAATATATTAAGCGCAGATTTTCTATAAAAGCAAAAAAAATTAATTTCTTTCTTTGTTTGTTTGCACTTTTATATTTGACGTGTGCAAATATTCATTAAAACTACAATTGCAAGAGTGAACGATGAAGAAAGAGACGAATAAAAGGAGAAAAGCCAACAAAAACGACGCATGTAACCTTATTTTGGCCTACGCAATTTTTCATGCTTCAGAATTCACTGAGAAGAGTTTTCTTTGAGCTCACAAAAACGAATTCCCAGTTAGAAAACGAGAGGAAGTTTCTTCCTCTTCTATTACAAATCCATGCACACAAAATACAAACGAAAAACGAGTTTTCGTAGTGGTAAATAACTCTGCTTTTATCAATGAACGAAGGAGTGAAAAATATAAAATGGAGATGATATTATCATGACTAGAGGCATTAATTAGTTAATATTACTGTTAATAATAAACAGAGATAATTTTGTTGTTGTTAAACACAACGAATTCCTAAAGTTTGCCCACGTTTATCCAATTATTTGTTCTATTCTTATTAGAATTCTTATTTCACCTTATTGTATGTTCACCTTATCGCGAGTGCATCGTTTCCGAACGATCGAAAGCCGAAGGTTGTTTGCTAGTGACGAACGCAGTTTCATGAGGCTAGCATCACTTTTGTTTAGTTGGAGTTGTTCGTTGAATCGGCACGGAGTGAGTTCAAACTCATGGCACTGAGTGTAACATCGGCCGATGTGATGCCGGGACAGAAGAGATCGTCTGTTTATATGTATGCGTGTGTGTGTGAGTTTTTATTTTAATTATTAGGGCAGCTGTTGAAATATCGTACATTTCAATTTCTTTTGCGCGAGCTGTGAAAATTCAGCAAGTCGCACAAAATTTGTTGCACGAGTCTTGAATGCATCACTTGATCAATCGATTGGCAAGGAGAAGAAATGGGGGATGATTTGGCAAGGAAAGGGGATACAAGGGGATTTTTTAAATCATTACAATTAATGAAACGACATTGAAACTTAAACGATGAAAAATTAAATTAAATCATCGAAAATGAGATGAATTGTTTATCGATTTGTTTATCTTTTAATTTCGTATGGAAATGCGTAAATAAACAAAAGTCTAATTAGAACATTATTAAAAGAGAGTTTATTCATTTACGTTTACATGCAAGAGCTTTCAAATGCACTTTACAAAGTGTCCATTTTGTTTTGCTCGTCGTGGTGCAGAATCAAAAACAAACCCGCTTCAACTTCAGCTGATGCCAATAAACATCTGCCGAAAATCTCACCGATCGCCGTATCAAATTACAGCTCGGAATCATCAGCAAGCGGAAGTTGGCAGCATTGAAACGCGGGACCAACGGAGAACGGCTTCCAATTGAACCCGATTCGCCAATTTGAATGCAGTTCGTCCAGCAAAGTTTTTCTTAACGGAGATTCGCAAAGAGCAGCCGCAGCCGCAGCCGAAACAGCGATAAAGCACCGAAGCAGCTGAAGCTTCCCACAGTGTTGCAGTCGGCTTGTGCTTGCTGAAATCTCAGCCAACATGTGTTTATTAACAGCTTCGGCAAATAAATCCCAAGCCTCGCCACGCTATCGTCGGCCGATGGATGTTGCAGCTCGTGAATGATGACGTCGCCGGCTCCCTTCGGCTCGCAAATAATCCCAATCGGAAAGCTGCAACGCAGAAGGCTGTCCAGCTACCTGCGCAGCCAGCAAAGGCTCAATGTTTGCCGTTTTCTCTCAGATCTTCACTCGCTGATTGCACGCACATCAGCGCCAACCGCAAAATGTCCCCGCATCGAAATCTTAACGGTTCAACGCCGAAATATTGCAGTTGCTGCTGTTCTTCTTCTTCTTCCGTGAGTGTTGCCGTTTAAAGTGAACATTTAAGGTAAAAACAATTATGAAATGTAAACAGAAACTGTTTTCATGACTTTTTGCATTGAATAAACTAAATGTTCAATAACTAGTAAAGGTGTTGTCTACAGCCGGGCTGTAGCCGAAATACCCTACACCTTAAAGCTGCATATATACTCGTATATATATTTAGAAGTGGTGCGATATAATATACACGTATATATATACAATATATATATTATATATCTAATAATAAATATACAATATATATATTATATATCTAATAATAAATATACAATATATATATAATAATAATAATAAAAACAAAAAAATTTTTTTTTTAAAAATGGGCGGTTCACGCCCATATTTGGCATATTAACTGGAAGCATTAGTCTAAACCTACATATAAAATTTTCTTGTCTTCTCTCAATAAGTGATGCTGATATGGCCTATTTTAATAGGCAAAACAGAGGTACCTGCACTCTCGATATAAAAAGTAGGCGTGGTCCTTGGGCGATTTTGCCCATTTTCAATACGAAACACCCCAACATAGCAACGAATATTTTTGCCAAATTTCATTTTGAAATCTTAATCCGTTCTCCTGTGATCGTGATTTCAACGGACAGACAGACAGACAGACAGACGGACAGACATCGTTATTTCAATTTCGGTGGTGATGCTGATCAAGAATATATATACTTTTCCATACCTATCTTGTCTATTTCTATGCGTTACACACTCCGGTAGAAAGTGAATATACCCTCAACCTTAAGGTGTAGGGTATAAAAATATAAATTAAATAAAATCTATCTGCCAAACAAACGGATTTCGTTAAATTCAATACAGAAATGGGTTTTAAAACTTATTCTAAAGTTTGCTTACAGAATTTGCCGAAATTTGTTCGATTTATGAGATGCTTAAAAGCGAGTTTATGGCTTCGGTCGACAGTATTTTATCCAGGTTTTCTCTTTGCTCTGCGCATAAACAACGGAGCGAAAGCAAGCAACAGACGAGTGAGATGAGTTCTTCGGCTGCTGCTGCTGCATGCCACAGATGCGTCCAAGGCCCACGATGCGAAGGAGTTGCGCAGGCAGCAGCAACTGCTTCCGCACTGGAATAAATTGAGCGACAGGTGGGTCTCGACGAAGCCGAAAAAACACGAAATAAAATTTAAATCCTGTCAGGTTTTTATCGACTTGCTTTCGATGCGGCCGGCAATTAAAACGAACCTCCTTCGACAGTTTTTCCGCTCGCTAGACCGAAACGATTCCCTATTTCACTGCTCAATCGCTGGAGGATGCGCCGCGGCAGGACATCCACAAGCTACCTGTTGCAGCAACGCAACACGAGGCAGATGCAGCTATTGTCTCGGAGGTGAGTTTGGAGAAGAAAACGCGTTTCCATGTCTATTCCACAGCTGTTGTCGGGCGATGGTCGTCAATAATCGCCTCCTTGTCGTAATTTATATCGATTCATTTCGATGACAAAGTTCAGTTGCAGTCCATCGACAAACCTAAAGAAAGAAAGTTAAAATTTCCCTCCAAGTTGATGAGCTGCAATTAAATGAAACGTAACAAAATAGACTCAATTTTTGAAGCCGAGCGGAGGTGATATGAATCAATTAGCTGCGATCGCTGGCAGCAGGTGCAGTCCCTGTTTTAAAGAAAGCCGAGGGATGTTTTGCAAACGGCAAGAGTTGAAATGAAAAGCACAATTATCGCCGTGTGGCCGGTCGCGTTCCTGTTTCGCAACCAACGGCCACGAATCAAGCAGCCGGCTCTAGAAAGCCTCAGCACGAGTCACATGTAAAAGCCGAGGCATGGACACGAAGCGGTTGGGAATTTCCAATTGGCAGGTAAAAGAAACATCTCCAGTGATGCCCATTAAAGTGCACTCAACGAAAAGGCGGCCAACAGAATGCAAAACATTATTAAAATAGGCTTAGAAAATAGAAATAACTTATAACTTATAATAAGAAAATAAATAACAAATTAAAATAGGGATATTTAAATAAAAAAAACAAAACTTTGACATAACTTTAAAGTGGGAAATTTTTATGAGTGTTGAACAAACTACAAACGAAAATACGCAATTAAATCGTTCGGCGGCAGGTGATTGAGTCAGCTACAACTTTGAAGAGCTACATGTTGCTGGTCCTGTCGAAGGACTTGGCTAAGACAGGATACCACGGCGAGCATTTCTTTATGTGTGTGGTTGGCTGCGTCGTTATTAATGAGTTGAACTCGTGCCTACGGCTCACATTAGCCACCGCCACCACACATTAAAAAACCCTGCAAAATTATCCCAATATCCACAAATAAACACGGCAGATGATTATTATTCGCACACAGAACATCTGCATACAAATTTATATATGCATGCGCATGTTTATGTGTGTCGTAGCATTGAACTTCAGAAGAAACATGGAATAAACCACGAAGATCATTAAGATGCGAACGGAGACGGAGTTGTTTATATTATGATTACTCGAAAAGCTGCCTGCGTCTCGTCAGAGCACAATGAAACATATGCATATGTGTGTCCCTCCCTGTGCAATATTATGATAATCCCTGCCAAATATTTCTTTAATGAAGCGTTGATTCCATCTTTTAAAGGAGCTACTTTTTGTTTAGAGTGCAACACTTTTAACTTCGAATTCCCAGTAAAATTTGAGTAAATCTTCTATTTCCACTAAAGAAGAACAAGAGATGCATTAGATTTGTTGAGAATTTTTTTCATGCCGCGTTTAATATTCAAATTAATGTTTCGTGTGTGTAACGCAGTTGTTTCACCTTTTACGGGATAATCGGAAAATTCACACTGGATAAATGAATAATTGGATGATTTTCGGAATAATTCAGGATTTTAGACTCGTACGCATGCAAAGGCGCATGAAAGGAGTAAATTAATTATTTAATTGGAAGGGCTTTAACGAACCTATAAGCAATTAATCAGTATTTCAAGACATGAAATTGAGTCACTGAGAAGTCATCAGGGTTAAGCCACATCGTGTGACAAACATACGTATTTAGGAATTTTCCATCCAACTCATTTCTTTTACATGTTTTAGGAGCTGCTGCGAGGGGTTGAAACGTCGGTCTCTCACTCACTCAAATGTCCAATTATTCAAGGTTCATTTAGTCCTTTGAAATGTCAGTATTGATATCGTAAACAAAGCACAGTATACATTATTACATTTCTATATTCGACGGGAACTGTAACTCGAAAATTTTACCAAGAACTCAGATCAACAACAACAACATTTAAATTTTCTAACAGTTGTTAGAGTATTTAACTAACTTCGATTAGATTTTTAATAATATGAATCGTTCGTTTATCATTTTAGGCAGGCAAAAAGTTGTTATTTGTAATATGTGGATAGCCGGCAACACTGAGCAGCATTGGAAGAATTTTGGATACTTCCAATCTGCTTATATCGAAAAAATTCCAGTATGAAAACACATTTCGCAATGGGAATATTCCCCTACTGAATAAAATCCCAGTATGACATGTGTGCTAAAACTCCAAAGACAAAAGTTCTATTCTATAATTTGCAAATGTATACTTATTTCAAAATATCTAATAAGAAAGAATATTTTTAGTGGTTTAGAAACACTTTTATTAGAAACTGTATTACGTATTTTCTTTATCTTCATCAGTTTTTTAAGATAAGGGGAAATTTTATATACTTGTCGCGGCAACACTGATCCTCATTTCCATCGGTTTTGGAAGGCCATTATGGAATTGTGCTCCTTCCTTATTGGAATGTGTGCAGTGTTGCCGTGACGTGAAAATTAATCACATTCGAATGTAACGATGGCTATTTGTACGCAACATAATAAAATTTGTTCGAATGGCAACACTGCACCAATATAAAACATTCTTCATGAAAATCTTTGCTGTGCGTTTCATTTTTCTTTGCGGCGTGAACGACGAAGGTTGTGGTTTGGAGCAGAATAGGTTTGGCGATTGAGTTGAAAGGATCGCTGTTGGCAACCGAAATAGAATTTTCTCATCGTCAGCTTCTCTGCACAAGCTGCATAGTTTTGTTTTTGCTAACTGTCATCGGGACATGTACCGTTTTTGGTGGCGACCAAGCAGCGAAGTTTGTAGAAAATTTAAATTATAACGCAAAATAACGATGAAATAGTGTTTGTCTTGTCGGCTTCAGTTGAAATCGGGTTAGAGTTTTAGTTGAATGTTGTAAATTAGATTTAGGATCAATTGAATTAGGAAAGTGATTTGTAGAAGAAAGCAAACAACTCGAAATGCTGACTCGTAATTTTTGAAAAGTACCGTTGCTGCGTTAGCGCTCCAGGGATGCAGCGCCGTGTAATTCAAAGCGCGACGAAGTAAGTCGGTGGGTGCGCCGTTACAACGGTGCTTCCGCGGCGACTGATGTCACTGATTCATTTTGCGTTGAGCAAGATTGAACTGTTGCGGAGCTACCGCATTTTATTGCTCCGGAATCGAACCAGCGATCGACGACGCGCAGTGGATGATCCTCGTCGTGTGGACCGTGGACTTGAGTGCAACGGGAAGCCGCAAACAACGGGTTTTCAGCAGGCGTGTGCACAGGTAATTTCCATTTCGCAATTAAGTGCCGTTACCTTTACAGTTGTACTTAGTAGAAGTTGAAGGCGACGATGCTGTGCGCAGCACGTTCGTTGGCGGGGGAATTGGGCAGCAATCCGTTTTTTCCACCATTTTAAAATCCTTTTTCCATTTAAAGCAATAAAATTTAAGAGTATTTATCAACTATTCAGTTGCAAAAATATTCTTATTTCATGTTCAAATTACTTTTTAATTTCAATGATTCCGTTAGGTCTGATTACGGGACTTTTTTAAGCTGAATGCGTCATAAAGTGGACGCGATCCGTTATAACTGTAAAGGTGAACGCGAGGCATGAAGAAATATGTAACGGTATTTCATGTACTGCTATTTTTTATACTGTTATTTATTTTCAAATTACGAATAAGAAAAATATTACAATAGATTACAATAGAGGAACATTATACATAATTAATTAATTCTAAATTATATACATATATTTTAATTTGAGTTCAATTTGATAAAATTTTAATAACACTTTTTGGCGTGGCCAGCAAAAATGAAGATGTTATTTTGACAATTGTCCATAATTTTCATTCTTTGCTTTTGTCGAAGTGTTTTGCACAAGAAGCAAGCAACTGCTTCTCCAATTTCCTTTCCCCTGCCGCACTCTCAGCTCCCCTTCAATCGATTGCAGTTCGCAATAAATATTGTCTTCTGCTCGTATCTCGCAGCAATTATTAATGACGCAATAAATGCGTCTCATACCATTTTTCATCTGAAGTTCGAATTGGGAAACATTGAAATCAAATTCGTAAAAAGCATTTTCCCGCCCTTGAGCGAAAAGAAACAGCAGCAAAGCGCTTGAGTGTGGCAGCCCTTCAAATCGCCGTGTTGGTCTACTTATCGCCGGGGGAGTAGATGGGGCGGGGAGGGGACGGCAGAGCGGAGTACTACGCAACGAAAAAAGCACATGTTGGCTGGATGACGTTGCTTTGTCGCTTTTCAATATTCCAAGCAGAAACTGAGTCATCGTGCCATGTAGCACTCGCTGCACTCCAACCCCAGCTTTTAAATGTCGCTGTTGTTGCCGTCCTTGTTCAGCCAATGGCAGCGTTGTGCTTGTGCGAGCTGCGAACTTTTATAAACGTTGCTTTAAAACGCGCTTTACGATCATCTTTTCTCTGCGCGACGTCGTTTGCTTGTTTTTTTTTTGGTTACCGAAGAAGCAGACAGACAGCGAAAATGCAGACGGTTCTGTGTCGACCACTCTTTTGCAGTTTTTCGCTCGTCACGTTGGAAGCTGCCGTCTCCAGTTTCCAATGAACAAATTTCGTTTTCGAGCGAATTGTGTATGAATTCTCTGCAAATCGAGAATTCACCTCTAGACCACTCGGTTGAAAATCGTTCAATCGAAATCTGCCATGAAAAACTAAGAATATTTTCATATTTTGTGCATACATATAAAAGTCTGATCTAATTTCGTGTGTCCACGTTTCGAGCAGCAAATCGTCGCTATTGTTCACAGTTTTATTCACAGTTATCATAAATTCCAAAACTAAAACTGCATCACTTCTCATTGCATGCGCAGCAGAATAACGGGAATCTACACGCGCCTTCGCGAGGACTTTATTACAGCTCATTTGGAGTGTTTATGATTTGTCCGTTATATTCGCCGAAATCTTCGGCAAATGTGCGACCGTTGTTCGGGCGCGTGTTGCTCATGCATGAAACTCGGCGCGTGTACGACATTTTTTGCACTCAATCGTGCACCGTTCGCCAGCGAAGGAGCGTTTGAGGAGTTTTTTTGTTGCCTTTGCCGAGATCGCCGGCTTGTATAGAACTGTTATTCGGAACTGTTATTCGTTTTTTCGGCTACTCTACTCTATTTTAAAACTACTGCAATACAAAGTTTTGAAACTGTAATAATACGCAGTTCTTTTTTTATATTCCGCACCGTGGAGGCGACTTAATTGAGTCGCTTTTTTACATTTTTATAACTGTTGAGTCCAATAGGAAACATTTATAAAAAGCATTTAACGGACACTTCGGCACATAACGGTCACTTGAACACGAAATAAAACCAAGCAATTGCAGTGAATATTTTTGAGGAGCGCGTTGCTATCGCCGTTATTTCAGTTTTTTACAAATTTTATTTTATTTTTAAAATTTTTATTTATGCGTGTACAACTTTTTTTCACTTTTAATTCAGAAATATCATTTTTAAATCAGAAATCGTCACTTCAAATTCAGAAAATCTCATTTCAAATTCAGAAAGTGACACTTCAAATTCAGAAAGTGTCACTTCAAATTCAGAAATCGTCATTTCAAATTCAAAAAGTGTCACTTCAAATTAAGAAATCGTCACTTCAAATTCAGAAAGTGTCACTTCAAATTCAGAAAATGTCACTTCAAATTCAGAAAGTGTGACTTGTAATTCAAAAATGCCGTCGATTATTTCTATGCAATTTCCAAATGCTGCTTTCTGAATTACAAGTGACGCTTTCTGAATTAAAAGCGAGAAAGGTGCACAAGTTTCGGAAATGATGGCAACTGTAAATAACATCAACGTCTTTCTCAACTCTTCTTTTAATCCCATTCCCAACACAATGTCATTAATTCAGTCGCACAGAGATTGACGCTGAACGTGGGAAACGAAAGCAGCTGAACTTCGATCATTTTCCTCACTTTTAATCCTCTCAATCCAATTTCAATATTTGATTTTATGTATATCTTTTGTTACATGTGTTTTTGTTATTTGATATTTGCTATTTAAATTGTAAAAAAAGACAAAGCAAATGGAGATTTGTAGCTGTCGATTGATGAACGAACTTGAATTTCAAATGCAGCTTTCGCTCTCATCACAGATTCTCTTCACACGCACCAATTGGACTGGGAATTATGTATGTGTATTTTTCCTAATGGGAAGCTGAAAATTCACGTTCTGATAAGATAAAACATAGTTCAATAACTTCATAGCAGCAGCTTTAAAATCGCAATTGGAAAATTCAATTCATCTCGTTTGAAACACGTCACAACTTTATCGATAATTAATTTATCGTTTATTGAAAACATTGATAATTCCAAAAGCAATGTTTAAAGAAATACATTTTAATAATATTTTAATAAGAATCGCGAAAGTGTTACAGCAAAATTCTGTCTTCTTTCTTGTTTCGGATAAAAATTCCCATTACTCTCGAACACAGGTAAAATTGGAACACGGATTCCTTGCTTTGGATTCTGTATTCTTGTTGTTCTGCCTCTTCTTCTTCTTCTTAACCACATCTCTGAGGTTTTCTGTTAAATTGGCGGAATATTTTATTGATCTTTAATCGATGGATGGATCGAAAATCGGCGGAGCCACAGAATTGACAGCGGAGAAGATAAATGTTGGGCGATTGATAGTTTTTCATACGCAAACTAAAATAAAATTCAAACCAGAATCCAACCAACAACGAAACTTTGAATATCCAATACGAAATCCTTATCTTCATTGTATGTGTGTGTTTGTGTTTATATTCTGCCCTAAATAAGCCAAAAAAAAAAATATTTAAAAAAATGGACAAAATGTGGATCGAAGCAGCTTTTTTATTGCGCATCGACTGAGATGAAGTGTTGCGCTGTTTATTGTAACATAATTTACAGCAATCGACGAGTTTAATCCGACTGCTTCACGTCTTCGAACGATGGATGATAAATTAAAAGACTTTCGATTGCTGCCGACATTCAAACGCAACGCAGACGAACGACCGCTCAATGACCGCGATCTTCTTCGAATTTACATAATAAAGAAGCGTGTTTAATTCGAAGCTTCTATTGGAAGTCGTCGTCGCTTGTGATTGGGTTTTGCGTAATTTTAGTTTGCGTCCTGGCAGGAGCGTCGAGGGAGGCAGTGAAGGGAGGCTGAACGAGATCCACATCCCGTGCAAAATACACTTTCGCAAATGTTCTGCCCGATGTGTCGCTGGCCACTCATCAAAGGTCCACTTTTCGGTCCATATTTTGTCTTTTTCTTAAACGTCGCAGGTAAAAATTATATTCCTTCGGCGTCTGTGAGCGTGTGTTTGGCTGTGTGTGTGTTTTCATCCTTAGAATTCCTCGAATTTCAACATTAAAATTTGCTGTCGGCTGTGGTCCATGTATTAAAAGGAAAATATAAAGACTCGTCGTAAAATGAGCCGAACGTGGATTAGCCAATGATCGATATTGAATTTTAGAGCATCAGCAAAACTCGTTTATCTTCAATTTATAGAAATCCAACGTTTGACGACCGATGTTATTACTAAAGTAATCGGAAATCTCTTTAATAATAAACGGACATTTATTAAAATATTGAATTAAATTCCTTGAATTGTTGCGAAGATTGTTTATCGTCGTTCATGGCTCTTTATTTTCTTTACTTCTCCTCTTCGCCATCACCGAATTAATTCTATTCTGAGTGATTTCTTTCGTCTTTCTTCGGACTGCGGCGTCCGTCCACTCGTCGACCAACTTTCAGCGCGATAGAAGACCGAATTTCGAAGCTGTGCGCTGGACTGGAGTGATCCCATTCTCTAATAATGTGTCCAGCCTTTCAACGAGATCGAGCAGCCTGCGAACACGTTCCGTCTTCTTCCTTTTGATGGTTCCTGTTTTTCTGTGGTGGATGCGGCTGCTCGACTGCAAAACGACGAACAAGCAGAAAACCTATGCAAAGGTGCAAAACCGGTTCGCTGAACATTTTCCTACAACTCGTGAGATTACCGCTATCTGCCAGTTTTATTGTTTTCCTCTTTGCTCGCTTTTCCCGTGCTCACATTTCTCCTTCTGATGAACTTGAAGCAGTTGCACTGCGGCCAGCGGAGAGGCAGGACTTGCTGCAGTTACAGTTACTTGCTCCGTTGATCAAGTTTTTCTTTATTGCTCAAGTCGTCGTTGGTGACGACCGGAGCAGAGCCGCAATGAAATGTGGTGCCATTCACTGGGCCACGTTGCTGCGCCCCGCTCCCTCCGCCACTTCTACTCCTATTTCGATGAGATTTGGTCGGTCAGGCGGTCGTTGGGCCCCTTGGTCCGTCCCATCTGGAAAACATTCTCTTTTCGTTCTTCATTTGCGTGATTTCAGCAGCGTCTCCCATTTCCCCCACTTCTTCTCTTCTTCGATTTTCCTAGGAATCTGCAATCGGTCCCCGACAACCGACGCAGTTTATTTACAGTAAATAAATGTAGATAATGCTTCCGATCGCCGATTATAACGACTACTCGACGCTTCATTCGCTCTTCGCCAGTGAATCTTTTCTATTCACAACTATTTCTGGCTCCCCCTCCCCCCGCGTGCCGAGCTTCCGTCGGCCGGTTGAGGGCGGGTGCTGCTCTGGGAAGAAAAGTAAATTAATGGGCCTCGCACAAATTAAGCTGCTGTGGAGCTTGGCCACAGCCGCCGCCGCCTCAGATCGTGATAAGATTCGCTGCTGCGTCTTAAACAAATAATTTTTGGGCACTTCTCATCAAATCCACGAAACAAAAAGCTGAAATTAAAAACGCTTTTCTATGCCGTATTTTCGAAATGCGGTGGACGATTGTAATAAACTTTAATGACGATTCAGAAGATGAATTTCGGGTTTGTTATTAAGTTGATGGTGAAATGATTTATTAAAACGTTTATTAAAGAAAAGAATATATAAAAAGAAAAGAACATATTGAATAATATTTCGTCGATTGGACCTTTTCCCAGGTGTCGAAATCTGATTTCTTGAAGTCTTCTTGGATTTAGTGTCTGTGATTAGAGTCTAATTGGAGTCTTATGGACAAAACTGAATATAATAAAACGAATCTCCACTTGCACGTGGAATTGTTTATGCTGCACTTCGCTGTGTCTGTGTGTGTGTTCGTGCTGATATTAAAAACATTGACGAACATTCGAACATTGTTATTTTCCGAAACAGTAACAAGATCAAATTTTAAGATTTTTGCTGATGTCAGTTATTAATTTCAGATGACAAAAAAAGAAATCACATAAATGCCAACTAGAAATGGTTGTGTATTTTCATTTATGTACATACATTTGGGTCATATGACCAATAATAACATTTCAGTTCTGTAAACAAAGCGCTGTACAGGGACGCGTTTCAGTTTTATTGTTCGTATTTTTCTGTTGCGAGGCACTTGAAAAGCCGAGCTGCCATTCCTCGTGCTTCAATGACGGAGTTTAAAGAGTAATAAAATTTCTAGTTTATAAAAGAAACCATTAAAAATATTCTCATTTGCATTTTGCTCTTTATTTTTGTTTGATGAAAGAAGAAAAATTTGAAATTTTTTCTTTGAATTTGAGACTGCAGACGAATTTAAACGTGATTCTTCGCTGTAGTTTATTTGCTTGCAATGAATCAAGCTGCTGTATTGAACATTGTTTCTAAAAATCCTCTTTTAAGGCTAAAAAAGGAGGCGGTTGTTGTACATGCTACTTTCCTACTGAAGCTTGGTTGATGGCGGTTTGTGTCGTAGCTAAGTTCGCTTGTTCTGAGTGTGTCTAAGCTAAGGGTTTTTTGTTAATGTTTATTTGTTTAAATGCCTTTAATTTCTTCCTGTTTTAGGTCATCGATAAAGAAAGTCCAGATTCCAAATATATTATCGTCCATAATATTATTTTCTCACCTTAAAACAAAATGAAAGTTCTCCTTGGCCGATATCTTTGGGGAATAGTAAGAAAAATTCCTCCGTGGTTGCCATTTCTTATATTTACACTCTCCTAACTTCCTTCTCTGTGTTCATATCCTTGGACAGAGACCCTATATTGCCATTTCATAGAGATTTCAATACCTTCTATATATACTGAAGATTTAATTAATTTACGGCTTATAAATTGACTGAGGAATGAGGAAGGTTTTTCCACGTAACGAGAGATCAAGTTATCACCTCTTCCGTGGTACTGTTGCGTTTACGTTCCTCGTCAATTATCATAATTGAGATGGTCCAATATACAGACAGACCCCTGTATGTATTGGAATTTTATAAAAATGACATTTAATACCCAACAATTTGAGCACATTTCGGCGGAGGATAAAAATATTTCCACATGAGTTGCTATGAACGATGAAAAGTACAAAAAAGAATTGTAAAAAGAAAACACAAAACTCTTGGGAACGGGGGAAAGGGGTGAAAACGAGAAACGAGAGCATCAAAAAAACCAAATGTAGTCCTCGATCGTCAGGTAGAACAACGATTACTCAATGGCTAGCAACTTACCTACGAAAGTTGTGATCCGAAACAAGGAGTTCTCCATCCATCGAACAATCCACTCGTCGTCGTCATCATCTGCATTCATCTCAAGTTCTGAAATACACGTAGAACATCCAAGAAAGTAGCAGCGACGAATCTGTAGCTTGTATATATGCATATTTAAGTGTGTGTTGTTAAAGAATCCCGACGTGAAAGGGCGGAAATTTAATCCAAATTCATTTTGCACAATGAAATTTTTAAGAAAGAAGCGAAAATCTGACGATCGTCGGTTGTTTTTCTCTTGTTTCTTTTCACTCTTTTTTATTCCACTGAAATATGAGCCAAGACCAACCTTCAAGAAAAAGTCCTCAAACATGGACCATGTTACGTGAATAATAATATACATAAACATAAGTGTACATATGTTTTTTGGATGTACTTTATATGGATTTTATATTATTAAACTAAAACAGAATTTAAGAATTTAATTAAACTTGGAATTATTGTAGTAAATTGCATACAGGGTGGGAAAGTGTCAATGTTGTGTTTATAAATAAATATTGCACTTGTCCCGGCCTATTTGCGGTTTTACACAATCATCAATGTCAATTTAAGTTGTTATATAACCTCATAACATTAATCTGCATACATATAACATATTATTCAAACAGATTTTTTAATATTTCAGTTATTATGGAATACTTTTTCTTCTTCGTAGCTCTGGAAAATCGGCGAGACGTCCTATTTGCTTCTTTAAAACCAGGTAAGTAATCCTTTAAGTATTTCCTGTAGTTCAAGCATTCAATAATATTCCTATGTGATGTGCATAAACATCAAATAGAACACAATATATATGATAATGTATTTATTTGCCTCTATTTAGGTTTTTACTTGTATACGTAGTAAGTACCAGAAAGTATTGTAAACGCGAAAAGTTTCGATATTGGTATTTTAATGGTAATACACATTTTGACCATCCCTGAGCTCCTTTGACTACTTTGGTCGAGACGTGTGTACGTATCGAAATAACATAAATTGACCAGAACGAAAAATGCCACTGAAAATGCATGCATTGTATTAAATAAACTATTGCCTTGTGGTAGACGACAGTGTCTTGCAGGTTGTCGTCAATGACCCTTGCGAAAATCGCTCGTGTGACGTATACGTTAGAGTTGTGCTTCACTGTTGTCACAACTTATTAAAATTTCCAAAATTCCAACAAAAAAATCATAATTGCAGGTCGTCGAAGACAAAATAGATGACAATGTCCCTCATGTTGTCGTCGGCGGCATAAGCAACGTTCGTATGGAAATGTCCTCCATCCAAAACGAAGTGTGAATTAAGCAAATATTTTTGGGATATAAATAAATTAATATAAAAACGTTTAATAAATTTTGCTTTTGATTGAAGTTTTCATATTTTAAAAAATTAATGGTCTAAATAATAATTTTCCAAGTAGAAAATCATTTATCTTTTTGATGATTCGACAGCGATAAAACTTAATTGCATAAATATTTTAGTTTCCTACTTATTGCGGCATTACATGGCAATTATGTACCATAACGACTACATTACATAAAAAATTCGATATTAAAAATATAAATTTAAGAGCAAGTGTTGTCTCTCTCCCATTTGTTAAGCTCATACGTGGAGAAAGAGCATGCTGAAGAGAACAGTGAAACGTGCAAAGAGAACTTAATGCAAAGTGTAGACAAAAGCAATTAGAAAAATAAAAATATAATCAAATATGATTGTTTTTTTCATACTTATTTTACACAACCATTCATAGAAATAGTAGCTCAGTTAACAAGAAAATGGCAAAGAAGAGAAGAATACGAAACCTAATAAAGTATAGAAGCACAAAGTAGATCGTCGGAAGCTTTTCATTTGTTCATTATTTTAGTTAAATTCTAATTTAATTGATATTCGTATATAGATTTACATAGTTGGATAATATGTAGACACTAGACACTAGTGAGCAATTGCTTTTTACATATATTATTATAATTTATTTACATTCGGAATTTGTAACTAAATTCGTATAGAGTTTAAAAATTGTAACCTTGCTTTAATGTTGCTCTTGATGGCTTCGAAACTTCAATTTACACCTTTCCGCACTAGTGTACTTATTTAAAGGTTGTTTGCCAAGCAGTCATCAGATATCACGCTGTTTGCTCCACTGTCCCAAGCCGGCAAATATTATCAGGTTTTGAACAGTTGCTGCTGTGAGAGGTTCTCTCCCTTCTCTGTTGGTGTAACAGCGCAAAGAGCGAACAGCTTTGCTCTTATTGGACGAAATAACACAAAAGAGCGAGAGAAATATTCTAAGAACGTTCGCCTCGTTATTGTTGTTGTCACTCGACTTGTTTATTAAAGAGAAGAAAATACTGAACTGTTAAATGATGAGCGCGCAGATGATAAAACAAGTCTCAACGAGACGTTGATGTGTAGAGCGATGCATACATGAAGCGCGGCGTCTGGTACAGCAACGCGACTGTGTTTGCTGTACCCGTTGCGTGTGTTTGTGTACGTGAACGCGTGTGTGTGCGTGTGATTTTGTTTTTATTATTTTATTACATTCAAGAATATATATAATTTTTGTTGGGTTTTTAAGCGTAGCACAAACGTTGTGTAGTTTGTAAAGTGAAAATATTATATTTTCATTTTTATACTTTAGTTTTAAAAATAATGCTGCTGTGAGCAGTCGTCCGTTCGTTCGTAGTAGTAAAGAGGGAAAAATATATTTGATAATAAATATCAGACATTTAACTATCACAAAATTATAATATTTTTTTCATTTGAAATTTGATAATTTTTTTTTTGTGACAGCTGCAATCAAATTAAAGAAAAATATAAATACTTCTAACAAATATAAAAAAAAAAAGAATTTCAACTAATTTCGAGGTAAGTATAAAGAAAATTTTAAATATTTTTTATGTATGCATGTAGAGAAAATAAAAAACAAACTATTGAATAATTTTAACTTGTTTTTTCTGCTTCAGTGAAAATTAAATGTGAATTTTAGTTTCCAGCTTTTTGCTTGCTTGCGTTTAATTTAAAATTAATTAAAAAGCTTTTCAGCTATTATGCATTTGAGACTTTATATTTTAATATTTAACAACAAGCACAGCAGAGAGAGCGCGCCAAGCAGAGCGGCGACAACAGCAACAACGACGACGTTTGCGCTCTCGCCCGTCGGCTTTCTGTTGTTCTCGTCGTCATGCCAAGCAGAGTTTTTACCTCTTCGGCTTTGACTCGGCAAAAACAGAAACGAACATAACTACTAAATGCTAAACAAAAGAATAATTTTAAAGTAGAATCGTAGAATTGAAAAAAAATAAATTGTATTTCTCATTTATAATCAGTTTTCTTTTCTGTATCTTGCTCGGCTCTCTCTCGCTCTCGCTGAGTAGTGGCGGCGATACGTTCGTTTGTGCGTGTGTGTTTTTGTGTACAGGCAGCTTTTGCCATTTCCTTTTATAATATTTAATAATTAGATACGATTTTGCGCTGCCAGTTTTAAAATCAACAATAATTTTTATTGGAAAGTTTTCGTTTTTACATTGGAACACATCAATTAAATTGATATTTTTGCACTTTTTATACCGAGTTTGAAAAAAAAATAAATAAGTAAGGAAAAGTATGCATACATTTTTACGTAATAAATTTTAAATTAATTTAATATCTTCAACAGTCGCCGTGTTTGTGTTTGCATTTGTATTTGCGTACTAAGCGGCAGCACAGCAAGCTTTAAAGTGGCGGCCTACTCGAGTGACTCGGGCCAGAAACGTGGACGTCCGCGGGTGCGTTACCCCATGAGTGACTTCGACATCAGTCTGATTCGCGAGTTCCGCTCCCGGCCCGCCTTCTACGACCGCACCTCGCCGCTCTTCAAGGACAAGGCATTGAACGCTCAAGCCTGGCAGGAGATCTCCAATATTCTGGGCTACGATGGTGAGTAACTCGTGCAAATACAAAAAAAAAAATAAGAATTGTTTTTTTATATTTAATTTTTAATGTATTAAAAACCACTCTTACATAAATATGTAGAGAAACTCCATTCCCCCTCCTTGCCCCGTCCTCAATACAATTTACAAAATTCATGAATGAATTTTCATGTCGTCGGTTGTCATGTTTTTTGTCCTTATGTATGTAAGAAAAACGTCATTGATTGATGTATGCATGTCCCTTTCTCTCTATTCGCTTTTCAATTTTACTTTCATTATTATTACGCAGTACAAAAAACGCACTTTTTCACTATTCCAAATTTAATTAATTCATTAAAAAAGTTATCGTCGAAATATTCCCACCACCAGCAATGAAAGCTCTCCATAAAATCATCGTAATAATTTCGCCGCTTTGTGTGTAGTTGCGTTTACAATGCATTTAATTTATTGATGCTTTGTTGTACTGTCTCTCTCTCCGCTCAGCAAGCTGCTTAGCTTAGCTTAGCTTTACTCTCTTCGGCAGTCGACGAACAAGAGACGACGAGTCGCTTCTAATTAGTTTTTCAGTTGGTTTTTAACAAAATCGATAATTTATTTAATGTAACGAAAGCTACACGACCAACAACTACACAACAACAAGGAAGCAATTTCTCTTTAATAATCGAAATGTAACTTTTTTGTTTATTTAGAGAAGAAAGAAGGAATTTGAATAATGTTTTATAAAAGTTAAAATATAACAAGAGAGAAAGAGAGGGATGTATATGTACATACATAATTCTTTTTTTTTAGTTATGTTATTTTAACCCTTGTTTTGTGCCATTCTATAAAAACGAATTTATAAATAACAAAAGTTGCTGTATTTTCGTTGAAGATAAGAAAACTAAAAATAAGATTAGCGAATAATCAACTTACAAGTAATGACGACAATTCAGCGAACTTTGTTTAATTAGTTTCTGATTAATTAAAAAGTGTCATATTTTTATATTTATTTTTAAAAAGTCTTTTCTTTTATGTTGCCCTGCTTTCTCGCAAATTTTTCTGATTGGTCTTCTTCTCACCTGCAGTCGCTCTGCTGAAAGATCGCATGCTGCAGCTCCGCAATCGCTACAACCTCGAGAAGCGTCGCTTGGAGCAGTTGGCCGAAGAGAATCCCGGCAAATATGCGCACTCGCCGTGGCCGCTGTTCGAGCACTTGGGTTTCCTCTCCGAGCACATTCGCTCGCGGCGCTCGTTCAAGCGAATGCTGCCGCGACAGTCGTCCGCCGATGCCAGCATGTCGCGCGGCGTCCATCTGTCGTCGCCGGCCTTAGAATCGTCGTATGCAGCAGCGCCGCTGGCCAACGGCATGTGCACCGTTAAATTAGAGAACACAACGGAGAGCGAATCGTAAGCATTCGTCCCAACGATTTACTCGAACAACGAGAGTGACAAATGAAGGCATTTTTCTTTCGTTTTTCTTTACTCGTTGCAGTGACAGCCGAAGTAGCACTGATTTAGGCCCGACTAACGACGATCACGACGACTCCAAAGCAGGAGTAAAGACGTCGTAAGTTTTACTTAAAATTGTTAATAATTAATAATTGATTATGATGGAATTTTATAGGAATGCGAATGCGATAAATGTTGGTAGCCGCGATAACGACGCCTCCTCGCAGTCGACAAGGCCGCTGACTCCTCCGCACGCCTTCCAACAGCAGCCCATCAGCATTCGCAGTTTGGACTCGATGCGCAAAACCATTCCGAAGCGCAAGATGCATTCGTATGCAAACAACGGACGCGCATTCGGGTGCGACGGCGACGACAACGAGGCGTCGAATATTCGCCGCGAGAGGAAGCGCTCTTGTCTCTCTGTTCGCGAAGAGAAATACGAAGCGTTCGGGAGCTTCGTGGCGTCGTCGCTGGAAGAGATGCCGAAGAAGCAAGCGTTGCTTTTGGTCGAGCGCTTCACTTCGGAAATGGTTCGCGTTTTAATCGAGAAAAACGTCGTGTCCGCAGTTCGCAAATCGTCCGATTCTTCTGCGGCGTCCACAGCAATGCCAACAGCAACAAACACTGCCAACAACAACAGCAGCAGCATTGGCAACAGTTGCTCAGAGGAAGCGACATTTCAAAAGCCCCAACAGCAGCAGCAGCAACGGAAACTAAATTAGCGACTGGATTCAAAAGAAGAATGCGTTGCAATTGAACAAACCTTTCAACATTTTATATTAGTTTTAGTTTTAGTTTTAAAAGTACAAAAAAATATTATGTATTTATATCTAACGCTGTGACTGGTGAATAAATGATGAATTTTGCGCCAGACTCAAAAATGGCAAATTTCACAGATGATGAAATGTTGTTTCTTTTCCTCGTGTGTCTTTTTTTCATCTTTAACAAGCTCGAATTTAAGAAAGTTCAATTTTCTCTTTTCCTACTCTGAAACTTGTTCGATTTTCGTATGTTTTATCGAAAATTTTTGTATTTGAGGTGAAAAACCAAGGAAATCAGAGCTATAAAAAGTTTTATTGCCTTTTTTATTAGTCTTCTATCTTCCTCATTAACAATTATCAACGTTTGTTGGTTATATTTGAAAGTTTTCATATAACATTTTCATTTAGGAAACTGCTCAAGTTGCATCCTGGCGTTGACATTGTCATTAATTTTCTTTTCGCCTCATGTTCAGCGCAACCCAACGAGAGACGAGATGAACTTCACTCAAGAAACTCCAGAAACTCCTAACGTCATTTTACGTAGGTCGTGCTTAGTGCTTTTTTGCTGTTATTGAGATCCAAATTGCACTAAACCCGGCCTGCAGACTTTGGCAACTCCATCGAGGGAAGACTGTGATGTGAATCTACGCAAAACTGTAGAATGGCCGAAAAAGAGGAAGTCTTGGCCAAAGGGATCCGTATTAAAAGGATTTTATTGATTGATTTCAATGTAAAATTTCAAGAAATGTGTTTGAAATAATTTAAAAAAATAAATGTAAAATGCTCCAATGTTTTCTTTAAGGTCTACAGCAACAATCGAAGAAATATCTTGATATATTATTATTAATTATTTATTATTAATTATATTATTATAAATTATATTATTATTTTTTTTTATTTGTACAAGAATCTTTTGTAAAGTTCGTTCGTGACTTCACTGCGCTTCAGTTGCGTTGATGCGCCATCGACAGACTTGAATTGATTGCATGAAAATCCTTTGAATTCACACACACATGCATTTCATTGTGCGCTATTAACGTGCATTTGTGGCAAGGAGAACAACAGGCTGATGTCTTCCATAATTAATGTGTCAGCTGTCAAATTATTTAAGCTGGAAGAAGCACGCAAATGCGGCTCCTCAGGTTAATTCCAACGACCGAAAGCAGTTGTTGCAAATTACCAATTTGTTTTCTTTTCTCGAAATTCGGTGTGGTTTTTAATTCTTATTCGTATTTGTAACAGATGAAAGCAATTTCCTTAAATGCCATATAATTATAGGCTGGAAGGGAGGACGGACGTGTGTCTGTCTGTTGGCCGCATGGCGAGTTCAAAGAACAGTTAAAAACTACTTAGTTGAATGTTGGGGGGGGAAAAAACCGGCGATTTATTGGCGCATCTCACAATTTAATATATGTATTGTATATATAACATTGATGTATGCACGAAGTGTTTTATTTACTATATACATACAATGCTTTAGATATCAATTATTTAAGTGAGAAAGAAATCTTATTGCTATATGTATAAAGATTTTTGATTTGCTTCTGAATTCGGTTCGAATGTCGTTTGTATTCGCATTCAAAAAGGGATTTTTAATAATGAAAATAATTAAATACTTTATGTTTTCTTGTACGTAATAAAAACATGAAATTATTATTAAAGTGCATTCAAATCATTTGTTGTTTATCTCATTAGCAATATAATTTAATGAGCTGTTTTTTTATAAATTTTAAAACATCCTAAAAAGCACGAATACAAGTGAAATTATTGCTTATTTAATTCTTATTCATAATGTAATTACTTTCACAAGGAATCCGCAAAATATCGAAACAATATAAAAATAAAATAACAAATCTTAATATTTTAATATTGCAAAATTTCCTTTAGTTAACATTTCCGAGTAATGTCACTTGGTATTATCTAAATATTGAAAATGCTTCCAGAGTTCGCTACATTTTCATAACACTTACATCGTTAAGAGTTCAAAATACGACAAAATATAGTAAATGTTCAGTTAGAATTATTTAACTACTCGTATTTTATTATTACAGGCTTTTAGCTTAGCGTAGAATCTGTGTTTATCTGGCAGATCGTTAAAATACTACAGACATGTGATTGATTTTGCAACAAGTCGCAGCTGGTTCACTCTTGTTGCCGCAACGATTTCGTAGTCTACTCAGTCCATGAAGTGCGTCGAGGAGAAAGCTGTTCAAGAGATCAAAGAAGTGCAGGAAATCAACGAAGACGACGATGTTGGCAGCGAAGTACAGCCACCGTCACAATTCGTAGGTGACGTTGTTCATCTGATCGCGTGTTCTGCGTGCAGTGAACGCAGAGAAGGGTTCGGCTGAGGTCGACGAAGAGCGCAGACGTCGCAGTGGCGTCGTCGTCGCCGTGGTTGGAGTGCCGGAGCTGCGCGAGCGATGGTAATGCGAGCGCGCCAGATACGTGCTGTAGGTGGCCGGTGGTCCATTGGAGCCGCCGTGGTGCTGGCCACCGCCGAAGCATCGCATCGCCGCACAGATCAGCGTGCACCAGCGCCAGGAGGAGAACGTGTAGAAGGTTGGCGCCGTCTTCGGCAGCAGATGGTAGCGACTGCTGTGAATGTTCGGGTTGTAGTTGGAGCAGAAGCTGCTGTTGCTGCTGTTGTCACTGTCAATGCTGCGCTGGAGCAGGGTCATGCGGAAAATATTGCCATTGTTGAAGTATGGGTCGTCGTCGTCGCCGACAGCCGCGCCGCCGCCAGTCGCACTGTCGAAGTTGCGATCAATCGACACCGCGGGCGTGATAATCATGAACTGGCTGTACTTGGAGAGATAGGAGCGATTGCTGGCATCCAAGGCGCCAGCGGACACTCCTTTGTTGCCATTCAATAGCGACAAGTGTTGTGTTTGCGTAGCAATGGAGTTCAACAGCGTTTGATTCGTGTCGACAGACGAGAAGGAGTCGGGTGAAGACGCCGTAGAAGGGTCGTCAGCATCGTCAACGTCTTCGGGTGCAGGCGCCGCGGCAGCTGAGCACGTTGCCAGGAAAGTGCCAGCAGGAGAAGGCTGCGTGGTGGTTACTTGTTGCTGCTGCTTGTGCAGTTGCAGCTTCAGTTGCAACGGCAGCGAGTGTTGGAGCTGCAACTTGAGGTGCTGCTGGTGCGACTGCTGCTGCTGCTGCTGCTGCGGTGAAGTTAGTGTGGGTGTGGAGCCTACTGACGGCATCCATCATCTCGTTTCCTCGTTGCCGCTGCTGGTGTCGTCGGGTTTAACAATTTGGTAGGTTATCAAGTATTCTGGATAAGCCTGCAATAAATCGAAAATCACATTTCAATTTCTCTCTTCAGACCAAAGATGTTTCAGCGTACTTGTTCTCCCCTGTAGACAACGTATTCCGCGAAGTGCAGCCCGCCAGCTGAAGGCCGGCCAATGACTGAGTGATGTCCGGGCGGCGCATGCGCCATTTTCATCGCACTGTACTGCAGAAAGGATTTCCCCAAAGCGACGCGACACAGAAGCAGTTGCCTTGAAGGACGATCATAAAGCGATTGAATTAATGCTGTATGCATTATCGCTTACCTCGGACAAACGTAGCAGGACTTGTCTTTGTGCGAGGGACAGCCGATGCCTCCTCCGATGCCGTACACATACTGATTGCTTTTCGAGCTGTGCTCCGCGAAATAAATACCAGCGCCAAACATGCCGCCGATGTAGGCGTGTCGTTCGTCGAATCCCTTCTGCACGATGGCGTTGATAAACGGACTGCCATGGAACAGCATCCGCTCGTTGGCCTGCAAAGTGTTCTCCTCGGAGACTTCTTGGCGGCGGTGAGCGTAACGTTCCCACAGCTTCCGGTTCTGGACTTTTTGCACCTGACAAATACAATTTCAAACTCAAACATTACAATAATATTACTTGGAATTAAAATAAAACTTCTGCGCTTCATGTATTATGATTAGTTTAAAGCTAAATAGCTAATTGCAATGATTGTAATGACAATAGAAGAGAAAGAAGCGGAGAAGCTGAAGTGAATTAACCTCAGACTGGAAGCTGTTATTTGGAGCTGTGGTTTTAAACTGCTTCTGTTCATTAGTATTCTAAGCTTATTCTAATTATTCTTATTATTAGTTGTAAGGAGTAGTGCAGTGGGACCTGTTGATCTGTTGTGCCTTCTGATCAGTGTTGCCGTTTTGTGGGAATTTTCCCAGATTTGGGATTTTTAAATAGCCTCTGGGAATTTGCGTCGCTTGGGATTTTTTATGTGCCTCTGGCTTTGGCATTTTTTTGGGGAATTTTGTGAATTTTAATAGTTCTTTTGTTTTTAATGGTTTCATCATAAAATGAAGGTTATTTAAATATTAATAAAGGCTTCGTATATTTGGGTTTTTTTTGCGATTTTTGAATGCCTTTGGGATTTTTGTGGGATATTGGTATACTTTTTTGCCTTGGGTTTTTTTTGGGATTTTTTAATTGACGACTTGGGAATTTGAATGAAGAGTTTCCGGCAACACTGCTTCTGATCGAGCTCACAACTCATGTACGAGCCCTATCTTTTCTAAGAAACTGATAATTTTACTCAGCTTTACGAAGCTTATCCTAAAGCTCTATATTTAATATTTTCTGTGTGGTTATTTACCCTAATAATATTGTAGCGCATGAAGAAGCCTCCTGCTTGTCCATTGTCACGATGCTCACGTATCGTGGCTTGCATTTCCTCTTCAACGGCAAGGAACTCCTTGTCGTCTGGCAATAAATCCACTAACAAAGTTCCCGGGTTGAGATTGTTGCCGATACCTACGAGAATACATCTCAATGCAATAGGCAAATTTAGAGTTTTGTCTTTTTTGTACCTGTCGTTGTTCTCAGCTGGGCGATTCCTTTAAGGATTTTATGCCTAAAGCCGTATGCGGAAACTCCGACTTGTTTGAGGTCTTCGTGGCTCATTTCAGCCAGAATTTCCAACGTGATTTGTTCACGGTCAAACAAATCCGTGAGATGCTCCAACTGTTGGCTGCACAAGAAACTAGAAACGTTCGTTATGGATTCTGGGTCGGGCACGTCTTCGCCTAGATCGGAGCAGTTGGCCTCTGCACCTTGGGCCGGACTGATTCGCGTCGACATCAGCGGCACCGGCACGTTCAGTGTCATGGAGGCACCCGACGGCAGTGTTACGGTTTCAGTAGTGGGCGACAGCACCACGCAAGCTGCTGCTGATGACGTGGCGACTGTTCCAGCGGCTGCAGGCGATGGCGAAGGGTTGCTGGATAGTGACTGTTGTGATGAGCTGAGCGCGGAATTGGCGAGCGATGTTGTCATTGCATCTTGCAGCAGACACTTGACGTCATCAGCCGTGGCCAATTCGATGGGTGTCTGGGCCTCTTGGTTCTTCATGTAGGGATCGGCACCGTGCGCCAACAGCAGCGAGCACAGCTGCGTGCGTCCCTTCTGCGCGGCTTCGTGCAGAGGCGTGAATCCCCATTTGTCCGTGGCATTCACCACGGTCTTGTGCTTGATGAGCAACGCGGCGATGTCCAGATGCCCGTAGGAAGAGGCGTTGTGGAGCGGTATCAGGCCGCCCTTGTCCTGCGCGTTGACGTCGGCGCCGTTCTCCAGCAGATACTCGGCGACTTCGTAATTGTTGTAGCCTGCAGCGAGGTGCAGTGGCGTCGAATTGCGTCCCTGAGCGTCGCGGCAATTAATAGTTTCTGGCGTGACCAGTCGTTGGACGCGGGCCAAGTTGCCTTTCTTGGCAGCATCGAGTAACGCCGAGTTGCCGCGCAACAGTTCAGCAACGTCATGATCTGATTCCTGTTTGGCATTTAATAAAGTTTAATTAAGATATGCTTCAATTTCGTTGAGGACTTGCCACTTACTTTGACCAAATCTGACGGAGTGGCGCCGTCCCTATTCTTCTTCGAGGGATCCGCGCCGTGCTTTAGAAGCAACTTGACGATGTCGTACTTGCCCTTGGCGGCCGCTTCGTGCAGAGGTGTGAACTTCCAGAGATCTGAGACATTCACGTTGGCGCCGTGCTTCACCAGCAGCTCAGTCACCTCGTAGTGGCCGTAGGAGCAGGCATTGTGCAGCGGCACCAGTCCTCCTTTGTCGGCGGCGTGCACTTCGGCGCCGTGCTCCAGGAGGAACTCGACCACGGGCACGCGGTTGAAGCCGGCGGCGAAGTGCAGCGGCGTCGAGTGTCGGCCATCCAAGTCGCGGCAGTTCACCGTGTGTGGATTCGCGACAATAATGCGCCGCACCGAGTCCAGGTCGCCCGCCTTGGCAGCCTCCAGCAAATGGTTTTCTGTGTCCGGCGGATCCTTGAGTATCTTCAGAACGCTGTCGGAGGCCAGCTGCGCGGCTGTGTAGCCCTCCAGCGACACGATGCTCGTGTCTATGGAGTAGGAGAGCAGCAGTCGGACGGCCTGTTCGTCGCGAGCACACTTGTGAGCTGCTGTCTGGCCCAGACCGTCGAGTGCGTTGACGTTGGCGCCGTTCTTAAGCAGCGCATCCATGACGTCGTAATGCAAGTGTTCGGCGGTCATGTGGAGGGGAGTCAGGAATGCTTTGTTCTTCTCGTTTAGCAGCGCTCCCTTGCGTATCAATATCTCTGCGATCTAAGAGGGTAAATTTCAATTATTGACTGATACTTTATATGGCTTTTGTGAGGCTACCTGTTTTCGTTTGGTATCGACGGAAACCGCAGCGGCGTGCAATGGACTGTCGCCCGAATAAGGATGCGCGAAGTTCACCGTTTCTGAGGAAAGGAATTTCTTGAGCCGTGGAATGTCGCCTTTCTTGCAGGACTCGAGAACGCAGTGGCCTTTGTATTCATCTGAAAGTTGAAGAAGGGTCTCTAAGCGGCTTCTCATATCGATAACCTTTTCCACTCACATGTTATGCGCTCACGCAACTCGCGCGTCGGTGCCGAATCGATGGCAGACTTGTTGTGGCAGTTGAGCAACGTCGGATCAGCGCCTTTGCTCAGCAAGAGGCTGCACACCTCGACACGGCTCTTCGACGCTGCCTCGTGCAACGGCGTGAAGGCCCACAAGTCGTTGGCGTTGACGTTGGCGCCCGCCTTGATCAGCAGCTTGGTAACCTCGAAGTGACCGTAAGAGCAGGCGTTGTGAAGCGGCACCAAGCCACCTTTGTCCTTGGCGTGCACATCGGCTCCGTTGCTCAGGAGGATCTCGACGATTGCAATGCGATTGTAGCCGGCTGCCAAGTGCAGGGGCGTTGAGCGGCGGCCGTCGCTGGCGTGGCAGTTGACGTTGAGCGGCGTTAGCAGAGCCAGAAGCCGATCTTCAGCTCCCGATCGAGCTGCTTCCAAAAGTTCGTCCTTGCGATACTCGCCGGTCAAGACGGGACGCGTTTGGTCGTCGGCCAATTCGAGTGGCGTCTTCTGCTCCGAATTGCGCACGTTCGGGTTGGCTCCATGCTGCAGGAGAGCAATGCAAACGTCGACTTTTCCCTTGCTGGCAGCTTCATGCAGCGGCGTGTAGTTCCAGTTGTCGGTTGTGTTCGGACTGGCGCCAGCTTTCAAAAGCAAGCGCACGACTTCGGCATGTCCGAAGGAGCAGGCGTTGTGCAGTGGATGGAGTCCGCCTTCGTCGCAGGCTTGGATGGAAGCACCGTTGCCGAGAAGGAACTCGACAACCTCTCGTCGGCCGTAACCTGTGTTTGTTGAAATTGCAATGTTAAAAAAGTATCTAAGAAAACTTAATTGTATTATGAACTCTATTTAATCGTATAAAATGGAGTCTTATTGCTATAATTATGATAAAACACATTTGTAAAATATTAATAATAGGTTTTTGAAGCCATGATGCATGGAACGAACACAACGGTCCACGTATTATGACTTTTATTGCTTCAAGGTTCTGCAGTGAAACGAAGGAATCGCAAGTTTTCAAGGTATTCTTTATTACAAATTAGCTACTTGTGTTTGAAAGTGTTTTGCAGTGACTCGAGCCGAGCTTAGCTATTCTAAACCTCAATGCATAAGAAAAGCGTTCATATTAACGCGAACCTTCGACCACTTCACGGTTAACATTTTTTGCGTTTGTTTATCAAGAACATTCATCCAAATGCAAACACATACATGTGTACTTATTTAAGTATATCAACAGAAAACCACCCAAACGCAAACAAAAAACATTTCCTAACTTTAATCTGCAGCAGCGCACATGCAAACGCATCGATAGTTTATTACGTGATTAATTTCAGTCGGGTTTATCTTTAGTAATTAAACTAGTTATGTATTGCAAGATTAGCTAACATGCATTAATTACAACAAAGCAAAGCAAACAAATTTCTAAAGCGACGCCATGAAATGAAGGCAAAGCAATTCGAACGAGTCTAATTAAGCTTGCGAATACCAAAATAAAGTTGGTCGATATATGGTATATTTCCAGCCTTAATGTGAGTCTCGTTGTGAACAAATTCGCGATTTGGCATGGATTCGTACAATAAACATGCAGAACAGACGGACAGGCACTTGGAATATTGAATTTATGCAATACACGTTGCAGTTGCGCATAATGAACGTTCATAAATTTTCATTTTTAGATTAATTTTTACTTTTCAGCAGCGGGCAAGTTTTTACTTTTCGTTTGAATTTATTTTAGTTTTAAAATCGGTCCAAATGTTTTATTTCTCAAACAAGGTTATTCATATCTTTTATATTCATTGTAAATTTAAATTGCCTTGTAAAGCTACAAAATAATTGCAAATTTATCTTTCATTGTGAGCAAAGCAGAAATCGGGTAAAGATACTACGGGCCACTTATTTTACTGTTTTTCTCGGAAATTTCGTATTGTAGGTAATAAAATGCTTCTCACTTCAATTTGTTAAAAAGTGAAACTTTAGTGCCCTTTTCTAACCAACGCAAATAGAATACCAAACTTATTATTATGCTTTATTTATGACAAATACAGTAACCGTTTGAGGGAAAAGCTTTTGTTGTTGTTCAGTGATAATACTTTTGAATTAAGCACTATGTATAACACAACTAAAGTACTAACAACAACAATAACACAACAATGAAATGTAGGTCAAAGTCGACAAATATTCAACACGTCGAAACCACGATTGCGATGATGAGGGACGATTTCTCTTTGCCCTACTGGTAGGCAACTGGGGGCCAGGTAACTTGTGGTTTGCCTTTCCCAGGCTGAGAGATGCTACTTTAACATCATTGGTGAGCATCCTGATACACAGCAGAAGCCTGCATCGACACCATGCAGACGTCATCAATACAGTCGATGATGTTGATAACATTGCACAGTTGTTGCTGATTTGTTGGCTTACAACTGTAGGCAAAAACAAAAACTTTGCGCAACAACATGCTATGCGTGCATACTCCAGATAAATGCGAAACTAGGTCAAACCAAGAGCAAACTGCGAAGGCAGGCACTTCATGCAGCTACAAATCTCCTTAATGATATCACTAACACCCACCCACAACAGCTCCTCATCTTCTTTGAAGTACTCACCAGCAGCAAAGTGCAACGGGGTCGACTTGCGCCCAGCCGTGTCGCGCGCATTCACGGTTTGGGGTGTGATCAGCTTCTTTACTTTGCTGATGTCGCCAGTCTTGCAAGCCTCAAATAGCTCCCGCAACGGATCGTTGGTCATGACCGCGTCCAGGTTAACGTTAAGTATAGCTCGATTTCGATTGGAGGACATCTTTCTGGAGCAGCTCCTATTTTTGCAGTTTTGATTACTTTTTTATTTGTGTCCGCAGTTAATTCGTGCGATGTTACTATACGATTCCACACAAAAAGGCCCAAATAGCGTTAATATATTACTGAATGTTGTCTTTGGTGCTTAGAAAAACGCCCGACTTCAAAGAAGGTTTGTCCTTGTTATACCTCAAAAACATGTTATTGCTGTTTACAGCAATTAGAATTTTTCACTTTCACGCGCACCAAATGTTTATACACATCATTACCGTTGAGGTTTTCTACTCCGACTTTTAACCCCTTCAAATGCGGAAATGGAAAATAAAATATTCCTTGGTTTTTTCTTGCTAGCCGTGTTTAACATCTGAGCTCCAGCAGCTAAAGCAATGAAAAGTCAATCCGATTTGCGATTGCGAAAACTGCGACTGTAGACAGCATTATGGAGAAAGAAATGTATATGTAAAAAGAAACGAACACTATTTTCTATCCGATCAGCCTGCACATCCGAACAAACCCGATGCAAAAAGGACATTATAACATATTAAATTAAATATTTTACACTGCTTTAGTTAACAATTATAATATAAAATCTATTATTTCTCCGCAAATCTGGAGCTGCAAGAAAGCTCTAAGCTTTAAAAGTGTGCCCAAACCAAATTACTAACTGCTAATCTTGGCATCACAATCGTCAGTGACAGCAATATTTCTGCGTGTTAACATGAAATGTGCGCTGCGTTACCAGCGTCAAGTTAGCAACGTTGCTGGAACTTTCAAACGCAAGAAGGGATTATTTCACAGGGTCGCTCATATGCCAAAAAATTGTATTTTAGAAGGCAAATGCCTATATAATATATGAGTAGATTTTTAAATCTAAAAAAGAAGCTGATCACGCGATGGTGCGTCAATCGAATATATACAGTCTATTTGATCATTTGAAGAATTTGAAAATCCCACAGGGCCTCAACTTACTTTATACGAATTTCGATATTGCACGCGATGGTGCGTTGGTCGAATATATACAGTCTAATTGCGAGTATTTTTACGAATTTTACGAGCCATCTTCCAGACCCGGGACGCATTTCAGAGTAAAGTTATGATCATTTGAAGAATTTGAAAATCCCACAGGGCCTCAACTTACTTTATCGGAATATCGATATTGCACGCGATGGTGCGTCGATCGAATATATACAGTCTAATTGCAAGTATTTTTACGAATTTTACGAGCCATCTTCCAGACCCGGCACGCATTTCAGAGCAAAGTTATGATCATTTGAAGAATTTGAAAATCCCACAGGGCCTCAACTTACTTTATCGGAATATCGATATTGCACGCGATGGTACGTCGATCGAATATATACAGTCTAATTGCGAGTAATTTTACGAATTTTACGAGCCATCTTCCAGACCCGGCACGCATTTCAGAGCAGAGTTATGGTCATTTGAAGAGAGAATAAGACTGTATATATTCGATCGACGCACCATCGCGTGCAATATCGAAATTCGGATAAAGTAAGTTGAGGCCCTGTGGGATTTTCAAATTCTTCAAATGATCATAACTCTGCTCTGAAATGCGTCCCGGGTCTGGAAGATGTCTCGTAAAATTCGTAAAAATACTCGCAATTAGACTGTATATATTCGATCGACGCACCATCGCGTGCAATATCGAAATTCGTAAAAAGTAAGTTGAGGCCCTGTGGGATTTTCAAATTCTTCAAATGATCATAACTTTGCTCTGAAATGCGTGCCGGGTCTGGAAGGTGGCTCAAAAAATTCGTAAAAATACTCGCAATTAGACTGTATATATTCGATCGACGTACCATCGCGTGCAATATCGATATTCCGATAAAGTAAGTTGAGGCCCTGTGGGATTTTCAAATTCTTCAAATGATCATAACTTTGCTCTGAAATGCGTGCCGGGTCTGGAAGATGGCTCGTAAAATTCGTAAAAATACTTGCAATTAGACTGTATATATTCGATCGACGCACCATCGCGTGCAATATCGATATTCCGATAAAGTAAGTTGAGGCCCTGTGGGATTTTCAAATTCTTCAAATGATCATAACTTTACTCTGAAATGCGTCCCGGGTCTGGAAGATGGCTCGTAAAATTCGTAAAAATACTCGCAATTAGACTGTATATATTCGACCAACGCACCATCGCGTGCAATATCGAAATTCGTATAAAGTAAGTTGAGGCCCTGTGGGATTTTCAAATTCTTCAAATGATCAAATAGACTGTATATATTCGATTGACGCACCATCGCGTGATCAGCTTCTTTTTTAGATTTAAAAATCTACTCATATATTATATAGGCATTTGCCTTCTAAAATTCAATTTTTGGCATCTGAGCGACCCTGTGAAATTTCCCCTTCCTGCGTTTGACAGTTTCGGCAACGTTGCTAACTTGGCGCTGGTCGCTACGTTAGTAACGTAACTGGAACTGTCAAAGTCAAGGAAAACTTTATTTCAGGGATGCGAAATGTTTTATTTTCGAAGGCAAAAGCTTTTCCAACATAAAATTTATTTCAAAAAATTAAAAAAAAAAAACGCGTGATGCTGCAGATATAGCATACCTTTAATCTTATTGCACGGATTTTTACGAATTTTTTAAGCCATCTTCCAGGCCAGACACGCAGTTCAGATCAAAATTATAACCATTTGGAAAATGTAGAAATGTGGTCACAAGTTATATGATCTGAATTTGCCTACGAATATTGAAATCAATTTATCCCTTACCTGTATGACAAAATTTCCTGTTGTTGTAGCTCCTCACAAGAACAACTGCTGCACAACGCTCGAACCGTTTAGAAGTTATGAGCCCTTAAAGTTTGAAGATTTTATGAGCCATATCTCCATAATCCCGGTACATTTATTGGTGATATATACACCCTTTGAAAAGTTATTTTAATATCTACAACGACTACAACTTATTACTCGTTCACATTTTGCCGCAAAACTTGCAGCGTGCCCGTAAAACGCATTTATAATTTTACTCCTATTTTTCTGACATAGGTGAAAACGGATCACAATTTTTCAACACTACATTTCAAATGCTGGAGCATTTGATTTTGAAATAAGGGGGTACTCGGAGAAGAATGCGACACTTGGGCTCTCATTTGCCTTTAGGCTATACGCTTTAAGATTTGAGCCCAATGCACATACTGAGATTCCTCAGGAGCCTGTGGTTTGACGATAGACTGTGATTCGCCGGACTAATGTAGAAGCTACATTAGATCTAATGGTCGCTTTACAGAAACGTTAAAGATTGATTTCAATATAAAATCAGTCATTCAATTTTTAAAATGAATAACCACTACCACCACTACTAGTCAATCAAATTTATAACCACTTCATTTTATTGTCTCCATCTGATCGTAAACATTTAATTCGAAAATTAAATTGTTCAATTTTGGGAACCTAATATAGCTACAAGGAAGAAAGTTGAGCAAGACATCATTAACATTTAAATTAAAATACCAGAAGCAGCCAATAAGTTAACCCCAGCATTTGACAATTACGGCCAAATGACGATGTAAAAGCACCATCCCAAATATTTTGTGCAAATAGCTAACATTGTTGCTGCCAGAACGGGAGCACTACGAAAGCGACAGACATATTTGAAAGCTACACTTTCCTATTTCGCCGCATTTCGGAAGTGCTGTCAACTTGCAGTTTGAACCGGAAAATGTGAAAAGGGTTAAATAATTACCTCATTTGGAGAAACCAGGGACAACGACTTTCCCCCACAGCGCCACGGAGATGAAATATTTAAGATGTTCCAGATCATTTGCCGGATTTGTTTCAGTTTAAGCGTGGAGACAGATATGCCCAATCTCCTTTTCCGCAGTTAACTAAGTTTTTTGCAATGACATCTCAACTAACGTTGCTCAACACATGAGAGTTTTCTGATTTCAACGTGTGGAAAGAGGAAAACACCTCAACCCATCTCCCCGAAGCTGCGGACTTAACGAAGATGAAAGGAAACTTTTCTCGTCCATAACTACAAATACCTGGCTCTGGTCATTCGTTGGCCAACGCTAAAAACATAAACGATAGCATAACATCAACTCTTTTAATTAAATTGCAAAATGGTCACTTTGTTGTTTCAGCTGAACACTTCAGGTTGACGTTGCGGGAGCAAAACAGCAACCGTTGTCAATGGACGAACAGCAACAAGACAATTAAAATGTCAAATTGTACGTTATGAACACTTAATCCCTCCAAATTGGATTAAGTGCTTAAAAAACGTTTAAACAAGCAACCACTGACAATTTTTTGTAAATATTTCCGAAAAAAATACTTAATATTAAACTAAATAAATATTGAATGAGGATAAAGTAGAATAATTATGATGAAATAAACAAAAATTAATCTGAAAATTAAGCTCTTTTTTGACTGTAATTCAGTACTCGTAAAATGATTTATGAATCAAAATTTTCGTCACTTGATATGAGGAAAAAAAATGCATGCAAATGTACGTCGTTCATCAACGATAAAAAAATACACCTGCGGCTGAAATCAAGTGAAAACCATAATGATTTAAGTTCATAAATAAACCACCCTGCAGATTAGCCAAGGATATCAACTGGTTCGTAAAGTGGAACAAATTAAAGTCACAAACATATTGAAAACAAAGCAGTTAATGTCCTTGTTGTCGTCGGCAACTTCTGCCGATGTGCGCCGATATCTTTTGCATCAAAATAATTTTCGCAGCTTCCACTGGCAGCACTTGGCAATAAAGTTGAGTTGGGGTGAATATATTATGTATGCCTCTTGTTAAGTTCGCATTATTTGTCAAGTAATGCGATGACAATATTAAATACCGTAATAAGGGTGGTGGGTTAATTTGTTTTTCCTAATGTTCGAAACGAATGCGATTTTTGAATTAGGTTTCGTTGTAGAGCTGAGTTGGTATTTTAAGGTTACCGTTGACTTTCCGCATCCCCTCTCAGCGTCCGGAGATGTATCGTTCCCTTGCGCTGCGTGGTAATAAGCTGTGAACACGTGTTTGCTCTTGTAATAAATAACAAAATTTGTTTTAATGTTTGTCGTCAATTCCAACTTCAATGAAATGTCTATTAAATCTTTTCCTTTGAAAAAGTTTATCTTCAAAGATCGGATATTTTTCAAGAGCTATTATCATAAACTGTAGTTAGTTTTATTAAATTCTTCAAGAACGGTGATTAACTACTACCAATTCATGATTTTTCATCAAATTTTCATAAGTAACTGCATGTTACTGCGGATTGTAACAGAGAACTTAAAAAACGTAATCTCATTTTATATTTTCATGGGAATTTTGTATGAAAACTTTTCTTATAACTTGGATAGATATAATCGAAATCAAGAAGATTTGTATAAATTTATTGGAGAAATATATCAGCAAAAATAAATGGAAAGAATTAAATGTAAAATTTGATTGAGTAAATAATAAATACAAATAAATAAAATATTAAATTTGTCTAAACCTTTTCTATCATCAATGTAAAATGTGCATTTTTTTATTTATATTACCGAAATCGATTAATCCTTAACTAATATATTTAATTTCTTTAACTGGTTCTAAAATTAAATTAATTCTGAACTAAAGAAGCACTGGCAAAGATCTTTGAGAATAAAAAGAAGATAATAAAATGGAACAGAGTATAAAATATGTGTGAAAATATTTAACGCAAGATTTATTAAACTAACAATTTTATGCGACGAGAACTTTCTGCCTCCGCATCCAAATAATAAACGAAATTAAAACGTTTTCAGTGTTGTATTTCGGAGTAGTGTGCTATTACTACTTAATACTAATTTCGCATTGGTACTTAATACTAACTACGTAATCCGAATATTTATTATACGCGTCGTTATCTGAAATAAAATAATAAGTTTTCTCAGAGTAACGATTATTTTTTGCTGGGTGTATAAAATTAATAAGTTGCCATCATATTCCACCCTTAATTCGACTGCTCAGACTACCAAACTTATTTTTTTGGTGTCGTTTTGTTGTTGTTGCTGCTGTTGTTGTCTTTCAAAGGCAATAAAGACTCGTATTGGCTCAATTATAAATTACATACACTGCTGCATGAGCAATTGCCAACAAGGACGACAACCGCTACAACATAATAACTACACAAACCATGTTTAATAAATGAGAATATGTTTTCCGTGGTTAAATACGAGCATATTAATGGATGTCTGTGGGCGGGAAGCGGGATGAGTCCAAAATTCCCTGATAGTAGTCGATGTGGATGTGGATGCGGAACGGAATTCGTTATGAATGCTTTTGATCTTTTTTGGTTCGTCGGTTTTTATTAATTTTGCACACAATCAAATTTATTGCATTTTGACTGGAAAAATTATGAAGTCAAATATTCAGTTATACAGATTTCGAAGGAACGTACGAAGTGGGTTAGCATGGAATGGTTCGGAAATGGTAAAAAATTTAGGAGTTAGCATGGAATTGTTCAGAAATTGTAAAAAATTAAAGAGTTGTTAAACAGAAATGTTGAATTGTACATATTTTTTAAATGTTGTTAAAAATAAAAGAAACCAACTGCAAACTGCAAAATTATATGCAAATAACTGATTCTAAGGTCCAAAGTGAATTAATGTTGTTATTATGTTGCCAGGTTGCTAATTTGGTGAATAAAAGCTTCGTGGAATCATTGGAATTTCAATTAATTTCCACAACTCTTATCATGAAGAGGGTTTTTTAACATTTTTACTCTGTAATTTGACATATTTTCGTGTAGGATTTACATAATTGGTTTGCTTTTTTGAATAATAATAACAATAGATACATTAAATAATAATAGTAATAATAATAAGTATAGTAATAATAATATTAAATAATAACAATAGAAAGAGCAATAATAATAGATATATTTAATAATTCTTGTATTAAAATATCTTACAATAAACACATACAATAAACATTTACAATAAATATAGATTAAATATCTCACAATACATTAATAATTGCAGATTGTAAGTTTTTAATACTATATTGTTAATTATGTATTACCTATATATTATTTATAGATACATTTTAAATTTAACGTATTAAAATATCAGAGAAGGATGAATAACAAATATAATGTTAGTGTGCAATTATTATATTACAGTATATTATTATTATAGCATATTTTTTATCGGTAATTAGACTACATATTATTATAAGAAGCAATCACAAAGGAAAATGATCAGTTTAAAATAAATTGCAATTATGAATAATTTTTTTATATTCGTATGATTAATTTTCAAGCTTCGTTATTCTCGTTTCCTTTAATTTTTAGAGCTTCACAGGAAGATGTTGACGAAAGGGATTTTAAAATAAATTACAAACATAAAATTCTCATATGAGATGCGAATGCGAAATGATTGAAATTAACTTTTCTCCGAACGCAATTTAATTAAAAGTAAAAGCGGCGAAAGGCGTCGAAATGGCTGACGTTGCTAAAAGCCGAAAAGCAAATATTGTAATTTTCAATTTGGTGCAGTTTTTCCAGAAGTGCAATCAATTTGCAACCGAAAGTGGCAAACTAATTTCAAGCCGCGCCTCTAATCGAAATGTTGGGCACATTTTGCGGACGGCCGCCGAGAGAATCGCCGATGCAGCCTCGCTTGGTTTTCGGTTAGCAAAATAACACAATATTTCATTTAAATTGGCTCTTGCAGTTAGGCTATTAAATTGAATTGCACCTCGATTGCAATGCAATGATTGCTGGCTGCTTCAGCAGAGTTTTGGTGCTTTCGGTGCATATTAAAACTTGCAATCAGATGTAAAGTAATCAAATTTGAATTTACCAGAAGACCAACGAAGTACCGAACGATCGAACAGCAACCAAAGCGAGCCGAATTCCGAATTCAGGTGGAAAACCAAATATAAAACATATAAAAGGAGAAGGAACCATTTATTTTTGCATTAAGGAGAAATTAATTCATAATAAAAATTATAAAATAATATCACAGACAAATAATATTATTTTTTCAAAATATTGTAGACGGAAGAAGAACAAGAAGTCAATCAAGAATTCATATGAAATATAAAATATTGCCCAAAACAGCACGTGAAAAAATAATGTTATAAATTAGAAATTTATTTTCTTTTCATGATTTAAAATACTTCTTTATTTATATAAATTCTTTATTTCCATTATTTATATTTATTTATTGTTTATATAAAATAATCTATATACAAATATAAATAATAATAATAATATAATATTTCTTTGCTTTTTCTATAAAATAATCTCTATGAAAATTGAAAAAATTATCTTTAAAAAAGTTTCTCATCGACTTCAGTTACCAACTGATTTCTATAAAAGTAAATTTTAATATCTTCAAATAGATAAATTAAATATAAATATCTTAAAACAAATAAAAAACATAAATTACTGGCCAACTCCGCTTCTTGTCTTACTTTCTTTGGAAATTTCCAATTTAACAGTCTGTATTTCAGGAAATTTACTACGTGTACCGTTATGATGGTATAGTAAATATCTTTAATTTTCTATAAATTATTTTAACAGAAAACCATTACTTTTAGAGAAAAATGCATAAAAAGTTCTTACTCCTTTTTTCTCCTGTAATAAAAATAAAAGTAGTGGAATTAAAAAGTGGATAAGAAAACGTAGTAAAAATTTCATATGAACTTTTCTCGGAAAATTTAGGCTTTTAGTTAAAATATAATATATAGTAAATGAAGGCGTACCTCGGTAATCTGTTACAATGACACAAGAAAATTTCATTAATTTGAAGAAGAAAATTATTGAATTAAGGAATAGTTGCCAACATTTTACAATTAAATGAATATCTTGTTAAAATTTCGTTAGAATTTCGTTTATCATATTGATGTTCAGGAATTTTTATAATATAATTAAATAAATTCATTCAAGTTAAAGCAAAAATTCAATAAAAATTTGCAGATTTGATCTAAAGTGTAAAGCAATAAAAATTGAATCTTAATTTTGATGGAATGAAAGTGATGACCGTATATATGTATATATGTATATACCGTATATTGATTCTTCAAGTTAATTCCGCTCCGTAATTTTTGTTATTACGATGTATTAAAAGTGCCTCAATTATCCTCTAACTCAAGCATTAGGAGTCAATTTTTGGATACATGAAAAGGAGAATAACCTACACCTACACACACACACACGCACACACAGAGAAACTTTTATCATAATATTGAAATTGGGCAGAATGTAAAAAAAGTTAAAACGTATCCATGCATCCTTTGCAGTGCTTTTTCTTCGCTTCGAATGTGTGTGTGTGTATGTGCGAGAGGGTGAGTGATATGCCTCTCTGTAAGTATGTGCGTGTGGCTGCACATGGATTTGCTTTAGTGGTCGTTGCTGAGAGCGCACCCTCTATAAAAGAAGCAGCGTGGAGCTGCTGGTTCCGGTAGTGTGACGATGGCTCCACGATGGTTTCCTGTAATAAAAATATTTTCATTAAACAAGGCGGTGCTTCATTTATACACCGCATTTCATATCCACTCCATTTTTGTTACATGAGCGCTGCAGTTTCTGCGCCACAGCTCGCAAAAAAGGCCACACAAATCTAAATAAACAATATATAGAATTCAGGAGAGCACTTAAAAACGTAAACTCTATTCCCTGAATTTAAAAAAAAAAAAATAATTAAAAAAGAGATTTAAATAGAATAAGATTTAAAAGAAAAGTATTATTATTTTATGATGTCTTCAACGGAACCTGATATTCACAATAAAATGCTTCAATATTTGATTTCAAAAAAAACTTCAATTAAATTATAATATTCAGAAAAATTTAAAACTTTCTGAGCATTGGTAAATTACAGTGTATGAAAACGTTTATAAAAAAAGTAGAAACAAAAAAGAAATCAAAACAGTCACAGCGGCCGCCATTTTACATATTTGCATGAAGTCGTAGGATGGCTCGCTGCCAGTGTTGCCATTTGCACACTCATGAGACACAGAGACGCAGTTTTGTAGGAAAGATACACATTCAATAAAAAAGCTATAATATAAAAAAAGAGCTTTAAAATGTGTAAGAAAATGTAATTTAGAGCATTTATTTGCGGTGCATTATTTTGTGTTCCTTAATTTTAATTTATTAGTTTAGTTTAAAGAGAGAAGAGTTGGTTGATTTCGTCATATGCTGTTTTTTAAAATTGTACTTTTAAGAAGAAATATGCAGTTAGAGTTTCCGTATTTCCGTATGCGATGTATTGCAATAAAGTCTTTTTTTTCTTTACTTTAGTAGAGATAAATATTGGAAACAAACATTCTTATAGAAAAGCATTCATGTATTTTGTATATGGAAACATTTATTTAGAAATGGGACATTTTTTTAAGAAATTGATTTACTGTGTATACGGCAACACTGTTTCATGAAATGGGATGCACTGGGCTATTTTAAAGGAGATGCAAAACTTGCGGTAAATAAAGCAAACATCAAAAAAGAAGACTTCAAATGACGAAATTAGCAAATGTAACGAAAGCACTAAGCAAAATCGGTCTCTGCGAAATGTCAGCTAATTGAAAACGCAAACAATCACCGTAAGAATCCTGCTACGTGCCTCAAATTACTGCCGGACACAAAGGCTCCAATCTTCAGGTGTCTCGCAAGGGAAGCGTTCAGTTGAGCTCCCGAACAAACGAACGAACCTTGTTGCTCCTTCGCTGCTTTTGTCGTCCATGTTTCTCTGTCGCACCCAAGCACGCCCACGCAGCAACGCTAAATGAAGCGCCCGACGGGCACCCTACCGCCGGCATTTCCTGTGGGTACATTAAGGCTAATGATGATTGATATGTGTTCTTTGAGGCATGTACGAGCTTTTTTCCACCTCGCACACTCAGCTTCCGGGCTGCACTGCTTCACACATGTGTGTGTTGATGGCAAGTGTGTGTGGGTACGTCGTGAAGGGACATGCGTAGGATGGAGGTGGCTGTCATGTCCTGGAAAAACGCTGTGCTGGGCGTGTAGTTGTTATTGGAGTTGTGATTCAGTTGTCTGTAAAAGCGCCTTAAGGGATGTGAAATTATTTTTGTTCTTCTCCTTTTTCTTCTTCTCCGGCTTTTACGCGTGGAAAACTTTTAAGCTAAAAATTAACTGCCTTTTGAGACAAAATCTCAGAGGAATCAAAAAGGAATTATACGAATTTATTTATGTTAAATTCTTCTTCTATTTTTTAGATTTTTTAATGATAACATTAAAATTACTATTATAAAAATTCATTAATAAATTTCATTGATTTATTTGTGATAGGAATTAGTTTAATAATATTTCATTTATAAACAAATCGTAACGAAAAAGCATTTTGAGGCTGACGTTTACTTATTCAAATTTAAATTTTTCTGCTTTACCTGTAAAAACTGAATTATTATTCTATTTCATAATCATCTAAAACAAAATCGATCTAATTTAGAATACGAAATCCTTCGGCTATAAATTCATGACGCTTTAAACTTCCCCTTTCCATAATCAAAGACCATTTTTATGGGTTTCTCGAGGAAGAACGGTAAATTTTAGTTGCCCCCATTTTATATACATACGAAACTCATCGAAGCGTCTGTGTAGTGCAGCCATTTTTACTTGCCACCATCAGCTTCCTTTTTCGCCTGCTCTTTCAGCAACGCAAGCAAGTGGATATTTTTCGGTTAATCATAATTTTATTATGTTTTGTCGTTGTTGTTGCCGTCTAGCTCCATGCTCATGTTTTTATATTGCTCACACTGAGAGAGCTGAGAAAAACGCTTCTTTGCGTGTGTTGGTGAGCGGCGATTGGTTGGGTAGCGTCGATTGTGGATGAGTGGGTGATGCGATGCGATGCGATGCTTTCGGTGGTTGATTATGTACGCAACAATGGAGAACAAACCAGGCTGTTGTTGTTGCTGTACGTTCGTATGAATGCAAGTTCCCCGCTAGAAATCAACAAATACAAAATCGTCCTTTTATTGGCGTAGCATTAACAGCCTGGAAGAACATCGCTTGACGGCCATCATGATAATGCTTTTTATCATTCAGTCGAAAAATGATAGCAGCTACGGAAGCACGTGCAGCTCGATTATAAAACGCGTTACGATGTTGTAAGCATTGAAAAGAGCCGTCGGTCAAAAGTGGCTAAAAAAAGAAATTAAAACTAACAAAGAAGACACAGATGAAGAATAATAATAATCCTAGAAAATTAATATGCTTATTTAAACATTGAAATTATATATTTGTCTTCTTTAGAAGAATCAGGAAATTTGTTAAATAATTTTAATTATTTTTTTAAAAATTGTGCCAGATTATAACAAAGTGTTTCCCCGTTTACATTATGGATTAAAATCGCCTGTTTAACGCTATTAGGTACCAATAATATTGTTATTATTTTTACAATTATTATTAATAAAGTTTTGATATTATTGCTGCAATTATTTCGACTACGATTTTCGCTAAAAACTGAAGAGTCTGCAATCTGATTTATTATTGATTAATTATATTCGCTCTGCTCTCCAATTCGCCGTGAAAAAATATTAAAACTATAAAATAAAAATCGTTAAGTAAACAATTGAGAAAGTTAATTTTTCATTGTGCATTTTAAACATCTCAAAACAAGAAAATTCATCCAAAGTGACAAATTAATTTGTTCATTAATTCGATTGTTGTTAAAATACTTATGCAATTAAATAAATAATTTTAAATTATAAGCTCAGCAGAGAAAGTCGAAGCAAGCAAGAGAGGAGTGAAGAGAAGCTTCTGCTTTTGCATCTGTTCAAGAGTTCGAAATGACGAAACAACTGATTTCTGGATAAACTAACGACGTCGTTATATAATGAATGTTGATCTGAATCGATTGTTTCATCTAAAACCAGGCAAATAGTCCATGATTTCTAGTGGAGAAGTTTTCTAATTTAAAAACAAACTCGAAGATGTTTCCAATTTATTGCGTCTGTAACAACATTTAAACACTAAAAGTGAAAGTAAACACAAAAGTGAATTATTATTAACCTTTGTATTAGACAAGAACAAAAAAAAAAGAAATTAGGCAAAATTAGGAATCTCGCTCAACTGGATTCCACTCCACTGCATCAACAAAAAAACTTTGAAACTTTACTTTTAAAAAGGTGATTTTGGCCTCTCGAATTTATCCTCAGGGTTTACTTAAAGAATGCATTTATTTACGAAATATATAATTTAGCTAACAATCGCAAAAGAAAATATAAAAAACGAAATTGTTTTTTTCGAAAGCAAAATTTCGATAAATGTTTTTGATCAACGGAATTCAATTGGAGTATAAAACTCACTCATATATAAAATAAATAGAAAATAAATAAAATAGAATATAAAAAGCACTTTTAAAGATGTTTGTAATAAATTTTAGATTTTTAAATTTTAATTTTTTATAAATTTTATATCGGTTTGGACGGAATTTTAAAAAAAATTTAACGAATTTTCCATAGAGAAATCTTATTAATTCAATTAAGTAAGTCTTCTTTTCTTGAAAAAACAAGTTATTCTTTTAAGAATTAATTATTAAGTTAATGCATCTATTAACCTCGGATTTTAATAAGAAATTCATTTTTTACCTCCAACAAATCATGAAATTAATAAATAAGATAAAAAAAACAAATAAAAGAATAAACAAAAACTAATTAATTTAAAAATTTAAATAAAAACTATTAAAAGAAGGGATTTCTGCTTTAAGTTTTTGCGTTCTGATTTAGAAATTATGATTTCTGAATTACAAATGAAAACTTTTCAATTACTATACAACTGAAAAAATTGCACAAGCTGAGAAATTTAGCGAAAATATTAACACGGAGTAATGCATAGTTATTATAAGAAGTAGGCCGATTTTGTCCATTTCGATTATCATTCCGTTATGATAAAAAATATACATACATAGGTGCCATACTTCGAAATTAGTTGGATGAAATAGTTTATTAATTCCAATTGCGGCATTAATAGCAGCAGAGAGTCAAATTAAATCCTGATTGATTTTTCTTTGTTTCTTGAAAAATCGAATAAGAATAGAAAAAGCTCAAGTATTAAAATTACCCAATTCAGAGAACTGTTTTAAGCAATTGGTAGCCCATCAACTAAATGTAGGTCCTTCAATAGATCATCGTCAATTTAAATCATCGCAGAAAAGTTCGAATAAATACACATTAATTAGTGATAAATTCATGCTTTTAAAACAACATCGTTAATCGACTTTTATTATGAAAATTCTGCTTCTTTCAACTCGAAAATTCGAACTTTTTGAACAATTTAAATGCTATTATTATTTAAATGCTCAAATTAAAGTTAATAAACTTGCACGTCGCATTCAGTTGAAATGTGCATGAAAGGGATTCATTGCTGCTGTCAGCAATTCATTTGGCCAATTCGAACGCCAAATGCTCATTAAATTGTCTCCCGTTGCAAGTGTTGCTCGAGTGCGTAGAGGTGGCATTTGGACTCGAGTAGGTCCAAGCCTCCACCTCCGCCCGCTGACGTTCCTTTTGCGCATCAACAATTCATGTGGTGAAGATGTTGCAAGCTGTCCATGTCGCTGCTGCCGCATGTAATTAATGCCACATTCAATTGCAATTCAGATTGCAATGGAAATAAATGCTAATAGAAAGTGACAAACTGAATTTAATACAAACAAGTGGAAACATTTCTCTGTTTGAGGCTTTTGTATTATCTTCGGTCACTAAATGTGAATGAGAGCATCTTGCGATGCTGCAATGAAATGATTTATCTCTTTATTTAAACTGTAATTCACTGAAATGTAGTCATGGATTTAATTATAGTTCAAAGTTTTGCTGCAATTTGATATTTAGATTTTTCTTATTTGAAAAAAGAGTTGTTAATAATGCAATGTTAAAAGTTAACTTGATGCAAGTTGTCTTCGTCTGTGGTCGAGGATCGCTTTTCTTTGGACTCTCCTTTGGACGCTCACACAACAAAAACCAAAACCGTGCTCCAAGCAACGTTTCCATTCTTGCTTTGATGCGCGTGGCTACTCTTGGCCAACAGTTAATTGTTTCAGCCGGCAGAGTATCAAGTTAATCTGCATTCGTGGCTTTTATTGTAACTTAAACTAAGTGTTGCCTTTTCTTCTTTCCCTACGTTATGATTCCCTCTTTCTCCATCGCTCTCATTCACTTCTTCTCAATTTGTCAGCAGCTAATTACAACAGTGCATTGACCGGCTGCAGAAGCGCAGAAGATCGCCAGCGAACCTTTCGAACGACACCAACGTGCGACTCTTTAATGCAAAAGCACTTCAGTTGAAGCAACACCCCAAGAAGTTTGCACCGTTAGCGTTAAAATGTTGCAGAATCCGTCGAAATATCATCCGAATCCTTTATCGCACTTCCTGGCGTTGCATCAGCCGCAAGCAGCGCACACGACTCAAGCGCTTCGCACCAATCTCGACCAGCAGAATCATGTCGAGCAGCAGCAGCAAACATATCGCCATCCATCAGCACAGCTCACAGTGAGCGATCATCACAACCGTCAGCAGAATCAGCATTATGCTGAGCAGCACTTGAACGCTTCACACACTCAGCTAATGGACGCTAACAGCACGATCGATGCTGGCAAATCCTTCACCATCGCCGCTATTTTGGGGCTGCAAAAGAACGCTGTGGCCCTCGAGTGCAGCCACAAAGACCACAACAACGTCATCAATCTGTCCCTTCACAGCTCCACTGGCCACAGCTACCATTCATCGCCAAATCATCACAAAGGAGAGATGATGGAGAAGCATTCAAACGCCGGAAATATGCATGGCAATGCAAGCGCAAACACTGCTGCTGCTTCCGGTCTGCACACATTCCATTGTGATACAAACGCTGCGCTGAGCATCGGCAGATTTTTACCAAAGACCAACTCATCGACGTCGTTTGGTGCGAACTCCTCGTCCGCCGCTCAAATGCACGTCAACAACTTCGCTGCGGCTGCTGCTGTTGCTGCAGCAGTAAACGTAGGCGCTGCACCGAGTGCGCTGCAGAGCCTCCAGCAGCTACACCAACATCACGCCCAGCAGAATAATCTGAGCTTCCATCGGGACAGACAAAAGTCAGGTCAGTCGAAGAAATGTTCTTTATTATTATTTATGAAACAAAAAGGCTTTAATTCATTTCTATTAAAATTGATTTCTACTGTAATAATTTCAGACATAAGCTGCAAGAAATCCTCACTCAAAAACAAACGAGTTCGAACAATATTTACGCCGGAGCAACTGGAAAGACTTGAATCGGAATTCGAGCGGCAACAATACATGGTGGGGCCCGAGCGACTCTACTTGGCGCATACACTGCAGCTGACGGAGGCGCAGGTGAAGGTTTGGTTTCAGAACCGTCGCATCAAATGGAGGAAGCATCACTTGGAAATAACGCAGCAGCGGCTGGCGTTGCTGCGTCAGAGTCAACTGAGTGTGACTCCAGGGCCACATCGAACTGCGACCACACCCACCTGCAGTGACGAAGCGGATGACTTGAAGAATACGGACAGCTTAGCGGATGTGACAAGCGAGAGTCGACAAGCATCCGAGTCCGATCTGTCGATTTGCAATGATTCGGTCGATGCTGAAAGCTACGCGGATGCGGACGAGACGTAAAATTCACATATTTCCAATGTTTAAGCATGTAAATAATTAAAAAACGGACTAGAATCGTAAATAGATTAGCGTAACTTCCCACTTAAGAAATAACTGCAAGTGTTTAAGCATTTTGAAGTACAATTGTAAATAGTTGGCGACATTTAGCAGTCCTTTCTACCGAGTGTAAAAAGTAAATGAATTTAATATTTAATGAGATAATAAATTGATAAAATCCGGAAATTATTTTATTAAATTTTAAACCTAAAACCAGACACGCAGAGACAATATCGCTTTCAATCATGATCGACGCTGATATTTGTTGGCTTCCCTCTCATAAAATAAACAATTTGTAAATGTTTTATTGCCCTATGACAGACTGAATAACTGCAAATTTTTTGTACATATGTATGATAAAATAGTAATATTTGTATATTTCTTTAAAAGTACTCAAATGATTGCATAATAATTAATTTTATAAGAATGGACTAAGGAATTATAATGGGAAATCGAAAACATAAACATTTAAATATTTAACAATCTTCATGGTCAATATATCAATATAATTATAATAGTAATATCTACGGATGCAAAAGCATTAACACTTTAATTGTTCCTATCACAAGTTTCCTGAATCGGCGACTGATTAATATTCAATCTCTTTTCACACAATTTCTTTATGTGAACTTGATTCGACATCTCTGCTTGGCGCAAAACTCTCCTGATGTCGCCCAAGCGCTCGAACTTATTTGCTAACAGATACGCTGACTTGAGTTGTCCCATGAAAATGTGACACGATATGCGCTGCTCTACGCTGTGAATCTTTTTCACTAAATTGTCAAGAGCTGATTTCACTTCCGGCTCATAGCTGCTTGCCGAGTGGATAGCGATGTAAATGATTTCGTCGAGGTCGCTGTGGTTGGTGCCATTGTTGCTAGTAATGCAGTTGAGCAGCTTTTCCACCTCCGGAAGGCGATGGTTGCGTGCCAAATACTTTGCCGTAGCTCCGAACACCTTCATCGATGGTATTTTGTAGTCTTGTATTACACTGAATGGAAAGCAGTTGATTAGCAGTCGAGTGATATGAAGAGCTAACAAAATATTTCACCTGTACGCTAGACCAAATCCTTCATCAATATTTTTGCCACTGAGAAGCACCAAAATGCAAATTTGTATTTTCTCCATGAGCGAGTCGAAAAGGGTTGGCAGCATAATATTACCACATTCCATACGTATCTGAAAATAGTCAGTGCTCCACATTTATAAAACCAACAAAAGCAATTGAATTGTTATAAAAAAGAAGAGAAAAAATAACTTCAACAAATGTCAACATTTTCTTGCTTTCTTAAGGAAATCAGTGTGACAACTGAAAGAAAATTGTAAAAGATTATCCCCAGTATCGAACTTAAACACACTTCTTCCTTTCGTATTTACCTGCTTTAAGATTTTCTCTGTTATTAGCATCTGCCCCTCGATGGTTTCCACATTTCCGCGTTCCCTCTCGCAATAAGCCAGAAACTTTGCGACTTCCAGTTGCTTTATAATTGTGTTGATGTGGCTGTTGAGCGAGCGTGCATCCATTTGCATGGGAAAAGACGCAGTAGCTGAGCTGGCAGAAGTCGAGCAGCTGGCGTTGCTTAATCGACGGTTCGACGAGCTTCCTCGTTTGCTCACTTTCTCCACGTTGATATTCTCCCATTTGGCAAGTTCAAGCTCCGACAGCAAATGTCTGTGCGCATTGTGCAAATGTTGTGCGTTGCGATGTAGCTGCTCAAAGTTTTCGCAACGCGTCGAATAGAATTTGACGCACGTCATACTGGCGCGCACCGGGTCGCCCAGCAGCATTTGCAGTTGGTACAGCGAGTTCATGAGGTTCTTCGATTGCAGATATCGACAGGTTTGTATGAGTACATCGCGCCAAACGAACAGATTAGGGTCCAAAGTGCGTATTTGTTCGATCAGCAAGGGCAGCTCGCCACGGCGCAGAGCGAGCAGGAAAATATTGTTTATGAAAAAGTCCGCCTCGAGATTTTGAAATACGCAGTACTTCAGGGCAGCGCTGGTTTCCTGTTGGCGCATCAAAAACTGAATAATGTCGGCGTGCGATCCATACGACAACAAGTAGTGTACAGCTTCCTCGAAGGAACGCGTTTGTCGGCGCATGTAAGTTTTGTTCTTGTCCAGCTTGGTTACGACGTCGTTTTCATGGCCCTCGTCGTAATGACCTTTTGCGACGCGCTTTAAGTTGGCCAGAGTTGTGAGAATGTTTAGTGCTGGCTCATGCATTGGTACAGCATTGCAAACGATATCCTTCCTCCTGGAGAGCAGCGAAGAGATCGAGGTATTGGAGTTGCGAATGATGAAGGCGCGTCGCAAAGTTTCCGGTTGCGGCTTCGTGTTCGCATTGGACTCTATAATTTGCACAATTTCCAGCAACAACGCCGGACCACGTGAGGGTCTCTTAATTTGAGGAACATCACAATCTCTGTTGACTTCCGAGTGCTGCTCGTTGCCAGGATTCGTGTTTGTCGGAAATATTAAGTTATAAATTTTGGAATTGTTCAGTTCGTGCGACAATTTCGCCATACAATGGGACAATTTTTCACGTGCTGAAATGAGAAGCAGATGAATATCGAGAATTCTTTTTCTAAAGCAATTGTAACCTGTATCAAAGCAACCAGCACGCAAACATGACAGCCCATGGGCAGCCATGACGCCGGCTGTCGGGAAGCCATACTTCAAATGCACATCCAAAGCCAGCTCCCACTTTTCCGCTTTCACTAAAGAATCGGCCAGTTTGCGAATGCTGTGCTCCTTCAATGGCCCGACCGGAATCAGAGACTCGCAACCGTTCTGAACGAGAGACATGATGATCTCCGAGTGATCGCAGATGGTTTCGATCTCTGCACGGCCACCACGTACCTGAACCAGTTATCATTATTACAATGCCTTCCAAATGATATCATCATTGCAATTACCTTTGCAGCCAGTGCTAAGCAGTTCATCATTTTCGATACTAGCTCGTAGTCTACCTCCGGATTGGGTGAAACGAGTTTCTCCATCTTTCGGCAGTGGAACAACAGCAACTCTACGCATTTCGTCTGGTCCATGTGATAGTTGAGAATGGAGAGGCAAAGCGCTACGCTGGGAGCGTGTTCGTAGCAGAATTCTTCTCGCACGAGTTTATCATGCGTGATGTTTCCACTCAAGGACCATTTAAACGGCTGCTCTTCGCGCACTAACATCGTAGCGAGTGTATCCGTCTCGTGCACAACAGAACCATGCGACACTGGAGTCTGTTCTTCGTGTGCTGCTTCGATGGAATTGTGGCAGTCGTTGCAGATTCGCACTGCGACATCAGCGTACAGCGCGGGAATAAGCACGCGGTGAGTTGAGCAGGCAAAGCAAACAACTCGCCCACAGCGACGGCAATGATGACGACGCATCAACATTGTGAACACGGCGCGCCGACAACACATGCAATGCATCGCCTCATCGTCGCGGATCCACTCGTCACGCGTTGGGGCATCTTTCGGCATCTGAAAGGCGCCCCAAAGTGAGTCCATTGACTGCTGAGTGTCCGTAGTGGAGTTGACTGAGTTGTGCTCCGTGCCACCCACAGCGTCCGCCATTTGATAGTCCAACGCCTTCGTTGCATAAACACGCAGCAGCAAGTCAATGCATTCATTGGTTATCACGTGATCGTTTTGATACAGGTTGAAGTTGAGCAAGATGAAGGTGACGTGGGCAGAGTTCGCCATTTCCCAAGTACCCATTTGCATATAAGGTGTGTTGTTGTCCTTGTGCCGGGTGTCGGAGCGGCCGTGTACATCATAAACATTGCCACGTTTGCCAAAACAAAATCCACACTCTTGAGTCGTCGATGCTGCTGCACTCAGTGACGCTCGCACTGCTTGAAGTACTTTAGCCAGGATCTCAAATTTGGCGTTCATTATTAACTGCTCGATGATTAGCAATGGGTGCTTCAGCAGCTGCCAGAATTCATCACGTTCGCCTGCGTTCAGTAACTCAAAAATAACTATGGAAACGTGAAAGTTTTTCAGATCGCTGTCAACGTTTTCTTCACAATTGTCGCTTAGGAATTTGAAAGCATATTTAAGTAGCTCCACGCAACGAAAACTATATTTGTATTCCAGGAAAAAGTGGCAACAATCGTTCACCGGAAATGTCGTCATTATTCGCAGTAAGTACTGCTTCACATCCGCATTGGAATTGGCCAACAGCGCTTTCAATATAACTGAGAAATAGGAGCGTTTCATTTTGTCGAAAGTAGTTGTCTGCGACAACTTCATTACCTTGCACCACTGGTAGCACAATTGGAACTGTTGCAATTGCAGCAGTTTTTCGAAAATCGAAAACGGCGAAATTAAGCCGAATTCGTAGGCTTGCGGCCAGCTTTCGAATTGTAGAACTTTCGAAACTTGGCCATAGATCGTTATATCGGCGAGTGTGTCTTTCAACTTGGCGGCTAAATGCTGCGGCAGTCGTGTGGTGCTGTCTTTGTGCGACAGCGTGCTTTCGATTAACTCGCGAGCCAAATCCATCGTGGTAATCTTCGTGAAGTTCTCATGTATCAAGGTAGCTTTCTGTGCGACATCGTGCATATGAAGCGCCAAATGGACGTTCCTAGCATCTTCCCTTATCAAATCCGCAATTAATTTATCGATTAATGCATGCTGAGCATTTCTTGTTGCTAGAGATGAATGAGAAAATGATGAATACTTGGAATAAATTTCGAAATGACCCTGCAACGTACCTGGAGATCCCGATTTTAGTAGAAGCAATTCCAGCTGTTCGGCCTTCGAATCAAGTCTTTCCAGCGACTTCAAATCAAGCTGCTCGGCATGTAAAGCTGCTATTAGTTCCTTTCCATCATACAGCTGCGAGAGTTTCATCAGTGCTGCCAAATTTAGCAAACGTTGTACAAACTGTGGGTGTAGATTATTCTCCAGAGCAAGATCGGGATTATCGATGCCATGTAGTAGAAAAGCCAATAGTCGGTTATGATTCCATATGTAATTATATATGGTTTTTTGCTTTAGCTTGGAAGCAACGGCTGCATTACACGATGTGCCGCACTTTCCAGCAATTTCGGGGTATATATTCAGAGCGATGACGTGCACTAAATCAAGGTTTAACGCGGCGACATTCGACTCAATTTCGAGCGGCGTCATATTCTGCTTGAACAGTAGTTCGCCAATAACATCGCATGGATCGTATTTCAGCAGTTCGTTGGTAGGCAACTGAAGCTTTTTGTCGCGTAACTTCAACAATTTCGCCAGTTGGTTGACATAGGAAACGAAGCGCGTGAAATGATTCTGCTTCGATTTTAAACTGAGAAAGAGGTGTGCATGTGCACGCAAATCCTCAGTACGTCCCACTTCTGCAGCATCAAGCGTGAACACTGCCATGAAAGCACGTTCACGCTCGAGCTCTTGCGATAGCTTTTGTGGTTTCAGCGAGTAGTAACTGTCACAGAGCAAGTCACGCAAGCATCCTTTGTCCAACAAGCGCAGACATTGGCACAGGTTCTCCAGCAATGAAATGCAACCCATATCTTTCGGAAGCTGCAGTTGGAGCTTCGGATTAGGGCTTACGTCCACGTCGTTGCAAGGCAAGGGAGGCAGGGTTTCCTGCTGCCTTTTGACGACCATTAGAATATTCGTTGTGATCTCGTGATTGAACGGCAAATTCATTATAAGGTCAGTTATGATAACAGCGTTCAAGTTGCGCTCATTGTATTGCGACAAGAAGCGTGCGTACTGCGCATTGCGACAATGCTTTGCCAGAAGTGCTTTAATGTTATCCGGCTGCTTCAAACTTTGCGCCTGTGCGAAGTTGTCGATAACACTGATTATTTTAGACGCCTCGAATCCCTTAGCTACAACGTTTTTTATTTGCGCCACTGTCGCTTTGAGCTCGGCCTGATTGCTGCTCTTCTCTTCCTCCAGCTGGTAATTGGTATAAATGGAGGCTAGTTTTTGTTTCACTTGACGCTGCTGCTCCAAGAACTGAAGCTCCCGATTCAAGTCTGAGTTCTGTAGATTAAATGTCTAAAAATAATATTGTTAATGCGTTTTACATACTCGTAAATAAACATATGTATTTATTTTATATCATTAATAAATTATTGTGTTTCCTTTGCAGGTCTTAAATATATTTTGTACTATCTTCATTTTATTCTTGCTGCACAAGATAAATGCATGGGAGCATCCTTTAGAAATACGATATCACTACAGTGCAACATTTCCTTTGATTGGCGGCCAGAATGCATTAGAAACCTTTGACTGATGACTGTGAGGCGTTTATTGACATATTTATTTTTATTTACATTCTTCTCAACAATTTGAATATCCAATCTGATACTCGTACAATAAAAACTTACCTTTATTATATCCTTTACGTCGTTAAAGTTGTTTATTGCTAACGCCATTAAAGCCAAATTCTCCGGAGATGCTAACATTCGTGGTATAATACTTCGGTCCTTACATGTATTAAGCTGTACATTACATGCATCGAACAGACCAGTTCGATTCCTTGAATCAGCCGAATTTAATTCGATTCCGTGAGCATTTTCCCGAAATTGTTCCAATGAGATTGTCTTTTGTCCGCCTTGGATCACTAAAGTCCCACTGATTGTAGCTCGGCGGCGTTTCTTGGCTGCCTTGCGACGTGTTAAACTTACGTAATTGCTACGTTCCCGATTTTCGTCATCACTGGACGACTTTTCCAATGGTGAGCCGACATGCATTTGCACCAATTGCAAAAGTTCTTCCGTATCCAACGTAAACTGTTGCTGCGCCACAACTGTGCCATCACTTAAAATCGAATCGTCGATTTTCTCAATTACTGAATATTTCCAGAGAGCTTCCCCTAAAATTTCAACAATCCTTTGGAAACGCTTTTGTGTGTTCTTCGAAGCATTTTTATACTCCTCTGCATGTAGCTTTTTTGTGACAAAATTTTTAAGAAAACTAAATATGCAGTGTAAAGCCCGCCCTCGACAAATAAAGCCGTTCATGATTGGACTTGCACTGCCAGCAGTATGTGTTGCAGTTGGCAAAAAGCTACCCTTTGGATTGCTTGCATACATTTTGTCTGCACAAGTGCTGTTCGGGTTGGATGATTTTCTAGATTTGCTGCGGTTGAATTGCTGAGCATCGTTGTGAGCAGGAAGAGAATTCAAATGGCGCATATTTTCCCAGCGTAGAAACACCAGTTGAAATATGTCCTCGATTAGTGAACAAAGCACATCTATTTTACGCATTGTACGCAGTGTAGAATTCAGTTTGTGCATCTTTGACATGAAGTACTCGTCGGTCGCCAACGACGAATCAGCTAAGATTACGTCCAAAATTGTGGAGAGAACAAAATAATGTATAAGAGTTTCCATTTCGAAATCACACATGTTTTTGGAAGAAATCTGTCTTTCAAATTTATGAATCTTTTCGAGAAGGCACCGTGTGTCATCAAAGCTGTAATTTAATATAATATAAATTGCTGAATTATAATAGTCGAAGAAGAATATAACTAAGTAAATGTTCATTAACCTCACCTTGGGTTTATGTCATTCTCGAAGAGGAGTCTCAAAGCACTTGGTGCATCTAATAGAGTTTGAATTGCTATTGTCTGATATTTGTCCGGACATGTTTTTAAAAAGTCTAAAATTAAAATCAGACGTTGAAAGTCTGCAAAGATTAATTTATGCATCTCCTGCAGATCCCCAGATAAGGTAAAAGTGTCAAGGGCGTCCAGGCAGCAGCTGATATCACCAATTCGTGCTATTGGATTAGTAGTCAGAGCCAATTCATTAACGATCTTAAGTAATAACAAATTACTACGTGTTGTAATGTCGAGCGATTGCAATATATTCATTGTTTTGTGTACACTTAGTGGGACGAAGTGCAGTTGCTGCTTTATTGCAGTGTACATGATAAATTCCTTTGTAGGATAGTTATCACAATTGCTTGAAAGTATTTCATCAAATTTGTTCAACGCCTGTTTTAAAATCTCTTCAGAATAACAGAGAAGAGCTAAGCATAACTTATCATTTTGTGCCTGTGTAGCAAGATAATTTATTAACTTCTGCTGCAAGCTGGTGTTCAGAAACTCTAATGGTAGATTAGCTATAAAGTTGATGGAGTCTTCAGACCAGGTAGCGATCGTGTTATGTTCCAGTAATTGCAAAACAGTTGCTTCGAATGCTCTTTGTATCGATTCTTTCGACTTCGCCTTACAAATTTGGAGTATCCTCAACATAGGGTATGGAAAACGTCTTAGCAACCGTGTGAGCTGATCCTGATGTTCGTCCATGTTGTTCAACGTTCCCAGTTGTTGTAAGACTTTCTGGAAAATTCCATCTAAATTTGAACTCAAATCTTTTACAGAATTTTGCATACCATGCAGACTTCACGTTCATCACTTGGAAACAAATCCAAGAAGTCCTTCGGTTGCAATCCATCCATGATGTATATGTATCTTCTTCAACGTTTGCGTGTCGGAACTACCATCTTTCGTCGTTACTGTTTTCAACTTGTGAACTCTGTATATTTTCCTTCGTGTTCACATATGTGTGTAGCACTGATATTTGCAGTATTTATTTAATATCAATAAAAACAGCTTTCAAAACTGCATCTATTGCTTCTAGCTGATAAGAACTATTATTAGTTACATATGTTGAAGTCATAGCTATAGAAGCACATACAGAGTTATCTCTGAGCACATATTCGTTTTATTCCTCACAACTACACCAACAATCAAGACTACAAAGCCGACATATTTTTTAGCCAGCAACGCAACTTAAAACAGCTGATTATATTGAAATCCAAACAATCCTCACGACCCACAAATTCCACACAAACCGAATTTTCACTAGAGTGTGTGGACTGCGTCTATTGTGTGGATTATGTGAAATTTGTGGATTGTGGACGGTTGATTTCTCTTTGCCGAAATATTTTCGTCGGCGTAATAACTAACAATAATTTCGGCGGAGGCAGCTGGGAGTCGTGGCACCTTAATACACTGCACGTGTCCGGTAGAATTTATTGCACTATTCACAAGATCCGGAGGCATAATTTTTATTTTGTGCATTGCGACACTGTTTCGAGGAATGCCTACAATTGGAATAAAAAGAGAACTCCTTTTCCAATATCTAGGAAGGAAGTACAGTAAGTGGTGTATAAATTGTTTCATAGATTCAAGTACAAGACAGTGATTGCAGGCGACGATGAATTTCAGCAGCTGTGCTTTGCATTCGGTTTGGAATTGGATGAAGTGGTATGTTGTTTCTCTTCCTCGATCTTCTGTATAGAGCAATAACCGATATTCTCCGAATACTGCTAGACAACTGAGAAACAAATGTTGCGCAAGGAGCAAGGCGATGATGCAGCAGTCGCTGCCAACGCATCGGAGGAAGTTATTTATCGCGTTGATATTCCTGCTAACCGCTATGATTTACTCTGTATGGAAGGCTTGGTGACAGGATTGCTTGTGTTCCAGGGCAAGTGAGTTCTGTTGGCTTAATATAAATTTAAAAACGAACGGAGTTGTAATTTCAGAATTAAACCGCCACAATATAAGCTCGTGGAGCCTGTTGCTAGACAGATGTTGGAAATAATGCCAGATACTGCGCTAGTTCGACCCTTTGCCGTAGCCGCAGTACTACGTAACATTACATTTACGCAAAGCGCTTACGAAAGCTTCATCGATCTGCAGGATAAACTGCATCAGAACATTTGTCGGAAGAGAACACTTGTTGCTATTGGCACTCACGATTTAGACAGCATTCGAGGCCCATTTAGATACGAAGCCAGAAAACCGGAAGATATAGAATTCGTACCACTGAACCAAACTGAGAAAATGAACGGCAAACAACTAATGGACTTCTATGCCACGCATGCTCAATTGAAACAATACCTACCCATCATTCGAGAATCGCCCGTGTATCCCGTTATCTATGACGCAAACGGCGTTGTTCTTTCCCTTCCACCAATTATTAACGGTGATCATTCCAAAATAACGGCGAACACTAGGAACGTGTTTATTGAGTGCACCGCGACCGATTTAACAAAAGCAAAGATTGTTTTGGATACCATCGTGTGCATGTTCTCGACCCACTGCGCTACCAAGTTTACAGTTGAGCCATGTGACGTGAAGCAACCTGATGGCAAGATCTCTAGCTATCCCGAGCTGACATTGCGTACTGAGGTAATCTCTGCAGCAAAAGCAAACTCTGCCATTGGCATCTCGGAATCAGCCACAAGAATTGCTGATATGCTTACTCGCATGTGTTTGGAAGCCAACGTCTGCGCAGAAGATGATGACGCTATAGCAGTAGCTATACCTCCAACACGTCACGATGTTATACATGCTTGCGACATTTACGAAGACGTGGCCATCTCATTTGGCTATAATAACATCAAGAAGTCGCTACCGAACTTCATGCACATCGCCAAACAATTTCCTCTGAACAAGTTAACCGAGCAGCTGCGAGAACAAGTGGCACAGGCAGGCTTCACCGAAGCACTGACTTTTACGCTCTGCTCCCGAAACGATATTTCGCTGAAATTGAATAAAAGTATTGAAAATATGCCTGCGGTGCACATTTCCAATCCCAAGACGCTAGAGTTTCAGGTGGTTCGTACGTCCCTGCTGCCAGGACTGCTGAAGACTGTGGCAGCGAATCGTAAGATGCCGTTGCCCATGAAGTTATTCGAAATCAGTGACGTTGTAGTAATAGACGACGGGACAGAAGTAGGTGCACGTAATGAGCGCCGTCTAAGCGCCGTCAACTGCAACAAATCTGCAGGTTTTGAAGTGGTGCACGGACTGCTTGATCGTGTGATGCAACTTTTGGAAATCCCTTGGAAGACTGCAAATGGAACATTGGGTTACTATTTGCAAGCAACTGAAGGTTATTTTTAACTTTTGTCGTACGAACGAATTCACGTTAATAACTTCATTACAGATCCAACATATTTTCCAGGCCGTTGTGCTAAAGTAATGCTTAATGGCACCGCTATCGGGAAAATAGGTGTACTGCATCCTACGGTTCTGCACGCTTTCGAACTAACAACACCCTGTTCAGTGCTGGAGTTTGTAATAGAACCATTCGTTTAACTTTGTTCTAAATTGTCAAGTGTGAAATAAATGAATACGAATAAATTGAAATCTAGGCGTATCATTAATACAAAATCACAAGGGAAATTGGCTATAGTAGATATTATGATATGATTAATTTAAGTTTATACGGCAACAGGAACTTTTCCGCTGAACTGAAACTGATCTCTAAAATTGCATTGCATTTAATAAGGACATTAAAATTAAATAAATCAAAACACAAGTTGGAGTCTTGCTGAAGTATAATTATTGTAATATTTTATTTATGTAGTTTATGCTTGTTGCAATATAATAATTATAAGAGTAATAATTATGTTCCGTAGTGTACTCATACAGCAATAGTAAATTTAATAATTATTATTTCTATGTAATTTATAACCTTTCCTCACTAACTGCCTCTGTCCGTTTTTCCCGGTGTATGTATGCGTTGCTCTTTTTATATTATAATATTCTATACCTCAATTTTATGCTTGCTGGGCTTTTTTGTAATTCTTTTTTTTGTGTCATATCAATCAGTAGTTATTCTTATGGATAAACAATAGATTGTGTGGTTGCTGTGTGTATATATATATATATGCATAGATGTCTCTATTAAAGTATTCATTAATATGAATCTCTTCTAACATGTCTACCAGTGCTTTAATTCTTAAGATAACTTTTTCCGTTCGCTTTAAGCAGAAAATTGTTTTTAATTCGTGGCTGAGCATCAACTATTAAGTGTTAACGTATTTTTTGTTCGCATTGAATTCTTAATGCATGTTTATTATTTATGTATGAATGAATAAACTGTATAATTTTACTCTATAGAAAAAATGTTAATTGCGGTTATACGTAGTATTACTCCCTCTCTCTCTTTTGCTAGACGATACACAACATGCTGCGCGCACAACTTCGCTAGCTCACTCGCTCTCGCCAAACGAGCGGCCGAATTGTTCGTTGCAAAAACGACTCGTGCACTTCGTGTGCACGGTTGAAGGTGAGCGCATTCGTGTTACATCTGAATATTGGATTTGCCTGCTCCTTTCGAGTATATATGTATAATATAAGGAATTCATTCAAAGCTTTTTTCTCAACATTTTTAATTATGAATTGCTTCAAATTATAGTTAAATGTATGCATGTATTCTTTTATATAACCGTGTGTGTGTTTAATAAAGCACAAGAAGCCATGTTGTAACTACATTTATACAACATTTCGTACAATAATTGTTAAACAAATGTAAGGTTAAACGGTTGCATGCGTAGTGAACAAGATCTTTTACGTCCTGTCTTTAATTCTCTTATATGTTTCTATGCCTAACATACAAATCTAATTGACGTCCACGTCAAAAGTAGAGAATAAGCTATTTTAGTAATAATTTAACTGCTGAATTAGTTTCGCCTATAAACTACTAAATTTTCAATTTCAACCATTCTCTAATTCGGCATGCACGCTTGTTTTAAATGTCAGAAGTACCCTTAATCGGCTTTAGTTAAAGTCAGTTTGAAAAATAGTTGTAGTTTTGATATATTCATTGATGAACGTACATATATTGTACGCTCGATGTCTGTCCATCAGTCCCGTCCATAGCTACAGATACGACGTATGTATGCACTATAGTAGATAATTGTTATAGTTTTTTTTCGAAATTGGCAACAAATAAGAACAAAATGTTACAAGGTATATTTAAATGTATATTTGTTTTTTAACAATTAATTCATTTTAAAATTTTTACTTATATTCTTTGAATAATAATGTACGATTCATAGTAATATGGTAATAATAGTAATAATAAAGAGAAAATAATAATATATGGTAAGAGGCGGTTTTTCATCAACGCATTTTCAAGTTGATATTTCATAAATTTTTTGTATTTCTATACTTTGTTGTATGCGTGTGTGGTGTGTGTGGTATTGAACTTCCATATTTTTGTTTCGGTTTATATTTTCTTTTCTTATTAAATTTTAAATGATTTTTGCAAAGATTCCTTGGAGCATTGAGTTAATATGAAATTGTTTTCCAGTTCAATTTCATGTAGCCAAATGCACGCTGTGTGTGTGTACGTTGTTTTCCAACTAAACTATAGTGTATGTAGTAGGAGGCTTTAGTTAATTCAAATGACTGTGTGTGTGTGTGTGTTGTGTGTGTGTGTATGCCTATATATGTGTATTTTATTTCATCTTTTCTAGAGTACGAATTCAGTTGTGTGTCAAACTAATTTAAACTTAAAGCGAGCAGTTTTTACCAAGCTCCAATTGTTGTAATTCTCCTTCTATTAGAGTCCAAATAAAGGGCATTACCATTTCATAGTGGGATGGAGAGTGCGCTAATAAGAATAGTAAACTTAATCCAATTGCAATAATATGTCAAATATTATTCATTCATTTGTGAATTCGCCTCAAAATCAGTTTGTCCAGTTTGTTGGCCACGTCTGTAAAATACCAGAGCGAGTGGTTCAGTTCGATTCGATCATTTCGAAAGGGAAAAGTCAATTGCGCACTTACTTGCTTATCGTGATGATCCCACAGTTCCACCTTCTCCGGCACGTGCGCCATGTCTGCAGCGTGGCCGACGAAATGGGGATATGGAAAAGTCGGTATCAAGTTAATGGTTTGGCTTTGATTGATATTGGGTGGCGGTATTGAGTTGTGGAAATCCATAGCCATCTGTTGAATCGATTAAATGAAATGCAATTTAATATAATATTATATATACATATATAAAATATATAATACTTTAATAGAAAAGTAATCTTACGTGAAATTGATCTTGTTGGTGATGGTATTCAGAAGCCAAGCCCCCGATACCGGAACCGGCGGCTGCTGTGGCCCCGCCGTAGTATCGATAATGTTGCTTCATCCAATTCGAATGCGGCTGCGGCTGCGGCTGCTGCTGTTGCGGATTTTGGGCCTTGTCCAACATCCACGGCGGAATAGTTCCTCCGCCGATCGAACCAGCAAGTGCCTGCATGGACATTTGTTCGTCCATGGCCATGTTGCCGACACCGGCGTAGTTGTTGTACTTCCAGGAGGCGCGCTCAGTGCCAATCGGCCGTGGAATCTTGCGCATGTCCTCTTGCTGCTGCTGCTGCTGGGCCACTTGCATTATGCTGGCGCCGTGACCGACGTTCTGATTGGGCGAAATAGCGGTCGCGGTGTTGGCTGCAACTAATGCCACGCCTGTGTCCAGATTCAAAATGTCTCGTGCATTCGGCACGTAGGAGCCGTAGTCGTTGCCAGCCCCCGGGGAGCTGTACCAACGCTGACTCTGCGTTTGGCCATTCTGCGGCTGCGACTGTGGGCGGCCTGGAGCCAAACCGGCGCCTGGTGCCAAGGACTTTGCCGGGTTGTAGTTGGGATTTGGCTGTTGTGGGTGGAAAAGATTGCTTCCCAGAGGCTGTGGTGGTGGCTGCTGCTGCTGCTGCGCCTGCGGCTTGTTGCTGTGGGCAAAGGTTGAAGCGCGCGGATTGAGGCGTGACATTTGATGAGTCAGCATGTTGCTGGAGGAGTTGGCTCCGCCGTATTGCTGCAGCATAATCGAGTTCGGATCGAAGGCGTAGTTCATCTGATGGGCCATGTTATTTGCAGCGCTCAAGTGATCGAAGAACCTGTTCAGTGGCTGCTCGCCGATAGTTCCCGGGCCGCTATTGCGACCAGGTGCATTCGAGCCGATCGGACCGAAATTGCTGGCCACCGGAGCAGAGTCCGCGTGATTGGCAGTCGCTGAGGACTGTGCAGCCGAGCTGCTGTTGATGCGATGTTGGCTGCTGACAGGTCGCTGAATTGCTAAGCCGCTGGGCGGAGGCACAGGTGCACCCGATGACGATTGGCCCAAGATGTCGGGCGGTGGCTTTATGATGCCTGAATTCATTGAGGTTTCGTTGATGCTGCTTGCTGCATTCGCTGAATTCGCTGGCATCTGCTGCGCTTGCGACTCGGGGTGGCTGCTGTTGTTGCTGGCATTAATTGTTGCTTGTTTAGTGACAGCATCAGCAGCAGAAACCGCGACACCAGGCGAACGGTTAGAAGCCGATGAAATGCCAATATCGTTGCCGACAGCAACGTTCAGAATTTGTTGACCTGCGGACGAGGTTGCGGCACCACCAATGACGTTTGTGGCCACGCTTCCCGGCGGTGATGTCGAATGGCTGGACGCCTTCGAGCTGCCTACGGGTGAGCTGAGTATGTTACGATTGTAGCCAGGCGCTTTCGACGCATCGGCTTTTGGTAAAGTGTCGCCCACTAAATTCGCCGTGGCGTGGTACATCTGTGCGTTGTCCCACTGCGACTGGTAGCTATCATTGAATAACGTGTACTCATTGCTAATTTTCGACTTCAACTGAGTGCCGAAAGCCTGCGCAGCCATCGCACTATTGGATCCGGTGCTAGAGATGGGAGCAGCGTCAATGGCGCTCGTCTTGATAACCAAAGTCTGCGGCAGTGAATGATTCGAAGTTATGAGCTGTGCGGCTGCTTGAGCTGCTGACTGATTGTGTGCTTGCTGCGCTACGTTGACAGATGCTGCTTGTGGCTGGTGTTGTGCGGCTGCAGTGGATTGCTGCAGAGCTACTTGCGCAGTGGGCGAAGGGTGGCGCTTCGTTGGTGGTCCAATCGGCGCAACGGTGTGTGCTGCAGTATTGAATGTGGCTGTGGTAGTGGCTGTCGTGCTGCTGACTGCTGCTGTAGATGAGTTCAAAAGCGCAACATCCGCCACATTGAACGTTCCAATTGGACCAGCCAAAGCATTGTGAGTGCCACCACTTCCTCCCAATTGCGGAGCAGCCGTGAACGACGAACTGGGCACCGGTTTTCCCCTGCCATAAGAGGTCGTGACGCTGCCACTAGCTTCGTAGTTACCGCCTCCTTTCTTCGGCGAAGCGTGTTGCTGGCCGCTCGCGCGTTTATCGCCTCCGGAAGACTGCGGCGTTGCAGTAAGTTTGGCGGCAAAGGTCTGCATGCCATTGGCATTTGCATTGACGTTAGCAGGCAGCGTTGTCTGCGTCTGCTGCTTGCGTTCTGCGTTCGAAGACTTCTGTGCTGCAACTGCATTCGTATACGTTCCCGTTTTGGTGACGTGAGCGCTCTGTCCCTCAGTGGCATGTGGCTTTTGTTTGTTGTGTCCGCCTCCGGATGTGGACGAAGCGTTGCTACTGCGTGTGCTTTGCTGCGAATAGAATGTTTTTCCCGGCTGAGGGCGACTGCCCGACGGCTTCGATCCACTCTGAGATGAGCTCGACTGCTGCTTAGACGAAGCATTGCCTTTAGCACCACCTGCAGAAGCCTTCGAAGCTCCAGCCACTGACGAAGAGTTGGCGCTGGACGTTGTTGCAGAGTTGGCAGTCGTGCTTTGAGATGCAGCAGATGACGCTGCCGCCGACGACGACGATTGCAGCGCCGTCTTGTTGTCCCACGTTCCCATCGACAGCGGCAGAGACGCCTTGATGCTTGTATTTATGCGGGGCAGCATTTGTAAGATGTCAACGTCGGGATCCTTTATCAAAGCCAGAATAAGCATGTGTGCCTGCTTTGTTGCATCCGTGAGTCCTTTGATTGTGATGCTGCGTTCGGACTGATTCTTTCCTTGCTTTTCAACCTCAATGTGCGCTCCCGTAGTTGCTCGAATGGCGTTGATGTTGCTTCCCGCACGCCCGATCACACGAGAGATCGCGTTTACCGGGACCTGGACTTTCTTACATGTCATTTCAGGGACACAGGCGGCCGCTGAAGTGGCCGACGACGTTGAGGCGTTGTTAGTAGACGATGAAGAAGCGCTTTGCTGCTGCTGCTGCTGCTGCTGAACGGAGCTCTTGCGAACAACCTCTTTCCAACCGTCTTCGCCGCGTTTCGGCGGAGTCACCTTGTGTGTGTCACCGCGAGAAAACACAGCATCCTCATGCTTCTTGCCCACCGCCGACGACGACGAGTTGCCGAAGTCCTCAGTCGCATTTGTAGCATTGCGCGATGCGGAGAACACCAACGACTTGCGATTGCCTGTTGAAGTGCTGCTGGAGCCAACAGAAACAGGATTCGCAGCCACGTTGGCAGACTCATGTTTAGGATTCTCGTGCTTCGGCTTTTCCACGTGCGTTTGTTTCGCCGCCGACACCGCTGCATCTTTCGGCGCAAGGTTTTCTTTCTCGCGCTGCCTTGTGCTGTCCTTCTTCTTCATGTGAGCATTGGGAACGTCGTCCTTCCTGTTCAGAACCTCAGCTTGTTTCCTCAATGGGGTATCGCGTGCGGTGGAGGAGGAGGACGCCTTCGCGTTTAGGGAAGCTGCTTCCGTAGCTGCTTTCTTCGAACTCTTCACATGTTGATTATCCTCTTTTTTCGATGCTTGCTGCTTCGAAGGTTTCGACGGTTCGACGTAAGCGTCTTCATTGACGGCGTCGCCATTGTTTGTAACTCGAGAATTACCGCTGCCGCTTGCCACATTCAGTGGAGGTTGCGGCTGAGCTGCCTGCTGCTTTTTCTTCTTGTTCTTGTTTTTGTTTCCTTGGTCAGAAGGTGGGGCGTGACCTGGCTTAATGTCGGTGCTAGAGCAGGAGCCCTGATCAATGCCAGAGTCGCCTTCTTCGCGGAATATCAGCGGCTGTTGGTGCTCCTCTTCTTCATCGTCGCCATTTTCATCCTTGTCGCTGTCTTCGTCCTTGTCCGAGGAGTCTTTATCGCCGGCGGCAGCTCTGGCGTGACTGTCACCCGAACCATTGCCTTCCATCAAGCGACGTTTCTCCTCCTTCTTCTCCATTTTCTTCTTCTTCTTGCGCTCACGACGGCGAGCAGCGGCAGCCCGACGACTCTCCTCGCGTGTTCTCTCCATGTCGAGTTCTTCCAGCAGAATCGAAGCATTTTTATTAGCTTTAACCGCCTGCGCTTCCTTCGCAGCACGTATGATTTTCATGCAGTCGTAGCACTTCTCCGACAGCTCCTTGTCGCTGATGGTGCTTATGAAGCGATTCATCTCCTGGTCAGAGGGGAACTGGGTGACGTACTGCACCATCCACTTCACTACTTTGGTGTGTCCTTTCCGGAAAGCAGCCATCAAACACGACACGCGCCGATTGTCCTGTGAGTCTATGTCCGCGTTGTGTGTGTACAGTATTTCGACGACGAAGAGGTGGCCTCCGTGAGCGGCCAGCCACAAGGGCGAGTTGCCCTTCTTGTTCTTGACCTCGACGGAAGCGCCCCGCGACAACAGCAGCTCCACAAACTTCAAATGGCCCTTGTCGGCAGCAATGGTCAAGGCTGTGTCACGTGACGTCGGCACAGGCGCAGCATTCACGTCAGCTCCTTTGTCGAGCAACACACGACCCACTTCGATGTAACCGCCAGACGCGGCCTCCATTAAAGGCGTCAAGCCCGTCTTGGCACGATGCTCCACGTTCGCTTTGCGATCAAGCAGCAGACTGACGACCTCGTGACGCCCCTGGAAGCAAGCCAAAGTCAGAGCTGTGTTGCGATTGGTTTCGATTTGAGCGTTGATATCTGAGCCCTGGTCCAGCAACAGCTTCACGGCGGCCGTGTGCCCATTCATTGCTGCCAGCATCAAAGGTGAAATGCCGAGCTTGCTGCCAGTGCGCGAATTAATCTCGGCTCCGTTGCTCAGCAAGAGTTTTATGATATTGACATAACCGCCGCTAGCTGCCAGACTCAACGGCGTGTAGTCGGAGACGTTGCGGTGCTCCTTGTTGGCACCGACGCTCAGAAGCAGCTCAACGACCTCGTAACGCCCTCCCGAGCACGCCAGTGACAGAGGAGTGTCTTTGGTGCGCTCCGAGTGAGCTTCCAAGTCGCCACCGTGCTTTAATAGTATGTCGACTACTTTCTCGTGGCCAGCAGTGGCCGCCAGTATCAAAGGCGTGAAGCCTTTCTTGTCGCGATGCTCAATGTTGGCGCCACGACTGATGAGCAGCTCCACCAACTCCTCGTGCCCGCCGGCACAGGCTAAAGTCAATGCTGTATCGTGATTGGAGTCCGTTTCCGAGTCGACGTCGATGGTTTTGTCGACAGTGGTCGTTACCGGAGCTGCTTGGAATTGTTGTTGTTGTTGGTTAGTAGTAGTGTTTGCTGAAATATTTGATATTTGTGTTGGAATTTACAAATGCATGTTAAAAATTGTTATTTAAAAATCACAGCACATCCTCCCAGGCCGAATCGTTATCCTCATACTTAAGCCAAAAGAAACGAAACGAAACGTGTTTAACGGAAGCGTTCGTAAAAAAGAAATAATGTATATCGGACGAAAATTATAGCTCAAACAAACACACACACATAGCAAATGATATCAGCGACAGATTGGAAATTAATTTGCGTGATTGCGTTCTAATTGGGGGGCTTTGTCAAAAGCACGGAAATAGTGCAAAAAAGATTAGAGAAATTCTAAAATTATTGTTACGTATATGTTTTTATGGCCCAACTCGCAAATGTGAATAAAGGAATTGTAAGAATGTAAAGGAATTAATTAAGAGCAAATTCCAATTGGATTGTGCAACGCTGTCAACCAGCAGAATTTTCTTATTGTCTTTCGCAAATTCCAATTTAAAAGTAGTACTCGGCTGACTTTAACAAAAAAACTTACGTATTATGAATTTATGATTTGGGCTTTCGAACAAAAAACTCAACAAATATACATTGTAGCTTTTTTTAAAAATACCTTGGCTTCCGGCCGGCGTTTGACGCAGCAGAGAGTAACGATTCCTCTCCTTGCGGGATTGCTTATCAATTGCTTTTTTAGCTATACCTCCGGACATTTTCGTTGTTGCAGCACTGATAGGAGGTGCTGCCAGTGCTTGAGAAGTTTGCTGCTGTTGTTGCTCTTGCGGCGGAATGGTGCAAATACCAAGGCCGACGTCTGGCATCGGCATCGAGGGGCAAAATTGAGCTGGCGCTGCTTTGGGAACAAGAGCATTGGAAACCACAACCGCAGACTGGGTTTGAGTTGCTACTTGGACCTGTTTAAAAAGAGCAAAAATTGTGTTCATTTGGCATTTTTTTTATTCCTTATTTTTATTTGTTTACTTGATTATGCTGGTTGCATTGCTGCTGTTGCTGCTGCTGCTGCTGTGCTTGCTGCTGGTGCAGAAGGATCTGCTGTTGCAGCTGATGTTGCCGCTGCTTCATGACGTGTGGATTCAAGACCTCGTGGTTGAGTGATTGCTGATTCAGAATGTGACTGGCGAATGAAGTTCGCTGCTTAAGTCGAATATTGGTTTGCGGAACGGAATCTAGAGATGCGTGCTGTTGTTGCTGGTGCGATTGTTGCTGCTGCAGCAAACTGTCCGCGGTCTGCTGCGAAAGGTCCTGCAATAGTTGCTGCTGCTGCTGCTTTTGCTGATCTTGCAGTTCTTGGTTATGTTGCTGCAGTTGTTGCAGTTGCTGTGCTGCGTCTTGCTCTGATTGTACTGTCTGTGGCAGTTGGAATAAAAGTTGTAGAGATTGAGCAGATTTCCCGTCCTTGCCGTCAACATTAAATACGTAATTAGGCTGTTGTTGTTGTTGCTGCTGCTGCTGCTGCTGTTGTTGTTGTTGTGGTGGTGCTTGCTGCTGCTGCTGCTGTTGTCCAGCGGCTGCTGCAGCGACTGCTTTTAGAAGGCGGGCATTCGACTGCTGCTGCTGTTGCAATTGTTGCAATTGATGAAGTTGTTGTTTGAGCTCTTGATCTGGCTCCAAATCGATGTGTTGTTGGTGCATTTGGAAGTCACTTTGCATCGGCAGTGGTGCTTGTTGTTGTAATTGTTGTTGTTGTTGTTGCTGCTGCTGGGCAACTGCTACTGCTGCTGCAGCAGTATCGTCAGGTGAAAACGGCATTAAAGATAATGTCTGTTGGTTTTGCTGATGCGCAAAAGAAGAAAAATGCATTTGTTAAATTAAAAATTTCACAAAAGCGAAAAAATTAATAAATAATTGAAGAGCTCTTGACATTTGACGAACGCAACGATTGCTGCTTTATTTTTTTGCAATACATGTTGAAAAGTTTTGTGATTTTGTGATTATAGCATCATGATTATAGCAATATTATTTTTACTACTATTTCTATGGCACATACCTGAAGCTGTTCGCGAATTTGCATCTCTTCTGTCTCGAATCGTTGCTGCAGTTGTTGTTGCAGCTGATAGTCGAGAAAAAATTGGTTTGCTTGGCGCTGTTGCTCATTCTGCTGATCCTCCGCTGACATGATGGCTTGCTGATGGGCTGACATTAAATGATCCTGGCTGGTCCATTTCGGCGACTGTTGCGACCAGTTCCCATTCCAACGGGTTTTGCATAAAGAATTTAAGCCAAAGTCGGCCAATTCGGCACAATTTAGATTACTTGTCAACTCCTATAAAATTAATATTTTTTTTTTGATATTTTTTTTCGTAGGCATGGCAACGTGAAAAGGAAAAAACGAAAAAACTCAACGCATACTTGAAGTGACGGATCGTTGACATTGTGTATCACTTGGAAGATTTCATCCATTTCCACAGCGATGTCGTACATCTGCTCGCGCGTTCCGACGTCGTCGTCGTCGGCGCTGAACTGCTGCTCAAGGGATTCCTCGAGTGGCGGATACATTTCGCAGTGACCGATGGATTCATCATCTGCATTATCGTACAAACAAAAATGTGGATCATGTTGCATATACGTGGCTGTTGAATTTACGGATTCAAATACATTTCAACTCTCTCTCTCTCTCGAATGCTTTAAGCTTACCTGCTGCATTGCTTTTGTTTTGTTGCTGTTGTTGCTGTTGTTGTTGTTGTGGTGTGTGCTGTGTTTGCGTTTGAACAAAGTGTTGCTGAAGTGAGTTCGGCGCCGTTTTATAGCTGCTTATTTGCGGGAACACATGCACAAGGTCGGTTCCGTTCAAATCCTGGCGAAAGTCGCACAGAGCCTGGCTTAAGTCGTCCGGTTTCAGTGTTACATTTGATAGAATCAGATTTTCCAGACGATGAGACATTTTACGAGTCTTCGTTGGCGAATTTAATTCCATGTCTTCCTCCTCACACTCTGCGCCATCATGAATCCTCTCCGTGTCGTCGTTTTCATCCTCCTCCTCGTTATCGTTATCGTCTTCCTCTTCATCTTCGAGGTCCATTTCATCCTCGTCATCATCGCCATCGCCATCGCCATCTTCGTCGTCGTCATCGTCTCTTTCGCCATCTTCATCCTCGTCGTCGTCGTCGTCGTCAGCATCATCGTCGATATCGATTTCTCGTTCAGCTGCGGCGTTCTCAGCCTCATCATCGGCCTCATCGTATTCAGTAACAGCAGCAGCTAGGCAACGTCTATCGGAGCACGCTTCGATGTTTTGGGCAGTGGTCGCAGCAGCCGCAGCCGCAGCGGCAGCAGCAGCTGAGCACAGTGTAGCAAGATTTTTCATTTCTGCGTTCTCCTCCATTCCTGCCACAGACGCTGCCTTGTTGTTATTCGCATAGGTCATCAGTGCGTCGTCCGATTGCTTGTCGGGTGGCGTTTCCGTTGGAGACTTCGGTTGGTCGTCGAATATGCGCCGCATGCCAAACAACTGCAGCATCTTCAGCTTGCGAATGTAGTCCTGCTGATCGGCCACGTTCATGTCCGAGGCGATAGTCACCATATCGGCCGAAGAGTTGATCGAATTGATGGACTCCGATGATCCCCTGTAGTAAAACATTTGCAAAGATATAAAAGAAATCCGTTAGAGAGAAAGTGTTGATTATAGAAGGGAATTTTTCTATTTATTTTTAAGATACTTTCATGATAAGTTATGAATAAAACCTACCGCGTATCTTGAAAAATGGTTGATGCTGCTTGACAGCATGCAGCTTCGAGTGCTTCGTGCAGTTCTTGAGAGCCGATGAGCCCACCGTGTGCTCCTTGCAATATCGACGATGCCACGCTTGAAGCCATAGCAGTGGGCGGAGGATTGCAAGCGAAGCCGGTGCTGCCCATATCCTTGCATCCAGCATCGTCGACTGCAGACGGAGCAGGCGCGTTTTGGTTAGTCGATGTTGCCACTGATGTCGTAGAAGGCGATGCAAGGGGAGAAGCTGGCGAATTGCTCAGAGCAATACTAGTTGCTACACTGAGTTGCAAAGCAGTGGACGCATTCGGTGCCATGGACAAACCTTTGGAATCCAAAGGCTGATGCTGATGATGAGCAGCAAACGACACACGATTCATAATCGCCTGCTGCGTTTGAATGCTATTCATTTTGTTGTTAGGGTCTGAAGATAGCAAGAGAGGCTAAAAAAGGATGCATTATGCATTATGTACATCGAGAAATCGAGTGTTATTTTACCAAATTATTATAAATGGAGACCATCTGATTCTGTTGCAGCAATGGCAATTGTGGGAATGCTGTTTTGCGAGAATTCTTAGCATCCTTCTTCGAGACGGGCTTCACTTTCGGTCGGTCACTTATGGCTGTACTCTGCGAGACTTCCGACGGGGTCGTTATTTGCGTACCACCGCTGCCGCCAGCAATCTTCTGGTTCGTCTTGCTGACGGTGCGAGGTGCAGCAGTGTAGCCGGCATTCGGATTAATCATAGGTGCGTCGTCTTCGACTTGCTGCCCCGAATGCGACGTTGCAATCGCTTCTAAAGTCTCCGAATGTAAGTTATTTGCACTCATATTGATGGCATGCGAATCTGAATCTGTAAAAATTACGCTTGAATCTTCCACGTTCTGCAAAACTATTACGAAAAATCCGAAAAAGGAAAAAAACAACTTTATACACTATCGAAAAATTTAAATATGTAACTTCAAAATTCAAACCTTGCTGCTTTGACATAACGTCAGCTGAGCTAATGTCAGAAGAAAAATCGGTGTAACTCAGTGGCATTAACGTTGAAGAAGAAGTTTTATTCTCGTTCGCAATCTGTGATAATTTATTCCAAGGTAATTTTATTCATTTATTTTATTCGATTCTATTTTATTTTATTTTTTAAGCTACCTTTTTAAATTCTTGCATGAAAACTCGTCGACGTAAAAAGTAGCGTTGTTGTTCTTCTTCCGACATTGATACAAAATTTCGCAGTTCTTGCGTAGAACCGGAACCATCATCGCCGAGCGGTTGGGTGCGCACTTCCTGCAGCTGCTGATCTGAGGTAAGTTCGCCGGCGCCCATCGAAGGCGTCACATTCAACTCGAACGGTGCTGGTGGCTGACGATTCTTGCGTAGGATATTCTTAATTTTCGGTTGAGCGGCAGCAGCGGCAGCCAGGGTCGCCGCCGTATCTTGCAATGTCTGCACATTTGTTATGTTGATCAGATCGTTTTTGTTGTTTTGATGTTGCGCCTGCGACTGCGACTGCGACTGGTCACGCACCATTCCTTGAGTCAGACCGTGTTCGAATCCGGCCTGCAAGTGGAACAAACGCGACTTGGCAATCAAGGCTTCCTGCTGTTGAGCGCTTAGAGAATTGATGTCAATGGCTGTGAATTCTTCGCTAGCATTAACAGCTGCCATCTGCATTTGATCGTCCAAGTACTCGCCGCCAGTGACACCGCCGGCAACGGTGCTGAACTGTTGCTGATGGAAAAGTTGCTGATTGGAGGCGCGCACAGCTTCGGAAACCTCGTGTAGGCCGGGAGGAGCACTCAGCTGCTGCAACTGCTGCTGCAGTTGCTGTTGAAGTTGCTTCTGCTTGTGCTGTATGTGTTTCTGCTGCTGCAGGTTCACTAGTCGCAGCTGGCCTGGCGGCATGGCTGCATTGATGGCAGCCGAGCCGTTATTTAAGGCTGGCGGATTTGTGGCAACGACACCAGCCGATTGCAGCTCATTCTGGTGATTCTGAATGAAGTGCGGATATTTGAAAAGAAGCTCCACGACGCGCGTGTGCCCTCCTTTAGCAGCCTCAATCAGCATCGTACTGTTGTCTTTCAGTTTGTGAAAAGGATCAGAGCCGCTCTTGAGCAACAATTCGACGACGGCCTGGTGGCCGCCAGCGCAAGCCAACGACAAAGGCGTGTGGTCGTTGCTTGTGGTTTGCTTATTTACGTCGGCGCCTTTTTGGATTAAGAACTTCACAGTACACAAATGCCCTGCCCTGCACGCTTTCATCAGAGGCGTTCGCCCGCCTTCGGATTCGTGTTCCAATTCAGCGCCGTAGCTAAGCAACACTTCCGCAGCGTCTGTGTGGCCATTTTCCGCGGCATGCGTTAGCGCTGTGTCGCCCGTTTGTGTTTCTGCGTGAACATTTGCTTTGTTCTGCAACAAGAAACGCACCAAATCGGTGTGACCCTCTTGGGCAGCTTCCATTAATGGCGTCGATGCGCCCAACTCCAGATTGGCTCCTTCCTTAATTAGAAATTCGGCAACTTCACTAAAGCCGCCGCAGCAGGCGAGCGTCAAAGCAGTTTCCTGCGTTTCCTCTGTAGTCGCGTTTATATTGGCTCCCTTGCTGAGTAGCAGGGCCACCATCTCTTCGTGGCCCTCGCGAGCGGCCTCCATTAGCGGCGTATAGCCTTCATCGTTTACCTCCTCAATATTGGCGCCGCGCTCGATCAGAAGAGTTGCCAATTCCACGTGTCCACCGCAAGCTGCGAGCGTGAGAGGCGACTCGAACGAATCAGTTGGCATATTGACCTGAGCGCCGGAATCGAGCAGAAGGCGTGCGACTTCAACGTGACCGTCCATTGAGGCCTCCATAAGTGCCGTGTGCATTTCGTCGGTTTTGTGTTCCTGGTCTGCGCCGGCTTGAAGGAGAAACCTAACCATGTTCAAGTGACCTTTGTAGCAGGCCAGAGTGAGGGCGCTCTCTTTGAACTCATTGGAGTGGGTATTAATGCCGGCGCCGTGCTCGAGTAAAACCTACATAATAAATGAGTAATGCTTTTAATCTATTCCACGTTCATTGACGAGATTCTTTTCTTGAAATTCTGCATCAGATAAGATCACAGCTTCTCATTGATATTGGATGTAATGAAAGCCGATTAGTAACTCAATCTTTGCGCGATCATTACGTCCCGAAAACTCTCAAATCTCGGTTTATAATCATGTGCTAGCAAAAGTAAAACTACTTCCTAAGTGCATTTAATACTATTATTTTGGTTTTTTCTTGTTGTATTAACAGTTTATTTCATGCATTCTGTTTACATTGGAACAAGGGTTTGCGAATTCACTTACCTTCGCTACGTCCACATGTCCAGCTGAGGCGGCCTCCATGAGTGGAGTGTGCCCATTTTCGTTTTGTTCCTCCACGTTGCCGCCATGCTTCAGCAGTTCTTTAACCACTTCGACGTGTCCGCCAGCACAGGCGAACATTAGCGGAGTGTTGCCCGTGGCGCAGTGGGAATTAACGTCAGCGTTGTGGCTCAGCAGCAGCTTTACAATCTCTAAATGACCCGCTGATGAGGCTTCCATTAGAGGGGTGCAATCCTTCTGTCCTTTGTCCTCGACTTGTGCCGCTGACATAGCCAACAAGACCTGATTTTGTACATAAACGATGGGAATTATGACGAAGGGTCGAATTTATAGTATAGCCTTGTAGATCTGATCCTCACCTGAGCCAGTTCATAATATCCAGCTGAGCAAGCCATCGACAACAAAGATTCCCCATCATCGGTTGACTCATTGACGTTTACGTTGCCTTTTCCTAGCAAACGCCTAACGGTGTTTACGTCGTTATCGGTGCATGCTGCGATCAATGTACGGGAAAGAATTCTGTAAGGATCGATGCAAAGATTAAAAGCAAAGTATAAAAAACGAGTCCATCAGTTAAATAATTTAAAAACTCTTTTGTCGCTTACGTTTTATCCCGAGGACTGTTGGCGCAGCGCATTTTGGTAAGAGCCTGTTTAGTTTCGTCAATAGCATGAGTAGCGTGTCGCAATACGGGTGCTTTCTCATTCGCTACAAGTGATCAGCAATGAATATAAATGCATATAAATGTAAAAAGTGTTGCAATAGGCCACATACCAGCAGCCTCAAACAATGCTGTCAGGTTTCGACTTCGATCTGAGGATGAATCCAACAAGAAATTTCCACTAATTTCATTCGGGTCCTGAATTTCTTCATCTTCTTCGTCGTCGTCGATTTCCTCATCGTCGTCTTCATCTTCTTCATCGTCTTCTTCGTTGTCGTCCTCGTCGTCTTCGTCGTCTTCATCCTCCTCGTCCTCGTCATCGCCGTCATCTTCGTCGTCGTTACCCTCTGCCTCAGGAGCACAGCTTTCGGGGTCCGACTCAGGTATATCATCCTACAAATTTGAAAATGGCGGAGAAAATGGCACTTTAACAAATTTTCTATTAACCATAACCCATATTCTGGAAACAAGTAAACATTAGGCAAATTAACATGAACACAGTTAGAGATAAAATAACTGAACAAATTCAGTGTTAATAATTATTAATAGATAATAAGAAACCAAACATGAACTAAATTAGTTATATTAATAAAAACATTCTTGTTGTCTAAGGCCAGCAAAAGTTGTTGAGTAGTTGTACAGAAGATTCCTCTCATCCAGAACCTTGTGAGACTTTGCATATGGTATTTCTTACTTTCTATATCACCACAGATCGAACATATTTTAGAGTTTTGCACTGTGATCGCTTAAATTATACTTTAAGCTCATTTTAATAATAATAATGCAATGGTTTTTATTAATTTCAAACTATGTATGTAAAAAAGCTTAGGTAAGTATTTTTAGATAAGTGCAAAAAACGCGCAACTTACCAAAAGATCTGGCCTTAGACACAAGCATGCCAAAAGGATCTAAAAGTAAAAAATGTAAAAACAAAAAAGAAAATCCATTGATTTATTCAAATAAAAATACAACTAACTATTACAGTAACATAATAATAACAACAATCCACTTAATAATTGCTATAAACTTGCTTAAAAAATAGAATTACATATATATATTAAAACACGCTACTGTAAAGGATACGCTGAAACTTTTGAACTATTACTTATTCGTCTGACTAATAAGGAAAAAAAATAATGAGTAACAAAAATCAATAGTTAAATCATTTAGTAACTAATTAATGACAGAAATCATTCGCTATCTCTCAACAGAAGCACTTCTAATTTTTTTACATGGCGTGCGCTCAGAGTTGCCACTAGATCCCACGACGAATTACCACGCGAAATTCCCTTTCCTACAGCTGAAAATAAAAATCCCACATGGTAATTTCTAAAAAAAGTTTTCCCATCCGACTTCAAAAGTTTTACAATTCACTAAATATAAACTGAAAGTCCCACTAATGTAATGTTAGTCAATCAAAACTTGACCACAACCTTAAAAAATTCCCAAAGAATTCCCATTTCCACTTTAGATTAAAAAATAGCATGGTATTGCCATTTCCCGCCAGCACTTGTAAAATCCTCATTTTGGGATATTTTGGCCAAAAGTGGCAACTCTGCGTACGCTACGATTTTTCATATTCTTTTACTACCCTGCACCAAAGTTCCCATTAATTCCCACAAAAATTTACCACGCAAAATTTAATTTCCTTTCTACATTAGCAGTGTTTTTAATGAACTACATAGATACATATATTTAATGTTGTAAAATATTAATATAAATTTTCCAATATATTAATTAAAATCCCAATATGAATTTAAGAATGATCTGAGTATTCCCAAATCCCGCAGTCAATTGAAAAGTCCTCATTTGCGGTTATTATGCAAATCTGGCAACTATAGCCAGCGTTTTCCAGAACATGCCAAACGAAAAAATGTTTACTTTCGGAATGGCGAATGGATTCGATTGCTTTCGCTATAATGTCTTGCAGTTGTGAAAACTGGCAAATTTTCGTATTGGTGTGCGCATTTTATGACTGTGTGGCTCAAATTTATGCTTTCTAGAATATCGGCTGTCGTGAAAGGTTTATTAATTCTGGGAAGAAATGACACACCGATTTGAAGCTGTTCTTGCCATTTACTCAAAACCGTATGTTTGGTTTCCAGTGGCAGTAATAAATTGCCAGAAATATTATTGTATTCTTAAAATTGTGATACATATCTGTACATTCAGGCATACAGCGAAACGTGTGACGTAGCTACTAAATCCATTGCGTAAATCGGAGCGCAACTACAGCTGCTCAATGCAGTTTCTGGAGTGAACAGATAAATCTTTAATATACATAAACTATTTGAGGGCGTTATCATTAAAAACTAGCCATAGGGGAGGCGATAAAATAAGATTATTTCTTGAGTATTTGGATTTTTGTTGTGGATTTGTATTGAGGCCATAAATGGCATCAATACGTTAACATAAGTGGGTTATTTCAACATTTACTAATTGTTATAATTCCACCCCCCTTCGCGGAGTTTAGACGTATTTTTCCTTAAAACCATTTTCGATCCTAACCTCTTTTTTTATAACATAATCCTAAGGTTGCTCTTTTTTTATACTCACTCATGACTCATGAATATGATGAGAACCCTTTTCACCTGATTACATCTATATTTACCTAAAATGATTACTTTTATTCTACTACCTTTTGGCAAATCTTTTCGCAATAACCGGATTGTATTGCTTGAGTGTAGTGAGGAGTAGCTGCATGTGCCTAACACACTCAACATCGTCATCAACAGCGCTACGTTCGCACACACATGATAACGTTATGTACGTACATCTCACACACACACACACTTATGCACACTTGCAGCGTAGTTCTGTCAGGTACAACAGATACATCAGCCTTCGCACTGTTCTTCCTAATTTTACTTTCGACAGCTACAAAATTCCCTACCATTTCCCTTATACTAATGAGCACAAAAAATAAAGCACCTTTAAAGCCGGCAACGAACTTATTTAAATTGTGAAAACTAAAGTTCTGTGAAGATGTTCTGTTGGTTTAATCCCAATGTGCATTTGTAGCATCTTTTTCGAGATCAATTATTTCCGTAATTAGCATTGAAAGAAAGAACTGATGAAGTTTCACTCATCATCATGAGTAACAAGTGTCTCTTCGTTGCTTTTATAGATACATGCATAGATGAATCATATATTATAGTAGTTCTTGATTCACATTTTTCATGGAATTTTTATCATTTAGTACCTTTTACTTCACTTCTAACTACCAATTTTTGTAATCGTAGTAAGGCGTGATTTTATTATTACTCCTTCAAAAAACATTTGTCGAAAAAACAGTATTTGAAAGCAATGACAATTCTTACCTCGGAAACAGATTCCTCGTCAGACTCCGACAGATCTGTCACGGGTGGAGGGTATAGTTCCGTGTCTGTGTCCGAATTATCGCTGGTTATGATGTTTTGCAGCGCAGTTGAAATGGCGTTGACGATGCCTACAGACGACGACAGCGACGAGTTGGATGATGTTGAGGAGGAGGTTGATCGAGAGTTATTGTTACTTGGCGCTGAAGCACCTGGATTCGAAGCGGTCGCAGCGGTTTTCAGCTTCTGCTTAATCGCTGCCGCAGCCACAGCGGCTGCCTGCGCACCTGCACTTGACGTATTCGCAGCATTTCCTCCCTTAGCGGCCGCAGTAACCGTAGCCGCTGAGCCTACTAGCAGAGGCAAGGCCGAAGGAAAACTTAAGTGAGAGTCTTTCGTTTTGGATGCTTTTAAAGCGACAGAGGCAGCGACTATCGACGGCGAGGTATTTGCAATAGGCAACTTTTTGTTAGCAGATTGCGATTTAGTTGAATTTTTGCTATCCGAAGTTGTGGTTGCTGATGCAGTCGAATTTGCCGCAGGTTGTGCAGTAACCGGGTTTGTAATGACATCAGGTAATGCCACGGATTCGTTCGGTTTTGAGGTTGTCGCTTTGAGCATGTTGCCGTTTGGACTGGAGTGCGCTGCGACCGATGAAGAGCTGTTCGATGAAGGCGTATTGCTGTTGAGCTTCAGCCGGAGCTTGGCATTAACGGTGTTGGACGTATAGACAGATGTGGTGCTATTTGTCTGCCCAGCAGAGTCCAATTCAAAGGCGTTGCTAGCACTTTGCTTGTTAGCGCAGTTCTTTTTATTCTTCAGCTGAGTTTTACTGTAATTTGCAGATTTATTATTGGTGCTGTTGACGCTGCAGCGGCTGCTATCGGTATCGGAAGGTATCTGAGACGAGAGAGCAGAGGCTTCTACTATTAAGTTAGTAGTACTGGACTTTAAATTCAGTTGGGAGCCTGCATTTCTGATGCCCACCGTACCTATATTCTTCGCAGTTTTCTTAATGTTGCTACTGCTGTTGCCACTAGCAGCGGCAAGTGCTGCTGCAGCAGCCAACTTCAAGTTGTTGTTGTTGTTGTGGCTGTTGTTGCCTCTACCTTTCTTCACTGTGGCGGACGAATTGGATTTATTCTTGGCTGTTGCAAAAATTGCAGCGGCGACGGCAGCAGCTGCTTTGCGTGCATGCGTTGGTTCGAGCAGCGACGATAATGGTGAAGTTCTAGTCGCAGCCTGAGCAGTAGTGTTGGAATTGATGTTTGTATTAGAATTCGTGTTCGGTTTCTTTGTAGTTGTGTTAGCAGTTGTTGTTGTTGTAGCAGAACACACACTCAAATCGGTTCTTTTATCATCATTATTCATTTTCTTTTTAATTCTGAGAATTTTGCTGCGTTCCTTTTATATTATATTCATACACTTTTCCCTATTACAAATATCTTTTCTAATGTTTAATTTATATTCTGAATGTTTAAAAATTGGATTATAATTGCGCACAATGCTTTTCATCAAGTAGTTTCGTTTTGTGCAGTTCAAAGAGGCCATCAATTTTGTTACTTTACTCAACGCCTTTAACTTTTTACGTCTGCAAGTGACGAAACTTCCAAATGAAAAGTCGTTGGCGTTCGCTACGAGAAAAATCCACAGACAATATCGTTCGGGTAAAGACGAGTCGTGAATTTTTCTTAGAAATTGGTTAGTAAGTAATGTATGCCACTTTGTGCCTTTCGTACTTCTACTCTACTTTTAACTTTGCTTAAATAACTACTTATTTTCAATCCAACATGTCTACACTGCGTTTTTCATCAAATACATCGTATCGCTTCTATTTTCACGAGACGACGTAAAATTTAAAAATCGACGGTGGAAGAATACTTCCACCATTTACACACATTTTTACACGGTTCGAGGAAACCGAGTCACACCGAAACGAACACGAAGACGAATGAAGACAAAAAAGGCACAGCAGAAGAAATGAAAAGAGGCACACACCGAAGTCGACGAAGAAAATTTTTTATGGGTGAAAAATAAAGGGCAAAGTTTTCAATTCAACTTTCACGGCTTTTCCATACAATAAAACACTTGTAAATACCGTTATTTGATGTGTCAAAGAGTGAGTAATTGTTTTCTATTCGTTTTACGAAAAACTTTCCAAAATTTTTTGCTTATTATCAAAATTAATTGTTACGATTTCGTGCCGTCCGTCATTACTTGAGTTAGGATCGCCATCATGTCTTCCGGATGCATAATCTGCTATAATATGGCGTGATTGCACGGTGGGGAGTAGCCGTACTAAAACTGCAAGAAAAGTACATGTGTGCTACATTTTAAAACGTAAATCACATACGTATATGCGTATAACTTCGAAACTATTTCGGTTAGATGGTACCTATTCCGGATTTATTGACGCTTCAATATATGACATTAAACGCCCACAAATTCAAAATCGCGCCCAGTTTCAGAAATAAGCGTCATTTTCCCAAGAAGTAACTAAAACTATAGGTAACGATAAAAATGGACAAATACAGCGAAACGCCCAGAGCGCTAAATTCTGCCAGATCGACATTTTGTTAATTTTTTAAAAAATTTTTATAAGTTGTAATTGTGCTACACGCATACAAATGATGTGTTAAGTACTGATTAAATATGCAACCCTGCTGTAAAGCAAGTTATCTCAATTTTTTGATCTTCATACAACCAACAAGCAAGTGTAGCTTTTTGGTTGTAAAAGAACTGCACGATCTATACAAAAATGGTACAATAAAATTGTATAATGAATGTATAGTACCGTTGTGTTGTTACCTTTATGTTAATGGTCCATACGAAGATGATACGACGATACAAAATTTGAAATAACAAAGAGCAGCCTCATCACAGAAATAAGTTCTGCAAAACAATCGTAATTAAAGCTGTCTTAATGCGAATGCAAATTTCAGGTTTTATTAGATGATATCTAATAAATAATGTAGATATCAATATTAATAGTTATATTAATATATTATTTTCGAATATGTTGAAATAAAACAAATTTAACAAATCTATTCCACTAATGGGTGTCCCAGAAGCCTAAAATTTATTCTCATGAGTAGATGTCACTTTTCTAGAAAGTGGGGATCGTTTCTATAAAAATATATAATTATATACTTTATTCTGCGCTTACGATATTCATCCTATATATAGTTTATAGCCAATGTGGCGGTGACATCAACAATAGTCATATAAAATAGTGTTTATTGTCCATGCTTATTATAATACTTCTCTTATTTTCGTAGCGACGAAGTTTATTGCTTTATAATTGGCGTGTTGTGAAAATGATTATTTGATCGTTCATGAAAACGAATCGGTTTGAAATTATTACAAACAATCTTCCCGTATTACTCCTTTTACTATATAGAGCAGAGAAATCAAAAGAAGTGATATGTATTTGAGCTATTTGTTTCTATTTATATTGGTGCTCACTGGAGGTAAATGTGACAAGAAGTATAGCCAGAAATATTCTAGGGAAGCTAATCTCATACCGGCGAATAGCAAGTTGACTACAGAAAGGTATGATCTCGATATTAAAAGCTTGCAGCGGCCGTTCCGAATGGCCAAGCTAAATTTGGTTTGGACTAAAGCGCAAAATGTAGGTAGACCACTCCAACATTGATTGCTTGATAATAAAAAAATTATAAATAATATCTTATGTTACAGCGCCTAACAGAGCCAAAATTGAAATCTCTGTATATGGAGCTGAAAATACACGACAAGGAAGAAATTGCTTGGAAACAACTCAACGCACAACATAAAGATAAAGATGGATTGAAGGCGAATGAGCTCCGTCGCAAGCTTATTGGCATTATGAGCACTTATGATCTACTGGAACATTTTGAAGACACAGAGGATGCAGATAAATTAAAGGCATATAAGGTAAAAGAACAACCTATTAACATTCTTCTTTAAACTATACATTTAACCTAACAGAAATTCCACGATACGGACAAGCATATGAACAAAAGCCTATTCAAAGACAAAAAACTCAATAAGTTATGGGAGAAAGCGGAAATATCTGGTTTTACACAGGAAGAACTTAATTCATTGAAACAAGAATTCGAGCATCACCAAGACAAAGTTGACATATATTATAGTCTTTTGGAGAATCTTGGAACTGTGAATTCAAATAAACAAGAAAGTTTGTAGATAGTTGTAAAAGTTTTAAGATTTTTATGTTATTTTCACCATTGTATCAGATGCTATAAACGAAGACGAACTTGAAAACTTCAATATGGTGTTTCAAGGTGCCAATGATAACGAAATTAATACCGAGGAAATGAATTTGAAAAAGTATGAAAGTGAGGTAAACTCTTTGCGAGAGCATCACAAAGGCATAAAAACGCATTTCGATCGTCTCGAACAATTGGTATCATCCGGTCCACATAGCCAAGACTTTGTGGAGCCCAAGGTACAAGGTCTCTGGCGCGTAGCTAAAACCAGTAATTTTACTGACAAAGAACTTGCATCCATCAAGAGTGAATTGCATCACTTTGAGAGCCGTTTGCTGAAATTGAGACATTTACATACTGAGCATGCAATGCAACAAGAGAAATACAAGGTAATCTAGAAGTTTAGTAAATCTTATTTTAATGTGAACCGAATCTCTTTAACCTAATTATAGAATGAGAAACATAAAGAAAAGCATAACCGCTTCGAGGAAATGGAAGATCTTATCAAGAAACAGACGCGTAAGGTGGAGAAATTGCAGGAAAACGTCGAGAAAGCTATTTTCAAGCATTCGGAGTTGTAAATTTGTAAATGTATAAACTTTTAGTTCAAATTTACGTTTACGTTTTTATTTCAATTGTAATTAAATTATATACTGCGTAAATAAATAATTGTAAAACAAAAACTATTTAAAGATAGAGCATTGTAAGATTTTAAACGATTTTGAGCAGAGTGCAAATTAATGATATTGTGCTCGTCATTGTCATCATTGTGTTGTGCAGTTATATTTTAAGAAGACGCAAATTTTGCAGTTTCTTTTGTGACGCGATGTGAGCGGTCCCACAAGAATCCACTATTCACAGTTTCACTGGGCAAATTTAATAACATTGGATGTAAACGTTTGAGTAGAAAAATAACAATGAGGAAAACTATATAAAACGTAAATAAACATGTAAAAAACACATTTAACCCGCGAGTTCTCAGTAAAATATTTTTCGAGGGTGGTGCCAAGTCTAAAGGATTTTTATTTTTTTTGTGCGCACTTTCAAGGTCCATTTTTACACGGCGAGCTTAATTAATACAGTCATACAATTTAGTTCAGGACAAATTTTCTTGCTTTGAGACATTTTTGGAATAGATACTACGATTGCTGAGACCCCACCCTTTAGCATGTTTGTTAATTTATTATTTGTATTTCGATTTGTGGCAAGTTTTTTGTGAAACAAGTCCGTCAGATGGTCATGGCCAATGAAAGCATAATGGACGAACTAGCATCCTTGACACGCACGGAAATTCCAGATGGACGTCAGAGTCTTCGCGACAGCTACACAAACTTGGAGCGTGTTGCTGACTACTGTGAGGACACATATTATCGGTAAATAGTAGAAGAAATAATTGTTATAAATTTGTTCATTAAGATACGCTTCTATTAAAGAGCTGAAAATAAGAAAGCTGCTTTGGAAGCAACTAAAAATTATACCACGCAGTCGCTAGCTAGTGTGGCATATCAGATAAATACTCTGGCCTACAGTTATATGCAACTGCTGGAGCTGCAGGCACAGCAATTGAGTGAAATGGAGTCGCAGATGAATCACATTGCGCAGACAGTGCATATCCACAAAGAAAAAGTAGCCAGACGGTAAGATATTGCAGTTTCATTAGGTCTGTGTTCTGATATGTTGTATATAAATTCTTAGAGAAATCGGTGTTCTCACTGCCAACAAAGTCAGTTCGCGCCAGTTCAAGATAGTGGCTCCAATCAACCCCGAAAAGCCCATTAAGTATGTGCGTAAAGCTATTGACTACTCAATCCTAGACGAAGTCGGTCATTGTGTGAATGCAACCCAGTCCAGGCAGAAGCATCGTGGATCTAGCCATGGGTCTATCCAGTCTCTAGCAACATCCTCAATAGCGCCCTCCGTTGGTCCGCCGCCCACCACTAAGCCGCCTACACCACCACAGATGTCTCGGGGCAACACAGGTACCTTGGGAAAAAGCGTGAACAACACTGGTACATTAGGAAAAAGCTCACGCGAGTATCGCACACCACCTGTAGTGAATCCACCGCAGGTGCCCTCTCATTATGCACCGAATTATCCTATAGGACATCCAAAGCGGATGTCTAACACATCTAGTGTTGCAAATGTAGGTGGAGGTGCTGTAGGAAACGAGCGCGCAGCAGGTTACAGTGCATTGCCGATGCCTCCGAGCCAGCAAATAGCAACGCACGTAAACTTACCTTCGGCAGGCATGATGCAGTCATTGCCACCTCCTCCACCAACAACTTACGACGATCGCAGCAGTATGCCTCGTAAGTGACGACGTAAATTTTCATGTTGCAAAAGCGTTTATTTTATATTCATTAGCGCCTCCATCACCACTTACGGTATCTCAACACGAAATTACAGAGCAGAGTCACATCGGAATGCATACACTGGGTCGCAATATATCAAGGTATGTGCTTTATCAATGATTCTTCGCCTCGCTCTATAAAGTAATTTAAATTTTTGTATGTTCGCACACGTTAAAGAAACAATAACAGGTAACGGACATTCGTGATGTGTGTAGAAAATATGAAATATGAAATTATGTTCCATGAGTGCCAATTGTAAAACTAATATTTTGTGCAGAAATCATTTCAGCTTAAATTTTGCGCGGCCAGGCTCGCAATCTCCGCCATTGCCGCCGCCGCCACCTCCAGAAGACGAGCATCAAGATTTTGGCCGACCTCGCACTTCAGCTGCGCAGGGCCAGTTGGCTCCGATAGTACCCGAAGATCAAAATCTTCCCGGTTGGGTGCCTAAGAATTACATCGAGAAGGGTAAAAGAGATATTTGTTTTTGTTTGTTTAAATATATTTATTTTAAAGTAATTATCAACATAAATTTCGCTCGTAGTTGTTGCGATTTATGATTATTATGCTGACAAAGACGACGAGCTGAGCTTCCAAGAGAGTTCTGTTTTATATGTACTAAAGAAGAACGATGACGGTTGGTGGGAAGGTGTCATGGATGGAGTCACGGGCCTGTTTCCAGGAAACTATGTGGAGCCCTGTGTCTAAGACTATTGCACAAAACACAATTTGAAACTATAAATAAAGACGTTCTACAAGTCTTTTTCAATAAATAAATAATTAACTTCTTTGCCGCTATCAATTTATAATAAGTGCGCATGATTACATTCGCGCAAGCATAGATATGGAAAAGACAATTCCCATTCTAATTAACTGCATACGAATAATCAGTAGAAATTAAGGAATTTCTTGTTGAATATTTGATGTATTCCATATTAAGTATATCTGATAATGCCGGCGTACCTAATCTAGTACGTCTTTAATAATTCTTGTGTACATAAGCAATGAATTCAAGTTTGCATTATTAAACGTATTGTATAATAATTTTTTTTATAAATATATACATGATATATACTATATACAAAAATACACTAAAATATATAAAAATAAATTTATAGATCAATTAAATAAACAAGTAGGTAGCAATCGTTATTATGCAAATTTATATAGTTTTTGAACGGAAATTAGTTTGCGAAAATTTAATTAGAACTCTATTAGTACTATTTATTAGTACTTTAGTTAGTACTAGTATTTAATTAGTACTAATTAGTACTCAAATACAAATAAGGAGAAAGAAGTGAAGGAAAGAGCGACAATTATTATAAATTAAAGCAAACGTTGTTTAATATATGCATTTGTATACATAAAAAAGAATAATTAGATAGCCAACGAAAGAAACATTTTGTTAGTTTGAAACATTTTAATTATTTTATTGCTTTCCTCTACTTTCATTTTTATCAACTTTTTATAAATTGTGATCAAGTTTTCTTCTAATTGAACAACGTGGATAAAATGTATTGTGATCCCTGAGTCTGTGCGTGCCAAGTCGCGTTTATAGAATTATCATTGGACGATGTCGATTTCATATGAAGCGGTTCACTCTTTCGGAACTGGCTGGCATCCTCTGCAGACGTGCCTTTACTGGCGGCCCCATGAGACGGTCTGGACCCTCGTTATTGGCATATGTATTTTCTGCCTCCGTCGGAGGTTGTGGAGAAGAAGGTGACCACTCCGAGCTGGAGCTGGATCCCGGCGATTCAGAACTGTTTGGCGAAAATTGTCTTTAGAAACATTGCATGGCTGCTTCAGATGTGGACTCACCCCGCTGTATAGATTGGTGGCAATTTCTGTTCATAGGAACTGCCAGGCGTTACTGTCCCAGCATGGATCTCTTGCTGATAAATGCTGTACAGCTCCCTCAACTCGTCGGGCAGTTCAACATTGCCTTCTTCAATCAGGCGTCTCTGGGAACTTATGATGTCCTCGCATAACCTGCGTTGGCGTTCTGCCCGGAGTAGTTGCAAGTCTCGCCGTCGCATTTCGGCTTGTCTGGCCAAGCGCTCGGCTTGCAAGGAAACCTTGTCCGCCTCCAGCTCATGCACACGACAAAGCAGTGCAAGTAATTCTCGCTCCTCATCACTGCTTATGCGCTCCGGAAGTTCCTGTAATGAAGGTGAGATTTGTATAAAGAATGTGTTTTGTCTGCTGCAGCTTGCTCACGTCCTCAAGCTGGACACCCTTTTGTCTGCACATCTCCAGTTCCTGCTCAGTGCGTTCACGTATTTCCTTATATCTGCGGGTTTCTTTTTCAATGGCTGCCAATTCTCCCCAAGCGTTCTTAAGAGCCACTGAGCCTTCGGATTCAATGTCTGTGAATGAAAATAAAATTGAAAACAAAGTGTGCACACAAACAACGTTCGTCGTGTCCATACCGTCCTCCGCTGGCATGTCGTATAACTTTCCCATACGACCTTGCCAATGCGAAATGATCATGTGTTGCCGCTCAGCGTCTAGTTCCAAGCCGAGCAAGTGACTTTCAGCCTCGAGCAGTTTTCGCCTTAGCTTCATTTGCTGCTTGAAAGTCAAGACGATTTGTTCACGTAAGTAGCGAAGTTCGGCTTTGCGCTTCTCGTCCTCATCTGTATTCCTAGTCGCTGCTTGAGCAGCTGCTGCGGCACCACTGCGAGGCCGATCGGACAACATCTTCGAACGCAAACGTGTCACTTCCTCGCGCAGTTCAGACACGAGGGTTTGGTAGTGCTTTGTAGGGAAATCTTTCACTTCATCTATAAACATCGAGTTCTGCAGACGGGTTGTGATGCTGTTGGCGCGATCGGCATACACGAGGGTGTTCTTCGTTTCATCGCGGTGCTTGGCTTCGGGCGCCACGTGGGCGATCATGACTGTCTTGCATTTGCCGCTCAGTGCTTCCTTAAGCAAGCGTGTCAGCTTGGAATCACGATAGTTCACGTATCGCGCGCCTCCTGACAACGCGTTGATGCAGTTGCCTAGCGCCAGGAGACTGCGGTTAATATGGGCGCCCTCTTGCAGGCGTTTACCCCGGTTCTTAGTCTTCTTAGCACGCTCGGAACCTGCCAAATCAATTAGAAAGAGACGGCCTTGCTTGGTGCCGAGCGGCGTGCGAGTATGCACCGTGATGCTGAGCAGCGCGTGGCTGCGCGATGACGTTTGATTGGCTGCTGTCGGCTCCATTGTGCGTGCCCTGTTGCCCCTTATCAGCAGCTTCACCACTTCTTTGCGGCTGCTGGTTGATATCTCAGACAGGCCAGCGACTGTTATGCGTTGGCCTCTGGTATCTTCCCGCAGCTCCAGCGGACCCCCTGGATTAAGGAGATCCCGTATGAGCTCATTGTATATTTCCAAGTAAGAAATCGAGACCTGGAATAGTTGTAACATTTCAAAGAAAGGTCAAAGCAGCGGCTGCTAGAAATCAATCACACCTGACATGTGTTTGTGCCTTCTGCCATTTCAACGTGATGGAAAATCTCTTCGATGGCGCGCACCATGAGACCGCTCTCGTTACTGTTCGGCTCGTGCATGTCGAACCAACTCGTTGTGGGGTGATCGGAGGACGCCGGGGTTGAGTTCTTCTTGCGGTAGGGTCCCAACATGGTGTGAGTTTTGCCTGACCCGGTAGCGCCATAAGCGAATACAGCAGCGTTGTAGCCGCTGAGAACATCCTTCACAAGCGGCGCCGTCGTGGTTTTGTACACGGTTTCCTTATTTCCAATAGAGACACAAAATGCAACATGTAACTGAAACTGCCATTAGTTTTGGTTAATGTGAGATTCACCTGAGAGTCATTCTCGCTGAAGACGTGATCGTAAGAGTATTTTCGGGAGCGACTCCTGCCTCCGTCATCGAAAAGCAACGAATTCTTCGAGACGACTTCGATACAGCGATCGGTGTTTTCGAAACTTGGTCGTATTCGCAGCACAACCTTTAGTATTTTCAAGAAATTATTGCGTGTGGAGTTTTAAAAGCCGCGACCACGAAAAGGAACTCACCACTAAACGCTCTTCTTGCGGTGTGGCTGTTGTTAGCGATCTCCCTTGGGGAGCTGACGAAGATGAACTACCTCCACTGCCACTGGACCAAATGCCACTTTGAGCCATCCTTGGAAATCCGGCTTCGTGACGAAGAGCGAAAAGTAAATTCTTCCAAACAGTGAAGTGCAGCAAATCTAATATAAAGAAAGAAGATTTTAAAAATTTGAAAAAAAACCCGTTCAAAAGAGAAGCTGAAAGTGTAGCTGTTTATTTCAAATTTATAGCATTTAGGATATGTTATAGATATAGATTTTTATAATTCATGTCTTCAAGTTCTTAGAATAATATTCAGACAAATTTGATTACATTTGATTGGTTGCATTGAAATGGTCAGTTATTTTATACTAATATGTAGATTATCGTGTTGTTTTATTACAACACGATTACAATTTTTAAGATGCTCTTACATCTAAACTACGTTTTAGAGAGTCAAGTTCAAATATCAAAAATTTTAGACAAATACTTAAGAATTATAAGTTATGCGTAATTTTCTATTTCTACATAAGAACACTTCGTCTTAACGACAAAAACACCGCCTTTCGATTCAGATTATTTATGGAAATTGCTTAATTATTGCAAACGTGGTTTATCATAGACTGAAAGCAAGTTAACTGTTGTTTGTTTTGAGTAATTTTACGTCGCTGAGTTAATTGGATCCTGTACACATACATATACACTTTAGGTTTATATATTTCGGTTTTATTTGACTAGTGCTTCCTTCACTTTCTTATAATTTTATTGATTTTTGTTTTATGCTTCTTCGGAAGTGTTGACCAGCAGTTTCTATAGTTTTAAAGGTACCAACTTTCCTTAAAATGGCGGCGAAAACTGCAGCGGTAAGTTTTTGGGGTCAAATTGAAATGAAGGCGTTTGTTGCTCATTCGAATCTTAATCGAATATTGATTAATATGAAGTTATTATATTTCTAAAGCAAGAAAACATATTTAAAAAAAATAGAGTTCCTCAAAAATTTAATTAATACTTACGTAAGTTTGAATTAAATAATTGTTTTTATTTTCAATTATAGAAGCATATTTTGAGACAGTAGATGATTTTTGTTAACTTAATGAATAAAATGATAAATAATATACTCTCTGAATTATACAACAATCAATAATCGAAATATTTCCTACTAGCCGATGATAAAGTCACGTCTCCTTTGTTTATAAAAGGAAGTATTTATTTCTTATTAGTTATTTATTATTTTTCTAAAAAGGAATGTTTTTAACATAGTATATATTGAGAAAACACTATATAGAACCGAATATTTGCTGTTTTAAATATGCTGGCTGCTAACTATTGAACTTTTCACTCTCAAGTATGAAACTTAACTAATTTCAGCGGTTACAAATCGGTTAGCAGCACAGAAGGTGGAAAGTAGAATGACTTTTTACACGCGATTCCTATTGGAAAACTATTGCTCAACTTTGAAATCTTATTGACCTTTCGAACCACAACGAAACTCGGCTCGTGGTTACGTGTTGTAACTCAATTGTTTGGCTACCACGAGAATGGCTCTCAACAAACTTTAAAACTGTTTAGCGCAAAGAGAGGACTGGCTTTACAATAATCCTTCCTCTGCTTCGTATATTTTGTTTGACCATGTGTTTGTTTATTTAATGTTTATTTATGTTTCTTTCATATGTATTTAATTAATTAATTTGTTTCAAATATCGAATAAGTATCCTTTAATTTCTAATTAATTAGTTAATGCTCAGTATATTAAAAGCTCTGCAAACGTTTTCAACATTTTTATAGTAAAGCTTAATATAAAGTTTACATATTTGTTACATTATGTGTATGACGTAACAATGTCAAGGATAGATTTTTTTACAAATCTCTCTGATGGACATTGGAGATAATCGCTCTTCAAATTATCTAAGAAGACTTAAAATTATAGTCTATTAACTGAATTCATACCATAATTCATTTGAATAAAACACCGGAAATTATATATCATTCGAAAGATTCATTAAACTCTGAGCTTTACGTCATGCTTTTAGCAGTAATTTTAAATAAAATTTTTCTGCCACAAGGTTAGTGAAATTCCAGCAAACAGGAACCGAAATTTTCACGTTTGAATCTATGTAGAAAGAAAAACAGCAAAACCGTATTTAGTTGGGTGCAGCACACTACGGAGGACTTTCTTATGACTCCCTGGTACATTACGGTGTGATGCCAAAGTCAAGTGATTTAAGTTCATCAATTGATGAACATTGTTTGTATGCACTTTCTTAATTTAAACTAAATTTTGAGTTGAGTGCAATTTCTAGTTTAACATGTAGTAAATTGTAATTATCATAAAATAAACGAATTGAATTTAACTTGTAACGGACGTAAATCACGAGATTGTAAACAACAGAAAAGAAGAAACCGCGCGACATAAAATTTAAACATATGTTAAATACTGCAACAAATCACGAAACAAGACGCAGATGACAAGTTCTCAGAAGGATCTAAAAGCAGGTAGGATTGGTAGGTAGGTTGAGATCATTTAAAGTAAATATATCTTTGCAGCTGTAAGCAATCATCAGCACAATATGAAATTATGGGACGGTTTTTTACCCAATGAGATCTTAATGCGCATTTTTCAATTTCTACCATTTGATGACATGCAAAACGTTCGGCTCGTATGTTCGCAATGGTTATTTGTGGCAAATGCTGGCCGACTTAACGGAGACTTAGCGCTGTGTTTGACGCCTTCGAACTATTGCGATGTACTTTACACACTTCTTAATGCACCGCTTACATTGAAATATCGCATGCGCAACTTGCGCGTAGTGGGTATGCAGACTACTTCACTATTAACATCTATTCTAAGGAAAGCATGTAGCTACATACAGACTCTGAACCTTATAAATTCACCGATATCATGGAGTATAAACCAACAGATGCCACACCTTTACGAACTGGAACTTGAAGATATTTCGCAGTCTGAAGACTTTAAAGACCAGTTTATTTGCAGTTTAGAATACTTTCCAAGTCTGAAGACACTGTTGTTGGGAGAGAATGTAGCAAGTAGCTGGAGATCAGGTCTGTTGCAAATGATAGCAACACCAAGTACAGTGAAAGTATGCATCGAAAAGTTAAAATTTCAATTCAATTACAATGAACAATCACTTGCTCTCGATGCTCTGAAGGAACATGCTTCTACAATTAAGTTCTTGGATATGAATTATTTTTCCAATAAAAAGCTACATATTGCACCTTGGCAGCTGCTCTTTCAGCAACTCACTCACATTGAATGTTTTCATCTAAGCGGTAGCTACAGCAGCGATTGGCTTCAGAGCGTGTTTGAAGCTCTTCCTGTATCAATACCTCTGAAGCAATTACATCTTAAAGGCTGCATTGAACTTGGAGATAGCACACTTATGTTTATTATGCAGAAGTGGCCAAATACTGTGCAAGAGTTGAACCTAATGTTATGCGCGAGAATCACCGACAGAAGCATTTGTAATTTAAGTCATCAGAGTGGCATCAGGGTGCTTAATTTGTCTCACGTTCGGTCCTTAACTGGGCAAGGTCTTATTAGCAGTGTATTCGGTAGCACTTCTTTGCGTGAGTTGTATCTAAGTGAATCGATGGACATGGATAAAACTTACTTATGTTCGCTTATCCAAAATCTGCCTAATCTGGAACATTTAGCAGTTAATAGCTGTGCGCAAGCAATGACGGATTATACGATGACTAAAATCTTCCACAATTTGATCAAACTGCAGAGACTTGAAGTCGACAATTGCTATCGAATTAGTGACAAAGGAATGCAAGGACTTGACGGCTACTCTATTGAACGGCTGCAAAGTTTGCGAGTGTTAAGCTTACGGGGCTGTTCCAGAATTACAGATGCGACTCTGATTGAGAACTTCCATCTGAATAAGTTGCAAACACTCAAACTAGGTTACAGCCGCCGCATAACGGCTAAGGGAATCGCAGCTCTCGTGCAAAGTTGTCCGTCATTGGAGGAGCTCATCATAACGAGCTGTCCTGGGATGAACGATGAAGCAGTTTGGCATATTGCGACGAAACTGAAAAGGCTGCGCTTGTTAAATTTAAGTAATTGTCACAGTCTAACGCAGAAATCCATTGACTACATTGCAAAACATTGCGATAAGCTTGCCCAGCTGATCATGGCTGGCACAAATTTATTAAGCAGCTACGAAGTGCGAAACCATTTGGGAAATATGAAGCCACGTATTAAAATACTTTAGTTTTTTACTCAAACTGAAGATTACCTATTTTTAACACTTTCTTTTATGTTTATAATGTTATTATTTTATGAATGTAGATGGTATTAAATGTTATTGACGATTTTTGCTACTGAAGTCGGAAAAGTTTTTGAGGTTCTTTCGAAAAAGTTAACGACTGATGACTTTTTAAATAATTCTACAATTATCAAAGCAATTGCATTTTTACGATGTGATATAATGATCCAATTTCATGATTTTCATTTCATTTGCAACTTTCATTTGCACAATTATCATTTATAATTGCAAACACGTGTTAAGTCCACGTAAATTAACGCTACGTTTGTTAACAAACGCAAACTCCACGATTGCGTCCACGTAAACGTAATTCACTTGGGACGAAACATTTAATGCTTGATTAATTGCTGTGAGAAGTAATGAACTTTGTAGTTTTAATTAGAAACGGAAAACCTAGTCCTTTATTCTTCTTAGCTTATTAGGTTCTTTCAAATATTATTATTTTGCAATTCATTTGCTAATATTAAGTACTGATTTTGGTACTTAAACTTTGATTTAAAAAGTAGATTTAAAAGTAACGTTCAATGCGTATGAATTTTCAACTGAATTTCAAAATAAAAATGTTTTCAAATACACGTTTTATTTATACTTATTATCTAAATACATGTAATATATTAATATTTTGGAATGTTTTTCGATTTTTAAGGCGAGCCGCTATAAATAGTGATGAAATATCACAATAAACCTCCCAAACTCTTTCTGTCAATGATTTGACGAGAAAGCTTTGCAAATCCCATTTTTTTTTTTTGTTTTTGCCAACGTCACAAGTCAGGATTTGGAATTTATGCTGGTATGCGTGAGGATGCTGCTGTTTGAAGCCGACATGTGTGTGTTTGTGTGTATTTGTTTGTGTCGTAGGGGGCGTTGAGAGCGCGACGTGCGTCTGATAAGAGAACACGAAGAACAGCAACACAGTAAAAAGATAACATGTTTAAATAAGTGTGTGCGTGTGCGTGTGTATGTAAATGGATATACGTAAGATGCATCCTGCAAGCCGACTGCTTCTACTGCTGCTGGACTCTTCACTCGCTCTCGTAGACCACCTGCTAAATCTGATATTTATGCTCACTGTACTCATCGGTGGTGGCTAGAATCTTTTGGCGGAACGGTAACAGTAACGCGCCATAGCAAATCGGTCTATAAAAGCCGTTGCTAAACCGTTGTTTGATGGTCAGTTAAGAAAGTGTTGCACACACCGCGGAACATAACGGAACTCCAAGAAAACACATGTATTAACTACGCTTTTTCTTACTTTTATTCATAAAGTAATAAATTAATGATCCAGTAACAAGATAAAAATTAATATTTTGTAACAAAAGTTTCAAATCGTGAAAATGTGGTATAAAACACTTCATGTGATCTCAATTTTTGTGCTGTTTGCATTTCCATCAGCGAAAGGTAAACAATTATTTAACTTATTTTATTTATTTTTTGACGATTTTATTAATATTTGGTTCAGGGGTTTTTTTTTTGGATACAATTGAAACAGTTAATTTGAAAATTGTTAAAAGTATTCATATACAAGTGATGAAAACCAGAATATTCAAATATGTGGAAACAAATATAAAAACATGAAACTGTGAAACATATTTTATATATAAATAATTTTAAAATATTTAAAAAGCAGTTAAGTAACAAAAAAAAACAAAAATTAAAAAACGATAATTTAAATTTATAATATTTATATTAATAATAATAATAGATAGTAATAATAGATTAATAATAATAAATAGAATTGTTTTTTCATTGACGATTTTCTTAAAAAAATTCTTAATTCATTTATTTGTAATCTTGTTAAAGCGATTTCCGTCGATTGCTTTCATGCTTTCTTTTAATAAGAATCGAGGCAAAAATACTATAATATTTTTTTTCAATTTTACAATTTTTAATCTTCCAATTTTCCGCTGGTTTTTTGGCAATAGCTGCAAAAGAAAATCTTTAGATTATTTCTAATCGTAATTGAAGTTTTTTGTCGTTTTCGTGTCTCCAGTGAAAAAGAAGCGTTTGGTTTGGATTAAAGCCTTTTTTAGTTGTCTTTTTTTAGTGCCTTGGGAAGAGTGTAAAAACTGATAGGAGTCCAGCGTTGGTTGCGCCCGTCTGAAGCACGGCATCGGCAACGATTTAATTGCGGTCGTAAATTAATCCTCGCGCAAACCATGAAATGTGTGAAAAATTCAAGGTGTTGCTGCAGTCGTCACTCGCACTGAATTTCGTGGTCTATACTTCAGATATCGCCACGCAAATGTATCGCTGTATCCGAGCCATCGTTTTATCTGAGCAACTGACAACGGGGGCCATAAATTATAAAACTATATATCCATTATCTGTCCATCGATGGCAATGAAACGACTGCCTACAGAATTGTGTGCAAGCTGCTTTGGCAGCATCGAAAGCAATCGAATGAAAGTGGATTGAATGAACGAATGCTGGATAAATGAGCAACTAAAACCCAAATAAATATTTGCTCTTAGTTCGAAGTGAACTAAGGAAATATAAACACAAATTTAAATGTAAAGTTAAAGTAAAGCAAAGTTAAATATTGGAGAAGATGCCTTTTAATTGACAGCCAAACAATAGACAGACGAGATTTCAAGCTTCGTATCGCGTTAAAACTGGCTTCAAGCGGTTGACATTTTATTGCTCGATAACGATTGTGTCTTCGCTCGGATTAAAAGGATTACTTTCTCCTTGACAGCCACTTGTTGCCTGCAAGAGTCTTTTGTTTTCACGTTTCGAGTGAACATGCGTTAAAAATCGTAGTTAACAAAATCCATAATCAATTTAATCATTCTCAATAACAAAGGAAATTAGCTCGATTTTAAATAATGTTCAAATAAATAATAAACTTAAATAAATATTAATAATAAATAGTAACTTAAATTTCAAGTAAACATCTTCAAAGCATTAAATATTCTTCGCAACATGCAATTTTATTTATTTAAGCATCGGAAAAATTAACATTTGCATTGAAAAGAGCAGCTGATTTCGGTCGAAGTACCTGTTGCCACATGCTGTCGCCGTTCCGCAGCTGATTTCGAGTGTGACAATAATTTGCAAGATGTGTGAAGCATCTTTCAACAATAAAGTGTAGCAGAAGAATGAGAATCTGTGTTGTAGTCAGTTATTTGTCATTTCTGCTTTTGTTATTCTGTTGTTCTGTGCTGGAGGATGTTCTTAAAGGACTCGCACGAACAATGGATTTTCCGTCGAATGGATGAAAGAGACTCAGATGCGTGTTGTTATGAAATGTGTTAGTAACGAGGAGTTAGAACACCGAAAGGGTTAAAATATTGTACTAAAAATAGATTAAAAATTCCTTTTAACATTTAATTTTTTTAATTTGCTTAATTCATTCTCAAATCAGAATAAAAACTGGAATTTGAATTATATTAATATTAATAATGGAAGTATTTTGTATTTATAAATGATTCATGAACTAATTTTTCTTTACATTCGTTTTTATTATGCTTTTCTTCATCGTTTTCTACTGTTGCTTGCAGTTGCTTCCAGAAGAAAAGCTGTCGTCGTCGTTTTTCGGCTAATGACACAGTTTATCATCTCACGAATACCTTTGCAAACACATACAAATAACGTGTGTGTGTGTGTATGTTTGTGTGATTAACCCATGACTTTTCTAGAAGCTGCATTTGAATACGTTGAAAATGGAAAGATTTTTCCTTCGCTGCTTCTTCGAAGTGAATATAATTTGAAGTAATGAATGAAAATAATATTTTGTCTAAATAATGTTCAAATTACTACATTTATAACACGCATTATTTAATGAAATGAAGTTCTTAGGCTTGGTTAAAGATGGATTTTTGCTCCTGACATTTGAGGATCTTCACCATTTCAAAACTTTAACAGAACAGAAACTTCGACGCATGAATTTTACCTTTCAGAAGTAATAAAAATAAATAAATAAACAGATGTTTGAGGCAAATTTTATTTAGTACTTTCCTTTCTTTTAGACATTTTATTAAGAGATTAGGTTTACCAATTGGGAATTGTGAACTAACTAATTTTGAATTGGAATTGAGAATTGGGTTTTCGTAATTTAAAAACTGGAAACTTCTTCGTTTGATGATAACTGGAAATTTCTTGTTGTGCGTGTGTGTGTGTGAATGCTCTTCTCCCACAAAATGATTCCATGCGTGGGACGCAGCTTGAGGCCTTCAAGACCTCCACGCTGATTACTATTTATTGCTCTGCGGCAGATCTTCGACTATAAAACTTTGTACAAATTATTGCGCTTTCTCTTGCAGGCTCCTGTCTGGAATACGGACATTCGTGCTGGGGAGGTGAGTTGATGCGCCGCAGCATAAAGCGAAGCATAAATCAAATTTAACGCAATTAAAATCACTATTTTTAATACGGAAATTACGTTATTTACAGCGCATGGCAAACGTTCTGGCAGCGCGGTCTTCGCGAACGCCGCTGAGCGGAGCACAGACCAGAATCCAACCGACGCAGTCTTTTCTGATGCGGTAATGACTTTCACAAAAACTGTCCGAATTCCTTTTATTTCCGCGATTATGTTTAGGGCCGCGGCGTCTATCTGCCTAAAGTGGAGAGGGAAAACATTGAAGGCGTCGAACCGATGAAGCAGTATCAGCCGACGAGATTCAGCAGCCTTCTGCGCAAGAGGCACTCCAACCGGAAGCAGGTAAACAACCTTGCGGACGCGGATATCGCTGCGTTTGAGAAATTACGGCTGAAGAATTCCGCGCAGCCGGAGCGAGAGAAATCCACACACGCCAGAGAACGGTATCCACGAATTGGGGAGAGGAATCCAATAAGAAAAGACACAGAAAACTCTTAAGGGCTAGTTATACTCACTCAACGCAAGCCCCTCCAACTCAAGAGCTGTCAAATTCCTACCCTTTTACATTAGTTTGTGTGTTTGCTGGAAAGAGCAGCCGACACTCAACACGAAGTTTTGTACTCAACGCAAATATCAAAATCGATTTGATATTTTGCTTGCGTTAAGTGATTTGACAGCTAAAATCGTGATGCCATATTGGCTGTATTTCCATAAAGAGGCTAATTTAGGTTAGGTTCACATATTTGCCGGTTGAAATATCCCGGCGTTATCAGTTGCGATTATGTCATTGGTGAATTCAGGTAAACGAATGTAAACAGAACATTGTACACAGTTACCGTCATTCGGGTGTGTATAAAAAATTGTTCTTCGTCCACAGTTTTAATACGAAGGAAGACTTTCCTGTAGTACCCACTTGTTCTTAGGTCCCATTTAATAGGTCGAACACCCCACCGCCTACATCGACGTGTGCGCCTTTGCTGGTAAAAGTGGAGCAATTGCAAAAACTTGAATTAAACTTCTAAATCTTCCATATAATTAAATTAACTAAATGGGTAAATCAGTAATAAAAATTATTTTCAACTATCGCATTCAACTGGCGCAATTCTCAAATATAAAAATCCCCACAAAAGAAGTTAAAATACCCAAAACAAAATTGCTACTAATGATACTGGCAACATCAGGCAAATGAAAGAGCCGGCACGAAGCAGACTTCGGCAACTCGTTTTCCAATGCACAAATTTCCCCTAAGTGTCGTTCCCTTTGCGTTGAGTGAGTATAATCAGGCTTTTACTTCGACTATAAGTAGAATCTCGTTTTCACTCAAACACTAACACTCTGCCAACTAAAGCCAACCTAATTCAAAGCTCTTTACAAACCATTCGATGATTGTTGCACTTCCTAACTAATCAGACATTAATATACTAATCAGACCAGACAGATTGATGAAATCTTATTGGTTGGAAATCACTTGAAGACTCTATTCAACACATCTAAAACTAATTAACGTGAAAAATGCGTATATTTATGTGTAGATTTTTGATGTTGATTCTCTTTATTACAAATCGGCATTAGAAAATATTTCTTTCACATTTTTAATGTGAATATCAAATAAACAATTTTAAATATATTGCAGCCGCGTTGATTCAGTGGCTGGATGAATCAACGCGGCGATTCAAAGCATCTCAAAATACAACATAAGATAAAAAATTGTATTCAATTAAAGCAAATTACAATAACCATTCGAAAAAGAGAATTTTATTTTTATTTACACTGCCAACTAGGCTTTAATTCTGGCCGGGATCTCGAAGCAGGCCACGTCGCCGTCCTTGTCGCCGAGCGCCCAGTGGATGACCAGGCTGACGGTCGGGTAGACCGGCAGGATCTTGAAGCTGTTCTTGTAGACGTAGGTTTGGCCGGCCTTGAGCGGACAGCCGAGCTGCTTCTCGCCCTGCGCGTCGTAAATGTTCGGGCAGGCGCTGGTGCCGTAGTAGCCGGGGAACGGCAGCGGCACGTCCAGGATGATTCCTTGAATGTTGGAGGTGAGTTCGGCGAAGTCCCGGTGCGGCACGATCTTCATCTCGATGCTGGCCTCCGTCTTGCGCTTCAGCAGGCATTTGCCGCTGTTCGCGCAGCCGGAGATTTTGACGTCGCCGCTTTCGAGCACCCGCGCGCCATCTGAAAACCCATTCGAATGGAAGTTTCAAGTTACTAACTGTAAATCACAGGAAATATTCGTGTTTCGGCTTCACGCTAGTCTCACTTTTGCCACAGTTTCTGACGTCGGTGGTCGTGCTGCATGCGAACAAGATCAGGAAGTGAACGGTGCAGAGGAGAAACTTCATCGTGTTTAATTATACTGCGCTCGGAAATCACTTGGACACTGAAATAAATAATTTTATTTTTAAACCGCACACAAGACAAAAATTTGTAAAGTGATGATTTTTTAACTCTTCCCCAAAAAACACGAAATAATTAAATTGATTACGTTCGGATTGGGGCAACAGTTGTGACGCAGCAATTTTAAAAACATATTCGAAAATAAATTCCTGCATGCGATGGGTTTTTTTTTTGTATTTGTAACCAACTCGAACGGGTGATTGCCACTGCATAAACTTGAATGCAATTCTTTAGTGTTCCAGTTTATTTCAAAATCAAACACGTAGTTACGTAAAATTTAATGGTTTTCTTAGCACACTTACAAATTGGCAACAACAAAAGAATTGACTACGGACTTAATTAATGTCCATTCGTCACACACACAAACGAAAACAACAACAAAAATTAACCACTCTGTTAAACTTCTAAAAGAAACCAACTCAGCTCAAGCGCGCTGTAAACTTTTGACTGATCAAAAACACGCGAGAGGTTTTTATTTATACCTATTGTAAAGTTTTTAAAAGCCAGGAGCGATATTCAATCGTTGTCGAATTTAAGCAATCTCTTCGAGAGCGTTTTCGGGTTTGAGCCATGCTAGTCGCATCAAACTGAGAGAGAGCTCACTAACGTAGAGATGCACGTTGGATCAGAAAGTAAATTGAGTTGGATGCGCGCCCGGAATATGTAAAGCGAGGCTGAGATCACAAACGCAACCTTTAAAGTCCACATCATCATTTATTATGAATTCAAGCAGATGGAGAGGTTGGCTAATTTCTCACTGTCTATATATACAATATACTAATATGAAGTCTCTCCATATTCATAGATATCTAAGAGCTATTTTGTAAGTGTTTCGGTTTTCTTTGAAACTGAATCGGCTTGTTTCTGTCCTGTGTTGTATGTTTTAATTTGTGATTAATTTATTAATTTGAAAATTATCAAAATTATCATTTCGTTCAAATTAACGCTGTCAAAAAGGTTATTTTGGTGGACCATTTATTTGATGAAATCGCAAGCAAAACTCAAACCAAAAACATTTCGCTATTTGAATGTTTTTAAGTTCGTAATTTTATTGGGACTATAAAAAAGTCGTATTTTTAAATGCAAGTATGTAAATATGTATTTTTGAGAGTCTTATTGAATATTAAGTAGACTCGGCTTTTTATTAGTAAACAACAATAAATTCTCAAAAACGACTCGTGTTGAATATTAATTAGTCTTAGCATATGTGTTTTAATGAACAACATGCGTCACTGCCAATAAACTAAATGTCCAAATGCTTTTTTGATCAGTTAATAGTGAAGTACCAAAAATAATATTTAGTACAAACTTTAATTTTAGATTCACGTTTTTTAGAAAAGTTCAGGCCATATTTATAAACATTCTTACGATGTGCTAGCATTGTAGGTTCCTGCTATGAAATGTGGAAATATAAAAAATATAACATAATAAATTAACTTTTTGCTGCTGTTGCAATATTTACCTCAACTTCCTACTTCAAGACGGTGAATATTCAGATTCCATTTTTGGGACGAGGAAACAAAGTTCGGTGAGCGTTTGTCTTCTTCATCGCTTTTTCCGACTCTCTAGACGTTCGCTTGTCTATCTTTTTGAAACGGAAATTCGGCTCTATGCTCCTAAACGTATAGCTCATGCTAATTTTAAGGATATCCAGGAATGATAGATTCTTGGGCGATCGTGAGGTGTTCAGTCCTCTTAATTATCTTTCAAAGTCCACGAGAGTCAAACGCAGCATCACTGAGGAAGCGACTTCTCCGCATGATGGTTTATGAGTAGTTCCTTATAGATTTGGTGTATACGAAATATTCTTAACTATTTGTAGTGAAAAGTAAAACATACATAAACCTAATTGCTAGTCAATGCTATTGTTTGGCAATATTATTTTACAAAATCATACTGTTTTAAAAAGCAGCGACAAATAAATTGGAAAAAAGTTTCGAAGTTTCATGCAACACTGGGTTTACCTCGAAATTTTAATGAATCTGTTTTCAATCAGTGAAAAATGGTATTACTCAATAATTTTGTGCATAGATACGCCCATTACTATTTGTGAATTTGTTTAAAATCTTCTTAATGTTGTGTACAGTAAAATTTGAGTGAAACGTTATACTAAAAAAGAATATTAACTGAAAGGAAACACCCATAACACTCAAAAGTAAGAAAGCGGACGTCCTCGATCTCATGTCGTCACTTTCTGCATCCGCTGAAAATGTTTCGAGTTCAGGAGCTGACTCGCAATCACAGCAGGCATCCGATGCTAGCTCCAGCATGTGCCTAGAATTAGCGCTCGAAGGCGAGCGGTTATGCAAAGCAGGTGACTGCCGCGCGGGTGTCGCATTCTTCCAGGCCGCCATACAAGCGGGCACTGATGACCTGCGCACGCTGTCAGCCATCTACTCGCAACTGGGTAATGCATTCTTTTACTTGGGTGATTACTCGAAGGCAATGCAATACCACAAACTCGATCTGACGTTAGCAAGATCTATGAATGATAAACTAGGCGAGGCCAAGTCTTCGGGTAATTTAGGCAACACATTAAAAGTAATGGGACGCTTTGACGAAGCGGCAATATGCTGTGACCGTCATCTGACACTGGCACGGCAACTTGGAGACAGACTGTCAGAAGGTCGTGCACTGTACAACTTGGGCAACGTCTATCATGCCAAGGGAAAGCATGTGGGCCAACGTAATCCTGGTGACTTTAGTGACGAAGTGAAGGAGTCGCTTTCCAGAGCAGTGGACTTTTATCAAGAAAATCTGAAGCTAATGCGTGAGTTGGGTGATCGCGGTGCACAAGGACGTGCTTGCGGCAATTTAGGGAACACCTACTATTTGCTCGGTAGACATACATAATACTAATAATCTTCGAAATGCGAACTTTATTAAGCAAAATATTATCCATTCAGGTGATTTTCAGGCGGCCATTGAACATCATCAGGAAAGGCTGCGAATAGCTCGCGAATTTGGTGATAAGGCAGCCGAACGTCGTGCAAACAGCAACCTCGGCAATTCGCACATTTTCCTTGGCCAATTCGAGGAGGCAGCTGAGCACTATAAACGTACATTAGCACTTGCAATTGAGCTAGGTGAACGCGAGGTTGAGGCACAATCATGCTATAGCCTAGGAAATACATATACTTTGCTGCGTGAGTTTGAAACTGCCATAGACTATCACCAGCGGCATTTGGCCATTGCACAAGAATTGGGTGATCGTGTAGGAGAAGCACGCGCTTGTTGGTCGCTTGGTAACGCCCACTCAGCCATCGGAAATCACGAAAAGGCACTTTGCTTCGCAGAAGCACATTTGCAATTGGCGAAAGACCTGCACGATCCTGTTGGAGAAAGCACCGCGAGAGTCAACATTACAGATTTGCGTAAACTCCTTGGCATGCCCGAGTTGGAGCAGTCGCCTGTTGATTGCACCGATGAAAGATCCACTGCTTCCTCTGATCCCTCGCTTGGCCAGCAATGCGATTGTTCTGAAAATTCGCAGAGTCGCATGGTTGGTACCACATCGTTTTTATATTGATAATTAATTTTGCAAAGCAATTATTTATAGGTGCGTGTCCGGCGCCAGAGTATGGAACAGCTAGACCTAATTAAGATCACACCCGATGGCAAGCGTACTCAAGCAGAGGAAGAGCTATGTGCCTCAAAGAAGCCAGTAACGAAGTCACGTGCACAAGATGATGATTTCTTCGAGCTGCTCTCACGCTCGCAGTCGAAAAGGATGGATGATCAACGTTGCTCCATCAAAATATCTAAAGTATCAGCAGCACTCGGTGCGCGTAAGCCTCTCGCACAACAAAATTCGATTTCCAGTGGAGGCGGTGAACCGTCTGCAGTGGTTAATGTGGGTGGTCTACCAGGACTTAAAGCAAGTGCTGCGTCTGTCTCGTCAGTACACCCACAGTTGGCACGCAGCGCAACGACAACTCAGCAGCCAGACGACGCATTTCTCGATATGTTGATGCGTTGTCAGAGTTCTCGTTTGGAAGAGCAACGCTCCGAGCTGCCGCGTCCAAATATTACAATGGACGCAGAAGCAGTGTCATCTACAAGTGGAACACGCGGCCATAACAGCAGATCGGGAGGCGGTGGTGCTACGGTACCCGACGATGATTTCTTCTCACTCATCATGAAAGTGCAAAGTGGACGAATGGAAGACCAAAGGGCATCGATACCATTTGGAAATTTCGCCAACAATAGAAGACACGATCGAGCAAATGATGACAGCAACTTAAAGACAAATTCCAACCAAAACTAATTCGTTTACATTGAGCTTGGCTTTATTTTCGCCAATAACTTGTAAACGAACTGAGTTTCTTCCAATCTAGAACTGATCTAAAGGAATCTTTAATATTTATTTACAAACATGCTATATACATAAATATCTCCATTAAAAGGAAGATATTGCAATTAGGTAAAGGTTTATTCATACATAAAAAAGGGGCTAAAGCTATAACAAGGAACAATTTACAATGATCTGCAAACTTCAACAGAATTTTAAATGTTTATTTTGAAGAGAGAGAGTTTACATTTTTGTAAACATTGTTAAAATTGTTTCATGGTAAATGCATGTCAATTTAATTTTAATTAATGATTTAGCGCATATGTTCATTCGCTAAAACCGTATTTTTGTCTAAAAGCAGCTCCCGTTTCTTATCGTTTTGCGTAACACTGTTGTGTTTTCTTCAAGTCATGCAAGAAAAGTGCATTTACCATCTTTGGATATTTCAATAACTTGAAATAATTCCATTGTATATTCGATTGATAAACTAAATGCTGTATTTTCATTAATTTAATCAGGAATTTTAAAGTACGCAAACATTTTTAGCCAAAAAAACTAAACCAAAAAGTTGAAAATCCCTTTCTTATTATTATTCTAGCAAAACATTTGCTGACTCTAGGTTTATATGAAAATATATGAATTGTATAAATAAAATTTTTCTATTCTACTGTAGTTTTTCACAGACGAACTGAACATGAGGAACAATTTCAACTTTTTTAGACATGATAAACAAAAACGTCAAATATCGAAAGATGTTTTTTGCATTTGATTATTTTAACAATTAAAATTTTAAACAACTGCAATTTAACACTAACTATTATTAAGCAGACGATCATTAATAATTGTGCTTAACTAACATACCACAAATCAATGTAAATATTTGGTTCGTTCTTCTCTTTTTCAATTTTTCCGCAAATATTTTTACAAGGAAAAATAATTATTAAATCATATCTACAATAAAATTTACTACAATTATAATTTCTGTTTATTGTTTCTGCAGTCGAATCTTAAAACGTGATTCAGAAAGTCTTTAGGTAAAGTCTACAGCAGAGTCGTTAACCACTTAAAATCCACTATCACAAAGTCTATAGCTAAGGCTTTTGTAACGACCGACTCGTAACGCTTTAGCAAAAGCATAGGGGAGACACAACGCGTTGACTTTCAAAAGTCGTCGTAGACTTTCAAAAGTCGTCGTTGACTCTGACACAACCCGTTGACTTTCTGAACAAAAAATGTTGTTAAATGGTTGCTGAAAGACAACGACTTTCTGAATCACGGTATTAGAAAAATATACAACCAGACGATTTTGTATTGAGGCGCAAATGAAAAGACTGAAGTCCGACAAAATTCGGTACAAAATTATTTATTAGTGTATTTAAATGTAACAAATAAAAAGGTAACCTTTTAATATATAATTCGGAATAGTAAATTTTTTAGTAGCTTACTATTTACAATGTACGGTGTATGATTTATTAATAGAAAAGTTTTAATTAATTTACAGATGCAGTAGATTATTTCGTAGTGTTGATCTCCGCTGCTGGTTGAACTACGTTCCTGCTGGCGTGATGCTCACTGGTCACTGAGTTCAGGATGAAGATGGGCGACGTGTAGTCCAGCGCCTTGTCGCCGCTGCCTAAAATCTTGTTCTGCGGATACTCGCCGTAGCTGTACGTGGGCATCGCCTTCTGCTTGCCGCGCTTCAGCATGATGTACACTACGAAAATGCTGACTAAAAAGGCTGAACTGGTTGCCATGATGAAGACAACAAGGTGTATGGTGTTCTCGGGCGACATGGATGCGAGGGTCACAGGTCGCTGCGAATCGACGCGCTGCACAAAATGAGAGCGCGTTATTTCGGGTCGAAAGTAACCACGTCCCAATTGAAATCGTCCCTCGCTGATAGCAGTCTCGATGGCAAAGGCCAGATCGACCTTGGCGTCGTTGTGCAGTTCGAAGCGTACCGCCACGGAGCCGTCGGAATTCTCCTGCACACGCAGATTCTCCAACGCGTCTCCGAGCAGTTGTTGCAGCTCCGTCCGTATGAGATCGTAAACGTTGTGTACAGCTCTCGAAGTCTGATTTTCCATGTGCAATTCAATGGCTACCGATGCAATGGCAGTGGACTCGCAGTTCTTGGCCCCAGAACGAAACGTAGTCGTGGCAGCCAACTGGTTGCCAGCCGCGTCCACGCACCAACACATTTCGGCGTTGCACTGAGTTGGCAGGAATCCTCCTTCTTCATCGCATGCGACAGGAAACGGAGCTGTTTTAGCCATCGCACGACAGCGTGTAGTGAAGACGTCTAGTGGCTTCAGAGTCGACTCCACAGAGAGTTGCGAGTCTAGCAACGAGTTGGCCAGTTCGAGTGCTCGTTCTGTGCCAGCGAGTGGTATCATTTCTGTTTGGCTTTCCACAGCCGTGTTATCTCTTAGCTCGTTGTGTTCGGGTGTTTGGAAATCGGCATCTTGAAGGAAATTATCCACATCCACGAGCATCGTGATTTGGCGTATCAACTGCTCCATCAGAGGGTGGCTTTCGCTCTCTGAGACAGAGCGACCTCTGGCTTGTCTGCTGTTGCAAACTGGCTTCGTGTCCCGTGTCAGAGTGCCTTTGAGCGGGGCGCCCTTCTTGTCGGCACACCAACACACGCCATAAGCAGAATTGACCGTTTGTGGTTCGCTGGGGCCTAGTTCAAAGGCGCGACTTGCTGACGACGGAGTCTCTGGTTTCATTTGCCTTCCGAGGCATTGCACGGGACTCCAATGGCCGGAGATCGGGTCGCACCGTGGCTGAAACCAAACTGCAGGCTGGCTCGAACGCTGTGCAACTAAACTGTTCTTCAATTTGAGTCGCTCGCATTGGGTGAGCACTGAAATTAAAGAAACTGGCTGATAAAAGCTGCGTTGGGGCAAGAGGCACCATCACGTTACCTGGACAAACAGAATTGCACGCCAACTCGCTGAGGAAGAGATTCTTCGTTTGACAGATTCCAACGCTTAAGTCGAGGGTCTCGCGTATGCATTTGTTTGCCATCGGACTGAAATGGTAGCGGGTAACGTTGCGCTTCGATGTGCCATTAGCAAAGCACTCGTTTTGTATGGACTCAAAGCAAACGTCCCCTAGAAATGACTGTTGCTATAACTGCTTGGATTTGGGCTTGTGATGCGGCGACACTTACTTGTCTTGGTGCAGCAGACGCCTCTGCTGCTCACGGGGTTCAGTTGGCACGTGTGCGTCGTGGGACACACTTCGTTTTCGTTGTGGGGCCCGCAGCTGACTTCAACGGCGCCTTGCTTCCAGGGGCTGCCTTCGGGACATGTCGACTCGCGCCGCGGTACACAAATCGGCATTTTCGGACAGGGCTTGTCGATGCATTCGACGCTGATGAGCTGGCATTCCTCGTCGCTGGAGCAGCTGAGTTCAGCGCAAAAGTCGCGGCACTCGCAGGTGAGGCATCCGTTGCTGTCCGCTTTGTAGCCACCTTCGCAACGCTTGTGGCACTTCGTTTCGGCGCAGTTGAAGGCCGAGTTTGCAACACATACAGGAACGATGTCCTTCACGCGCGTCCCACTGACCTCCTGCCCCCGCTCGTCGACGCACCAGCAGTAGCCGTTGGGTCCGCACTGTACTTGCTGCCATTGGCCAGTGGACGCCTCGCACTGCGCTACGTACATCTTCCTCGCTGGAATGCCGAGCTCCGAGGATTGGTGCATTTGAATGGAGTGCAAATGCTGGCAGGCGGTTTTCATCTGCGGCTCAACGCACTGCGTCCCGCAGCCGTTGGAGCAGCACCGTCTGGCGCCTTCACAGTGCGAGTCGGTGCGACACTCGTAGTTGCACGTGTTCGACTCCTGACTCTCGGAACCGGGCGGTACGAGGTAGGGACATTGGCCTGGCTTGCGGGGCAAGCAAGCGGGCACCGGCGAGCAGTATTCATCGTCGCAGGAAACATCTACTACACGGCATTCCTTTCCAGCTGCGCAAGTCACACCGTCGCAGGGATCGCGGCATTGACAGGCGGGACAGCGGCTTTCGGGGTCCAAAGTGAAGCCATACTCGCAGCCCATGCGGCAGGTCAGATCCAGACAGTCAATGTTTTGTCGCAATTGCACGCAAGTCTCGTCGGTGACGTTGTGTCCCCGCGAACGTGGAATCTCTGTCCCGAAATTGTCGACGCACCAACACTCTTCGATCTGCAGCTCCACCAGCTCCTGGTCGTTGGCGTGCTTTTTCGGAACGGTCGCAGTCTTTTTAAGATCGTTTTCGAACAGTTGCACCGGTCCCCGATGCTCAGTGCTCATGTCTATGACTTTGGCACTCCGTTGCATCAGCTGCGACGCAAGCTGCACCTTCAGCGCGTTGTCATCCACGCGGTAGAGTTTCAAAGGCTCCACTCCGCGCTTGAAACGCTTGGAAGGCGCGGCATTGCTGAGCAGCATGCGCATGCGACGAATAGTGTTCTCCTCCAGAATCTTGCGTTGCTCGGATCGCGTTACAGATATCGTCTTCATCGTGCACTGTCGCTCGTGGTAGTGGCCAGCTTTGGTGCAGCGTGGAGCGGCGATTGCGAGCTGCATGTCCGCCTCAGTGCCCTCCATTCGCTCCGAGAAGTCCCGCAGGTATTCACACACTACGGCGAAAAGCAGAGCCAGTAAATTGCACTGATCTCTATCGATTTAGAACGTTCAAAATACTTGTCTGTTGGCGGCGATGTCCTTCTTCTGTTGCCACGGGCTCGATTGGTACCGGACAGCACACGCTTTCGGCCTGGCGATGGAGCTTAGTACATTTGTGGGTCTTTGGGCAAACAAGTCGGCTGCTCAGCGATCGCTCTTCCCTAGCTTTCAGCTCAGGCTCAAAGAAAGCGATCGGTTGAAAAGCTCGAGATACACGTTCTGCAATAGACAAAAATCTTTTGTAAGTTTTCACCTTCTTCTTTGACTTCTATCTTCCCCACCTTCGAAGCAGTGTATCACTTTCCCGGTTGCATTTTCCGTGAGCGGAGTTCCCACTTCGCATGGATTCGAGTAGGCGAGATCTGGTTTGCACACGGGCCAAGAAGCGCACAACTTGGAGCTCGATTCGCACTTGGGATCGAAGGCAACTTCACACCTTGATCCTACTGGGCATTTGTAGCCTTCGCATGGTTCGGAGCACTCGCAGGTGGGACATCCGTCGTGATCGGTCTGTGAAATAACGCCGAATGGAGAAAAATGTAATACATCGTGGAAGGCAACTTACCTTGAAACCGTATTCACACACAGCCGCACATATATTAACATCGCACTGCCCGGCATTCATGCTGCGGCCGCCGGAACGACTGCCTATTAAGTTCTCCCAGGCATCGCAGCTGACGTTGACAGCGGCGCCCATCGTGTTCCTTATCTTGTGGCCGGTCTGCGGATCCACACACCAACACACTAAACCGTTGCGGGAACACTGCCTCGGTGAGAATGTGCCGCCAGGACCGCTGCAGTCGGGCACATAACCCCGCCCCTCGCGCTCATTGATTGCCAGCACGGCGGACATGGCTTTGGCTTGATGGCAGGAGGTGACGTTGTGCGGCTTCTGGCAGCTGAACTGGCAACCTTTGGTGAAGCAGCACTTGTCCATGTTGGGGCACTCGAGGTCGTGTGCGCACGGCGTTCCGCACATGTATCCGGTGACTTGGCTGTAGCTAGCCTTCTCCGGCTTCGGACAGTAGCCCGGCTTCTGGAATTTCGAAGCGCTGGGACAACACACGCCGTAGTCGTTCCCCAACTCAACAACGCAGTTATACAGCGGCGGGCACTTCGGCTTTCCTAGCTCGATGCCGCAGAGGAAAGGTCGCACGCTGTTTTCGATGGACAGCGGCAAGCCGGCCGGACAATAGTTGGCGATGGAGCGCGCTTTCTTACAGTTTGGCACAGGTGGACACGGCTCGTTTCTGCATTTGACCTCCTGCAGCTGGCAGGACTGCCCGTTGGGGCACTCCACACCATCGCAGGGGTCGTGGCACCGACAAGTTGTGCAGTTCGTCACCGGGTCACGTGCGAACCCGGACGGGCAGAACATCCGGCAGGCAGCAGCAGGACAATTGGCAGGTTGTGCGCAGATCACAGTCGACTTGTTTTGGCTGCGTGTCCCGGGCAGCTCAATACCGTACTCGTCCACGCACCAGCAGTCGCGGTCCTTTTTCACGTTCATGCACTGGATGCGCTCGAACGCGCCGTCCTTGCTACAGCGTGGCACTCTGACAGCTCGAGTCGCTGATGTTAGCGCCTTCGAACGGCGGAACTCGGCGCGGCGGAGATGTTGACAGGCAGTCAACTTATCTGAAACGTAAGAGGAACAATTTAAAGCAGAGCTGCAGATGCTGTCAGTGACTCAAACAACGAAATTCATCGCTCTACGCTGTACTCGGAAACGTTTCACTTTCTAAAATATGACCTGAAAAGTAGAGCTTCAAAATAAAGTGAAAAATCCATCAATGAATTTTTGGGAGTAGAGAGCAGTTTCTTTTTTTAAAAGAAGCTTAATAAGATAAAAGAAGGTTTTAATTTTACATTTGATTATTTCGGATTTTTTGAATTGGCTTAGGGAAAAATACACACCCAAATCTTTTAAAAGCAGGAGATATAAAGAAACGTGACCAGTGATGCTTCAATGAATGCCATGAACAAATCAACTCCGAACTAGTTAAAAAGAAACGTGAAATCGTGAAGAAAACCTGAAAAGTGACGATCAGCAGTTGTACACATTGAACAGTTATCCAGCAAGTTTACACTTTCCGGTTTTGCTTTTCTACGCTCGAAAGCAGGCAAGCAACGCCTCGCATAGACAACAAAACTAAAAGTGAGAACAAGAATAAAACAACAACAACAGCAGCGGCATCAGCAGAGTTCGCATTAAAGAAAAGCAAAAGCAAAAGCAATAAAAATCAAAAGTTGCTGGTGTAATTTGTTGCTGTGTGTGCAGAGTAAGAATGAAAAAACCACAAAAGGAAACTTGCTATTCTTTTCGTTCCTAATTGTTCTTCCGACACGTTCGGCGCTTCTTTTATGTCTACAATTTCTTGTTATGGAAACCAACAACCCATCCATTGCTATTCCGCGAGTATTACTCGAACCGCCGCCGCCTTCTACTTGTCTGCACGCGATGTGACCGAGTGACACTGTTTCTGGGTTCTCCATTAACCTCATCCACGAGAGTTCCCACGTTTATAACGGAATTGGCTGATTTGCAACTTGGTTGTATGTTTTTGCATGTTGTTCCAAAAAGAGTGCTCGATTCAAGCATGTTCGATGCATCAATCGTTCGCTAGTCTGATCATACAACGTGTAAAACTAAAGACTTACGACACGAACTTGCTCGACATTCATTCTCTTTGAAGAAAAAATTTAATTTGAAATAATTTCATTTAAAATATTCGTGTAAAACAGGAATAAAACAGGAAAAAGAGGAGGAATATTTCTCAATATATATATACACAGATTTTATGGTAATAGTTTTTACAATTCTTTAACAAAGATTGCTTTAACGGCAGAGTGAAAAAGTGAAAACGTATTGTGAAGCGATGATTAAATTACGCAGCGTATTTTATGGCCGCGCGTGATATTTGCAGATCTTTGCGTGCAGGTAGTCAATGACTTTAAAACTGTTCAATAACGATTTATGTGCTATTGTATGTACCTACACACATTTATCTGGACTCACCATTCGGTCTTCTGGTCGTCTCCGCCGTCGGCATTGCGACGATGCAGAAGAGCATAATAACAGCCAACAGCTTCATTTGCCGCCGATCACACTGAGCCATTTTGGAAAAATTTCGGCAACTGCATGAAACAGAAGCGACGATGTTGTTGCCTCCACTGGGTACTTTTCTCCGCCAACCGCTGAAAACAGTGCTAAAAAAAGAGATCAGAAAAGCAAAGAGTTGTAAACAGAAAGCGTGTGCGAATATATTTTTGCTATGTACAGAAATAAACGTTATGTGAAAGCATACATTTAGTCCACACTAACAAAAGCATGAGCAGTTTTTGAAATGTGCCTTCAACCAGTTTTCATCTTCCTTTTGAAGTTCGCGTAAAATCATTTTTAAGTGTTAAGGCTTTCATAAACGTAAGTTAATTTATTTAATTTATACTTAATTCAGTATTTATATTTAGATATTGTTGCTCAAATTGTATAATAATAACAATAACGTAGCTTTTGTTGGCTCTGACTGCAAATAAAAAATCTCTCTTGTCGTGGAATTTGCTAATGTTGCTGTTGATCTCTTTATCGCTTTCACTTTATTGCAACAGCTCAGTTCGTAGATAATGAACACAATTTTGCGTAATTTTCCTTAAAATTCCTACCGCAAAATAAACTAATTAAAGATTCCTCGAATTAAATTATTCACAGATCTAAATTTTTAAAGCAAACTTACAAAACGATTTCGTGTAACTTGAATTTCAATTTCCTACAATTTTAATTGTTTTTCTTTGTTTATTTCTAACAAAAAACTAGAAGCTCGGTGAACATTTCGCTCGGTCAGCTTTGTGAAAATTTTCTCAACGCTTAAAGAGCGCAGATGAAAATTTTCAGGTGAAAATATTCAACTTGTTCGGAATATTTATTGATACGAAAGCAGCAGCGCGATTTCCGCAGTTTTTTCACCGACTGAGTCATGATGGAGTTTCTTTGTCCGGTTGCGTGCGGTTTTCTGCACCGAGAAATCTCCGACAAACATGAATAATTTCGGTGTGCAAACAGTTAGCAATTGCTCAAACTTGTGTCTCATCACCTGCGATGTGTTATTGCTTCGGTCAGTGTTTATCCTATGCGCTAAAGGTTTTTCGCGTTGTTTGCTCTTTGCGTTTATAAGCTAACTTTAGCCAGAAATGAGGTCGCCAGTAAAGTCTCCGTTTTCACCAGTTTGTTTTTGTATTTTCCACCACAAATGCTTGAGCTGCAACTGTAGGTTTCTGCTTTTTTACGTGTTTCTTGCTAGTGCTTTGCTTTTACGGTTGTTCTTACAAAATTTCATGGATGGAAAAACTTAATGCTTTTTTTTTTTGCTGGCGACGCTTGTGTTTTTCAATGAAGTTTGGCAATTAATAATAATAACTCAGCTTTTACAGCGTTTTTGAGGCTCGAATTTGTCATTTTAATAGTCAATAATGATTATTAATCGCTTTATCCTAATTTTAGCAAGCAAAGACTTCCTTCGTTCAACAGAAATAGTTTTGCTAACTAAAAAATGTGTTATAATGAGTTTTGTTACTCAAGAACCGGCTTCGTTTTTTGTATGTCCCGCTTTTGAATGTTTAGTAAAGTGTATAAAAGTGCTGAAGACTGTCATTAAAGGAGGTTACAGTTATTCCTTAACACAAACATTCGCTGTTGATTACGAAAGAGTAACAAAAAACGCGAAGTTGTTATGAATTTTGTTAACGCGAAGTTTTATTTAATTTTAAGTTTTTTAAGTGGTTTCGGAGATTCTATTTTCTGCGAAAGAGCTTTGGCAATGTGGAGAAAAGATCTGTCTAACATTTTGCTGCTTGCCCTCCAATTCCTGCTTCAAAGTCAAGCAACGTGTTCGAGTGTCATCAAGCTATTTTCTTTTTTATGTTAGACGAAACATTAAGAGCTTAAAATTTAAATTTAAGGCGAGGCGTGGCAGAAATTTACATAACAATTAAGTTAAACTGTTAACTGTTAATTAAATTTCTAAAAGCTTTATTAAAACAAACCTTAGTTTAATCGAAGTGAGAATTACACTGTTTCAAACTTTGATCTGCTTCAGTGTGAATCTTTGTATACAATTATATATCCAATTCGTGCGAAATCATACGCCAGAAAAACTTTCTTTTTTCGTTTGCTTTGAAAAATGCTTCTATGAAGTATGTAATTATTTTAATATTATTCACAGAGCAATATAAATTTTAGCATGTAAATTTAAATTTAATTTTGGTTTTTGAGAGGTCTTGTTTAATATTTTTCACTAAAATCTCACTAACTATAAATTTTCACTGGTTTTAGTTGTAAGAACACGAAAGACTTGGACAAGCAACGTGCTGTACTCGCGCTACGCGTTCATCGATTGACTCCGCCGTTGAATGGAAGATTCAGCTTCGAAGAAGCTTTCGCTTTGAACGTTTCGTCGCATGTTCGATCGAACATCAGACAACATCAACGCAATTAACACCAACACTAAGTGACGTCACAGCAAATCCACTTTTTGCTTTGTTGCTTTTAATAAAACTGAAAATAAGAGCAAAGTCGACATAAGAAAATAACTTGGAAATATTTAAGCTGAAGTTACTTGTGTTGTTATGTTATATTGCTTCAAATACGCAGTTTTATAGGCAAACTGATCACTTTAGAAAACGTTATAAATTGGGCAAATAAACTATTTTCAATTGAATTAAATTCTAAATGAAATTGAAAATAGTTTGTTAGTATCTCAGCAAACAGACGGACAGCGTCAAAACTGAAACTCTCACTCTCGAAATTTAAATATTCATGGCATTGTCAAGCGAAACACACTCCACTTATGGCCAAATGAATGTATACGAAATCCGAAATGCGCATTGTTTTCGTATTTGTGATGTCGTCCGTTTGTAGTCCGGTTTGTTTCAGTGGCTATGAATTGAAGGCTGCGTCACTAATGAGGCTCGTTAATGTTGCTCTGTCGGGGAAACTTTTTCTCTGGTAAATTATCAGCCGGAAGTGATGATGTCTGCCGACGTTTATATGAACATCTCTTTAAAAATTGTCAGCTGGAGGTTTAATATTTTGTCAATTCTCTTTGAATTGCTAAATATTTTTCGATTTAAACAACGATTGGATTTTCACCGTTGTTTGCTTTTAAACACCTTGAAATTTCCCCGTGCTGTTGACGTCAGTCAGTCACGTCCATTTGGAAGCTTTGCAATGGGCGCTTTTTATTATTTGGCCACTAAACAACGAATTATTAATTGTAAGAAACCGCAACGAAAACTCAATTCGACGATGTTTATCAGCTACAAAAGCCCGACTCTTATAAAATTCAGCCGACCGTGATTTTTTAAGTGGGCTACGATTTAAAATGAATTTATAAGAATTGGAAATCGATTAATGTAATTTATTTTCTGCTCGCCTTTTAGTCTAAGTCTAATACTATCAAACAAATCCATGACAAAGTGTTTAATTTCTTTTATATGATATTCATTTATTTGTTGCAAAACAGTCAATAAATTTTAATTTTTTAATTTTAATAAATTTTATTACAATATTATTATTTATTATAATATTTCATTAAACACTTTTTTTTTATAATACTGTGTTTTATTGAAAAATTTATATCTTTGATGAAATATTTACATCTGATTTCTAATGTTTAAATATTAGAGTAAGAAGATGTTGGTACTTTAAGCAGTCATTAAGGATTATACATGTGTTATATCAAAAATATAATATTAATAGATGGAAAAAAGGTCACGGAAAAATGCCCAAGTTTCATTTACGATTCTGCTTTAAAATTAATTTGTTAGTTTTACGTCAATTATTTATTCTTTGATTATTATTATTATTATTGTGTTTCTGAAAAGTTACTCGTATCAATATTAAAAAATACACCAAAATAAATACGCATAGAAATGCGTAAGAAATATTTCAAACTTCCATAAAGCAGAGAGTTTATAAACAACAGACTGAAGTTCTATTTCCACTTATTTTATGCCTGCTTTAAACAAATAAATATTTACTGTGAACTTTACTATTAACTTCTTTGATTGGTTATTACTCCACTTTCGTAAGGCAGATATCAAAAAAACCGTACTCACGATCTCTTTTCATAATGTTTTGTATTTTATAGTGTGACTTTTAACATGCAATTTATATCTTTCCTATTCCTTTGCGTATGGATACTGTTGAATATATCTGATTATTCAAATTCCAGGCGATCATAGTTATTAGCAATTTCATAGCAAGTGAACGAACGAATTGCTAACAAGCATTAGAAATCCTTTTTTCTCATTCTCTGCATCTATCTGTTTCTATCTGTGGTTATATTTTAATTATTTTTCTGTGGTTATATTTATAAGTTTTTTTAAAGTTGTCTGTATCTACTTTTAGGCGTGAACATTTAACGCAAATCACGTGAATCACGCAAACTTCTCCTTTGTGCACTGCAAGATCCATAGGTAAATGCATAATTTGCGATATTTTTCCAAGTTTTTTTGCCACTCGACGTATTTCGAAAGGCAGTTGAAGTGGCTGCTTTACTGGTTTATACTATAATGTTAAAATATAATGTTATATTTATCACATAAATATTAAATTTCAATAATATAAGTTTGTAATTTAATTTGTAACATAATGCAGCTGCACGTTCAGGTAAGCAGACGGCAAAATCCGAACCTGAAGCAATCAAAAGTTACCCAGGGTAACCCACAGAAAACATGGATCGAAAGCATGCAATCATTATTGCTTCGCCGCAATACTACATATTATAAAATGTATTCATAATCATATAGACGACTTTTAAACAGTTACAGGATAAAAAATTCCTACAAGATTAGAGAATTAGGAAATAATGGCTTCCGCTTCAGACATTCTCGCCATATAAAAATTTCATTAGGGTAAAATAACGACCGCTGATTTCCATTTCCAATTTTGAATCATTGCTTACGCAGAGGAAATTTTCTAAACAAGCACCAAGCAGGAGCGAAAACTATCCAATGTAAACATTAAATTAAAAGTAAGTTTCGAACGAATATTTATATATAAAAATATGCTGTTTAATGAGTTATACATAAATTGATACAATTTCAGAAGACGCAATTGTTTAATTAATACCAACTAATACTAATTTATAATAGTAATAACAAATGATATTAAGCCCGATGTAATCGCTTAAAATAAATGTACAATTTAAATGCTGTGCATTCCGTAAAACGTGCAACAACGACGCAAAGAAAACGTTATTGAATTTTATTTTCCGATGTTGAATTATTTACATGAATGAGTGAATAACTTAATCAGAAATAGTAAAACCGAATCTAACCTAGAATTTCAACAATGTCAAGCACAGAAACACACCTGCTACTTACATAATTAAAAATTATAGCCAAATATTAAGATTCAGTCCTGAATGCATAATCGTTTAAATTTGCTCCTGCCACAATGGGCTTTATGCAATATCTCTATATATAAAATGCATACATGTGTTACGAGATTCTGGTTTGTATGTAAGCGACATAACAATGTTTAGCAGTCATTATTCTGCATTCAAAAAAGCTGTTATTTGCTGCATTCGTGTTTGACTCAGCGTCAGCAACTGGAAAGCTAATAAATGTATATTTTACAATAATTTAATTGTGAATAAATCTGTGTACGCATGTATGTTGCCATTTTTGCTTCTTTTCTAAGCTATTAAATTTAGAGTACAATAATTGTATATATCTTTCGTTATATGTAAAAGATCTCTATGTAAATAAATGTATTTATATCATTTAAAAGTATCACTAAAGTTCTAAGTTATGTTTAAAATATATATTATGTACAACTGTCTGGATGCTGACTCTGCTTCCGCTTCGATTTCGGTTCCTTCGTGTGATCTATGGAAGGCCGCCTTGGATTGCCTAGCGTTACTAAAGCGCTCGCTACAGCTAAACCAGCCGACTGCCCAGAAGGGGCATTTGCGAGACCACCTGCACAAAAACAAACTACTAATTTAAAAGTTGAAAGCGGTGAAATAGAAATTTGAGTTCACCTGTTGGCAGCCGGACTAGAAGTGAGAGCACTGCAGCACGATTGCCGCTGCATGGCTCCAATGCAATTGGGCTGGGACAGTCCTATAAAGAGCAAACGAATGCACAACATTAAAACAATACAAGACTCAAACTAATTGTGGTCTCGGGCATAGTTCAAGCATAATCACATTAGAAATACGAGTACCTTTTTACGTTTTTTCGAAATGTGCGAAATTCCCTCCATCGTTTGTGTTAAATCTATATTTTCTCGGTTTTCAATCTCCACTAGTACCTACGACGTATATAGGAAAATTATAGAAATTGATGTAGAAGGTATTTAATACATGAACGAGTGAAACTCGCCTGTGAAAAAGGTCTGCTCGCCATCTGCTCCATTTCGACAAACAAACGCTGCCGACGCCGAAACATGTCGTATTTCTGTTTAATCTTCCACAATATGGCAGCCATCAGCAGCAGCAAGAGGAAGCATGTCGAGAAGGTTATGAAGAACTGTTGCAAGTTGAGCTTGGGATACTGTGAGAAGGCGATCGTTATCCAAATCGGCGTCTGGAAGCCGTGCACAAACACATAGAATGTCGTCAACGAGCTGTTGTCCTTTGGATAGTAGCCAAAGGTGTACTCTGTTTTCGGGAAGCGATGACGGAAGCTGGAGCAGTTGATTCCAGTGAATATTATTTTCTCTGGCGCATCTGCTCGCTTTACGGATATGTCCATTTTCGCTGGAACGCTGCACGTTATGGTAAAGTCGGCATCAATGTCGCTTTTTTCCGGCGAATTCTGGAAATTAATTTGTGTAAGGTTGCGGTCCTCCTTTTTAGACAGATTAAAGGTGAACTGGTAATCGGTAGTCAAATTGTAGTAGCAGGAAGATTTTATGGGGTCACCGAGGTAATGATTTTGCGAATCGCATTTCTCACAATGATCGCCCACGATGCCTTTGGTATTGCAAGAACATTTGCCTGTGTCTGGATGACAGTAGCTGCCTTGGTTGTTGCACTCGCATTTCTGGCATGTGCCGCCGTTGATGGGATTGCCCCAATAGCCAGGTCGGCATTTGTCGCAATGCTGACCGTATGTCAGATTCCAACAGAGCCCACAGTCTTTTTCATTGTTGCAAATGCTGTGCCCATTGCAGTTGCATTTCGGACATGATGTAAAATACCAGCGACTGTCCGGACACTCAATGGCGTCGTGTGCGCCAGAAGCACCTCCATCCACGCATTTGCCCAGACCAGTATTCGAACCGTCGTCGCACCAGCCACACGCCGGATCGTCGCGACACTGCATACAGCTCTTGTAGAAGTCACACTGGGACGTCGAGCCGGCTGATTGTGTGCGGCATTTGGAAGAGTGCGTAGTCCATTCGCGACATTGGCCGTAGGGGAAACTTGCCGTATACGCATTGCGATCGACGCAGCGTTGCTTATTTTGACACCAAATGCAGTCATCCTCGGTGCAATTGAAGCAGCTCGTTTGTGTCGCGCACGGCGGTGGGCAGCTGGTTTCTAAATCTATCGTCCGATTGCTACTGCCAAAATAGGGCCGGCAGCGGTTGTGTTCGGGCTCCCAATTGCAGGCCAGATTAGATGCGCATGCATGGCAGCTGTGCAGCTGCTCGCATTGTTCACTGATTCCAAAATCCTCGACCGGACAGTTCTCCAGACGCTTGATATTAAGAGGTGGGACCAGAGCCGCTGGCTGTGAGGGTAACGCTTCGTAGTAGGTGGCAGCTGTGATCTCCCGACACCGTTCTTTGGAACAGACACTATTGCCGCAGTAGGTGCAGCCGAACACGTTGGAAACACACGACTGACAGTCGTTGAGTTCCTGGCAACGCGATACATCGTTGAGTAGTTCTGACGTCATGGTGATGCGACTCTTGGAGGGACAAGTAACGTAGCCGTACTCTTCGCCACCGACGACGGCGGAACGCTGCACCTGTGAGATGGAAATGCAGCGGAAGTTCATGACGTCCCAAATGCATTTGATGCCAGGACGTGTGCTGGTACATTTCTCAGGCTTCGTAAAGAAGCTGCAATGCCCGGGCGTAAAGCGAAGCATATCTGATAGCAACTGCCCATTGAAACCGCCGTAAATGTAGAGCGATTCTTCAAAGACTGCTGAACTGTGGCCGAACCTGAAATGTGGCCGATTTATTTATATGTAGATACCGAAAGGTAAAGTAAACGACCCTTGCACTCACCTTGCCAAATCAGCCTGCAAATGCTGTGGCATATCCTGCATGTACCAAGAATCACATAACACATCATAGATCAACAAGTCTTGGCTGTAGCACTTGGCGCCGTAACTCTGAGAAGTGTCATTGTGCGTGTTTCCTCCAAAAACCATCATCAATCCTTGGCTGATGAAGTTAGCCGTATGCAGAAGGCGTGCACTTGGACCAGTCGACAAGAGCGTCCAGGTGCGAGAAGCGGGCTCATAAGCATACAACTTCGAACTGAGTATCTGACTGGACTCACTTTCCGACACGATTCCGCCGTAAACGTAGACTTTTTCCGTCAAATAATCATATGCAGCGCTGTGTCCAAAGCCGCCCTTTACCACATAGCCATAAGTTTCTACAATTCGCCATTCACGAGTGCCGAAGTTGAACTCTTGAATGGTATTTAAGTAACCATATTGCGGGGAATGACCAAAGATCACTACCATATATTGATAGTTGCTCTTATCGCCGAACCCCGGAACCAAAGTCGCTGTGTGTCCGGCGACAAACAATGGTCCACACATGGTGAACGGCGTTGCTGTTACATTACACGGCTCCGTCTTTACTGTTATATTCTCCCACGTCTTCGCCGATACGTCGAAAGCCCAAAGCTCGTTGGATATGCCTCTGTCTTTGACCACGCCGCCATACATAAATATTTTGTCGCCGTACATAACAGTGGAAGCAGCGTATCGTGTTTCAGGTACGCTTCCGCCAGCTTCCATATGCACCGTCTCCCACACATTTCCATTAAAGTCGTACATGTTCAGGAGCTCTCCCCGTCCGTACGATTCACCGCCAATAATGTGCAGCGTATCGCGCCAAACAGCAGCTCCATGCGACGCCGAACCAGGTGGTGGCGAGACCTTAGGCGCCACTGTGGACCAGATTCCGTACGCACGAATTTGACTGCAATCATCACCACCGAAACCATCTACGCAATCGCAACTGCAAGATGCAAGTAATTAAAATTTGAACGCAGAAGTTAAACCTGAAGACAATCACCGCAGCAACTCTTGCTTGCAGACTCCCTGGCCTTTACTCTGTGAACAGTCATTGGGGCAGGCTGCTATGTTACACGCTACGCCGCTATACATAGGATCGCAGCGACATTCACCTTCCATACACTGACCGTGACCCGAACAATCGTCAACTTTACAAAAAACAACTCGCTAATATTTTATCTCTTAATTAAGTTTTAGGATAAAACTAGTAAATACCCGAAGAGTTTGAAGGACAGCCGTTCATTTTGTATGAAATGTTGAAGCCTGACATATTGTACGCATCATCGCTGAAGAAGTGAAGCAATGCAGTACCAGAATGGGCCACAATCTGCGGAACTCGACGAATCGAAAAGTTCCCCCTGTACATAAGGCCACTAAAAAAAAGGTATGGAATGGATAGCGTATTAAGCCTTAAAATAAGAAGTTATAGTTATAGTTTACCTAAATACGGCCAATAGGGGCGAGTCCACACTGTCTCCATCGTAGATGTACAAATGATCCCAGCCGCACTCAGTGGCAAACTCATTCAAATACATACTGATTGTTGCCGTACGCGGAATAGTTACACTGTTGCCTGTACGCTGTGTCCACTGTGCATGACGGGCATCTATCAACCAGCTGCATTTGACGCTTACGGAGTAGTTTCCCCAACCATCATGAATTGTGCCTACGGGAGAAGAAAGTCTGCGAGGAAGAATGAAAATGAATAAATTTATCATATGCATCTATAAATAAAGTACGTAATTAGAATGAATCCTATTATTTTTAGGAATTGTTACGCCGATAAGAATATTCTATTGAAATTTCTGAAACTGCCATCTAAAGAGGAAATCACGTGTTAAGTGTTGCGATATTCCACATCAAGTATTTCTTTTATAAAGAAATCGGCTAGGGGAAAGTTTTTTCTGTATAACTTTCACTTCAAGTAAAATTTCATATTTTCATAAACTAGGATATGTGACTAATTGGCATTTAAAATCAAGACTGAGAAGTTGGGTAAAATATTAAAAGTTTAATGTATATCCAAATGAGAAAGCTTTTTATTTTATTATTTGGTGTTTACTACTGAATACGACATCCTTATTCTGTATATAACATCTAATAAACCATTATCAAATTCAAAATATGCACCGTATTGTTTCCAATGTAATGAGATAGCAAGAATGTATTAATGTAAACCAATTGTAAATATTGTTTCATATTTGCAAAGCAAGTACAATTGAGGGTATCCAAATAAGAAAGAACGAATTTTAAAATGAAATAAATCTAGCAAATAATAAAGCATAAAGCAAAAACAAAATAAAGATGCAGCACTACAGTAGGATAAATCAATAAAATAAATATAATTATATTTCGAGTTTTTAATACATGCCTCACTTTACCGCTACAGTACTGACACTCTGCACCTTGCCAGCCGTCATGACAGACACACACTCTGTTACGGCACTCGCCTCCATTCATGCACTTGCCACCAGTGGTGGTGCAATTGTAAGCGGCAGCGTGCCGCACGCTAATTAAGCAGTAGCTGAAGGCTGCCAACGACAGCAGGAATAAGCATTTTCTGCGGTACTTTGCATTAAATGTCGCCCTTCTCAATCTGGGCGTGGTTAAAGTTCTATAATCATTGTAGGCCTCATCAGTGGTATTACATGCCAGATGAGGCTGACACATATTTTTTTACAAACTTGTTCTTTAATAGTATAGAATTTCCTATCTACACTTTTTTAAAAAACTTTGTATGTTGATTTCACCGTTCTAGTTACATTTTGTCGAGTTTTGTAGAATACTAGCAAGGCAACGCTCCCAATGATTCGCACGGGCCACAAACCCGAAATGACCAGTCTAAAAGGAGTCTTGTATTTGTTCCAACGATGAAATGACATAGAAAGAAATCGTTTATTAGTTATTTATAGCTAATTTCGATATTTTTTTAACATACATGAAGCAAATATTACATTTGTTTGTTTGAAAGTTAATTTTACATGCAAACTCTTTTCTTGCTTGACCTTCTTTTCCTATCCTGTTCAGGCTCCACTTCCAAAAAGCTTAGGCTATAATCGAAATACTGATCCTACTTTAAAAATCAGCTGGTTCTCAAAACGATTTCAATTAAAACACGATTTTCTGTAGACTGAAAATTACTTCTTAATTTTCTGTCTGAAATTTTTTTTCTAGAGTATTTTCAGTTCAATATTTGCTAGTGCTCTTCTTGAATATTCCATTCGAACTAAAGAATGGAAATTGAAAGAAATAATAAAAAATTTCCTAATCACATAGTGGAGCGTAGATTAAGTATGCGGAAATTTGTATGGCAAGTGCCTAATGTGTTGTCAGAAACATATTAATTAACCTAGCGGTGATTAACTGGTTTTTCGAACTGCCTTTAGAATTTATCGGAATCTTTCCAAGAAACTGGAATAACCCCTCTAATGAAAACCAAAATCGCATGGGATTTAAGAATATCTCAAATTCTTCTATCACAATAAGATAACTGCATTGACGAAAAGAAAATAGTAGTAATATATAGTTATATACTTCTACATTTACATGTCACGAATTCAATAAATTTTTTCTTTTGTTTAGCCAGATAATTATAAGAAAATTTACATAGAAATAGACTACCAATCCGACAATTAATTCTGTTACTCATATATTTCAGAAACGTTTTAAAACTTTATTCAAATACTCGAAAATGTTAATATAAGTTTATTTTAGTACGGAAATCGATTGCAACAAAAAACGGCTGGTTTAACATTTAGTCTTCTGTATATTCAAATGGCTCTGGTGGTTCCGGCTCTTTGACTTCTTCATTTTTGGGTCCACAAGCTGTAACTGGTTCAACCAGTTCCTGGTCCTCAACCTTCCCAGTGTGCTGCATAACTATGATGCCCCCTATGGAAACATTTTTGAGAGGAACAAATGACTGTCCATCGCAAACACTGAGAACCTTCAGCTGCTGCCGCATGACGCGTGCAGGATTTTGTAATATTTCGAAATTAGGTTCTGGTTCCTTTTTATCCTTCTTGTCATCCTTGTCTTTCTTTTCTTTGTCTTTATCGGCAGAAGAACCTGCGGTAGAAGACTGTGCTTCCTTTTCTTTTTCATCACTTTTAGATTTCTGCTTGTCCTTCTCTGTTTCTTTCTCCTTTTCATCGGTTTTGCTTTCATCCTTAGGTGAGTCATCAACTTTCATTTTTTCATCTTCCTTTTTGCTAGCTGCTTCTTTGCTATCTTCATCGACATCCATTTTATCATCATCTTTTTTGTCTGCAGTTTCGCGACGTTTTTGCCGCACAGCTATAGATAGTACTGCGGTGGCAACTTTCTCGCGCTCTTCGGATTTCTTCTCCTCCAACGGTGCAGGATAAGCATACAAAGATGGCTTAGCCGATGACTTAAACTCCATCTTTGGCATCTTTAAATCGGAATTTAATCCAATAACGCATGTGGGTGTGAATGCCAAGGAGAGAGAGTGTGCCAGTGGGAACCAATACCAATATTGCGTAAAAACTAACATGCCAACGACAGCTTGGAGATTTGTGTGACCTGTGCGTGACTGCAGAGATAGAGTAGCATTTCGTCCTCCCGCGTCGATGATGCCTAATCGTTAAAAGCGCAATTAAAATAAAATGATATATTAGCTGATAAGCTGTTTTACCTTGAGAGAGTATGGCGCCGTATTTTGCCATAACATCTTCGTGCTTGTTACTAATAACTTCAGCGTACAGCTGACGGAAGAATGTTACCTTGGGACAAGTCTGATCGGTATGTTGGATTAAGATCATAGCTGAAGCAATTAGAGCACCCTGCCGCACAAAGTTAACGGGATCAAATTTAACCATGGGCTCCAGCAAAGCTATGGCTTCTCGCAAGCCAGTGCCTGCGCAAGCAATACCTAAGGCCATTGCGGCTCCGTAGCGGACATGAGGGTTGTATGACTCGGCGAGCAAACTAACAACGGAAGGACATTGTTCAGGTGTGCGGAAGAGTATGAACCCGATGGCTGTCACTGCAGCGCGTCGCACATCGTCGTTGACATCGGAAACAGCAACGTGTAACAATTTTCGTATGGCTTTGTTGCTTCCCGTGCCGTTGTATGCCATGGCGATGGTGTACATGCCCGATCGTCGTAGCACTGGGTCTTTGTCTGTGGACAAACTTGTGACCAGCGGATCTGATTCTTCCAAGCGTGCAAACATGGTGAGTGATATTCCGACAGCCAAACCACGTAAAATTTTTTCGTGCTGCGTTTCCTGAGCATAAGAGACCATGTCCTCAATTGCTTGAGCATTTTTGGAGCCCAACATAACCATTCCCATCGAAATGCCTGCAGCTTCGCCTGTAACAGCATCGTCTTGATATAAATTAAACTTCAATTGTTCATATAAATCTTGACGATGTGTTCCCATGGCAGCCAGCCCTAATCCCAAGCAACCACCATGACGTACATTCTCATTTTGGGCATCCTTTAGTTGTTGCAAAAGGTAGTCTATAATGTTGGCTCCATGATTAGCATGTATCAGGCCTAAAGCATACAGGCCGCCACCCTCTGAGTAGCCAGAACTTGGACCAGTTTCTTTCGGTAAGTAGCTTTGCATAAGTGCTAGAGAATCCTTTTCGTGGCCACGATGTATGACACCCAATGAAGCGGTGGCTGTAAGTTTGGCCCAGTTCGTAGCACGCGCTAGCCAGTCCAAGTTATCCCTCAAAAATTGATCGGATGTGGTACCACTGTGCATAAAAGCATTTGCAATTACGGTAGCCGTGTGACATATGGACACACGCACAGCTTCTTTCGTGCCGCGTAAAATTTGTAGATCGGCATGATTGCTACGTATCAGAAACTGTAATTGCAAATCGATTGTAACTTCACCCGACAAAATTGAGATGAGTTTTTCTATATTTTTTTGATGTGCCTTCTCGGAATCGTTAAGGGATTCAATTGTGCGCTCCATTTTTGCATCACCTTATTAATATTTAAAGATTTTACATTTGCAAAATAAATTAAATATTTACAACATATGGAAAACTTAATTATTATTTTTGAATGAATGATAATTACCGTCAGTATCTTCAGTAGGAGTTGCAGTGTCATCGGCGGCACTATTTGCTTTTTCCTCATCTGTTTTTGAGCTCTCTTCACTATTAGTGGTGGAAGTGGTAGTGCCTTGCGGTTTGAATGTATTGGGCAGAGCCGTCGGTATTGGCGCCGTTTCTTTGAGTGCTTGCAGGACTTTACCTAAAAATTCCTGCGTAGCTGACTCATACAAATCAAAAGCAATTTGATATGCCATTAAGTTATTAGCTTCTACAGCTGATCGCGTTAAGCCGTCAAGCACTTCAGCGACGGCCAACGGATCTTCCAAAAATATTAAACACTGACACATGTTTACGTAATCGGGTACGCCTAAATCACGGTACAGCTGCACTAGACAGCGCAAAACTTCATTGCGGAAACCGCGATTTTGGATCAAAGACATAGTGACATTATATGCGTAGGCTAACATGCCAGCCACATCATCTGATTTCATTATTGATGCTTCGAATGTGTCCATTCGACGCGTTTCCAAGGCAATGCCTAGAGCCTGACGATACTGACCATCGTCTAAACAGCGTTGTATCATGCGATTAACAATTGCTTGCAAGCGTGTGTCAACTGGCTTAGCTTCCTTTGGATTATCTAAGAAAGCCACACGTTGTGCAATATAAAAATCAATACATTTGGCTATAATCGTCTCAGTGTATTCGTTGCGCGCATTCACGTCGAAAAGGTCTCCGGCACCTAATGCATATGTAAGGGCATCTTCGAAGGACCCCAAATGATAAAATACCTTGGAAGCTACCATACCAGCCAGTTTATTTTCGGGGAAAGCACGATCTTCATGTAACATTTCGATTTTCTCAATAGATTCCGATATTTCTGGCCAAAATTCATCTACAATATGGTCCAGTTTTTTCAGAGCGAAAATCTTCAAATCAGGCATTTGTTCGTCTAGTAGGGATATAATCCCAGCCGCTGATGTTAGAGTCATTTTTTAATATTTCTACAAGGAGCGGATGTAAAAAATTGTCTAGTCAAAAAATAATTGTATTTCATGGAATTAGTCAAATATATTCATACCAGTTTTATAATAAACGTACCCAGATTTCGTTGCAATGTTCTATATTAAATTTTGCAGAATCACTATATTCTCATTTCTACTATGACAGCAATTTTCGTTTACGCTACCGCGTTGCCAACGTTTTAAAATTTTTTTTTTTTGTGTATACTGTCAATGAATAATTCCAAAACTTTTTAAGTGTTCAGAAACACAAGTATTCCCACTTCCCAGGAAAACCTAAAAAATCATATGAATAAAATGTATCTGGTACTAGTATTTGACATGGACTGTTATTTTTAGCTTTAAGCTCACAGTATTTAAACTTTTTGAAGTACAACATAATGTGCTGGTGCTGTAAATTTCAGGTTACACGTAAGGTACTTGAATGTTTTAAGTATAAGTACATGTGTGAGGGACTGGTACTTGCAGTGAGTACAACTAGGAACAGCGTCCCTGGTTGTATAGCAAACATCTATATATGTAGATCATTAAAAAACGCATCTACTGCTAAAGCTGTGCTTATTCTGCGAAGATTTTCAAGAAAAGTTTCGTTTATTTACACTGATAAATGAATAACGATAAAATAAATGTGATTAATGAATCAATAATTTAGCTTATTGATTAGCAAATTCAAATAATTGTAAATAAAACACGCTACACGTTGACTGAACGAAAAGACACATTAAAAAGTATATTTATTATCATATTTATATGTATATTATTATTGTTATAGCTTTAATTAATTTGATTTCATAAGTTAAGTTTATATTAAATATAATATATATATTATTGTATATTTATTCCAACATGAGACTTGACTGATTAATTATTTTAAATATAATTACATAATTAAAACGAACTCTTAACAAAACAACACATACATCATAAGTAGATAAGGGAATAGGTATTAATTTTCCATTTAAATATTACAAAGTTTGAAGCAATAGATTTCTAATTTGGTTTTTGTAATTTTAATATAATTATTATCATGAATTATCGTTGGCGCTTAGGATCCAAAACAATCTTACCTTCAACTTTGCCTTTGTTTGCCAACATGATGTATCTTAATTTGGAAGTGGAACTATTATTTGCACATAGGACTGTGGGAAGTAGCCAGTTCGTCCATTCAAAGAACCCTCGTACCAATTCTCGTCTACCTTGTTGAGTAGTGTGATGACATCATTTTCCTTGAAGCCCAATTCGCCAGGATTTTCGGGTTCAAAGTCATACAGAGCTTGACAGCTCGGCTGTTGAGTTTTTTGAGGAGTTCCTGCCACACCCATCGCGGGTTTGGCTGGTGAGCGCATGGGCGACGGCAGTGGCGAGGCGCCCAGGTGTGTGTTATCGTTATCATGGCCAAAACCGGGAGACGAATTCGAATCCAGATTTAAATCTAACACCGATTTCGGAACAAATTCCGCCTTTGGACGAGATTCAGCTTCCTCACGCTTCTCTTGCAACGTCTCCTGCAGTACCTTAAGTATATCTGCACACTGCGAGTGGAATTCATACAGAGCTTCACAGAAAGTTACTAGTTGCGACACCTGCTCCGTATCGTTCTCCAATAGGTTAAACATGCCCATTTGTGCTAGATGCATAGACTCTTCGAATTTCTCTTCGGCGCTTCGTATCTCGTCGTCCTTGGCCTGTCGCCGTCGCTTACAATCGAAGTCAAGACGACGACCTTGTAATTTTTTTCGATGATGCATCACCTCCTTCAAGTCTTTAGTCTGTAGGTGATGTAACGGTTCCAGAAAGTTCTGCTTGATGTTATCGTCCAACGAGTACTTGACATCGGCCATCTGGCGTAGTGCTTCCCCGAACTCTACCAGGGCCTGGGCGAACACGCTATTGTCCTCGCCGAGCTTCTTACCGTAGGTAAGCATGCATTCGGCGAGAAGGCCTTCTGGCTGTGGATACGTGTTCGTCTTGGCCTGGCCAGAGAGTTTGGAGATACCCTTCACCGCGGCCATTTTCGCACGTGCCGTTGGATTTGGTTGCAAGAACTCCTTGGTTTTCAATTGAAGCTCCTCCACCAATTCCACGGTTACATCCGTCTTGCGCTCCATCTCCATGAAATCCATATCCAGCTTGGTGCCCTCAGCACCACCCATTTTTTCCGTTACATATTGATTTGCTTTGTTGATCTGTTTCTTCAGTCCAGCGAAAGCCATTTCAACAGCAATTGACAATCTATCGCAAGTTTATTAAAATTTATCAAATAAACCACAAAGCAAATCAATTTTTATTACTATTTTGGCCTTTCCTTTTCTTTTTTTCCGAAAACTCTGATGGTGGCAGCAAATCGATATTCTCAAACCTACTCGCAAACGATGGCCTTCTATTTGTAAAGGAAAACAGCAAAAACAGCATTTACCTTATATTACGCAGAGTTGTAAAAGTGCTGCCAAAGTTGTGTCTGTTAACAGTAAGTAAAATGTAAAATAAATCACGCAAATACGATGGGGTGTTTATTCCCTCGAAATTTGCGTGATTTTGTGCAATGCGTGTCGGAGGAGGATTGACTACTCAGGTCGCGTAAAACAGCAAAAAAGCACTTACAGCACTTTTCAGAAACAGCTCAAAAATCGTATGAGAACTGCTGTATTTGCTGTGTTTCTGAATATATCGGCAGTTGGAAGCTTTATAGCTTTGAAAGGATCTTTCGAACGAAGACTGCAACTTTGTAAGTTTGGATAGCAATTATTGTTCCCATGTGTAAAAGTTTTCATTCTTATAAGCAAATGTTTTTCATATTCTTGAAATTTGCCACGAATATTCCGTGCCCTCATCACTCCCACTTTTTATAGAAAATATAAAACTCTTTCGTGCTTGTAGCTCAATTTTTCAGTTTGTGGAGTGAATTTCGAGTTTACACCGGAAAAATGACATGATTTTTTAATTTTAATATGTAAATTAAAAATGCAATTCCAATAGTTGTTTAATAAAAATAAAAACCGGAAAATTATTTATGCTAGTATTTTTATAGTATATAAGCATCTGTATTGTTAAATATTTTTAACAAAACCAAAACAAACTATATATTTAATTTTATCTGAATCAAAAACTAAATGTCACTTAATTGCTGTTGATTTAGTCTAATTTCAAAGAATGAGTGCAATTCATATAAGTGACGTCATTGGAATATATTATATCTAAAATGTTGCTTACTAAGTGCACAAACATTGCGTTGATTTTGCAAATAGTTTCAGAATAACATTTTATTTACATAATACAAAAAAAATATAGATACCCTACACTGGCGAGATGAGTAGAGATCTATTGCTTGTAGAGTATTATAGAGGCGTGGTCTGCAAATATAGAAAAATATTCAGTTCCTGTTTACAATCTTCTAAATTGGTAGAAATCATGGTTCATGATCAACAGAAATCTTATGAGTTGTAAGTATCAAAAGTGGTCCAAAAATAATGCTTTAGACTTTTTCCATGTCTACTTTTTAAGCACATATTAACTAAGGCCAACTGTAAATTAATCGTGCGATTGTAGGGAATAACTGCTTCGGCTATGGTGCAATCAGTTATAATCTGAAATGTAATTATTTTACACTGGCGAGAAGATGAAGTCGACGGGTATAAATACTTGAAATATATTCATTTGGCTTTCATTCACCAAGTGAAACTGCAGTGAAGCAAATTCTGCAAATCGAATTAAAAGTTGGATTTTTAAAAATGAAGTTTTTGATATTAGTTATCATGGTGTTCGTCATCAGCAGTGCGATGTCCAACGTACGTATCTTAAGTTAAATCATCATCATCATGAAATTATCAAATTGAACCTTAATGAATTTTAGGCTTTCGCATCGGTCGCAATGAGCCCCTCAACTGGCCAACTATCGATGGGATTTCCGCCATCGTCTTTCTTTCTAGAGGTTGTGCTCCAATCGGAGGCACAGAAACTGCTTCTGGCAACACCGAGCTTACCAGAGGATCTGCAAAAACGTGTGCTCGATACTTTGAGCAACGCGGAGTTGGCTTTCAACGATTGCAGCTTGACGGCAACCACGCTAATGCCTTGGGTGAATATTCGTTGCATCGTTTTGCAATTACAAAAGTCCAAAAACGAACTGAAGACCATCGAGGCAGAGGGTAAAGCTAGAGCGGAAGTCGGATCTGCAACCGAAGCAGCTCCAACTGCATAGGCCGTAGGTAACGTGGATCATACAACCAGCAACAAAAATAGAAAAAATATTTTTATTATATCTCTTGTCGTATTGTAAAAGTTTACCAATTTTAAGGAGGATAAATTCATAAACAACTAAAATATAAAGAACATTTCTTCATAAATTGGGAAATTAATAACAGATACTAATTTTTAGAGTCGCCGTAACATGAAATAAAAAAAGCGAAAAACGTGAAGTATGTAAAAAAATTATTATATAGAGAACTTAAAATTATTTATAAATAAAGATTATTCTTTAATACATTTTTAGTATGCGATTCATTTCATACATGAATTTTATTGAAAAAATCTTCAATTCCAGGACAGTCTTTCTTTTCTTTTCTTGTTTTCTTTCATTGTTTTGTAATATCTATTTCTTTTCTTGTTTTCATATTCCAAATCTGATTTCTAGTCAACTCATTTTCTACAGTTAACTGTATAGCATTATTAATAATTTGAACATAGTCATAGCAGAAAGAGACAGATTCAGTGGTTAGAAATACATTGAAGCTTACGGGAAACGAGAATAAGTTTCATGTCGTCTTTGCTGCTACGGGATTTGCTGCCAATTCATTATAATTTTTGGTAGCAGCAATGTTAAGTGTTTTGTGTTTATTTTGATATATTCCAGTATTCGTTTTCAAGGAAGAGTATTACACTGTCATAAACGGAATCATCTTTAATAGCGTGCGTAAAAGGATTTCCGGAATGTTTTGGAGAAAGCAAGAAGTTCTATTTCACCCTGTCGAATAACAAAAGTTCAGGTTTTAAGGCTTCAACGCTGATAAATTCGAGTTCACAGTCTACTATAGATTAATAAATACTCTACTGTATATAATAAGAGAACACGACATCAAAGACGCACTTTAATTTCTATGACGTCTGCGAGTGTTTAGCCACGAGCATAATCAATAAAGACATTAAGATTAAAATTCTTTAGTTTAAAAAGATAAACATACAAAGGAGGAAGTCATAATATTTGCTAATGGATTTATGTGCTTGTCAAGATGAGAAATATTTTTATAGGAGGAAGAGAAATTTCGGAAAGTGATTATATGACAATTTTTGGCTATATAAGAGGGCCGCAAGTAGAACCAGACCCGCATTCAAATTGAAAACATTCAGCGAATTAGATTTTCATTAAAAAGAAAACTAAATTTTACATAATGAGATCCGTTGTTTTGATTCTTCTGCTCTGCGCTCTCGCTGCATCAAGCGTAAGTTGATCCGAATAGAAGACAATTTTTATTAAATATCGATCGATCGTGCTTAATTATTGATCGCTGGTAATCAATGATAAAACAGTCACTTCGATTGAGAAACCATCATTTAACTTGAACAATTTTCAAATTGGTTGAATATTCGATCGTGTCTGAAATTGATTTTAATCAATCACCATTCAAGTTGTTTTTGTTCTTCTTAGTACTCGCAGGAAACGTCGGCCTCTGATAATTTCGATAAAGCACTATTGGAAAAGGTCAACGAAGCGAAGGTAAAGGGTTGGAATATATTCCAAAACTTGTTTCCATCAAACGAAACGGTGCAGGCCACACTTAAAGTTTTGGACAATGTGAAAAATGGGCTAAAAACATGTGCTGAAAATCCAGACAGTGCCGATTGTTTTTTAAATAAAAATCCGAAACCACAATGAAGCAATTAAGGATCATATTCTTATGATTATATACACAAATATAAAAAATTGCAAAATATAAAATTTAAATTATGAAAAAGTTGCATTTATTTTGAATAAAGAAACATTCGTGCATGCTTCGTTTTTTATCAGAGACAACAACAATAATTGTTTGGAGATTTAAAAGTAGTTGGAAATTAATAAGTCTTAAACTAAAAATTATATTTGTAAGTTTTCTGTTTCTCGAAAATAGTTTTTTATATTTAAAAATGTATATTTAAATATGCATTCAAAAGAGTCGTATTTAAAATGTATTAAAGAAAGCCAACTAATAATAATCTTTAAAGAAATCAAGGCTTTTCCATTGTTTCTATTTTACACAACTTTTGTTTTCAATTTATGTTTATCTGCTTTGCTCAACGACGAAGATAAAGAAATAGTGTATTTAATTAGTCATTCGAACTAATAAATGGGACCAAATGGGCGTTTCACAGAAAAGATAAGATAAAGAGCGATTACAACTCAGCGTTGGAGTCATTCGAAGTGAAAAAGAAGTGATTTCATTCTGAGGTAGTGATTCATTGCCTTTCAGTTGTCGAGAACCAGCGAAGTAGAAACAATGCGTTTATATATTTCGTTAATTGTGTTATTTTCCAGCAGCTGCGTGCGTTGCTCATTGGTAAGTGAATCGTTTCTCTTGTAATGAGTAAAGTATTATTTTTCCGAATATTGTGCAGGATCCACCGAGTGACAGCTTGGAAATCAAGGCAGCTTTGCAGTTTAGCGAAGCCATTGAGGAAGCTTTAAACTTGTTTATCCAAAATGAACTACCTTCATCTGCAGCGCCAGAGGCGAAGCTGATTCTGGACGAGACGCTTCGCAACGTGGCTCTCTGCGGGGAAAGTCTAAAAGAAACCAAACAGATTTCCCAATATAAAGAGTGCACCTTTGCGCAGTTGACATCTGCAATGATCAGGTTGAAAAAACTTAAACTTCACATTAATTCGGCTGCAAGTAGTAATGAAGTGCTTTGGATTTTGTTTCTCTTTTCTACGCTTTTATTGTGTTACTTAAAGTAGAGCAATGAAATGTAAGAATTTTATAAAACATAACAAAACTAGGAAATAGAGATAAAATTATATTATGCAAACATATTCCTAAGTAAATAAAAATAAACTATCAACTACAATTTTCAATTTTATCTCCTTGAACATTTGTCACAATGTAAGGAAGCTTCAAAAAAAACCGCTTCCAGTTGCAACTCTAATCGTTAGCTGGCGTCAGGTTAGAGAATAAATGAGAGCAAGCATTCACGAGAAAGACCATCAAGAAGAGAAGATTGGCTCATGAAACATTAGGTGTGATGAGGCTGACTTCTCCGGCTCTACGAAGTTATTTAAAGCGAGATGTGTGATTTACAATTGATGAGCTCGTGTGAGGTGCGCCTCAGAAGGCCCACTGCGTCATACCACAATCAGGAAAAGCAACAGCAGCGGCGGCAACAGCGTCAACGAAGTCATCCTGTCGTTCGTCAGTTTTGTAAAGCGATTACTAAAGGATAAAGCGAATTGTGTGGGAATTGTTTTAATGGCAATAAATAAATAAAGCTGAGCAGTTGTACGAAAGTTTGGCGTAATTAAAATGTTCTTTATAAACAAATATTATTCACATGTTAAGTAAAAAACTAAACCGAAAAGTAAAAACTAAACCCAGGAGGATGTGCTTGTTTTTATGTTTTTGTCATTTGGTCCCTCTGAAAACTTAACAGACGACTCGATGGCTGCTTCGGTGCTTAGTTAAAGCGGTGCTCTTAGTTTTATGTTCAACACAGATGACTGCGTGGTTATCACTTAAAGTGTTATACAAAAATAGAGACACATATGCATTTACATACGTACCAACGCATAAAACAGCAGCTTATGCCAACAAACTGTGTGAGTAAAATAACGGCTCCATCCTATTGTAAAGGCGATGTATAAAGCTTCGTATACATACTCACAGTTGTATATCATAATAATTTGTGTGCTTTACAATGCACACATTCATAATTAATTACATACTTCATACAACGTCGCTTACACGTCCTTCGAAATCCTCATCGAGCTGAGTTCCTTGTCAAAAACAGTGTTGAATTTCGGGTTTTGCGCAGCTTTTATAACGGAAGTGTTTTCGTCGGATGGTGCCATCGTGTTGTTTTGTGTTTCTAAAGTCGTTGTTTTTTCAAATTTTCTTTTACTGTTATTTTTTTAGCTGCTTTTGAGATGTTTTTATCTATTCGTGGGTATTTCAAGTGGTTTTTCGTTATTATTGAAGTCGAAGTCGAAGTTGTTGCTGTGTGTTTTATTCGCGCTGCTGTTCCCTTCATTATCCTCGATACAATATGAACAATATGAAGCTGAAATTACTTTTTTATTAACTCGTATTTATTACTGATATTACTCTTATTTAGTAATTTTTATTAAAACTACTTTTAACTTTCTTTAGGTTAAAGTTCTGCAGTTACGTCTGTAGTTATACGCAAGAAAACAAAAATCTTTTAACGCATCTTTTGCTACATGAGAAGTGTGGAAAAGGAAGAAGGAAAGGAAAGAAATAAAATTGTTGTAAGCGTCACTTTTTTATCGAGCTGCTTGGCATTAGCTTCAGATGTGAAGAGAGAATCAAATAAACACTATTTTTGCAACAATATAACTTTTATTAATACATTACGGTCTCGTAATTGTTGTATTTGGTTAAGCTAAGACGATTTCTTTTCGTGTGTCCCATACAGTCACTTTGAAGAGAGAGTAAATGGGATATATAATGTAGTAATCTTAATAAAATAGGTGAAAAAGAACGACAACAAGAGCGAAAACTGGATTAGCAAGGCTCAACACAACAACATCATCATCATCATCTACTCTTACATCCTCAACCTGCTTAAATGTTTCTATTCACTCCTTTTCATTTATTTTGTTAGTTCAAAATTATCAACGAAAGAAATCTGAATCAGAAAACTTAATATTAAACAACATCTTTTCATCAAAACAGTTGAAAAGGTGATGAATGGATGAATGTATGGATGGATGCATGGATGAGGATGAAAAGAAGTTAGACAACAAAGTATTATTTTCAGTTCAACTCGAAATACTTCGAAGCAGTAAAAAATTAAATGAAAAAACCCAGAAATGCAACACAAAATTTACATCAACAACAAAAGCAACAATCAAAACGACCAACAGTTCAACAGAATTTGCTCACTTTTAATTAAACAAAACAATGTTGCAGGCATTTGTTAACTGCTGCCGTTGATGTTGTTTTCGTTACCAATTCAAATGGTGCCATTTTAACTACTGCAACAAACGAATTCTATTAGAAGCAGCTCAATGAAATTCAATTAAAATCCCTTGCGAAGAGAACGGCAAACACAGCATAAAGCAATAAGTAAAACTTCAACTCTGGGAGTTTTTTCGAAAAGCAATCCAAATCCAAACGATTGCGATCTAAAGCAATACTTGCTTGAATCAAAACTCGAGCATGTGCAATATTTCAAAACTTCGCGTTGTTCGTTGGAGAAAGAAGAAAAGAAATGTAAAGGATTCCAGCCACATTTCCACTGCGATTACAATAAAACTTAAACGAAACTTAGGTCGATATTTATTTATCGTCTGCATCTACTGCGATATTTCTAACATAGTTTTTCATAGCTGATTGTTTCACCATGTTTGGATAATCTTTTTTTTTTTAATTTTTTTATTCTTATGTTTATCTTTATATAACGTATCCAGGTGTATCTTTTGTATGACTTCTTGATTAAGCTTTGCTCTCTGCTTCTGACGTGGTTTGCGCATCTCCTGGCACGGCATCCGGTTTTGTCTCCTCGGTGGAGCCGATCACACAGACAGGACATTTCTCCTTTAGTACCATTCGATACTTGGGATGGCTGCGAAAGGAGACGATGGATTAATATTACCGGTTGTCTTATAAGAATCAGTAGGTATACCTTATAGCGTATACCATGGGGTTATATACGGAACTTGTTTTGGCAAATGTTGCACCCCAGATGGTGCTTAGAGGCGAGAGACTGTCATCTAGAAATAGCCCCATGTAGCAAATGATCATATACGGTGTCCACGCTAGGAACCATAACGATATCGTCGTTAAGGCCACTTTAGCCAGTTTGGCTTCGGCACTTTTGTTGCAATCTTCCGAGGAGCGTAAAGACTTCACGTTCATTTTTTTGGCCTGTTCGCGCATCGCCCTCTCGTGGGCGCACACCGCGGCTATGATGAACCAGTACGAGTAGCAGATGAGGAAGAGCGGTGTATAGTAGGTCAACAGCGAGTAAGTGATGATGTAAGAGCGAGTTTTCCAGCTGCGTGTCATGTAGTCGATGCTGCAGGCGGTCAGGTTGCCTTCGGGCGCATAGCTGAAAGCAAGAATAGAAAACAGATAGAAGCGAAGCGGCTCGATGTCAATCTCCCATGACCCTAATCAAATAATTGTACCTGCTCCACCCCACCAGCGGCATAACCGTCCAGAAGGTGGAGTACATCCAGATGGCTACGATTTTGAAGGTGGCCAACTTCACGGTCATTGGCTGACCGGTCACGCCTTTCACGATGACATTGTAGCGGTCGCAGGCGATCATGCACATGGACCAGATCGATACGCTGCCGAACATGGAGCCGCACATCGCATAAATGTCGCACCAGAGCGGCCCCAATACCCATGTCTGATAGTAGAAGTTGAGTATCATCACGGGCGACTGCGAGACCATCATGCACAGGTCGGAGAAGGCCAGATTGAGTACCAGGAGATTAGCGGGGGTACGTAGCGACTTGGTACCGCCGAAGATGTATACGACGACGCCGTTGCCGCAGCAAGATGTGATCATAAGCGCTACACTAAAAATGCCGAGAATGTCGTTCATTAGCGGGTCCATCGGTGGGAAGCGGCTCCAGTAGGGGTTGACCAGATGAACCATGTCGGCCGGAACCTGATTAATATTGCACACGGAATTGCGCACGGAGAGCGGGTACAGTGAAATATAAAAGGTTTAAGAAGTACAAAAATATTTGGTACACCCGGACGTATGAGTAACGATCAATTCATAGAAATAAAGAATATGATTGATAAGATGTGCTTTTTTTGAAATTAATGAGATGCCAGCGATATGTTTCTTACCTTATCGAGTACAGATCCATTCCCCATCTGCGCTTCGAACCTCGGGCCTGTAATATTGAACGACGAGGCCTGAAAACTGCACCCAATCGTTTTAATGTTGGAGCGATCAATTGACTCGCAAAGGATCGGTTTCACTCTTCCGACTTAACTTACCCCATTATCTGCGTCTCTTCGAAGTTTTACATTCAGATCGTTGCTTAACTGCTACGTTATTGTGAAGAATTCGAACTGATTCCGGGAGCTCTTTAAATAAGCGTTACGCGTCCGTAGCGTGGACTCTGGGAAGCCTTTGAGGCTGCCCTTCAGATGTGTTTCTTTTTTATACACTCGCGTCTAATTTAATTAGCACTCGAAATTAGACGACCACAAATCGAACAGCATGAAATCAATTCAGCAATCATTCGTGCGTGCTTCAAATTGCGGTTTTCGTGTGCATCAAAATGCAAATTAAATCAAAGTTTTTTGTTTCTGTCATCATTTCTCTCATTGCTATTGTTGGTTATTACACTGTCAAGTTCTGTGTGGTAATGTCATAATATTTAAGTGGTTGGTCGTTTCATCGTTAAGTCTGTCGGGTGGCTCGAAAGCTCAGATTCTCGGTCTTATGTTAGCAATAAGTGGGGGATTTTCAATGGAATTGAATTGCGGCTCGCCAAATACCAAAGCAAAGAATTTTTGTTCTTTCACTACAGCAAAAAATTTTCTGGAAATAACTTTACTTTTCGCGATTAAATATAAAAATTTCATAAAAGTAAATACTTTTCCAGTGTTGCAACTAAAAGGTGTTTTTAAGTTGATATGTATTTTAAACGACTCTTAGTTTTTTGTTGTGGAAATGTAATTTACAAGCGGAAATCATGCTTTGAGGCCTTATAAGTACTTGTTACCCGTAATATAATTATTTCAAGGTGTGAAGTCAAGCGCAATTGAACGTTTTATTCGAATGAAATTTGCTTTTAATTAAACATCGCTCATACGCCACGTGGTACACTGTAATATCCAGCTGAGTTGTTATTTAATCTTTCAATATGTAAATTATAATTAAAAAAAAAAAAATGTATGCACACACACACACACACACACACATGTATGTACATAATTTCATAAAATATCGTTCAACAACAACTCAAGAAATAAACAAGAAATGAATAAATTCACTCGCATGCTTTTTGTAGTGCTCTAGGTGAGAAATAAAATTTCTTCGTATGAGACCCAACACCAACGAATGCTACGCTACAAAAATGTTCAACTCAATTAAAATGTACACTTTATAAAGTTTCAGGTGCAGTGAACATAATTCGCAGTAGTTGCTGCTATGTTTGCCTTCGTTGTTGTAGTTTGGATGCTGAGAATTTCTAAATGAAAAAAAAAGTCATTCACTTCACGGAAGAAAACGGTAACCAAAATAAATGTATCCGTCCAAAAAAGAAAAGAGATAGCGTAAAATAGGAGAAGTAAGTCTAGGAAAGAAATTATTGAATAAATTGAATTATTAAATAAAAAAAAAGATTAACATCTTTAAAGTTATAATAAACATAAAAATATTTCTTTTAATAAGTAATGTAGAAATAAAAGTAAAGGGAAAAAATAAATATTAATTTTCTAAAAGAGAAAAATAAAATTTAGTGCTAAAAGACACCACAAATCATGAACAGAAGCAACAAGAATAGGAAGACAAAGAAAAATAGGAAGAAAAGGAGGCGAGGAGACTAACAAGAACAGGATCTCTATACCTTCTTCATCACTGATTAACAGCTCATAGTTTATAACTTCCATTGCATGGCGTCGGATGTCAATGTGAAACGTCAAACGTCCGAAGGCTCAGAGCTGGGTCACATGGCCATATCCATTCAAGGACAGTCAAGAGGGATCCTTCGGCTGACGTCGAAGATACAAGTTTGCTTAAAAGAAGGCATGTTCACCAGACTTCGTCAAGGATAAGCAACGACAGCAGATGTGAGACGTTCTTGTAACATAAGCAAAGGCCAACAGCATGGAATGAAGGAAGCTAGGAAATAAGAGCGAAAGAATGTAGCAATGGAAAAGAGAAGAACAAAGAAGGTTTCCTGAGTGTTTGACAGTCAAAGCATATCAAAGAAACGCAAAGACATTTATGAACTTAAACCTACACAGACAGCATCTTCATGCTGCAGTTTATTATAGCTTCTGGTTACTTTTTAGTATTAATTACCAAAAAATGTTCCTTCTCTATTTAATTTTACCAGTTGAAAGACGTTAAGAACCTTGAATTTGCTTTATTTTGAAAGTTTTATATATTTTAGCAGTAATCGCCCAAAAAAAACTCATTCTTCCCCACCTTCCTTTCAATCACACGTACACATTGCTGCTGATACTTTCTGGTATCCTTTTAAGGACATAACTCATCATTTCTTGCAGGTTATTCGTTGTATTTCATGCGTGCGTCTTTGGTATGATGCTTAGAATAACGATGAGCTGTGTGTGTTCTTTAACTTAAGGCCACATAGTATATAGTCAGCGTATTAGGGTTGCTTCTGTTGAGTATTGTTTTTGTTGCTCAAGGTGAAGTTTGTCAGAACGTAGCATAAATATTATTCTACAATTTTATAAGAAAACAATTCCTTGCATCATGACTCTTCATGAATGCTGATGTGATTGTGTTGCTAGAATGAAGCGAAATGGCGCCTCAAAGTTAATTACATGCCAACGCTATTTCTTTGATTACACATTGTTATTGTTGTTGCGCTTTTGTTATTGTTGCACTTTTCCAAATCCTATAAGATACTTGTTTCGTATTGTTCAGTATAAAATTCTTCAGTATTACTAGAAGGTATTAGGTACTATTATTATTAGAAGGAGATTTGTAACGAGAAGGAGAACGAGGAATACGAAGAATCCAAGAAAGATTTAATAAAAGTGAAAGATATGTAGATCTTAGATGTAAAACCTACTTAAGAAAAAGTAGTAGAAAAAGAAGAAAAAAAGAAGTGTACAAAAGATCATTAAATCATCATTCACAACATTGTTTTTTCCCGTAACAATCCATGAATTGAAGTTAAAATTTGTCCGTGTGCGGGTGTGTCTAGGAAAGTGGGTTTTGATTTGGCGCTATTGCTGTTAATTACAGTTGATTCACACATTTGAAATCACAAAAGCTCTTTAAGCGCTTTCTCGTATAACTTGACTGCACTGCCACTTATCTACAAATAAAAGTAACAAGTTGTCTGCAACTAAACTTTCATTCCTTTCATTCAAGTCCTCCACATCTCATGTAATTAACTTTTATTGTTTCCCTTTTTGTTGCTTAGGAATATTTTGAAAGGGTCAATGACATTATCATCATCAGTGTTAATATTCTACTTTGGGGAAACAATCTTGAAGACAATCTCTTGTTAACGTCTTTCAAATTAAGTTTTGGGGTGAAAAACTTTCGATAGAAAAACTAATTGCAACAAAGGTACGAAAGAAATCGAAGAGGGAAGAATAAACAAAAGAAGTATCGAACAAAAGTGGTTCTATGATTAAATATATGTCTGCATGTTTTTCTCTCGCTCCAAAAGAGTCAAAAAAGTGGTATTTCGAGAAGATTATAATTATTTAAGTAAATATTGTTTTTTTTTGTTGTTTGGCTCTTATTAATATTATAATTCTGTTAACTGAGAATTTTGAAAACCTCTGTATATGGAGGGATGGCTTGGAAATTATGTTACTTTAAATTGTAAGCGATTTCACCTCAAGCAAAAGTTGTTAAACATTTTCCACTGTAATTATAATTTAAAAATAAAACATGTCAGTCATTTAAACATAACTATCAATATAGTTTTCGTAAATTCAGAAATGCTTAAAATTAGCTAAAGAAAAGATTTTCCTTTGTTAAATATGCAATCGCGGATTTTCAATTTAGCTGTAAAAAGATTTTCGATTAGAAATGAATTTGATTTCCTTGTCACTTCAGCTGAATATTTTTCACGTAACTGAAAACGTGAATCTTCATTGAAATGATCTGAATTTAAAAATTGGAAATGTAAAATGCGAAATTGTGAAGACGAAAGTTGATTCGCCAATCAATTTGTGACTTATCTCGCTAGATAGGAAAGGGGCCGACTGGAGCCATCGCCTGAAATTCGAAATGCGACACCGAACGACTTCGCACCACTCAGCGAGATTACGAATGACACAGCACGTTGTCTGTGCCAGCCTCATGTTCGGGAAAGCCTCACTAGCTGCTGAGATAATGCATGCAAATTGAATTGTTCCTTGCGGCGAGTTTAGTACAGCGCAGTGTTGCTAAGCGACGGAGAAATAAGAATTTATGCCACGTCGGAGCGAATTATGTCCTTTAATAGTTGACGCCACGAAAGAGTGTTAGGGAAGAACACAATAAAAGCAGGGGACAGTATTTGAGTTTTCCGCTTTTCAACACTAGTCGGCCAAAGACTTTTTAATGAGAAATTTCTGTTTGTCGTTCTTCCTATGAGTGTGTATATTCGTTTCCATTCGTGGTTCTATCACGCAAAGTAACAACAACAGCAGCAGCAGCGTGAATTCAATCAGCCTCCATTGTCAATCTTTGATTCAAAACAATTGCTGCTCAAAGCTCAGAGACTAGCAGGCAGAAGAAAAAAATTGACTGTCACATTTGCAGAATAATGAAGATATTAATGAGGATGAGTTCTACTTGGATGTGCTTATTGAAGGGGCACTATTGAATGAGGGACAAGGATCAGGAGGCGGCATAATCATGGTGACGATCATCCGTCATCCTTCATCATTTTTCATCCAGTGATCAGCAACTTTTGGCCATGATATCGTCCTCGTCGAGTTATGAGTTCACTTTTTGCTGGATTCGCAATGACTGTGGTTTTTGGAATCAACGAACGATGGATCGATAACAACAAAACCACAAAATTACAAATCACAGTTGCAATGCAATCAACAGACAACAAACAACATCCACTATGAATGGAAATTTTAATGGACTCCGAACGTATTTCAAGCTGCAGAAGACGCTCGCATTTTAAGAAGCATCCAACACGATTTTGGATACTGAGAGAGATCCAAATATTTGCTCCTTCTTTTTAGCAGTTTTTTAAAAATTTTCCCTTAAAATGCTTATCTGTTTATCTCTTTGACTTAAATTTTGTGAATAGAAATTATTATTTCATTCTTGCTGCGTTGTAGCTTTTCGTTGCTCCTTTCGTCACTTTGGTGTTCGTAGTTGCTGCAAAATGACGACGTTAATGACAGTTAATGACATTAGCATTGATTAGCAACTTCAAAGTACAATAACGTATCCAACATCATCACCATTATTAGCATTACCATTGCCATTACTACGACGAACGGACTTTGGTATTTCGACTTGCATCGTCCAAGGGGATGCAAGTCCCCTTAACGTATGCTGAAAGGGCGAGTAATCAGAGCAAGCACTTCCATCGAGGCCCAGCGCCCCATTGTGATTCCCGTTTACGTAAAAGGCAAAAAGAAATGGGTCAAATTATTTCGCACTCATTCAATAAATTCGTATTCTATGGCATCTTGCTGATGGATTAATTCAATTTTATTAATTTGAGTTGTTTCTGTAGGAAAGTTGTTTCCACATTAAAAGCATTGATTAATAAAATTATACAAGTACGAAAAATTAGGGAAAGAAGACCAAAATGCTTCAGCCTAACCTCCGCAGATGAAATTGCCTTTCTGGAATCCACATAAATCTCAATATGTTTCATTAGTTCGAATTTTCTTTGATTGACAAGAAGTTTTGGACAAATTGCGCCTTGTTCTGGTAGCTTCTAGGTAATGCAGAGTTGAAGGGATGGCTTCTCCAAGAACCAAAAACTTGACGACTAATCTTATTAATCAATTATAGACTTATGTTATCGAAATTTCTTGGAATAATTAGTGATGGACGAAGGCTTTGCTATTGCCAATGCGCATATATCACAATAATTCATCTGTTGCGTCAAGCGTCATCATAAACCGCCACGTTTTCAGTTTAATACTCGTGAGCGTGCTCGTGCGCTCAACGTCATGATTTGCAAATTGCGTGCTGACAACTCATATTTAAAGTCGCAGTAATGCTTCCTCATGCCGGAGGTTTGAAAGCAATTCTTAAATTAACTCAGTGCTGGCTGCGAGAATAATTTAAAGTAATCATTTAAGAGTTGAGTGTTTTTGGACATCGGCTTTAAGGAAATTCGGCTGCTGATTTTTCTTTTTCAATTTGCTTTTATTGAAAGAAAATTGCACAAGCTATTTGCAATCAGATTAAACCGAGAGCATTAAGTTTAATGGTCTGAACGAAATGCTTTTGTGTTGCACTCTTCTTAAAAGTCTTTCGAAAGCAATTTTATGTTAAAAGTTCTCTATCCTTTTATCTGCTCTTTTCCCTCTCTCTCCTTTTCGCGAATGAACAATTTTTCCTCAATGTTGCAGAGACAAAGTCGAGATATAAAAAGAAATTTATAATCGTAAGTTTATTCATTTTCCCAACAGAACGCGTCTTTCACAAAGGAATGCACCCATCCACATAAAAACGATGCGAAAAACTTCACGAACACGCGCCTTTCTTCAGGTCAGCACTGAATCATGTAGCGGCTCTAAATGAACACTCAGTACGAATGTATTCTCAACGAATTTAATTGTGTTTAAAAGGATTTTTAGTAGTTGATTCGGCTGCTGCTTTGCGTGTGGTCCGTCGGGCACACGATATCGAATTAGAGGCGTCTGAACAAAAGTGTTTAATTAATAAGAAATACCATAAAGTAATGTTGATGACTTGTAGAGCAGAGCAGACCACAGAAAAGGAAGAAGAACGGAAAATTTAAAACCGTTGAGATATGTATTTAATAAACCATATAAGAACCAAAGTTGTCGTTGTGGTCCTTCTTTATTGTTTGTATCTCATGCGGTTCGACTTCTGATTCAACAGAAGCTGCTAAAATATAAACTTTTGGACAGAGCTGGAAAAACTTCCGCAACAAGGAATATTCAATTTCTTGCCACCGTCATGATGCGGATTAATACCAACAGAACAGAAGAAGCAGCTGGTGAAGAAAACTTGAAATTGACCAAAAAGATTACTGGTCCGATTATAATGGAAAAAGTTTCACTAACTTGGAGGAGGTTGCAGCAAGCCAACGCCAACTTGAACAACGTCAACTTGAAGCTGAATCATCGAATCAACTAGAAAATATTGTAAAGGAATATTAAATATATTTCAGATACTGAGAGCCCACTTTGACACATCCTGGAAATTCGCAGACTTCGCCAAGATACAGAATTTATTGAGCAATTTCTAATTTATTCTTTCTCTATGGTTGAACCGAACAACAACAGCACAACATCAACTGAATTGAATGATACCCGGGAAAAAAATATTTACTTCGGAAGAAAAATCTACTCCAAGTTTGAATATGTAGTTTTATATATGAATATAAATTGAATACAAGTTTTCTAAAAGTTTTCGACAATCGTGGTTTTTACTTGCCTTTTGCTGGCTTATCAGGAAATGTTGTTAAAATGTTCATGTTAATAAATTTAATCAGCGTTTATCCAAGCCAAGTTTTTTATTTGTAATTCGAAATCGATATGCTTTTTTTCACTGTATCGCAACAATCCGTCATTTCACATTGTGTTCTTTTATCTACTTACTATTATTTAAATTTATATGTTTAATAAAAGTAAGAAGATTCATATACAGAAAAATATTCCAAAAAGATCGTGTACTGAAAGGTGAAGCGAAAAAATTATATAGAGATGTATTCTGTTGGCAATCTTGGATTTTAGAGGAGATCAAAAAGTCATCGAAATCAAACTCAATTTCGAATTAGCAAAATAACCTTTAATGTATAATAAGACATCGTTTCAGCCATAAAAGTGAAACAACAGAAAATTTAAAACCGTCTTTTATCTTAGTTCTAATGCGAGTCGGTACTCGTATCTAATCATTATTTACAGCCACTATACCTCTACTATACCTCCAATATCATGTATATTAATTGTTTTTTCTTTTGTTTTTCTGACGCATTGCTTCGATTTGGTTTTTACTTCTTTATGTTCTTTTGTTAACACAGGATTTTACTATTTGATAGTTATGTAAAAGAATCGATAAAACTATTTTAAAAGTTTTGAAAAAACAAAACGCGTTGCATATCATAAAACAGAAATGTACATAAAATAAATTAAACAAGGCACCAACTTTCCAGGTGTATTGGATCCTATGGAATAAATACTCGAGCAGCGACCAACAGTTTTCAGTTTAAAGTGTGTGCATAACAATAGCAGAAGTCTTACAAAAATCGAAGAACTCTTTTCAAGAATGGGGAAAATTACAATAGTAGCTTTTCTTTTCGTCATCTGTGTCGTCAGCAGTCTAGCTTCTGTGAAAGTAGGTAGAATGTTAATTTGGTAAAGCCATTTATGAGCTTCTTATTGGCTCTCATGCCTTTATCATTATTTTATTTATTTAATTTTAGAAAACAGATAAACCGAAGCCCAAGAATCAGGACACAACACAATTTAACAAGCTCGATGATACATATGTGCGCTTTAATCAACAACTTGTACTTCTTGCGAAGGGTATTTTGAAATCAATTGGTTATAAAGTTTCTTCGGTCCAGAAAACATTGAAAACGCTGAGTGCTGCGAAAAAGGGAATTAAATACTGCTACAATTACAAGCCCAGAGACCAATTTAATGAGTGCGCGCAGAAGGAAATGGACAAGGCGCGACTTCAATTCAAGGAGATTGAAGCAGCTGCTCATGTAAAAGGAAAAATGTAATTGTTATACTTAGCCACATCATGTTATTATATATTATTCATAAATTTTAATCTGAAGATGTGAGATATAAAATTTGAAATTGAAGACTTTAACTACAGTTGTGAGAAACCAATTGTCATAATTCTTTTACTGGTTATGGGTTTTCTGTCCTATTTTTTTGGAATATATATTCTTTTATGTCCTATGTTCCATTGAGTCTCTTCTACTCTTTCACGACGCTGCGACGCCACAGTTTCATTGTGTGTGTAACCGTTATTAACGTTCATTGCGTGTACAACCGTTAGCAATTTGCTTTTGACTAATCAATTTTTTATCTATCCCTAGTTAAAACTATTTATTATTAACTAGATATCTAATAATAATAATAATAATACATTTATCACTTATATGATCAATACAATTGATCAATTGAGTAATTTTTTTTCATTTCATTTATTTATTTAATCGTCATAACATTAGTACTATAAGAACAGCGTTCTTTTAACGTACAAATTATTTAATACAAGACCATTGATTTTCTTAATAATTTAACAAAATAATAATTGAATAATTATAGGTGAAAAATGGAGACTTTATAGAGAAGCGAACTATTTTAAAGTAGCATTTTTAAATGTGGTCTTTCGGATAATATTTTGAAGAGCTTGTGGTAGTGAATTCGACAAACGTTTAGCATTAACAAAAGAGAATCTTGTTTAAGTTTAAGTTTAAGCTTCGAAAAATCGGAATTATTAGCAAGGTGTTGTCTTCAGCGATACTGTTCGGATAACAATACAGTTAAATAATTTTAGCCTACGACTCTCTACGATCAAAGAAGTAATAATTTTTGTAACAATTTATACACAGGGACTGGTAAAAAAAAAGAAAACTAGTAAAGGTGTTGTCTACAGCCGGGCTGTAGACAGACAGACAGACAGACAGACAGACAGACAGACAGACAGACAGACAGACAGACAGACAGACAGACAGACAGACAGACAGACAGACAGACAGACAGACAGACAGACAGACAGACAGACAGACAGACAGACAGACAGACAGACAGACAGACAGACAGACAGACAGACAGACAGACAGACAGACAGACAGACAGACAGACAGACAGACAGACAGACAGACAGACAGACAGACAGACAGACAGACAGACAGACAGACAGACAGACAGACAGACAGACAGACAGACAGACAGACAGACAGACAGACAGACAGACAGACAGACAGACAGACAGACAGACAGACAGACAGACAGACAGACAGACAGACAGACAGACAGACAGACAGACAGACAGACAGACAGACAGACAGACAGACAGACAGACAGACAGACAGACAGACAGACAGACAGACAGACAGACAGACAGACAGACAGACAGACAGACAGACAGACAGACAGACAGACAGACAGACAGACAGACAGACAGACAGACAGACAGACAGACAGACAGACAGACAGACAGACAGACAGACAGACAGACAGACAGACAGACAGACAGACAGACAGACAGACAGACAGACAGACAGACAGACAGACAGACAGACAGACAGACAGACAGACAGACAGACAGACAGACAGACAGACAGACAGACAGACAGACAGACAGACAGACAGACAGACAGACAGACAGACAGACAGACAGACAGACAGACAGACAAACAGACAGACAGACCCTCAACCTTAAGGTGTAGGGTATAAAAATAAAGGTCCAATAACCGACCCTTAGAGCACAGCATTCATTCCCTTCAGTCGTCCTTGGAAGTAATATTAAATTAAATGCACGGAAGTCGCACAAAAACAAAAAAAATATTTAAGTTTTCCACAAAGAAGTACGTGCCTTACATTGTCGAAAGCTTTAAAAAAATCAATTAGACAAAGCAGTGTGAAAGATTCCGTATAATACTCGAGCCTAATATCTGCCAGGATTTTCAAAGTTGCAGTTGAACAGCTATGAAAAGGAGAAAAATGTGGAGGAAAGGAGGCCTTTAGAGAATCATAAACCTTAGACAGACATGATAATAGGCTTATTGGTCTAAAATCCTTTGGTTCACTTGCTGCTGGTTTTTTGGCCAGAGGCATGGATAAAGTTCCATAAAGTTGGAAACGTAGGAAATGCTAAATAAAAACTAATTAAGTCAACGGCCTAGTTATATAACGGGCAATAAGTTTTAAGAATGTAAGTTGAATATTGTCTTTACCCACTGCAATAGACTTGATCTTCATTACACTAAGAGCCACTTCAACTCCAGTAACTAAATTGAACTGAAATGATTGTTGCAAAGAACCGTTCGGAAATGGAGCGACGTTTTTCGATCGAAAAAAACTGTTCATAACATTAATGTCAATGAGGAAGTCGGCCTTATGCTTTGCACCAATAACAAAATTTTTCAAATTTCTCCAGGATTTTGGAAGGCGGGTTTTCTTGCACTATCATTGATTGCTTGTTGCACACGTTCTTTGACCTATGAGTAGGACACATTTTTTACAGTAACTTTTTATAATATCGATGCTTATGGAATAAGTCGTTAATAGTCTCAGTAAGAAAGTTGACTTTGTTATTTGCGCTAGCACATTACCAGGTCTGATCTCTAAGTACTTTATCAAAGTTCGCGACACTGCAGTGTGTGACCAATTAGTATTTAGGGTACAAAAAATTAGGCCATGGTCTGACAGGAAATAAATTTGGTGAAACAGTAGCACAAATGACCTATCAGATAAGACGCGTCTGTTGATCAATATCAAACAGACGCGAATCTTTTTCGGAGAAACGATCTGGATAAGTTGTCACCACAGCAAATTAATATTAAAGTCACCACACAACATGGAACAATCAAAATTAAAAAAATTAAAATCAATTGGCCAAATTTGTTGTAATTGTTTCGGAAATTTTTATTCGGTTGTTTCTCATTTGATAAGCATAAAACAATAGATAAAAAATTTTATCAAGCTTAATAAAAACAAAACGTGTTGCAAAGAAATGTACATAAAATAAATTAATCAAGATACCAACTTTCCATGTGTATCGGATGCTATGGTATAAATACTCAAGTAGTAGCCAACAGTTCTCAGTTCAAAGTGTGTGCACAGTCTGTACAGCAGAAGTTTTACAAAAGTCGAAGCACTGTTTTCAAGAATGGGGAAAATTACAATAGTAGCTTTTCTTCTCGTCATCTCTCTCGTCAGCAGTCTAGCTTCTGTGCAAGTAGGTAGAAAGTTGATGGGAACATTAATCAGATTTACAACCTTCTTCTTTGCTGCTATGCCTTAATTTCAGAAAAAGGATAAACCGAATCCAAACAAGGACAGAAAAGGTCAATTCGGTGATGTCGATGCTGATATGCTCACTATTTATCAAAAACTCTTAAAAAGAGTGAAGGATGTGTTAAAAGCAATTGGTTATAAAGTTTCTTCGGTACAGAAAACGTTGAAAACGCTGAGTGCTGCGAACAAGGGAATAAAATACTGCTACAATTACAAGCCCAGAGACCAATTTAATGAGTGCGCGCAGAAGGAAATGGACAAGGCGCGACTTCAATTCGATGAGATTGAAGCAGCTGCTAATGCAAAATCGTAATACATGTAATTCTTATGTTTACCTACATATATCATTTTGTTATATAATAATAATAAATTTCAATCTGAAGTAAAACGATGAGAAAGTTCACAGCCAGCTAAAATCATAGTTTTTTACTACCTTTATTTTAAAGACGCGGCTCCCGCGCTCGCGTTTATTGTTTGTCGCAATGCCACGACAGAAAACAATAATCGATCAACGACGATCCAACTATCTAGAGGGTCTTACCAATGACTAAATATACTTCATTCCGATTAGCGAAAATATAAAAAACGAAAATATTATTGTTAAAAAAATCTATGACATAATTTATTTAAGAATTACAGTTTTGGTCAAGTGTATTTTTAAAGGCAATACCTTTAGTGAAGATTGCTTTTCTTAAACTGTGATAAGAACTTAAAAGTTTTATGGTTTTATATTCAGTTAAAGTCCAAATTTATTTTGTTAGTTGTTTTGTTAGTTGTGCGTGAAAATAAACTAGTAAGGGTACCTTCGGTCAGACCGAAGCTTATATACCCTACATCCCAGCAACCTTTATTATACATATTTAGTAAGTTATAAAAAGTAAGCGTGTCACTCCGCCGATTTTCCCCATTTTCAATACAGAGTTATCTATGATGGCAGAGAATATTCGTACCGAATTTCAAGTCAATTCTTCCAACCGTTATTCTGGAATTGCGGTTTATATCAATGTCATATGTTCGTGGGCGGACACGCCCATTTTTTTTAAAAATTTAATCTACCTGTACCGATGTATTCGGAAACAAAATTGAAGCTCAAAACTAAGTCTACAAGTTGAAATATTGTTAAAAGAATTAGTATTTGTTAAAAAAGTAGGCGTGGCGCTGCACCGATTTATCCCATTTTCAATCCCACAGAGTTTCGGATGACAAAGAATATACGTGCAAAATTTCATCGCGATAGCTTCATTCGTTCTCCTGTAATCGTGATTTCCACAGACAGACAGACAGACAGACAGACAGACTACGGACATGGCTAAATCGACTCAGGAGGTGACACTGATCAAGAATATATATACTTTTCCATACCTGCCACGCCTCCTTTAATGCGTTACACACGGAAGCACAAAGTGAATATACCCTCATTCCTTCGGATGTAGGGTATAAAAATTTACTATTTTGTAGAAGTAGAGCTTAAATTTTAAAGTATACTTAATATATAAAATTTAGAAGTGCCTAATATTTGAATACCAAAAGATACAGGAATTTTTATGCTTGTACAATATGACATGTGTTCTAGGCTAGAACAAAGTTGGGTTTTCTGTAGTGGAAGACAATACTCAAATATAAGCCACAAGGTTTTTTTTTTTTTTTTTTTTTTTTTTTTCTTTTGTATGACGACTGGAGGTGTGGAATCTTCATAGATACCAGCGGACCGGCCCGCTGGCATGCACGATTCACCACCAAAAAGTGGCACCTACGTACTAAACCACACCCCCCACACAACACTACCACTCTCCCCCACGGAACCGCCGTTAAGCATTACTTCGTGGGGGCTGGTTAGCATTCATGCTATCTTCTTGTGATAAGCCACAAGGTACCAAAGAATCTTCGTCAAAAATACTTACCTTGTTTAGTTATAATTTAGTTATTTTCTTATCTTAATTTAGTTGTTACTGTTACTTAATTATACTTTTTATATTTGCTACTTTGAAAAGTCGATAAAGCCTAGACTCAAAAAAAAAAGTTATGGCATATAAAACAAAAAAAAAAACAAACAAATTCTTTATGATTCAATCGTTAAGTTAACAATTTTCAGTTGTGCGATACTAGAGAACAAATACTCGAGCAGCGATCACCAGGTTTCATTTTAAACTGTGTGTTTAATAATAACAGAAGACATAAAATAGAAAACAAGAAATAAAAATGCAAATTACATAAAAATGTTTCCAGAAATCAAGATAATAACAGCGATTTTTCTTATCATCTTCCTCTACAGCTGCCACGGCCAGATGCAGGTAAGTTGTAATAATTTTCAATAAATTAATGCAGAAATCGTAATGGGAATTTTGTCGTTATGGCTATTTTACAGAAAATAGATACTCATAAACAAAGCCACTCAAATGGTTTAAATTATAACCCAGTAGAGACCATTAATTTGTTAAATGGCTTTCATAGAACAGTTGCCGGTCTCATGAGGCAAACTCTGACTAAGTTGAAGTCAATTGGTTACAGGCTGCAGTCGATCAGAACAACGTTAAAGGTCACGATAGCGGCTAAAAAGGCCATAAGAAGCTGCTACACCAATAAGCCAAGAGACGAATTTGCGAAGTGCGCTAATGAGGAAATAGAAAAGGCGCGTGTAAAGTTCGAAGCCATTCGCGCAGACCCTGAAAAGAATAATTCACAAAAAACTACGAAAACTCCATTGTTATTGCAATTCTTTCTACATCCGCGTACGTAAATACTTTATCCTATAAATTTAAATCTATTGGAATATTGGAATATTATCAAATGGGGAAATAATATTGTATTTGAACTGTTACATACATATTTACAACAAATATATGCACACTTCAAAAGTAATTAATTTCATTTACGTAATAATAAGATGCTAAAAACAAACCGAACAAAAAATTTTAGCGATTCCAAACCTTTAGTTTCCAAGCTAAAAATTTCATTCGTTCTACTTCCCACATTATAAAAATGATTTATTGATGAGCGTTGAATAGTTTTTAGATTGTGATTTTACTTTAGATATTCTAAATATACATGAAATGTGTATTTTATGTGTTTTTAATGGTTTCAAATACGTGGCTTCTTCCTGACGTTTCCTTTCGTAGCTTTGTACAACAGTTTGAATTTTATGCTTTTCTTCCGATGCTTTCAGCAGAACCTAAATATAAGCCACAAGGTACCAAAGTTTCTGCGGCGAATTATCTTTATTTTCTTATTACTGTTCCGTTCCACTACTCACACATAATTTTTATATTTGCTAGATAAAACGTTTTGCATATAAAACATAGAAAAACAAATTCTTTATGACTCAATCGTTAAGTTAACAATTTTCAGTTGTGCGATACTAGAGAATAAATACTCGAGCAACGATCACCAGGTTTCATTTTAAACTGTGTGTTCAATAATAACAGAAGACATAAAATAGAAAACAAGAAATACAAATGCAAATTACATAAAAATGTTTCCAGAAATCAAGATAATAACAGCGATTTTTCTTATCATCTACTTCTACAGCTGCCACGGCCAGATGCAGGTTAGTTGTAATTACTTTCAATAAATCAATGCAGTAATCGTAATGGGAAATTTTGTTTTACGGCTACTTTACAGAAAATAAATCCTCATAAAGAAAGCCATTCAAATGGTTTAAATTTTAATCCAGTAGATAGCATTAATATGTTAAATGGCTTTCAAAGAATAGTTGCCGGTCTCATGAGGCAAACTCTGACTAAGTTGAAGTCAATTGGTTATAGGCTGCATTCGATCAGAAGAACGTTAAAGGTCACGATAGCGGCCAAAAAGGCCATAAGAAGCTGCTACACCAACAAGCCAAGAGACGAATTTGCGAAGTGCGCTAATGAGGAAATGGAAAAGGCGCGTGTTAATTTCGAGGCCATTCGGGCGGAGCCTCAGCCGAAAAATACACAAAAACCTACAAAACGTCCACGTTTATTTATCTTCCTTTAACATAAGTTTGCGCTTACGTGAATATTTTAAGCTATAAATTTAAATGCAGCAATATTATCAAATATAGAAATGAAATAAAAAATGAAATATTGTACCTTAGTTATTACATATACGAGTACATATAAATGAAAAAGTTTTCAATACTTCATTAAATTAATTATTATTATTATTATTATTGAATTACAATATTATATAAGAAACTGAGGAAAATGTTAAAAACGATCTGTGAAAGACTTGAGTAACAATATGTTTACACAGTTTAATACCCTTTGGAGGCACACAATGGGTCGTTCGGTCTAAGTGTATCCGACTGCTTGTGGTTGGATGGCTCAACAGAGCTCCTCTTTTTCACCTATCCTAACCTAACATAAAAATATGTTAATTGTGTTGTATCGAGTTAACACATAACAGCGTTAAGGAGAGTCACGGCTTGAGAACGACGCCAAATAGAAGATCAGAAACAGGATTTTGAAAACTTGTTGAACTTCCTTCCATCAGAACTCAAATTTAGGTCGTTTTATAGCGTTTTCACTTTAATTTATTTTCTACTCCTTTACGAGTATTACAGCATTATTCACAAAAAAAAACAACTAAGACTTATTTTATCAGAAATATAAACAATTTGCACAATTGCCAAGGTAAAAACTTTTATGCTAGGTATGGTCTATAAACACACGACTTTAACATTTGCTGATCAAAATATATTTTTTTAAAAATTTTTATTTTTTTATAAGGTTCAATAGAAACAAACCTTGTTTCGTAGTGGCAACTTCCTACTAATTTTCATCTATAAGATAATGAATTAAATCTATCCATTGTCAAACATAGATATTAGAAACCTAATTAATTATTACTGGACTCTATAAGGTCGTTATGATACAGCTGCATGGTACGAACTCAATAACGCGCTATACTCAGAGTAACAGGGAAAGAAAAATTTCGGTCAATTTTACTCGAGCCTTAAAAAGCTTTGGTACCAGAACACAGTTTCGAAACACGTGTCTACATAATTAAACTTTAAAATTAAAATTATCTTCATCAATTTTGTGTTTATTAATATATCTTATCTACGTTTTATTACTGTTGATTGGAGTTTAAAAACTCTTAGTTAACATATTCTACAAAAATTTGAGTAAACACTGTGTACCAAGTTCTAGTTGTACCGATGCCAAACTTTTAACAAGGAGCAATAAGCCATTGGAAAAAATTACGAATCCCTTTACATTTAAGTAATTCTATTTCTTCCATAGCTGTAGGTGATATATTGAACCAAATAGACATACAAAATCATTGGTCTTATGCTGGACTTATAAAAAAACAATTAATCCTCACAGGCAAATCTTTATTAATTAAAATGAACCTATTTTCGAAAAGGAACCTAAAATTCTGTAAGCTTTATTAAGTGCAATTCCTGAATGCTGATTAAATTTTAAAAGCTTGTTGAAATTAATACCAAGATATTTTATATTGTCCTTGAATGGAATTTCATGGTCATTATGCCAAAGACGCAGAGATTTACTTTCTGGAACAACAAAGTTTCTACACTTTTTCTAAAAAATTCTCAATAAACGTCAACTTCAAGTTTTTGACTTCATGCAATTGCATACTTTTAGGTGGTGATCCGTTTGGTGACTCGACGAGAACAGTCTTTTTATGGATTCAAAAAGTTTTTTATATTTCCAATAAAAAAGAATAAAGTGCTGCAATAGAGAGTGCACAAAAATGCAAAAATGAGTGCACAAAAGGCAACGCAAACGAATCCGTTGCCATGCGTTCCTTTCGTTAAATCCCATGCGTTCCTTTCGTTAAATCCCATGAATGGGCAACGGCAACGGCAAGCATAATGAAAGACAGGGCAGGGAAACTTTACCGCATTTACAAAAAAGATTTCGCGATATGGAAATTTTTAAGTAAATTTGCTTATATAATTTATTAAGCAATATTTAATATTAATATTTATTCTGATTTTCTAAAACTTAAGCTGCTTTATTTGCTTAAAAAGTCTCTACAAAATATATGCACTGCATCTGAATAATCGCATCAGGTTTCAAATAAAAGAATTGCTTATTGTGTAATAAGACTTGTTTTGTTAACTTGTTCAGTGTTTGGTCCGAAAAGACCTTCCGATTTCGAATCTACGTGCTTTCGGAATCATTTCGCGCGTTACTCCCTGTATATCGCCAAAGCTTGCGACGGCACGTTTTCGAAAAATTTAAAAAACGCCTCAAGAATTCGATAACAATACACAATAAAAGTAACTGATTGTAAATCATAAAAAGTTTTCAATATTATTCTATTTATTTTTATTTTTTTTATCTATTCTTATTATTACATATGTTATTATGTTCCACAGTCGTCAGTCATAGTTAGAAAATAACATAGTTTAGATAAAAACCTTTCATATCATAAGTATAAATACCTGCCCATTGATCAAGAGACCTTAGTTTAAATTTCTTGTCAGACTTCGTTTGTTTGGTTTAAAAAACTCTTTCTGGAAATGAAGATCAAAATCGTAGGTGCTCTTCTCGTCCTTATTTCGGCCAGTTGTCTAGCTCAAATTCAAGTAAGCTGAAATGTTAAGAAAAATTCAGTCTGATAATTTTTTTTTTATTTATGCAATATGCAGCGTATTGACCCTAATAAACCAAGCATGTCTTTGGGTCCAAGTTTTGATCCATCTGATGACACTGATGCGTTGCAAGATTACCAAAAGGCAATTAATGGTCTTAAAAGATTCACAGTGGCTTTATTGAAAACAATGGGCTACAAAGTGTCTTTGGTAAGGAGAACCCTAATAATTACGATTTCAGCCAAAAAGGCTGTAAGAAGCTGCTACACCAACAATCCTAAACAATCCGAATTTCACAAGTGCGCCAGGGAGCAATTGGAAAAATCGCGGCTTCAGTACGAAGCCGTTCAGGCCGACGCTCGGAAGCACAATCATCCCATCCTAACTACAATTTCGAAGACATTGGATCTGTTCCAATATATTCGTTTTTAGGAATAAATTGGATAAACAGAGTGGCACTGTGAACATATATAGTAAAATTTAACAGCAGGCTTAATTTCCGATATGCAGTTAATATTTTGTTTCTTGGGCGACCAATGCAAATATATCAAAAATATTTGCAAATAATGTCGACAAGGAAAAGGAAATTTGAAAAATTATGTAAATGTTTAAATGTAAGCCTCAATTTTAAATAAACAAAAAAAAAAAAAGGAAATATTGAAGAGCGATATTTAAATTGAGCAAAAATTTGACAAAATTGAGGGATCCCAAAACCGCTATTTATCTCTTTGGATTTCTATCTCAAATTTTACTTAATATGGCCAGATACTGTATAAATTACCTCAAATATGCAAAATATGTCTTATTCAATACAACATTTATACGAAAACACACATAGTGTTATTTGTATACCTCCTCCACCTATGTCAAAACTCTTTCTTCAATATACTAGATGTCTCAAAGTCGTCCATAACATTTTAAAAAATAAAGATCCTTAGCTCAAATCAAGTAAGTGGTAAATACTTCTCTCGATGATGATCATATGCTGCTTGAGTCGGGTATTGAAACGACTGAAGGACCCACTATACCGTCAGACCTAGAACTAAATTTATCAGTAAAGTAGCAGGCAAGGCAAACGAATACGTTGCCATACGCTGTTTTTGTTAAATTCAATGGATGGCACACAAATGGCAAGCAAGATAATGGAAGACAACGCACGGCAACGTTGGCACATTTACAAAAAATATGAGCGATATGGAAATTTTTAAGTAAAGCACAAAATAATACCGCGTTTACATAAAATGGTTTTTCCAGAAATTGGAAGTAAAACTTTTTAGGACCCAAAACCACTCGTAAACTTTTTAAATACAATTGAAATTGTTGTTGCAGTTCCAGCGCTAAACCGAAATGCTTTTGGGTTTTAGCTTCACATTTTAGTGCCAATGTCTAGTCTAGTGCCAATGTGTTAGAAAGGGACAATTACAGGCGACAAACTATTAGCACATATGTCCACACACATGGTAAAAGCTCAACTACACCAAACAAAACAATAACAAAACACCTACTTTGCTTGACCGGATTATGTATGGAAACACTTGGAAAGCTCATCAGTTTTCGAACAGCTTAATCGGATTAAATATTTTTATGTAAACAGGGTATAAATAATTTTTTTTTCTTAAAAAGTTTATCGAAAATATGCACTGCATCTGAGCTATCGCAACACGTTTCAAATAAAAAATTGTTGGATTGTTTCCTTGTTCAGTGTTTGCTCCTAACAGATCTACTGACTTCGAATCTACGTGCTTTCGGAGTCATTTCACGCGATGCACCCTGTATATCGTCAAACCGAGCGATGACACGTTTCTTTTATAAAATTTTAAAAGGCCTCATATAAAGCATTCGATAAAAATACACATTAAAAGTAATTGATTGTACATCGTAAAAAATACAGTTGTAAAATATTGTTCTTTTAAACGATCCACATGTATCAGCGTTCCGCAGTCGTCGGTCTTAGTTCAATAAAACTGAAGTCTTACAGAGGTCGCAATATTTTTGAAATAATGAAGAACATAACAGTGGCTTTTATTGTGGTTCTCTTTTCAGTCAGTTGTTTGGCAACTATACAAGTAAGTTGAAGTTAATGCACCGATTATATTCAGCCGATTAATAATTTGTGATTTTTCTCTGAATAATTCATAGAAGATTGATCCCATCAAACCAATGCATGAATCGAATGCAGGTGTGGATGCAGCGGCTGATATGCTAAAGGAGTTTTCTAAGATTCTTAATAATCTGAGGATTGAAAATAAGTTAACCTTGAAATCAATTGGTTATAAGGTCCAGTCGGTTCGGCAGACGTTAAAAGTCACGATTGCTGCCAAAGCAGCCATAAAGCGTTGCTACAACAGCGAACGCAGAAATGAGTTCAACAAATGCGCCAATGAGGCAATAGATAAAGCGCGTTTAGATTTCGAAACCATTCGAAGGCCCACTCAGGAAAACACGGTAACTTCAACAACAAAAATGCCATTTTGGCACAAAAGGATTATCATTGGCTAAACCTTTTGAATTGATTTTTGGGCAAATTGAAATTTTGACTTAAAATCGATATGGTCCCGTGGGAAATCTATAGTTAGCACTTTATACGGAGTCCTTGGCTCTTAATATTAACAATTATTTGACTATGAACTATTTTATTTAAACTGAAACTAAGGAATACGGCCTCAATGACCTCATATACTACTTTTGTATCTTTGCGTCAGCCTTTTTTATGGATCTATCCAAAATACTGAAGGTGTGCAAAATTGATGTTGTGACTAAGAAATAGAAGAACTTCTTAACATAAATTTCACTTTATTATAAAATTTTTTAATAATTATTCAACAATTGTTATCATTTTCCCTTTGCTCTTTATTACTTTTCGAGGCTTTATTATATTTTATTATTATGAATGAACATTATATTCTTCTACACTCCCAGAAACGACTCCTTAAATAGTAGTAAATATATATGTATATTGATTAAATAGTACACTTTCCTATTGAAATATTGGTTTTGATTTAAACTGAATAGGCTTCGAATTTTTTACTTAATAGCACGCAAATTTATATTTATAAGGAGGCTTGCTTGCATTTGTAACGCATTAAAGGAGGCATGGTAGGTAAGGAAAATTGTATATATTCGTGATAGGTGTCACTTCATCATTTTTTACATTCTGCAGTGTTTGGGATTGAAGATAGGGGAATTCGTCCAGTGCCATGCCTACTTTTTATAAAAAATATAAATAATAATATAATATTAGTCATTGCTAATAAGTCATTTTTCAAAGTGAATATACATAGTTACCTTCCTTCGATTCAAAAAGTTTGAAGAGATTAACAGGTAAATTTATAAGGGCAGTTAACTACTTTGGCATACCAAAGATTTTTTCCAGTAAAACTAAAATCAGATGGAACACAAAGGGTGGCTACTTAATGCGTAGCTTTGATGAATTTTGTAGCTGCATACACGCTCTTCAAAATCCAAGATATGACACCAACAACTCCACACTTTCAGCAAACAATGCTGAAAAAATTGTTAATATCTACATATGTACGTGGTACAGGGTAATGGTAAAAACTTGATGATAGAAACACTTCCATTCACCTTTCCTGTCTCTAATCTCACGGTGTTTTATGTATTAAAATTTAATCTTCAACAATATTCTTTCGTTTCAAGTCTCTTTATAAAGTCTTAATTTTCAGAATCGCATCTGAATCACACTTGAAGTAACTTCTAATGAGAAGATCACGAATTAAATGTATTTTGATAATACTAAAAAAGCGCATATGTATATTTTAATGAACAGTTAAACATAAAAGAAGCCTTAATTGAAATAATGATATCAACAGATATCATCAAATTTTTATTAGACATTTTATTCGGTCATCAAATATTGGTTTTTGACATAATTTCTAGTATATAAATTCCATTAAACTAAATGTTTTTTAATAATACATCACAGTTTTAGTTACATATTTGCTGATATTTTTTACGTCTTTTTATGATTTATCTTACTGTTATTAGTCATACAGATTTTTATATCGTATGTATTTTTTACTGTCCCTTCTGTTTGGGGTTCCTTCCCAGAAATGTATAGAAATATGTGTAACTAAAGTTCTGTAGATTTTTCGATATCACGCTTATAACATCCAATTTATACACTGCTTCCAGGATTTGTATAAAGGCTAACAATATCCTTAACGGAGCTTATTGTACCGAAAATCAAGGCGAAAAAACCGAAAATGGCAAGTGCTATATTTTTCCAGAGAATCCAGTTCCATGTACCAAATCCAATTTCATAATAAACAATTAATTCAATTACAACCTAAGAATTGTAGAAGAATTAGAAAAGGAATGCATTTTTATAAAATATTGTGGAAGTTACCGGAAGAATTAGTCCAAGGGTCGAAAAGCAAAAAGCACCAATGAGACCGATAAATGGCGCAATTGTTGGCACCGCAATGGCGAGGATGACAATCAAGATAACCAATACGGTTCTAAAAATGATATCATCAGGCAACCACTCGATACTCGATTCGACATATCGTACTAACCTTAATACATAGTTAGCAAAAACGGGTCGCTTCGTACACTTGTGCTTGATGCTATCCCAGCAGATTTCGAGGCATACGTAGAACTGTAAACCGAAAGTACCAAACACAGCCAATCCAATCAGAATTTTGACAGCCTGCGCGGGCCTAAAAGGACGATGATTTAAAGCATTCCTCATAGGAAAGACGAACCGCATATAACAACTGCTCACCATTCATCCACGGGCAAATTTAAAGTTATGCTCTCCTCAGTCAGTTCTCCATAACGTAGATAGCCTATGAAGCCGAGGAGCGTATAAATAATGGTTATAGCAAACATTCCCTGGCTAAGTATTCCAAAGACGCCGAGGAAGTGACGCGGAGTCGCCATGTTATTCTCCAGCGGCATCATCACTCCGATAGCCTCCATTGCAAAGATCGTGATTGCGAAGAAGCCCGGCAGAGTGTTAAAAGTAGCATAAACACGTGTCTCAATCGGCGGTAGTTCTTGGAACAAATAGTAAAATGTTATACCAAGTCCCAGACCCATGAAAATATTCGAGAAAAAAGACACAGGAGCAAGCCATTTCAAATTTGGAATCCAGCAGAGTAGAATGCAAGGGATGAGTAAAGATGCGATAAGCACACGTAAGGAGACATGATAACCAAGCCAATGGTCCAGGACCTGTAAATAGTTTTTTCCCAATTTTTTTGTGTTACATTAGTAATGAATTGAATTTTTGGCTTCTTTATCAAGATCTCTCACTTACTTGTAAGAAGTTTCGCGATATAATAACTGTATACACAGAACAAGTCCCGAAGTAAGTAAGAAATAACGAGAAAATACAGGTGAATTTGGCTACAGGCGCTAAACTGCGAGCCCATTTCGGTCCACTAAGGAATGAGACTTCGGTGACTTCTGTAAAGGTCATCGCTGTCCGGTGTGTTCTATAGTAAAGTATGTGACCGCATTTCACCTAAATTGGTAATAATTTGAAAATCGCATTTCAACGATAGAGGAAAATTTAGAGGTTCAGATGAAAATTTATAACTGAAGAAATTAATCGCTTGTTGTACAATTTGCATCGTATTAAGAGGAATATCAAAAATGAAGAAGTAAAACTCGCCAGAATATAACTGCAGTGTGCACAGATGAAGGCAGTTAAAAGTGTCGCGAAGACGCCCAATACAATTCCTGAGTACATGAAGGCGATGGGCATCGAGAGGATTCCGGTTCCCAGCGCGGCTTTCAACAGATGTGTCAAAGTTTCGTTGTCGCTGAGGTACGATATACAAACATACATACATTAAAAACAGTCTGTGCTATATTATGAGAAAATTAGGTTGCCATAAACTAACGTGGTTGCATGTTCATTCTGTCGGCCGGCAAATGGATCAAAGTCGTCCTGACCTCCTTCGCCTTCCTTGCGCGTTTCTATTCTGTAATAATATTCCACAATAAACTATTATTTCATTCACTCGTTTGCCAAATAATAGTAGATGTTTCTCATAAATTGCATAAAGTCCAACACAAACCACAAAATCATACCTCGACGGATCATATGGCATATTTTTTGTATGAATTTCCTTTTTTCAAATTTTCTTATGTATATTCAGCAATGTGCAAAAACTTGACCACTGTCTTCACTAGCAACAATAGCTATATTGGACAATATAATCAATATTAGAGGATTTAAAAGTTTTGCACAATTAAGACGAAGAAAAATAATATATTTGACATTCCCTAGAAAATAATGACTTCGAACTGAACGAATGCGTGTCAATAAAGCATTTTTTTTATGGGAGTGTTTTTTGTAGTGAAAATCGTTAACTCCATAGTAACAATTGTTAAAATACATTCAATTTATTAAATTAGTGTCGAAAAACTGCAATGTAAAAACAGTATCGAAAAAACTTACTGAAATATTGACCATGCTGGCGATTTATTGCTGGTTGGTCGTAATGCGCTTGATGATGATTCTTGACAGCTCTAAAGACTTTGATTATGGGTCAGTATCCATAGTTGCATCACAACAGATGCTCTGTAAATGAAGGATATGTGCAAACTTCTATACAACTATAAAATAATCAATTTAAATAATGTTAGTATAAAACATTAAAAAATTATTTCCAATCAATTGTGAATTTTCCGTGTGCGTAAAGAAAAAAGTTCTTACGAGTTATTTATTTTTTCGATTACGATGTCCAAAAAAGTTCTTGAAATATTGACTTCATTTTAAGCTAATGTACAGGTTGTCAAAGAAGAAGGAAAATGCAACCAGATCATTTATATCAAAATATATATTTATTTATATTTATTTATTTATATTTTTTTTTGTGTCAGTCTTTTGTTTTAAAATTAAACAGAATGAAACCAGAATTAATACAATAATTTTAAACTCATAATAATAATTATACTAGGCTTAATATACGATAATTTAAAATAGGCTCTATTACAATTCGGTTATATTAATGGGATTAATTTTGTGAGTGCAAGTCAACTTGCAATGACAGACACAAAATGAAACAGAGGCGCACTAAAGATCGGGTACGCATGCCTTTTAAGCTGCCATCTTTGTTTCGGTTTAGCCTTTCTCCTCGCTGTCTTTATGCTTTATGAACACATTGACAACAGCGAGTAGTAACAACGAGTGATAGATGGCATCAAAGTGTTGGGCTTTTAGAAGTTTTTCGAAAGTTGGCAAAGTGATGTAATCATGCACCTTCTCTCTCCCTGCCAATTTCTCTTTGGCACTTTCCCGACCTATCTTAGTGTTGAAAAGAAACAAGAAACCAATAGAAATCGACTGACAAAGAAGAATAAAGGAAAAGGAAGAGAAAGAGAAAGCGAATGATGAAAGTTCTTACTGCCAAGAGTAACGTGTGGCAAGGTAACCAACATTGTTTGGTTAAACGGAAAAAAGGTACGCAAAATAAGGTAAAACCAAAATGTGGAACAAAATACAACGTTGCAATGGTTCTGTGGTTGAAAGCTGCGAAGGAGTTGCAAACGTTTAGTCAACAAGGAAATCTCAGCAATTTCGATATTTATCATCATAATCGTTAAAATTAGCTTACAAATCGCAGTTTTAGTTTCAAATCAAGAATTCTAACATTTCTTCTTAACCGAACTTGTGGTAAAGTGTGGACATTTCCGGATCCATATGAGGATGGCTACAAAAATTGAATTTTGAAATTATTATTTAAATTTTTTTTGTTATTAAAGTTCTCTGTGAGTTGAAATTCCAAAATTACGGTTTTCAGTTGGACAATTTTACGTATTATATTGAAATTACAGTCGAACTTCCCTATAGTGAAGTCAAAGGGACCACAAAATTACTTCATTATATAGAAATTTCATTATATAGAAAACATAATACTTTTTTAAATTTTTATTTTAAGTAATCAGTAATTTCAGTTTCGATTGCACTTTTCCATTTTTGTTCTTCAACGAAAGCTTCTAATAAATTAAGAGATTCGAAAACTTTATTAGGTACATCATTTTTCATTTCCACAAAAGTGGTAAGCAGAATTCTAAATTGTTTAGCGAAATCTTTATTTTTTGCTCTACCTTCTTCAACGTTATTAATAATCAACAATTTTTTTCCAATAGAGAGACTATTTCGCTGCGACATTTTCACACTGTTTGTTCACTTAATGCAAGTAACTCGAAGCAGGTGTCAAAAATTCTTAGTGATGGTCATTTTTTATCTTTTTCTATTGTCATTTTCAAATTTCGGGGATGCCCATATAAAGTTTACTTTTCCATCGGAATACAGTGTTACTAGTATAGCCAACGGAGAATTATTTGAAAAAATTCATTATAAGGAGACAAAAACGTATGAAATTTGAGATTGCAACTGTAAAACTTGTTCATTGTATAGAAATATTCACTGTATAGAAATTCATTATACAGAGATCAAACAAGACCAGAAATTGAACGAAAAAGCAGTGTACTTGAAAAAAATTCATAATAGGGAGTGCTTCATTGTATAGAAGTTCACTATAGAGAAGTTCGACTGTACTATATAATATTTCCGACTTAAATATAAGTAAATTGCAATATCGTTTTTTTTGTCATTTTACAATTAATATTTTTATTAAAATTTCTGTAATTATGAAATAAAAACTCTTGAAAAGTGGAAATATCGAAACAGTTTTTAATGTTGTATGGTATTCGGCTTCGAGTCTTCTATTGTTCACTGATATAAAACATTTGACACTGCAAATATAAAAACATGTATCATAAAATAATATTAAAAATATTGCTTAATTTTTTTGTTTGTTTTTTTTTTCTTTGAAATACATTTATGGTTGGTTTGGTCTTGATGAGTTTATTTCGTAGTGTCGGCGTTTTCGTTTTGGGTTTTTTCGAGTTTTTTATCATTCTTTCAACTTCTGTTCCCTTCTGTATTTCTTCCACGAATCTAAATTTCTTCGAAGCCTATCAGCTCATGTTTAGTTCTTATCTTATGCTACAAATTTTAATTATAGCTTACTAATAATTACAATTTGCACATGAGATAGATTACTTTGTCACACACTTTATTATGTATGTTATTTATTATACAAAGCTTTTAGCCACTTGATTATATAAAGTTGAGAAAGCCATAAAAATGTGGAAAAAGTCATAAACAGCCACTGATGTGGCATGACTTCGTAGTGGAAACTAAGTTTAACAACAGCTACAAAATAATGAACTAATTGTTGGCCTCCATAATGAAACTTTGAAAATAAACTAATAAATTTTCAGTTAAAGGTGAAACTGTTTTCAATGTTAAGCTTATTAAATAACTTCTATAAATTTCTATTTACCTGTAAATTCAAGAGGAAGAATATTGTTCATATTTTCGTTTTCAGATATTTTAATATGAATTCAGACAGAAACTATCAGCAGTGCATCTATAGTTTCTATATGTGTCCTCTTCTATCTTTCTCCCATTCTCTTACTTCACTCCCAACTTTATTTTTTTCTTGGTTAATCTCTAGTTTTCTCTTGGTCTGTATTTTGAGTTAGAACCTCGTCGGTCATCAGCTTAGACTAGCTGAGCTGTTCTTCAGATGCACAGGGTCGCAAATAGTTTGCTGAGTAACTTGATCTAAATTTAATTATAAAGGATTTTCTTCTCATTCTTCTCCTTTCTACTAAAAAGACACATTTTGAATGACGCAGCGCATAACCGCAAACACTTTAAACCCTACAGCTCGATCCACTCTCGCCGCTCGATGAAGTGAGCTCATTTTAATGCGAAGAAGCGACTGCAACGCGACTGCCAATTTTAAAGTAGTTCAACCAACGTGCGAAACGAAACGACGGAGAATGGACGCAACGAAGGTCACATAATTGCAATTCAATGCTGCTGCTGAATGGCAGAATGAATGCAGCCACCAACACACTCACATTTATTTGCCTATTACTCAGAGCGAACTCAGGCTGAGTAATGGCGAAAGCATAAAATGAATGAGCAGAAGAGAAGCAGCATGAAACTTAATAAAACCGCTGCTAATGCGTTTCAACAGCGTTCTTAATGCAGTTCCTTGGGCGAATGAAAAAATAAGCAAAGGCAATGAAACTCGACTTGAAAAAATTACAGCGAATGCAAACTGCTCAGAGTGAAGCGAACTTTAGTAATTCCTTTGGCGTGTCGCGTGTGAAAGCGATTTAAAAGAGCGTTCGTGGCATTCGCGTTCACGAAGAAACGACGACGCTTTTCGCTTTCGATTATCTCTTCATTTCGCTGTGCATGTCTTTATTTTGCTTTCCTTTTTTGCTTTCAAATACATTATTAGCTCGTTCCATGCTTTGATCAATTTTAATAAGGTTTGGGATGTTTTTTTGCGTCTTTTGTGCTGTTTGCAAAATTCTGAAAAGGAATTATTATTTATTCTCCTCTCCACTTAAATTACGTCTTCCCTTCTTCTGTTTATAATCATTCAATGTCTTTGTTAAAATTCATATTCGTCCTGTTGTTTAAACTTATTTCGCACTGCTTTATATTCGCCACTAACTCGAAATTCATTATTCTTCTTTTCAGCGTTGTTCTCATTTGTTGTGATTATTGTTCTGTTTGTTGATTGAACACTCTGCTGTCTTTTTTATTTTCTCAAATAAAAGCAATGTTTTTAATCCAGAGATTTAAGGGAGTCCTTATAGAAATTCTTTAAGCGAAACTTTACTTTTTATCCTATAAAATAACATAAAGATTGTGTTGTGAGCGATATCAATAAATTTAATACGATTGCTCTTCTTTCCTTTGATTACCTGATGCGCATCAAAAGGACGATGAATTGTGTGTTTCTGTGAATGTGCTGTTTCGGTGCTATTCCACGGACAGAAATGCTTGTCTGCGACTTCAACTCGCCATTCAACTGCGACATTCTTTTGTACGCAACTTATTGCGTTACGTTACATTGCATTACATTACATAAGAATGTAATATGTGTTTCCTTAAAAACACTCAACGGAAGGTTTTCAATTTATTTACTGTTATTCCCAGTTCATTGAAAGCTTTCCGTGTCGAATTTTCAGTGTGCTAAGCATAAAATTGAATTTGTGTGCATTGAAGTGAATGAATGGGTTATTCTATAAATTCTTTGGATTTATTGACAAATAACTACAAAAAAAAAAATGTAATATCTACGCACATATCATACATAGATATAACTTAGTTACTCACAGAGAATAGATTATAATCACAATAATAAGATTAATGACATTCATTTTGATAGTCATATTAATAACAAAATTTTGTTTAATAAGATCCATTTAGATTCTGAAGAATGAGTAAAAAAGGGGATGAAAAAATGCTAAATCCATCCATCCATCGTTTTTTGATACAAACAAATATTTACATTAGATAGTACTTTGCTATGTACTCGACTTCATTTTAACTTTTCTCCGACAAAACTTCTGCGAAGTGTTGCAATGCGTATTGTTTTATAATCAACTAACGAGCCAAATGTTCTCGTTTGCAAGCAGCAGTCGAAAGTGTAACAGACTGCGACAAAATGGCTAAGCAGACAATGGCTGCAAAAGTGAAAAGGAGACGGAAACAAAAATGAAAGATGCTAAGCGTATCAAAGCTTAATGCTAAAATATGAAGGTAGACAAATCACTGTTGACTTGAAGCATAGATTTACAGCATCGTTGTCCTGCCAACGTCTCGCTTTACATTTATGATATCGCCTCGCGCAGCATCCTCTCCTATTTTGTCATTTGATGGCCAGTTTTCCCTCACTTTATCCTTAGCGGAACAATGAAGATACATCTTCTGTTACGTTCATTATTTTTATAATTAAAATTATTAATTCTGTATTTTGTTGCTTTATTTTTGACTTTATGTTCACACTTTGTGAAAATCCACTTGAACAACGCTTTTTTTATTATTATCGATTTTTATTATTACTCTTAAGTTTCTTGTCTGGTTCTCTGCTCTTCTATTTTATATTTCAAGTGTTTGGCGTAGCCTCTTTCACAGCCAAAGTTGAAGTTGTTCGCAATGTGAACAAATAGAAGTGAGCTGCTGAACCGTTGCTCATATATCAAAATGTCAACAGCAACTATTAATAATGTGTTGTTGTTGGCTTGAGAAACTAAACCCAGCTGAAGCTAAACACATCCACACAATTGTTTTATAAGCGTTTTAGTCGCTTTGTCCTTGTTGTTCATCCTTTTTTTTTAATCAAGCTGTCTTTACCACGTTGTTCATTTTGTTTTCCATCTTCAATCATCTTTCAATTGTCGTGTTGTATTTTTTTTTGTATACCTTTCAAATTGTCCTTGGTCAAAATCTTGGATATGTTTTAATCAACTTTAAATTATGACATATTTTCAAAAACATTTCGATTTTCTTTTCTTTATTCTCTTTTCCAAGTCACACTTCATCTCTAATTTAAGCCATTTGTCACTTTCAGTGCTTCTTAATAGAAAAACAACATCACGTTGAAAAGTTAAAAGGTGACGCTGACGAATTTGGAGAAATTCGCAAATTTCCACCAAAGCTTCGTTGGTGTTTTTTAAAGTTTCCTTAAGTTTCGAAAAAGTTTCGCGTTGCCATTTTGCGTTTGTGTGTTTTGTTAAGATGAATGTTTTTATATCTTTGTTTTTGCGTTGCGCTCTCTCCTTTTCACTCTTTTTTTCTATTTCCCTTTCAGTATATTTTCTTTCTCGTTCTTTTCCATGTTTACTCAACGGATTTAAACAAATAAATTGAAGAGTAAAAGTAAACGCAAAATACTAAAACGAAGCAATCAAAACTTGCGATTTGCACAACCCAGCAGCATTTGGACAGAAGTGGGGCGGTCTCATTGCTCATTCCTTCCAGCGCACTTGCAGCAGCGAAGTTTATCCTTGTCCATCCGTCAGAGCTGATTCAAATAATGACTCAGCTCCACTTGAATGCGCCGGACTCATTCCGCGAAAGTAAAAAACTTCCTGCTGATTTCTCAAATGAACCTTCAACGAGCGTAAATTAACACGCGTTCGTCCGTCCTCCATCGATGGATGAAATGCTTTATGGAAAGGAATGATTGGGAGAAGGAATAGCGAAGAAGCGAACGTGAGTGGGGCGGTGAATATTGGTCTCTGTTTGACTATCATGAATATTTTCAAGCGATTTGATTTAAATTGAGTCAATAAAACAAAACTTTTTAAATTTGTTTGCTTAATCAAATTGCTTGACAGTGAAGAGGGACAAGGGTTTCGAGATAACCGTCGTAGGTATAATTAATGAGAAAGGATTGCAGAGTCGAGAAGGTCCCAAGTGGAATGTTTTAAAGCTTTGTTTGAAATGGTGGAGTGAATCAACCATTGATTCAAAATGGAATCAAGTGAAGAAGGCGAAGCAGTCACGAGGAGCGAAGTAGCTGAGAGCGGATTTAGTTAAGATTTATATTGGAAGCGACGCTTTCAACAAGGAACAAATTCAGTTTATAGAGCTGTCACTCAACTTAAATTAAATTGTGTATTTTTTGGGTCCTATTCCCCTCGTGACCTTAAAAAGTACAATGTCATTGCTTTCATTGTTTGTGTTCTTGTTTGTGTTATTTCTTTAATTGCATGCAAAGCAATTAAGAGCTGCTTCATGGGACAAAAGTTTTAATTTTCTCAATCATTCAGCAATTTAATTTAAAAGTGTTTTGTTTATTTTTACTGTGAAGTGAATGATTTCTGTGAAAAATATCACAGAGAGAGGGGCAAAGATAAAGATTAAATAAATAATCTGAAAACCTCAGCAGTAGAATCGGTTGACACCGAAACCTCAGCATCTGTTGCAAGAGTTGCTCCGGAAGAATATTGTAAATGTTATACGTTTGTCATAGTTTTTCCTCTTGATTTATGTGCTGTTCGCTTTCCTCTTTCTTATTCATGCAGCCGTGTTTCAATGCTTTGACTCTACGAAGTCATTTGTATCATCAGCATCAGTATCAATGCTGTAACGACATTCGATACATTTTCAGCCACATAAAACAAATGTTGCATTGTTTATATCAAGCAGCATGTCGTTCCAATTGCAAAAACATGAAACAGAGACGCCAACTGCAAGAACAAAAGCAACGCTGATGTACCAAGGACTCTCCCTGAGAATATTAGTCAGCGACGCAACGACTGATTGGGCTGGGCGAGCAGCAATCATGAATCAGGCCTCTAGAAATTTGACTAATGACAGCAATACAATCAATCGTAGAGAGATAGCATCAGGAAGCTGAGAGATTTAACGACACACATACATTTAGTCATACACATACACATTAAGTCTTCCAAAAACACAATGAACAAATCAAAGCTAGGGATTTCAATTTCGAATTAATTTCAATTTAATTTGACCACAGAGAACAGTGAAACTTATGTAGTAGATGTTTTTCCTTGTATCTTCTTTTGTGTTTGTTGGCGTTGACGTCATTTGAAACTAAAGACACTTAGCAATTAAATATTGTACAGCAATTAATCGTTTTTAAAATAATTGCGCTTAGCCCTTTAGTCAAATAAAACCTAAAAGTCTAATTTCAAATATTATCATAAATTGTGTTATTTTACTATAAATTATTTAATTTTATTTTAATCATAAAAATTTATTTGGGAAAAAGCAACAGAAATACTTTTTAAGTACACCTTGACGTATGATGAACTTTTAGTTATTTTACTTCTATTAGAAATTATAAATAAAAGAAAAAAATTATTATATAAAAGAAAGAAATTATATAATTACTGAATTGTTTAATGATAATAAAATTTTAGTTTTTCTTCTTTTCGCCTACTGTTTGTTATATCAGTGGTGCAATAGCTGAAGACTACTCGTAATGTACACCGTGGCGTATGATAAACTCTTAATTAAGATGCATGTAAGAATACAGCAAATAGTTTGATATTAAACAAAATATGTAACTTCTATAGATAAGATAACTGAAGTAAAAATAAAACAATAACAATTCTATAATTAATCAAGAAACTATTTACTGCTTTGATGGATTCTAATGAATATATTAGATAACTTAATGGAAACATATAAACATTAATGAGTTTCTGCCATTGCTAGACTGATTCTTTAATTGATAAAGTTGTTAATGACAGTTTTACAATACATGTACATCAAGGATTAAATTGTAAATGATGGCAATTTAGATTATCGCGGCGTGACATTTCGACAACATGAATAACGTACATAAAAACATGGAATCGAAGCTAAATGTTCTTTTCTTTAACTGAATGTAACTGAATTGATTTAAAAATAAAATAAATATTCTCAGTAGGATTGGAAATGCCAGCAATTTAATAAAGTTGACAATAGAAACAGCAGCAACAGCAGCTATTAATTGATTTAAACCTTTTTATATTCTTTAATTTAGAAACGCAGCCGCTGTCAACTGTAATAAATAAAATAAAGTGAGTGGCTGGTAGACCGAGAGCGAAGCAGATCTGGAAGCGGGGAGCTGTGGAGAGATGGCAGACACAGTAATTCTTGACTAGACTTAACGTAATTGACTTAACTTAATTGTTGTGTAGTGTTTATTTGGATATTTATGTGAGTTATAAAAGATGGCTAATAAAAGGTGGCTAATAAAGGTCACTGTCGTGATATATAGTCAATAAAATGGTATTGTCTTCTTACAAATAAATTAATGTTACTCATACGACCAGGTCATATTTAACTTTTCTAGACTGTTATAAAGAAGCGTGTCGTAATTGAATAATACACGAAAACATTGTTATTAATGTTGAGGCATGCGTAACATATCTCTTATATTTTTCAATATTTTTATTACTTTCTCTAAGAGCAATGGTAAATAATTTTTAATGGTGAAACTTTTCTTAGAGATTGATGACAGATGGGAAATCACCAGACGAATAAATAAAGTTTGGTTGAAGTCAGAATTTTCCTTTCAGCAACTGACGGCTTAAAGACAAGTTTTTTCTGATTTGAAAACTTTCATTGCAGTGCACGGAAGAAGGGAGGTAAGAAGCGAGATAAAGCTAACATAAAAAAGGGAAAGTAAAATATACATGCAGTAGAAAAACAACAATGGTTTTGATTGCAGTAATAACATCGACTCCTTCTCTGAGTGAGTTAAGTGCTTTGTAGAATGCATATCAAGTGCTTAGCTTCAGTTGCTCTTCCGAGTACCGTTGAGCATCCGAGTGCCGCTTAATGGTCAAGCAGATGGCGTAGTATGTCGACCATATCACTTGTCAGTTATATCGCACATTAGGGCCAAAGGACGTGCCGCTGCAGTCATTAAAGTGTCATTAACGTCCGAGTCTGTCTTACAACACTTGCAGAAGGTATCAGAGAAAAGAAAAATTAAAAAAACATAAGGACAGAAGCTTAAGAAAGGATCAAAAAAAGAATACAAGAAGCAGCTGTTGTCATTACTGGATGACAGGCAGATCTCTGAAATGTGTTGGAGTGAATGTGTGCCATGAGATGTTTAAGTATTTTTCAATGAGATTTTCTCCATTCGTGTATTAAAAGAACGCTTTCCATTGGTTTTTTGTGCACTTATCGACACACAAACGGAATCTCACAGACCTTTTTAACAGAGTCTGACTTTTAACACTGGTCAGAAGTTCGACCTTTAAAGTCGACCTCGCCTGAACCGAACTGAACTCTACACACGTATCCTTAAACCTGCACACATTCACCAATAGACACCCCTAGAGAAAGTCCGTGCTTAAACCAAACAAAAGCAGAGTAAAAGGGATCGAATTGCTTGACTCATCCTTTATGTGGCCACAGCTTCTTCTCTCGGTCTGTCTGTTCGGCTGTTCATTCCATTTGTATGTTTCTATGTGAGCTCGTTTGTCTGGCCCCCGCTACGACATTCTTCCTTCGGGCTGAAATTAATATAAAGGCAAAACATGTCGTAGCACTGAAAAGACGCGCAACCAAAAGCAATCTTTATGTGAGGGCGTTTGAGGGGCGTGTTGGGCGTGTGTGTACCCTTAGCAAATATAACATGACCTACATTTGCCCCTGGCTATTAAGGGTGTCGGCTCCATCCACGTGTCTTTGTGTTGCTGGAGCCCGATATTCTTGCTCACTCAAAACAAGCGGCTTCTGAGCGATACAACTTCTTTGTCTGTTGATCGCAACGTGAAAGCCAAGTCTGCCGTCCAAACAAAGCAATTAAGGCCTATTTCATTGGATATCTTCGCCGGGCGTAGGTAGTTTCCTCTTATGGTTGATTATTGTTCGCTACACAGCGCACAATCAACATTTTCGCAGTTTCATTTATATATTAAGTCAATCAATGGAACGTTTGAAGACTGTCGTGTACATTTTCGCAAATTTTAAAGCTTCAACGTCGTAATAAGTTTTATTTAAACCTACGCCAAAGAAGTAAATGATTCGTTTTTGACCAATAATTCAAATTTTTTGGAAGTGTTTAAAAATCTCTAAATTAAATATCTTATAGATGAAAACGATCAACAACCTGCAACTTGTTTTTACAATCTTTTCATCCTTCCTTCATGATTTTCTGCTTCTCTGCCTTATGACGTCATTATCACTATTATTATCGTCACGTAAGAATTCCTTGACTAAGTAATTTTTATTATTATCCTTACGCCATTATATTTATTAAATAGATATATGAAAAACACACAGAACGCACATATCTGCAGTTATTTCATTCAAACATAGCTGATTTTTGTACTACAAAAGAACAGAAACGAAGTTTGGATTTTTTGCTATTTCAGCTCTTTATAAATTGAACCCTTCCGTTTTGTAAGGGTTATCGTGCTTTATATTATTATGAAGCGCTATAAGGAGTTATTGAAGACTGTAATGCATTTACGAAGAAAGAAAGAGATAAGCAGTAAGAGCGAGAGGAAGAAAATCAGCGGATTGAAAGTGCTTTTTGTTTTTTTTTTATCGTAAGTTGTTGCCTCAGGATGCAAAGTGTTTGTGCATGAATGTTTATGTGTGTGTATGAAAGAAAGTATCAGCAAATTTCTTAGAACGACAAAACTTGGAAATATCTAAACGGTTATTGTACAGAATGTCCGACAAGGCATTTCGGCAGGCAGGCACACATCAATACCACTTTTCCGACGAATTCTGACAAATTGAGAAGTGAAGAAAATCACAAAGGATATTAACACAGTTTAAAGGCGGCGCAGATGGGAGTAGATCAAAAATAAAATAATGAGGTCTGAGTTCTTATTTCTGCATACTAAAGAACCTTTATTAATTATCTGCTTCGATAGACCGCTGATAATAACGAGAGCGATAATGATAAGGTTGCTGATGTTGGAAAGGACGACGACGAATTGATTGCTGGGAATTTATTCTTTAAATTAAATAAATAATAAGAAGTCATACTTTTACCTGATCAGAGTTATATATTAATTTACGACTGTTTTTGGAGCATGTTTTTTCACGGCAGTCAGACTTTCTTTATAGAATTAATAAGATTTCTCTATGGCAAAATCATTGATTTTTTGTTTGAATCTTATTTCGTATGTAAATGTCTCCATGAGGAGATGTTTTTATTATTGCGTAGCATATTTTCCTCTATGTGGCTGTCAAAGAAGCCGATGATTCGCCAATTATTTTATAATAAATGGAAGTCTTTCTTATTCGCAATGTTCAGTTTCAGTTGTAGTTTTATTGTACGGCCCAAACTGCTTCCAAATTCTGAAGTAGTATTTAAACCATTCTGTAGCTTAATCATTTAGTGTAAATAAAGCCAAATTCATGGATAGTTATTTTCCTTATCTTGTTTTTAATTTCTATACTTCTAAACAGAAAGCATTCTTTTTACAACTCTTCTTTTGTATCTCCGTTTATTTCTTTGCGTGGCATGCAAGTTTTTCCTTCTCAGCGAGAGTCTCACTATTGAAGCGAATTTATATATATTATATAATCCGACCCTGGCCCCTTCCGAACATTTCTCTTTCCAACTGTGAGAAATGAGACAGCAAAGAATTTCGTCAATTAATAAAAGCTGTCAAGTCGCTGTCACTTTTGTTGGTTTCTATCAATTGTTGTTGTTTTGCGTGTAAGTGTGTGTGTAATCGATACAGCATCTGACAGGCATGTTTAGTTCTCGTTCAGTATCAGCAACAACAGAAAGAGGACTAATTTTGGAATTCGTATTTGGACTTCATTTCCTAGTCAAACACAAGAAAGATTTGATGAGCTGTGTATTGAGTTAAATTTCGTGAGCTGATGTAAAATAATAATAAAAATATATAAGCATAATATATAATATTGCTTTCTTTTCAATATTGTAGTTTCTTTTCTAGAATATTGAAATATTCTATTTTCATTCCGTTTTTGTGGTAATTTAAGATTTTCTCAAACCCTGCTTCTCAGTCATCGGCCCAAGCCTCAGTAATTCAACTACAGACTCAGTTCAGACCGCATAAGAAACGAAAACGCTTTTACCACCTTCAATTCACGCTTATTCCAAGTTATTAATAGTTTCTTTTTCTCCAAAACATTTTCCATCCATCAAAATGCCAGGTTTTCTTCTGGTTGCGTAAGTTCGGGTTTGCCGCAATTTTAAAATTCGAAAAATTTCAAAAGAAACGGATAAACATAGCAGAATTGTAATCGAGGTGAAAGCCATTCAAAATACATGAAATGCATGTATAACTGACCTAGCCGATAAAATAGAATCGACTAGAATAAAATCGACACGTTTTTTGTTTTAGATTATAGAAACGCAAAACGAAGGAAATTTACTTCACTCATTTTTGTGTGTATGCAACGGTCCGTCAGCTGTGTTGTCGTAAAATGGCGCACACCAAAACCTGCTCCTGCGAATTTGAAGCCGTAAACAAACAAGGTTCCAAAGTGGACGAAGCCGTGTGCGAGCCGATACCAGCTGTAAAAATGAATCCATTGTACATAAAAAAGAAACAAAAAGAGAGCACAGCAATGAAGAACTTTTTAGCAATACACTCAGAACAGAAGAAATGCAAGAACGAAGCTTTCTTTGACGAAGCTCTCTCTCAGGCTGCCTCTCTTTTGTGGATGTTGTGGATGAGCTCTCAAAATGAGAGAAATCCCACATTTTCTCTCTGTATACGTTACACTTTGTAAATATTTTTTGTTTTTATTTTTGTTTGTGGATGTTGCGAGTTAAAAATTTCCCTCTGTTGCTTTCACAAATTTCGTATTCCTTGTTATAGCTTGAGCGGATGTATGTATGTGTGTGTTGATGGGAGAATGAGTACCTTCAATGTGAGTTGCCGGAAAATTACCCGTTCTTCTTCTGAAGCTAACAGCAGACACAGAAACCCACTTTGGATCATCCAAACTGTGGATCGCATGCCTCGGCTGGCTAAAACATTCGCTTGATGCTTCGCAGCAGAAGCAACAACAACGTCAACACCAGGGGCAGCAGCAGCACCGAGACACATTCACAATTGTTTTCCAAGTCAGTTACGATGTGCGATTCAAACAGTTCGGATGTGCGCGGATTCGCGAAAGTTTCTCCGCTGAAATTTTTATGTTTGTTATTCACATAGCATCAACGACACACACACATTGCAAATCGCACTGTCACACACGACCACGTCTTCAATGCACACGCACGAATGTTAAGGATTTTCGTAGCACTACGATGTGGCAACGTGTGTGCCTTCGGTCGGGAAGCAATAAATAAAAACAATCAAATCCATTATTCGCGCCTCCAAAGTTTCAAAGCTCCACGGTGCGAGTAAACAGAAAGTGTTAGCAACAAACGAAGCGTTTATGATAACCGAAGGCGAAGCACAAAACAGGGAATACAAAAAAGAAGTACAAAAAAGCAACAAGCAGGAAAAATCGAATAAACCTGAAAAAAAGACTGGCGAATTTTGCATAGGTGTTTGTGTGAGTGTGTTGGCGTCAGAGCAGAAAAAGGCCAAGGGAAGAAGATGACGAAGAAACGGAATTAGAGTAGAATGACAAAAATAGTCAATAGTAGAAAACTAAAAAAACAGAAGGAAAAAGTTGGTTTCACTTCCCTGGTGCTGAAAAACAAAGTAATTTAACATTTTTATAAAAAAAGAAGTACGAAAGTAAAAGAATAGAGTATAAGAAGAATAACGAGGAAAACGTGTAAATATCCTTTTTTAAATTTTATACAAAATTAAGAACCTAAATTTATGAATTTCCTGAAGAAAGTAGCTCAACTTTTCAAGTTAATAAAATATATATATATATATAACTAATAAAGTAAAATTTATAAAAAACTGAAAACAGTAAGAAAAACAAATTCAAAATAAATTAAGGAAACAAAAACCAATCTTAAAGCAATTAGATTTTGAAGAATATCGAAGGAATTCTAAATCTACGAAAATATAAATATGAATATTTAATAATATAAAAAATCAGTTATCTTTAGCCTTGAAAAAAACTAAATAAAAACGGAATTTAATTTAATGTCCATTAATGCAAAAAAGAATCTTTTTAAATTTTAATGTGCATTTTTATTATTATTAGTTGCAGTGAAAGTTTTGTGTATATAAATGCTTACACCAAAAGCCACAAAATCGGATTAAAACGGGTAAAAAGTGTGGATGTAAGTAGAAAATGTAGATTTGTAAGTCATAAAGAAAGCTAAACGAAAGGGAAGAATAAAATGAATTAAAAAATTAACTCTTAAATTAGCTCTTATTAATTAAAACACATTTGAGGATAATTATTAGTTTAAGTCGTTGGATTGTACAAAGCCGCAACGAAGTATATATACAATAATAAACATACATTTGCATAAACGTGAACAGAGAAAGAACATGAAGGAATTCCCATAACTGTCGACGTATACGATAACAAACTTAATTAAGAACCAATCTGTAAATCCCTGAAATTGGAAGAATCTCTGAAATGATTGAATAAAGCCAGTGAATTAAAGTTCCAGCAATGAATTCCTACAATAGAAAAATTCATTACGTTATCTAAAACGACTGAAGAAGCTATAAAATAATAAAAAAAAAAATAATACACAAAGTGAGAACAAATAAATAAATAAATCAAATAAATGTTTCTGATTCATTGAGCATTTATCTTCATCGAAAAAGGAATTCGACATTAAATCACGTTGGAATTCGAACAAGGAAACTTTAAGCCATAATTCAGAAGATATCACAAGTATTATATGAAAACAAATTAAATGAAAAACAGATTAAAAATTAAATTAAAATCCTGTAAATAAACATAGCGAAATAAAGTGTGTAGTTACAAGGCGGAATAAAACCGAAATGAAAAATCTATTTAAGAATAAAGCCTAACAAAGAAATAAATTCTGGAATTAATAATTATGTAAAGGTTCTAAATTTGATAATTAAATTAAATATCGTCAGAGAAGTACATCAAAATAAAATAACAATTACAAACGAACATCATATTATATATTCGTAGATAAGTTAAGTAAAAAATGTATGATAATCACACTGATTTCAATGCACTTAACATTGTCTTGGAAGCAAAGAGAAAGGGGACCAATAACAGGAATAACAACAAAAATTAACAATACAACAAACAGCAATAAATCCTCCCATAAAAAAGAACTAAAGCAATAAAAGCAACACTTTACAATACAATTCGCCCAGTTCAATTCAAGGTTATTCAAAGAAGACGAAAAGGAAGATCTTGCCACCGCCCTCACAACGTTAGCCAACAAAAACATTGAACTAAGAGTTGTCATCATGGACTTCAACCACCTGAAGGAAGCGAGTTCAAATCCGAATTCTAATCTGAACACTGGCAACATCAGCACCGACGACTTCCTGGCCATCTTTTCCACGACCAGGCCCACAGATGTTGCGGGCGGCGGTCCCGGCGGTGGCTTCATCACAGCCTCCACCTTCAACTTTACCACCGCGAGTACACTCAATCCGCCCCTGGTCACGGTCGACGGTCAGTTCAGCGCTGCCAACTTTACCGGCAGCAGTAGCGTCACCGGCAGCACTTTGATGGATGTGGCCATTAGCAGCAGCAGTAGCGCCCCCACCACCCTCATCAGCAGCCTGAACGAAACATTCCTGCTGCTCGGCAACGGTTCCAACACCAACAGCAGCTTCATCGACTGGCTGGCGCCGGATGTGTACTACAACAGCACCTACCTAAACAACACCAACAACAATGAAACCGAGTTCCTCATCTACGCCGATCGCTATCCCAGCGGCTACACGCTGACACACATCGTCATCGCTTCCATCATCGTCACTATTCTAATGATCATCATCGTTGTCGGCAACATGCTGGTCATTATCGCCATAGCCACGGAGAAGTCGCTGAAGAACATCCAGAATTGGTTCATCGCTTCTCTGGCGGTGGCGGACTTCTTCCTGGGGCTCATAATCATGCCATTCTCTCTGGCCAACGAGCTGATGGGTTACTGGATATTCGGCAGCTGGTGGTGCGACGTCCACTCGGCGATGGACGTGCTGCTGTGCACCGCATCCATCATGAACCTCTGTCTAATCTCGCTCGATCGTTACTGGAGCATTACGAAGGCGGTCGAGTATCTCAAGTCGCGGACGCCGGCCCGAGCGGCGTTCATGATCGCCGCCGTGTGGATCATGTCGGCGCTGATATGTATTCCGCCGCTCCTGGGGTGGAAGGTGAAGCTACCAGAAGGCCCGTTGCCAAAGTGTTCGGTAAGTTTGCAGTTGACGAAACTCAAATGATACACTCTTTTACATCTTAAAATCTTGATAAGCTTACTTCTGATTATACACTGGTTATAGCTATTTCTGAATTCCTGAAAAGAAGTTCCTTCATTAGAGAAGGTAAAAGTACATCGAAGCAGGTTTTACAATACGAAATAAGAGCACACGAAAAAATGGTCTGTTGCAAAGGGTTCTCCATTATTCATATCTTTAGCTCGATCTCGTAACCCTTTTGTTATGTTTTCAATCTTGCGGTTCTATTTACTCGCAAATTTTTACGACTTACTCGAAATGGTCGGAATTCGAGTGTTCTGAATTCGGAATTGCAGTTCATTTAAATTGCGAAACGAAGTAGGCCACTTGCTGAGTTTTACGGCCCCCTCGAGGATTGACCATCGCTTTAAATTACGTACTTTCCGTCGGTTTCCTGCGCCTCGCTTTATTCACTCTAGGCTTCCACCCCTTCTCTCTGTGTGTCTCATCTCGAGTAACTCATCGCTTTCCGATGCAGCCTCACGTGTTTTGCTCCAAGGAACCATCGTTTCGAATACCGAACGTGTGTGAGTAATACAAAAAAGAATTCTCGTTCCATGAATTGAGAAGTTGAAGATATCGATTCCAAGGCGAAAAATGTCTAAGGCCGACGCTCTTTTCCTTTCTTTTGTACTAGACATTGCAATATTATTGCTTAATATGATGAATGTCTCTTTCTCTTCTTTAATATTCTTAATATGACAGAAGATAAAGTATCTGTAGCTTCTGTCCATAAAATACAATGCAATAATCACCATAATAAATCTTATCTCTCTTATCGTGAAAGCGGAACATCCATTGACCCACTTGCGTTCAGTTCATTAAAAAGTACCCAACAGAAATAAATTGAACACAAGGAAAATACTCTCAAATCCAAATCAAAACATTCAAAACAAGTCCAAATGTTTTATTTTAAGCTATGATAGCCAAAAATAGCAGACGAAATAAAACACATTTCTGTTTCGGGTTGTGTTTTTGTCTTTATTAGTTGACGCTTTTTAGCAAACCGAAATTCTTATTAATCGCCAAGCAGATAAAAATAGAGATAAACATAAAGCACCTAAATAACAAGACCAAAAGACAAAGAAAAAATCCAGAAACAAACAATGTTGAATTTGGTCTCGTGACGAAGCGGAACTGAAATAATTATGAATGAAGAGGGAAGCGTCTCCATAACGACAAGAAAGATACAGACAGCGTGAGGGGCCTAATGATAGATGGGTCCAGCACATTTTTGTGATATTAATTGTTTCTTTAAGGGAATGCTTGAATATCGCTCAGGTAGACGCTCAAAAGAATTCAGTTGCGGGCAGATATAATTCCGGATAATACCACAAAAATAACGACAATAATAATGACAAAATAAAAAAAATTGAATTGATTGATTGATAAGTTAAATCAAATGAAATGAAAGCGCCGGTCAGTTCTGAATTTTAAATGTGGTCAGAGTGGGAAACCGTGAAAAGGATATGGATAGCATGATATTGCGAATGTGGTGCGTTGCTGTGATTGTGGTTGTTATTATTATTATAATAATTATTATTGTGGTTTTATTTACACGTTGTTTGTTTATATTTCCATTTGGCTTTTAAATCGCTTTCACGGGTGACCTTTTAGTTGCCTTAATTAGGGAAAATGGACTTTGATCAAATTCGCATTTACGGGCAGTGATATTAGCATACATTTTTATATAAATCTTGGTAATGTAACATAATCCATATGCAAGTGATTTGCGTAAATCAATGAAGAGAAAAATCATACAGAAGAAACGCATCCATTAAATTATGTAATAAAATACTTTTATCCAATAAAAAGGTACGAATAATCCGCATTAATAAATTTCGCATAATTCAAGGATTAAATTAGTTAAAAAAATCCTTCTGATGCTTTTTCTGGAAGACTTCTGAGTAGTTAAATTCATTCTTGACTACGTTTTTGTATAGTATTTTTTAGAGCTCTTAAAATAATTTAATATTATCATTATAATATTTATTATTTTATAATATATCTTGAATTCTTAAAATATTTCGAACTGAAAGAAAAAAGTGTTTCTAGTGCATTAACGCACATTCATTATTTTAGAGTTTTATTAGTTTGCAATGAGAGCAACACAACAAAAAGTAAATTCTACAAAATCATGGTAATAAGCAATGTCAAAAAGAACGAAAAACTCGGATTAATAAAGACATAACAAAAGCACAACAGAAAATTAAACAGAGAAAACTTTTTAATTTGTAATTCATTCTAAAAAGAAATAATATAAAACCAAGAGATTCTTTTGCAAATATCCTTTTTGTAGGACGAATAAATAAATGGGTGAGTGAACGATTTGTGAAGAACAGGAAATGAGGACGAGACTCTAGGATTAGGAAGAGGCATGAGCAGAAAGCAGAAATGAAAGCTTCACTCTGTGTGTGTGGCGCATATTGTTTTATTATGTATTTGCGTTTGTACTTATATTATTTATTATAGTTACGCTGCTGACGTAAGCAGATTCGAGGCTGAGGACATCGTTCTCTCCTTTCTCCTCTGTATGCCTTCACGCACTCTGACGATCTTCTGCCAACACCCTACAGTCCATCTGCACTTCCCGTGTATTTTGTCCTCTTGGAGTCCTCGCGTCTGTAACGCACACAACCGCAAAATACAAACGCTCAAGAACTCGCATACGGACACACTGATAGAAGCATTATTTTGTTTGGTTGAGTGAAAACTAAAGAATGGTTGATGTTATTTTTAGGTTCCTTTGTGGTGACTAAGATTTGCATTGTTGTTATTGTCCTTGATGCTTTTGTTGCTTTTCTCGCCTCGTTTCGAATATTTCATTCATTTAATGCATTGGCTTAAAGTAGTTTTTATTGTTACTCATATCCATTCATATCCCAATTGGATTAGACGCAATTTTCTGCAGTTGATTGTATTTGATTTCGCATTGGTTTTAAGAATTCCGTTTCTAGTGGACGCGACAATCTTATCATTCTATTTTACACACGAAGAAATTCTATTTTTCCACAATTCAAAAAAATAGTCAACAAAATATTCAGTTTATTACTGAAACAAATATTTTCCCCTGCCCCATTCGATAATGCGCACCTTTCAAAGAAAAAATGAACATATTTATTTGTTGCTGGCACACAATGGAAGGAAACACTCAAACAGAAACTATTTCAACACATATGTACACACCCACATCGCACAAAAGCTGACAAAGTGTGCGTTGACGTGATTCGTGTGTCTCCGCGTTTGTGTTCATGTCCTTTCAATGCTTGCTATTTTCTTCCACATCAGGAATTTCTAATTTTTTGCTGCTTTTTCTGATTGTTGGTTTTTTCTGTTTTTGTTTCTCGGTTTACATTAAATAATTTCTCTCGCATGTGCGAATGTGTGTCTTCGTCCTTCCATCAAGGAAGCAATATCACAGTTGAATGCATGCGACGTCACATCACGTTACTGTTGCATCGTAGCAGAGGTACTGAGAAGAACTTTCCATTCCATTCCATTCTTCTAGTGAAAAAGTTGGTAAAATGAAGGAAGGTTAGCGCGGTGGGAAGCGTACGGGGAGGGGAGCTGTTCTATTCTTTATACGAAATTAGAACACGGCCATTTATCGAAATTTTAATTTTCTATTTTGTAGAAAGTTTGTTTCTTTTTTGTTTAAAAATGTCCACGAGACTGAGCAGATTTTATTGCAAGTTCTGTAGATATGAAGATTGGGAAAAATTTCATTAACCGTTTTCCAAATCTACGTCCTCTGGAAGCGCGCACATTTTGCAGTGCTTGCCACATTTTCAACACATTTCTTTGAATATCAACTGAGCTTCATTTGTGTTTATTAAACATTAAATAGTTAAATTAGTGGCTTGAAAAATAAAGTGGGTAATTTACTATAAAAAATATGATAATTTTGGAGAAAAGCATATTACAAAAAAAAAAATAAGACTAATAATATAATCGGATTTTACTAGTTTTTTATGCTATCTGGTTTCGTACAATTGCAATGTAATAATTAATTTTCAAAACAAAATAACGTCACATAATATTTTAACATCACTGCGGTTTGTTTTATTCGTAATAAGTTATTTTTTCTTTACTTTCTTAGTAAGAAAATACTTTTCTTTCTTTCACCGCATTTTACTCTTTCGAAACATGTCTGAACTCGTATCTTGTAGATACTCGTACGTATGAACTTGTCAACTGAAGCTGAAGTTATTTAAATAAATTCGTTAGTATTTGCTCACTCGTTAATAAAACTTTTATTTATAATCTGAAAACAAGAAAGAAAAATATAAAAGAATATCTTAATATAATAGCAACCCGAATAACGTGAAACCTTTTAAAATGAAAGGAATGAAAACAACAAAAACACAAACAAAAAAACAAAACACAAAACACAAAAATAAACAGAATGAATGAAAAGCTTGTTAAACTGAAGCATTTTGTAAAGGGTTTCTAAAGGGTTTGTAAAGAGAAGAGTGAAGTACACTGAGAGACAGAATATTTATAAATACAGTGTGTGCGTTCATGTTTCTGTGTGAGTGTTTAACGCACTCGTTTGCTACCTGAATGTTTATTTTAAGACGAGCTTTAATACAAACAAACAATTTTGAGTTTCATTTACTTCGAATGCGCTGAGGGAGCAAAAATAAAGGAAAATGCTATAATAAAAGAAGAAAATATAAGTAATACTTTTGTTTTTCAAAACCTGAATGAGTTTGAAGAACGCGTTTGTTGCTTGCGAAGCTGTTGGCATTCATGCTTCGAAATGAAAAGATTTTCCTTTAACTTTATGGAAGAGAATAAATTGAAAGCAAAAGAAGAAGAATAAAAACACACAAAACGATATATACAGCATCTAATAAAATTACACACATGAATATAAATAAATAAATGACAAAAGTAAAAAGAGTAGAAAAGATAGAAAGTAAATAACTCATTCATAAAATATATAACGAAAATCGTAGAAGCCAAAAACACAAATTTATTTTCGCGAAGGGAATAAGTCTATAACGATAAAAATTATATACGAAGTTACTACTTCTGCTCCCCGTCATCTTAACAGCCATTTGTCCGATTGCTCTCAGCAATAATTTGTTCTATTTTATTAACATCATTCTTTGGTTTTTCGGTGATTGCTTCTATTCACTTTGGTTGTTTTTGTATAAATTCTTTAAGTGGTGGTGGTTTATTCCTGTTCTTGCGTTCTTATTGCATAGATGAACTCCATTGTTCGATAATTCATTGGTGTTATTTGTGTGTGAAGTTTCCACCTAGGAAGTATCGAAGAGTCATTTAAGTTTCCTTGAACACAAAATAACAAATGCAATTTAAAATAACTGAACTATGAAATATGAAACGGACTTAAAACGACAAAATTCGATAATTGCGTATCACTCATACGCCACGTTGAACACAATGCATTGATGCTGAAGAAGTTCAGAAATTATAACCAAGCCATCAGAATAAGTTAAACAGTAGCAACAACAACAACAAAAATACATAATCAGTGATGAATAATATGATCAATTTCATGTATGAACACAATTGATTTTTAATTTCGTACTTCATAAATTTTCCATTTAAGTGATTGAAGTCGATTGGGAGTTAACAGACCGAAATTAAAAATTTAGGCTTTTCTTTAGATGAGTAATATAAATAAAATATTAATTACATTTTTATCATGTACTCTGTTTTTACTCTGTTTGCTTGAATGAAATTTTTCTCTGTATTTTGGGAAAATTTCTTAAACGGAAGCACGAAATCAATTTAAAGCATTTACACTCTTTATTCCAATCCAATCTTTTTCATAAAGTGATTTCGACAAGTGAAAACTTACGTTTCTACCTCCAGTCGTTTAGTTTTTCTCAACTTTTTATTATCTCCTTCCACAGGTTCTGCTACTTGTCTCATATACAACAGCAACCCGAGAGACGCCAAATGGAGTGGAATAAAAATTGACGCAAATCAATGGCGGAATTCCAATGATTTGCTTTCGGTTTCCCTTGACTTTATTATTCGAATTAGTGTTTGCCTTTATCGTTGAGTTGTTTATGTCACAGCCTTTGCCTAGGCCATAGTCTATGACACAGAAGAAAAAATAAGCAATTTTCGTCATTTTAAATTTAATTTTGCTCTGCTTCTTAATTTGAATTTATTCGACTTTACATTTCGTGTTGTTCTCCTCTCTCAAACTTTTCATTTTCCCTCGCTGGGGAAATCAGTTATAAAGACTTTTTTTGCTGCTATTTAACTGAAAAGTCCCCCTACGGCAGCTGCACCAACCATCAAGAGTCTTCTCCCTCGTGCCACACATTTTTAAATAGTTTTCATATGAATTCATGAAGGATTGCATTTGTATGCTTTCAGGATTTCGTTTTGTATATTCTTCCTTCGTTTTGTCGCCTCTTTCTTGCTTTCATCCGTTCCATATTTTCCCTCTCTCTGTTTTCTTTGTGCCACGAGCTGAGGATGACTTTAGCATTGAGCACAGTAGCTCACTATCTCCATCTCACTCTTCCTGATGATGGTTGCTTTAATGGTCAGAATTGCAAATAAAAATTACAATACTACAAAAACTAAAACATAAGCAGTGACAGGAAATGAAGTAATAGCGAAAAAAAATATAGAACATGAAAATGCAACGAGTGAAACTGACAAAATTGAAAAAGTAGCGAAAGTTCCTAAAACTTTGTGAAAGATAAGCAAAACATGAAATTTTATTGAATAGTTACTCTAATTTATTTTAAAATTTTTACTCAATTAATAATCGAAAATTTGTGTATTTGTTATACTTACGTATTATTGTATAACAAATAAGAAAGTATTGTAATCATGAGTCCATTTTGACTAGTTTGGTCGTGACGTGTGTACGTATGTACGCATAACTTAAAAACGGAGAACCGTAGAAAGTTGAAATTTGGTATTTGAGACTCTTATAAGACCTAGTTGTGCACCTACCTTTTTGGATGCAATCGGTTGCGCCAAAAGGACTCTTCTCTTGGGAGAACTTTTCAAATTTCATACATAACTCAAAGCAAACAACGCCAGAAAGTAGATATTCGGTATTTAGGGCTGCCATAACATCCAAATATAATCTATTTTTTGGCTAGATCGCTTGCGCGAAGAGGACACTTCTCTCGAAGGATTCTATATTATTCATAACTTAGCTACAAATGTTTTAATTAAAATTATTTCATGCACAAGGAAGTCATGTGTTGGCCACATCAGAAATTTATGTACCCTTTTGAAGCAGTTCAAAGCGTAGAAATTATCTACAAATAATTCTGTACTTAAATAAACGATGTATGGACAAATGTTGATGTTCTGCAGTAAAACTAAAAATTATATGCAAACATATTGATTTATAAATCAATATTTTAGCATACAAATGAAGCGGTTTGCATTCGTTCAATAATAATCAAAATATTAATAATAGAAATAGTAATAAAATACTTAAGCCTGGCCAACACACAAATAATCAACACCCTCAGGATGTGCATAAAGCACAGGAATTTAAACACGCGCAAAGCAAATGCACAATACAAATAATGAAAAATCATAAAGTGATATAAAGAATTAATTTGATTATCCGCTCGGCCTACAATAAATAAACTAACCATAAAATTCTATTTATTTGCAAATAAATAGACAGTAAAAACATTATCAAAAAGCTAAATAAGTTTTCGCTTCTAGGAATTCAATGTGGTTTATGAAGGGCGGTAAACCCAATTTATAAGTATTTTGAAAAACCATTCAAAAATAATAGAGTTTAATTCAATCTCGGTTATGTTCTATATAAAAAGATAACTAAACTTATATATAGAACTAAATAAGTAAAATAGTTTGTATAACACTTGAATAAAGCTCTGCAAAAAATATTTTTTGATTGGGACTTCCTTTCATAACCCATCATCATTCATTTCTTTCTGAAAGAGATTAATGTTTGATAGATGTGCATTTTATATAATTATATGGTCAAAATATATCATCAATCATTGATAATTGACTACGATAAATCGACCTTAACTAAACTCCATCGCTACTTCATTGTCTGTGACACACGCTGCATCATAGTACCCAAAGTTTTTTTTTTGGTGAAAATATCGCAGCTGTTTTGCTAAAGTGAAAGCATTCACTCACGCGTCTTCATTGACGTGTCATTGGGTAGTGGGTCTCTCGTATCTCACCTTAGCCGCATAGATCTAATGAATACTACGAAGACGTGGTATAAATGTCATTTTTTATTGAAGGTAAACGGGTTTTGCAGCCATATTTCTTACTCTTGGTTTCGGTTTAGATCCCACAATCTTCCACCAAGTCCATTTCATTGTTTTTCCTCTCATAACGTTTATTTTCCGCTTCTTCTTCTATGTTTTTTTTTCTTAAAGTTCTTCCTATGTACTATCTCTCTATTCTCCAACATCACACTACCAAGCCTCTACTGCTCGCCCTTAATATTTAACTTGCAATAAATTAATAGCTATACACTGAGAGGACGTAAAACATACAGAGACCCACCAATATATTGTGGAGTGTATAGTTATCTGTTATTTGAAATTGCTTATCTTCCGGTGTTAACGTCCAACGAATTCCGCTTCACACCCTCAAGAGTGAATTATGAATTATGTTGGTGTTGACATTTACGTCCACAGTTGTTGGTTTAAGGTAGAAACCTTACGGTTCGGTCTTCATCGAGTTTTAATTATGTACATAGAAATATAATGCCAATGGAGTTGTGAATATCCAAAACAGGATTTTCACCAAAAGTGTTCATATAATACCTCATTCAACTACTTTCTTATTCGTTTTAAGCTACTCTTTGAGATCGTTATATGAGGGTAAGTCCTAAGGATGTGGTCCTTAATACTGAAGGAAATTCTGCGGCTTTTTTTTTGTTGGAAATCTAATCTAATTATTTATGCTTTCGACGCACACTTGCCTTAAACCATTCTTGCATTGTATTTATGGCTTGTTTTTCTTTCAATAAAGTTAACCTTTAAGTGTGTCTGAGAGGCAAATCTTGAAGAGCGTCTGAGAGAAGAACTTCAAAGGCCACTTAAACGAGCACATTTTTTAATTTGTTTGCAATTCGCATTATGCATTCTTTTTTCACTAGTATTAAATAATCAAATCGGCAAAGAAAACGATAAATATTACAAACAAGAACAACAACAATAGCCTCAACAGAAAGAAGAAGTTCTAAACTCAATAAAATGGTGTTGTTCTTACTCAAGGACTTCATAAATGATCACATTTTTCTTGTTCGGGTTACCTCTGTTTTGGTTTAGTTATAAAAATATTAGTGTAATTAAAATTAAAGTAGAATCGTGACAAGCGGCTACGATCTTTGCAATATATTCTCTGCAATATATTTGTCAATTATAGAACAATAGAAGTGATGTGATCCCTCAAAGACTTGTTGGTAATTGAGAAAAAATATTGGAATAGAGAAAGAATTTCTTGCAGAGTAAATAATTACATATTTATTAGTTATAATCAGAAGTGTGAATTTAGTTATCTCCATCCATTTAGTTAGCCTCCATCCAACTTCTATAGATTTGCGTAATTGGCTCCGTCTAGAAATTCAATATTACGCATCAACTGACCAACAGCCGTGAGTCATGAGCCAAGTTTCTCGAGCCTAGAGCAAGTGTCATACGCTACAGATCCTCAAATTACGATTTACTACACAGAAATTCGACTCACTTGTGTCATCCAACCGGTGGTGCACTGTCCCTCTTCCATTCTACGGAGACTGTGAAGCAAAAACGAAGTACAATAGATTTCAGTTAAGTCGAGCGCAGAAGGAAAGCTGCAGATTGGAGGTGCCAGTAAAATAGAGCTGGATGGCAAAGCAAACGGCAGCAAATGCCAGAAATCAATGTCGAGGAACCGAGTTAACTTAATAAAACCCCGCTGAAATGATACAGTGCAGGAGCAAGAGTCAACGCCAAGGATAATGGAAAAATTCCAAGGAAATTAAATTTTCAACAGATTGCCTGAATGGCTTGCTGAATGGTTGGATGGTCGGATTTTGAGATTGTTAGATTGCTGATGGGCTGTGAGCCAAGCGTACGGCGGGGTGTACGTGAGTCAATGGTTGTCTCGACGGTTTTGCTGCCAGTAACCATCTCCGATAGCGAACATAATAAAGCAGAGAGGGAACCAGCACATGGAAACCGAACACGATGCCGGGCGCACAGAGAGGCTCACTCTCTCCGTGGCAACTTTAGTGAGGACGTTTATTGATTATTTTTAGTCACTCCCGCAAAGTGGTATCCTACTCCAAACAGGAGCGGATTGCAGCATACTGAAGTGAAACCCCAGCCAAAAATTTCTCAGAAAGTTATTATTAAAAAGGATTTCCTCTGTCTTCACTGACCATGAACATTCTTTTGCGAAAGGAAAGGTTAAGAATAAAAAACGCTGGCCGAAATATTAACCATTATTTCAATAAAAGTGCTATGGATTATATGAGCGGCCAATCCTGCAATTTATATGCTCTTTCCGTAACCCATTGTCGTTTCCTGTCCAGAGAGAAACGATCCCCAAAGACTTATACGTCAATAAAGGAATCTGGATGCATGGAGATAGTGTAAAGTCAATATAAAAACCAAACAATATCCTATATATGCATTTTATTTACTACACTTCTGTTAAGTTTGTATTTGGAATGGTTTTGTTTGCTATGAAAAATATTTCAGTGCAATGCCGGAGGAATTCAACATGGACTTTGTTCCTTTTTTGCTTATTTTACTTCAAATGAAACGTTTAATCATCCAATAAAAGCCATTTCCTTTCCCTTTCTTCGGAATTTTTAATGGGTAAGCGAAGATTTCGTTTCTAATGCTTGAAATACTTTTCCAAATTCCTTTAGATTCTCCATTTTAGTAGTATACATACACCTATTGAAAACTTAAAATGGACTATTGAACTAAAGGAAAAATTCGATATATACTGAGGTCCAATGCTTCCGCTATTTTTTCTAATGTCTGTGGTTGGTCTGCACAGTAATCGCATTGACAGATTCTTCATCTGCGAGACGATTGAGTCGTTCTGCTTTAGTGATAGAGAAGTTCTAATGAAAAATACTCAACAATTCAAGTGAATTGAATGTTTTGCGAAGTGCCGACAAATAGACAAGAAGAAGCAGTATTGATTAATGGAGATTGTTCAGTAATGTGATGGAATGTCGGAGGAGGACGTAAAAGAAGGAATATAAAAGAAAGCAGGAAGGGAAAATAATCAAGGACTAAAGAAACGATGTCGTTTTTAGAATTAGCTCCGAAGAAACGAAATCATCGCTTCATTCTTTTTCTTCTAATCTGTTTTACGATTATTACTTTTTTATATTTAATTTTCTTTTGCAATTTCGTTATCATCTTTTTTGTTTGTGTATTTTAAATGACATTTTTACCATAGTTTTAAAGAACTTTTTCTATCATCTAAATTCTAATTCCTCTCATTCCTTCTTATTTTTTTTTATTTAATTTTTTCCCCTTTTTATTGTGGCCTTCATTATCAAACAAAATTACAAAGAAATAGTTGTTTGAACTTTTTCCTTTAATACTCGCAAAATGACGATAATGAAGGGGAAGAAAAGGAAAAGGAAGACTGGACAAAACTATTTGCTGACCTCATGAATTTAATCTGTACTTAATTCAGCTGAATTATTTAGAAGACTGGAATATATTTTAAGTTTAATTAAATTCTTTTTGCTCCATCGCTGATGAATTTTTATTTTGTTTGCTTGACGCGTAGGCAGAGAGGAGACTAGAATGGGGACATGTCAGTTGGAGCAACATGAGCTCCAAGTTAAGGACATCGTTTTTGTTGCTGCTCTGCTTCTGCTCGTGCTGCTCTGTCTGTTGTTAGTGGCTGTTATCAAGCGTGCGTTTGAAAGTTGGAAAAGTTGTTAAACAGGTAGAAGAGAGGCGGCACGAAACAGTTAGGAAAGCATGAAGCACGTTCAAGGACGCGCCTCACGCTGTTCAGTGACATTCAGGCACGTTACGACATGAAGTGACATGCAAAGGATGCGACGGACTGTAGTAGGAGTGGCTGCTTGAAAGTGGATAAAAGTGCATGTAAGTGGAGTGTAATGCGAAGGTGTTAACTGCTGTCGTACTAGTGGTAATATTAGTAGCTAAAGGTCGCTGACTTGAGGTTAAAACGATCCCATTTCTTGGCTGTTGAGTGTGAGCTTTTGTGTGATTCTTGATCTAGAAGTAGTAATAACAAAAACATCGTATAGTAGCCGCAACAGTAACAATAACACTACATTTTAATGATTGCTGCTTTAAGTGATGCAAAAACTACACCAACTCCAACAACATCGTTAATATTCTGTAGTTAACTGTTACAAGGACTTGCACATGCACTCCCCCACTTTTTCCACGGTTTTTCTTTATTTTTCAACCCTTAGATGTGTGCTTTTTACTCATTTTTCGAGATAAGATCTCATTTCCTTCCACTTCCGTTTTAATGCATAATTTTTCTTGCTCCTGCTCCATCTCTTTCTCCGACCTTTTCCCTCCTGACTCCTTCTCCTTTTTTCAACACCGTCGCATTTTATGCAATCTTTGAAGTAACTAATTTGTTATCTCTAAAAAATCTTTCATCTCTGCTTCCCTTAATCTCCTTCATCAAGTCTCTACTGCCTTCATCGGCTTGCCGTTTCTCTTGTTATTCTCTCATGTTATGAAATTGTAAACTATTATTAGCCTTTTGAAATTAAGCGCAACACTTTGACAGTTTTTCAACTGTAGAGGGAATTGAGGAGAAGCAAAGTGGGCACACAGCCGGGATTATAGTGGGTTTGTCTTGGAGCTACCAGGTGACAGCAGCTACAAAGAGCAAACGACTGCTGGAACCACTTCTGATGTAGCTATTTCTCCCCTTTTCGTGGCTTCAAGTGGGCGTTTGAGAGTGACAAACACATCCGTCACTCAATTCTTAACACAATACATCACAATTTCTTAAACGAAATCATTTTTCTAAAATTTAAGCAGTACTTTTAAGTCTTCGAATACGTCTTGCTAAAATGTTGGCAGTAATGTGTTATTGCTGTTTCTGATCCACGACCTCGGCCATAAATTCTAAGGCCATTGTGTATGTATTTTGAGTCCCCTTTTTGCAATAAAGATTCCTAAGTGTTGAATGCATTTAATATTTACATTACAACAGAGTGAATTATAATAAATAACTCCAATCTACTCTGTTAATGCTAAAAGTTGTCGCCCTTTAAGGGAATGTATACATTTATTCAATTTTCTCCCTAAATCAACTCACTGGAATTGTGACCAGAAACTCTGTGAGTTCTGTCGAAATGATTTCATCAATAAAATAGCTAACACGAAAACAGAAATAGTGACATTTTTAAAGAGGTCATAACCAAAAGAGGTCAACGTTATCCAATAATATTCAAAAATGTTCTATAATCAAGTCCCTTTGCGCCTTATTTTGTTTTTATTCCTGTTGGTAATAAATTTGTCCTTTCTGCAAATAATGTTTCCTTATTCGCTCGCAAATACATCCTCCTTTTTCCCAAATCGCGTACAATCATTATCAATAAATCATTTACAGATTTCCTTTATATTGTACTTTCGGGTATGTGAAAGGAAATAAAAACGAAAAACGAATAAAGAGACAAATAAAGAGGCAATAAAATCAATTTCGCAGGACAAGGGAAAGCGACAAAGATTCATTACTGTGAAAAATGTCTGCAGTCAGCTAAGAATTACTTTTTTTCGTATAAACTGCCGTAAGGGGAATATTACGTTTTGCCCGTTACTTGAGAATAATAACACACTCTTCATCGATCAATTTAATGGTCGAAAATTAATACATTGATACTTTATTTGTGGCTGTGGAATTACCAAATTTTCGAATTGATGATATAATAAACAATCAAAAGGATTGTAAGGAGAATTCCAGATCAAAAGCCTCATTACTTAAGTGAGACTTCAGATGAGGTTCCCTTAACGAAGAGGGAAATATAGTACCTGAATTACCAAAAGTGACTCTATAAAGCTCGTTTATAGTAGTAGTTACCGCTTTGGATGATGCTAATGGATATTGTATGGTTTTTCTTGCCGAAATAATGTCAATATTAAATACACAAATTTTTACTTTTATGTCGCTGTTCAGTTCAGTCGGTTTTAGTTGCTCATAAAAACTACTTTAGTTCTCCCGTTATTTAAAAGAACAACAATGTTTTTTTTTTTTTGTCTTATTTCTTTCTTCTTTAACGAACGTCTTTCTTTAACAAATGTCTATGAAACTGCGAAAAATTTACTAAAGCTGTACTACTGTACTCCATGGCCATGGTACAGTAATAATTCAGCGATATTAGGCGGGTTTTTTTAATAAATTCAACGCAGAGAATTCCTTTCTTTCGGCGTTTTCTCTGTTCCTTCTTCATCATCTTCCTTTTCTCTAGGTGCCATAAAATAAAATCCAGCTCATTCAGTACCCAACAGCAGCTCAAAATAAATGATTTTAATAAAAATATTCCATCACAGAATACGGCCATTAATGTGTATACAACAGATACTCAGATTCAGTGCGGAAGTCATCACAATAAGTATCGCAGAGAAGAGGGCGAAATGAGCAACGACAGGAAGCGGAGAGACTAAAAATGAATATAAAAAATGGAGCAGAAATAAATGACTAAAAGGAAGTAATCATTTTATGTACATTAAGAATCCAAGCAGATAATGATACTTATTCTTGTTGTTATGAAGCGTGCAAGTGGTTGATGTGAAGGGGAATAGCAGCAGAGATGATGTACGTGGAGCCACAAAATGGTCGTCATTTCATCATCCTTAAAAAGCAAAAGAAGTAAAAAGGAAATAGCAACGACCGAAAATAAGAATTGAAAGCGAAGACCAGCCGAATAAGGCATGTCGAAGGCATGAGTAGTGAAGAAAGTGCGGAATAAATGTTTAAACAAAATAAACGTTTAGGGGAAAACGGTACCAAATATAAATTTTATCAATAAAGGTTTGTGGTTGGCAAGGACGAAAGGAAGCAGAATGAATGAGGCAAGAGAAAGAGGAAAAGGAAAGGCTAAAAAAGAGGTTGTGAGGTGTGTAAGCAGATGATGAGAGGGAAGAAAAAAAGTCCACAAAAAGATGGATTGAGAGAATGTAAAAAGTGTTCTGTAGGCGGCTGAGGGAGTGGACATAAAAGTATGCCAAGCGGGCCGGGAAAATAAACTTATAGAGAGAGAAAGAGAGAGAGAGAGAGAGAGAGAGAGAGAGAGAGAGAGAGAGAGAGGGAAATGGAGGAAGTACGTGGTGTGTATTGTTAGAAGAAGAACTGAAATGTTAAAAGCGATTCGCGATTCGGGATTCGCGTTTACGTCTCTATAAGATTAATATTAATTTTGGCATTTATTTCGAATGACCTCGTTCGTAGGAAGTTGGGCTAGGAGGTAATGACAGCTGCAGGAAGATCCAATCACTCCAAATTGGATCTACAATCACCGTAGTATTTAGTTTAAAAAATTATACCATATGAAATTATACCTTTAAAAGTTCAGAAAATTTTGTGGTTTTGAATACGATTGAAAAATTGAAATGGACCGCTTTTGACGACCGCAGTTTTAAATGGCTTCTGTTGTAGTTTATCTGTTGTTGGATGTTTTTCTTTTATTTTTTTCTTTTGCTGTGGATTTTTTTTGAAAGCAAACCAAAAACCGTACATTTTTGAAAAAGCGAACCTCTCGACTCACACTCCTTCTCTGCGGATTCGTTTAACTTCTCCTTGATGACACATCACATTTTGACGGATGCACGTAGTTCGCCCGTTTTACGTGTTGCTAGTGGCACTTGTTTGAATCTGCCGGCCTCCGAAAACCTAAAAATATTCACAACATGTATGTAGTGAGTGCGTGTGCATTTGTGTTTTATTTATTTACCCTAGTTCATGTTTATCAAAACGATGTTTGCTTGTTCACGCTTTTATTCGCTCTCGTGGTTTTCTATGCAATTCACATTGTAAATCATTTGTGACTGTTTTGTGGCTGTTGGCGGTGGATTCGTTTTACCTCTCTTATATATGAAAGTCGTACACGCACACAGAGATTTATTGCTTTGCAAATCTCAGTAGCGGACTTTCTGATTTTTCGATCAACGAAAACTTTTATCAAATTAAAAAAAATGTTGTAGATGTCGATGGTTCGTTAGAGAAAGGATAGGCATGAATTGGAACCAACTTATCCAAATTAAAGATTCCTCTTTGGGCTATTCCTCAGCAATTCTTCTGTGTCCTGGTCCCAACAAGTGTTGCTGGATCTTCTGGAACATGCACGAACTTCATACATGAATGCATGACTGATTGCACGTAACGGGGAAGACGAAATCGTTAGCGCCTTGCCGCTGTTTGAACAACTTGTGGCAGTTGCTCTTGTTTAAGTTAACTTCTTCCAATCGCTGTATGAGCTTTAGCTGTAGTCCTTTTTGTTGTTTCTCTTTTGGTAGTAGTTTTTGTTTTCGTTCAAGTGCGCCTCCTTTTAACAGTTCGTCGTAAGTTTTTATGTTGTTTGTGTGTTGTTCTTTATTATTTTGTGGTTGGTTGTTAATGTTCTTGTTTTTACTTTACTATTTCCGTTCCTCTTTCACGCACAGTTTCATGACGTTCTTGTCGATATGCTTCTTCGCCATTAGGTTTAATGACGTTGTTGTTGTTATTGATTCTATTTTATAGCCTGTATTTTTTAATGCCGGTTTTTTTATTATTTTGCTGATATCGATAAAAAGTGCCGAGTAGTTCGGTGTTTATGTTTGTTTTTTATGTTAGTGTTTTCCATTTTGTGCATTTATTATATAGCATTTTGTTCAAGTTTAGCAACGCGTGTTCGTTTCTCTTTTAAATATTTTAAGACTTGAAATATTTTTTCAGAATGCTGTACACTGTATAGTATGGTATATATAGTATAGTATAGTGTAGTATAGTATAGTGTAGTATAGTACTCGTATAGTATAGTAAACTATAGTATATTATAGTAGAGTATAGTATATTATACAGTCAAGTCTTACCATACTTGTATATGTTAAACAATATTCGTGTTTAACTATATCGACCTTGCTTATTATCAATTAACGAAGATCAATAAAGAGGACGACAGCAGACCAGCTAAATATAGAAAATGAAGGCCATAAGAACGCCTAAGAATCTTTGGTGGTGCCATGAAAGAACATGGATCGAGGAGGTTTAAACAACAGATTTCATTCGATCGAAGAAAGATCGATGAGAAGAGGACAAGTTATCGTCGAGGATTCATAGAATCGGGAAACGATTTTGTATAGTGGAGTACCCATCATATTTCTTTTAAAAAATGGCTGTATTTTGTTGTAGGTCCATAGAAGGAAGAGCGAAATCTTTATTGTCTTTGTATGATCGCTGAAATATGCATATTCATCACACAATATTGAACTTCAATGACTAGTCGACAGACAACAATACAGACACTCAACGTTCAAATATCTCTTTAGCTGGCATCGCTTGGATAAAAAATGGTTAGAGGAATCTATTTGAAGACACTTTCAGTTTATGCATCGACATTAATCATATTTCCGTCACGTCCAATCGTCGCTACACTTTGTTTCCTTCAATATCTTGGTTGGAATCTGCTTTGGGGGATCGTTTCGATACTCGGTCATTACCATAAGCGTGTTTTTCTTTTCCATTATGTTCTCGTTGCTGCATGCAAACATTAAATCAATCTGTCAACCATTTGTCATTTTCTGCAGTTAGGAGTTTTTCAGGACTCTGCTCTGTGGAGCCCCTCCCCATCATCCATTAATCGGTTACTTTCTCGTTCATCATCTCCTTCGCAATCCCTGAGATTTCCGAAATAGATTCCGAACATGTTTCTTTTGATTAAATTTTCTAATTTTCGAATTTCTGTTGCATTGAAACTACTTTTGTTCTAGTTAACGTCTGTTTTCCGTTCGATTTTAGCCATGGCAGCTTCTGTTTCACATCAGTGCGCTTTATTACATCCTTTTTGAGCTTTACTTCGATTTTCTTCCATTATACATCCTCACTCCCAATTTTTTCAACATGTTGCAAACTCGTACACTTGTTCAGTTCAAGTTCATTTCTTATGTGTGGCCGGTTCTTTTTCTGGTTCTTCACTTTTTCTTGCTCCAATGAATAAACGAAGCCTTCCTTTCCAATCCACTACCAAAAGGATGCGAAAAAGCAAAATATTTACCCAAAGCAAATCAAGAAAACAAAAAACAAGATAATCAACGGCATTTCTTAGTTGAGTAACAACGAAACAAAGTATATTCGGATGCTTACGAAAATCATCTCCACTTCCGCTTCTGTTTCCGTTTCCACTTCTGCTACCATTTCGTTTCGCTTCATCTCATTCGCTGCAAACCTGCACTCATGACATCTGCTGATCAGGAGTGAAAAGTCTGCGAGAAAAGGAGGAATACATGAAGGAATATTATGGCAAAGCTTAAATGAAGAAATTTGAACTAAAAATCCGTGACCAAAAAATAAGAAAATTCTCCCAATGGATTGACTGAAGCAAACATTAAAACAAGGAATATGTTTTCAGTATATACATTTCGTCGTCGTAGTTAATCTGATTACTGTTGTTGTTGGTATTATTTTTTCAATAGCTTTGGTCATTGAAAGCGTCATCAGCTGTTTATAGAAAGGACTCGTTATACTCCCAAGAGAAAAAGAAAGGAAGATATAAGGAACCAGAGAAAGATACGGTGGAAGAAGAGAGAGCGAGAGACAGAGCGTGAAGGAGGAAAAGAGATCGACATAGAGAAGGCGACAAATAGAAGGATTTTTCCATGATCGAATTTAAGCAGACGAAGAATTTAATGGACATTTCTGGTTTAATTCTATCTCGAAACACATTCACATAAAATCTTCTCTCCATTGCCAACAAGAATGAACACGCAAAACACGTCTCTTTTATTGCTGTTGTTAAGAATTTAAAGCTAAAATTTAATGACGCGTTCGACGAGGAATTTTATATCACTTGCGCGCGCACAAAGCTCACACAAATACATTGAATATGAACACATACCTACATTCATTATACAAGACTTTATATGTATTTTGAGACGTGAGAATTTAAGGACGATTGCATCAAAGTCTTTTGCAGTCAATTTTTATTTTTGTGAATGCGATGTCAGCATTTCTATTCAAGCAACACACGCAAACGCAGACACACACCGAGTAATTCTCTTTAACTTAGATATATGTAGACAGGACTCATTACACATGAATGGAAACTCCGTGCAGTGCATAATTTGAGGCGAAATATAAACAGAAATCTTTTAAAAGTTGCTACCACGAATTCTAGTGACAGTCAGTTGGCAGTTGCGAGGTTATAGTTGACAAATGACGGCTGATTAGTAAACGATATGTTTCGCCAATTCCCCATGAAAGGACTTACGTCAGCACAGCTCTTATTACTAACTCTTATTAACAACTTATTTTGAAACCGTAAAACTCACCGTGCACAAAATTCCCTTAAATCCACGTTAAAGAAATAAAATTGCTGCATATAAAGACAATAAAACGCTAAAGCCTTTCATTTTTATTTAGACGCAATACCAAACATGTAAAATTCCATGTCGCGGTCAATGCAAGGCTATAGGTCCACGATTAGGAACCTTACTTTCTCTTCTTCTGTGGAATCACGTTTTCTCTCTTCTTTGGCCTCAAGGACCGTGCGATTCTTAGCACAAAAGTCTATGCCAATGCACCACCGACTACTTGGAATCCAGAAGTAGGCGGATTATTGCTGAAATTCGTGCTCTGCTTCTTCTAAAAGTGGCCGTTAGATCCGCAGAGTCCATATTCCAGTAGTTAGCTCCAAAAGGAAAGACCTGTACATTCACTGAAAGGTTTCGCATTTGTAATAAAAAAGATATATTATAAATGTCGGAAAAAGGGGAACACTTCAAAAGAAAAGTAGTTTAATTAACTGCTTAATCCGTCGCACACACATCGAATTTAATTCGTAAATGCTACTGAACTTCCCTAAAGCAATAAAGCGCTTGGTAATTCCTTTAATATATTCTTTCAATTACACTTCTGATTGGAAACCTCGTTATACAGCCAAAGCGATGGATAAATTTGTGCGTATTTGAATCGATTGTGTAACCGCGGCGATTGAGTGCTCGTGTGTGCGAAATGCAGTCCATCCAAGCAGTCTTCTCTTAACTTCTACTTTTCGGATTTCCAGAAACAAAAGCATCAACCAACAGGAAAAATAGATAACGAATACAAAAAGAAAACAGAAGAAACGCAAGAAGAAAACAGAAAAAAAAAGAAGAAAGCAGAAGCTTGGATAGAAAAGGATTTTTATTTGTAACAACATAGAATATATCCGTAAATATGTATTGGATGGAGAGAGTGACAAACGAACAGACAGGCAGACAAAACAAGGTCTTATATAGTAAATAAACGGAAGCAGTTCTCGTGAAAAATCGCTTCGAATCCATCAACATAAAATTTCAGAAGCGAACAAGGAATCCATAATACATCCTTATTGAAGGATTTCTTCTGATTAATACAACATCAACGTCAATCTCAGTCAATCGATCTGAGCGTGAAAGGCGCCATGGATATATCTCACGTACGAATATTGCTCCCTGAGAGATATATTTCAATGTGGACACGTGTTACCAAACGTAAAGTAAAGCTACCTTAACAATTGAAATACCTTCAAATACCGCGACTAGGTACTGAAGCTACGAACCGCCCTTTCATGCAGTCGCCACGTGATATTTCGAGCCCCTTTTGTAATATCACTCACATCTGTAGCCTCACTTAACCCGCTTCAAACACAGATTGTAGCTCCGCATCAACGCAAGTCCTTCCTCCACCCTCCCACACAAACATAAATCATGGTTTGCGCCGAAAAACCGTTTGATTTATTGTATTACAATCGTGTGTTATAAAACCTAAAGTTAAATGTTGTGCTCGGTAGTGTTTTGTCCCCTTATGTTGCACGGTAGTCACTCATCCATACGAGAATTTAATACCAAGTCCCTGGAGAAGATTTCGTTCCCGAAGAGCAACGCTATCAACAGGAAGCAAAGGAGCCGAGACGCTTGTATCAGCTGGTTAAATTAGTCACGAGCTCTCAGCTCATACGTGATGGGTATCAGAGCAAATGATGGCAGCAGCTGACTTTAAAGATTAATAGCAAAGGAAGGCGCAAGTTGTGTGTGTGTGTACAGATGGATATATGTACATACTTAATCCCTAGATTAAATTAATTAAGGAAAAGTGAAAATAAGAATAAAAAGCAGAAGAAAACTAAGAATTCCTTTCTTCCTTTAGAATCCAACAATAAGAGAAAAAGAAGGAAAATACGACGCAAAATAATAGCAAGAAAAAATACAGAAAGATTTCATTTTAAGCCAACGATGCACTTGATTATTTATCGAAGAAGCAGAAGCTGCAAACGAATGATTCGAAGGTCGAATGTTTTCCTTCATTCAGCAATTATAGAACAAAAAGAAGGAAAATAAAGAAGAAAAACAACAAAAATACGATAAGAAGAAGCGCCTTAAATAACATTACTCACTCGTTGCCGGATTGAGCTGGGAAGGACATCCTTGTGTGCGTATCCTTGAACTTCGGCAAGCAGCAACTGCAACAAGAGAAACACTCGTTCATTTCGTACATTTTAAAGGCATTAAGGAAGTGAAAAGGAAATTAAAAATGGCGGATCAGTTAAAGCCGCTTCGCTGGCGGATGTGAGACTTAAAACTTGAACGTGAAAAGTTGGAATGGAAACGAGGTTAAAGCAAAATCAGGCGCAGTGGGAAACTTGAGCCGGCAACTCGTAAGCTGCAAATTAAACTAAAACAACAATGACAGCAACAATAGAGGTCGAGGAACAAACTCCACTTCCGCATCAACTTCTACAACAGCCATAAATAAATAACGAAAACTTTTATTAACGCGTCGGGTTCACTATTTATGGGCCGCCGTCGCGTCGTCTCGTCCCCATTGATGCTGTTGTTTTAACTGCTGTTATGGTTTTGATGGTTTTGGCTGCTGTTGGTTTTCGAGAGTTGAAATGGTGTTGTTTCAAAAATCCCTCTCGCTCAACTCGCTGAGCCGGCCGATGTTAATATTAACACCACGAAAATAGGAAAAAATGTCATAAACTTGAAAAATAGAACGGAAATCGATATAAACACTTAAAAGCATCTCATTAGTTCTTCTTCTTCTACTTAATATTCACGTATTGATCCAAGTTTCAATTGTTTTTAAGAATTTGTTCATTTTCCCTGGAATTTCTTTGCTCAGCTCAACGCCTTCAAACGTTTTCAAGGTTTCCATGTATTTTTGTTTACAAATAAAAGTCTTTAATCACTTTGCTTCTAATGTTTAGAAAGCGATTTACGAAATTATTTCGTCGATAAATTAAATACTGAAAATAATGAAACTTTTCTCAGCAGCTCTTCAAAGAATTTAAATTTATTTTCGGCTATTTCTCTACATTATTTCTTCGTAAAACTTTTAAATACTAACAAATAAAATAATCAACTCTTTTTTTATTTTTATTTTCTTTTTTTTCTGTTTCTATTTAAAAATCTCGCGTTTCTATCTAAAAATAATTACAGGTTGTGTACAGCGCTTGACCTAGCAGCAACAACAAGAACAACAAGCAGAAAGTGAAAGTTGTTTTAAGACTGATTCAAGTGTAAACAATGGCTTTGAAGAGCAATTTTCAAAACTGCGATGCTTCACATTTTTCGTCTTCAGCAATCAACAAGCATAAAATAGGAATTGTAGGGTGAAGGGGTAATTGGGAAGGGCGGGAAGAGGCCGGGAACCGTATAACAATTGAGCGATTTGAAGGTGAAGAAAATCAAGTTGGAAAAAGATATTCAAAAAAGATAAATTCCAACAAAAAAGAGAAAACTGAAAAAGAAGGAGCCTAAAAGAGAAACGAAGGAGAGAGAAAGAGAAAGAAAGGAATAAAACGAAATACTTTGAATTTTGCAAACTTCTTTTAAAGTTCTGTTTTTGCCGGAGCTGTTTTGCAACCACTCAAATAATTTGAATACTCGCTAAAACTATTCAATTAATTTCTTCGCTACAGTTTTAATCGACTATGAAAACCTTGAAAGTTTCTTTAATGTAACTCTGCTCCAGAAGAAAAAGTAAAAGAACATGGCAAAGACAGAAGAAGAAAATAATTACGAGAAAAATAAATTAAAAGCAGTTTTTGGGAGTTTTCTTGAGTGTTAACTATTTTATTTACTTTTTTTATTTAAGGCGGATTTAAAATGTTCATTGAAATCATTAAATATTAATTAATTTCTCATGCTAATGTTTAATAATATCGTTAAATAGAATTTATAACAGCGGCTTCTACGACATTCGACCTTTCCACATTCTTTATCCGAGCTGGCGATCGGCAAATTACGTTATTTTATTCAGAGATATTAAATTCATTTCATTTCTGATTAAATTCTGTTATATAATCACATTACTTGCATTTCTTTTTATGTTTTTTTAGTTGATTTAACTCAAATTTAGATTCAGCGCGAGTTTCCTAAGGTTCAGTGTACTTCGTGTGTCACTTTCGGCGTTGAAGGTTTTGCGAACAACGAAACCTTTAACTACTACTAAAAAATATAAAAGAAAGTAAAGTAAAGAAAGTGGACTGTGGCAAAGTGTGTAGCTGCTTCACATTAACATGCTCTGCGCCTTCTATAAAACTTCTCAGGTCGATAAACTTCGATTCAGTTCGTGTCGTAAAAACGCTATTAAAGTCCTGTATGTAGCGGAAGAGGACTCATTTCCTAGTCGTGTCGACGAATACAGCGACAGCAGGAGAAAAATTTGCTGGAGTAATAGTAAAACCGCTGCTGACCGGTCATCAAAAACGAACGATCGTATTTTTTAAGTCGTAAATAATTTATTTAAAGCAGAGAATAATTACTGGCGAATTTTTTAATCCTTCCTCTGGCACTTAAAAGTTCTTAACTTTCCAGGTTAGTAGCAGAATTTCAGAAGAGGAAAAATTTTACTTCTTTGAGTTAATTACTTTCGACATCCTATATTTTTTCCATTAACAGTAAAAACTGAAATGTTGGTGAGCACAACTCTTCACAACAGTAATAAAATTTCCTTTTCAGTTTTGGATCGAGTTTTCTGTGCGTAAAACCACAAGACATCCGCACCACAAGCTTTTAAGCCATTATTTTCACTTTAATCGGCAGCAAGGAATACCACAGATTAGAAAATCCTTAAGATTTTACTACTAAAAGTTTTACAACTTCTCCCATAAAAGTGAAATTAGTATTTGCTTTACGTTTAATGGATTTCCACATTTTAATTATACTATATTGCACCCTTGAATCGATCTTAAAGCTTTTATCCTTTATCAGCTCCTTCCACCGTCCTTCACTGACTTCTTTTTAGGCCCAAACCTAATTTTGATCAATAAAAAGCATCTGTCACAATGATTGATGAAATGGATTTAATATTGCAAAGCAGCAGATAGAAAAAAGATTTCGGAATCAAAAACTTCGACAGCAGATAGGAAAAGGTTCCTGAATATTAAATTCAAACAAATTCAAACATTTATCGACAAATCGTAGCGGCAGCTGCAGATATCATCAACACACACACACAAGTATTTGGAAAGCAAATAATAACCAAGGAACAATCCGTCGAAAAGGCAATTCAACGAAAATAAAGTTGGTATTTTTCTGTAATAACTTGAAGTTTTTTATTTGCATGTTTGTTTATGGAGTTCGTGTGTATGGTTTTAAATTGAGAGTGTTTGCGTGTTTGTGTAAGTGTCTATATCGGTCACAGATAGGAAATTAGAATGCTTCATTGCTGCAAATGTAAAAATGGAATGGAAAACATTTGAAACCCAATCGAATCGCTATTTCGATATCGTAATAAATTAAATGGTGCCATTTTGTACCAGGCTGAATTCGAGTAAGCTTTATAATAAAGCGATGGAAATATCTGCAGGAAAATAAAAGCCACAGACAAGCTTTCTATGTGAAGTACGCTTGTATGAGGATTCTTTATAACCCATAAGGAATAGTTTAACACCTTAAATTGTAAGAAAATTAATATCGCCGAGAAGGAGAGGAAAGGAAACCCGAAAACATCAGCCAATTGAGAATGTAGAATTCCCTAATGGAAGCCACATCCGGTTACCAACACAAACAAAACCACACCTCACAGAGCAGCAACTTTCCGTCGCGTCCAACACAATCAAACAATCAAAAAGTCCGTTAACGAAAATGACGCCAAAAGAACCAAAGCAAAAACCACAAAAAATATCCTTTGTTTTTACAGCCACAGATTTTCTTATTCCATTTTTTCTCACACTTTTCTCAATACTCTCGAACAAAAACGAATGTTGATGCATGCTGTGTAAGTGCGAGTGTTTAATGGCGCTGTTGGTGGTACAAAAGAGGCGTGGGTGGGCGGCGTTTTATTGCAGAGACAAAGAAATGCGATCCGAGAAGTAAGAAAGGCGCCCAGCGAAAACGGCTGAGTGTTTAATTACAAACAACAACCACATCAGCTGAAACAACGATGACGGCGATGACGAAAATGGAGAAAATAAAAATGAAATCCAACAACAAGCAACGCAACAGAAGCTTCAACAAGCTGAAAGCGAACACAATAACAACCATGAAGAGCAGCACGAACAACAGCAACAGAAACAATCAACAACTGAAACAACGCCAACTTTCACAACGCTGCATTTCGTTGCCAACAAAAATAAGCGTCTAAAGTAACCGAGTTGGCGCTGCATCCTTGCCTCGTCACGTCCTCCCACCCGCAAACCTGCCTTCACGTCGACGCAGTCGCGTCGGCCTTCAGGTGAAAATGAGCGCAATTTAAACTCTGCTAATGAAATGCTTAAGTGACCTGAGGTGTTTTCCTTTCGCTGTTGCTTCTTTTCACTTTAAAGGAGGACCACTTTAAAAAAGGGTCCTTGCAGTCATCAGTTTCTATTTAAGGCCAGGATTAACAAACATTAAACCATGCAATTGGCAATCATCCCATCATGGACAATAGACGCAATCAGAAGGAATCTTCATACAAATTCATTCGAAAAAATGTGGAAAATCATGTGAATTGATTTAAGATCTTAAAGCAGTAATTATTGAGAGACATTCAATAGAAGACAATCATTGGAATAATTCATAAACATAAAAACTCATAGCACAATTCACTTAAAGCATTTTTTCATAACAAATTTATTCCTAAGGCTGTGAAACCCTTCAAGGTGTTCATAAGATTGGTTAAAAGCAATTCATTAGAAAAGTTACAATTCATCGAAAGAATTAATTTAAAAAACTTTACAAAAATACTACAATTTCTAGAATTCATTGTAGGTTTCGCTTAAAACCAGTTTCAAAAAAATGCAATTAGTTCTCATGATTTAAAAATCTTTTGAGTTTTCGTCAGTCACTTATTGACTTTTTCTTGCTATTATTACTCATTATTAAAACACTAGAATCGTAAAGATTTATTTATTTTATCTCAAATATACAATATATGTAGTCTTACAGATTGGATTTAATATATATATTTCATAGAATATTCCTATTATTATTTGTCCTTTAAACTTTTCATCCGATAAAGATATTTATCGAGTAAGAGTAAGATATTTACTCTTCATCCTGGAACAGTTAAAATCACTAAAATAACTATTTAAATAGTCACTTTAAAACTTTATTAAGAAACTATTTTATACATTAAATGCCTTCAACAATTTCTCTCATTGTTGCTATAGTGAGATTTTGTAGTTCGTTGAACAGTGACAATCAAAAGACAATCAAATAGTTAATCAAATATTTATATAGACAAATATGCCTTAAAATATTTAAAGCAATTTTTCATTTAACATTTATTAGCAATTCCCGATATCCGTGTATAAAAAAACCACTTTTTAAAATAAACTTTGAACAACTTCTTTTACTTCTGTAGTTGGCCTTGAAGTCCTTCAATACCTCGTCATATAATTAAATTATTATTAAAATAACAGTGTAAATTTTTCACTTAACTGTTATTAGAAATTATTTAGGCAATAATTAATTATTAAACATAGTCTTTTTGATTTCTTAAAAGCTTAACTTAATTCTTTTAATAGAATCAAAGTTTTTATTATTTCTTGATTATTATTAAGTATATTGTGAATATTATATTATTTTAGTTCTTCTATTACACTTGTATTTTTATTATTATTACCTTTGTTATTAAGTCTCTTTTAAATCCATCCATGGTCATGTCCGTCATCAACATCCCCGAAGATTACGAAATAATTCTATAAGCATTTGCTTTGAATTACGTAAGAAGCGCACCACCATCACGTACATCGGGAATTTGTATTTTGTTCGTTGTCTTTGTGCTGCTGATGTATTGTTGAATTGATGTAATGATGTGCTACATGCGATGAGCTGACGTTTGAGCGTCTTGTTTGCAGGCGTTTTGCATTTATTGTTGCTGCGTCTGTTGTGATTTCGGAAGAAGTTCGTCGGCAGGCAAACAAACGCGAATCAGATCGACGGAAGAGCTCGAAAGTTGTTCGAAACTCGTACGTGTTGGGGAAAAAATAAATTCGCAAAAAGTTTCATATTTCATATGAAATATAAAATAAACTTCCAACAAAGCAATTTTTTGTGTGTGCGCTCGGTTAAAAAATGCTGTCATCATGGAACATATTTTTTCTTTTCCTGTCCTTTTCTCTGAATTTGCATGAAATGATACACATTTTTTTTATCTGTTATTTTCCATCCTTTAAATTGGGTTCAAGGATGCTCTGCTGCGGTCCTTCTACTGATTCTGCAGGACTCTTATTCAGCTTAGCTTTTTGCCTGACGTGATTTGCACTGTGATTTGCAGCTCTTGCGAACTCTAGAAACTTTATGCGAAACCCTTCAAATGTATTATAATGAGCGTGCCAATCAGCGTCAATAAAAATATTGTGGAATTGAGAAATGTTATTTATGTCCTTTCTTATGTTGGCAAAAGACTTCTCGATCGATACCCTTCGCATTATTCATAAACTTTATAAAAATAACGTCGCAATAGAAAGAAAAGTAGAGAGAAAAACGCATAAAGCCTTGAAGAATTTAATTTTAATTCATCTTCCGTAACAAATCCATCAGAATATCGATCTTCCTACTTCGGTGCTTCTGTTCAGTGATTCAATTCAATGCGAATTTTCTTTTTTGGTTTTGTTTTCATTGAAGCAACTCAGAAGCCAAATTTTATTCGCTTCATTTACGCACATATGTACAGAAAATATTTCCATCTGTTTCAGGGACTAATTCGAAAAGACAATAAAAAAATAAAAGCGAATCCTCCATCGACCATCACAAAAATAACAATATTATCAAAGCCATAAAAAGCGTAACAAAATTAAATTAAAAACAGCGGCGGGAGTGGAAGTGGATTAAACAAGGACAAATGAAGTCACAACGTGACTTGGAAATAAAAGTTAAGTGCATAGAAGCAGAAGCGCTGAATAATTTCACTGGAGATAAGGACACAAGGATAAAATGGGGATGGGAATGGACGTGGAAGAAGGACAAAAGAACGCTGTGTAATTGTGTCATTTTTCAAAAGAACACTTCTTGCGCTTTCGAATTGAGCAACTTGACTGAGTTTGAAGAGATTATTTGGAAAGGAAATGGAACAGAATTGGTTGGAACATATCGATGAAGACATATCATAATAAAACCCGTAGTAATATGAGCAACAATACAAATAATCTGTGTAAATCTTTTCGTCTGACAGAAGACATCAAATTATTCATTCGGAAACATTTGTTTAATGTTTTGTGTTATGTCTTCGTATCTCTATTTAAGCCGATGGCCATTTAGCTAGTGCTTTTCCTTGTCTTGATGTATATAATTTTATTATATATGCAAGTGTAAATAATAATAATAATAATATCTTTATATCTTTCGTTTCTTTCACGAACTTTCATTTAATTCATTATTAGAATTCAATCAATCAAAAAGCTTAATGTTTTTTGAGTTAAAGAGATAATACTGAGCTCAGATGCTATAAATAGAAGATAATTCTGTCGATATAATGAGAATGTATAAGACTTTTCTGTGTCTTTAAATAATGTGTTAAAAATCTATCTTAAAACAAGAACAGACTGTATTTTAAGGTATATTATACAATATATTAGTAATATTTTCACTACTTAATATTTTATTTATATATTATTAATATTTTATAACCATAATGAACCATTGAAAATTGCAAACTCATTAAATTTCGGCTTTTGAGCAAGCCTCAAATCTACCTCCGTTCGTAAATATGTCAGAAGTTAATTAATTAAATTGCACTAACCGCATTTATAATTAACAATCAACTGTCATCCAGAGCAAAAGCCTGAGGTTATCCTTCCAAAAACAACAACGACAGAAGCATTCATTTTAAATCCCATCTGTTATTCCATAGCACGCAGATCGAGTGTTTTTTGGGTTGAGTAATTTTTTGTGGATGAGTTTATTCAGCAAAATGCTGCCAGACTATTTTTGAGTTCAATTATCTTCTTGTTGTTTTTTCATTACGTTACATAATTTCATCTCAATGTAATCAATCAGCAGAGAAAAACACTGAATGAGCACGTGGTTTTGCTGTTCGTGTGTTTGATGTTTAAAACTCATTGGAAAACGTGCAGTGCAACTGACAATAGGTTGAAATTATTATGCTATTTAGCAGCCAGAGCAACGGCAGCTAGAATTAACAAGAGCCGCAGCGACAGCAGCTGCTACTGAAGTAATTACAACAGCAGCAAAGACGTGGAGCACTCTTCATGGTACATGTTGTTAGCGGGAAACATCACCGCCAGCAGCACCAACAGAATAGAAACAGCATCAGAAACCAGGCCCACAGACCTATGAAGCGTAGCTGTGTGTCTGTTTGTTCGCATGTGTGTGTGTGACTCGCATTCCCAGCAGACAAATGTGTCAATCAGACGCGTTACTTCCGAAGATATTCCAGGAGGAGCAGCTCAGTTATTCACTCACTCAAGTGACTCTTCTTTATGTTCTAATTATGATTTCAATTTATTATTTATTAATTTAACTATTTTATTTTAATTTCCATGTGAAAGTCGAATCGCTTTGTACTTATTATTTTTCATTAAATAGTTTCTTTAATTCTCTACCATCGCGAATATTCTCCTGTTTGCTTGATTCTGTGCTTTAATACATTTTCATTTTGTTTATCACTACTACTACAACAAATGCTATTATTATCTTTTGTCTGATTATTATACTGTATATTATTTATGCGATAATCCTTTCTGAAATTCGTCCGTTTGCTTTCATTCATATTAATTATGAAGCATTTGTGGAACGTGCCTATAGAATCAGAGTCGTATACTTACAAAAGAATGAAATTACGATGTAACTTTTAGCATTCTCTTTGCCGTCGTTTTTTGTTCTTTGCTGTTGGCTGCATCTTTTTTCTATACGAAGCTGTATATATAATGAACTAATAATTATTATTCCGTCTGTTGGTAAACCAGTGTTTGGACTTGTTGTTTATTTTGTGTTCTGCCAAACCAAATAACTTTCCATTGTGCAGTTCGTCCATTAAAGCTAGTTATACAAAGCCGGCATATACAAGGAAGTCACACATACGCCGTGGGTAACCACACACTAGAAAGTTCGGCGGTATGTTTTCCACAACAGAACAACGAATGCAATAGGACAATAATAATAACAACGAAAACAACACAACATCAGCAGCAATAACTAAATGTAATTTTTGTTGCCACATCCTACGCAACATTCTGTGATTTCGTGAGTATTTATAGACGCATTGAGCTCATCATCATCAGCAACAGCATTAACATTATGATGTTCGTTTTTGTTGCTGCTCTTTTCGATGTTATTTGGTTTTCATGTGCTGATTTTGCGGTTAGTCGCCGGTTCAGCACCTGGATTCATGCTTACAGATGAATGTTCGGTCTGAAAATATATACAACAAATACATATGTATTTATGTGTGTAATAATTACAAAGCTGGTTTTTCATTATTGAATTTAAGGCCCCTTCAGTGCAGCAGAAGATTCATATGGTCAAAACATCATTTTTATCCGCCGGATTTGTTACTCAGCTTCAATTTCTCTTCGGGGATTATTCATGAAGTCCATTCAGAATCTACATTAATCTCTAAATCCCTCGCTCTCCTTCCTCATTCGGTGCATCGCCTGCCTTCTCCAGTTTCATTGGCAAAAGCTGTTTTGATAAGACTTTGTTATTTACCTTGCCATAATTTTAAGTTAAGCAGCAAGCCGACAGAGATCTGGTCACTTGATCCACTTTTGGTTTATGTGCGAAGAACACACATTCAATGTACATTTAAGGAATGTGTTTTGTGTACTTATCCTAGAATTCTATTTATTCGAGCAACCTTCCTATCACTTTATAGGTGTTAAATGTTCTCTTTCCAACGATATTGAATTTTTCTAGGTTTTTGCTATGCATGATTGCATAAACGGCAGTTAATTTTAACAGATTTTATATCTATTTTTTAATAGTGCATCCGAACAAAATCTAGTGTAACAAATTTTGTTTGCAATTGATTATATATTATTGAATAAAAGAGTTCATATTTCTTTTGGACATTTATTATTTATTTTTAGGTTTCACTATTGCTTTATGTTAGTAAAACCTTTGAAAAAGTTGGTGTTTTAACTTTCGTATCCTGTCTACGAAATGTATAAGAAATCTTGGAGAAAACCATCGAGCATTCAATCGAAATTTAATAACATTTCCTTCGAATAATAGATGTGTAACCTCTTCTTTTATTGTTACTATCCGCATTTCCCCAATGTATCTCTCCGCATCTAATCACGACGATAAACAAACTGTGCAGAAGTACTCATAAGTCATTGAAGATCATTTGGAAACGGGTGATTATGTTCTTCTAGAGTCGTTTGTTGTTGCTGTTTTTTATGTACATTTCCAAATTGCATCCTCCGTTTCGATTTAAAGTCACGTACATTTCATTAAATAGATTTTTCCATTTTTCCACTTTATGATTGCTGTTGTAGCTGCTGTTGTTGTTGCTATTTAACATTCTCTATTCTACATTCTTATTCTTTGCTTCAAAAGATTGTCGCCTGGAGTTCGATTACTTTTTCAGTTTGTTACGATTAAACCCAGAAAACCGTGATTTTTAACAAATTATGGTTCATTTTATAAGTCCTTTGTTGAAGTTGTTGTTCTTTATTACATCAATATCCATATAAAGATGCAAGGTCTTCTATTATGGTTCATTTTGCTGTTACAATTAATTTTAAAGTGGATAAAATGTTGCTCTAAGAAACTCGAATTTCATTATTAAGTGCCAACGAAGTGGAAATAAGAAAAGAGGCGAAAGCAAATGGCAACAGCAAGGAACCGCAGGGCAGCAACAGCAAAAAATGCGCAAAAAATTTGCTGATTAAAAATAATTACTTCGCATTTCGCCGGAAAACTTGAAAGAAGGATGAAAGGAAAAATTCAACACGCACTTCATCCATGCCATTAAAATGTTGAAATGAAATAGCAACGCAGGCCACGTGGAGGGCGGGAGAGGCACACACTGACAAGCTTTCCTTCGGTCGACATGAAAACGAGAAAGAAATGAGCTACGGCATGTTCAGCGAATTCCGTCGTCACACAGAACGGAATCCCGTTTGCCTCCCGCCGTCTCGTTCTCGCATTCGGCATTCTCTCACAAGACAGCAAGCAACAGCAGCATTAAGAAAAATTTTGCCGAGAGCCGAGCCTCATGTTTGTCGTTCATTCGGTCGCGCTTTAAGCGCCGAGAAAAAGCTATGGAAAAACAAAGAAGTAATAAATAAAATTTGTAAATTTCGAAAAAATTCTGCAATAAAAGCAAACAAAAAAGCATTTGCTGACAGACGGCGAAAAGCTTTTAAAGGCTTTCAAAAATGGAAAACACATTTTCGGGCATCGAAGGGCCAAACGCCATAGAGTACATTTTAAGTACATATTCGAGGGAAATTTTGAAGCATAAAAAGTCTCGTTATGAAGGAAGGTAAAGATTTAAATTTAATTTAAAGCAAAGCATAATTTATTGCCATTTTGCTTTATTCCTGTGCTCAGGTGGGACACACTCAAAACTAATGCAAGTCCATGAAAACTGAACGAAATTTTACAGAAGCGAGAAATTCTTCTTATTCATTTTCGAGCAAGTAACCTTCCTTCGTTTTCTTAATAATCTTCCGCTTGCATGGTTTCTGCTGCTGTTTCGTCGTTCTTCACATTTTTCTTTTCTTGTCGTCGCTTCTTCTTCGTATTTTTGCTCTTCTATATTTTTTATGCTTCTATTATTGATTGTTATGCTTCTTTAGCGTTCTCCATGTGAAGGCGCTTGTTCCAAGCATCGTAAATTCTTTTATTTATGCTTTTTACGCTCCCCCCAACTACCCTACGTATCTCTGTGTGTGTGTTTTACGTGAACTCTCATCATTTGCATTTTTTCCTCTCCTTGTTTGCACTTAGGTTAAATATTTTCCTATACTCAACAAGCTAAAAAAGTGCTATCAAACGCAATAAGAATTTTAAGCGTCTCTCTATTAAAATTTCTCTAGTTATTTATTTCCTCATCTCGGTTTCCTGTCCCGAGGAAATTTTTTACTATTTCAGTTTCATTGAATGGATTTTCTGTTTAGGTTTTCGGGTAAATAATGAAATTGACGAAAACATAAGTAAAATTTTATAGCTGAGTGGTTGCCCTAAACAACATAATGACGTCGTTGTATAGTTGATTGAAGACCCCTATGAACACTGCGATTGGTGATGATGAAGTTCGTTCGATGTGTTAATAACAGAAAATGCGTAATTGTTTTAATGGCTGTCATTGGCATTTCCGTTGTTATTGACATACCAAAAACTAATTGGGAATTATTAGTTCTTTCAGTTATATTCCGACCTGCAAACAATTACACTAAAACACACACAAAATAAAATATACGAACGGTAATTAGATTAACCTTCATCAAACAGGAAATGAACCACTTGCAAATCTCGAGCATTCCTCGTTAGCTGCAATATTTTAAAATGGCGCGTTGCGTGGTAACGCTAATTACTGTGCTTTCTGTTGTACTCTTTGCTCTTCTTGTTGTTGTTTAATAATGTAAGCGTAATTCAGCATTAAAACCGCGAAATTCTCGTAACTTTCAATGAAGCTCTACAACAGCAACAACAAAATCGTCTTGCGTGTAAACCGCTAAAAACTGTGAAACTGTAGCATGTGTGGTATTGAAGTAGAAGAAGCAACCGCCTGCGATAGAACACACAAACAAGAAATAAAGACACATACGCGCGAATTTATCTTAAGTATTCAGTAGCAGAATAATTTATTGTTTAGTCCTCTCCTTGTCGCTCTCCATTGTACACCACCTTCCCGTAGGTTTTATTATCGTTTCGTATCTGCATTACTTTTTTCCAAATGCCTCTCCTTTTAAAATTTGCATTAAAATCCTTTAAATAAAAAAGTGATTATAAAATATAACAGAAGAAAACGAAAATAATAAACTGCCTTAATACAGAACTAATAGAAAATTGAAAGTTATCAGCAAAGTTGACAATTTACATTACGTCGCATAAATTCATGCCTTTTGAACCGCTATAAATTATTATAAAAATATTGAAGAGTTTTTGAAACTCAGAAAAGCAGGAAAAGAGAAAAAAAACACATTTCAAGGAAAGGAAGAAAATTTAATCAATGCAAATGAGAATTAAACTCGGCTTTAAGGTAAAATAAATGCATGTTTATTGGGAATATTATTTTACATTAAGCGTTGAACACAAAAATTTATATTTTATTAAAATCTGACCATTTTTAATTGCATGAATGTCCAATTTATTTGCCGATTGCCATGGTCAAGCTGCTTTTAGTAAATTTTCCCTTTGATTAATCTTCTAAAAGCTACAATTTCACAGTTCTATTTCATTCGAGTTGCCAGGGAATTTTTCTTTCTTGTTTACATTATAAATAAAAATAATTCAGTTCACAAATTGTAAAGAATTGACGATTAAAATGTATTATATAAAAAGCATATTTGTTGAAGAGATTCACTTATAAAAAACATGAATAAAAAGGAGTACATGTATCTGAGCTGTGAGGCAAAAACTGTGATATATAAATGAATATAATTGGTATTTGATTATCTCTGGATTAGATTTGGAAGTGTGTCTAGAGCTCTGTAATAAGCATTTACAATTTTAAGGCCTTTGGTGGATAATTGCATATGAAAATTGAAGCAAAACACAAAAAGCAAAGAAAATTCCATATAAAATTTATGCTTTTTAATTTTCTGCTTGATAATTATACGTAAGCAACGAATCAATTTTGCACTTAAAAACACACTCACACTTACACACACACACATAACATAACAAGCTACAATTTCCGGTTCCGCTTCCAATTATTCCATTTCTCAATTTCTCTACTGGGCCCCGTGGCGTATGAGTAATTTTAAAATAGCAAGCGTCTGAAATTCAAGCAGACGCAGACACCAAGCAACACCAGAAACAGCGCCTCGAGCAGAGGTGAAAGCAGAGGGTGGAGTAGAGGTTAAAGTAGAAGCAACAGATGTAACAACAAATATTATAAGTAGTTTACAGTCTTCTTCATTCCCTTCTAGCGAACTTTTTCGATGTGTTCAGCCCTCTTTTTTGAGCTCGTTTTAAGCCAAACAATAAAACACCCAAAAACACGTACGTGCATGCATGTATTTTTAACTATTATTTTATTTCCGCTTCATTACAATTTGTTTCCGTTATTTTTCAATACTCTTTCATTTTCGTTCGTACCGTTCAAACCGAGTTGCAACAATCGAATCACGAATGCTTTTGTCGTGCCCGTTGCTGTTGTTGCTGTTGTTGTTCTTAACGTATTTCATCATCTGTTTTAATAATCTTCAGGAAAATCTTTTGTGCAGTATAAAAAAATGCTAAAAACTAAAAGAAAAGCAAGGAAAAGGAGACAACAAAAGAGAGAAAACATAAAACATTGCAATAATTTATGGTTTTCTCTTTTTCGCGTTTGCATTCTTCGGCTTTTTATTCTACTTCTTACTTCTTTTATTCATTTTAATATAATACAAGAAGAATTTTTTCACCCACAAACAGCAGTGGAGAACTTCACTTTTATTGTACCTTTCCTTCTTTCACATAAATTTTAAGTGGAAATAGCGTAACGGACCTCATGACAAAGTGCTGCATCGTAGCCGTCATAGAAACGAAAAAAAAATTAAGAGTGGGGTCCTTCGTGGATTCCTGCATTTCCTTTTCTTCCTTTCTACGACAAACGCTGAAAGAAATAAAGCCAAGCTTAAGGAATTTAGTGCATTTAATGCATGCCTTTTGTTGTTATCATACTTTTTGCTTCTTATAGCAGGGATTTGTCTGTATTTCTTATTGTCTTTAAGGAAGAATTTCCTTGCACTTGTTTTATTTAAAAGCTACACTCGCAGAAATTGCAGCAACCTGACAAAAGCCGAACTTCATTCGAACATACAACAATAAATGAGCTCGACTGAGATTAATTAAAATGTATATTAATATTGAAGAAGTTGTATAACGCTGGCGCTAGTTCTTGAATACCCAATAAATCAAGTTCTGGTAAATTGATTCTCGTGAATAGAAAATAATCGAAGAGAAAACTTATACTTTCTTTATTTCATTCTTTCTTTAAGCCCCTCAGAAATGACTAATACATTGCAAAAAAGAACTTTAACAATATCGAATTAAACTAAAATTAACAAATTATATAGAAAATACTAAGCAGCGGTTTATTTAAAACGTCCTTCAGGACGAATATCTCACCAACACCTCAGAAATGTTCTCAAATGATTAATGTCAAGATAAAAGAAGTGGAAAGAAGAAGGAGCGAAAGAGAAGGAAGGGAGGAATGAAAAGCTTTAACGAATGACTGAGAATTGCTGTTTCACGAAAGCATCTCTCATTTAAAATCAAAATGTCATCATCAATTCTGGCAGATTGTTTTCATTGCTATTACCCAACACATCATCGTCTTCTTTTAGTTCTCGGATTCTCCTTGATGCGAAGAAAGGAAATTCTAGCTTCCACCACGTAATGATGTCACCATCGCCGTCCTCGGTCTCTTCGCATCCATCTTCTTTATGATTGCGGAAATGGAAGAGAAGAGGCAGAATTTCAACGAAGATCGATTGCTGCGAAATTGACTTTTTTTGGTACGAAAAGGAACGATTTTTCAAATATTCGGGGCTTTTGAGACTCCTTCAAGTGACCAATAATCATTTTTCGCGATAATCTGAAGCTCTCGGTCATCAAATACTTCATAAATCGCTCCCAAATCTCTTAATGCCTCTTCAAATTAGTTTATTATTCGTAATAATGAAATAAATGCTTCCATAAATGTATTAAATATTCCGTGAAAAGCATTTGAAGGTTAATGACACTTTTTGAACTCATTTTCATAACTCATTTATATTTTAGCACCGTATCAAAGTCTTGCATTGAGACTTTTCCCCTTGCTACATTTAAGAACTCGAATTCCTTTAATTTTTTAAAGCATTTATTCGACTGCAAATTAAAAATCGTCCTTAATATTTGCTATTTTTGTTCTTTTTTTTTTTGTTTGTTACTGATTCCTTTGTCGTTTTTACTGTTGTTGTTGCGAAATGATTCCCGCCAAGAATCCAAACGCAATCTCAACGCTTCTAAACAAAGTGTTTATCTCGTTGATGGTCGTCTTTTTTCTCCTTCAGCTGCATTCTAAAATTTTTTGCCCGGATTTAAATCGTTTTCGCTTTGGTTTTCTTAGTTTTATTTCTCTCTTCGAATAAATTTCTGTTTTTAGCATCTATTCCGCGTTTTATGTTTGTTTTTGTTTTTCTTGGCATTTGAAACTGTTGTTTATTTGTTTTTTGTACTCTTTCCCTTCTCTTTCACAACAAATGAAGCCGTGAATTTAACTGAAATGCAATCCTGTTTTCCATAGTGAAGAAACGTAGAAAAATGGAGAAAGAATGTGTTTGTTTGCAAGAGAGAAAATTATACATAAACAGTGCGTTTCTCATTGGAAGGAAAACCAATTTAAATGTTAATTCCTTGCATTGCCACTCGTTGAGAGAAAAAGGGATGTCGATAGGTGTCAAAAAACACTGCCATTTTTTCTCTAAAGACTTTCGCAGGTGAAAATAATTAAATTTAGCATAATTTGGAATCTGTATATTAAAAAATTTTCTAAAGAGAACAATACAAATTATTATTATTATTATTATTGTTATGTGATTTTCCGTCTTTTTCATCATCATATCCAACTTTTGTGGTTCTTTGTTTGCAGCTGAGCGAAGACATCGGCTACGTGCTGTACTCGGCTCTCGGTTCCTTCTACATCCCCAGCTGCATCATGGTCTTCGTCTACATACGAATTTACTTCGCCGCGAAAGCGAGAGCGAGACGAGGCATAAAAAAGCATCCGCGCAAGCCGAACAACGAACAGGTGAGTGAAAGAGACAAATAATAGCCGCTGTCGACGGTGCAATGATGGAAACAATGGAAACAAGGAGACGTTGATAAAGAAAAAGAACAGTGAAAGAAAACAAAATCAAAACGATTTACATTGAATTAATTAATTTTAAGGAATTTAAGTGGAGCTTCAAGACGCTTCAAAGTTTCAAGGTCGTAAAAACTTCCAACTTTTTTCACTCATCTGTTGTTTATTTTTCACAGCTCAAAAGATTTTGCCAAGTTTTTCCATAAAAACAAAGAACTTTTCTTTTTAATGAGTAAAAATGTGAGTCCAGAAGCTCAAAGGATTTAAAGATCCTGAAAAAGTTAGCTTCTTTCGTATTTGCATAAATATTTGACAATAATAATAAAATACATACATAAACGCCAATATTTGGGCATTAAAGTTTTGAAAATAGAATAAACAGTTGCCAGTTTTCGATTTAGAGCCTTCGCCCTTTAAGGAAAGTTTTTTATGAGGCTGTAAAAGGATATAAACAGTTCTTTATCGCAGCCTAAAGACTTCAAAAGACTTTTAATTCATTTCTATGATTAAAAGCATCCTTAAACTTAATAAACAAATCCAACATTTTACAGAATCCTTTAATTAAACAACAGAAAAATATTTACTCGTTTTCGGCTTTGAAAAAAATTAATTTCAGTTAAGTTTTCAATGCAGAAATTATTTTTTAAGCCCTTAATAACATTGTTTGGCTCTACAGAGTTTCGGCGGCTACACAAAATATCATAACGAGACTTTAATTGCGGTTTATTGCCTTCAATGGATTCAGTAAATTTGTAGTTTCTATGGTTTTCAATGAGTTCAAGTGTTTTCAATGAGTTTAAAGTAGTCAATGACTTCGATTACTTCTATTTTTGCGTTAGTAGACAACGATTAAAATCTTTGAAAAGCTTCTCTTCTGCCGATTATTTAGTTTCTATAATTTCAAATATTCGCAAAGGAATAAAAAGACAAAAGGAAAATAAAAGAAATGAAGAGCTTCTTATCACTTCCTGTTTAAAGCCAAACCGTTCAGGAAGAGGTAAAAAATCTAAAACAAGAGAGAAAAGAGAAGAGAAGAAAACACATTAAAAAATTTCTGGGATTTAGTGAATGTGTTATTTATCATGTTGGATGCTTGAGTTGATGTGTTGAGTGCAAAATATGATGAAAGCAAACCTCACACACATTAGTCTATATATTGCTATCTCTCTCAAACAGCCCTGTTCACCTGCTGTAGCAGACGATAAACACTCTTGATGGATGTTGCTGAATTCCTGACGTTTTTCAGCGAACAGCGCCTAAAAGCCTACTCAACTTTCCGGTTTTCTAGCAGACTGGATTTCCGTTTATTGATGGCTAAAATGGACTCCACTCGCAGTTGAGACACAAATACACACATACACATAAACATACAGAGTTTTACACACATTCAGAAATCAGCCTAAAAGCAACTTTGTGGACGCTTTTCAGTAACATGCTAATGACAGCGCATACTGGAAAATACTACGTCTGCACGTGGGGATGTGTGTGTGTGTGTGAATGTGTCGCTATCAAACTACAGTTGCTTGGTTTTAACACTCATTTTATGAATGAAATTAAATGCACGACTCTGCGAGCAAAATTACTGCGTTCATCGTTAAAACCCGAAAATAATTCACAAGAATTCTGTAAAAAATTTTCCTTCTCTTTTTTAATAAGAAAAACTGTATAAATAAAAAACATGTTCTTAAATGAATTGAAATTTAATGAATGGAGAGCGGAATGTTAATTTGCTTGCAGTAAAAGAAGCAAAAGATTCTCAAGACTTGGAAAATGTTTTTTCCTTACATTCCATTTACCTTACACAATGTTTTCTTTTCTTTCAATCTTTCTTTCTCTCCCATTCTCCGACAGGTGACCAGCTTCACCACGAACAAAGGCACGATTCCGATTCCCTCATCGAGCGGTGGCGCCGGCGCGCTGCAGCAGCACCAACTGCGCCAGATCGCGACCATCGAAACACCGCCGAACAGCGGCGTCTCGCTGCCGATGCAGATTCCAACAGTGACCTGCGACCTGGCCTCCGACATCTCTACCTCCGAGGCGGTCGACCTCGACCCGCCGGCGCTCGTCTACTCGAACGGCAGTTCGGGCGGCGTGGGCACAGTGGCCGGTTCACTGTCGCCCGCCTCCAACAGCATGGAGACGCTGAAGGTGAGCACGATCGCCACCACCCACGACGCGCTGAATGCGGCCGCCGTCGCCGCCTCCATGCCGCCAGCCATTAACAACGCCAAAGCCAACGCCGCCACCAACAACGACTGCAAGACTGCCGCCAGAGGCTCAACGACGCTGGGTGCCACCGTGTCAAACTCGTCGAACGAGTTGCGGGTCTCGCCGATGGCGGGTCGCTGCCGAGCCCTTTCCGTGGGCATCGATGCCGACATGGTCAGCGAGTTCGACCCGTCCAGCTCGGACTCGGGCGTCGTCAGTCGCTGTGCAGTCGTTAAGCCGCTCAAACTGAAGTTCTGCCAGCCGATCTTCGGCCGTCGAGCGAACCAGCAGCGACGCCTCGAAGCGAAAGCGGCCGCTGCGAGAATGCTGAAACCCGCCGACGGGGTCCAACATGCCCCCGAACTGGAGCCCGCCATCCCGAAAGTGCAAAAGCCACGCGACCCCGAGAAGGAGAAGCGCCGCATCGCGCGCAAGAAGGAGAAACGCGCCACGCTGATCCTCGGCCTGATCATGGGCAGCTTCATAGCGTGTTGGCTGCCCTTCTTCTTCCTGTACATCCTGCTGCCGGCGTGCAGCTCGCACTGCCACATCCCCGACTCGGCCTTCGCGATCGCCTTCTGGTTGGGCTACATGAACTCGGCGCTCAACCCGGCCATCTACACGATCTTCAACAAGGACTTTCGGCGCGCCTTTCGCCGCATCCTGTTCAAGTGATGTTTGGCTTACGTGTGCTGCTACCGGTGCGTCCACGCGAGCATCGAGAAGGCCACCGAACGCGCCATGGGCAGCACACCGATGGGCTACAACATGTACGGCCACTTCCGGCGGTAAGCGCAGCAGAAGGGAGGCGGGGCAGCAGCAACAATCGTAGCAACTACGAGAGTGCGGTCGAGAGGTGTGACGAGTAGCCGATCTCTTCCAAAGCCGAACCCGATCCGTTGGGCGTGAGAAAAGAAATAAAAGCCAATTTTGAGCGGTGTGTCAGTGAATCAGCGATCGAATTGAAACCGCACGAGAATACGAACGGTTTTCTTCTAACAGAGCTTCATGAAAATTAAATTATTCTAATTTTTAGAATGATTGGAGTTCCAAACATCAAGTATTTTCGTATATCCAGTTGATTTTATCTGTGATCTAACATGATCGTATGAAATATTTATACTTAGTCTTAGCGATACCTTGTGATCGTGTATATTAAGATATTTAATTTGGCTTTATTTTATTTGATTAGCTCATTTAAAGGCATTTAAAGGCTGTGAATAGAATGAGAACTACACTTTTCTTGACATGATGTGGTGTTTTATTCTATTGTGTTATATGATATTTTACTATGCGAAACTATAGCCACACTGTAAATCTCTAAAAGCATTATTTGAGTCTTTAATTGAGTATATTATTCGGGACTGTTTTCTCTTCTTCAACTAAAATTGCTCCTTTGGTTTGTTTATGATTTTATTTTAATTTTTTATCATTCAATTCGACTTCAATCTTTCAGTCTTTTGCAAAATTTCAACAATGCAACACTTGAAAGAGTATGTATAGTGTTGAAAGCCCAATATTAGCGCTATTTCAATGCAGGACTCAACGATCAGACAAGGAAAGGAGCAGCATGAAGGACAGACGTGATGGATTGACGAACTGACTGACTCAACAATTGCATCCATAAGCTGAAAACAAAGGCAAATCACATCAGCGAAACTCGACGAAAACAAAGCAATGGATTAATGTGAGCTCTCAAAGGTCACCGCACTCCTCCTTCCCTCTTCCACACAGTATTCGGTCCCTGTTCAATTCAACATAGAAGTCACATGTAAACGTTGTACATCAATGAAAATTTAAATAGATTCTGTTGAATCCGTTGAAAGTGGTGCTTCGTAGTTCTCCTCTGATGGATGTGTGCAGTTTCTGTTGTTGTTGGGCTTCTTTATTTTAGCTTGACATGCAAATTCTATCGAAATGAAATGAAACAAAACGAATCGAATCGAATGTGAAAGAATTTGTCTTTTGCTGTAACTTTTGTTCTGCTCAAATTGCTTTTGATAGAAATCTGGAACGGGAAATCCATTCAATTGGAAATGTAAATAGGGAAAATGTTGGACTCACATGGAAGAAGAAAGATTCGGAAACGAAGAAGGAGTTCCAGATAAGGAGCAAACAATAAAGAATTTCAAGCACTTCAATTTATTTGAAACATTTCACAGATTCTTTTCAAAAGATACTCGACGACGTTGATATGAATTTCGTTTCTTCGCGTATGTTAAACAAAGGAAAAGGGAAACAAACTGAAAGCGTATGAAGCAATTTCAACGGATATCAATAAATTTATACGAATTTAGAAATTCAAAAGAGAAAATATTTGCGTATTCATCTCCAAGCAGAGACAAGAAACAAACTTTAAACTATATTTTCGCAGAGATTCATTCGAAATTCGGTCAATTCGGTTGTAATGATGACTATTCGAAGCATTCTGGAAAATCAGATGAAGAATTTATGAATTTCATGAATTCAACTTTAAATCAAAACTTTAAAACGCAAACTTTTGCAGTTTGCCTTGGATTACTGAATTATTTATGTGCAATTCAATTGAACTGATCTGGCATTTGAACAAATTCGAATAATTTCATTGATGCGAATTAATTTCAATTCAATTTCCATGTCATTTCTTCTTCATTGCATTCAATAAAACTAAAATGAATTTAAATTAAAATTTTTTTATATATTTTAATATTTGCATTGCTAATTTCAGTTCTATTTTGTTTTTAATTAAATTAAATTATTCCGAAATTTAATTTGGTTTCGTATTTTGCTTAGAATTTTGTTTTATTATATTTTTCTTTTTTAAACATTATTTATTTGGTTTTAAACGCGCTCTGATCAAATAAATATGAATTCCTAAAAGCTTCAAATCATTTGAGAGAAAATTAATTTTGAATTCAACCACATTAAACAAAATCCATTTTGAATCGATGCGAATTCAATCAAATTTCCACTCAACTCTGTTGGACTCTTGAAATCTTGAAATGATGAACGATTCCTGCGGTCGGCGGTCATCAACAAAGCAATCTGCTTCGCAATTCGTGTCATCCTAGCGCCATGGAGCGGACGATGGGATGCACCCGATGCACCGACACTTGACCACACCTCATTTTCATTTCAGCTACGAATAGAAACGGAAAACAAAACAAAAAAACAACAAAATTCAATTAGAATCGATCGAATTCTAACTAAACACATCGACGCTCACCGCGCCCACATCGGCCCAATTTTTGCCCAATTTCATCCTCCGGCACTTTCCAAAAATTTTACGGCTCCGTTTTGTTTCGTCCTTCCTTCCTTCCTTCCCTTTTTTCCTTCATTCCTTCCTCTCGCATTTTTGGAACCATTTCCGTAACTGAAACCAAACGAATTGTCACCCGTCGGCAAGCGAAAAATGGTGGCGGTTGACAGTGGGAGGTGCGGCGAGGGGCGAGGGGCTGAAGGTTACCGAGGTCGACTCTGATTCTGTTGGCCTTTTCTCACTCTTCCTTAATTGCATATTCGATATGGAAAATGGGTGCTTTTGAGGTGCACCGTACGTGGAAATGGATGAGTGGAAATATGTGGGTGGATTCTGGGCACTCGGTTTGGAAATAGCTTGGAGAATTCGCTTTTCAATACACGTTTCAATTGCACACATACAAAAACTACATATACACTAAAATGATAACGTTTTCATATAAAAATAGATAATCGAAAAAGCGAGTGAAGCTTCTGTTAATGAATTATTCATTATTCAAACACACGGCGTTTAAACAGGAATCAAAAGCTTGAAAATCTAAAAAATGTCAACAAGCGCAACCATTGCCACAACCCGCAATCAATCAACAATCAAATCAATCAATCAATTAATTCTGGTGACCTTGCAGTGGAATATCATCAGCGGCGATGCATACACAATTCGCTATCAATTATTCGATCCATTACAATCTCTTAACAATCATCTGAATCGACGAAGCAATACACAAAGCAAGGCAAGAAACACAAATGAGCAGAGAGGTGTTCACGAGCGCACATTCAACTGCAACACTTCCGCTCAACACTATCTGGCGGATATCGCTGCGGTTTCCGGTGATAAATACAGAAGAAGTTGCAGCAGAGTGTTGAAGGGAAAACGAGCAGAGGGATGTGTGAGGGGACCGGCAGCTAGACAAACGTGCACAGCGAATGGCTCATGGATAAAATAACAACTAGACACACAAAGCCAAGGCAATCGCTTGTCGCTGCTATTAACGGGTTACAATTTATCGATTCACTATTGTTAATCATTCAGTCAGTCAGTCGTTCACTCGTCAGTCACTCGTCGGTTACTGGTTACACACATCGGAATTCTCCCGCGACTGTCATTTAAATTTGCTCCTTCGGTTTTATTTCTTTTGTCTTTTTGCATTATTTAAAGTCCTTTTTTAGCATTTCTCTTCATTACTCAGATCTTAAAAGCCACAAAATACTTAAACAACAGATCCACAAATTAATAAAATTTCATTTAAATCATCCCAAATACAGCAAAAATAATTTATGTAATAATTAAATTAAAGTAGCGCTGGAAATGGTCACAAAACACTCAATCAATCGTAAATAAACCAATTAAAAACATTGAAACCGAGGGGAAAAAACTGAAATAAACTAAAATTAGCATTTATCATCATCGAAATGCGAAATATTGAAAAACCGGATATAAAAAATCGGTCATGTAAATAAAATAGAACCAAAAAAATCCATAAATCATCAACGAAACCGAAGAATATCTCAAAAATAAATGTTTTTTATGGCATCTAAAAACAAAACAAAATTCCAAAAACTGATCATAAAAATTATTATCACAAAAAGCAAAACCAATCATAAATTAAAACAGCAGACATTAAAAACATGAATCATATTTTTTGTGTTCAGCAAAACTATAAATTTTTCAACTATAAAAATTGAAGCAAGAAACAAAAGCATAAAAATCGAAATGATCGTTGAAGAGGGGACGAGTCGCGAAGGAGGAAAACACTTCGGATGATCTATAAAAATAACAACAAAAACGAAGACATCAAGCAACAAATAATAATTCAAATGAAATAAACACGAGCCAAAAAAGAGGATCTATTAAAAGTTTTATTACGAATTGGCACTAAACATTGGAAAAGAATGAAGAATATTGAATGAATTTCGAGTTTTATCCCATTTAACACATAATGCATTAGCTCGTCAGTGAGCAAGTGCAGAAGATCAATGTCAGCAAATCAAATTCAGATTTTAATGGGAAATATTCACACGAAAAGATAAATTCTTTAGAATTGATGTTGATGTTGATTTGAAACAAGTTTATAAACAAGCGCACACAAAAATAAATAAAAGGCACGCAGAAAACTCAGAAAATAATCCAAATTTTAAATGAGTTTCTTTTGCTTGTGTATGAATTCCGCTTTTTAAATAAAAAATACGTGGAATTACCTCTTGAGTTATTTAAAGGTTCCTCTGTAGTTCTTAATACTTAAGTTCTTGAGAGCTCGTGACGCTTATTAAATCGAAATGGAATTAATAAAAAGCCGATTATTTCTGATATAATAACGCGAATCCACGCTGAGTTAATCTAAGCTAATCGAGCGTTAAATAAGCTCATTAAATACAGAAACTGTCACGTCCATAGAAGCGCCCGCATGATAAAACATCACCACCAACAACAGCACCAACAACAAACTACATCAACACGAACAGCAGCAACACTTTTAATGAAAAGCCAAATTATTCACTGCATTCATTAATAATGAATAAAAATATTGCAGTTTTCTGAATTCTGTGTTTTTGTTTCCTTTTTTTTTTGTGTTGTTTTTAAAATTTTTAAGCACATTAATTTTTATTACATTCTCGTTGGCAGTAAAAGTGCAACTTTAAGTTTTATTTCATTTAAAGTGGTCTGTAAAATGCACAACATCATCAAATATAAAAAATCAAAATTAAGTTTCATTGCTGTGAAAATGGAAACTTTTAAATCGACGGTTCATTTCAACCAAATGTTAGTTGATCAACGAATATTAATTGATTTAATTATTGAGGAAAAGAGTGAAATGAACAGTTTCTCTGTAAACGGTTTTAATTAATTTGAATAAAACGTATTGTAAATAACTTGAAGTAAAAATTTTAGGAATGTTTTGCTTTGCTTTAATTTCAATGAACCTGTCACTGATCCGTTATCAGGACTTCAGAAATTCTTCCAAGACAAGTACCTTCACGTCTCTAAACATTGTATATAAACATGAAAATGTTGCCAAGCACAAAAGTTCTGCATTCACAAAGTTTTGTTGCAGACGATTGCTTGTCTCTCTTCCACTCTTTCACATTTGTACTGCACTGTTTGCTGCTGTTGCTATTGTTTCCGTTTATAATTATTTTATAAATCATTATTTGTCTGTGCTTTTATCATATTTCCGGAATTGCTTTTTTCCTGTTTCTTGATTTCCGATATCGATCCACAACACAATCAAACGAATAAAATCTCGTCGTCCATTTTAAAACAATTTAAAAAGGGAGTTTTCTCTCCGTTCAATATAAATGAAAATAATTATTATTCAGTGTTTTTAGCGTTTTTTAGTTCAATAAATAAATTAAACAATATAAATAAATAAACATTCGTTATATTTTATATCGAAAGAACATTTTTTCGCAGTGCATCTATGAAATAGCAAAACTTTTATTAACAGTGCAAAGTTTTGAAATCACAGCAGAAGCATTTAAATATTTATGTGTTGCTTTTTGTTTTTCACTCAGAGAGTGGACACAAGAAGCAACTTATGCAGATAACTTCGAAATTAGTTCGTCTTTTCGCCACTCAGTCGTATCTACATATTCTTTTGTCTCACTCACACTCACAAATGTCCTCCATCTGCTTGCATTAGCATCTCATTTAACTTTCTTCTTCCCACAAACTGAATACGTTCTTCTTTGGTCACAAGTTGCTGAATTCTAATTAGAAAGACGAAAAAAATGCCAACGACGTCCGAAGTCGCATTCCTCGTTCGTTTTGCAGTCTATGTTTTGTGCACGGCTGTTTGTCTCTTTCTCTTCTGCGCTGTACGATGAGTTTTTCAAGTGTTAAACTGAAGTCTTCATAAACATATGAATAAAAGCCATTTAAAAGAGAAACAAGACTCATTTCAATGTGTTGCATTAATTATTTTGTTGAAAGTTTATCGGTCTCTAGAAAATTTAATTTAATTTAATTTCACAACTTCAAGCAAATAATAACTTCGTTCGTGAAAAGCTTCGGCTTCACACTTAAAAAACGGAAGAAATTCGGTTTTCCATTCTACATTTTTGATTGTATTTCAATTGTCTTTTGGGCTTCCTACGGTGAAGGACTCACGAAATGAGCTTGCAATATAAAACCCACTTTTATTGCTTCAAATAATGCAAAATAATGCAAATATAAACAGCAGCAAAGGACAAACCTTCATAAAGAGAACGCAGACAGACAGACAGTCGTGATAAAATTCAAAGGAAAAAGGAAAATAAAATAAAATGCTGCTCTTCTTTTATTCGTAGCTCGTAGCGTAAAAACTTCTCTACAATGGGACGATGGGTTTTCGTAAAAAGGGGAAATTAATTGAAAAAGGCGAAAAAATAACAACCCTCGTTCCTCCTCCACCAATTTTATGCTTAATGATTTAATTTGTGTAATTTTAATGAAGCCCCTGAAAATGCGGGCGCTGAAATGATTTAATTTTCATTGTTTGCCTTTCACTTTCGTTCGTTCTTCACAAATGTTTAACAAGGTTTCAGGAAAATAATGCGCTGTACATGGAAAAGGTCACGAAACCGTTACAACAACCGTTAGAAGCGGATGCGTGGCAGTTAATGTCACGTGACAAGCGTAGCTGCGATCAATAACGGCATCCGTAAACTTTGACAGCAAACGCAAAAAATAAAATCAACCAATCAAAAACAATCACACGAAAAACAGACGGACTTTTCCCAACTTCCGCACATCTGCGATACACACAGACACAAACACACACACACATGCATAAAGCCGAGCATTTTTCCTTAATATTAAATTAAATTAAATTGAAAAGTTTCACTTTAATAGATCGGATGAGGTGACTTCGCACGAAACTTTAAAGCTGTTGCGAAGTGTAAACGAAAGCTTCTCCCGTTGTTGCGGTATTCATTGAGCTGCGTTGCTTTAACGAATTTCGACATTTCCCTAAGAAACCAAGAAATTTTACCAGGTTTTCGAAAAATATAGAAGCAAAAAGCAGCATCATAATTCCTTTTAATTCATCATATACTTGATAATTACTTTGTTTCCTTTAAAGTCAAGAACTTTTCGTTCATATAGCAATAAAAATGCAGAAAAAGAAGAGGAGCGGAGACTCGAGCTGAAAGAAGAGAAATCGAAACTCGCAGAGGATGAAACAAGGATTTCCGTCATCGACGCGGTTTTCTAAAGCACACATCTGATGGGGAAGTTGATGATGATAACGATGCTTCTTCCGAATCAGTGCTGCCGTGCTTTATAAAAGGCGTCGTTAAAAGCATTCTTCCACATCCGCGCTTATCTCCCACTCACAGCTGGAATCCTTCGGAAATTTAGGCTTTCACTGTTGCCTTTTTGTTCCTTTTGCCTTTTTCCGGTCGAGCCGCAACTTGTACAGTGTGCAGAACGTGCGTCTATTCACTCTACATACAAACACACAAACATTCGTTATCATAAAAACCGTTACAACCAATATTTTGCCGTAATCAGGCTCAACGACTTTTTCCGCTTGTTAAAAACTCCAACCTCTTGAAATGGGCAAAGAAACGGAAAAGAGAGACGGAAAAAGCCTTTTCTTCCTTTGTTTTGATTTTGTTTTGTTTCTATTTTGATTCTGTTTTGTGTAAAAAGTTATTTTGTTATGAGTTCTTTTGGTTGTGTGGTTTATAAAATGATTATTAGTTATTATTGTCGTTTGTTATTCGAAGCGGTGCTGAGATTAAATAATATACTCAAGAAACAGAATCTGTGGAATGTAATTCAGAAACTTAGAATCGATTTTATTGATGGATGGGAAAATAAAAAGACATTGTCAATGACTGATGCACTGACCAGCGCCGTGCCACTGACCAACATCCCCGCCCCGATCCCCTTCCAAGGAAACACTTCCTCCAACTCAACGAAACACGAATCAAAAAGTAATTTCTTGTTCAACTCTGACCAACAACTGCATTAAAACAGAGAAAATAAATAAATAATGATGAATAATAATTTTAAGAAAACTTGAGAAAAAAATAAAAACTAAAAATCAAAATTCAAAACTTCAAATGCGATTGGGAAGGAAATGAAACAGACTCGAAACTTCCACATTTTAATGTGAAGCTGTAAAATATATCGTAAATAGCCAAAATGTCTTCTTTTTTAATTAGTTTAAGTTTATTTTCTTATACAAAAAATACGCAAACTGTTTAAATGACTGTGCAAAGAATAGTAGATTTTGTAATTTTATTTTAAATCTCTATTTAAGAAAAGTTAATTGTTTTGAGAAATATTGTAAATTATAAAGGTTACTTTAAGTTGTTAATAATTTTGGGATTTTAGAGTTGTAAATATGTTAAAAACGAACCCATTTCAGCCTACAAAATGGCGATTTCCACGACGATTCTCAATAGAAAAAGGATGTAGTGACAGAAGAATGTAGATTAGACTTTTACAATAAAAACTCCGTTGTCTTTAGTGTTGAACACGAAACGAACGTTTTTCCTAATTTCCAAACAAAAATCAAAACAAATCATGAATGAAAATAGAATCAAAATTAACAGTAACAACATTTAATTGCGAAATGTTCGTGCAACTATGAAATTATGACAAAATCAAAGAAATCAATAGAATTTTCTGATCGTAATTCTTAAGCGGAAGTCTTCCATTTCTCGATATTAATTGAAGAAAAGCAACTAATTTAACTGATAAACTTTGTGAATGTTTGCTCAAATAAAACTCAGAATCGTTCACAGAATAATTACACAAAAACCAACCAAATCGAAGTTACGACGTTAAACTGAAGACTTTTTAATTAAATACAATTTCTACATCTAAGAAAATTAAAGAATTTTAAGTTTTTTCTACTAAAATAAAAGAAAGACAAGGAAGAAACAAAGAAAAAAAGGATATTTTATTTATATTTTGAAGGAAAAAGTTTCTATTTAAAAGTAAATGATAAAAATTGAACAAAAACTTTACTGTTCTTTGGTTTTACGTAAATTCAAAACAATTAGCTTTTTTAATATTTCAAAAGGTTTCTTAAGCTTAAAAATTAGCTTTAAAGAACTAAATAAATAGCAAAAAAAAATTATTTAGTTATTAATAGTAGCCAAATAAACATTAAAAACCGTATTGAAACACAAAATCAAATTTAAATTTAGGGATGAAATTATACAAGAAGAAACTGAGCAAAAATTAAAATACTACAAATAAAACTTCAACTATTAAATAAATATAAAATAAAAATTGTAAAATTTATAAGATGTTGAAATAAGAATCGCGATTGGTGGATCTTTTGCTGAAGTCTCATGAAATCTTTCGGAAGTTATTCGATGGACAAATCATTAAATTAAATACATCACACATACATACACATATTCCATACAAATTGGTCAAAGACTCCAATAATTAAACTAGAAAATATGATAATATAAATGTTAGTAGAGATTTTCACAAATAAACATTTTTAAGTGTATCGCAGAGAGAAATGTTTAAATTTACAAAAGCCAAACACCAAAAATAAAAACAACAGATTAATTAATAAAACAAAAATCTTAAATTCGTTCTGCTTTTTTTAAGCTCTTTCAACTTCTTTTGGGTTTAGATTTGGTTTTAAAAACAAGATGTTGGCTCAAAAGACTTGAAAGGTTCGAGACTCAGGAAGTCTGGGATAATTAATTTAATTAATTAAGTCTCAGGGGAACCTGTTTGAAATTCTTTTAAGCTTAACGAACGACAACATCGTCGATGAAGGTTTCTTTCGAAGGCGTCGATGTTTGCGACGTCACAATCGAATGAACGACTTCACAGAATTTCAAGTTTATTCATGTATTTTGTGTACATTTCGTTTATTATTCATGCATTCAATTTGATATGCAGATTACATTCATAATTTATGTATAAACTTGCGAAACTTTGTGAAATTAACATAATTTAACTGCTTTAATTCTCATCCACATTTGTTATCATAATTTACGATTGGAGTTTCGTCGCTAAAGCGAAAACAAAGACAAGGCATTAAATTTTTGTATTGTTTTCTCTTCTATGTTACTTAAAACTGAAGAAAATAAAGGGTTATTCTTTGCTGTTTCTCTATGATTTGTTATTACATATTTTTTCTGTGATTTTCTTTTCATTATTACAAGGTACAATTTTAGGAGAAAAATTAGTTAAATAAACAAACTACAACGAATGATAAAATGGTGCTATTGATGTATTATTCTTCCAATATTTTAAAAGATTATTGCCATCAATATTTTCCCGCTCATATTGATTCTTTGGTTAGTTTAAGGAATATTTTTTGCTTGACACAGGTTTCCAAAATAACTAATGCTAAAGTAGTCAGTAAGAAGTTAGAAAAAAACCCAAATTAACAATGATATGAACAAACTTATATATGTAATTAATAATTCCCTGACAGAATAAATTAAACAAAACTTTTCACTATTTGAACCACAAAACCAATTAATGCGGAAAATTAGAGCCCGTTTATCGCATCGATTGGTTTTAGTTAAATGAGCGACAAAAATTTCTAAATTTGCAGTTTTCACTATCGAAAAAAATGCACAATTCATAAATTTTTACAAAAAGCCGACCAAAAAAATACTAATAATAATAATCGTGCTAATAGTAAAAACATAATAATAAAAAGACAGATTAAAATTCAATAAATTATCCATTATTCTGAGTGTTTTCCGATTTAATCTAATACGATTAATAGTGAAAGTAATGTTCCAAATAAATTTTAACTAACATTTGAACAGTAACGAATTGAGAAACTTTTGTAAATAACTCTGTAAAAAATTGTGTAAAAAGTCGTTGTCATGAGATTTGAATGATTAGGAAGGAAGTTGAGCACAAAAATCGTTATCATATTAGCAAAAACCTTAATTTAACACCTCATAAATAAAGCATACCAAAAACGAACAAACGATCAAACGAATTCAAGTAAACACAAGATTCTACAGCAAAAATTAGGCAAGGTTAAAATCAGAAGAATTTCGTAAATTTTCTTATTTTAATTGGTAGTTGATTAGTAAATAGATTCAATTCGATTCCCGTTATAGTTGAAAGAAGAACGAACCAAACCACAAAAGTTCCAATAAATAATTAATAAATTTATCATTTCTTTTTTAATAAATGTACTTCAAATAAATGTGTAGTTAAAATTATAAGAATGTCCGTCTTAAAAGGACAATGAAAAGCAAAATACAAACACAAATGAAAAGAAAACTCCAAAAACTTTAATGAAATTATTAAAAGTAGTTTTAAATTTGACTAAACTATAAAACTTCAAAATGAAATCAATAAAAATAGTATTCAAAAATAAAAACCACGAATATTTCTCTTTAATGTGTTTTTCATCAGCATACTTTTAGGCTTTATTAGAAAATCTTTTCAAGCAAATGTCGACCGAATGTAATTGAATATCACCGTGGGGACAAAAAGAATTCGCAAGTATAAAAACCGAATTTGATTTTCTATGATATCTGCACATAGCATTTAAATTAGATTATTTCTTTCTTCAATTTGTAAGAGTTCTTGTATTACCTAAATTAATAAAAGTTTTTATTTTCTCTTTTCTAGGATTTCGACAATCTATCAACTACTTTTGCGCAATAATAAAGATGACGGCAGCGATAATACTAATTCAATGGAAATGATGCCAGCTCATTTTCCTCTTCCTCTTCCTTTGTCCTTGCTGAAATGGCATGAGTAGTGTCACAGAAAAGTCGAAATATCTTCCTGCTCTCGATGGGAGAAAGAAGCAGAATCGGATTGAAGTGAGAATGAAGGGTTTAAATAGTGATGATGATGATGACATTTTTGTGGAGTGAGACAATGTCAATCGTTCGTCCTTATTTTCAAATGGTGTCAGAGCGTTTGTGGTGTTTGAACGCGGTTGGATGTGCGTAGCGAGTGTCGCAGCAGCTCATCCACTTATAAACAACAACAAAAGCCAAAACAATGCGATAAACAATAGTAACAACGGCGGAAGGAACAACTACAAAGACTTCTGTTGCTGTGGTGATCGCGTCTGGCGTCGTGTTGTCTGTCAACGTGTTGAGTGTCGCCGTCGTGTTCAGTTGCTCGTGTTCAGTGACTTCGTGTGCATAATCGTCGTTGTTGTTGTTGTTTTATCTTGATGCTGCGGTTGCAATTTCTTCTGCTACTTTTTGCGTCGTGAATTCATTAAATTACGCATTAAATGAAAAGCATTTTCTCATTTCTCGCTGCAACGCAGCAAAATAACAAAAGCCTGTTTCTGTTCCTTGTTTCTATTGTTGCTGTTTTTATTTTATTGCCGTTAAAATTGCGATTGTTTTATTGTTTAGGATCGATTTCCGTTTCCGTCACTTGTTTGCATTATGCTTTGTTTTCTGCTTATCAGTTTTACACCTCTTTTCTTTTGCTGCTTTACATTTTATTGCTTTATAGCACGAGTGTTAGTAATTCACGCAAACAGAAAAAAGGAACGAAAGAAAATTTATTTTAAAATTAAATTTTATTTGCCGCAATTTATTTGTTCATTATTCATCAATAAAGCAATTAGTTAATTGGGTAATAATTTTGAAGTACGTTAAGGAAGCTAAAAAATATAAAAAGGAGAGAAAAGAAGGAATTTACTATGAATCGATCGAAAATGGTTGATCAACATTTCATTCTTAAAGCATTTTGAGGGAAGCTTCCAAGTCACAAGGCGGTCAAGTCCAAGAATAAAGTCAACACAAACAACGGCCTTGCAAAAGCACATGTTTTTCAAGCCACAACACAATGAAGGAAATATAGAAACAAAGCACACAGTCTTTGCACATATGATTTAAAGAATGAGCTTCCCAATGGTAAAAGCTCTTTTTTTGGGTAATGAATTAAAAGCGCTTCGAAATACAGCTAGTTGTAAGCGAGAGCCTTACCTGCTTACGAAGGTGCTTACCACGTAAGGGGGATATCATTGGAGCAACAACTTATTTTTCATAATATTCTTATCATAAGATATATTTTGTTTTCTTTTGAATTTACGTATTTTCCTATTTGTAATGGTTAAAATTAAATTAATTTTAAAGAACTTTTAAAATATTCTTGCTTATTTATTGTCCGAAATAAAATTGTGGCCTCGATTCGAAATCGCACTAGTGAAGGAACGAAAAGCGAATCAGAATACCATCCATCATGCATTAAGATCGAATGTATTAAGTGGATCAGACTACGTATTGTTTCTGTATGCATTGCGAATGCAGGCAGCGAACTAGTTGTATCTGATTTCTGTCTCGTAACCGCGTAGTGTGAAAAACAATCTTCATTCGTTTGTCACTTACATCGTAATGAGCCTTAGGAAAAGCCTGGGTTAATGTAATGAGGAAATTGAATGCAAAAGCAAGTCGAATCGGCTTAGAAAAAAAAGGTGGTTATCGTCGATGGTGTAATGAATTTACCACTGGGTTATTATCTTTAAGAGAAGAAAATATGATATGTGAGAATTAAGTTCATTCATTGTATGTCCGAATGAAACTAAAAATTCCCATACAAATCTCAACAAAAGGCATTAACATTGAAAGCTATAATAACAAGAAATGTCGATAAACAACAGCAAAAACAACCGATCCACAGACCTTCCAATTGCCATTGCCGTTTCTAGGAAACCTCTCTCAATTTCGGGAAGTTTCACGAAGTCTCCCCGAAGTTCAAATTCTCTCTTTGATTCTTCTTTGCTTTGCGGGGAATTTTATATTCTGATTGGGAATAGGGTAAAAGGTCCTTGCCGCGAATTAATTTGCATTCAACATTAAAAATTCTCCATGTGAACAACTTTCGGTAATCGCTTGTTGCTCATGTTGTTAAAGTTGGACTCTTATTTCTTTTCTCTTGTGCAAGAGATCAGAAATCCGAAGTAAAGACGATCATCAGACGTCTACTGCAACGAAGCACAGACGCGACGCGAACGACGAAGCCAAAACATCGCAGCTGCTAACAATTAAAAACGAGGAATCGAGCGAAAACGATGATGCCGCCGCCGAGCAACGACAACGCCGAAGCTGAAGCCGACGCAGACGCAGACGACTTTCCGGGCAACTAAAGAGCTGCTCTGGCAGAGCGTTTGGATGATAGTCGCGCGAAAGCCTCTGAAAGTGGAGCAAGTGAAGCGCTCGAAACAACAAATTAAACGAAGCTTATTCAAATTGCAAACACTAAATTTATAAAACTTAATTAATTAAAGTCGAAAATAACGATCAATACAAAGGCAAAATACGTAAATAAAAAACAAGTTTTCAGCGCCGAGTTTTTCTAGTTAATCAAAATGTTGCAGATTATTTTTTTTTTGTTTTCATTTCGTTATGAATCAGGATTAAAACTGTCAATTAGCAACGAAAAATCGGTGGTTAGGTAATCGAAATGCGTATTGAAAATGTAAAAATATCAAATATTTAGAAACAAATTAACGCAAAATAATAGTGAATAATTATTAGTTCAAAAAAAATATTAAACAAACAATTCATGAAAAAAGCCAACAAGCAAAAAGACGAATTCACTAAATTTCGAATCATCGCAATAATTAGAATTGGCAGCGTGTGTTTTAGAAGCAACAACGAAACGCATTCAAAATTTCGTAGTTTTTTGTGGATTGTTGTTGTTGTTGTTGTTGTTGCTACTGCAGCTGGTGCCATTGATGCTGCATCTTCTTCTTCTTCTGACATCGCTCCGTCAGCTGCTTTTCTGTTTTTTGTCTCATTTGCAACGAATAAATGCAATTTTCCCTTCTTAAATTTAGCTGAATTAGTTCAAACATTTAGAAAATTTACTATAATAATAACATTTGATTTTATTTTATTTTAAATAAATTAATTTAATTTGAGTGGTTTTTCTACGTCTGAAATCAGTCAAACGGCACACGGAAGAAATTCCTTGCTTGACATACTCACATCTGTGTTTATGCATGTGTGTGTGTGCGGTTGTTATTGTGATTAATCGAAAAATACCGCTTTCTTGTGTATCTCTCAAGTTTATCAAGTTGCTGGCTACCGCGCAGATCCGCTTTTGCATCTGAGTGAAGCGCCGCGTAGAATCTGTTGCAGAAACATTGAAACGTTTTAAAGTCCAATCTATAAAAATACATTTAATATATTTACAATGTTTCTTTAGGCGACTTCCGTTTTTTACATCTTACGTGGAAAAATGGCAATAGTTTAAAGATCAAAAAATAACTTATTGAAAATAATGTATTGAAATGTAAATAAACATTTCTTAACTTATAAATTAAACTACGAACTAAACTAATGAAAAAAGTCTTACATTTTATTCTACAATTTATATGCACATTTTTAACTAAATAAATTTATTTTTATTCTCTCCCACATGAAGTTTGTTTCGATTTTCTCTTGCGTTTTCACATAATATAATTATTTACGGCTTTTTTATCTGTTGCAATTTCAGTATTCAACTAATTGCAAAAATTTGTTAAACAATTAAAAAACGACAACAGCAACTGGAAAAACTAATTACAAACACGAAAAAAAAAACAAAAGAACGATAAAAACAATAATAAACTAAAAGGAAAAACAAAGCAACGAAAACAGCAACAATTATAAAAACAAGTGAAAAAAACAAGAAGCTTTTCAACAAGTGTTGATAACTGTTGCTTTTTTTTCCTTGGTTTCGGTTGAGCTCACAATTTGGCCAACAGTTGGTGACAACGAGGACGCTGCTACATCTTTTTGCACCTTCCAACTTGCTTCGTTCCTTCTTCAACCCTTCTTCAGGTAAGTTTCCTGTCGCTGTCAGGTTTTTGCTGAACCGTACATTGCAGATTTTTTATTCGTCCTCATGCTTTAATTGTTCACATTTTTTCACTCTATTTCTGGGGTCGCTCTGATGTTAGATCAGATTACAGAGACCTATGGCCTATACAGTCCGAAAGCCACATTATAAGTTATTGGCTCTTCCCTTTACAAGGCTTCTTGAGAGTAATTTATAAATAATACAGATACTATGAAGACTTACAAAGATCTTCAATGTGCTCTGTGGGCCTAATGAACTGTAAAGTATATATAAATTCCTCCACTTGACGAAGAATACCTTTTCACAGCTTCTGAAACTCGTAAAAAGGAGATTAGTAAAAACATACCTACAAATATGTATATACGCTTCAAGATTAAGAGCTTTATAGGCAATCGTAATTAGTCAATAAGAAAAAAGTTACATTTGAGTGGAAATACTTTGATCGTGGGGAAAAATTGAAAGATATTGGAACGAATTTCCGTCATCCCTTGTCAAATTTGGTTTGGAGACAAACCGGTTTCGGCGATGTGCCATCTTCAGTGTCTAATTTCGTTCTGAAAGAAGGGAAAAATGTTAGGAATCTGAATGTATCTAAGATATTTTATTATCTGAATCGAGTTTATTCTAATCTGGAACATCTGATTGGCTTGGACCATTTTATTTCAAACTGGGAACAAACTGTAATATCTGAGTGACGTCTCGACTGTACTACAAAATATAGTGCCACTTAAATATATAAAGAAAATACTGTTTTATAATTACACACCTATGTACTTAAAAATTCGAGAATATAAATATTTAATTAATCATAAAAACCGATGTTAAAAAACATATGTAATTGAAACAGTGTATTTATTATTAAAAGATAAAATTATTTAATGTAATTTGTAGTGAAGACAAAACAAATCTATTTCACCAATTTAAGTCTGAATTTCTTTGTTTTTCGCTGCCATAACTTTATAGCAAAATGTTTATTTATTGGTTTTTATGTTGACGTACGGTAATAAACTTGTTTCAATGTGAATTCGGTGTTGCTGAGAGGTTGTCTCAGATGCCAGAGCTACGGCTTCGAATCCTCTAGCAAACTTTTTTCTTTTTCGATTGATATTCATAATTGGAATCCAGTCGGGCTACCCATTCAGATTACAGTTGTAATCCAGTTGCGTGGCGCCACACATCGGACTGGATTTCTGTTGGACGCCAATACGAAGATTATCTACTCAAGTAGATGACAAATTGTTATTCGGGGGACACAAGAAGAGATCCGGAAATACAAATAAATTGAGTACGCAACATTTTAAGCAATTAAACCAATTTCTTACGCTGCTGTTTGTGCTAAACAGGAGTACTTTCGAATCCTTGCAATTTGTCTTAGAGAATTTGTGGCTTTAAATATCATGAGGAGTTTTAGGAATAGAAGTGAAACATCTTATGCTAAGTCTCCATCATAGAAATATCATTTGTAAATCATACTATAGTGTACAGTGTTTGCTATAGTGTCTATATAATAAAACATTCTACTTGATATTCGAAAATATTTCGCTTTTATTTCAGTCTGTTGATCGTTGATGATCGTTTATCTAGTGTGCGACTTTCTGTAGTGGGGCCACGGTATTATTGAGTTCTTTTATTGAATTGAGAGCAGAATATAACATGGACAAATAGGATATCAATTCCGGTCTGAAGCCTGATCCGTTTTTGCTGCTGATTAAAGCAAGACGTGTTCAACTAAACTTTTATTCAAACTTTAATAATCAATCTCAATAATAATCTTCAAACAATGAAGAGCAAAAATACTGAAATTGATGGAGTTGACTTGAAATTTTCACGAATGCTGCATTTGCGACTGATGACTGACAACTCAGGACTGAGGAGGAGTCTATTCACGAAACAGAGTGATTCTTTCTCCTCGACACGTTTCTGCATTTCGCACAAAATTGTTGCCTTCAAGGTTTCTTAGGTGCACGAAGTTCTTCTCGTGAGAATTGAGCGCTGCAACGAAAAAGTTTTATTTTGCACGCTGATTTAGTAATCAGCGAACAGAGAAGATGATGGCTTTGAATGGAAAATAAAAAAAAAAAACATATATTTAAACACAAATGCACACACACACACTCAAATCAAAGCTTCACAGCGCACGTCACTCAAGGACGTTCTATGAAATCATGACTGACAGATAAATGCAAGAAGAGAAAAAATCATAGATGGGTGAGAGCGAGAAAAAGCTACGCATAAATAAAAATTGTAACGAAAATGAAGAGAAGCAGAGGGAAATCAAAGCCAAGGAAGCAACTAACAAGCGAAGCACAGACGATGCTAAAAGCAGCTTCAACAGCGCCAGCAGCAGTGTTTAAACCCGCCGCTCAGCATCTATTTTTATGATTTCCAGAGAATCTATAAATAAACCTCACGTGCGTCGGCCGACTGAAGAAGATTGGGCTCGGTTCTCGTTGGCACTCAGCAGGTTCCAGCATAAAATCTTCAAATTTATTCTTCTGCTTTAATGACGACGACCGCAACCGCAACAATGACGATGACCACACTTCAGCTTGGTCCACTTCTTGAAGCTCTCCTTCGGCTGCATTCGTTCATGTATTGCCAGTTCGCCTGTCTGTCTGTCGGTCTGTCTGTTTGCCGTGTAGCTCCCCGCCCGACCGTCGCCTCGTCTCTTCGAAGAGGATTGTTCAAATCCTCACGTTGGCTCCTGATTGCTTCGCCTCTGCGTTCCTGCGTCCGCGTGGCAAATAAATAAATTTCAGGTTTTTTTAGTATCGGCTGCCGGGAAATGAAACCAGTTCTTTTTTGCTCTTTTCCTTTTATTCTCTGGCCTTTGATTTATTTTCCGTTTTTTACATTTTGAATATGCGTTCTTCTTCTTCTTCTTTTCTGAATTCTGAGTATCAAAGCGCATGCGTTGCATTTTCTTGCTGTTCAAGTCAACGTCATTTTTGCAGTCCTATCATCATTTATTTATTTATGCTGTTTGTTTTATTTTCTTGCCAGAGTTTTTGTTTTCTTTCGTTCAGTGCATTCACTTCGTGTGTTCGTGTGCTGCATACGCCGCGGCGTCCATCACGTGACCGTGTCGCTTGTCTACAGCAACATGAGAATATGTATGCATTTCGGGTTATTACGTTCTAGCGCTGTTGTTGTTGTTGCTGCTGCTGTTGCCTTTAGCGTTGTTATTTTTAGTTGGCTAAGTTATCTGTTGCGAACATTTTCAAAGCCTATAAATAAACTCACTTAATAACAATGACCCAGTAGGAAATTTCATTCGCGTTGTTCTCTGTTGGAAAAAGTTGAATTTAACATAAAGTTTAAATGAAAAATGTGATTAATGGGTTAGTTTACACACTTGCCCGATTTGAGGTTAATTTTGAGGACGATCTAGTCCGCCAGTACACGTTCCATTCTGGTACAACTCTGGTCTAATTTCGGTCCAACTATGGTCCAACTATAGTCCAGCTTCGATCCAACTTCAGTTCATTTTTGGTCCAAATTTTGTCCATCTCTGGTCCAACTTCTTCCTTTGTCCATGAGAACGATTCCTCATCCTTTTAAATAAAGTGCACAAAAGCCATAGTGACGACGACAACGACGTCGATTTATTTATTTATTTTTATATATGATAGACACACTCTCGGTTTACTTTATCGTCATGTAAACATGAAAAAGTCGCTAAAACGTTGACAAGTGTTCGCATGTTGCTCGTTGTTCTTCCACGTTTTAATAAACAATTAAAATATTACAACACACATAAAAATGTGGGCAACAGCAGCTAAAACAACAGCAGAAAAGTTTGAATTATTTTAAGTGCTAAATAACTTTAATATGATCCGTAAATTTTATTAGCAATAAAATAATCTGTTCCTAATTAATTATTATACTGAAGTTGTTTAGCAATTGGGTTTTTAAATTTACCTTAAAGCACTTTGTAATCATCTAAGGTTCAAAGCTAATTAAAATTTATTTAAAAGGCTATTTAAATCATCTTTTATTCGCATTAATCCTCGGACGTTTATAGAAAGGCATTTTATTATCTTTAACGACTTTAAAATTTCCCAGTTGAAGTTTCAAGATTAAATTTATAATTAATTTAGTTAATTAATTTTTGTTTTTACGATATTCTAAGTTTCTTCAATTAGTTCTGATAATTCTAATGTTGTCATGAATAAATTGAAATTGAAATTGAAATTCATTTATGGAGTTTAAAGCTAGAAATTATTGAAGAAATTTGCTACAGTGTAAAATATCAATTCAATAAAATATTATTTATTGTGTAAATTAGAATATTGTATAATATTGGTGATTATCATGTCGATGGTGACGTTGCATCGATAGATCAACGTTGATAATTGACATCAATTAAAGTTATCAGCGTTCGTTTATTAACCCAACTATAAATAATTATTTGACGCAACTCTTTCCAGTTATTTGCCGTTTATTACACACTTTTAAGTGGAATATTTTTAATATAAACAATTATGGATATTTATTTATTAGTTATCGCTTTGTAATTGCACTTTAATAAATTGAATATGATTTGAAAATAAATTTAGAGAAGCAAAACACGGAAAGGAAGAATCAAAGGGGAACTTTAATAAGTTTAAAATATTCGTAAACGTGTACGGAATCAGAATAAATAAAATATCCACAGAAAAGATGTATTTTTCATAAGAATCAGTTTTGGAAAATATCATTGCAAAAAAAAGTTTTTTATTAGATGTCTTCGGAGAGGAGATGAACAGAAAACTTTCTTATTAAAAGAGTTTTTCATCTAAATCAGTCTTTCGCATCAAACGGAAAATAAACACTTTTCATTAACTTTGAAGAAAATGTCGAAAGTTTTACAGGTAATAAAACGTGGAGAAAAGTCTTCTTAAAGAAATCTGAGTTCAATGGAAAAAGAGTCACTCACCGGGAGAAAAGGACTCAGTCAGCTTTTAAATGTCGTGTTTATAGAAAAACTTTTCGAATCTAGAATAATTTTGACACACTGAAAAATAAACTGAACTTTGTTATTAATTTGTTGGTGTTTATTTAGTATTTTTTACTGTTTATTATGTTTCTTTGCCATACGGAAATAAAAAAGTCAAACAGCTTCTTAAAGACTCTTTCGAATGAGAGCAGAAGGGATTTTTTATTAATCGCGTGACTTTCAGTCACCGTGGTGCAATTTTAGCCCCAAATTTTACCAGGCGACCGCATAAATGACTGCTTAATTGACTAACTGACTTCTTTATGTGCTTATGACTTTTTGACTGGGTGAATCCGTGACAGCTTCATTCAGCTTGTGAAAAGAGTGACCGAATGACTGTCTTCCTCCACTTTTTATTGATGTCGAACGCTAGCATAATTGCAAATGGGTCTTTGGTTGCCAGCAAGGATTTCGTGATGGTCTTGCGTGGAGTCTGCCTCGTATTCGGTGTGTCTACTAAGAATTTGAGCGACTGCGAGTCACATCTGAACTATTTCCGATTTCGTGTGCTCTATTTTCTAAGAAACTTGTCATTAATCGGTTCGTTCTACAATTCAATTCGATTCACCTTGATTCAGTCCATTCACGCATTCATTCCAACGGAAATGCGACAAAATCGAAAAGAGGAAAGCGTTTTTTTGGCTCGTTTGATAGGTGATGACGCAAAAAAGGCAGAAGAAAAAGCAAGAGAAATGTCATTAAATGGGGCTTCCGGTTCCTTTTTCACACTCCTTTGATTGGATGCTTCTTTTTTATTCTCTCTTTTATTTTGTTATCGAATTCTATTTTTCAAATAATTTTTCTTAAATAGTTCTCCGTTTTTAATAACTTGATTTTTCCTCAATTCATGGAAAGAAATAATTCTAAATCCTGACAAACTATAAAAAGGTCGAAAACAGGATAATTACGAATGAACTCACTGAATCAGGATCTTAAAAGACCAACGCAATTGATTTCTTTTCAGGTTTTTTGCTCCATTTCTTTTCAGTAATGACGAGTTTGCAATTTTACTTTTTCTTTAATAAAATCTTGAAAAATTACATAACGCAAAGATTAAAAATAGAAATTCTTTGGCTTTTTTATTACGCTATGGACTCCAATTCGATTGAAGGCCAGCCGAAGATGATTTCGAAGACGATAGCGACGATTTCGCGGTTCCCTTTAACGACTCCAAGAACCCAGCGACAACGTTCACGTTTCGACGCGATCGGGCCTTCGATTTAATTTCCAAAATGATTTAAAGAGTTTTTATAGCATCGTTATTAAGAACATCATTGAAATAATCATCATCAATATCATCAACTTCGGCGTCATCATCATGAACATTGAGATTATCGAAACTTATTGAGCTTTAATGAGTATTTATTGAGTTTATGGAAGCGCTGAATTTCATCAGATTTCTGTTTGCTTCCCTTCTCGACTCACTTCTTCGTCTTCTTCTGATTCTCGGCAGGTTTAAGTACTTCTTCGTGGCTTCTGCTTGGTTTGAGTGACGGTTACACAACTCACAAGATGATTTCCACTTATAGAAATGCGTGCCTTAGAACATTGTTGAGCGTTTTTAATAAGAATCCATGAGGCAGGTTTTCCCTTCAACTACTTCGTCTCCTTGTTACAGCTTCCCGCTCTTGGCGCTGATGATAAAAATATGATTTAAATGCTTGAGCTCTTCACTTCGCGGCGATCCATTAAAGCATCCATCGCTTCATTGAACCAATATTTCATTGGACTGCAGATGCATTTTAATGGACAAGTTGCAGTGCGGATTGATTTGTAATTTCGTAATTTAAAATTTATTTATTGATTGATTTATTTATCATCATCGTCAATCATTTCAATTAAAAGAATTTTTCATATTTTTGTGGTTGAACATTTTGTTTCATATGGTATTCAATTAAATTACTTAATTTATTTATTTTTTATTATTATTTATTATATTTTCATTTACTTGTGATTCTTTATTGAATATCTGCTTAGCAATTCTTGATTTTAATAAATAAATGGAAATTGAATTTGAATTGAATTAAAGTTATTTATGCGCTGAAAATGTTATTTATGATAATAATAATAAAAGCAATGAATTATTCATTTATTTTTTACATTTAATTTTCTTTATAAATTTATTATGCTTTTATTTTCTTCATTCTTTTTATTTCCAGATTTATTAATGTACTTAATTGCTATTATGTAATTTATGTATTTTTTTCTTCATTTAGTTTATATATAAAACTATTTTAATAGCATTGCAAAAATTATACACGAGTTGACGAATATACTCAAAAGTGATTCATGTATAATTTAATATCCACAGCGTGACGATAAATTGTGAAACTAATTTTTTCTTATCACAATAAACAGAAACGCTAGAAAAGCAACTTTTGAAATGGAACTCATTCGAAATTATTTGAGAGTTTCGCTGAAGATTGTTTTAATTACAAATGCATATTTTGCTGTGCTGAATTAAGAAATTTTACATTTCATTTACGATCCTTTGCCTGATTTAAAATAACAATTCAATCGGGATTTTGAGCTTCATTTGACTCCATTGAATTTTTCTGATAATCCATAAGTAAGATCGATCTGTTTCAATGTTTGTTAACGAATCCTTTGACCGAAAAATCTTGGTTTTCATATTGCTTGAAAGCGTGGAATTTTATGGTCGATGAACGCTGCAGAAAGATTCTTGATAATTCATTATAAAACACAAAATACGATCCGTCGAAAGCCAATCCATTGATTACTGATCCCTCGATTAATAATCCTTCTTCCATCGGTCGTTGTGCCAATGGCTTCGGTTAAGGACTCAATCATCATTCGTCAATGTCATCAGCGATGGCCTTTCGAAGGATGATTATTAAATTCACCGCTCATCGTTTGATGCTTGCTCGTGTCCTAATAAAGTTTTTATGGTTGAATTGTTTTTATTGCAGCTTTTAACGATGCTTTGATGGCTGCCTTCGGCATATTTTTTATAGCTTTATATTTTGTTGATTGTGTTTTGATAGGAGTACAAATGAAATATAGAAGAACGATATTGAACATATTAAATGCATTTTCATAATTGTTTTCATTGCGTGGTTCGTTTGGAAAACAATTAAAATGTTTACTTGAGGGTTCATTTCGATAAATTCCGGATTTAATTAAATTGCATACAATCAACGGACACTAAAATGAAAGGTTCCTCAGATGCATTTGTGTATCGTGTTATAAATCGCGACTGCTGAGGATTTAATGAAAATTTATCGTTTCTGTGTTGGCCGAAGAACCGCAGATCGATTCGACGCTGGTTTTTTACGCTCGATGATAACATAAAATGTAAAAATCAGAGAAGCATGAAATCGAAAACAACAAATGAACAACATCATAAACATAACCAATCAAATGCATCAACAACAACAACAACCATCAACCAACAAAATTGCAATATTCCTTAAATTTTTTGGCCAAAAAAAAAAGGATTTCTTTTGTAATTTATCTGTTTATTCTTTGTGTTGCTTTCGCTGTCAATTTGTTTACTGTTATGTGCTTTTTTTTATTTGTTTAACATGTATTTTTTTGAATTTTTTCTGTGTTCTTTCCTCGTCATGTGAGCGTGGCACAAAATCAAATTCGACATCGTTTTAAGTTTCATTGAATCAGCTCAAGTTGAGTTAGTTGATTCTGCAGATTGCACCCTCGTCCTCCGCCTTCCGTCCTCTGCACTTCATCGGCAGATGTTGTTTATTGCGTTGTGCTTATTGCGAATTTCGTCCTCGTCTCCACTCTGCTGCAAGCTTAAATCGCTTGTGTTGATTTGGTACATGTTTTGTGTGTGTTCTGCGCAGTTTATTTCCTTCAAAGCCGCCTCCTGGCAGCTTCCTTCTTCATGCATCACGCTTCAACAAAAGCGAAAGAAACTTTCTCAGCTCAGCCAGAAATTTTGTTACTTCCTTTTCAATCCTCTTATTCTTCTTTATTCTATTTCATCTTTTCCTTTGCATTCCATGTATTTCTTGAGTGTCTTATTGTATGATTATTGAACATCTCCAAGTCGACGGATTCCTTCCGTGCGATGTTTTTTATCCTTGCAAATCACCTTTCGATGTAGTGTTGCCATATTTCTTGCGTTTCTTCTCACATCATTTAAATGTGCGTATTATTTTTAAACTTTGAATGTCTGTTGTTCAGAGTTATTAAGAAAAATTAATGATGAATAGAAGAAAATTTGGAATTAAAACTAGAGAAAAGGTCGCAAAAAGGCAACTTTTATGAAGAACAATAAACAAATCAATTCTTGACTATCAAAAGAAGCAAAAAATATAGAAGACATCGATCACGAGTATCTTTCAGTTGTATTCATGGAACCTGTATTTTTTCGCACACAAAACAAAGCCTAACTTCGCGGGGAGCCTCTTCAGTGTTGCATTTGAAGCACTTTGAATCAGTTTAAGGCAGCATTTAGGTTCCCTTAACTTGATTTTTGGGCTCGATTTACATCAACTTGTTTATATATTCAGTTCCATTTTATATCAAGTTGTTTTTCTTCCGTCCACGACGAAATTCATTCAAAAAAGGGAACTCGTAAATTTCATAAATAAATGAATTTGTTGTTCAAAGTTTTCTTCTTCACATTCGATTGTTGTTGTTATTTTTATTGCTGTCATAAGTGTTTTTCTGGCCAAGTGCTAAACGCGAATTCTTTCGACTACAATAAAATTAACTTTATTAATTGCTTCTAATCAACAAAGACGCAAAGCAAAGAAACGTCGAAGAATAACGTTAAATCGTAGTCAAGCTGAAGAGGAAACGGCTTTTATGATTCCTCATTTCCCCCCTCACTCACTCTTCCTCACTCATAAACTTTTTAATAACAAAGAAGAAGGAAAGAAAACAAACCAAACAAAATAAACTATGGAAAATTTTCAAAGTAATTAAACGTTTTTTTCCGTTATAAATTTTTATGCTCAGCGCAGAGATGAGTCATCGAAAGCTAAAATTAACTAATGAAACTTTGTTAATTTCAGTTGAGGCCGATTGCAAAATAAACAACGGTATTTTACATCGGTGGCAACTCTGATGCTGAACGTTGTAGGTGCTTGTTCTTCCTCTGTGGCGTTGTTCGTTAATCGTTGCCAGTTTTTTACAGCAGCAGCAGCAGCCGATAATCACGTGTTGAGATAACTTCTCGTTGTGACCGTTGTTGTTGTTGTTAACTGTTTCAATATAAATAAGATTCTTTCTTCTCATTTTGTTTTAGTAAATATATTTAAATCGTTTCCCTGACGATGCTGATGTCATTTTATAGCGTCTATAAGCAACGCAATCCGCACTTTTTCTTCTAACAACTCTTAAATAAATAAAAGAAATGAAATTAATAAATAAATTGTAAAGTATTTAATACGAAACACAACACGAAGAGTAAACAAATTAAATTAATGAAACGAAATTAAAAAATGCAAATTAAAAATCAAGCAAACTCCATTTTAATAAAATAAATACATAAAAGAGAAAATAAAAATCTATTATTTTTTTAATTATTGTTAGTTATTAGTAAAAAGTAAATTGCAATTGTTATTATTGCTATGAAATATAATTTTATTATTTATTCGTATAATTATTGCGAAGTTTATTCAACTATTGTTATAAAAACTATTATTATTTTTACGTTAAGATTTTTTTATATTATAACAAGAATTTAAGGAGTTAATTAAGAATTTTAGTATTATTTTTATTATGATTTTCTTAATCATTTAAATTTGTGGTAATGATCTTTCTTAAATTCATGACGAAAGCGAAAATAGACTTTGTTTTTCACTTTTTAATATCTGCTTCCACGAACTCCACCAACAACAACTGAAATAATACTAAAAATAAGTGAAATATGAACAGCAACAACACTGACAAAAATTCAAATAAAATAACGTGCTGCGTTGTTGTTGTTGTTGTTGTCGTCGTCATCATTCATGCCATCTGCATTGTGTTGTTTGCTTAGATTGGGCTGGTTTTTTATTGGTTTTTCTAATTGCTGTCGTTTTCTATTTCGTGTTTGCTTTTCTAGTTGAAAGTTCTCAACGGCAAATACGATAAACAACGTGCTCAGTAAGAATAAATCCAGAATAAAGACTAGAAACCTTTTAGTAACACGTTGATTGTCAAGCGGCAAACGTTTTGAAAGATTCTCGGCGCAGCAGGAGCCACAACAGCGAAGCATCACGACGACGACTTCGTTCATTCCACTTCGTGTTTCACAAGCGATCGCCATTTCGTAAAAAACCGATTTTACATGTGAACCGCCGAAGCGAATTCATTTGCAAGGAAGAAATAATAAAAATAATCACATAAAAGAAATTTTTAGTGTTACTTGAAACCGTTCTTCAAAATCAAATTTAAATTGAGTTTTGTATATTTTTCTTTGTCTGATTTCACCTTCTGTAAGTATTGCAATAATCAGAAATTTTTTAATTATTTAAGTTTCCTTTCTACTAACTTAAAACTGTTTAAAACTAAAAATTATAATATTTTTTCTCTTTAATTTTATTTTTTCATTAATAATTAATTTACTCAATTTGCTTATTTAATAATTAAATTCTTTTTGAGGTACTTTAATTATTTTCTTTTATTTAATATTTTTTATAATACGATTTCTAATTTAATTTTCATTGTCGACTCGTGAAGGTTTCAACAACTCCATCAGCAGTCGTAACTTTTACTAATAATAATTTTAATTATTATTTCTTGGTTTTTACGGCTTTCCACTTGTTTTTAATAAGTGTCTATAAAAACATTTGTGATTATGAGATGATGATCGTCTTGACGATGATTGTGACGGTGATAATTAGCTTGAATATCAAATGATTGTTTCAGCAACATTTTGTTGCCTGTTGGAATTTCGACTCCACAATTCAAATTAGAACCACATTTGTCGCTCCATCGTCTTTTTCGTTATCCTTTTCCCCATCTTATTTTTCATCATTGCCTTGGATTTATCCTTGTCCTCTTGCTCACTCACTTCCTTCCTTTTTTTTCTTTCCCTTTTTATTTCAATTTGCTGACGTTGTTAATCATTTTACTCTGCTTTAAATTTAAATTAAATTTAAATACTTAAAATTTCTATGAAGTATTTCTGCTTTATTCCTCTTTTTCTTTCATTCCTCCTCCTACTCCCCCTTTCGGAACTTGATCTTTATTTTGTGACACATAGTTTCAGAATCATTTGTCATTATACCTGCCGTTCTTCGTGTTTTTCTTTTCTTTATTATATTCCAACAAACATCTATTTAACAGCAAGAAATTAGTTATTATATATATAATTATATATATATAATTATATATATAATACTATATAATTAATTGATGTTGGCAGATGTTGTTGTTGGGCGTTAAGATTACTGAAGTGTTCCACTATTTGACGTTGAATATCAAATAAATTTGATATTATTTGCTCAGCTCGTTCATTGAGCTTCTATAGCTGAACAGTTTTATCTCGGCAACAACAATGCCAAAGGCTCTTCTGTAGTTCTTATTGTTTTAGCTGCTGCTGTTGCGAACAAATATTTGCCAATTTTTATACAAATTCTCAACTGTCTGATGTCACAAAAAGAAAAATTATTCCATTAGTTTATTCCAAGATTCAAATGGGTTGCTAATGTTGTTGTTATTGCCGCAGCTTTTATAACTTTTATTGCTTTAAATTTTATTGTTATAATTGTAATTATCACCTTATAACTTCGCTGTAGGAGCCGAAACAAGTTATGTCCTTCCCATTGGATCCTTCTCTTAATTCTCCTTCTTCAGGTCCCATTTGACATTTACCAAAGTCTTCATACATTTCCATAATGCAGTTTTTCGAGCTCCAGGAATACAATTTTTTATTTTATCAGGCAGACTTGCCGCTATATTATCGCTTGTTATGTTAATCCTTACTTCTTTCAATTTTTTGTTATTTCCTATCATTTCCTGCCTTTACGTTCCTGACCTTTTCTTTCCTTTCTTTTCCTTTTCTTAGCTTTCCTTTCCCACCCTTTCCTTTCTTTTTCTCTACTTTTCTTTACTTGCCTTTCCTTTCCTCTCGTCTCCTCTCTACTCCTTTCCTAACCTATTGTATTCCATTCTACCTTCTGCTTTCTTTTTTTCCTTGCTTCTTGCTTATTTTCCTTGCCTTCATTTCCATTTCCATTGCGATCCTTCCTTTCATTTAATTGCCCTTTTCCTCTCTTCCCAAATTTGGTAATGAAAGGTGTATGCACTATACTTTAAACCAAATGATTCTTCCCACGCAGCATATACAAAATTTCTCCATTAAAATGAATTGGAAAGTCAATTATTATTAATAAGTTTTGCAATATGGCTTTGGCAGGAAAGTGATTTGGAAAACTCCAATATTAAATCAACATATAAAGAGAATAGAATTAAATATTTATATTTCATAATATATTAAATTGCTTTCTGAACTGAAACAAATAAATTAGGAGTAACGCTTTTGTTACATGTTCGTCGCAAATGTGTAATAAAATTCTTAAATGTTTCTACATGAACGATAAAAGTTTCTTAGCTCCGGAAATTCCCCATAAATACTAAATATTTATACTCATATTTAATTATTTCATTACGGTTTAAACAACTTTTCTATTAGGTCTGTATAGAATATAAAAATATTAAAAAAATGTCGAATACGAGAGTCACGTGTTCATTTATCTTCATAATAATTGCAGTCACTTAATAATGAAGTGGATAGATGAAATAATGATGATGGATGGAGATTTTTATGGATGGGAGCTCCAAAGAAATTGATGTTTGTGTTGTTAATAAATAATTAAATTAAGCAAAGTACAAACATCAGATAAAAACATGTATTTAATAATGGATAAAGGTGATAATGGATGAATGAGTGGACAGATAAATCGTTGCACTGTGTGACAAATTTCATTTGAAATAATTTCCTCTATACATTATAGTATATCCCTATATCCTGACCTTAGTTGTTATTGAAAAATCAGTTATTGGAAAATTTATGGAACCATTAATCATTTGGCTTCATTATTATTTAAAATTTAGTTGAAAACTCAGTAAAATTCTCGGAAAACGAATGTGACTTAATTGAATGAGGTTCATGACGATGTTTAGAGTTGATTCACGAGACGACGTTTCAAAGCTCACGTTTTAATTGATTTTAAAACGTTTACAAATAGTCGATTACAAATAAATTAAATCGTACAACAATTAAAATGGAAATGGCAAGAAAACAAACTACAATTTGTGCAGTGAAGAAACCGCAATAACAACAATAAATGCGCTGTACCGTGAATAAAAAATTACACATCACGTACATAGCAACAACAACAACCGCAGAGCCAAAGAGCAGAAGCAATTAAATTAACATATTCCAGCCGGCGGCTTTTCATTAATGGATTTTCTTGTTTTCGTTGAAGTTGATGCTGATGTTGGAGATGGGCTCGTTTGCCTTTCTGTGTAGGCTTCAGTTTAGATGAACTCCTCATGTTTACACTAATTTCGTTGTTGTTGGTTATTAATGCTATTAATCATCTGTAATATATCCTTCGTCCCTCTTCTCCTTTATAATCTAATGCGATTTTCCTCCTTGTTTTCCTTTTACTCTACAAAGTTTCACTCTCTTCTTATTTGTTTGATTTGTTAGTATTCACTTTTTGAATAAACTTTTGTTTAGAATTTGTTATTCTCACAAATTGTGTTTTGATTTACATTTTATTCTAGGAATTGTGGTTTATCCAAGCAATTTAAAGAAGATTTCAAAGAAATTTTAATTTAAATTCTATGTAAAAACGGTTCTAATTCTAATTTCATCGAAATCGATAACATTGAAGACACGCACAAACGCATTGACTTTTGTATTTTTTCAAAAACAATAACAGTAACAAATAAACAAACATCAGCAAAGCTTCGATCACGTTTTACTAATCGTTTATATTCCCTCTCGACGGAACGTTAATAGTTCATTAATATGTGACTATATTCATATTTACACTGTAAAATAATAACAACGAAATTGGTTTTTACCTTGCTTTGCTAATGATGTCATGGTTGTTGCTCTATTCTTCTTAATGGGATTATTATGAGTAAATTCAAAATTTTTTAAACGAAGAATTAATTTATTGTATTTATTCTATTGTTTTTATACAACTTTTTATTCGTTATTGTCCGTTGCTGTCTCTTCTTTTATATTTTCCTTTTTGCTTATAATTTTTGATTTTTACGACGAATTTTTCTTTTTTGTTTTTGTCCTCTGCGTTGTTATATATTTTTCTAATTTATTCTAGTATTTAAATTCATTGAATTTAAAAATAGGTTTTTTTTTTCTTCCAAGAATTTTGGTGCTTCATGGTTTTTACACATTTTAATAGAAAGTGTTATTCGTTGCTTCTAGTTTTGTTGTTGGTTTTGTTTTTAATTGAGATGTAGTTAAACGTATCAAATTCGATTCGTATCGGTTTCACACTCATCGATGTTGTTGCAAATGCTTTGAATACCGCCCTCTCTCGCTCTCTCTCTCTATCTCTATAAGCTCCAGCAACATACCTGAATAGTTAATAGACTCCATTCCATGGGCTACTCATGAATACACACACAGCCACACACACACACATGCACACGCAATGATTGTCACCAAACATGATTTCGGTTACAATATTTACGTTGCGCCTTCGCTTAATGACTGAAATTCAAATAACTTTGGAGTTAGATGATGATTGGAGACTTGAATGAGTCAAATATTTTCACTGTTTACAAGGTCATCACTGCAAGGTCAAGGGCCGCATTAGTTTTCTGTGGACTTGTAAATTTATTAATTTTTTGGGCCGATCTGTTTGTCGAAAGCACAGCAAAGAAAGGAATGAATGAATATTATTCAATAAAAGCAAAAATTCCAGCATTTATTATTTACATTATTTTGGCGTCCACACGTAAAGGGCGTATCCGCCCACTTTTCTACTTTATTGCAGTCATTTCTTTATCATTTCAATGGGTCTGTTGAGTTTGTAATCAATTTCTTTGGTTGCTTTGTGCTTTTTTCCGCAACAGATGCGACGTTTTTTATTCATTAATTGATGCGATTTCATTTTTTTACATGTTCTGTAAAGTTTTTCGCTGAATTTTAATTGATGTTGTTTCTTGTTTTACTTTTTCATGCTTTTCCGTATTTATTTTTGTTGCGTTTTTGCTAGTGCTTTTGCGAAATATTTTATTTATCTAATTTATCAATCAGTTCGTTTTTACATTTTCTGAATTACAAATTTAATGATTTTTAAAATTATTGCTTTGGAATGAGACACGAAGGAAGGAAGGAAGAAGAGGTTGCCAAGGCATTCCACGAACCGAGCAATAATTAATAACTAAAAACAAATTGGAACAATAACAATCAATTATTTTTTTTTGTCTGTTGGGCTCATAAATAACTGGAGATCAGCAAATTTAAGCATTGTATTTGGAAAAACTATCAACTGTTCGCCTGTTTCCCAGCATCACGCCGATTACTTTGTTGTCTGTGGTTTTTTCTTGCATTAAATTTATTTTTTAAATGCTGTTTACAGTAATTTAGTTACTGTTTCGTTTCGTGCTGTTGTTTATGGCTGCCTTTTTGTACTGTGCTTATCTTTCATCATTAATCATAGAACTTTGTTCAAATTATAATTATTTCGCCAGTGACATTGTGTTTAAACTAATTGAGACATTAAATGCATTTGTGGGTGTCTAAATCGGTTCTGCCTTCTTTTGTTTGCTGCTATTGTTCGTTCTTACATTGTATTCCTTTTGTAAACCACTTTTTCATACCTTTTTTTCCTTATTAACCGTAGTCAAAGTGATTCTCAAGTGAACAGGTATTGGAGTGAAATGGATGTATAAATTAAGGTTTATTTTGAAGTTGAACCCACTCGAATTTCATTAACCCACATTTCTAGACAATTTCATTGTATTTCTCTATCGCACAAATTTTATGGAAAGAGTTGATGTAGATAAGGAGAAGACCTATTAAAAAAAATATTGAATTTTATAAATGCAGTTTCTAATTTAGATCCTGCCAAATCAATTGGATTAATTTGCGTGTGCATCGTTTAAATGACTGTTTGCAGATGCGAAGCGTTTCAACCGAATCACCGCACTCATCTTGGTCCTCTTTAGTCACTTTCTTGCAGGCAGCGATTGAAGGTGGTTTTTAGAATTGCGGTTGTTTCAAATCAAATCGTTAAACACGAGTGAAATGTCTGTGAAAACCTCAATTTAGAGGTTTGAGCACTTGGAAAATCCTAAAGCAATAAAATTGAACGATGTCTTCTTCAAAAAGAATGAAAAATAATTACATACAAACTTTATAGTATTTAAGCTCTCAACTCTTTTCAGCTGTTATTACATCTCCTTTATTTCTTTTGCATTTATTCCAAGTGTTTTTCAGGAATTGGTTTTTTAAAATGGAAATATTTTCCAACTTTCAACAATTGTTTATAATTTCTTTGAGCTCAAGCATTGTACTCGAAACAGAACTTTAAAAACAATATCAAACAAAATGCTCGAACTGAAACTTCATTTCGAACCCAGAAAGTTTTAAGCTTGCACAGAGTATATTGGAAAAACTTATGTAAATCACTTCGAATAATAGATAAACGATGGAAGAAAAAGTGAAAAAAGGAAACTTTTCTTGGGTTTCAGTGGAAATTGAATTTGAATATGAATTCGGAAACATATTCCAAGTGATGGCAAGTACAATTTAAATCACAAACTGTTAATTGAATTTATGAATATTAAAAGCATTGAAATTAAATATTTAAAATAATATTTGTAAACTAATAAAATAATTAATGAGTTAGTAAAATTCCGTATTTCCTTTCAATTTATTATAATTAATTACTCTTTATTGCAACATTATTTGATTCCGTAAGCAACTTGAGTTCAATTTTAAATATTAAGCCAAATCTAAACGTAATTAAATATTTAGTAATTTATCAAGTAATAATATTAATTGCAAAATTGTAAAAAATTTATTCAATTATTTATCAAGGACTTTGCTATATTCTATTTTAATGAAATGGTTCTTTTGAGTAAAAACTACAGATGAATTATGAAGTTAAAGAAGCAAAATCGAAGAGAAAACGCGACCATAAATTATAGAAATGTGTGTGTATAATGCCACGTGTAACTTACATTTATATATTGATGTTTGTGGGAGTTCTTGTCGTTCTGCTCCCCACCAAAAATTATCCGAAACCGAACACGATTCGGTTGCAGCTGGATTCAATTAAAAAGCGTTAAACTTTTTCTACGAGTAATTTACAAAAGAAGAATGTAGAAGGAGGGTTGCAAAGGTCGAATGAAGGACGGGTTGGGGTGGTTAAACTTTGTTCTAGAGTTTAGATAAAGTTGAAAAAGTGCACTGTTCGTCGCTGAACAAAGTCGCTTTGGCTTCTTCTCGAGCGAGAAGCGTTGGCAAACCAATGAATTATTCATTATATTCTAAAGAGAAAAATTCCTTAGTTTATAGTGAACCATTCCTTATGTTAAAATCTAAAATCCTTGAAAAATATTACAAAATTTTAATAAATTTTTTTGGTTTGTTTTTGGCCTGTTCAACAAATTAATTTTATGAAAAGCAAATCTTTTTTTTTTTTTTGGAAAAAAGGAGATCGAATGAGTTGGGAAAGAAGCATAAAACTTGGTAAACAATTTACTTCAATCAATCAATTTCAACATAAAAACTTAAAATCTTCGCCAGAAGCGAACTGAACAAGGACGAAAACAAGATGACGACGCAAAGGAAAGGACAGAAAATCCAAATCCTGTGAATTAGATAAAACAATTAATAGTAATTTGAACAAAGTGACAAGCGACATCACTTCCTGATTACAAATCAGCTCGTCAAAGGTCGGAGGATGAACGGACAGACAGACAGACCAACAGGCAGACAGACAGACAGACAAGCAGCTGGATATTAGTAACAATTCCTGCAGCTGTACGAATATCTTTTAGCTAGTTTGATTAGATACAGTTCCAAATCTCCATATCTAACTATGTGAAGGGTTGCATGGACGTGTAATCAAGGCTCCATCGACTTCCGAGGAGAGAGAAATTGACAGAGACAAAGGAAAAAACGATCAAAGACACAGAAGCGTTTAGAGCGGCAAGAAAGTTGCTCAAGAACTGCCAGCAACTGACACGAACACAACAACAACTGCTCGTGAAGCAACTACAGTAACGAACAAGAGCGAATCACTCCGAGATACTTTCTGATGATTGTGAGATGGAAACCCTGCAGCAGACTTTAAAACTTCGCAGTAAATTGAATTTCTTGTCAAAAGCTGTCATCGTCCAACGTCGTGTCATCTCGCTGAAGGTTCTCCAAATATTTCCAAGTACAGACGTTGTTGTTGTAGTTGTTATCAGTCTAGTTGTCCTTCTTGTTGTTGGTGTTGCTCGCTTGAAGGCAAACCGTCGTGTCCTTAGTTTCGTAGTTCGTCGAAAAACTTACTTGAAGTGTTGTAAGTGGTTACTGTAGATGGTAGTTGTAGTTAGTGTTGTTGTAGGTCCCTTCCTGTTATACAGAATCGAGGGGAAGTAGAGACTAGATAATATACTCTATCCTCTATCCTGCATTAAAGCGCCTCGCGGCAAGTAATCGGAAGTACATTGAAATAATAAACTGTTAATAAAATCTAATTTATTAAAAGCATTTGAAATTAAATATTAAAAATAATATTTGTAAACTAATAGAATAATTAATGAGTCAATAAAATTACTCATTAAAATTACTCATAACTTATTTATTATTATTAATTACTCTTAATTTCAACCTCAATTAATTCCTGAAGCAACTTTTATTCATTTCCAAGGAACCAAAGTTGTGTTAACATTTTAAGTTCTCTGAATATTATTTTAAAAACGAAATAAAAACAATAGTGATGATAACACGAATTAAAATACAATGGAAAAGGAAATTTTGATGACTAAAGTTGAAGTATTGCAGGCTTTATTATTAATATTTAAGTTTAGTTTATCATTAAGCGCTGTTGTTTTTCTTAATTAATAATAACTTAATAACTTAATTTCATAATCTGATGATGTTGTTGCTATTATTATGATTATTATTACTGTAGTTACACTCAACGTCAAAACTGGGATGTTGCTGCTGATGCTGGCATTGACATTTGATAATGGTTGTTATTTTTCGGATTCTCTTTTCAATGCCATCAGCAGCAGAATTCTCTTCCTTTTCCCTCCCTCGTCTTCATTTCAGTGAACTCTTCTAATTCTTTTCCTAGTTTATTTTGGATATTTCATTCATAAAGCCAGCTTTTCCCTAGCTCTTGAGCAGCTAAGAATTTGTATTATTCGAAGAATCTAAAACTTCTTCGAAATTTTGCCTCTCAAGAATTTCGAGTGTCATCAGAGGCAATAACAGAGGCAGACGCACACATAATTGTAAAATGAAGGATAATGGGAGACAGAGAAGGGGTGAAACAGCGGAACAGTTCTACATTTATTAATGGGTTGAATAGTGAAGAGTCCGAAATTGTTTTTGCTGTTGAACGACTCCTTCGCCGCCCACAAAAACCTGAACGAAACAGAACGAACAGAAAGAAGCAGAAATCAACAAATGCGTTGCTTCGTTATGCCTTTGAGCGATTGAAATAAATATAATAAAGTCTTTAAGAGATTTAAGAGATGACGACTTTTCCGAATTTTCGAGTAACTCACCTGAAAGAAGATAATTTACCATAAAAGATAATGATAGTAATGAAAAGTATCACTTATAGTAAAGCGATGAAGCCTAAAGTAATGAAATTTGCATTTATAATCCCTTCATTAACGTCTGAATCTGCGAAGTAAATGAGAAGATAGGTACCATTTTATAAACACCAAACTCATCGCTATAATTCCACTGCAACCCCCTGAAGTAGTGATGTTCATTGAATTGAATATTCAAACAAGGATGAAAGCAGTTTGTCTTGCTTTTCCGCTTAAGCAGCTGCATTATTTAATGTATACCACGTATATTGTAATTGACATCGGGGAATATGGACGCAACAAATGCGGTTAAATATAACTACAATTACACGGTTAGAAATTTTAGTTTAAATTACAACTTCTCTTATAATTTTGGGTTTAAATTTAGTATTTATGAAGTTTAGAAATACGTTTACCAATTTTGATTTAAAATTGAAATTAAGAGAATAAACACAAATCTGTGAATTCTCTTTGACATTTTCTTACAATGATTTTATATAATTTATAATTATTTTTAGGTACGAGTATTTCTGAAGAAATTTTACCTTATTTTATTTCCTTACTTCCAATGAAATTCGAATGTCAAACGCATTTTGCATTTACAATATAATATTTGTCCTGTATTAAAATATAAACAAATAAATACTAAAAAATAAGTTATGCTTTTTACTGTATTAAAATTCAAGCAAAATTTCTATTTGTGTATTTTCTCGCCTTCGATTTATGAATATTTTTAGTTCCTTTATCGGCAACCCCATCGCCAAGGATCCTGTTAACACTCGAGTTCATTCTAACCTCGCTTTTCTCCCCCTCGTCCACATTTCTCTTCACACCTTCGCTCTTCGTGCGGTTCTCCTTGATTTTAGTTTATACAACGTTAAATCTTCATGGCTTAAAAATGTGATGTTATTTTTGTTGGATCTTATTTTAAATATCACTCATCAATGAATATCAAATCGATTCATATTCAAAGACAGCTTCAGATCTATTTAAAGATCGGGATCGATTTCTATTTTCCATTATCCAAAAATCATATTTAAAATATTTTCTTTTCTTATTTTCCAAACTTCGTTTAATTATTAACATAAAAAGCAAACCAACACGAAATATTAAATAATGAAATATTTGTTAAAAATTAAGTGAGAGAAATGTCATTCTATTAACGAATTTCCTTTATTTGACGCCTTTTCGAATTCTGTTGATGAATTTAAATTTACATCGTTCTTATTCAGTGTGATTTATTTGTTTTTTCGCAACAACGCTGAATAACAGCACACGATTCTTCTGTTTCTTCTGAATAAAAGGCAATAACGAAAATAGAGAATAAAAAAACAACTTTTGGCCGCATGAATTTCTCACGTATGCATGTTTTCATTCGTTATGGGGGCTTCTTTGGCCACAAATCACTTTTCGGTTGCCCTTCATTGAAAGGAAAACAGCAAAAACGTAGACAGATTGAAGGAGGAGAAGAAGAAGTAGAAGAAACAAACAATGTTACCAAAAATAACGTCTGTAACAGAGTAAAAAGCTCTAAATCAAACCTCTGCTACTTCTTCTGGATGCTTTTGGATCTTCCTTTCCCTCTACTTCTTCGTCTTCCTAGCTCGAAACACGTTCTTCCTTTCTCAGTTAATTGTCGAGCGTACAGATTCATGTGCTCAGCGAGCTGAAAACTCAACGAGTCCTGAGTCCGACCACAAATGGACCCGGCCATGTAAGGATCAGGAGGATCAAGGGGTCAGAAGTCAAGTGGTTCCGTTGGTCAGTTGCTTGCATCTCGGCCAATTGGCCTTTTTTGTTATCCTTCTTCACTTCTTCCATTAAAAAATGGTTGAAAATTCTCCGGTTATAAATTTTAATAACAACTGAAAAGAACGGAAATCTGATGTTTATCAAATTGATTCATAATAAGGCTCCATTACTCAGTATAACTCAGTCCATTGATAATGTTGAAGTCGTTACTTATTTAACCCTCTTTTGTTCAGCTTATGAACCGATAATAAACTAGGTTTTAAGGAGCTTAACGCATTAAATACTCCTAATCATATTCGGTCTTGGTTTTTGTTGGCAACGACCGTTGATTGCCTTTCACGTCGCACTTTCATCTCTTTTCGCAGCTTTAGAGTTTGCTGAGCCTTTTTAAAGCAGCACCACGAGTTCCATGATCCTTTGTTATATATTGACTAATTGTAATTACAAGCTCAGGTCTTACAGATATATTACTATATAAATTCTCGCTGAAGCCAGAGGGTTTAAAGATAATCAAAGCTTTGAAAAATAAATCATAACAAACACGTTCGAATCTAATCTCTTTATTGCGATATTAAAAGTGTCCATAAATTCAGTTTCGGATACAAAATAACAACAGCAGCACCTACAACAACAACCACTAAATAATTTCAAATGAACCGTTAAATATTTTATTTTCAAAGCAACGTACGAAAATGGTACGTTACCTTATCCCGACGTAACCTTTCTCGCCTTCCCTTATTTCTTTTAGTGGTTTTGTGTGCTTTTATTTGTTTCTCTTATCTCTGTAACCTTTTCTCTACGAAAGACTCTGCGTTGTCTGTTTTCTCCCACCGCCATCGTAAAAAAGTTTCAACAAACTTTTCAAACAAATTATTTAAATATGCGCCAAAAGGTATGCAACACCAGGTTCTGTGGAAAACACAAAACGAACCAAAAACAGTGTACATAAACGTTGGAAAAGTGGAATGGAGCAAAACAAACAGCGAAACGAGAATGGAAATTGCCGGAGAAAGATGAGGGAAGGAGAGAAAAGGGATTTTCAGAGAAATGCCAAAATTTCGCAGCCAACGAATCCGCGGCCGAGCGAAAAAACCAAATCCCAACGCTTCTGTAGCTGACTTAACGTCAGGAAATTAATGTCAACGAGAACTCCACAGCAAGAGAACACGAAGAGGAAGCGGAAGTGGAGGAACGAGTTCAGCAATAACGTTAGTCAGGGTTATTAACTTCGAACTGCAGGAGAAAAATCGTTAAGAACGCATCCTGCTACCGTACAACGTAATTGTTACGTTCCCATTTAATAAAAGCTATTCCCTGCGCTCCTTTCATCACTTCTTGTCCTTGTTATTTTATAGTTGTCGCCGTTATCCGTTGCATTAGCTGGATGTTAGTCGTTCGCTGCAGGATCAAACTAGCAAATTTATTTAATGCTAAAGGGTAGAAAATATCGAAGCTAGACACCATTAGGATTCAAAATAAACGCGATAAAGCCAAGGAAACAGAGTAGAACAGCGAAAGAGAGCGATTAGTAATGCATGAGTGTTAAAATTTATGTGTGAAAGAGTGGAAAACAGAGCAGCAGATTAAAAACAGAAAGTAAAAGGTCAACGTGGCTTTCTTTTTATAATACTATTCGAATTCATTTTATAACAGTCCCAAATACGAAATATCCACCGAAATATCGTCGATCGGCTTTAAGTTATGTATAAAATTCGACCTTGTAACATACATAAAAAAATCGCATTAAATATTTTCATCTGCGATAAAAGAATAAGAAGATTTATAAGAATTAATTTTCGTAATTTTCTCTCACTTTTCCAGCGAATTCCACTGAGAAATACGAAATAAAAATTTGCTTTATAGAACTCTTTATTATTACTCTGCGAAGTAGAGGAACTTTCAAATGAAAACAAAAAATATAAATAGACATTTCAAAACAGAAAACTTTTTGCTTCAACTCTACCGAGAATTGGAGCTTTTAGTTCGTTCCATTCCATTCCACTCCATTTCAATTCTTTTCCATTCAATTCAATTTTATTCAGTTTTATTTTGTTAAGTCCGCGCTTAAGAAGTTTTAAACAAACACAAAAGACAAACAAAATCCAAACATAGTTGTTTTTAATGTTTTTCTTTTATTGCTTTCGCGCGGCTGTTGTTAACATTCAGTTTCACGAAAGGGTGGAAGGATAAGGAAAGGATGAAGAGGGCGGTAAACGGTCTGTGAAGGGAGTGAAAATAGTAAAGAGGGAAATTGAAATATCCGAATGGTTTATTTAATTCATTTGCATTTGGCAATAAACAGCTACATGAACTTTCGCGCTCGTTAAGTTGATGATGAGCTACAATCAGTCGTCCGCGGAGTGCGCAGAGGTAAAAAGCAACATCAACAAAACACACACAGATAAAATAAAGCGCAAAACACAGAAATAACAAATACATGGAAGTAAAATAACCGAGAGAAAAGACAAAAGAACACCGCCAAAAAGGCACGAAATATGGCAGTCGCTTAATCAGTCAGTCAATCAATCTTTCAGTGAAGTAAGTCAATCAGCCAGTCACTCTTTCACTCACTCAAGCAAGCGACCACAGACTGGACTTGAAGATGATGCCAAGGACGATGTTAAGGACATGGAAGATAGCGGAGGTATTAGCAACACGAGGCTGACGCCAGGATGATGACGGTGCTAAAGGATGCCGTGGAGAGGGCAGCGTTGAGGACAGCGGAATGCAATCGTTGGCTGTCGCTCTTGTATTCACTGATAAATTGTTTTCCCAGAGTAGCATTCGTTGTTAAGTGCACAACGAGTGGAAACTTGTGCTGGGACTTGTGAGGTGAATTCGAGTGCGAGGTTGAGAGGTCGAGTAAAAATGTTGCGTGGCGCGGAGAAGATCAGAGCAAGGAGCCACTTCGCTGCGAGAGGATAAACACGAGAAAGGACTTCGCAGGCAGCACGAGCAGCACGAAGCCTCAGGCTGTTGATTGTTGCATTTCAGACTTGATTCGTTGTTCTTTTATATTAACTTTTGAATGAAATTTAACGATTTCAAAGAATTAAATTATTTAATTTTAAATGTAAATAAAAATGTGAAAGAATCCAAAGTATTGAACTAAATTAAACTTTAATTAAAATTGTCGTTGCTGATTCCCGTTTTTTTGTTGTTTTTCTACCTTAAAATAAACCTTAAATAAAACGTAAAAAATCATAAAAATAAAATTCAGTTGACGTCAATTGAACTGAAAAAGAAACCAAGATCTACAACAACAACAACAACAGGGTTTCAATTTATTTCTTTCACCTCTGATTTTCCTCCAATGAAATCAAAACTTAAAATATTCCATGGCGAAGTTTTATTTTCTTGTTCTTGTCTTTGACAAGTTGAAAAATGCATCGCACCGGAAGCAGAGCTGCCACCTAATTGCAATCAACAATTTGAATCAACTTTCGTGTGAGCAAGAAGAGTTTTGAAGCCACTCCAACAACTTTTACGCTCTCACATAATTTGAGCACAGTTTGAAAACTCCGGCAATCGCTGAATTTGAAACTGGGCGAGGACGACGATGAAGACGAGGACGACGTCGAAAGCGCGGTGCAGGAGGAGCAAGAATGTGATCGAATTCACTGCGTTGGATTGGTTTAGGTTGTTTCCATTGCTTCGGGCCCTTGCGCTTTTCAGAATTTCCTTGGTACCGGCTGTTTAAGGAATACATGCTGAGTGCCTGGCATTTAGTTGACATTCAAACAGCTATAAGAATAAACACGAGCAACGCCTTCACGCTGTGAGCTCTGCTTTTTAAAGATGATGCCTTAAAATTTGTGGTTACTTTGAGTTAACTTCAACTTTATAAAAATTATAATGGGATCAAGTAATAATCAAAATAACGACACTTTTAAGACGAAAAAGAGAAGAAGTTTTAATAAATAAGGAAGAAAAATAAATTTTCAAAACCCTATTCATTCACCAAAAACTTTGCTAATGCTAGAAAATTTTACACATTCCCAAGAAACACCGAGGACCTTCAACCCACTTGATTATTTACGACGTCGACGCTTGCAACATTTTTACCTGTCGCTCTGATTGGATGTGATTTGGCCACCAAACTGCGGCCAACTTTGTGGAAAATTGCATTTGTGACGATGTTCCTTTTGTTATTTCCTCAGCACTAGTTTACGAAGTTTTCGCTTCTCCTTTTTGTCTTTTTACTTTAGTTTTACGCTTTTTTTTTATCTGTTTATATCATTCTGCGGAAATTCCACCAACGCAAGAATTTTTGGGATTTTAACTAAGCGATTTTCCCAATCAGCAGATAAGCAGATAAGTAAAGAGAGAGAGGAACGAGACTAGCACAGTAAGAGCTTTTATGATTTCGCCCTAATTTCTTCTCACTTCTATTCTAATTAGCATTCATCTGTTGAATGCAGTAATGTGAAAATAAACACGTTTAATAATTGATAAAAACAGAAGTGTGCATATAAAATCTTCAAAAAAACCGAAATCACCGTGGCGTATGAGCAACTTTTAATTAAATCAACTACGATTAAGAAACGGTTGCCTGTCTTCCTTCGAATCGAATTCATTTGTTGTGTGTATGAACAGCTCAAAAGTAATCAAAACAAAAACAAAATAATTCGTCGTTAAACGACAAATTTCACAAAATTATTTAATACTTGCGTTTACAGAGACAAATCGAAATAAAGAAAAAATAGTGATGAATATTAATTCGCAACGTTTATTTAACTAGATGCAAATTCATCATCATACTCCTACTCAGACTTAAGCGCAGATATCTACAAACAAGGAGCCGAGCTCACACATTAATGGTAAAGAAATTTAAATTCGAGCGCCATTTAATTGAGTATGCATGACGAATGAGGACAAAAAGAAATGCGGACACATGGCAGCATAAACAAATGCATTTTACACGCACGAGTAACCAGGGGATTTTCTTGTCTGTTTTGTTTTTGTTACTGTGGAAAGGAGAGGAAAGCCTCAAACGCTTGAGTGTGAAAGTGTATCTCGCTAAAACCGTGATGTGTTTTTGTCTTTGTTTTTTTCTTTGTGATAGAATACGAGAATACGAACAGAACCACAAGCATAACACAATCAACTGCCGCGTCCACAGACACCGCAAACAGCAAAACAATTTAACCGTAGAGCACCCAGCCAGAGTGTGATCTCCACCAACAGTCAATCATCTCGTTCGGCTTCCTCCCAGAATCTAGGAAAAGTTTTCCTCCAAGCGAAAGCAAGCACACTTTACATACCAAAAATTTATAAACTCTGTTCACTTTTTTAGCACAGAACGCAGCAGTCAACGAGAGTGGCCAGACTCGACCGACTCGACTGGTCGGGTTTGTTGCTAGTTACTCAGCCAAGTGATTCACTCTGTATTCAGCTGCTTCCGGTCACTGAAAGGAGTTATTTTCTAGTGATTACATCTTTGATGGTTTGAGTTCGGTTGTGGTTAAATTCGGTTTGATTCTGGCTTGCATCTCTTCCATTTTCTTTTTAAAATAATTGATCAGAAGGTTTCCATCAGGAGACTTCAATAAGATTTTTTTGAAAAAATGTTAAGAAGAAAAGTCTTAAATAAGGTGTAGCCATTACTTTTCAATATTTACTATGCATTATTTTTAAATATTATTTATATTAATAATTCATAAGTTTAATAATCAAAATTTCAAATTAGCACATATTCATTCACCACTGCGTATGAGTGACAATTAATTCATAGATCGCTTTTGTTAAATATCTTCTATAGCGGAAAAATGGCCAAAGAATTGCGTACCCTCGGCTGGGATTACCTCATGTTCGCACTCTTCATCGCCTTCACAGTCTTGGCGCCCCTTTGGAAGCGGCTCTTCGGCAAAGGCAAGCAACGCAGCAAAGCTGAATATGTTTTCGCCACCGGCGGCGTCTCCCTGATTGCTATAATGATTTCCATAGCACGGGGCACGCTGGGTGTTCGGACAATACTCGGTGAGTTGCAGATCCTTCTCAACACGGAACAATGATCAGGAAATGTTATTTTATTCTTACCTGAAATTTCATTCCGTTCATTTTCCTCTCTCCATTCACTTCAGGTTATCCCAGTGAGTTATTTTACCGAGGATCCGCGATGTGGGAAATCATCTATGGCATGATCGCCGCTTATCCGATCGTCTGCTTCATATTCGTGCCAGTCTACTTCAATCTAGGCATCACATCAGTTTATCAATATATTGATTTAAGGTAAGAGGATTTTGTATCGCTTGCAATGTAAATTAAACTCTCTTTAAACTTATAACGTTCATCATTCCTGTCAGTTGCTCCTTGTCGGCTACTTTCGAAGTGCAGATAATGAGCTTTGCGCCTGGACTTTGCAAGTTTTTGTGTCCAAATATTTTGAGCAAAAACCCATAATAACGATGACGAAGTTCATGGTCGCACGTGTTCCCCATTTATTTTAGTTGCTTTGCTCGCTTTTATAACACTTTTCAAATGACTCTTCGGAAAACTAATGCCAACAAAGTTTTCTAATTAACGAAACTTTTCGATTTTTTGCTCCCGTGAACTGCATAATTCCAGAAAGCACAACTTATACACACATTTCTATACGTATCTCTAAAGCTCTCTACACATTTCCATCTGTTTCTAAAGCGATTTAATATATTCGAAATTCCTCATAAAAGCTGCTATTATTGACCAACTGATGGGCATCGAATTGAGAAGCATCGAGCGATTCCTTCATCAATCAAATCACGCCTCATCACATCGCACTTTTCTGGCCGTTTTTCCGGCGAATAAACTTCATGATTCTGTCAGATGTACGAATGAGTTTTATGAGATTAAAAAATTAACTCATTCACAGTAAAAATAACTGCATTTTAATGGAAATTCCCATTGAACTCACACTGCATATTGTTGGATGCGTAACTTCATACAATTGCTACTCTCTCGCAAAGTATGGGCAACGTAATTGAAAACAAAGTTTTTCAAATGATTTGCTTACATAAATTCCAATTGAACTAGCAATCAATTGTCCATCAAGACACTGAATATGGTCATGCATCAACGAATCAATCACTCAAGCAGCCAATAACTTGCATTCAATCCATTAAATATGTTGCTGAAGACACTTTTTACTTATTTCAAGACACTAGACCTTATTTGAAATAAAAGAGACACAATGTGCAATCTTCACTGCAATTTCCCTTAAGTTTAATAATTGAATTCAGTGCTACTTCCGGGAAACTGTGACAGCAGCTCTTGAAAGCTTAATTCGATATCGGCAACAATCAATCAACTCTTCACTTTTCGTTTCCGTTGAAAATCTTCCGCATGAAGTCATTGTAATGAAGTTTTCCCAAGCATTTCGCCGCTTTGTACATCTTTGTTTTTGTAGATAAAAGTCTTTAAAACCAAAACCGATAAACACACAGATTAAAACATTAAAAATTAATGTACAAAAAACGAATTCATTCGGAAAGATTTTTAAATTGTTTAAAAAAGACCGAATGAAATTATATTCCCCTTTGATTGATAACGTATAATAATTTAATTTCATACTCAAAGAGATATGAAATATGTTTTTTTGAATGAATGACCAGGCTGAACTTTACGTTCGTACTTATTTTTATTCAATTTGTAATCACTCGTTTGCGTAATTGCTTAAAATTGAATTGCAAAACCTGACTGACCTGATCTGGATCAACAGGAATATTTGCAGTATTCTGTACATATTTATAATATTTACCAAGGAAGTAAAAATGTACAAATTTAATAAACATGCTTCAATAAAAGCAAAACCCACAACTGAACTAAACAAATCACTATTTACGTATGGGAAAATATTGCAATTGTATTAAATGTAGTTACTTTTTCATTTTCCATAAAAATAATTGCTTAAAGCGCTTTAAATGTCTTGTACAAAACTATAATAAAATTAAAGTTGTTCACATAAAATTGAATTAATTTCTTTTATATAAGGATATCTTTTATATCTTCTGCAGATATTTATTTTTCTATTGCAAATATTCCAGCAGATTAATCAATCTTCTGTCGCTTGCCATTTTCGTGCTTCTACTAACAAAAGATTTCCTTCGCTCGACGAAAGCCAGTTCATTGCTGCTGCTGGCGGCAGTTGTTCAAGTGGACACAACGTAGCATTAATTTGTGTTCGTAGAAAACTTCGTGCGAGGGGAAACGTACAGCGAGGTTTTCGTTATCGTAGAATTTTGATAAATTATTGCACATCTTCTCTTAGCTTCTGTAGTTTATTTTTCAGATAAGAGTTCAAAAATAAAAGTAGTGGCCGACACACAGAAGAATGCTCGATAGGAAGCACATAAGCGATACACATACAAACAGTCATTCAGATGGATCGATGCTCTGGGCAACTTTTAGAAAGTTCTTTGAATCCGCGTCGTATTAACACGACGTCCCACATAAACTTCTATTTTTAGTAGCAAGTCCCACAGTACAAAGGTCATAATTGAATAACTCCAATAGAGAAAGTTGCTTGACAGTAAAAAGTTCTCAAAACACTCCTTCTTCCGCTCGTGAATTAGCTTCCAAGAATTTAGCTCTCGAAGTCAAGAATTTTTAACGATATCTCAGCGGAAATCACTAAACCACTAAATCACGTTTAAGCGCTGCTCAAAGTTGAAAACAGAGAAATATTAATAATTTATTACATGTACCACGCTGTTTTTTTTCGTTGTCACCCAGAGGTCAATCTTCACATTGATCAAACATTGAAGCCCTCACACTTTATCAATTCTTTTCATACATTTAAAGTACAAACACATCGAAATTTCCTACAAACATGGATTGCTCAATAGAAGCTGTAAAAAGCAAATCAATAAAATTGAAAGCGCACATTATAAATGCTAAACAAAACACTTGCTCATGATGATAATGATGATTGTGTTAATATTGTTGTTGATTTTATCGTTGATATGGAGTTAAGTTCTTAACTCACTTCGTGCAAATTTCGAAGCTATTGAATCGCAGGTTGACGTTTTCTGTTGATTGCTGTTTATTGATGCATTATTTATGTCCCCTGTCAATTATCACATTATAAGTCAACGATACATAGAAAAACTTAAATTCATTTTTGAGTAGCGAAAACCACAAAACACAAAACTTTTAATCAATTTTTACTACTAAGAAATGACGGCGAAGTATTCAGCTGCTTTGAGTCTAATGTTTGCAGTCTAATAACAACGAAAAAGCAAGAACTTCACACAAATATTCTTGTATACGTGGATCTGCATGGATTTAATTTTAATTGTGAATGATCGAGTTGTCAAACAATTTTTTTTAGTCGCTGTCCTCGCTAAGTTCCTTTTCTACGCTTCTATCACCACTTACAAAACGAATGGAGACCCCAATGATGTTAACTATGACTTTAACGCCTTTTTCAATATGCAAATTTCATCCTCAGGTTCCTTATTGTCTCATATCCTCCTTAAAGTCACTTTAAGCATTTACCTCGTGTCTCCTCTGTTGGTCGTAAAGTGCAGTCAAGTGTTGGAAATGCAAGAATTCAACAGCTTCGGCTCCACAGAAGCGACGGCGTTTCCTTAATCCTTGGAGACTTGCAAATTTAATAAAAATTAACGGATTTTTCAATTAAAAGATGAGTACAAGTACTGACAAAAAGAAAAGAGTAATGACAATGAAAGAAGAGGAAGCAAAATACAAAAAGCAGAGCAGAAAAAAAGAGAAATCCTTGTAATTACATAAAAAAATGGAGAAAAAGAGACAGAGAAGGAGAAAGCCGCGAATGAGGCAATTTATCTTTAGAGTGTGTGAGAGAAAGAAAAAATCCAAGGGTATTTGTGAGCTTCAGTGGTATAAGGCAATAACAAACAACAGCAGCCATCGTCACCGTCAACGAGCATCAACTTCAGCGTTAACGGCAGGGACAGCAACGACGTTAATGAAATGGCAAGCCGACGACTGCGAATCGGCTGATATGATGAGTATGCGCGTGTGTGTGTGGCTGTGTATGCATGTGTTTTTATTTACATTTTTTGTGTGTTTGGATTGCATCGCTGAAAGTCATTCGCCATTCAGCACATTCACGTGAAGCAAATATTAAAAGTCGTTTTAAAGACATTAAAGTTGCTAACGGAGGCTGCTTTATACTCACACCTTCTGCGGTGTGTGGTGCGGCACTGCATTGCGTTCGCTTTCAATTTTCCTTTATTTTCTTAAGAAAATAAATTTTGACGTTTGGTCAAAAATTGTACGCTTTCCTTTATTCCTGATATTTAGGCGTCTCTGCATATTTTCGCAGCTGTATATTCATTAATATATATGTTGTGATATAAGATATAATATAAATTCATTAATGTAATTTTTTATAAATTTTCGTTTCCATTTGTAAGTGTTTACTTTTAATATTTCAGTCATTAAAATACTTACATGCAATTAATTTAAGTGCAGGGTTGGTTAATGAGTTGGTTGCCTGCTTCCTTTTTTTTATTGCTGGTTCTTTGTCCTTTCTTAATTAAAGCATTTTTCACAAGTTTAATGTAAATTATTGTTACACATACGACGTGATGTACTCTCTCTTGATTACTCCGCTGAAAACCTTCGCAAAACGTATAAATTAAGAGAGAAGAAAATGTCTAAAAACAATACATAAAAACTGCAATAAAAACCTCCGAAATGGAATCCTAGAATAAACGCAAAATAAATCGAAATTAAACTTAAAATAAGTTTCAATTTAATAAAAACCGCATAAAATAATCCTTAAATTAATTCCATAATTCCTCTAAATAATTTCCGAAATACTCTTCAGGCACAAGAATAACTTGTGAAGTTCTTGAGAATTATTTAGCAATTTAATTACTCCATCGAATGCGTATTTTTATTTTACGCTGCGTAGTTAGTGAACACTTTAACTTAAATATGCATTGTAGTTGAAAATCCCGTTAAAGATGCTCTCACATCAAACAGCCATCGAGTTATTTGCATACTCAAGTTAATACACAAGAAGTGTGTGGATTTATGTGCATCAGCCGCACATCGACAAGAGAATGAAGATGCAGAACACAGCGTGCAAAAAAAAAAATAAAATAAAATGTACTTCCTCTCAATATGCACGGCAATAAGTTCTTGTAGCATGTAAAGTGTCATCGCAGTACAAAGCCAAACGACTTCCTTGCATACACAACACAGACAACAGAGAATTTATTGGGTTGTTCAAGCCACAACATTTTATTCGGTTTGTTTTTTTTGTGTGTTTGTTTTGTTTTTGTAGGTGTCCACTAACGGCTGGGCTTGCTTTAGGAACAAAGGAAATTATTGCTGTAGTTGTTACTGCTCAAATATTAAGATCCGGCAACCCTCATCACGTCTGTCACACTACGTGATGTCTCGTAGCCGCCTCGTCCGGACTTTAAAATCCATTAAACTAACACCTGTTCGTAGCTCATAATCCTCAAGTTTTCCTGACGAATGTTTTTTTATTCTCTTCTTACGTTTTGCTGGTTACTTTAAGGTGAGGAGCGCGTTTGAAACGTGGGCACATCTGTTTTGGGGATATGATCATAAATCGGGAGATTTTTCGCTCTCATTTTACTGCATGGATTCGATGTACTTAAAACTAGAGTTTTCTTTATAAGAAATCGATTATAAATTATCGAATTATAAATTACAGCGTTTCTTTCTATTCTCTCTCTTCCTCAGATTTAAAAGTCGCCTGGTCCGCTGCCTTGCCTCGGCCACTTACATTGTGCGGCAGATATGCAATTTGGGCGTCACCGTCTATACGCCCAGTGTTGCCCTATCGACAGTTATCGGAATTCCCTACTGGGCGTCCATCGTTGGGATGTCCACAATCTGTATATTCTTCACTATTTTGGTAAGGTTCAGCGACACATCTTAGTACATATTTACAATTTTACGATGATAATTTCTCAATTCAAAATGTGTTGATACATTACAGGGTGGTCTAAAGGCTGCCATAAATGCGGATGTCATACAAACACTCACAGTTATTGTGGTTACAGTAGCGGTTATTATCAAAGGTGCCATCGATAGTGGAGGCGTTAAGAAAGTCTACGAAGTAAATCGCGATAATGGTGAGTAAAAGAAGAATTCAGTGAAAACCGCTCAATTATTCATACTTCTGTAAATAAACACAACTTAAAGGATTCCATCTATTATTGAGTGGAATGAAAAACCGAGGTCAATAATCTTCATTCGTTAACATTGCAGAGATATTCAATTTTTCGCATGCAAACATTATTCAGAATAAAATTAGTACACCAACGACAAAAACCACTAGAAATAAAACAGACATGACATACATCTCCATAAGCAAAGCCATAATAAATAACTTTATTATATCGATAATTTCGTCAAGAGTTCTTTGATGCATTTATTTACGAATGACTTGAAACTAGAAATCCTTCAAGCTGATTTTTCCACTTCTTCGTACTCATTTCTCTTCCTCCTTCCGCTCATTTCCTTTCCTTCTGCACTCATTTCTGTTTCTTCGTCACACTCTTTATATTGTATACACAAATGGTTATTTATAAAAACGATTGATGAATATTAAATTCTTCATACTCAACGGTTTCTATCGATCGTTCGGGTGGAAAAGATGATAGGATGAGGGGAGGGAAGTGGGCAGAAGGGTGCTATTATCGGATATGATATTTTCTATTACTACTATTCATATTGTGAGTGTGTTGATAACGGTGCTTACTTCGAGCTGTGGATGAAAATTATGTCGTTGACGCCAAAGATATGCAGAATGATTGCAAAGAGGAGCAGGAAATTATAATTGAATTTCTGAAGCAGGAAGACGACATCTGCCGCAAAAGATGATAATGACGTTTCTCATTAATTACTCACATAATTGTTAGTTTTATTTTTTTAATCTGATTTACAATCGTCGGAAATATCAGTTGTTTTTGGCTCGATATCTGATCTCGGTCATTTTTCCTACATACAAATCCTATTTCTCTGTCCTTTATCCTTTCATTACTAGAACAATGTACATATTTGAAATAATTTTGGGTTAGAAATTATTAACTCTCTTATTTTTCATTTATATTTGATTTCAGGTCGCTTGAACTTCTTTAACTTCACCGGAGACTTAACAGTCCGCGTGGATACAACCTCCGCTACGCTGGGGCAATTATTTATGTCGCTCTCTCAATTCGGTTGCCAACAGAACTTTATGCAACGCTACGTTAGCCTCAAATCCTTGAGGGAAGTCAAAAAGTAGGTGGAGCAGTAGTAAAAATATAACTATTCGCACTTTGTTCTCATAATCGATTCTTTTACAGAGCCATGATGTCGAATATACCTCTGATTATTGTCTTCTTTACCTTATCGTGGCTCTCGGGTTTGGTTATCTATGCCACGTACATCAATTGTGATCCCTACGCGGAGGGTTACATCAAGAAGCCCGACGAAATTTTACCTTTCTTTGTAGAGGACCAACTGGCATTTATACCGGGCTTCGTCGGTATTTTCATGGCCACTCTTTTCAACGGCGCCTTGTGGTGAGTAAACATAGATGAGTGACAGCTGAGGACTCCGATCGAGTGATCCGCCTTCCGTATCCTTTCACCTGCAGCATGATGGTCTCTAATTTAAATTCTTTGTCGACTGTTATGTGGGAGGATTTCCTGTCACAGCTGCCGCAATTTAAGGGACTCGCCGATAAGCAGCAACTGGGAATCATTAAGATCACAACGGTTATCTTCGGAATAATAATCATGTGCGTGGCTTTCGGAGTGGGTCTCTTGTCGGGCGTCATTGAGTCATCTATGCTGGCATTCTCGGCAACATCCGGCCCACTGTTAGGCTGCTTCATGTTAGCCATGTTAATACCAGTGGCTAATTGGAAGGTAATTCAAAGGCATTAAGCTCTTGTATAATTAATGATTTAACATGAAATTGTGCTGCATTTAGGGCACCTCCGCGGGGATGATTGCTTCATGTGCATTTGTTCTTTGGATCATAGGCGGCAGCATGACCATAGACAAAAGCGCCGTCAACGATTTCCTTCCAACGTCCACCGATGTAAGGCTAACATTGATTATGTTTATTACGCCTAAATACTGTTGTTTTTATTTTAAAAGGGTTGCTCCAACTCAACTTTTTCACAATCGATTTACAAACCGAGTGCGGAGACTTCATGGCTTCTGCTGAACACGCCTAAAGCAGAGCTAATAACGAATAATCTGACCCATATAGATGCAGCGGCCGTTACGATGGCTACTGAAGAAGAAAGGTAAACGAACAGAGTCCAGTTTTTTGTCCGAAAATTATTGTAGTTAAAAATCATTCGAGTATAAAGAAACTTGCTTTACTTTTTAGGACTCCGCTGCAGTATTTTTACTCCATAAGCTTCATGTACTACAGTCTTATTGGCACTGCAATGACGGTCTTAATTGGTACCATTATAAGCTATTTTACACAGGATCCGGAGGACCTTTATGACTCCAAACTATTGCATCCTTTGGTCTTTAAACTCAGTCAACGATTTTCGGGAAAGAAATCTTATTACATTAAAGAGTTGGACTGCGATTTAACCACAGCAGTAACAAATACCACCGACCTCACTTTGGCGACTAAGTGCGATGGATCCAGAGTAAATCATGCCTTCGAGACAGCAACTGATTCTATAAGTAGCAAGGAGTTGGAGTCTCACAAGAAACAACCTATCGAAAAGGTGATATTCACCCCAGCGCCTGTGCTTCCCATGGATCTCGGTGATGGTGGTACATATCGGAAAAACGAAACGGCGTGATTGTGCAAAAACAATTATAACAGTTATACAAACAACACAATCACATACAATACATCCATATAGGCTAGTTTATTATATTAGAAAAACAATAAAAACTATTTCACTTAGGCTTATGTACTTTAAAGATAAGTAAGCAACAGTGCAAAGTGTAGCATAAATTAAGCTTATGTATTTCTCTTTAGCTATTATACAATAATTAATGTCGCGACAAAGCCACTGTGATCATCAACAATAAATAATTGATTTATTAAATACACGAACGCTTCAAACAACATTTACATTAAGTAGCCTAGAATTTAGTTTAAAGTTTTAACTTTAAAATAAATGTTCCGATATAATTACAAAACTATAATTAAAAATTTTAATTAATAACCCTGAAGCGAAATTTGAATTAGACCTACGCCCTAAAATAGAATACAGATTAAAATAGTAAGAATGCCTGTCCAATGCATTTTTCCAATGGCATATCCAATCATCGGCAGCATGTCCTACCTAAGACCTTCACATTTTGGATTAATACAAACTGTTTCCATAAAAGTACCACAATTTTCTTGGTTTATTGTTATCCTTTTATGAGATTTAATTCATTTAAATGTTTCTAATGCCAAAAACTGGTGATTGCTTTATAAATTCATCAAGTTTGGATTGGAAGAGATCCGATGTAACTGGTGTACCCAAACTCCACAACGGATCACGGACGACATACTCCACCCAGACTTTACTGTACAAGTGCTGCAGCAGTTCCTTGACATTCATTGCATTCGGGTCAGTATTAAGCACAAATCTAGAAAATTATATACTATCATGAGAAGAGGTATGCTTAGCTTTTACAAAGCAAGTTACTTTAATCCAGACGGTGTCTCCAGGTAGTGCAACGCGTATTTGTTTGTTTTATAGTAAAGAAAACCTTCCCGTGGATCGTGTGGGGATATCTTACTGACAAAGGATTTAATAGAAAACAACATGCCGTAAGTCAGTTTAGCTTCCTGCGAAGTAATTATTCCTATATCAAGGAAAGAAGTATTACAATACAACCACGTACCTCTTCCCTGGTTATACCAGACTTTTTTGTGCGGTTCCATTCCGTATAATACAACAAGGTGCCGAATTTATCAAATATGTACAAATTAAATATGGTCATTTTCTACCAATTTTTCATACGCAATCTTGCATTCTCATAATTTGGAAATTTGGTAAACCAAAATTCTTCTGTAGTTTGGCAAAGCAACAAAACAGCTGTTGAATTCTTTTACGTTATTACACTACTCAAGCTATTACATTAAAATCTGTGATGCCATATGATAGTTACTCCTAAAAGCACACCTCGGACTTTTTTCAATGTTAAAATGGCTTATATATATCTCTTTACCATCTTAAGGCTTTTAAGGCAATGTACTAGAATTGTTTCGTTTTAACTGAACACAAGAAACTTAGCATTAAGGTTATTTATTTATAATAAATAATTTAATCAGTTACAACAGACAATTTGTAATTATATTGGAACTCTGTTTTAAAGCAAAAGCAATCCGCTGGCAACGCTACTGATTTAATTGTAGTCTTCTCAAAATGTCAACATGTATATGTCTTTTTTTTTTCCTTTCTGTTAAAAGTATCAGTGATTAACTGTAGACGTTTTAACTAACGATATCATGGCGTAACATCGTCGCTTTACTTTATAAGTTACAAAATTTTCAAATTCATTTCCCTGAAAAACCACATTTCTCAAAATTAAAATGAGTGATTTTTTCAAGTCGGCCATTGGATATTTTAACGGAAGTGGTGGCAGTGGCAACGGATCACCAACTGGAGATAGCTCTGCAACCGAAAACGAATTCTGTGGTCAAGTAATTGAAATAAATGGGAGCAAGCTACGAGCAAAGCGAGTTATTGCGGAGGGTAAGAAGCAAAGCAAAATTTAAACTAATGGATAATTCATATAGCTGCTAAAATATAAACAATTGCATTTTAAGGATGAACGCAAAATGAAAAATCAATAGCATTAAGCAAACATGAGTGTTACAATTTTCTATTATCTTGAAGTGTGGGTTGAAGCAGTTTGTCAGTCAGCTGTTGATATTTTCTTATAAAATGTACAAATATGTAGGTGAAATGTCTATAATATTCACTGCAATAAATATTGCTCTCAAAGATACCAGAAGAAATAGCTTTTTGCAGCAGAACATTTTCAGATGAAAATTATTTCTATATGGAATTATTAGTGTGCAAAACTCTTTGCTTTTGGTGAAATATTTTCTTATCAAGTTGTGTATTTCTGCTTTAGGAGGCTTCGCTTTCGTTTATGTAGCACAAGATGTGGAAACAGGCAAAGAATACGCCCTTAAAAGACTTATAGGCGCTGATAAGAAGGCTTGCAATGCGATTATAAATGAAATCAACTTGCACAAACAACTATCGGGACATCCAAATATAGTTGCATTCATTGGGGCAACGTTTGTCGACAAAACAAGGAGCCCACAGCAACGTGCAGAGTATTTGTTGCAAACGGAACTTTGCAAGGGTAATTTTTGAAGTTATTTTATGCGCTGAAAAATGCATAGTAAAATTTATATGCTTTGAACATTTTATAGGCGGTTCTCTAATTGATTGCTTGGGTTCTACATTGGATCCAGCGGTGATTCTAAAAATTTTTTATCAGGCATCACGTGCTGTATCGCATTTGCATTCTCAAACACCACCTGTAGTTCATCGGGATATAAAGGTTATATTTAATCATCTGCCTTTGTATATACTCTTATTAGATATACTTGCGATTAGATCGAAAACTTCCTAATCAGTGGTGATAAACAATTGAAATTATGTGACTTCGGTTCGGCAACAACGGATACCTTTAAGCCAACCATCGATTGGAATGCACAACAGAGAAATCTGCTAGAGGATCAGGTATAAATTGCTCTCAATAAGAAGGAATTAAGAATTTCAACTGATTACAAACATGCAGAGTAATAAATAATCAATACGAATATAATTGCAGTTGGCAAGCGTAACCACACCAATGTATCGTACTCCAGAAATGCTAGACACTTGGTCTAACTATGAAATCAATACAAAACTCGACATCTGGGCCCTGGGCTGTATTCTATACGTGTTGTGCTTTCGAAAACATCCTTTTGAAGATGCCGCCAAGCTACGCATAATAAATGGAAATTATTCCTTGCCTGCGGATTCGCGATTGCTTTGCTTTCATGAAGTGATAAAAGGTTTGATAAATCTAATACTTTACAGCGTTAATTTTGAATAATATTAAAGATTAAACGCCTTTCTTTGAGTTTAAAAATATTTTTAGAAATCCTTCTTATAGGTTGAATTAACGTTAAGCACGTCGGTTATAGCGACTCCTTTTATGTCTATTTATAGTATTATTATATTCCCAACTCTCACTAACTCCTGAATTATTAATTTCTAGGCTGTCTTACTGTGAACCCAGCCCAACGCTTTAATATTGCAATGGTTTTGGAGAGATTGGCAGGTGTGGCAGAAACATTTAATTGGCCCCTGAAAGGGTCAATTGATATACTTGGAAAACCAGTGGAGAGTTCGCCAACAGAACCATCAGATAAATATTCAGCAAAACTGGATGACTCTTGTGGACAAAATTCAAATTTGTGGACAAATGGTCATTCCACTTTTTACGTAAGCGATCCGACACGAACAAACTCTATTGCTGCAACGAGACCTATACCGCCAACGCAACCAGCCACAGCGCATGTACAACAAACAGCCAACACGTTACAGCAAAACTTCACCACGTCTTCAAACAATAACGCTAGTTTGTTCTCTTCGATACGAGGCGGTGCTGGGAGTTTTCTTAAGAATCTGAAAGACACCTCATCCAAAGTTATGCAAACGATGCAACAATCTATCGCTCGCACCGATTTAGATATAAGCTACATAACGTCACGCATTATGGTAATGCCTTGTCCCACAGAAGGCTTCGAATCGGCCTACAAAACGAACAACATCGAAGATGTACGCTTGTACATAGAAAGTCGGTTTCCTCCTCAAAAAGTCAGCATTTACAATTTCGGTGCTCGATCCTGTCCTCGCTTAGCTCCTCCCGTACGCACAGTAGAGATTGGCACGATATATGCCTGTTCACAGGCAAGAGCACCTAATTTGCAGGTAATTCTTATCAATCAAAAAATTAACATCACATCATTAAATTTGTCTATAATTAAGGGTCTGTTCACTGTTGCTGAAGATATGTACGGATTCCTATCCGCTGACCCCAAATCAATTGTAATCATTCAAACCAGCGACGCAGGTGGTTGTTCGGCTGCAACCATGGTGTGCGCTCTTCTAATGTATTCCAATTTGATTAGTGAACCGGAGGACGCTGTACAGGTTTTCGCCGTTAAGCGTCATCCAATTAATTTGCGACCGTCTGAATTTCGCTATCTGTATTATTTGGGAGATATTCTGCGTCCAACGCCATTGCTGCCACACTACAAGAGTCTAAATTTAGTTTCATTGTGCTGCCAGCCGGTGCCGCGAATGACTAAGGCGCGTGATGGTTGCCGCATTTATATGGAAATTTACTGTAACGAACATTTAATGCTGACTACGCTACAAGATTTTGAAAAACTAAAGTACGATTCGAATTATACTTTTATTTATATTTATTTGCAATAATTATTTGTTTAACCATAGGCTTTACATAGCTGGTCCAGGGAAAATAGCATTACCCATAAATTTAGTTGTATCCGGTGATGTAACTGTGATCCTTTACCATGCGCGAAATGCGCTTAAAGGCATGGTTCGGCCACAGGCCCTTAAAATCTGCCAGTTCCAAATTCATACGGGCTTCATACCGGAACAAGAAACTTTAATTATATTTAAGACAAGTGATTTGGACGAATTGCCCGATGATGAACACGTTTCACTTAATTTTACCGTTTCTCTTTCGGTATGCGTGACCGACAATGAGATACCGCCGAGTCGAATACCATCTTGGTTGCCAGCGAAACCCCCAAGAAATGCAAAAAATCTCTTCAGTTCACAATTGGAGTATGAGGAAATGATGGATAATTTCGGTATTCATAATAAAGCTTAGTTTCTGGAATAAACGTATTTAAAACATTTTCTTATTACAGTTACTAAACCTTCTTCGAAACCACCACCAACTCGGAAAATCTCTTCTGATGATCAGCTAGATCCGAATGTAGCGTTGGATTCTCATAGCAAAACTACAGCATGTGATTCTTCTCCACCTTTAATTATGCCCGATCTAACCGAAACTGGGAACGATACCTACCTTCTTCCAAATATCGAGCCAACGCCACCAATTGACTTGCTGAACCTAAATCAAGCTCCAGCGCAAATACACACAGATCTCAGTTCTTCGACGATACCAACAAGCGATGCAAGCTTTGATTTGTTGGGGGCATTTGGCGACGATTCCTCTGCAGGAATTGGCTCCGAATCTATACCAGATATTTTAGGTACTTTATTTTTATAAATATAATATATATTAGTTTTTTCTTATGAGTTCTATTATATAATTATGACTTCAGCCGGTAACACGCAACAGCCGACATCTTCTGCAGGCTTAGATGATATATTCGGCCCTTTAAATGCAGCACCGACATCCACCTTTAGCTTAGACTTTAATGCGTTTCCTCCGCCACTAATAAACAGTAACGCTTCAACAAGCGCAGGTGCGTTTTCACAAAAAGTTCCTTTCACAAACACACCCCACTTTACGACTAACTCGTCATCTAATAAGGAAACATCACCACCACAGCAGGTTCAAATAGTGTATAGATTATTTTTAAACACGGAGAATAATAGTTTAAATTTAATTTTAGTCGGAAGATCCTTTTGCTAATATTGCGAATCTTGCAACCGGTCTTAACATCAATTTCAATCCAAATACTTTGAGTAGTAAATCGCCAGGTACTACGCCTGTTTCTAGTAGTCCATACGTGACGAAATTTTCCAGTCCAACACACAACACCATGCAAATCCCGCGACCCCAACCGCAGAAACAAGTCCCAGCAAAGTCACCAATTCATTCAAATGGACAATATCCTCCACCACCAACAACATTCGCATCATCAACAACAGCAAAAACTTCTGCACAACAATCAACGACGACGACTTCTAGTGGAAGTGTTGGAATGGAAGCACCACCTCCAACGAGACCGGATTACAATCGAACACACTTCGAGGAACCGAAGACAGCTCCGTCAACGTCGAATGCTCAGTTTAAGAATTCAGATATTTTTGCTGATATCTTGGGTGAGCAAGGTTATAAATTCGGAAATAAAATTAATCAAGGTCCTCGCTCCATAAATGAAATGCGTAAGGAAGATATCATCAAGGACATGGATCCCGAGAAGGTTAAAATCATGGAATGGGTAAATTTTGATTGCTAAAAAAAAATTTGGAAAATATATTTCTATATTTATTACAGACTGATGGAAAGAAAAACAATATACGTGCTCTGCTATGTTCAATGCACACTGTGCTATGGGTGAATGCAAAATGGAGTAAATGCGAAATGTCCACACTAATAACACCAGCAGATGTAAAAAAATCCTACAGGCGCGCTTGTTTGGCCGTACATCCGGATAAAGTAAGTTAATGGATATAACTTGGACAAAAAGCTATCGCTTTTTTTATTTACAGCACAATGGCACAGACAACGAGGAGATAGCGAAATTAATATTCATGGAACTGAATAATGCCTGGACAGATTTTGAAAATGACACCACGCAGCAAAACATGTTTAACACGTAAAGACGAAATGCGTCCATAACAATCACTTCTGATGAATATCCATGTGTTTTTCTAATTTCCTTAATGGACTAGTATCAGGATCATTGTAGAATCCATATTCGTGCACATACTTGAACATAGTTCTTACATTTTCTTTGCATCCTTCTTAGTTAAGTAGAAAATAAGCAGTAGGTAACGTGTCGGAGCGCCAGGGCCGGTTACTTAAAGATTTTGGAGATATTCAATTATCTGCCTGGTATATTAAAATTTATATACGTTTCAAAAACGTTTAAAGGTTGAATATACGTGGAACTACTATGTAAAAATCGGTTAATCTAATTACACTTAAAGTACTATCCAACTGGAAAATGTATGATAAAAAATTACATATATTTATAGAACATATAACAAGCAAATCATTGCCAGACCGCTGTTGAATCTGAACTTAATGATTGGTAATGATTTACGATTGGATATTATCGGTGCATGATATAGTTCTCTTCCATTCAGTAAGATAAAATGTAAATGGAAATGTGTGCATTCGTGTACACTTCTAAGTATTTAGTTGATCATAAATAATAGAATTACTAAAAATCCCTGTAGAATAAAATTTTTGAAAGGGCACAGAGTCTACATTTTTGTCATACATCTATGTTCAATAATTTATTATAAATGGAAATATGTGAGTGCGTATAGACTTCATAAAGAGAACATCATTAATAAAAATACTGAAAATGCCTGTATGACAAAAAGCTTGAACTCTTTCGAAAGCTGCGAAAAAGTTAATTTTTATCATATACCAATTTTTTTTTTTTGATTTGATAAATGAAATTTTTTCGAAAAACATTACTTTTCGACAAAAACGGCTCTTTTACTGATGTTACTATCTCTATATATATGTACATGCATTCCTTGAATTATGATAATCTATCTATTCTATATCTACTATATAAAAGAATTGCTACAAGCGAGTAGATGATCTTAAATCTAAAAAATTCACCGAGGAAAAGTTTTCGAAATTCTATGATATTACTTCTACTAAACATTATTACTTTTTCTACGGATACTCTTTAAAATCTACAAATATGCATGCCCAAAACACTAAAAATTTCAAATCACCCAGCGTGCGATAATCGCAACTAGGATGTTGTGCAATTCTTTGTATTGCTTTTTGCTTATTGTGCGAATTAAGTCATATTCCAGCTGATGTTTGCTTCCATCATATAAGCTTTCAACTGCATTCCAACTTTGTGTTAGAATACGTAAAGTTACTTCGCAAAGTTACTGTGCTATCAGTTATAAAAATTCGAAAGGTTTTTCGAAGGGCACACGAAAATAAGACACGAAATCCTTGAAACATGTCTGAGGTAACTTATACTAAAAATTATGCGGATTTCTCCGGTAAATCCTTTCCAAAACGATAATTCACAGTAATTTTTCTTGACCAAACTTCTGGGAAAATAATGGAATACCAATGTGACTCAAAAAAGATTTGTTTTACTATAAGCTTTTTTGTGATTTTACCACAAGAAGATGGCGCTCCGTAAATATGATCAATTAAATGGTTACAAGTCTATACGCAGGAAAACATTTCCATTTAAAGCATAAAAATTCAGTAAATCCTAGTACGACAAAAATTTAAACTTGGCGGCCTTCAAAAGAGTTTTAGTTCTTATCATACGCAGATTTTTTTGTAATTTTATCATGATAATACTATGTTATAACCTAATATAAGTTAAAAATTTCGCATATGTTCTATAAAAAATTATCAAATGACTATATAAATATATTTTTCGACTTAAGATATGATTATAGTTACGACGTAACAAATATGTTAGAATAGATAGCCATAGAAATAATATTTAAATATATTTATACATTATTGTTTTTAAATAAAAATGTTTTCTCTCTGTAACTGAAAACCAATAGCTTCAGAATTTTGCAATCAAAATTATGTACTATATATGCGATGTTATTATAAGGGATATGCAGAGTAGCCTCTTTTCATTCCAACTATGTACATACATATATATATATTAAATATTTAAACATGATTTTTTTATAGGTAAGGATTATGAATTTTTTTTGTTCATAAAAATAATTATTATAGCTTTGGAATTATATTTGAAATAAATTAAATTAAATAATTTTTGTTTTACGTTCATATCGAATATGCGACCTTTTTAAGGTGTTTGTATTGTATTCTTTCTTTTGCGATATTTTGAAATGAAGCATGCTAATGTTAATAACTTCCCAGATTAAACTTGAAATTAATCGTGTGAAAGAAAAAAATGTAAAAGGAAAATTTACATTACCTTAAGATCGATTAATGTTTTTTTAATTGCTTTCCCGCTACGAAAACATATTGAATATTTCGATCATCGCCCACATAAATAAATTTTTGTACCAATTCTAATAATTTAGACTCGGTACGATTTTCAGTTACTTCCGTAGAATTGCAATTCCTAAGTGGGTAAACACTCGTATCGATAAGCAAGGCATCGAAGTCCTTACCAATTATAAAATTCCCCGTACAATCGTCCATTGCTAAAGCTTCTGCTCCGCCAAGAGTAGCCAAGAAGAGAGCCTGCTTATAGCTTAAAGGTGTGTAGTGCTTATCCGGTAGAGATATAGTTCCGCTGCCTTTTATATCCTGCTTATTTATAAACTCTAAAGCATGGGAGACGTCAAGCGTTCGCAAAATAGCATCTTGAATAGAAGCAGAGTTACCACCCGATACATCTAAGAAAAGCAATACAATTAATTGCGAACGAACGTTATAATGTGTAAGAAATTGTGGTTACCTGTTCCTAAACCAACTTTAATACCACCTCTAAGTAAACGCTGTACGTCACATAAACCCGAACATAACATATTATTGGAAGATGGACAGTGGGCTACAGCTGTGCCTCTTTCTTTTAGCAAAATAATTTCGTCATCTTCCAAATGGACTGCATGCGCCATAATAGTCTAAGTAGGGAAGAAAAAATCGAGTTATTCGCATTTATATGTTGCTACCAAAGCTAGGTGAACATTAAATTGAGCAGTTACTTTTGTGGTTACCTTGTTAGTTAATAAACCAACTTTATCGTAAGCAGAAGCATACGAACTTCCAAACAATTTGTTTACGAATTTAATTTCCTCAACGTTTTCACTTATATGACTCTGCAAATTATTCATAACTTATTAAAAACGACATTAATTTGGAGAAAACAAGCAAACTAAAATTTTGAACAGTAAATGTATTGAAACCTGTATGTTTAAATTATATTCTCGTGCGATATCTGCCAACTGCGACATGAGTTCCTCAGTACAACTAAGGGCAAATCGCGGTGTAATGGTTGGTCTCACTAAATCTGTCTCTAAAGCTTTTATTTCTTCAATAAATTTCTTTGTAGCGACAAGAGACTCTTCAGTGCTTTCACTAGAGTAAAATATTTTATTGAATGTTCCATAATAATTGAATACATATATAGGGTGTCTACTTACACATAATACTCTGGACAATTACAGTTGGAACAAACCTTGCCAACTAAAGCCCGTTGACCCTGCGCAAGAGCCTCTTTCGCCAGTATTATTGTGCTATTTTTGTCATTGGTACCGAAATAAGATGCCAAAGTGGTACCACACCGAATTGTTGTTTCCTGCCGAGTAAATTTAAACAAAACAAACAAGCATATATTGGACATACTAGACTAACGTATAATGCTAAACTTACCACAACCTTTTTGTACATTTCTGCAGCAAACTTTTGGTCAGTAAATTTGGCTTCCAGGGGAAAAGTGTAAGTATTGAGCCACTCCAGCAGAGGCATATCCAGGCCAAGTCCAATTTGAGCCATTTGTGGGGCGTGTATGTGACAATCAACGAAGCCAGGCATCAAAAATTGGTCAACCGTGAGATGTACCTCTTTTGCAATTAACAGGTCAGGGTTTTGTGAGCGCCACAAATCAAGTTCGGTCCCGATTCCTGCAATCTAATAACTCACAAGATTACAAAAGCAACTGAATATGGATTTTTAATTAGATGTGCATTGCATCAGGTTCTTCAAAACTTTTCATAACAGCACAAACCTTTCCATAAGCATCAACGGCAACGAATCCACACACAATTGCCTCCAATTCATTTAGAGACTTCGTATGTACTATTTGACCAATAAAAAGTTGGTACATTTTAGTTATTTTTGGTCAGTGGAATGTCTAAATATTTAATTCTAACAAACAAATTCTGAAGTAATATTATTAAAATTAGATAACTAGACAGTGGCCATCAAAAAATGATAACAACAAAAGAATTAGTGAATGACGTTATTCAGTTAATCGAATAAACAAATGGTTCTGCTTGTTTGTCTATATGTAAAGTTATTCATATACATAAATAAACTACTTAGCTCAAGAAACTTTACATACAATCAAATGGCATAATTATTATAAACTGATTCATAAATTACTTCAATTTATTTTTAACAGATGCTGGTAACGCCTTAAGAAAACAAGGAAGACAGCTGATTGCAGATGTTTGAAATAATTTATATATGTAGAAAATAAAAATAATAATAAATTATAATAACTTAATAACATAGTAAATAACAGACTGGTGTGTTTATATCGGAATTGACTACACTATGTCCGAAGATATAGTATACGAATTATTACACTCCGAAATTGTGAATTACTGCTTACGCAATAACAATGTAAGTATTTCAAAAGCAGTAATATTTTAATTGGAAACTTTACATAGATTTGCTTTCAGGAAAACGATTTTTCTTCTCTGGAGTATATTGGATTTACAACAGGCTATCGGCTTATCGAGCGTCTGACACGTGATGTCCCACGCTTCAAAGATGAACTGGAAACTATGAAATATATATGTACAGATTTTTGGACGCACATATATAAGAAACAAGTGGATAATCTGCGTACAAACAACCATGGCGTTTACGTGGTGCAAGACGTCGAATTCCGCTTTCTTACTAGGATATCGCCAGGCTCCAAAAAGTTGGAACATGCACCCAAGGTAACTTTATAATGTAAATTTTATGTAACTGCACACATTCTATGTACATCTTATTCCCACTTTGAACTTTTAAGTTCGTAGCATTCACGTGTGGCCTGTTGCGTGGCGCCTTAAGCAACTTGGGAATCAACTGCACCGTCACAGCGGAAGTCCAATCTATTCCAGCGTGTAAATTTCATATTGGAGTTAACAAAAACTAATATCTGTAATATAAGACTGTTCCATTAAGCTTTACACTACGTCTTTTTTCCTCCGTCTATATATTAAAAATTGTAATTTTAAACTTATTTTATGTATTTTAATATTTATCGTTTATTTGTATAAAACGCAGCCACATCGTTATCGCATAACGGTATTATGCTGTGTAAGTGCCAGGATTCAACGGAAAAATTGGGCTCCATAGGGTTAGGATCTGTGTGGATTCCAGAATGTGGTTTAGGTCCAATAATTATAATCCAATTGCCCTTGTAGAGCTCTAGATAGTTGGTGAATGCAAATCGATTGTTAAAATAACAAAAAAATATGGCAAAATTCCAATTGGAAGCATGAGCAGAACGCTGCAAAATTTCACTGGAATTCATCAGCACTACAGATGGACAAATACTCTCAATTTCATCCACGTAGTTTACATCAATAAAGCTTTTAACAGCGTAGCGACTTGTCCACCAAGATTTGTCCACCTCCAAACCATACACTGTAATTCCTATAAAAAGAAAAACAGTGATCAATCAACAGTGAAAGTAAAAGTTATTTTAAGAATTTATGGTATAAATCCTTTTACTTACCAAGACTTTCTTGAATTATCCACTCAAGTAGACCACTGCCACAGCCAATACTTAGTATAGTATGTATTTCCAATAACTTACAAATATTTTGGAATTCAATTAAATTTTCTTCTGTCGGCCACGTCCAGAGAAATTTTCGTTTTTCATCCAAACTTAACGTTTTACCTAATTTCAACAGTTTTCGCCAACTACGCCGATCTTTACTTGTCAGTTCATAAATGTTTGCAGCCACTTCAGAGTTTTCCACCATCTTTATATGGATTCAAATATTTCCCAGTGAATATATTTACAGCAGTACTCAATCATGTGAACCTTAAAATGTTTCTAAATAATTTTGTTGAATCTATACCCTTGCCCATGATCAATATCAATGTGCTTCTAACCTTAGATAAACATGGAAAGTTGCCAGAATGATTATGTTCATTAAATTAAAGGAAGCCAAATTTTGTTGAATAGCTTTTATGTCGACTGAATAAGAAAGCTATTATAGTGGTAAAGGAAGTGAAAACAACTGGTTTCTTATGTTAGCAATCTCATCTTATTGTACTCGGAAGACTATTCTTAATTTAATAATCCTGAGATTGATACGTATATTTAAAATTTTTGCGCCAATGAGTTTCGCTGAAATTGGATTGGCTGCGTTGTCGCTGCATCGACGGTTTAACAATCGGCGCTTCTATTTCTGAAGACAACTCTGTATTTATAACTTTATCCTGGGTCGCTTCATCGCCCGAGTTTAAAATTTTACGATACATTTCAATAGGATCGTATTTCTTGCGGAGCTTCTTGTGTACGGAGAGCTCTAACATATTTGAATTAACTACATTTGTCAACGTTGTAAGGTCGGCTCCAGGCTCGGTTTGCTCTTCATCATCGATCTCGTCGTTGAGTTGTGCTCTTTTTGAAGAGCCGGGTATTACAAATGGTTCTACATTTCCAACACATCTGATCACTGAGCTGTTTTTCACAGTTTTTGATGAGCCTAGCTCCATTTGAATATCTTCACAGCTCAGTTCCGAGAATTGTTCTTCTAAAGTTTCCAAGTTGGCTAACTCGACATTTGGAAGTGCTGCAGGAGAGGACAGTTTTTCAACACAAGCCTTTGGATTTTTATTAATATGAATAACTCTTGCATGACGTATTATAGTATCTTTCCTTAAACTCTTCAGATCACATTCGGTACATGTATATTTCATGGTGCCTGCAGTACAAAACGGAGCTTACATTAAAAAACTGCGAACAAATACACTCTGCAAAAATTAAATGCAATTTCAATATTTAACGGCAGAGCCGTTTGTGTAATTAAAGCTATACTTAAATCAATTGTGTAAAATTCATGTTTCTTATACAAAATTTTAGATGTTAAAGCTACCTTTATGTGTGTCACTGTGCCTTATCATTGCATTAAAATCTTTAAAATTCTTATTGCAAATTGCACAAGAGTGGCTTTCTGTCCCCGTATGTCTTCGCATGTGTAATGTCAATGAAGAGTTTCTTTGGAAGCGTTGACCACATTGATTGCATTGGTGCTTCTTTTCTGTGTGCACAAAAGTTAGTAGATCAAATAAAAATACGATATATCATGTTACCACTGTGTTTTAGCATGTGTTGTTGCAATGCTGATTTTTTGGCATATCTCTGGCCGCAGAATTCACAGACAAAGTTCAGTTCATTGTTATGTTTAGCGAGATGTGTTTCTAACGACTCTTTATGTCGAAATTCTTTCTTGCATATGGAGCAGTTCAGCGGCGGTTTCTTGTGATGTTTTTCGTGCTTTCGAAGAATGGTTCGTTTTTGAAATGTTTTCCCGCATTCCGAGCATTTGTAGCTGTTCGATCCATGTGATTCATTATGATAGTTTAAGTGAGAGCGCGAGGAAAATTTCTAAATGTAGACGTATGTACATATGTAACTTTCAAACGAAAATAACATAGTGCATTTGATTAATTACCTTCGGGCATATTTTGCAGCTATATTTCTTCCGCTCTTCACTGACACAAGCGAAATGATAGTATTGCTCCGTTCTATTAAAATGCTTATTGCACACGGTGCAGATGTACTCAAGGAAACCATCCGCTGCAAAATGCTGTTGAATGTGAGCTGGTAAGTAGGTGGGAATGACTGGAGCAATTTTGCTAAGCTGCACTTTTCGAATGTCGTCGGTTTCTTTACCTGCGAATAATTTGTTCATCTTTGAGTGCTGTGACTGTAGTTAGTGTCAATATCTTACCAACACTTTTAATGCATTGCAGACAATCCATCTCATCGGCCAGGAAACACTGTCTGCATTTGTTGTGTCCACAACACTCTGTAATGAGTCTGTTTTGCCTGTTCGTTTTTTGCTTGCATTGTGGGCATTCTACACAATTTCCAGAATCCATATTTTCGTTTTTCATTGCACATACAAATTTTTGATGTGTAAGAAATTACGAAAGCTTTTTGTAGAGTAAAATATTTAAAAATATTTACAAACTACTATCACGAAACACACCGGTTCCTAGATCACCAATTGCTTGTGTTTTTTCTAAACGAAAGGAGCTATGTTTACACCGACCGCAAATCGCGCATTTGAACCCATTTACACCGCCTTTTGCATTTGGTTTGACAGAACCATCAGCTGTTTTGAAAAATTTAAAATAAAATTGAACTTGTGAAAATTTTTACTAATTGTAATATACGCAGAAATTATCACATACATAAATTAATTTAATCTGTGAAAGCACATAATTTAATAATAGTATTTAGCTTTTTAAAATTTTTGTGCTGTGTATCCATATTTTCCAATTCACTTTTGGTTATGTTGAAATGTTGTTTTTTTTTTGAGATCCAACCGACAAGGTTGTATTTGACTGGCCAGCAACTAGGCTATATGGCCATTTCAACATTATGTTTGACAAGAAACATTTCAATGTTTAGCAAAATTCTGTTTATCAATTCTTTTAACAGCTGATTACAAATATTTTCATTCCATTTCCAGTGTTTTGTTTGGGAATTTCTTAATCCCCTTCACCTACTTCTGCCGAAAATCGTTTCCGGAGTTATAGGCAGTTAAAATTTGAAATTTAAAGCTGCATAATTTTACTAGAAAAAAGGACAGCGATGCTCAATACACTGTTAGAAATGTTTTTGGACATCTTACGCAAAATGAATTCTTATTTGCCTAAAAATTGGTTTATTAAATGATATCTACATAAATTTTCTCACGGTATCCTATACAAAGGGCTGTTCTTTTCGGTTATGAAAATATAAAGGCTCCAAATTTCAATGGTCTCGTGTAACTTCGATAATAAAAAAATTTGAATACCTGTAGAGGGCAGGGCCTGCTCAGCTGTTTTGTAATTTTATTCCGATATTATATCAAGAATGATGATCAATAGAATGATGATTCTATTATTCTTGGTATTATATTACTATATATAGTAATTAATAAATTTACAATATTTATTTGGATAGAACTAAATCCGATTATCAAGAGGATCTACCATGCAGAAAATTAAAACGAAGCCTGTATGGAAGCAAGATAAATCCAAGCTCAGCAAGGCTGATTGCGGCGAGACTGAACTAAAATGGCCCATCGTGTATAGTGTTAAGTACAGGGTGAAGTTTGGAGGTTTAGAGAAGTTACACCCGTTCGATTCATCCAAAGGACACCACATATTCCAGGTTTAATTTTTGATAATTGTAGAGTGTAATGTTTTGGTTTTTTAAATTTTATAGTCTTTAGAAGCTGACTTTTCACTGAGGAAGGGACAGTTTTATGAACCCGAAGAAATCACCAGTGAAGAGTTGCTACAAGTTCACACTCGAGAGTACTTAAACAGTCTAAAGGTGCTATTAATAAGCGATAAAGATATGTAATTATTATTTTTTATTTTTCGTCAATTAGTGGAGTGTTAATGCCGCTAGAATCTCTGAAATCTTACCACTATTCTTGGTACCTAACGCATTTGTACAACGTGGTTACTTGCGCCCAATGCGTTTTCAAACAGCTGGTTCTATACTTGCCGGCAAACTAGCACTGGAAACTGGCTGGGCTATTAATTTAGGTGGCGGCTTCCATCATTGTTGCTCTTATAGAGGTGGCGGGTTCTGTGCCTATGCCGACATCACTTTGCTGATCAATCGATTGTTTTTGGAAGAACAACGTATATCAAAGGCAATGATTGTTGATTTGGATGCTCATCAGGGCAATGGACATGAGAGAGATTTTGAAAATCAACCGAATGTATTCATTCTGGATATGTACAATGCAGCAATTTATCCCCGTGATCATGTGGCGAAATTAAATATTAATTGCGCCGTAGAATTGATGCCACATACTCAGGATCACTTTTATTTGAGAAAACTAAAAAGGTAAGAGAAATAATCCTTCTGGCTCGTGTTTTGAAGCATTCCACCACTTTGCATTGCAGCTGCTTGCAACGCTCCTTAACAACCTTTCAACCGGATATTGTTGTCTATAATGGCGGAACGGATATTCTGAAAGGAGATCCTTTGGGTTTACTGGAAATAACACCGCAGGTTGAAGTCACCATTACATTTATGAGTTATGTTAGAAAATTCTGCATATTTGTCATATTTTCAGGGAGTTGTTGAACGTGATGAGTTTGTATTTTCAATTTGCCAAAAGAAGAAGATTCCAATAGTTATGCTACTTAGTGGTGGATATTCAAAATTATCAGCTAAAGTTATTTCCGAATCTATATTTAACCTGAAGCAGAAAGGTTTGCTTAAATTAAATTAGCAACAGAATGAAAGGAGCTGATTGGAATCTAAATTGGAACCGTCTTCGAGGACCACAATTCTTAGATGCTAGGTCTAAAATATTGGAAAATTGTAAACTTGCTCTTCCAGGAACGATGTGATTTATATAAAATTTGTAACACTTTGTATATATATATATATATAGATAATATATACTTGCAGGATGTATATAAAATCAATTACTTAACAATTATAAAAAGGTTATGTTTTTATTTTTGGTTTATTTTTTTCTATATTATTATTTTTGAGTTTTTGTTTTATACATAAGTTTATGTACATACGTATGTATGTAAAACTATTTCTTAAAATAAACTATCATAGATAGATTTGAATTTATTACAGAAAATCACTTAGTAATGTATGGTATAATATAACATATTTTATGTATACAGCATATATATATTTAAAATTTCCTTTAATTAAAAAAAGTATATACATATTTTTTATTAATATGCAGCACATATTTTATTTATATGTGTAAGTGAAGTATAAAAAGATGAAGTGGGAGGTTTAAGGAACACTTAACTAGGCCCCTGAATTCTCAAGAAATGTACAAAACTGAAGAATTTCGCCCAGCTGTATAAACGGAAGAAATTTATTGAAAAAGATGTTGGAGAATAGAATAGTAATTAAAAAGAGTGACGAAGAGTCGAGACGATTGCTAGAGTTGACAGAAAGATTCAAAATCTATCTAATCGATGTTTGCTAACGTTTTGTTTTCATTTATGGACGATATAAAATTACAAAATAACCACACATATCTTAAATATCTTTACATTGTATTTAGACTTAATTTTGAATGAATGTATTTTTTATATCAGTCAAGCAAAAAATGCTAATTCAGATGTTGAAGTCAGGTCCATTATTAGAACGAAACGTAGGTTTACGCTTTAATTTATGGTATTATTTGTCGTAAGATTTTATTAATTTCATATACATATTCAAATGTATATTGTATATGACTTAAACTAAGTATAGCTATCATGAGTCTAAATATATCATAACTTAGGTAATGTGTTGTGTTGAGTGTGAAATGTGCCAAGATCATTATTGTTTGTCCTGCGGTAGTGATTAGCGTAGTAGTAGTGTTTGTTATCGGAAAATTTTATAGAATACTAACAAGCTGTAGGCTCCGATACCCTGGAAAATAGTTTACAAAGAAAATTATTATCTATAATAATTCTTTCGTTCGCATTAGCCACAAAAATAAATGTAAAATTGTAAATTTGTATGCACATTTACGAAGCAAAATTTATTTTATCAAAAAGGTATGCAACACTGAAGTTTGATTTTTACATGCTTTTCTAATGCCCCACTTTTAATAAATGCAGAGAAGTTTTAGAGTATTTTTCGTAACGATTTTATAAATAATTACTTGCTAAAAACGGCCACTTATAAAGAAGTATATATCATGTGTTTAAAATATTTAAGGATAATTTGTTGACTGTATCAATTTTGTTTTACAAATAGTTTTTTCTTTCATACTTTCTACATGTTTATGTTATGTTGCATGTTGTGATTTACGATTCGATGTTGTTAAAAATCCATACAATATGTTGATAAGTAAAATATATCGCATAATCCTCATAAACACATTAAATTCAACACAAAATATGCAAACATTTTTCACAAGTCACCATAAAAGTTGTTTGATGAGTTGTTTGCTACTTACGCATGGGACCTGCTTGGCGCATCTTCAAATAAGATCTCCGAACGGCTGCTTATTATGTAGACTAAGCAAAGGGATATAATGAAAACCACAGCACCAATGGACAGAGTAACAAACTCGTATATTCTTGAAGGCCGCAGAAATAATCGTGCACTAAACTGTGCCCACGTCGATTCGGTCCAAGTAGAATACTGGCCAGACTTCCAGTCGTAACCTGAATTAATTAATCAGCAATTATAAAAGTAACACTAAATGGAGACTTCAAATTACCATCAATTAAAAAGGCCGGACTTAAAGCGTGACTGTAATTTTGGGTGGTCCATCTACATTCGCCTTTACCATCGTAGCCAGCAAACCAATGCAGTGGCAGGTTGTTGCAGTCGTCCTCTGCTATTTCAGCGTGCTTTTGTGATAACACGTAACCAAGTAGACGATAAGTCCATCCAGAAGTTTCCTGTGACGCTCCTGATACGCTAATATAACTAATCAATAAACAAAACAAGGTTTATAAAAAGTACTCTCCTGAATTGTGTTGTGGTTAAAAAGATGTTTTTAATGACTTACCGCATCGGAGGTATTGGAAGCCCCAACCAACTGTTGGGATGTGAAGCAGCTTTAAACAGCGGACACTCGGCAGACTCAAGAAAGCAATATAAAAACTCATCAATTAAAACAGGATTCGCCAATTTGCTGCCTGGGTAAGCCTCCGCCGTTATGGTTTCGTATATTGCCATCGCTAGAGCGGAAGATACATTACGAATCTTCATTTGTAGCGAGTCCGGGTGGTAGCGATTGTGATCTGTTGTTGGTTCCACGAGATCAGTGTAATCCATTGAACTGTTGCCATAGGTAAAGTGGCTGTTTTCAACATCATCGTAAATGGAATGGTAAAATTTATTTAAGGGCTGTGAATTGAGTACAACTACAGGAAACGAAATGTTTGTCCGCAAAAATGACTGAGCTGATGTTGGAGGAATTTTATATCCAATCGCAGATTTGAAGACTATTTTCAAGTCATGCGCCGTTGACAAATTCTTTAGTTTGCCTAGGAAATCCTGTGATGCTGTGAAGGCTGTAATTGAGTGCAGCTGCAGTTCAGCGACTGAATCAAGAGTACCAATGTCGATCATGAATTCAATATTGTCTAGTGATATGGGCGTGGTGAGTGTGGAGAGCGTAGGAAATGCCAAATTTTCCAGGTCATATATAAAGCGTTGGGAACCAATATAATCATAGGATTCTCCGTTAAATACAACAAAGAGCACGTTGAGATTTTTGTTATGTAATTTTGGCTTTGTTGGAAATAGTTTGGAAAGCGTGTGAGCCACACTAATCAGAGTAGCATAGCCCAACAGAGAGTCCAACGCGCCCAGGCCTGTATTTGATAAACAGAATTACAATTATGAATTACAATAAAACTCCTCGAAAAGATTCAGAACATAACATGAATAAAGTACGAAGTTATAAGATAAATTTTTTTGTTTTTTTAATTGCATGCAAATGATTTGCCTTTCTTCTCTTCGATAACTTACCTACTCCATCAAACATTGATGTTGTATCCATGCGACATGATACCAAAATAAAACGTTCCATTCCATCAGGCTTACGATTTTGGCCTAATAACTCGAAATATGTCGAAATCTTGCGAGGGAAAAGCGTCGCATATACATTGCGACCCTCCAGTGGATCACAGTATTTCGTGTTGCCCAAATTGTTAACGAAATTTGTGCGTCTCATACAAACTTCAGAACTAACAGCCGCCGACATGAACGTATTCACCTCCACGGAACAAAGGCGACGTTGTGCATGTGTCTCGTAATTAAAATTGTTAAATTTTTCGAAGCAGTTGATTATTTTATCTATTTCATCGGAATCGGCTATGTAGTAAATCGGAAATGGAAAGTCCACATGCAGCAAACCAGTACCGTATGGATTCCATGATTCTGCAGAATTTTGTGCATTGCAGGTGGCAGTCTCAGAGCTGTTCGGTAACACTAATCCGCTGTATTGATTAGGGCAGTTGAGTTCATGTGAAAAATTCGTCATTTTGTTGCTTCTATTTATAAGTAAAACAACAGAAATATTGTCTTCAGCCTGGTTTTTAAGACGCAACATGTTCTGGCGCGTAAAAAGATGAGGTGGTATAATTGCAGCGTATGGAGGAGCAGGTGGTCCATTGAGGAGAAAGTTAAAATCATCCTCGATTTGTATCAGGTGAAGAGCACCGACCGATCCCATTGGAGACGCTGGAAGTTTATTTACAACACAAAACTCATGGCAATAATGACCTTGTACTCACACGAACACCCTGTCTGATGCGTTCCATTCAGCCGTCTGAAACAGCTGGCGCCACTAAGTGAATCGTACATCATGTCACGAGTCCGTGTTCCATTTACTGCATGGCAAAAACAAATAATCAATGAAATTAAGATATGTACATATGTATTTTGCTTGGTTAAGGAAAGATTCTATGAGTAGTTTGGATGTATAATTGAAAGTGTTTTCTTGCAGCAATATTAGTTTTATCACATCAATATGGAAGCAATGAATTTCAATATCATTTATCTTGTCTTTTTTTAAAAATTGCTTCCTTTATAATAAATCCGGAGTTATATTGAAAACACCTACGTTTTTTCACCACATTTGGTCCATCTCAACTCACTGAATTTCATGGTCTTACCAAAACTAGCAATGTGTAGAAGAAGCAGCCAGATGCCTGTTTTTACTGTCAGAACCTGCATTATGCATATACTGAGCGTATTTATTTAGTTATTATTGTACCAAGTGTTTCGATAATTACAATTTAATATGATCAGAGATAAAGCTCTGGTATGTTAACAACAAACTGGTATAAAAATACAACAAACCAAAATCTGTTCACTTTTCTACCAATTTTGCAGGGTTACTTAGATGCAAAACAAATTGTAGTTTAGCAGGCAAATGCCGATAAAAGTACTTTTTTGTGGTATCAAAAAAAGTACTGAAATAAGATCCAGGCCTAGAAGATGCATTAATAAATTCATAAAATCCTTGCAAGAAGATTCTATATAACGAACTCTGCATAATCGTTTGCAATATGGAAATTCGCATAAAGTAAGTTGTGATCATGTGGGATTAGTAACCTCTTAAGCAGATGGCTTAAAAAATTTATTATTAATATATTAAGACAATTTATAAAATTGTCATTTTCAACCTAATTAATTCACAACCAGTACAAATAGTTTTCGCTAATTTTTTTATTGTATGCAAAATTATTAGATAACGTGTTATGTTAGCACATAAATATCGCTTTAGATTTTAAACTTATCAATTGCTAAAATTACGCAACAGGAATTTTAAATAACAGGCTTGGCCTTGGTGTAGTTTGAGGCTTATCCTGAACATTCCCTTGTACAGCTTCGAACTCAATACGCGCTTTCTCTATCTCATCCATGGCACAATTATTGAATTCCTCGATAGGCTTGTTGCTGTAGCACGTCCTTATGGCTTTTTTGGCCGCAATCGCGGCTTTCAACGTTTCTCTAATCGCAGACACTTTATATCCAACTGACTTCAGTTTATCCATAGTTGTCCTCTTCAGAATATTTTCTATCCTATGATAATGAAGCAGCGTAGTAGTATCATCGCGCATTATATACGGGGTACTGTTTGAATTGTTCGGTGTTTTCATCTACAAAATTAGGAATTGAAGCAACAAAAAATTAATAAATCTTAACAATCAGTTGACTGCATTTCGTTGTCGTAACTGCAATTCAACTTACTTGCATTTGAGCCAAACTGATAGCCAAGATTAGAGCGAGTATAAGCAAAACTATTGTAGTCTTCATTTCCATATATAGCTGCGGCTGTTATACTACAAAACAGAACTTAAACTGAATCTAAACTAATCCCTGCGCTAATATTTATTGTTTCGAATCGGATACAATTGAAAAGTTCTTGTATTTGTGTTGATTGAAATCTTGGGATAAAAAACAAATAATGTTTATTATATGCCATAAAAATATTGTGCTCACATTATCTTGAAATTCGGAATCTATTCGTAGCGCAGAAAACGTGGAAGGTAATAACATAGATAATAATGCACAAAACAAATTTGATTTCGTGGTAAGCAATTGTTCAGATTCAATTTCTTAAAACTGTTCAGAAATTGGTACCGATTTTGTGTTAATATAATATATTTTAATTTTACTCCAACAAACAAATTTATTGTAAATTAATAAATATAATAGTTTTTATACAAATTTATTTTAGTTTATATGTACTTTCTTTTAAATGTTGTGAATTTTATTAATAATTAATTAATTGTTTAATTGTTGTGAATTATTATTTATAGAAAAACTTCTCCCAGTTATGAAAAACGATTTCAACCTTAGAGTTTAGTTTATCAATTGTAAAACTTAGCCAATAACAATTCTTCTAGGCCACATTGATGTCTTCGTTGTACTACTTTGCTGGGCTTCCAATTGAATGGCTGCGAGATTATTACGCGCATTGTCAATTGCCTCACTGGCGCACTTGTGGAATTCAATGTTAGACTTGTTGTTGTAGCAATTCCTTATAGCTGCTTTTGCAGCAATCGTAGCGTTCAACGTGTCTCTGATCGCAGAAAGTGTATAACCGACTGATTTCATTGTATTCATAGTGTTACTCTTTAGAGTATTAAGCATCCTTTGGTACTCAAGTAACGAATTAAGGTCGTCGGAAGGATCAATCGTTAAATCCGATTTACGGTTTGTTTTCTTGGTATCCAGCATCTATAAATTAGTACACAAAATTAAAAACACTGTAGTTAATCTTATGAATGCTTTAATTTTGTGATCTTCTTATGATATTAACTTACCTGCAGTTGAGCTAAAGAGCTGACGAAGAACACGACGATTAAAAATAAGACGGCTTTAGACTTCATTTTTTAAAAGAAAATGCGACTTCTTTGATACAGTTGTTATAAATGACAAATCCAACTTATGATGGAAGCTGTGTTTTTAGCTGCTCCATGCGACATAAGTTCATGCACACGCTTTACTTTTGTACTTTATCGGCTATTAGCAGTACCAACGATAACTAATTTTATGATGTTATTTCTTAGTTTTTTTATGGATGTTGTGTTTGATTAGCTGAAAAGGCGATAGCATCAGCGTAAATGAACTACAAAGTAAATTAAGAAGAAAAAAAGAAAATAGTTTCAAACAAAAAATTTCAACTTTCTACAATTCTTCATATGTACAGATGTCGTCACGACCTAATCAAAATGTACTCACATGATGGATGGTCAATATGTGCATTACCATTAAAATCTCAATATCGAAATTTTTAGTGATTACATTACTTTCTTGTAAAAAGTCAAACTAAAATAAACTAGAAATGCAAAGTAGACTTTTAACATTTATTTTACAAGTGAACGTTAACTTTCAACTCTTATTTCAGAAGTAACATTTAAAAGTGGACTTATTTTCGTAGTTCTTAGGAAACTACTTGATAACTTTTTCCTCTCGCTTCTTTTTAATAAAATTTTTTAATGTAATCTTACAGTGGCCATTAGAGCACGTTAAATGAATTTAATCATAAGAAAAATGTTGGTAGATGATGTCGTTTGTTGGCAATAATCATAATGCTGCACCAAAGCGAAAGAATGGAAGAATTGCACCGAGTCTACGCGGAAATCGTTGATAACATTCATGATATTGTACACCCGAGTCTACAAAGGATTCGAGGATTTCGAGGACTTTCAATTGTTTATCAGATCACTTAAAAAGAAACAATGTAAAAAACTAAATCGAATCGAAATTACCTCGCAGCAGCAATTTTAATAAGCACACTTTTCTTGCCGTTCAGCTCGTCATGGAAGGGAACTTTTCGGAGTTCCAAACATATTGTGATTTGTTGATCAAAAAAGTTATATTGAAGTAAACATTAATTTCTACAAAATCACTAATTAATAATAAAAGATTATTATTAGATATTAAAGACAAATAAAACTGACGCAAAACAAATCGATTAGTTAATTATTTAAAGTGCTTAAATATTTTAATTTATTAGTTCCTTCGGAGGTGGTGAAAATGGAATTTTTCCCTTAGTGAACTGCTCGGCCTTGAATGCCTCAATTTCGGTAGCGGACAATTCTTCCAAACAACTATAAATGGAAGACTTTGCCATGCCTTGTGTTAAAGCAGAAGGCGAGGCTATCTGTTCAGCTGGGGTAATAGCAGTTGACTGAAGTGTGGCAGTAGAGGTATTTTGAGTTTGCTGCGCGAATACATTTGTCGGCTGTTGGTTTTGTTGAAACACAGTTTCGGTTGGAGTGGAAGCAAACAAGCCTGTGCTACCCACAGATGCAGCTTCCTGCGGTTGCAACTGCTGAGCAAAGATATTCCCACTGAATTGCGGCTGTGCTTGGTTGAAGCCGACAGAATGTGATTGTTGCTGCTGAGCGAATAAAGGTGCGGTTTGCTGCGCCGCCTGGGCAAACAGACCCATATTTGTCGATTGCTGTGACGCCTGTGCAAACAAGCCGGTCGATGGTGCTGAGTTCGCTGCTTGAGCAAATATTCCTGCACCTGATGCTGCGCTATTTTGAGATGATGGACCAAATCCAGTAGCTACAGGATTCATGGCAGCTCCCCCAAAGATTGATGAATTGGTTGCTGTTGTGTTTTGCGGAAATATTGGTTTTTGAGCAGAAAGAGAATTTCCAAAAGCAGAAACACCACTAGCAGCAGGTGGTATTTGACCAAACATTGAAGAACTAGTCTTATCGAACGGATTGTTCGGTTTCTCAGCGCTGACGCCACATGCTGTATCGAGTGGAGAGTCATATACTTGTGCAAACACATTTATTACTGCAGGCGAAACCTGCAAAAGTGCCTTAAATTTATTTTTAGCGTCCAGCACTTCCTTGGTAAACTGTTGATGGAACTGGTCAAAAAAGTTTTTTTGCTTTGCCTCGTAGCATAGGAAACGAATCTCTTCATAGGACTGGTCCTCTATGAGGTTCGGTATACACGGCTTGTCCTTGAAGGGACCGTAACAGGAGAGTGGCCACTGATTACCATTTAAGGCTCCCTCTACGTCAGTTTTGATTACATGCCTGAAGTTTTGAAATTAAAGTCAAAAAGAAGATTGACAATTTATACCATATGAATGACCGGCTGAACTTACTTTATATCAACGTGTTCGTTAACGCACCTCGTGCCAAACCGACAGTATCCTTGAAGCATGTATTTACACAGCACCATTTTTAATATTTTATTTATTTAGTTCTGTATGCTTATTTGTTGTCTAATTCAATTTTAATAATTTTCCTTCTACTGTTCAAAACACTAAATGTTGACACTGATATTATTCCATACACGGTTGCACATTTTATTTTCGTTGCTAAAACCAGAGATTATCTCTGGCTAAAACCAGATAGATGGCAGAGCAAATTCATTTAAACACTGTTTTTGTAAGGTGATTATTGGGAACGAATTTCCGTCATTACTGGTCAAGTTAGGTTTGTTGACAAACCAGTTTCCGGTGTCATCTTCAGTGTCATATTTCGTTCTGGTCAGTTTATGCTATTTCATTGGTATTTAGCGTTTCATTTTGTAAGCCCTATGTTACATTCCAGATTTTGTTTGGTGACCAAAAAGTAGTTATACTGTTAACTAAAATCCTAATTTTGAGGTGTAAACCATCTCCTAAATACTGTAAATGGAAATGTAAATCTTGTTGCGTTTGCCACTTTTATAAATTACATTAAAATTTATTAATTAAATAATATTTGAAGATGAAATCTTACCGCAAAGAGGAAAATACCTGATGAACGATTTATATATTATTATTATATAGTTCATTATTATTTCCCTTATAATAATAAACTGATTTGCAAATGATTATAATCAATTGATAAAACTATGCAGAAAGAATTAAAGTAGCATGTATGAAAATATGTGTATGTAAAAGAGCCACAAAAATTTTTTGGCGTTAATAGAATTAAAAGGAAACCCTCAAGTAAAAGATATGAGGAGAAAACAATATAGCGCACAAGCATTATATAGTGAGGTTAATAATCAAAAGTTATATGAAGATAATAGTCGAATAATGAACTTTAGCTATTTGAATTTTTTTCTAGTGAATTTGCCAATTGTTTGTTTATTGCAAACATTCTTTCAGCTTGTTTCATCAGCGACACGTCTAACATTTCGTTATATGAAATTTGAACACTTGCGATTAAATTTTAAATATTCTAGTACAACTTAAAACACATACATCGGTTTTTTCTTTTATTCACACTTGCGATTTAAAACTATAACTTAATTACCTTTATTTAGATAATGTAAATCGTTAAACATAAGACTAAACAATTTGTATTTTGCAATTGTCGATATCATTTTTCCATATGTTCTCCATTATTTGTTTTATCGTTTTTTACGTTTTTGAATACAAAAATATGTATTTTCTCTGTAATCAGGTGAGAAAAAAGTGTAATACATACATACATATGCTAGCATTAAAAATAAGAAATGCAGTGTAAAAAAGCATGCGCTCATGAACCGTGAGCGTTATTTTAAAAGATATGTATAATGATTTTGCAGCATGAATAAAAAATCACTGCAGCTAAAATAAAATACATCAGCTTCAAGAGTCTGAAAGCGAGATGAAAATATTTGGCTGTAATGAAGTGATGCAAGTACATATTTTTAATGTATTATTATTGGATTCTAAATACTGAATGACGCAATGTTTCGAAAGTATTACTATTTACATACAATATGCTAATTATTTATGACAAACATTTGTAGATTTCACAAAATAAGTAACTTTACTTTATACTCAGTTCATTTGTATTATTTTTTTTTTGCTTTAATATTCTTATATTGTATTAGTACATATATTATGATGCATAATCCGAAAAACTTAATTGTAACGTGTTTTTTTTTTAATTGTGATTTAAAAAAATTAATTCAATCATGATTTAAACGCGGCCTTTGGACATAGAAACTTTATATTAACAATGGATTAAAAAATATGGCCTAGATAAGATTTTGGCGCCTACTATTTAAAGTATTTTTTAATTAATATATGTCCGTCTAAGAAAGCAGGAAAAGAAAGACTTATCAGTTCAATCGATGCACTATTTTCAATGAAGCTAACACAATTTTACATTCCTGTTTACAAATTTTATTTGGTTTCTAACTTTAATATGTTGTAACATGCATATCCCAATTCGCTATTCACATTTTATGTTGTAAAATCAGTTTCATCATTTCGACATTTAAAAGAAACTCCGAAGAATAATTAGAAATAAATTTAAATAATTTTTCTACAATCATTTTGATATGGTTCAGAAAAAATAACGCAGTTTAATAATTTGATAATAAGCAAAAAATATACAACAGTCATTCTTTATAATTAAAAACATCGTATTCTCAACAAAAACAGTGATTATAATTTTTTTTTATTGCATTTAAAATTATGCCAAACCAAAAAAAAAAGGAATAGGAAGAATTTTACAACAGAATTTAATAACAGAAATAGAAAAAAATACATTTTGTTCTTGGAGAACTCCTTTACAACTTTTAAAACTTATTGAAATCCGTTCGTAAAGAAGTCTTCACATTGAATTATATGAATAAATTTATAAATTTTTGATTTCTATAATTAAAAAATACATGACAATGCCAAAGTATTTCTACCGTAATCACAAGAAATTAATTTAGGTTGATCATTTGATTCCTTCAGCCGATTTTCCATTTCAAGACAAAAGCAATCGAGTCTTTGCTTAAAGCTTCTTCATAAATGCAGTCAATGTTATTATAATAATTATTTAGTGAATCAGATATTTGCAAGTATTTTACAAACTTTGTAAGGTCAAACGGAAGAACCCTAAAAATGATTTCTAATGATCTCATTGGATGTGATTTATTTTACAATCGCGATTGTTAGATACAATTTAAGGTAATGCTAATTTGTAATGCTTTTAAACACCTAATTCGAAGTGGACACTTAAGACGACACATTATATATTTTAATAGCGCAGATAAGAGAAAAATCAAACAATAATTGCATAAACAATTTTCAAGAAAAACCTCGAAACACTGCCGCTTGATCACTTAACTTGAGCTGCACATTTAAGAACAATATTGTATATTAATGGATGTATTGGAATTACTATAAGCTTGTGGTTTAATGTACAGAAGATTCAATTCTTTCCTATCTTGCTTTCATATAGATAAAATATTTATTTCGTTTTCTACGTGTTGTAAATTTTAATTTGGTTTGGTTTTCTGTTCGTTTTAATTCTAGAAGCTTTAATAATTTATATTTGCTTTTGTTCAATACTATAGATTATTTCATTCAGTTGTTATTTTACATTTGTATACAATTAGTTTAATATTTGTGTAGCTTCTTTAGTTGTGTACTTTTCGCTCTTTTACATTACATTTCACTTAGCATAATTTATAATTATTTTATTTTTTCGGCTTTACGTTGTTATATGTTTTTACTTCCTTGTTCCTTATTGGTTTCGTCCGTAACAGAACTTGTTTGTGTTATCTTTTTTTGCAGTATAATTATAGCTTAATGTCTAAAAATCATGTTTTGTATAAAATAAAATGCTACTTCTAGCCTAGCTCTACATTTAATCCAAATTATCTTGGAAAATTAACTTAATATAACCGGATGAGCCATCGAGAGGCGTCGCACAGAAAGGACAGACGGCCTGAAAGCCATTGGTTCCGTGCGGTATATCAACGTTGGCCCAATATCTATAAAAATGTTGAATTTTTTTGGGTGAATAATCATGGTTATTGTGATTAAAAGCATTTATTTACTTGACAGTTTTCTCAGTCGCCATGTGACCGCATGGATTAAATGCGAACGTAGGTGCGCCGGTATCAACGTAGAATGCAGGCTCCAGACCCATACAGAGCGTAACGACGGGGCCCATCTCCAGACACATGGGACAACGACGAGCCCCGGTGCTTTTGTCCTGTCCCCAATCGTGATGACCTGGAAATCATAGAAGCAATTTGACGATGGTGCTCAAGAAAGGTTCAAGGTTAATCAATACCTTGCACATGGCCACAGTTCAAGTAAACGTAAGGCTGATTGCACTGTTCACCGATTTGCACCTTCCTTGGAATAACCAAAGTGTTCAATCCGACTGGACACTGCGGACGCCCGGCATTTATCTCATCGATTAGTTTCTCCAGATCGCGTTTCGTCTGTGCGAAAAATAAGATTATATTAATTAAAGCAATAGGAGAAAAAGCCGATTTATACCGGTGAATGTTGTAAACCATCTGCGGAGCGCCACAACAGCGTAGCGCCGCACAAATCAATCAGAGTTCCATCCTGCAGCACATTCGATTCCTCGTAAATCTACGAAATATCATTGAATAAAATTCGTGTTTTCAAGAAAATAGTTTTTTAAACTCAAATTATACGGACGCAAATTATATATATGCGTCTGTCATACAGTTATTTTAATGCAACGATCGTAACGTACTCACCGGTTGCCCTTTTTGCTGTGCTGAACGGGACTCCCTCAAACTGAACACATCACCACCCACGGAGCATTCGCGCCAGAGACCGCATTTTGCTGTCCCGCCACAGAACTGACCTTTCGGATGCATAATCAGAACACCGTTTGTCGTTAGGCCGTCGATTTCCACGTTATCCTGCCACTTCGTAGCCTTTTCCTGAGGGTCGAAAATCAATTTCACGTAGCATTGACGATGGAAGCAACTGGCTAAAGTTTTAATTGCTCTCTACTTACGCCTAGAAATATATTTCGGCTTGAATCGAAGCCAGCTGCAAATATTCGCGCCTTCGATGATTCACATCTGTTGACGAGAATGCGGCAGGCAAAACGTGAGATTGTGCTTTGCATCACTTTAGCATCCTTTTTGTCCCCCGGCAAAGTGTCCATGACGACGAAGTCGATTGGCGATTCCGACGAACGCCCGACCTGATGAAAAGTTAAATTCATAACGAACAACGAGTTTAAATATGCAAATATCGATTTTTATAAATTGCTAATTATAAAATTAATTTTAACATCTATCCTCTAAGAAATTTTATTGGCCATTTATTATTTTTATTGATAAATTTTAGGTCTTAGAAAAGTGTTCTCTTGGGAAGACTTCAGTTCGCTCGGTTTAAAATAAACATCTGTAGCTAAGCACGTATGTGGAAACTCTATATTTATTGTCGTCTGATAAGCCATTCTCCATTCATGGTAAACACTGTTTATTCACGGAATAAGCGTGAAAAATGCATATCGTGTGTGATCGATGCTTGCCTAGGAGTTCGTAGTTGACATGTAAAATATGCACTCGTGAAGCAGGCGATGGAGAGAGGTACCTCATCCACATTGACACACCACAAAATGTACGTTGTATGTACGTTGAGACATTTTTTAAGGATGAAAGGGCTTCTTTCTTTCCCAACCTAACTCTAACCTTCTCCCACTCTCGTTCATTTTTTTGTCTTGTGTTTTAAACGCTTCTTCTTTCATGTGCAATAAGCAACACTTGCATTACGCAGAGTTCTGTAGTTGCTTCGAAATCAATTTGAAACTTAAATGAGTTTAAAACGTTTAATATTCCTTTAACTTGAGCATTTGGTGAGTTAACAATTGAGCTCTAACATTTTGAGTTCACATTTAAATTTTATGGGGTAATTTGACACTCATTCAATTGAGCCAGTGTCGCTTCGCCAAGTTTCTTCACCGTTCCACATTGCAAAGGTTTATGGAAAAGGGTTTTGTAGAAATTCTTTAATACACTGGAATTGATATTGATATGTATTCTATACAAATGAGTTTATGTTTGATGAATGGAATTTTATACTTTTGTATTAAATGTTTATTATAAATGAGAAAAGTTAATAACTAAGTAAATGCAGAATTAAAATCAGAAAATGTTATCTGAAAAGTTTCCTTCTGAAGAAACATTGAACTAGAAAACATGGAAGCTATTCTCCATGATAAACGAGCAACTTTTAATTGAATTGTGTCGATTGATAAGTGATAGATTTATCAATTTTAAACGCGATTCGAAAGATGAAGTAGTCTTAGGTTTGAATCCTATACCACTCCAGACTCGTGAGGTATTTTCCTAGTCTTAGTTATATACGGCTCATTGAACTCTTTAGCCCAGACGTTCATTGTACTCTTTATCAGTTATGTGTCAAATATTGAGTCTGAAGTCGTAGTTTATATTGCTCTTTGGGGTATATCTACAAAAACATTCAAATTTAATTATTAATCTAGCCGATGAGCCGAAAGATGATCATTTCTGGTGGATTAATTTTGTATTTCTTCAACTGATTCCGTTTCATCTCTCTGTAAACTAAACAAGTACGGATTTTTTCTTCTTTTCGATTTCAGAACTACACAAAGAATTGTATATTTATACAAATAATCGATTTCGAAGATTTCATTTCACTCTTACAAAATGAACAAACTGCAAACATTGAAACAGTGTAAAAACCCAGAGATACTTTTATCAAGGTAGAATGAAAAACAGAACAATGGCAAACAAGACACACACATTGAAATACAACAAAAGTCAATAGAAAACCACACTTTCTCGACAGTAACTCGACAGATAAAGGTAATTGACACATCACAATATCTGGAAAATTATATTTATTTTGGGATTTCATTTGGTGTTGATGGAGCACCAACATCAACAGCACCAACAAGAGAAAATCTGTTTTATTTGTTTGAAAAAAGGACTGTTTTTGATTAGTAACAATACAGCTACAGAATTCAATCAAAGTTCGCACATTGTTTTGTTCAAAAACAACACATTAACTGATTAATAATAATATAATTTGGAATTTCTTTCGCAGATCGGAATTAATTGCAAATGTTTTTTTATATTCCAACTAGATTATATTCAAACTTCAGGCAACATCGTAGCCAATCTATTACAAAATCTGTCAACTTTTCGCATTTGTAATGGTATGAGGAAAATCTTCATACGTGGTTCGGCGACTGATTCTCTTTTCAGCTTACTTCTTGCCTGCTCCTTATACTAACCTGAAACATATCCGTTTCAGTGTCCTCCTTGTACTCAACAATGACGGCCTGATTGCGTGACAGCGTGTACGATATCGAGTGCTGATTGGCATCAAGTATGGCTTTCGATGTTTGCGGCGATTGAACGATGTAGTGTTTGGAACGTTTGACACCGTTTGGCTCTGTGCGTTTGTAGAGAACGAATTTGGAGCGTCGTCGTCCTCGATCGCCCTGAGGCAAATAACCGTTGTAGCTGCAGAAAAGAATAAATAGCAATTATTATTGGCGGAAAAATGTCCTAATAAACAGCACTAATAATAAAATATTCTTGGAATAGTATGAAGCCAATTTATGGAATATTTTCATCACCTCTATCACAAACTCCTACAACAAAAATATAACGAAGCTTACACATTATACAGACAACTATTATTGTCTATGTACCGAATGTTAAAAATAGCAACAGAAAAAATTATGTGCCTTCTTCTTCCTTTTGTAGGAAAAAGAAGTGTATTAATAGAAATTGAAACGCAACCAACGGCAACGGGAAACCACGGAACAAATACGATCCACAATGTTTCCACAATGTATCTAATAAAATTATTTATATACATGTATCTAAGCATTAAAAGCAAAAAAGCAAAAGCATTGGAATTTTGTGTATGAGAAATGATGTTAACGAACTTTGATCGGACCGACAAAACTACGGAAACTCCGCGACATATTCGTATTTCAGGTATACAAGAATTTCTAGTAAGAATTCTGTATATTTTTCAATGAATCATTTCCGACTTCTTATGACAAAAAAGGCTTTTGATTTATTAAATTAAGAATTTTCTTATCACACCAAAAAAATATTTGCGATAACGTAATAAATAATGAATATTTGTATAGTAAATTATAGAGCAATTAATCAATTTATTATGAGCTAACAGAAGGTAGCAAATAAACTAAAATGTCAGCTATATTTTTATATGAGAAATTAAAAGATACTATTAATTGAAGTCTTATAATCAATAATCAACAACAAAAGCTAAAGCGAATAAAGTGAAAAGTTTGAAGCGATTAAAATATGTAATTAGTGAAATATTTTAAAATGTCATTTCTTTGCTTCACTTCTTCAATTTCTCATTTCAATTTTCGTATTTTTAAACAATTTAAATTTACAGATTGTCCCTAGTACTCTTCTATCCTAAACTAATAATAATATATAATAATAATAATAAATTTAAAGGCATTTAAAAAACAATGACATTTGAAGGTGACGTTAAAAAAAATCCAGCAAATAGCAGCCAAAGAAAGGCGCAATAACTAGAAAAAAGAAATTAGAAAACCGAACCAAGGGAGAGATGGAGGTTATACCTAAAGCTATATGTGTATCTAACCCATAATCAATTGTATTTTCTCGTGTCTTCTAAACTGAGTTGCGTGGAATATAGATAAATCCGTAAACATATTTCTAGCGTAATTTCTAGTGATTGATGATACTCGTAGCTTTGGTTAATGTTTGTCTCCTTGTGGCCAAGGTTTCAAGTGCATCTACCGTCGATATACTGCCACATATGTACATAAGTTCATTTGCTCCACGCACGTGAAGGAAGGAAGGAACATTTTAAGAAGCAAGAGGTTCCATAGAAGGGGCGAGGTTCCATAGGACCGACGAGAGAGTAGCCGAAACCTTAAAATGGGACACACTGGATAAGGTTTAAAGGTTATACAAGTTCTTTTTAAAAACACAGTCACTTGAAATCATAGAAGCCGGATATCGTTAGAGAATGTTCAAAAAACTGACTTGGCAATCTCCATGGCCATGAATCATGCTAAAAACCCATCTACCTCACAAACACATCAGATTAAGACAGTTTAATACTCGTTTACATTAATTTATACTTCGATAAGTTTTATATATCAATTCTACGCATATTTACCCAAGAATAACCAACTCTCCATAGCGGACTCGAGGTTTGTCGTGAGCATCTGCATCAGCTTCAGCAAGTATTGGAGACTCGGTTCCGTCAGTGCTGAAAGATTAAAAAGAATTAATTTTGTAATGTCTTTATTGAAATATTGCATTATAAAAATGAGCACGTGGTATGCAATATAATGTCTAATTCTATTTAATAAACACTTCTATTACGTTAAGTTTATTATTCTATTACTCAATTTATTATTCAATTTATTTTGTCATTCAGATCTTCAACTGATTCTGACTTGCATTAAATACTTTCTTTCATTCACGAAAGTTACTTTATTTTCCTCGCTTTCTTAAAGTTAAATTAAGTTTAAAACTTTGAAATGTAAAGAAACAAACAAATGATGTACGAATGCATGTAACTCAGCGCAGACGTTAGTGCAAAGGCAAAGAGACGACGGCAACCAAGTTGAGCTTTTGGCTTTCGTGTCTGTTGGTTTCTCCCTGACTTGTAGGTTGTTGTAATAGAAGAACATTTGACACCCAGAAGTCATAGAAATTCATTCATAAGAAAAACAATTACAAGCAGGGAAACGACACGAGGAGAGAGAGCAAACAACAGATAACGGCGTGAATAGATTACAAATATCAAGTAACACACTTAAATGCAAAGTCACACACTAGTAACAATAATAACAATAAAAAAAAGAAAAAATTATAGGAGCAAATATTGTATATTATGAAGAAGAAAAGTACATTTCTTCAATTAAACAAAATGTGAAGCATAATTCATAAGTTCAACTCTCTATGAAAATGTTGGATTTTCTTCTTAAATGATTTTAGCAAGTATCAAAATTAAAATTACTTCGATTTTAAACGTTTTAAGGGCTAAAATTATAGAAACACAAAAATTCCAAATCATAAAATTTGATCGTGGAATCTTCCTAATTTCCTTAACTTCCATTACAACAGCCGCAGTTGATTCCTTATTATTAATTAAGTGAAACTCGTAGCTGATAACAGTTTAATTGGTGCAACTTTGTGCTTTTCGTTTTCTTATCATGTTCCATAAAAAAGTAATGCTTGGAACTTGGACCACTTAAACTCTCGATGGGAAAATAGATCTATTTTCTTTCGATGTTGATAGAAAAAACCAAGAAACAACAAACAAAAATGGGCATTAGTTTAAATTCCGAAGCCCTTCTTTATTATTATTATCTAGAATTGTTTAAAATAAGTTTATTATTAATCTTAGAAAATTATGTTAAAGAATTATATTGTTAGTTTTTAGTCAATCGTTAAGTTTTTCCTTTTTTGTACCTTTACAAACTTTTGCATGATGGATTGCGATTGTTTGTTATAATCTCTTCACTTTACCAATAAGAAAAGTAACAAAAATTTCCCATAACAATCGCTGGCTTTCTCCTGTTATAACAATCAGTCTCGTGCTGTCTCAACTAATTACTCGATTAAGAAAACGTTAAAGTGTGAGCAGCGAACACCGAGTACAATCGAGTTCCTGCCACGGCGAAAGAAAAACAACAGTGCAAATCGCATCACATAACCAATTGCTGCACACCATTTTAATTACTCTGTTTCTCTTGAGCGAAATATGTATAAAATCAACGAAAGTCTGTCACATATTCGTCAGTTGTTCGCCAATAGATGTACTATGAATAGGACATCAGCAGTGGAAGTCAGTCATCAGCTTGAATAATTGCCCAATGAACAAATTTAATTAAATGCAGTGAAAAGTTTACTCTTCACTTTTCAGCTATCAAAAATCTGCTACTGTTGCGATCTGGAAAAATTCAACGACAAAATAATAATGTACACTCGGACTTGTGTGGAGGGAGCACAGCTGTGAGACAGACCAAAGCAAAAAGCCATCTACGTAGATGTGTAGATGGCTTGGAACCAACAAACAAAGGCAAAGACCGACGACCGACGACCAAAATGAGGCGACGAACTGCAAAAGTCGGAGCTGCAGGAGAAAAAGATAACATCTACAACAACACAAACGACGACGACAGCATCGCTATGGGTTACACTGAAAGAAAGTTCAATTGCAACAAATTATCGCCGAGCAAAAGCATAGAAATTGTTAATATACAAATACATAAATCGTAGATAGACGATATATAAAAAGCCTTAGAAAATAAAAGTAGTTTTTGTTAAAATAAAAATAGATTATTGCAAAAATTACTGCTTAGTTTTGAAAATATTATAGAACTTTTGGTACGAATGAGAACATGCTAAATATGTTATCATTTAAAAAACAAATAGGATAAAATTGAAGTAAAAGAAAAGTGAATAGAAATTTAATTTACAGAGGAAGCAAAACCAAGATAAATACTCTCTTGACATATAATTCCAAAGAAGAACAAAAAGTCAAGGGCTTGAAATGGTTGTCCTACTTTTTGTCTCACACAGTGAAGAACTGTCGGAGAAAACCAAAACTATGCAGGCATGTAAATATACAAAATTAAGTATAAAACAGTATAATATATAATAATATAATCACTTAATATTTGTTTCCTCTCATATTTAATTATAAATCAACCCATGTCCAGATGTTTGTACGCGCAAAACACAAGCACCAATAAAGGAAATATGAATAAGAAATATGGTTACTATAATCCAGCTGCAAAATAATATTAAGTACTTCAATTCGAATCAAAACAAACTAGAAAAGAGAAAGAATTGATGACTAGAAAGGGTCCAATGGTCAAGACCAAAAGAAAATTAGAAAAGATGCATTAAGACCGCGAAAAATAATACATTCAATTACTATATAGTCGTGAAAATCGCAAAATAATGCGAAAAAAGTGTAATTTTTAGATATATTAGAATAGCAAAACACATGAAAGCTTCTTCACTGCATAAATAAGTTAACCTATTTCGGTTATGAAGGTTACCCTAATAACCCAATTACCTTATATCGCTCCCTTCTTTTCCCTGCAGCATCTATGCAAATTCTCATGTTAAGTAACTAATTATTAAAGTTTTCATAAACAACTTTAGATTTTTTAGTACATTTTCGTCTTCTGTAGGGCGAAAGGACTTCAGGACTTTATTTTTTAAAGATGTAAATAAAGCGAAAGGGGGAGAAAGTAGGCTAAAGGTAAAACAGCAGTAGCAAAACACAATTCTTAAGTTTCAGATGACATCAAAATGTTGCAGATACGTGGACGACAGACACATTTATGGAAATAATAACAAAGACGAGAGCAAGACGATGAGTAGCGAAAAGGAAGTTCCACTTTAAGAGGAAATTAAAGAGCAAGCATGATGATAATGGCAGTGATAAGCACTCAGCACTGATGAGGTTAGAAATGATGACATCATTAAAATTGTGATATAAACTTGTAATTAATAAATATAAAATACAAAAATTTATAAGAAAATACAAAGTAAAATATATAAAAATATAGGAAAATTTAGATAAAAAATAAAACAGATTGAAGATTAATTTTCATAGACTTTTTGTTAATTTATATATAAAATAGGGTAATCTTTTTTTAAAGAGCAGCTCTATAGGTTTTTCCTTCGACTCTGCTTTTTCTTTATTTTTCTTCACCTTGAAATACATTTTTTTCTGTAGATTATATAAAATTAATAAGAATTACTGCCACTTTTATATACTACTAAGTACTATAATAAATACATAAAATTTTAAGTTGTCATTTTATTGCAGCTTCATTGACAAAACTTAAATGAAAATGTCTGAAAATGAGTTTTTGCTGTATGTTATTTTTCGCTTTTTATGGGACTTTTTTAGCGTATTCTTTTCTTATTTCATATCTGCACAATTGTGTTCAGCGGAAATACAGCAGCTCCATTTTATTCGTCAGCATTTGTTGGCGCAGTTGTTGTTAGTTCAAGTATCAAAGCGTGTTCACCAAAGCAAGCCACCAACCCAGCAACTGGCAACTTCATGTCGTGAGTTTAATGCGAATATTTTCCGGTTTCTGTGCTTATAATTTTCTTGTGTTAATTTTTTTAAGACGATTTAATTAAATACAGCAACGGCGTTGGTCGCAGGAGATGCTTTTTCCCACAGTCGCATCGTGAACCAAGTTCGTTGTCATTTTATAATCAATTTTCTATGATAAAAAAAGTAAATTCTTTGTCAAATCGAATATTAAATCATTGGTATCAATTCTTTTCACATTAAACCTCAAATTTGTTATTAAATTTCAGATTTCCCCGATCATAAAAGAAAGAGAAAAGTCAAAGTTGGAGAAGGACAAGCAGCAAAGACTGGAAAATCAATTACGACGAGTGAATAGCAACAATAAAATTCATAACAAGTGAATCCTTTGGAAACGGGGTTAATGGTTTCAACTCTTCAACTATATATACACAACTATATAAAGGCAGTAAAAACGTGGAGTAGTTGCGGCGATTTACAATCACTCGCCACCGCAAAACACATACAAACACGTCGCCACGTTTGTGTTTTTTTGTCTCGGCAGAAAAAGTGGAACGCGGTTGTGGAACGCGTCGGGTTTATTCAGGTTTGCAAAACAATAAACTATTACAGCTACTGCTGCAGGACAAAAAGGACTAAAAGAAAGCAACAAATTGCTGCTATTTTAGTCTCGACAACGAGTTTCCAGCGAATACATTTACAGTAAAGAAGCCGCCGACATGACGACAATTCTGCCGTTGCTTGCCAAGAGTTTATTTTTGAGTTTTCAGGTCTGATTTCCTTTCATCATCATCATCCTCTTATTTCTGCTTAGTCATGTCCTGATTCTCGAATTACTGCTGTCCGACGTAGAACAGATGAGTGACGAGGAAAGGAGACGCTGTTTGTTGCCACCTTCGATGCTTCGATGTTGCTATTTTCATTTAGTCCTCGTTTCTATTTCTGCATAAGGGTTGCATCTAACGAATAATGGTTGTTATGGTTGTTGTTGTTGCTGTTATTGTCGCCTTCGAAGGGGCAACAAGAGGCTTCGTCGTAGGCTTCTTCAAATTGGATTCCATTTTAAGAACTGAAATGTTCAAAAAGACGAAGGAACGACGAAACCGAACAACGCAAAAACATGGAAACATGCAGCAAAAATAATCTTAGATCGGCCGGAATCAGGTAGTAGGAGCGCAGACGGTTTTGTTTGTAAAGTATACGAACGATAAACACCTGCTTTTGTTATCTTAAAGGCCAGCAACCAGCAAAGGAGAGAACGGAAACCGAAGAGCTAAAATTTCGTAGAAAATTTTTATTGATCAAATTCTTTGTGTGTGTACATCGTAAAGATTTCCGTGATGAAACCCACAACGGATTTATTTCATTGCAAGGCATCGTTTAAAATGATTTAATTTAATGTTTATTTTGCAGTAAGAATTTCTGCTTTTCTAATGATGATCAACTCAAAAACAAAACTCGAATATGAATGAATATTTATTTTCCTTGAATATTCGTAGAAAAGAAATGCACTTGAGTCTGTTCATTTTGTTTACAATTTTCGCGAATAACATTTAAAAAGGCCAAGGTTAATGTTGCAAAAATACGCAAAATTTATTATAAGTAGTTTTCTTAAGTTATTCCATTTAAAGTTGTGTAATATTTTCGTTTATTTATAAAAAATAAAGTGATTTTTTCGCAGAATATTTTTCTTTTAAACATTCTTAATAAAATATTTTCTTAATTTCATTAAGTAATTATATTAAATAATCCAATTAAAATTGCTTTTACTTCTAAGAAATACTCAACAAAATTTTGAAGATTGATTTTTAAATGTTTTTTTCGAGTCGTAAATGTTAATCCAACTGGAATCTACTTCAGCGATCTTCGGTGCACTTCAGGATAAGAATCTTCACTTCTTATTAACACAACATCGAAAAGATCAGAACCTACTTTAGATCTCTGTGTGCCACGGAATCATTCTGCACTTCATTCACACGCATCCAAGTGTTTTTACCAACAGAAACAAATTGTGTTTATAAGGAAAATAATTAAGTTAAACTGCTTCGATGCTGACTTGTTCTTCCCTACCATGAACCAGAGAACAAATGACCTATTTTTAGGGTATTATACAACAACAATTCGAATTTATTTTAAAGATATTTGTAATTGGTTTCCTTTCACTAAAACGGTTCTTCGAAAGAATTCTTAAATTTAATAAAATAAGGAAATAGATTTTTAGATCCATAAATAAATTTTTTTCTCTTTATGTTCGTGTGTGTAGTTCTTTATAGAGTCAATTAGTTCCTTCTAAATTTTTTTATTTCATATATACTTATGTACTTGTGCAACTTTTATATGTTTATATACAAAAGCTGACAGCCTACATAATTTAGCAACGAGAACAATTGAGGTCTTTATATAACAAATGAATGAATGGACTACATGAAATGAGTTTTAAGAACGTTCAAGTAGGTCAAAAGAAACAATGTTTGTTATTATTATTGAATTATTTTCGTCAACACAAGAAGACTTTTGTAATGCATTTTTCTCGTATTAAGTAAAACAAATTTATGTCGCCATAAATAAAATAAACACTAAAGAGTAAATAAAATAGAAAACAGTTTCCATATTTTGTAGATTATTTTTCAGTAACTTCGTTTTTAAACTCTAAAGCTCAATAAATAAGAATGCTGAAAAACTTCGTTTCCTAGTTAATAGAGTCCAATTGGAAGCAAAATGGGTTCAAGTGCGACCCAATTGGAAGGGGAGATAAAGCAACCAAGGAACCAAACCGAACGAGAATGGAATTCATTCACGTAGCAGAGTTTTGTTTCGATTAGAAGTTTCGTGATTGAAAGTCATGTGGCATCAAGTTTTTACATGTTGCACGGAGCTGTGGCTGTAGCGAATCGTAATAATCATCATCAGCAATATTGAGACTCAATTCAGTTGGCTGAAAAAAGCGCAAAGTGTGGCCGAAAACCGTTAAGAGAATCACTTTGATGTGCAAATTAAAAGCGCTACGGGGCGTGACTGGACCTACATTGGCAGGAATGTACTAGTAATGCCGAAGAAGAGAGGTGAGGGGAGAAAGAGGAAAAGCAGAAGATGATAAGATCATAGACAAAGTGGAAAGAAATGTTGAAGAAGTGATGAAATTGTGCGGTTGATGATCTTGGTTTTTGGTTTGATTATTACTACATTTCGCTGATCGCTGAGAGATGAAAAGACTTTCAAATTTTAACTACTTTAACAGTACATTCCGTACATTAATCGAAACTATCGATTAATCTTTCAGGGATTTTATCCAACAGAATTTCTCTAAATATTAGATTCAAAATCTCGATAAAACAACAAAAAATTCTGTAGAAACCTTGAAAATAAACCTTTTCAGACTCAATTCAATTTCGTATACGTGAATAAATTCACATATTCACATAAAATATAACGTATTGAGTCATTCTTTTATCGAAAAACCGCTTTATTAACATATTTCGTAATTTTTCCTTAACTATTTGATTATTTTATAAACTTAATCTAGTTCGAGTTTTTAGTTAGCAACCGACTTCTGCGTAATAAAACTCCATTAGCTAACAACATTCACAACAAACTCGCAAATCGATATAAAATACATGCAAGAATAACAGCAAATAACCAAATAAAAGCCATGAAACGCTTTTCCCCACTCACACATTCCACTTGGCAAAGGTGTAGCACCGCAAAATTATTCGGCATACTTGCACACGCACCTCATTCTACCATTGCAACGGTGCATTGCGGAGAAGCAAAGCTGCTTAACACTTCCAGTTGAGTCAGGCCAAGTCTGAGTGCATGGGGTCGAGGTAAGTGAGAGAAATCAATAATTTCAACATTTTAAACAGATCACAGTCGGTCTTCTTCGGATCAGAATTTATTTAATACCTTAAACTTTATAGCTGCAAATAGTTAAAAAATAATAAAAATGTTTATTTATTTATAAATATAAAGCAAAATCAACAGACAAAATCTGCAAAGCTTCTGATATTTCCAATTGAACCACGACCGACTCGAATGAAAGCAAAATCGAAAGGCAATTTTCCCCATTTTTTTTACAAGCAACAGAACCCCAAATAACCCGGCTAATGTGCTCAATATCTCCAAAGCGTCCAAGGTTTGTGCTTGATGAGCGTAGAGTCGAAGGTGTGTGATATCCCATGACTGAAAAGAAGTTATGTATTTCATGAATTCGTTAAATGAGAAGTTGATTAACATCCGAAGGAGTAATCAGCCGCCAAATCTCACTTTTCCACTCACATTTTTATCGTTTTTCAAACGTAGTTTTTCCAGAATAAAATACTAAAATTTAATTACTAAGAATTCAAAGCGTTGACCATGAAACTCATTGCTCAATAAATCGTGATGACAAACCTAATAATGACCAGGCAAACAATTAATGTTTTAGTTATGTCGTGGTTTGCATCTGCTTTAAATGTGTCATTGTGATGCATCGTTTGCATAAAACTGCAACGGAAAAAAGATGCAATCAGCTGCTTTTAGTTATCCACTTGAATTATAACAAAAAACAAAAAACGATTAAAGCGATTCAATCCGATTTGATCGGTCTATACATGGCCAATTATAATGATTGCTTCAGCTTTTGTTGTTGGCTATTATTTTTTTTTCTTGCTGTTGCACGGATGCTGCTGTTTGCTGCGACTGTTGCTGGATAATTCAGCTCTCTTTTTACTCTTTTTACTGTTGTTGTGATCTGCGAAAGTGTTGCAATTTTGTGATTTAATTTAAGTTTTTCCATGCTATTTTTTGTGATAATTTATGTATTTAATGTACATAAATAATTGAGAATAATGCGTCAATTCTTCCATGGATATTAATGAATTATTAAAGTTAAGTTGATACTTTTCCTCTTTGTCTTTTGTATATTTAATTCATCGATTTAATTAGTTCATAGGTTTTATTTCCATTTCAATACTATAAAATCAAAAACAATTTGAAACTTAAATTTAATATTTTAAATATTTGACACTTTTTATTTATTTTTTTCTTATATTATTTCCAATTTCTGCTGCTGTACATTGATACAGAAATTATAATAGAACTTTATTTAAAATTAAATTGAAAAAATCCCTTTTCTGCATTAATAATAAAATATTTTAATTAATATATACACTCAGTGTAAGCTCAAAAGGTTCATGTTACTTTAGCATCCGGCGAGTAAAAATGATAATGAAAAAAGTCGGCAGAAAGGAAGCACCATTTTTTTCGAAGAATTTGACAAAGTTCCTAAAGGTTTCGCTTGAGAAGAGAGAAAAAACAAAAGGTTTATCAAAGAAAATTTACATTGGCTCATTTATGCTTTCCGCACGTTTTTCGCTAACGAAATATGTACATAACAATTTTTAAGTTCCTGGTATACAAAATATAATTGAAGCGGCCCGCATTATAACAGATGTCACCGGAAAGTGTTGTCAATGCGAGCGAAAGCGCTATATTAAGCAAGGTTCGTGCCTTAAATCGATTATCTTTCTTTAGTATTTTATACCCAAAAAATACAACTCCTCCGTCTTCTCTTATATAACAGATAATAGCAAAGACATTAACCAAAAATTACTTGGAAATACTGAGTACAATTCAGCTCAACCCATTTAACAAATAAAAAAGAAGAAAGCGTCACATTCTTTTAACTAATTTCCTATAACTTTTTAACCTCTTCTATTACGATTTTTAATACGTTTGTCTAATATAAATTTTTGCATGATTGTACAAGATTTGATAGGGTTACGCGCTTGGTACAATACCCTACGAAGTGGAAGCACTCATGCAATTCAAAGGTGCCACAGGCAGGTTCTGGCCTATCTAAAAGCTCTCTCCCTCTGCCAGTCAACACAGAGGCCGGCCCCCTGTTCCGACGGACTGATGTCTGCGTTGCCCGCTTCAAGCATCGCTGCGACTCGTGGCTGGATTGCTACCGAGTACCTATTTGCATTGCCCACACTTCTTCCCCTCTGGGGGAAATTGGCGAGCGGCGCAAGTATATTTTAAACTCTATGAAAAAATCAATGCTGTGTGTGCGTGGATGTGTGTGTGTGTTTGTGGCGACAGCGCGGACGTGCTTTCGACGTATGGATTGTGGGGCGATTGGTGGCTGCCGTCATCGTCTGTGGTGCCTAATGTAAGATGCGGCGCCATTCTGCTTATTAAATTTACATGCGTTGTGAGTGGCGCTTATGGCCAACAAAGTTTCTTAAACAAAGTTTCTTAAAGAATAGTTAACTTATTCGAATATCAATTCAATAAAAGTCGAACCAATTAATTCCTTATCTTATTTCGTCTTTTAAGGGACGGATCAATCAATGTGAACATAATACAGCTTTGCTTTGCTTTCTTATTATTATTAGAAAAGTGGGTCACACTATAAAAACATAACACCAACAACTGCCAAGCAGCACTTTGATTAAGCAGCAAAAGTTCAATTGGCAGGCACGAAAAGTGCGCCACACAAAACAACTCCATTTCAAAGCGGAACCATTCGAGTAAACAATGAATTAGGGCAAGAAAACGTAGTGCGAGCGGCAAGAACAAGTGTGTGCTCGTCTCTTGGAACACGACAAGACGTAAACTAGACCCTCGCCCACCATCGCGCCGTCCCTTGCCACCATAAAAACCAATAATAATTGCTTCGATTGCTGTTGCCACGGAACGATTTCGATCATGCGCTGCAAATGATTCGAAATTAAATTAATGCAGATTATTATGCGCATAGATTTTAATGTAATTTTAATGTTTAATGCTTAAACGAATTAAAAAAGATGCATTTTTTAAAAAGGAAACATTAATGAATAACAAATTATTCGTTACAGAAGATTAACGAATAAAAGTTATGCTAAGAGTGTTTTATTAGTGATTATTATATTTTGAACATATTTTAAAGACTCTTCCAACATAATTAATGTGTGTACTTTTTACATTATTGAAAAGTAAGAATCATTTTCGTAACAGAACGCTTCAGAACTCATTTGACAATAAACATTCGCTTCAAAACGATTGTCGAATACGATCACAAAATATCACCACGAAACGAATATTTGAAAAGAAAATGAAAGTTACTGAATAATGATGAAAATGTTAAATAACCGAATAAGTTTTGAATAATTAAAGGTGCATTTACAAGATTTGGAAAGTTTCATGTTGATTTTTCTGTATACGAGGCAAAACTTAAATTCAATTATTTAACACTAATTTTAATGTTTCTTGTTTGTGTTTTGCAACGAAAGCAAAAGTTGGAAGCAACAGTGCATGTGGATTGTGAGTCCATTAAATCATCACCCGAACCAATCGAAATGAAAGCAGCGGCAACAACTGCAAAACAATGCAAACTTCGATCGCAATTCAGAGGCTGAATGAGGCGATGATCGATTGCAATTGGACCGATCATGAAATCGAAATGTTTAGAAAATACAGATAAAACAAAGCAATGGAGAGTATAGCAAAGCACTCACATTCACTACACATCATCAACGGACGGACAAACTGCGTTTATTTTCAATTCAGCGAATCGAGAGTAATTCTTTGCTCTGTCTTTAAAGTTTTTAGTTATCTATGACGACATATAAAAGCAGGAGCCGACAAGAAGATGGCGGCGACCAGTTTTAAACGACGTTTCTGGCATCTCGAAGATTGAGAATGCGATGAGAAGCAGCTGAACATAATAATGCGAAAGTGTTATGAGTTACATGATTGTATTTTTAGTACAAAAATAAATAAAATAAAATAAAAAATAAAAATATTCAAGCTACGAGGGGTGCATTAAATCGATTGCGTCTAATAAACGAAGCCGCTTTGATCACCTTTTCAGATACTTAACGAAAACTCTTCTAGAATAACAACAGACTTTTGCTGTATCTAAAATTAATCATTAGTCGTAATGACGGAGGTTTCGAGCAATTTATGGTCAATTTTCCAGCGATATAACTCAACGTTAGAAAATCCCACAGACGGTGTTTAATTTTTTGGTCTGAAATGAAGATCATTTGAGTCGTTTTTATTTATGAGCGCCGTCACAGAAACCTATTCTTCGAATTTAAACGAACTCGTTTCATCCCAGCACAGACCATCTCCCGGCGAAGCCATCATTAATTATTATACAAGCAAAGCAATGCTCGGAAAAGAAGCAACGAAAGCAAACATGGAGCAGGAAGCACGCTAAAGCAAGTCTAATGACCTGCTGTTGCTGTTGCTGTTGCTGTTACTGTTGCTCCAGCATCATTCACCGCATTCATTCACAAACTACAGACATACAACTAAGAACAGCCGATCTCCCACAGCAGCAAAGAGCGACGAGCGAGAGAGTGAGTGAGTCGGCTGCATAACTGCGAAGGCAGAAAGGTTGTTTGCCAGGCTGCAATGGCCACATTAACGCCAACAGACTTCCGTCAGGACGAGTTAAATAGTGGAGAGAAGTCGGAGGACTTCATTCAAGAGTTCAAAAACGTCTCAAGCAAGTTTTTCTTCTTATTCTTGCGTTTTCACCATATGTTTAAAGTGTCTGCTCTCCTGGGAGCTTTTAATGTCGTGTCACTTTTTTCCCATGCATCAGATTCCTTTTTAGCCTTTAGATATCCTACTTGAAAATTCAATATGCTGGAATTAAGGTCAAATTTTTCATAACTCGTTTCACAGCCAACGAAGGAAATACTAAAACTTCTCCCAGACGAAAGGAAAGACGTCAGAAGACGAGAAGATGAGCAACAGAAGATGACGACTTGGAAGGAATTTCTTTTTTAAATAAAAAAATAAGTTTTAAAAGGGAAACAGTTGATGAACAACGCAGAGTTTCTAACATTTTTTATAGTTTCTAGAGGAGTTTATACGAAAAAGGAAATATGTAGTTTGAGAAGTCTTTTATACATGGAATTTTAAATAAAATTTAAGAAAAGAGTTAGACGTTAGACTCATTAGTTACTAAGTAGAAATATGAATTGAAATGTGTTTAAATAATTAAAATAATATGATTAAAATCGAATCCAATTATAAATCTCCGTGACCATGATTTAAATGCAGTAATAACTGTAAAAGTACTGTAAACGCAGTCAGTTTTTGTTCAAGCTCGTCTATGAACGTTTATGGCATTAAAAGGTGAATAAACTTGAGGCATTATATTATCAGGTGCCACCTTAAAGAAAAGCGTAGATTGCCGATGTGAAGTGGAGCCTTTCCCAAAAAACATTCACCTTTGAGTGTGCTTCTTCTGTCTGCGTTTTGTAATTGATGTTGATGTCGATGCTCTCTTTATATGTAGTCGCAAACGTACCTAGTACATATAAATATGTTTTTACTCCCAAAATATACGCTGTCCGAATAAATATCTGAATTCAGCAACCCACGTCGTCGTTGTCTCGGCATCAGTCACGGCGAGCAACAAAGAAAAATCTATTCCACGAGCGGCGAAAATCGCATGGTGCAAGTGTGCGAATTCCCATTCCTTGCGCTGTCTGCTTACAAAGTATCGCATGCGAACCTCACTTGAAATTACGACTCGAAATACGACGACTACACGACGGCGACGACGAAGAAGAAAAAGATTAAGCTGCAGTGCAATGACTCGGCTTCAAGAAATATCATCATCCTGTAGCTGTGTGAGGGTGTGTGTGTGTGTGTGTGTGTACTTGAGCTGCGTAAGGTTAAATTTATTTCTTTTGTTTACCTACTTTATACGAATAAACAGTTATAATTGTTGAATTGCACGATTATTATTAGTCCGGTCGATGATCCCATTGACATTATGCAAATTTTAAAGATTTATTCAGCTACATATTTGAAAGTTGCATTTGCAAATTTTTATTTAGTTAACGTATTTTCGATAGCTAATAAAATCAGGCAGACATCATGACGACAAAATACAGCATTCTTTAAAGCGTGTTCGTCAAAAATAAAAAAAAAAGATATTTTTATAATAGTTACTATCTAAATTTAACACAAATCCTGAGCTACTAAGTATATCATCATCTTTATTATTTACATATGTATATACGAATGTATATGTACCATTCTCACAAATTCATCACCACAAAAAAAAACAACTTTAATAGAATATCCGAGGCAGTCTGAACTACGGAATGCGCTCAAGTAATGGCAGCAATGCGATGCAATGCATGCAACCGGGTCGAAATTACAAAGAGGCAAGAAAAGAACAATATGAAACCATCGTCAAAAAGAGCCAAAGCAAAGAAAAATATTTAATCGATGCTAGCGCGATGTAGCAGTGAAAAACGAAGGTATGCAAGTGAATAAAGAAATATCAAAATCCAATGCAAGCATCTACAAAATGGAGGCGGCTGAAATCGGGCAACCAATCATAAGAAATAAAACGAAAACAAGAATAGAATTAACTTTTTTTGTATAATTACAATTCCTTGTAATACATTCTTCAACAGAATTTGTTGTACGTGTTTTCGCGCTTCAACCAACATCACTAGAACTCTTAAGAACTACTTACGGCGAAAATTATAAATGCGAAATATAGAAACGGAAGCAAATTTACACCTTAACAACGGCGGAGAATGGATCGCAAGCATTAGCAACGGTCTCCACAAAAGAATGGAGACAAACATATTCAACTTCGATCACAACAATCGCAGCCACCAGCAGCTTCAGAAGACACCGCACAAAAAACACACCAAATCCTAAAGTTACAAACAATCAAAATGGTTGGAAGACAGTGAAGCGCATGCGTCTTCCATGAGTTCAGAATCCGAGAGGAAAACACAAAAGTGAGATAAACAAAAACACCTTGACTTGTAAAACCTGTATTTATGCTTTTTAAAAGTAATGTCACAAATTACTTTTAAGTATAAGTGAAATTATTATATCTACATCATTGATTGTCAAGTTCATTTCTCATATTTGTTGCATCTGCTGTTTAATAAGTTAAAGTCGTTAATGTAAATAAAATAATTAAGCATTTTTATCAAACCTATAATAATTACAGTTTTAATAGGTATGTATTTTTGTCAGAGCTACAATAAGAGTTTATTTATTTTACCCTTAACTTAACATTTAACTTTTAGAGCAAAGATGAATAACTACGCATTAAGAATTTTCCGAAACAAAGAAAAGTCAACGAATTTTTTTCGGAAAAATGCAGTTCTTTGCTCAGTTCTTTTGATGAATAACAAAAATAATTATCATGAACATTAGTTATCGTGATATACATAATATATAAGTAAAATATTTTCGATTTCGTTTTGGCATTAAATTAAAATTCCTTTTTTTAGTACTATTAATTATTACATGTTTATATTATATTTTATTATTTATATTATTTAAAACATACCGCTTAACCATTTTGTTCGTCACTCCGGAATTGTTTTCCTGATGAGATCCAATGCCTTCGGATTTATTATAATCCAGTTTTGAGAAAATTTTTATTCGTCGGAAATTAATTTTGAATTATTTTTAATATATTTTATTTTTAAAGTCCGTTAAAGTTATACAAATGCTGCCAGTAATCGTCTAGAATTCATAACTAAATGCAAAGTAAATGTATAAAAGCTGAAAATATCATTTTACGCTTTCCGACATTGCTTCTTTTTAAGAAAATTTTTTGAAAAGAATTTTTAATCAGCTAATTATGTAAATAGTATGCTGACAATTGAAATCTAAAATAACTGCGGAAATTATAAAATAATCGTTACATAGTCCGTGCTAAAAATATGTTTTGGTAACACTCTTTTAAGTATCAATCCATTTCACAAGTTTTTCATTTCTATCAAGGGATTTCCTGCAGGGTGTTAGAACCTTTGGTCGATAAATTGCATTCCTACATAACAAAAACAACAAAAGAGTAACCATTTATGAAAGTAAATTATTTGATTATTTATGGTAGCAAAGGATTATCTTTAAACAAGCAACAGAAGAAAAATTTTAGAATGGATACTAAAAAAAATGTAAGCATCACAGCAGCAAATTTGTTCCTCCAAAATTCCTCGTCCTGCTATACATAACACTTGTAATTGATTATCTTTTGCTTTTATCTTTAAGTTTTTCTTTCACTGAGAATAGCTTTAATAATTAATTAATTAGGAAACCATTTTTAGATGCACTTAGTTATGGGGGCGTATTACACAAATTGCACTTTTCTATTTGGTACTTAAAGTGAACTACCAAGACCGCTGGTATTTATCGTAATCCTTTTTTTACCAAATAATTTGCTTTTTTCGCCACTTTGCAATTTATTTCAAAATTTCGGTCATTTTTTATGAACTATAGATAAATATCTTCCAGCAATATTAAAAATAAATAACTCGGCATATACCACCCGATTCGATATATCTGCGCGACTGAAGCTCCAATGTCTAATGGAATATATTAAAAGAAATGATATATGCTTACCTAATCCAATATTTAAGGGAAGATTAAGTATACGGAAATTTGTATTCCAAGTGCCTTAATCTGGAAGCATGGAACGTAATTATTAACGTAAAGAAGGTTAACTAGGAAAACTTTCTATCAATTTCACGATTTGGGAAATGGTGGCAATACCAAAAGTGTGAAAAGATCTGTCAAAGTTGGACTGAAAATAGACGAGAACGCAGTGTTGGTAAACATAAAATATTAATTTTTGCCTTTGCAAACTTAGTCATATTTACTATTTCAAATATATGTATATTATTTTCATTTGCACAAAACATTGCAAATCAATAACTACATAAATATGAATGAAAACGAAAATTGTTGTTAGCAGTGAAAACTTGCAGAAACTGCAAGGCGTAGGAATCCGAAATTTTGCATGCTGATTGGTACTTCAATTCTTATGAGGAATTGAACGCCCTTTAAATAGGCGTGGCAAGATCTAAAATAGAAAATGCTACAAGCTATAATAAAACTCAGAATCACGGGCCAATTGAAGATGGTGGTACACCCATCAAAAGCTCTCCATTAATCTCAATAACTTAAAATAAAACTACTTAATTAAAACTTATGCAGAAAAGAAAAAATCTAAAACGAAACTCGGATTAATTTTTAGCGCTGAAATTTGAATTATATTGAAGTATATTTATTATTCCATTTCTATTGGTAATAAGCATGTCATATGTTAAGTTTTTCCCACTTTTCATTATAAAATTGAAAATGATAGCTAGAGTTTACTGTTGATTATTGCAAACCGCGTTTTGAAGCTGAGCAGCTTGTGATCCATATTTGATGCGCGGTATCCGAATAGCTCCTTAGATCCAAAACTGGTTAGTTCTTGTGTTATTAGCTTGTTTTGCTTAATATATAAATCATAACAGAAATCAATAAAATTAGGATATACCCTTACAGTAATTTGGCTTAATTATACGATTCTCATCATTGCTGCAAGTACTTATTTAGTGTAAGTAATAAACTATATGTGTAATTTTGTTGAATTGATAGCATTATCACACGCTTAACGGTTAGAAATTAGTTGATAATGCTTATCGCCCATTATGCTTAAGCCAAGAAAACAGGAGAAACTCATTAAATCCTTCATGACTTGAAATAGTGACAGATAACAAAAGTTAGGCATACAAATATATTCTGCTCGAAAATCAGCCCAATTTTCTACCTCTAAGCGCTACGGACTTTTAATCACCCTCTTTACTATCCATTAAATTCGCCGCTCTTGCCATCGCAAGCAACAATCTTAACTTTATCCACTTTGGCAAATTCATGCACCTCACGAAACTCGACATCGTTCAACATCAGCGTCCAAACATTGTCACAGAACCTATAAGTATTAAGTTTGTTGGCTTTAAATGTCACACGTGCCTTCACGCGCTGGCTAAGGGCAGTATTGATGCATTTGTCGAACTGCAACAGAACTTTGAAGGCTAAAGCGGGCGTAATTTGTCCATACTGTGAAAAAAGAGGGATTGGAGATCTTACACACATATTTTTAATCCAAACCAACTCACTTGTATCAATTCATCTAGGCTCTCCTGTAGCGTATTTCCCAAAGTAGTGTTTCTATACAGCTGATATGACATTACTTTGCGTTGATGACGCCTTTCATATATCAGCCAATTCAATTATAAAACGGAATTAATAAATATTATTATGTCAATATGGACAATCGCAGATAATGGTAGATACGACAGCTAGTGGTGCCAAATCTAACGGATTGTTAAAACACACTTTCTAAACAGTCCACGCCACACTTGTATTTTTTGTTCCTACATCTCCTTAACGGAGTCAGATATTCTGCTTATATATGGTAGTGTTAAAATATTACTGTCAAACTTTAATTTTTCTTTCCTTTGCGATTTCTGTGGAATAAATTAATAGGTTATTTGAGATTATGGGATAATTATAAATGTGTCTTGGGCGTTGTTACCAAGGAATAAGTTATATAGATTCGTATAGTATCTATATGTAATTAGGTTAATTCTTTGCAGAGACATTATGACATTCATTATGGCTTATTAACACGTTTAAGTGGAAAGAAATATAAATATTGCTTGTTCCATGCACTTCACTAGGCGAAAGATCCACGCCAATATCATAAACCTGACATCTGCTTTTCCTAATGTGATGATGTGTTAATTAAATTATCACAATTTACAATAAAGCATCTAAAAAAACAAAATTAATCATATTGAGGTGACATTAGAGAAGAAAAATATCGTTATTATCATTCATATATAGTTAATTAATTAAATAATTTAAAATACATACATACAACTTAATACTAAATGAACATCCATGATATAAAATTGGTGGAAAAATTATCAACATCAATTATCAAATGTAAAGACATAATAATGATTAAAAAGAAGGAAGCAAAAGAGAAGTGGATGACACAACACCGGAACCGAGTTGTCACCAAAAGAATTTGACAGCTGATAAAGGAAATTCGTTACGAAGAACTCAACTTACCACAATGAATAATAAACTTCAAGAAACAGAAATGGAACAATTCGGTTTTCATTCTTTTTAGTTAATTTATTTGAGAGCTTGAAACTTTTAGTAAAAATTTTAATTAATTTGGGTTTTCGTTGTTTTTTCCCGACCACTTCATATATTTTTTACAAAAGATCGTATCACTAAAAACTTAATTAATGGCGTATAAATCATTATATCAGGAGATGAAAGAGAAATGCTATTTTTGTATAAATATGTTACTTTTCTCCATTCTGCATCATATTCGCCAGCAAGTGATCCTATTTTTGAACATTATGCCTCGTGGTTCAACTAAAAACTGAGAAAAATAATCATTCAAGCAACAGCAAGGAAGACTGGTAGGAATGAAAGAAGAATAAGAATAATAACAGCAAATACGAGCAGACAGCAAGCAAATATTATCAGCTACATACTTGAAAACGTCGCCATACTAAGTTACGTACTAACTACTAACTAAACGAGCAAAACAGCTGTTAAATTATTAAATCGAGGCAGTTATAAAATCAGTTGGTGGAGAGCGTAGTTCGGAGTTGGTTGTTAGTCGTGTGCCGTCCGCTTAGAAAACAAATCACGGAAATGAATTTGTTATTTTGTGCTGAATAGAGTTCGCACAATACTAAACAGTCGAATATTTACGTAGTATACTAGATGAGACCTTTTAATTAAGTCTCGTAGTTGTTGTTAATCGGTTAAAATATCAGCATAAAAAGTAGAGATCTAAACAAAAAAATTTGAATTTGTATAATATGCCATTAATTTCCCGTCAGCCATGTGAATTGCTTTTAACTTAAACATTTATTGAAAAAAAAACTACAAAGGCCGATGTCACACTGCAATCATTTGACCGACTACGGGAAATTTTTTGTGAAGGAGAAAGAGAAATAGCAATAGTGTGGGACTAAGACAGCATATAAAGTATAGCGATCAAATTTGAGCGCATACCTTGCCAGCGCTCATCGCTCAAAAAAAATACAGGAATGCAAAATAATTATAAATATGAAAAAAGTACGGTGCTAAAAATGACTACTTTTGTAGTGTTCTTAAAAATTTCATGCGGAGATGTAGTCATAGCGCAGAATTAGCTACGGCTAAAAAAAAGAATTAAAATTCAACATTGATTTTTACAGAGCGAATTAATCACAGAGCAAATCAATGTTAGTTAAAAAAGTTAAAATAAAATATTGTGTATTAATATACAATTTTGTTGTCCTGTTGTTTTATTAATAGACTGCGACTGATTGTTTATTTAGTCAAAAATTGCGAATATTCTTCCGTTATGGAAGAAGATAAAAAAACTATTTTCGCAACTAATTTAAAAGCCAACGATTGCTATGTGCAATATCAATATTTTTATTGATATCAAAAATACTCTTCTAAAGAGTACTGAAATTATATACTTAATTTGGTACTCATATTTACTGCAAGGAACACTTTTCAATGCGGTCAATTGAGTGCTCGTGTGACATAGTACCGCTCATTTGACCGAGAGGGAACAATAACTGTGCTTTGAGCGTAGGGCAAATGATTGCAATGTGATATCCGCCAAATAAAAAAAGGAAAATTCAAAAATTCAATAAAAATTCCTAAATAGAAAATGTTGAAATTATTTAAAGATAAAGAACTGTGAGAATATTTAAGTAATAAAAGGCGAGTTTATTTATGAAGCACTTCAATTACACATCAAATTCAATGCGCCGTTGATCGCTATATACAGGGTATGTATATGTGTTATTCTGATGACGACGCACACGAAGAAGAACAACAACATCAAGAAAGTGCCGGGATACACTAACAAATTTGAGCAGTGAGCGGCCGAAATAAATGCTGGATCACACTAAAAATTTTGGAATGTGAATTATTATTTTGAGTGAAAAGAGATTATCAATTATCAAGTTGTCATTTATTATATTTAAGAAACATCAGCCGCAAACAAAATAATCTGATCTTTTCCATTCAGTTGACGGAATATACGTACGTATTCAAAATGGATTACATTGTAAAAGCGTATAAAGATTGGAAACTTCACTCTCAGGTGTGTATAAATTGTTTATATCTCCTTGAAGAAGTGAATAATAATTTTTAATGCTCGCTGTGAAAGAACCACTGTTGCTTGCACTTGTTTTTTTTTTCTTTAACCACGACCGCAACCAACGAAAAACCAACCAAACAACCATCATGATGACTCAATGCAACAACAAAGTGAATGGCGATTATTCAGCATTTGTTATACGCTACTCGTGTATAATGGAAATCGTTCAAACATTTGTAAAGTGCAAAAAGAGCTATTAGCCGCATCAATATATTAATATAAAACTAACTAATGCTCATATACACATGAGGATATATGTAACAGAAAAGTTTTATAATTATAAAAAAGAATTTGGAATTTCTTCACAAGTAGAGTGCATATAAACATTGAATAGTCCGATAACTGAATATTATCTGTGGTGTTTTTAATTAAACACACACAGCCACACATTCTATGCAGGTGCATATATTAGCTCAGGCTTTATTGTTTTATATTTATTTTTAAGTGATTGTGTAGCCGTAGCCAGTTTTGAGAAAGATGTTTCACTGGCTTCCACTTTAATTTACGAAGTGTTCTACTGACTGCGAGTATAATTTGTGCATGTGTTTTCCACATGGCGTTTTGTTTGCAATTTAAACGCCATTCGTAAATTGTTTGTTCTTCTTTTAAAAGAATATTCATGGAAATTTACTATTTCAATTTACAAATTGTTAAGTAGCAGTTAGCGGCGAAGTACATTCATAAATCTTTAAACCAAATTTAAATTCAAGTTTAAGTTTTCATAATATGTATATGTGCCTCTCTCACTTAGGAAATATTCCATTTAACCTTTTGCAACTATAACAAGGTTGTGATTTACACATCTTTCGTTAAAATAAAACAATTTAGAAAAGAAAGTTAGGCAATATGAACATATATTTCAATATAAATTAAACAAAAAAGTGTTGTTACTGTCATAAATTCTGCAAATTCTTTTCTACGCTCCTCTTTCACTCATGATATAGAAAGAAATAGCAGATGCTTTTAAATGTTATTGTTCTTCACTTTTATTTGAAACACTTTTGTTTACATTTAATAAAATAAAAAGGTTTTAAAATATTCAATAAAAATCTCAAGGTGCAGCTAGTTAATCAGCGACCAATAAATCTTATCTGGTGTCAGTTCTTTATAATATATTCCTACATGAATATTGTATACTAATAATTTATTCAACAAGAAAATGTAACAGGCAATATACGGAAATCAAGAGAAAACAGGAAAATTTACTGAGTTTACTTTTGGAGTTAAATTCCTCTAACTCGTTAACTAAATGGATTTTTAACAATGTCAAGTTAACTAAGCGACAGTTTAACCGAAGGAAAAGCTAACTGCACCTTAACGATACGTTGGGAGTTGTTAAAATGATCCAGTTATAATTCATGATGTCGACTCTTATTTGCAGCAGCATTTATTTATGTTTTACTACTATTTTATACATATCAAACGAAACATTCTTTAAAATTTTAAATCTTCGAACCGTGATGTGTAATTATTGAGATTTTTGGTTATATTAAAATGTTCAATAATATTACATTAATTTATATATAACTAAAGGGCGTTTTTCAATAATTTAAACACAACATTTTATAGCTCAAAAATAAAACGAGTAAATTTTGCTATCCACACGTTATCTAAACAGTAATTAAACTTGATTTATATGGACGCTTAGGGGAAAAATATATATTCAAATATAGTATTGTGCATGTTTATTTATATATACAGTATAGAACACTTTCGTCAGCATTGTTTTGCTACTTTGTGGCTACAATTTATTTCTGATTTTTAATCTATTGGCAACGTTTTTATTTATGAAGATTTTTAAATTCCGAAAAAATTAAAAAAAAAATTTTAATTCCGAATAAAAGTCTGTAAATTTATAGCGTTCGATGTTTCACCTTTATTATATAAACTGGATCGAAGGACAAGTCTAAAATGAGTTAGTAACAAAAGCTAGTACACAGCAAACGTTTGTTTAAATAATAATCTCAAATAATAATAATAAACACTTCAGAGCGGGATTAAATATTTAATGATTTACGAATACTCGATATCAATAACACGAGCATTAATATATCATCGATTCTTTGCTGACATTTCTAAGCGGAATGGTTCAAGAGTAGTGACAGCTCAATGCTCACTTCATTTATGACAATTTAAAAATATTTTGTAAATAGAAAGATAAAAAACTTAAAAGCTTCGCTGACATTTCTAAGAAGAATGGTTTAAAATGAATGAACGATAAATTAATTTTTAAAAAAACATCTGTGAAATACAATTTTAAATTAGAGAAAGGAAAATTTGTATTTGTCTTTTAAAATATTTAACACATTTAATTTTGGTCGTAGAAAAATGTTGGAAAATATCTCGCTGCAAACTTTCATTTCATTTTGGGCCACGAAATGTTGCTCATCATTGAAACTCACTTTCAAAATCAAATATTCTGATAATCATGAGATTTAAATTTTTAATATCCTACAATTTATAAATATTTTACGTTTTTTTTAAACAGTTTTGAACAGTAAAATAACAATTTTTATCTTAAGCATTTTATTTTTTAAAATGTAGTTTAATACTCTCCTATTTATTATAATTTTCTCTTTTTAATATTTTTTCAATGAACTATTATTATTATTATTATTATGATTATTACTGGATTATCTATTAATCCACTCATTGAATATGTATTCTTTATATTAGCATATTAAAGTGCTAAGCTTCACGGGCAACTTTACGTTGCGTGTAATAGCAAATACCTTATACACACACATATACACATTTATACATACATACATATATTTAAAAATAATTAATATTTTTAATAGGTTTTTGTAGACACAGAGTTACGATAGTTGAGTGAGTTACGAAAAATTGTGTTTTGAAGATAAATGTTTTTTGTAGGATAACTATATATGTACTTTTAGATTAAGTAAACTGACTCCAAATTACTCAACAAATTACTTCTATAACATATAAATAAACAAATAAATTTGTATAGTCTGTACTTTTCTTTAGAAATCAAATTACATTTTGGGTCAGTTATTACGGTAAACTATATAAATTTTTAATTCTTTTTATTATTTTTATTTTATTATTTAATTATTATTCTTAATATTAATTCTTTTAAAACATGCTATTTGCTTAAATTTTTAATATTGCAAAGCAAGTGCTAGAATACAAAATTTCAAATACAAATTCAAATTATATATTCATATATTCATTAATTAAACATTTAGCAACCATCATGTCACATGCTGTTCTTTCTTGTTTTTAAACGGGTTTAATGAAACGGAAACTTCACGTGAAAATAAGTTGTATAACTTAAGACATAAATAAAGTTGTCTAATGGAATAGCAACAAAACAAGCCTCAAAAACCGATTGAAAGTAATTGTTTAATGGTTGCATTTAGAGTAGTATGTGATTTTCGTAAGTTTAATTTGCAAATTTGTTAAAAAAAATGCAATAAATAACAAGTAGTAATATACGTGTAAGTAAATTACTACTTGATAATAAATCGTCGCATTTGAAATGTTCCTACGCTTTAATTACTCATGATAAAGAAAAAGCATAAATAAAAATTTTTTACTGGCAATGATGCAAACGACAGTAAATCGCCGTCAGTGTTGCCAAGTTTTAGTTGTTTGAAAAATAAGTCCATAACAAATATATTTTACATCTCTTTCCGAACATGAAGCTTATTATTTTCGCAATTTTTGGTAAATTCCTACGACGGAGCAGCGTGAAAACGAAAAACACAAAGCATAAAGTAAAGATGTTAGAGAAGCAATATGTGGTTCGTAATATTTGGGATTACGTTTTTTGGACAAAGATATAGGACGGATATAAATCTCGACTGCAAGAAATCATTTAGTTGATATCTCGGCTGTCATATGTTTCAGTGCGAGAATACATCAGCTCTGAAAAATCTAATATTGCTTTTGCCTGACAGCATACAGAGAAGAAAAGTTTTTATTTTCGTCAAAAGTAAAGGTGTTAAAAACAACACTGCCTGCTGCTATCAATTTTATTTAACAGCAAAGTAGTAGTTTTATTTTGGAATGGTTATTACAAATCGTTAAACGGTAGCAAAATCTCTGCAATTGTTTCTATTACGCAGCATTAATTGCAAAATTTCTAACCCATGATTTGAAGTAAACAAAGTGGTTTTGCAATAGAGATTTCATCCTTATAAGTTTTATTTTGTAAGTAGTGTAAAATTTAATTATATTGAAATATGAAGTAACATATGTGTACGTATTATATGCTTCTAATAAATGTTGAACACTTGCTTTAAGAAATATTTACATATACATATGTATATAATTATTGAAAATGTTAATTTTGTTTCATTTTCAGTTTCACGAAATTGTTCCTGACATGGACGATGACTACATGTTTAATGAGAAGCAATCCATACGCGATTCGGCACGTTCACTCAAAAAATACGGTAGCACCTGCTGCAATAACATTCGAAACAATGAGGTCCTGATTCGACACGAGATCAGTAAAACTGACACCCTGCAGGGCATTGCACTGAAGTACGGCTGCACGGTAAGCATTGCTAAGCAATAGTTAAGCTACATTTCTGTGCGTCTTAAATGAAAATACATTTTCTGACAACGTATTTTATCTAATCTATGTGTAGTCTCCATAAATTAAATTTTACTTGGTACAGGTGCATGCGATTATAACAAATAGAATATGGAGATAACAAAGAAACTCAAAAAAGAATAATTGAATAAATGTTCGCATACCTTTCAACTCCTCATCAAATAAATACTCACCTATGTTTAGGTTGTTGTGGTTTTTCACATCTTATCGAATCTAAATTTTAAAGTACATATTTGTTTGCATTTGCGTATATAAATACATACATATGTACGGTCTATTACTTAAAATCCTACTTGTAGACAAACGAAAAATCGTCTCTTCTTTAAGCTCATGATCATATGGAAAATATTTTAGTTAAATACTTATTTTAGTTTTCAAGATTTGATTCAATTCATACGATTTTTAATATAGGATAGTTTACTTATATTTCTTTTTAGAAACGCAGGTTTTGCTTTAAACGTGCTTTAAATAAAATTTGTTTCTAAATTTATTATCTTAAACAGTACGCTTTCGAGGTCAAACTTTGTTGCTTTTACACTGACTTCAATTTTCAATACTCGAATTCAACGCTATTTAACTTTAAATAGAGAATTTTCGAAGGTTATCTCTAAAGCCTTTAACGAAACTATGCAGCAATTTGAAAGCGAACAGCCAGGAAAACTGTATTGAAACCGTTTACAGAGTTTGTTCCGTCCGATAATTAAAAGTTCAGAGAGTTCAAATCATATTTGTTTCTGTTAATAATTGATATACTTATTAGTATATTTTCAATAGCTTTCACATTTTCTTATCTGTTGTGTATCATTTCAAATATGAAGCAGTCAATGAACGTTTATTATTATTATGAAAATGCTTTTCCATCAAGTTTGGTTCATCAATCAATATTTGTATATGTCACAATCAGTATTTCAATTTATATCGATCTATCGGAAATATTTGAAAAGAGCTGCGATTGTTTATTATTTCAGACTGAACAAATTCGACGAACGAATCGATTATTTGCCTCCGATAGCTTGTTTTTGCGCCAACATTTGCTTGTGCCTGTTGAGAAGTCTTCGGAGTTCTTTCCTCAAGACGAAAGCACTACAAGAGACTCATTTGAGATTTTACGCGCCAGCGTTTTACCAACTCGTCCATATTCAATAGCGGGCAGTGAATTGCTGGACCAATCAACTTCCGATGCCCCAGCATATAGCAACCATAAAAGCAGCAGCTCTAAGCAAAGCAAGTCACTCGACTCTGTCGTCACTATGAGTCCTGAGGAAGAAAATCGCAAATGTATGAACGATTTCCTGAGTAAAATCGATTCAACGATTTCGGAATCTCGAAAATATGTTGAGAAATCGAAAGAGTAAGTATCATTCTCATTGTGTAATTTAGCATTTAACATATTCCTCGCTTTTCAATACTAAAAACGTGCACTTAATTTGCAGCATGATAAGTCAAAGCGACGATGTTCTGTTTGCAACCACCGACACTGTTCACCGAAGACACAACAATTTGAATAATTCATACAGAAATAATAACAACAACAATCCAAACCATAAGCGTCAAAGTTCATCTGGTAGCACATCGGATACTGCGCATCTCCTGAACACGACACAGTTAAGACGTGTCCAAAACTCACTCAAGCGACTTGAAAAACAACAGGATGAATTCTTCGAATTGTAGCACAAGACGGATTTGGCTTTTAAAATGTCATTAAATCGCAATCATAATCGTAATTATACCATAAGCAACCAAATCAATTACATATACTTTTTATTAAGCTACTTGTTAAGGCACTATTAATTGGCCGATTTCATTCTTTTATAAGTTATTCTTCCATATTGTAAAATTGAAGAACCGTCTTTTTAAGAATTCGTAAAGCAAAGTCCTTAAAGTAACATATAACACAGCGTTTAGCGAAGTGCGCGCTCAGCGTTGGCTTGTAACTGAATAATATTTTTAACTATACACACGCACAGATGTATGTGTTCACACTTTAGAAGCAGCAACTTCTTTTTCGAATCTGTGATCTTCACTTGACCATGTTAGTGACAAAGAGATAGAACGTATTGTTACGGAGCAAAAATAACTTCAGTAACTTCTGATTACTGAATTTAATTGATCATTTTAAAAGCATATGGCAAATTTTATTGTATTAACTTTTGTTCTCAGTTTGCAGTAATATTGGCTTTCGTTTTTATTTGATTGTTATTTATATTAATTTAGTTGTATAAATGTACATAATACATGTACATTGTATTGTTGCCAATATACATATATCTTTAAAATTTTACTATATCGTTAAATTTAGTTTTGTGCTTTATAATTGCCTAAAGTCAGAAACTCACTCTGACGTCATCCATTTTTAAAGTATTGCTTGTATATTTTTATTTAATTTAAACAAATATAAATTCATAGATTTCATATTCTATTTCCTTTTTTAAATTCTAAGCGCATTTTAGGCGGGGTAGAGTTAGAAAAAAGTTTCAGTGACCAACACATATCATTATCATATATATTCAGGTAATATATAAAAATACAGGCAAAAATATAACCTGTAAAATGAATATGTAACGGATTAGGGAAGACTGAAACTCCGGGGGAAATGGAAAAGTCCTTCCCCTTCATGCTTTTTCCTTCTTTTACATTTTGGAATGTTTAAATTTGGAATGTGTAATAAAAGTGAACAAATATTTTACATGGAAGAAGTTTTCGCATTGGCTCCTTGGTTATTATTTTGATATTTTTTAATGAGTCAAGTATTTTATGTAGGACAAAGCAAAAAAAATGTATAGCATAACGAACCATTTACAAATATTGTGTATAATTTCGGCAAATAGCATGTAATAAATAGACAGACGCTGCAAAAGAGAAACTACATATTTTAAGGCAACATTTCCTAAACTTGTTCCGCATGTTCCGCAATTTTATTCATCAGACTCATCACATAGTATTTAAACAAGTGTTAAGTTTGCATAGATTTATGTATCTTATGAATGTATATACATAATAGAAATTAAAAAGTAATACAGAAAAATCACAAAAAATTAATGATCTTAATATTTCATTTAGATTCAAATGTATCGAAGTTCGTAGATAGATTCATATTCTTTCTATGGTTTCTTTAGAACAATTGTGTGCGATTATAAATAAGTGAAACATTTGTAAACAAACAAATTATTAATAAACTACTTTTGACACTACTTATTCGTGTTAGGCTAACGATAATACTTTGAAAACCATTACTAATCCATTAATACTCATTCTTGTCGACTGTATTTAATTGCAATTTAATTTCAGATGCTTTATCTGTTTATTATTTCTTTTGCTTTCTTAATACGATTTTATTTTATAATTATATAGTTGTGGAAATATGGTTTTCAGTAAGCAGTTTCATTATTTTCTCAGAATTTTGTAAAATCTTTGCACGAGTAGCATCGATGCTTTCTTGATATTCCAGAAGATTGGCTTCGATTTGAAGTAATTGATTTTTCATTGGCTCCGTAATAGATTCTGTAAGACTAATAAACAAAACACAGCAATAAAAATAAAGATTGCATATCAAAAAAAAAAAAAAACTACACAAAAAAGTATGATGAAGAAAATAAATTAAAGAAACAACTGTGTGGCATCACTTGTGTACTTAACGAAAAAGCAATGATTCGTTAAGCAGCAGTTAACTTTAAAACAGTTGAAATAATTACGTCGCAACAGAAAATTAATTATTATATTAATATTTTGTTATTTGTCAAATATAATTATATCTAGTGAAGGTTACCACAAACAGCGGCTGCAACCTAAGTAAAGAAACCTAATATACAGGGGTTTTTTTGTGAAGAAAAAAAAAACAGTAGGAAGCCGATGTGAATATTTGCCTGTTTAATTCTAATTATAGTTTTGATTATCCTCCTCACCTCTTCTCTCTTTTCAATTCGATTGCTGTCTGCGCATATGAATCCCTCCACATGGTCAACTCGAGTTGCATTGCATCGATGTCTTCTGGTATAAAGTCCATTAGCTTACCAAACGGATTGACTGATTTAGTTAGATTTTGTATGACGTCACGTAAATTGTTGATGTGTCGGACAGAGCTTTGCTGTGCAGTAGTGGCACCTTGTGATATTTGCGAATTCTATGGAAGGAATGGAGTAATAATAAATCCAATTAAGTGTGTTTGCAAACCTCACCTCATGTTTTCCACTTGTGTCACTATTCTGATGCACCAATTCCTTTTGTGTTTCAAGAATTTGTTGCACTAAATGACCTTGTTGTTCCAAGTGATTATCTGCACCTTCACCATCAGCAGCTGTAGCATTTAATATTTGGTTTTGTTCGAAGTTCTCATCGGCAACAGCGCTTTCGAGAATGACCAGATTTTCTCCATCGTCATCAAAGTCACCGAATGTCTCCAATTTCACACTGATGTCGGACATTTTGATCGGTTCGTTAGGTTGCAAAATAATTTCGACATTTCGATCTCGTCTCCTCGGTGCTCCTGGACGAGCCGATGCTGGCCGTGCACTGGGTGGTCTAAGTGAAGTTCTCGGTCGGTTGTTGTTGTTGTTGTTATCCTTGGAAGTTTCCCGTATAAACGTGTTTTCTCGTCTAACATTTTGCGGAGGACTGCTTTGAGTTGGTTGAGGCTTCTTTTCTTCTGTTGAGGGTGGAGTTGGAACTTTTTCCTCCTCACTGGGCTTGTTCATTGGTTCTATGTGACGTATTTCTTCCGTCCGAATGTGGTTGTTCTCCTTTTCGTCATTGGTATGAGTTTTGGTTGCATCAGATTGATTTGCGGGTAACTTTGTAAACTGAATCGGTGCAGTATCTTTAAAGGATTCATCATTCGCACCAACTTCAGTAGTCTTCAGTAAATCCCTCTGCTCGACTGCTTCCAACGGACTACTAGGACGGGATTCATGCAAGGAAGCTGTTGTTACTGTTTTCGCTACCTTAGAATTATTTGCTTCTGTTTCAGAGACTTCAGCTTTTTTTAATTGTGTAAGATTCTTCGGTTGTTCGATGTCTTTATTCTGTTCAAGTGATTGTTCTTCTGGTTTGGAAGTCTTTCTTTCCTTCGCAATGGTTTTAGATGTTTTACTACGTTTTTCCTCCTCCTTTTTTGAGTTTCTAGAAATCTTATCCTTTGCTTCCAAGTTTCTTTTTTCTTTTGTCGGTTTTGCCTCTTCTTTGTTCGAAGGTTTCTCTTTCGAAGATGTATTTTTATTCTTTGATATTTTATCGTCTTTAGTTCTTGGTAAAACATTTTTTCCTCCATGGCTTTTAGGTTCTTTGCTTAAGTCACTGGTTCTTGCCTGTGATTTGGCCACTTTTTCTTTATGTTTCTCAATACCCTTCGATTTATGCGATTTGGTTGTTTGGCTTTTGTTAACTACAACGTCAACGGCACTACGCCAATCGAGTTCTTTCTCAATTACTTCGCCTATCAATTGAAGTAATTCGTTCGTCTTCTCTGGTTCCTGCCCGGCAACAATCTTAGAAGTACGCACCTGAATCGCTCGATTGGTTGTTATTTCTAAATATCAATACATTCAATTGAAAACCATTACTTAAATCTGATAAATTTCTCTTACTTATAACGTCGATCATTTTCTGTAGATATTTCATTTTGTCTTCTCTGTTTTTGATGTTGTCGATAAGTTGTTCCTCTTCCGTGTAAAGACCTTTAAAGCATCCAGTTTCTTTGATTATCTTTTGTTATAGAAGAATTAAAGTGTTAAAAATTGCACAACTTTATTTTAAATATTTTATACCGTATTGAAGACATCATATAGAAATCGGAAAGGTGGTTTTCTCAGTAATTTCTCGGTGAGAGGTGGTTTTTTAATATACTTTCCCAAAGAATCCTGCGTTCTTTTTATCACAGCCAAATCGACACTGTTATCGGTCATAATAAAAAGAACTGAGTAAAGCGCTCAAACCGTAAATGAATAAAGACTTTTTTATGAAACGTTGTTTAAAAAATTTATTTGTTTCAAATTCCTTTAATACTTCACAGGACACGTAGGTACACGTTAAATTTCATGTATTGACCACGGTAGCCATGGCAACACACCAACACGCAGTTAGCTTGTTGGTAACATAGTTTAGCACCTCAATGATCACATTTTAAAAACAGTAAACGATTTTTATTGTTAATGTTATTACAACGGCAAAATAAAATATATTCTGTTACTATAAAAATAGTTGCTCTTAATCTGTATGTAATTATTTTTCAATATAAAAATATGTATTGTCGAATTCATATGCTATACTATCATGTGTAAATGGGCTCTTCTAAAATAGTCTAAACTTCACAGTTAACAGCCACTAATCAACACATCGTTTCAGGCAAAGGCCACTATTACAGGCTATCTTCATTGTCGGAGCAACGCTCTGCATTTTCGACCAACTCTGTGTCCCCCTCCTCCTCCTCCTCCTCATCATCATCATCATCATCGTCATTGCCCAAAACATATTCGATTACCTCGTCGATGGGATAATTATTGAGCAGCTCTTTGATAGAATCGTTTTGTATAACGACGGTAAACATGAGTTTGACGTATTCTCGCATACGAGATGAGTATTCGCAATGTTTGTAATTATCGTCGCGTGATAAATCGTGTCCACAGTTTTCGATAACTTTACAAAGCACCTGTAATTATAAAGAAAATCATTAAATAAATATTACGACTTACGACTTAAACAATAATTGAAATAAATCAAAGATAATAAAACTCAAAAAAAAAATGTATCCCTCGTCTACATACATTTTCCACCGAATTCTCAGGCCAGCCGAATTTTTTAAGTGTTGCCTTATCGACCAGCATGTCTAACAACTTTGTGACGTTGTGATTCAGCTTCTCATCGTCCTCTTTCGAAGTATTCTCATTTGAATCTTCTTCGTGGTCGTCATCCTCGGCATCAGCAATTGCCTCAGCCAAACTCTCGCCTAAAGATTTACGTACGCCAGATTTTGAATCCTTCGTATGGTCACCCGTTGGAGAAGTTTGCTGAACTGCTTTGGTTTCGATTACGCCATCTGCATCCAACGGAATTATAGTGTATGCATCGTTGTTTAAGAAAATAGTATTTGCATTCGATGTCGTTGGAAGCTCATCGACAATAAATTCCTGTACAACTACGCCGAAGCCTTTTCCGTCAGCAGCAATTTTATCATTGTTTGTTTTACTGAGTGATATAAATTCCATATCATCGTCATCATTAATTAATTTTGCTTCTTCAGGAAGCACTTTTTCAATTTTAATACATTGGGAATCTGTTGGGACATCGGATTTTTCAGCAGCTGCAGGCTTCTCGTTAATAAATTCTTCTGGATCGACTTCATGAACCTTTAATATATGGAATTCCAAATTCTGTGCAGTGTCAAAGTTCTTCTCACAAATAGCACAATCAGTACGTCGATTTTTCCTAGCTTCTTCGAGTACTATGGAGAAATAGTAAAAAAAGAAATAGCAAACAGAGACTTTGTAACAGAAAGAACTAAACAGGAGTTAACTTTCGTTAAATAGAAGAGAGGAACTTTCGTTAAATAGAAGAGAGGCGAGAACTTACTCAAGTGCTGCTTTGATTTCAAATGCCGCATCAGAGCATTATGAGGCAGGAAGTACATATTACAAATTTTGCAATGGTTATCTCTTTTTTTTAATTGCGAATGTGATTTGTGAACCTTTTCATGTCGGATTAATCTGAACAATTAATAAATTAAAACTTTATTATGTATATACTTTTAATTCAATACTCACTGTTTTTCAGTTTTGAATTTTTCATCGCAATCTTTGCATTCGAAAGGACGCAAATGCGTTCTTAAATGGTTCTTAAGTTGTGTTGCTTGAATGAAGCTTTTCTTACACTCGGGACAAACATGAGGGCGTTCACCAGTGTGTCGCTTCATGTGTCTGTTCAGAACTTCTTTAACGGCAAATGATTGGGAACACTATAAGCAAAAAATCAAACGTACATTCGAAAGTTATACAAATTGGAAATGAAAATATTTTTGGATGTCGGGATGTTTTAGTAAATAAATAAAGAACATACCACTCCGCACGAGTACGGTTTCTCTCCAGTGTGATAGCGACGATGTTTTTTTAAGGCAACCAGCGAAGGAAACTTTTTGTCGCACAGATCACAGTCGAATGGACGTTCTCCGGTATGAGTGCGTGTATGAATACTAAATATAAGTGATTGAAATTTGCTGTTAGAAATTCTTTTATAATCTATTACAATTATTTACTTTAACGTCGATAAACTGTAGAAGTTATTCTTGCAAATGGAGCACATGTATTCGGACTTCTTCTTGGAAAGCTCTCCTAGATGCTGCTTTAAATGGGCACGCAAGTTGTCCAGTCTGAAGAAGACTTTATTACACACCTTGCAGTACATCGCATCGTTCACATCTGCTGAGCACGATGAGTACTTTTGGTGACGTTTCAAATGATAAGGACGAGTAAAATCCTTGCCGCATATTTTACAAGCGTACGGCTTTCCGCGACTCATGTGTTGTTCAGTGTGAAGTTTTAGTAAATTTTTGCTGCGCAATTTTGCGTTGCACACTGTGCACGGATAATCGTTGAATTCAGAATGGGTAATGAAGATGTGGCGTTCATAGCTTGACTGAGATTTGAATGATTTGGGACAATCTGGACAGTTGATATGACCCAGCTGAGGTAGGTATAAATTAAGTTAGAACAAATAAACATGAATAAAACTACTGATTAAAAACTCACATGACATGTGTCAAAACTTTCACCACAGCAAAAGCAGATGTCTTTATTTTCCATGATAACAGCATCCTTTTCGATTTTCTCAATATTTTTCAACATTTCAGCTTTACGTAAACCGTAGCCGCTGTCAAAACGACAGAAATCCAAATGCTTCTTCAGACCCTTTAATAAAGGAAACTCTCAAATTGATTGTATGTATATTCTAAAGAAATTTAAAGCAAATTATAAAACTTACGCTAACACGCCGAAAAGATTTGTAGCATTTCCCGCATACATGTTCAATGATCTCCTCCGTCTTTACATCATCGCTCATAGGATGGTCATCTTCGACATTTTCACCGTCACTTATATGCAACTCCTCGGTAATTTCTCCACTTGGCGCGAATGGCTTCTCTTCACCATCGTCGGTATGTACGAAGTCGATAGTTTCACCAACGCAGCCTTCGTCATCAGTCTCACCTTTTATAGTATGCAGTACATAGTGGTCCATGTTTTTACGTCTTTTAGGACTTGGCGATTCTTTGTTCTTGCCTATTGTCATCGTGATATGTTTGGTCGGTGATAATGGAACACAGGACATTGTGGGTAGCGTTGGCAATGTATTAATTTGTTCATCATTAAGTATCTTAATTCCGCGCATCTTAGAGCGGGTGCGCTCTGACTTACAGCTCATAACGTATCTTTTTTTAATGATATTTCAACATAAAAGTATTTAGTTTCACTGTTTATTCTCCATTTACAAAAACGTTTATTTATAAGCTGCACTAAATATTTCACTCTTATCAATAAATTCATACGTTCATGGTTAGAAACGATCACTTAAAAAAAACTCAGACCACAGACTGATTTTCTTGTTGCACTTGAGAAGAAAAAGGAAAATCTTTTTGCAGCATCCTATTTAAATTTAATTTTGTGGCATAATTTTAGGAACAAATTGAAATGCAAGAATTTAATAAAATTGTCATTAACAACGCCTAGAAATGATCTAGGGCACGTAATGCAAACTAAAATGGCTACCGACGATCATCTCCGATCATGTCCGAAGCATACCGACACGTAGCATTTGTGTTGCCAGTTTGTTACACTTTTCACAAGTTCACAAAAAAATGTTTGCGCTTTAATTAGTAAAATATTTATACTTATTTCATGTTCAGATATTAACAAACACATTTTAAATAATTTACTATATACGTTAAATGTTGTTTTCTGCAGTTTTAGTACTTTTTGTTGTGCCATTATGTACATGCATCAACAGGTTTTTACTTTTGATGGCTACTCTGAGAGTAGCATGAAAGTAATAGTAGTAGTAGTATGAAAGAATGCATAACGGATGAAAAAAAACATGCAACATGTTTTGGAACTTTTAGGATGTTCAAAAAGAAAATATGGATTGAATTCCCAAAATTGTATTATTTGCTGTAATTTTTATTGCATACTTTCTAGCCCACCATGAAAAAAATTGTCTTCTTTATGTTGTTTATATATTTATAAACTTTGAGATTTTAAGAATTACTTTAAGTAGGTTACCAGCGTTTTTTGTTAATGTTGAATAAATATACAGGTAATGGTAGATTTTTAACTAAATTCCACTGCTTTAAAAGCGATTCGATAAAAATCACATATCGAGTTTTCTATATGTAAAATATGATGTCTCTTCTCACTTATTATTATGCACTCTACGATGTAAGGAAATAATATTTCAATTTATAACCATTGCAGTTTTCGTACAGAAATACCGAAATATATGCAAGAAATCTCATCACAATTGTGACATTAATGTTTTGCCACAAAACTTTCTTGCCAATCGCAGATTGTAATAGATTGGTTTAGTAACAAGGTTGTAAAAACCGTACTTACAAAAATCTGAAAAGTTTGGTCCACAAAATAGTATTATTTTTGGCCCACATGAGGTTTACGTAATTAACTTCACCAAGTCTGTAATTTGCATGCAAGGTACCTCTTCACCTCTATGTTAGAAATCCACCAATTTTTTTTGGGGGGGATGTCTTCCGTTCGGCGGCCTTTGAAAAATGGGGGGGGGGGGGGGGGGCGTTTGAAAATAACAAAACATTTGAATTGCGACATTTAAAAAGTATTATATGTAACCATCTCTCTGTTATAGTCCTATATAATTCATAAAATTTCCCAATAACAAGGTCATCATTAAAAAATTATAATAATATGTAGGAAATGTTGTTTCTGTTTTCTTAACTTCATTAAAAATTTAAAATTTTATAACAAAAATTAATCGTGAACACACCACCGCTTTCTCGCCCCCCTTTGCCCTCATTACACCCCTTTGCAGAATACACAACTTTTATAATATGTTAAAATTCATTAATGAGGTCAATATGTTATATCACCCCACCACAGTTTAGGAGATGTGAGCTTTCAAAGTGCGGAGATTTTATGGACTATATCTCTATAATACCGGCATAAAGCGCGATAATATATACACCTTTCGAAAGGTAATTTCAAGGCCTATAATTTATGTTTAGAGACATTATGTCAAAACTTTTTTAATTTTTCCGTAAAACGCAATAATAATTTTTCCTACTATTTCTAATGATATAGGTGAAAAGTTCTTCGAAATTTGGAAACACTACTTTTTGCATTCGTTTGAAGGTTTCTTCGAAAAGAAAGAAAATCAGCCAAATCTGCGTGTGCCGCACGGTTTAATTATAACCCTATATTGCAGCATATTCTCTTCTGTCGTCTATATAAAAGTAGTGTTTAAACTAAAAATCCGTTTAACAAGGGTTTACGAGAAAACTAAATGTTTTCCAAATAAATGTCTCTAAAGATACATTGTATATCGTCGCAATATGTGGCAGGGTTATGGATATATAGCCCATAAAATCTCCAAATTTTGAAAGCTCATATCTCCTAAACGGTGCCGGGGCCAGGGTCGGGGTTTATTTTTCTGGGTATTTACTACAACAGCAACAATAACAAAAACAAGAACAATTACTCCGTTCATGTCTTGAACATAGCCCATATTTTCTTGTCCTCAGGATAAATCGAAAATAGGATCTTAATCATTTATTTTGTCACATTAGTCAGTTGGCCCCTTCGTAATCTTTTACTATTTAAGAAAAATTTTACATATAGCCCATAAAAGCTCCAAATTTTGAACGCTCATATCTCCTAAACGGTGCCGGGGCCAGGCTCGGGGTTTATTTTTCTGGGTATTTACTACAACAGCAACAATAACAAAAACAAGAACAATTACTCCGTTCATGTCTTGAACATAGCCCATATTTTCTTGTCCTCAGAATAAATCGAAAATAGGATTTTAATCATTTATTTTGTCACATTAGTCAGTTGGCCCCTTCGTAATCTTTTACTATTTAAGAAATAAACAATTCATACTTCTATTGACATTTGCTAGATTGTTTTGTAATTTAGTTTGCCTGTTTAGTTGGTAATATTTTTTCCTTGGAGTTAGTTAGCCGTAGTCGTTTGGCACTAACTTAAAGAGCAAAGAAAAGATTGTAAGCTGACTCTACGATGCTATCAGAATTTCGACGATTTCTGCATTGGGGACCAATAATAGCACTGAGTAAGTTTATAGGCATTAGAAAGCGGTGCTTGTTGTTGCCTTCTTATTAGTTTACTCCAAGTTTATCATGCTAATGATGATACTAAGTTTTGTGATCTAATAGCACATTGGTGACCATATACACTGCGCGACTATACACTGCCGTGAATGTGTTGCGTAAATTATTTGCTTGTTCAACCATTGGAGGCTTCAGAACCACCCTCGCCAATTTCAACGACTAATGTCTTTCTATTAATGTCTTTAAATGCTTGGTTGCGTGTAATATGTCTACATTAGGCGCGGATTTCCTCACAGCTTGAGGACTATTTGATTTAAACGCCGTGTCATGGCGTGTTTTCTACGTTGTTTTGTTTCAATGCAAGTTGATTAGAAGAAAGATTTTAATCTATTTTCGAAAATGTCAACGCAACCTTTCACCTATAGTATAAACACAGTACACATGACTTCCTGCTTATAATTGGCCGATGAAATTGATAAAGTTGACTAGAAGTCCTTTGAAAGCTATTTAAACGTAATAAAATTGTGGTTTTTAGCGAACTCAGACGGGAAATACATATGTACCTAGTTCAGTGTTATTTATTGTAATAAGCATTATGGCTTCTATTAAATGGACTGTTCCCAGATCATTAGTTGCAAGAGAAACTGTGCAATCGTATTAGAAAAATTACGATTTCTTACAAACAAATACCGAATTCGTTAATGTTTGGGTAAGTATAAAATGAATTTATTTATAATATATAAGGAGTTTTAAGAATGTTGGTCAGATTCTTCATTAATAGGATTAGGCGTCGATGCGTTCTTCGCAGCAGTTTTTGTTTGTCAGCAGTTTTACTTCCGCTCTGGTTATTAAACTCATTTACATGGTTAATGAGTTCATGACTTGATTATCAGTGTTTCCGCTGTACTAGAACTAATACTAAATTTTATTTATAGTCGTATAACCATCTATAATTGAGGTATTTGATTACCATTTTAATTGCAGGCATCATAAAGTGTATAACTTTGACCACCTTCTACATGAACTCAATGTGGTGGCCACCGAATGAGACGCTCGGCGGGTTACTTAATCAATCAATATTCTTGCTTTTTTCATCGTTAGCCACATTGAACTATGTGTTGGCGACAGTAATCGGGCCAGGAGTTTTACCCAAAAACTGGACACCAAAGGTAAAAATGATTTAATTTAAAATAGTGTCATTGAAACGCCGCCAAGAATTCGATGTTGTGCGCCAAGTTACATGATATCTTTGCAATCGAAAATCAAATTTAATTCAGCAAATAAATACTCTCGCCGTGTCGTTTAAGTATTCAATTCATGCAGGTCATAAATTGTTTACGTCTTTTAGCACTTTCATTGCTAAGTGTCGTGATTGAACTTGGTCTTCAACTTCGCACGAATTTAAATCCTTAATTATGAATTATAACGGTGCAGCCCCCAAGAAACCGTACAAAACTCCACACATTTTTTCCTTCTTTTTATTATGAACATTCGGATTTTTGTTTTTTATAACACACGAGTGCATGAAGTAAATTACTTCTCTTCGTTTTTTCTTGGTTATTGTTTTTGCTTTTTAGTCAATAAACACGCAAAGTTTTGATCGCATACAAAATGAGTTAATTAATTCAATTCTTCAGTTATTTATTATATTTATTTAAATTTGTAAACCAAAAATTGTTTTCTTTGAGGTTTAAACAATTTGTTACATTACATCCACAAAAATAATATAAGTTAATTGTGTATTACGGAAATTAAAATGTGGCTATTTCCAGAATTCAGCGGATAGAAATCAATTGCAATACTGCAAAATTTGTGAGGGTTACAAGGCACCACGCTCACATCACTGTCGAAAATGTAATTTCTCCTTCAACAAAAAATAACCTGGGGAAAAATGCAAAAACGATTCAAATGTTTTCCTTAAATTGTCCTTTCACTAGGCGACCGTTGCATCAAGAAGATGGATCATCACTGTCCCTGGATAAATAATTGCGTCGGCTGGGCGAATCATGCCTATTTCACATATTTTCTGAGCTTCGCTATTATTGGCAGCTTCCATGCAGCGATCGTGTTGTGCTGCTCCTTCTATCGCGGTGTGCATCGGTACTGGTACTTATCTAACGGTTATGTGCATTTAGCGACGGTGCAATTCACCCTGACTAGTATCATTGTGTGCATCTTTGCGATGGGTTTGTCCATTGGTGTCGTCATCGCTCTGAGTATGTTGCTGTATTTCCAGGTATGACGTCTGATGTATTTTAAAGTTGATGTAAATAAATTATGTTATAAATTCTGCTTTTAGCTAAAATCGATTCTGACAAATCAAACGGGCATCGAGGCTTGGATTACAGAGAAAGCTTTATACAGGCGCAAGCATTACACTGACATGTATCCCTTCGTGTATCCCTATGATTTGGGACTACTTGAAAACCTTCGACAAGTTTTCAACACATCGTGTGTAGAGAAAGGAGATGGGATTCAGTGGCCGGTGATTAAGCAGTGTGATCAATATACTTTAACGGTAAGTAGCAGTAATACAAACGCTAAGTTCGCCTTTTAAAAATACTCACTTTATTAATTTCCCTAAAAGCGTGAACAAATCGCTCAAAAAGCCGAAAAACGCGCTCGAACGAGGACATACAAATGCATACGACCAGCAACAGGCAGTTTCTTGCCGCTCTTCTCGCAAGGATTTCGTGTTTGCATGTCGCCGCCGTGTACAGACGAGTCACGCATACGTCTTGAACCCGGCGATATAATCAAAGTAACACGCTTCCGTCAGCACTGGCTTTTCGGCGAACGTGCTGATGACGACAGGCAAAGAGATTGTAGCAGCAATAGTGGAAAAAAACGGGCCGGACCGACACGTGGCTGGTTTCCGCGTCGTTGTGCCGTGGAGTTAATCGAACCTGATGCGTATTCTCACTGCACGGAGTCTGATGATAGTCCTATTACTATCGATTATGTAGATTCCATCACTCTCAGCAAAAGGAAATCCAGCAAAAGTAAGAGGATTTCAAATGGAAATGGCAAACATCAAAACGGTTTTAAGATCAAAAACCCATGATGACTTCGAAGGCTAAACATAACATAGACAAAGAAATGTTTCCTTTGGTCGAACCTCAACGAAGAAGAAAGCTTCCCAAATCACTTTTGTTTTAAGCATAGCATTTATACTGCATTGAAATTATGTCACGATCATTTGAAACATTTTTGCACCGTACTGTTTACGCATTATTGACAATTGTATTTACATATTTATTCAAGGAAAATATTCCATACGCTTTAATTTAAAGTATTAAATTAAGTTATCAGTTTTATCTCATATATGTATTTGTATAATTTATCATCTAAGGCAAAAAGTTACAATAAATTCCTTTGGATACGTATTTTAACAACGTAATGCGTAGCCGATGTTTTTAGCAATAAAAGAGTCACGTAATTCGTTGTCATATGACCAGGCGCTCATATGTGACAGCAAGTAAACGAATTTCCTTTTCCTTTCCTACTCGTCAAATCCTACTCGTTCCCGCAGAGCAAAGCTAGCTTTTAAACGAGACGACATGCGTGTCAGGAGTACAAATAAAGATGGCTTCTCTCTTTGAAGAAACGGCGTATATAATCAAGTGCAGGGATGTTTTGTTTTGCTAAACCGTCGTTCTTTACATCATGGTCGCCTGGTATTTCATCAAACCTTTGGCTTTGGATTTCATTTATTAGCTTCAATAACGACGACTGTGCTTCTTTTTATATCTCTTTTATTTCTTGAAAACCATGTTCTCTTTTCTCTGCATAGGGGGTGGAGACTCGTTAGTGTGATTAGTTTTGCGAGCCACACAAGATCAACGTCAAAGCTAACAAATGACTGCAGCAAAGCCATAGAATGTGCAAGAAAACTTTTTCTTGGACTGTTAACTTCTAATAAGATTTTTAAACTGAAGTTTAAAGAAAACGTTTGTTTTGCAAAAAGAAACTCAATAAATATGTATGTTTGTTAAAAACTTTATTAATTTCTCATTTTCTATACAACGCAGAAGAGTGAAGTAAAAATATAAATGTTGATCGACATGGATTTGCATGTAACTCAATCTTAATTAACTCAATTCAATTCAAAAATATATAAATTCGTTGAAATTTGTTCATAACTAAATATACATAATACGCATTTGTATATACATGCATGTATGTATGTATGCATACGCGACGCTTGCAGAGCACATTTTTATCAGAGCGATGTAAACGATATAAAGATAAGTTCCTTAAAATAAAGGTTACTGTTTATAGAGTTTGCATTAAATATGCTTACATACGAAATATATGAGGAAGGAAGAGCGGCGGTTGGAGGCTTCAATTATGGAAATACAAAAAATAATTACAAACATACAATTGACATAGCATCGTATTACAATCTGATAGTGTTTTTAAAAAGGTTTAGAAAGTACATTAATATACATATATATACTAAAAGTAGCAATAAATGTTAAACTTAAACGGTTCTTGTGACTAAATGTGTGTGTGTGTGTGTTGTTTGTTGTGTTAATGCATTAGTCAATGCATATGATTGCCGATCAAACGAAAAACTGCGGCCATTAACACAAGTTAAAAGCTAAGAGTTTTGACTATTATTGGCTATTGTTTAAAATTTGATGTAGTTTGCATGGGGGATGTGTGGATGCTACCGATTTGAAAATGTGATATACTAATAATCGATGTATTTCGTATTGTGTTTGATAGAAATTTTTTTCTTTTTATCAAATGTTTTTTGTCCGTCCTACTTTTGTTTAAATTTCTTTACAACGTTTAAAAAAATAAGCTGATTTTTTCGCTTTGAAATGATTAATTTTTGTGAGGACGATGAGTGTTTGTGAGTTCGTGTGTGGCTGTTCTTAGAAAAATCTTTTGTTTTTATGTTTTAATTAGCTTATTTACTTAATAAATTTAAAAACTCATTTAATATTGCGCAGGCGACTATTTTTCTCCATCGAAAGTTCTCTCAAATCTAAAATAGTAAAAAAGAAAACACGTGATTAATTAGTTATTTAAAGTTAATTTCATAACTAGCGTCAGTTAAGAAAAAAGTAAAAACTTAACTAAATTGAACCATAGAGAAAGAATAACAAGAGGCCGAATCAGCCAAATTTACTCGAACGCCAAATGGAAGCGGTCGGTCCGCAAGGGAAACGAAGAAACGAAATGAGTGCAAAATGCGTCCTCAAGGAGAGACTAAAAAATTTCAATAAATTTACTCACGCATACAGCGAATATTTCTTTTCAATCATTCACTCTGTTTTGCATCAGTGCAACACACAAACACACGTGTAATAGGGATAGCATAGAGAGCAAAGCATTCAAAAATCTATCAACGATTCAGGAGTGGATAGCCAAAAATGCTCAGAGCATCAATGAAAACACATTAGCATTTGCAATAGAAAAGAGAAGAGTGCGAAACACTCAAAAATCTTCATACGATCCAGAACTGGGTTGCCGAATTCTCAGAGCATCACTGCAAACACACAAACAAGAGCAAAAGGTATAGGGTAGAGAGAGAAGCAATCAGCAATTCATCATCGATTCAGTAGTGGATAGGAAACAAATGCTCAGAGCATCAATGAAAACACATTAGGATTTGCAATAGCAAAAGAGAAGAGAGAACACACTCAGCAATGAGTGAGAAAAAGATCCAGTACTGGATCTCCAGTGGAAAATATTTTTGTTCAAGATTCGGCCTCTTGTTATTCTTTCTCTATGATTGAACTTAACTTAAATCTTTAAATATCCACAACAATTTGATAATTTAGAATAGACAATGAATACTCGACTAATAAATAAATAAATAAATAAATAATTACGGACAGTAACTATAACTAAAGTATAACATACAACTTCGTAAAATATAACAAAAGACTCGTACATTTTAGAGTTTAAAAAAGCAACGTAAACCTATGGGTTGTCTTACATGAGATTCATTATTTGCCAGCGCTTGTCCACCCATGATTACATTCAATTTGCGGCTGTCACTATTTGCTGTTGCCGCTAACGCTGCTGCAGAATTCGTTGCTTCCATTTCACTGTTCATTGCCGAAGCGGACGTAGACGCCGCTGCAATTACGTTTGCTTCTTTGTGTCTGCTTTTCGCTTCCATATCAGCTGAGGTTGGAGATGTTGCTGTTGATGTTGGACGCAGTGAAGCTCGCTTGGCAACAATATCAAGCATCTCATTGAGTATTGCACCTTCGGCTGCTACGTCTGCTGAACTTTTATCAAGTTCTTCACACATTAAAAATAAGTATTAGTTTTAAATAGTAACTTCACATGTAGAAATTACTCACTGCTGCTTGACAATCTTATATTGAGTTCCTCCTTTAGTTGCGCATGGCGATGCTCCAGTTGCAATTCCTGTTGCCTGATGCTGAGTTCTTCGTCGCGTTTTCTTTAAAAATAAAGTTATACGTATAGTGAAAAGATTTAATATGTTTATTTATAGTTGCTTACTTCAGCTGCGTTATGTTACGCCAAATTTCTAGAAGTTGCTTCAATAGTTTTTCATCATTGGCGCCTATTAACGTTGACGATTCGAAGCTAGAGCATTTGGGGAAAAAAAAAAGAAATATATTTTATTAGTTATTCCGTATTCAATATCCACTCATTCAGCAGCTCACCTGTCTGCGTGTTGCCCCTCACCGCGTAACGCCTTCTCAATTAACACTCCACTCGCTTCCAACTCCTTCAACTGCACTTCTATTTCCTCCTGTTCCCGCTGAATCTCCTGCGCGATTCGGAGCCGCTTGAGTTCAGCTTGTCGTACAGCCTTTGATATGGAACGTTGCTTTTTCTGTTCGCGCGTTTCTGTTGCGTAGCTCTCATCTGAAAAGGAGTTTCAATGATGTTATGTTTGCATTTGATTTTTGTCATTAACAAATAAGCAGAAGCAACCAAAATGTAGCAATTAATTTCACGAACCGTCGGATCGTTGATAGTGCAGAGGGGGCGGCGGTATGGGCGGCGGCACCTGTTCGTCGGGAGTCACCACTGTGAATGGCTTAACGAAAAGTTGTGGACTCGATGCGAAATGCTTTGCGTTCGTCGTGGAGTCCGGATGATGTTTGTAGCTGTTGTTGGCATTTCTGCTGTTGGCGTGCATGTTGTTGCTGTTGTGGTGGCGATGGTGGTGGTGATGGTGATGTTGGTGTTGGCTGTGTTTCGGCGTGTAGCTGTAGTGATGGCTGCTGTCCTTGTGAGTTGGTTGTGTATCTAAAATACAATCTTGCGAACTGCTGCGTTCGTAGTTACTGTTTTTGGCTCGAAAAGGTGTCGATGTCGGAGAAGTTGTTGATGCTATCGGAATTCCCTTATCTCTAGCTGCCACACCCACTGCTAGAGCAGCTTCCTTATCCTTTTAAGTGTATTTATAAGGATTTTAAATTTATTGTTTTGGTTTTTCAGGTACAAAATTTGGATTATTAATGAATGAATTTATTTATTAATCAATTAAATTATGTAGGAGTTTTTAGAATGCGATTTCGTACGATAAAAAACGATAAATTAAATCAAAATTAATGCAAACCTAATGAAAAAATTAAACATACATCAACTAATTGATATTCAATTGTGTATTTATTAGGAATTCAAGTAACAAAAGCTGTTTAAATCATGCAGAAATGTTTAAGTATAATTAATGTATGTATTTTTGTGTTCTTTTGTATATATTTGATAAGAGCAATATAACAACTTTATCATCATATTTAGCAAGAAATTACCAAAATTTATATTTATACGTATATCTTTAGAGATGAAAGGTTTAAGGATCCTTTATTCTTATCTTCTTATAATAAAATATGATAAAATTGTTATCCAACAAGAAACTTTCATCCGACGACAAGGAATTTTTTATAAAATGTTATATTATTAAAATAGCAATAGACGAATTAGTTTTAGAGATATAAAGCCAAAAACCATTAAAACTTTTATTTATTTATGAGTATAACTATAAACATATACACACATACATATTTCTCAATCAAATAATAATTTAAAAAATAAACTGAAACCAAAACCAGAAACTGGAAAACAACAAAACAATAACAAAGAAAACATCAGCAATAAACAACAATAAAAAGTTGTCGACTATTCCGTTTAATTTATTAAACATTTAGAAAATTGTACTTATTGTAATAATAATAATCGCGTTGTTTTTTCTCTATCTTATAATAAAGTATTTCATAAAAGGTTTGCTTTTACAACTATTTTTACTAAAGTAATAAAATTTTCTGTAAAAAAATAAAAATAAATAAAAGTTATACAAATTTATACATACGTGTCATTAAGTGTTATGCAATTGTTTGCATTAATATAAATACGTAATAATCAATTGAATACATAAAAATTAAAACAGATTTATACAAAAAAAATGAAATAACGTCACGTACGTTATGAAATTTTTATAAGAATGTACGTAATTTATTACAAAAGCCTGGCATCACACAATTTTAAACCGAAGTAAACCAATGAATGAATAAATGGATATTTTTTGATACTATGAACCCATTGAAAGTGAACACATAGGCGGCATTATTTTGGCAAACTTTTCAAGAATTGTACAAAGTCACTCATGACAAAGTTATATTTCGAATGAAGGGCAAAGGCATGTGTATAGCCACGATGATTTAAATATTTTCTTTTATTTAAAGTCTTTAAAAACTATCAACAAAGCATTATAAAAACTTCCATAGTTTATAATTACTTTAAATAATAATTAACTTCCCGACGACTACACAGAAAATCGGTTGAATTCGGTGAATTAAGGCTTAGATTATTATTAAATTAAGTTAAATGTGTATGTCTTCAAAAACAAAATTTTAGTACAACGCTGTTAATTTACGAGAGTCTACAAATACTTTTAATACTTTTACTTCTTTTGACAAATAAATCTAATAAAAACCCGCGATATTTATACACATCGGCTTACATCTACATTAAATACACTAAACGTTTTCATTAATTAAATGTTCAACAGTAGATGTTTTGTTACTTAATATTTATAGTAACGTACTTACAATAAATCCTTTAAATGGAATATCCTTATTTAAAAGTCACCTGTCGTCTTAGGACGCCGCCGAACATTTTAGTTAAAACGAAAAATCTTATCTTTTACTTAATTTTTATTAAATCTTCTTGGTGTAAATGATATATTTTGCAATGCTAGCTAATATTTTCGACATCTTAAGACGAGAAGTGACTATATGAATAAGGCAGTAAATGTAACGTTTTCTGTTCTACACTAAAATGTTGCTTATTAAATTTACATGTGCATATAAATAAAATCTATTGTATTAATTAATAATGTAACTAATTACTTTATAAATCATTTGTCGACAACTTTTTAACAAAAGCACTTTTCTATAAAAAGTGTTTGCTATCTACTTGCAGCTAATATTATAAGCAATTAGAATGAGAATAATGTAACTAAAAATGGGTTAAATAAAAGGAAAAACGAAATCGAAAATAGTTAGCAAAGCAATAAAATTAATATAAATTGAAGGAGGGAGAGATAAAGATCAGATGTGTGGAAAGGAAAGGATTCATTAAAAATATCTTACACCAAACCCGCAAGTCCTCATATCGAAGCAAGACTGCAAAATTGAAATATATTAAAAGTATTAATTTTAAGAAGTGCTCGAGGAATAATTTCAATTTGAATTCGTTTTTTATTTTCTGAATGTTTATAAAAGTGGTACTTCAATTTCTTTGATACTGTCTTTAACCAAATAATGGAGTTGTAAATGAAAAGCAGTTTTATTCTGTAAAAGCACAGCAGTTACTTGAACGTTAAAATCATTTGGCAACTAGTAAGTGAACCAGAACCAAGATGGCGAAGAACTGAAGCCGTTAAACGCAACTCACCTTAGATTTTTCCTTAAATTTAGGCGCTATGCGGAAACGGCTAAACACGCCATCGACGCTACTAGCAGTTCCACTACTGCCACTAGTTCCTGGACGCTCTGGCTGTGCAGAGTTGGAGTCTTTTTTAGCGCCATTGCAACCACTGCTTCCATTGCCCATGTGGAAGAAGTTCGACAGCGACTGGATGATACTCTTACGACGTTCAGGATCTTTTTGGCGGCGAGTTACTTTTTCCCCCTTCGGACTTCTGACGATGACAGCTTGTGCTGAGGCGGACGTAAGCAGTAGATTCGGGTCAGATGTGAAGTCGGCTGTTTGCGTTGTGTTGGAAATTTCAGCAGACGCAAGACAGTGACTCCTGCCGCCGAATTGTGCCGCTGTCGCTAAATCATTCACGCTTTTAGAGGAGCTCAATTTGTGCTCGTACGCTGAACGCAGACGGTGAACATCCCTTTCGGCAGATTTGGCATAGTTTTTCCTGTCCATGGGGACGATGTTTTCCAGATTCAAACGCTTTCGCAACAACAGAATTTTCTCCTCTGGACTTAAACCCAATTCATTGTTGGATTTCAGACGAGCGCGTGCTCGTGCCTCAGTCCGCATCTTCTCAGTGGCGGCAACGGGCACAGAGGAACCGAAGGCATCTTCATTGACGTTGAGTGTAGGTGAAATCAATGAACTCCCACTGACTGTGCGTTCGCGATTACCGCGCAATGGCGTAATCTGTGTGCTGAATAACGTCGAATTTGATATCTGTTTCTTTTCTTCGTTTTGTGCTTGCTGTACGTTCAGGTTGCGTCTGGAGGTTGTGGCCATTGCATAAGTAAAGGATGGTGTTTTTATGAGTTTGCACGACTGTACGGGCTCCAGTTGTTCAGCATCCACATGCTCACTGAAAGGTCTTTGAGTATAAGCGCCACTGCGTGCAGAGGATATGGCCGAATCTGTGCAATAAGCAGCAACGTATGCAGAGGACTTTTCCAGCGGCTTGTTCTCCTTAAAGCTAGAGCTTAAAGAGTATTCCTTCTGTGTTTGTCGTTCTTTTGGAGCAGCAGCGGCTGATGTCGAAACGTGATAGTGAGCTTGATTTGTGCAATTTGTGTCTGTGGTTGTAGTGGCTGCAGCCAGTTTTGGCGTGGGGCTTAAACTGGAGCCACTACCATAGCCACAGCCAGCCGCGGTCAACATGGAACGTTGACGACTGCGATGTAGCCGCTTCTCAGCGTTCAATTGCTTCTTGGATTGGAGCTTGTCCATGACCAGATCGTGTATCAGATCCTTTTGTTTGGTGCGTTCTTTGGTTATCTCCTCCAATCGACTGGTGAGCGTTGGAATTTCAGGTACTTTATGTTGTGCTGGAGATGCCGACGACTTCGCAATCTCTTCGATCCCTTTGACAGACGTAGCCGCCGCTTCAAGTCGCGGTGGTGTTAGAGATTGTGAACTACTCTCACCACTGGCAGTACGTACTTGTTGTTCTATCACAGTTTGTGTATCACTGGAAAAAGTGGCTAAAGGTACTTCGCCCTTGGTACTCTTTCGACGTTGCTTTCTCGTATCCAGCGAGTCGCGTGCATTACTTATTTGGGTGATTTTTTGCTGCAGGGCGCGAACATAATTCTCATAAGATATTTCCTCGGAATTTGGCTGATGTATTAAGGCAGGTTCAAATTTCGTTGCAACATCCGCTATTGCGTTTTTCTCCTGCGACGCTGATAGCCGCGGTGAGGTGGCATTCGTAGAAGAGGCGCTGGACCCACTGTTTGGAGAATAAGTGGAAAGCGTTGAGGTTTTAGGATTCTTATCCGAGCTACTAGGAGTAGAAGGCATGCCCTTGGCCACAAGCATTTCAACTATATGAGGTGAAGACGAGTCCAATGGACTGGTGACTACTGTAAGAGCCTCACTTTCGTCCGTTGTGGTTTTGGTATTTGCCCCGCTATTGGTCAACATTCCGAGACTGTCATCGTCCACATCGTTCAAAGTACTTGAATCCGTTAATGACAGCGAGTGTGCCATGGGCGGCTGTGGAAAGGAGCCTTTTCCAGTACTTTCCGCAATCGCAGACAACAGTGGCTGCTCATTTACGGGCGTTTTCAACAAGTCGTGCTGGCTATTGGAACTTTTCATTATATAAGCACCTTGCTCGATATAATCAATGCCTAGAACTCCTTCACGTTTTGTTGCAATAGGTTTCAATTTCCCGATTCTTGGCGGATCATTCGGCTTTTGCGCATTATCATTTTGTTTGGGTTTTGATGTGTTTTTTGGAGTGGCTTCAATAAACTCCATGTAACCACGATTCCGGAGCATAGCTGTGTTTGTTGCGGAATATGCCTCTGCGCAGGAACCTTCAGATCCGGTGTCCATGAACTCAATCTCATCAATGTCTAAATTTCGAAGTATTCCTTCAAACTCAGCTACCGGAGCAATATTTTGGCAATCTGCTTGAACTTTTGAGCCATCTTTATGCTTGGACAGCCCCTTGTATTCGCTAAGAACCTTTTTCTTTCCACCTTTCTTGTTGCGTTTGATGGTGTTCCTGTTCGAGTTAAGTATGAATTCGATGTCGACAAAATTTTCGGATATACAGTCATCTGCTGTCCAGTCGGACAATTCGGTTTCTGTTAGAACCTGACCTGTACCGGTTGCTTCGGTTTCAGAATCCGAGGCACGCGACATTAACTCAGCAGTTGGAGTCTTGTCGTTGTCGATGATCGGCGATGTCGGCGTTGCTGGGTTTCTGGACGGTTTCTGGCAATTTTTTAGGTTCAGCGTTAATGGTTTCACTACTTTACAGTTTTTAGCTGCCTCAACTTGATCCACAATCAGAGGTAGATTTTTAAGAGTCTCTACTTTGTTTTCATTTCTCGAGTCGAATTTGAAATCAGCGGGTTGCATTACAGGTGTTAGTGGATCTAATAACGGTAATGTTTCCTTGTCGCCAGACTCAATTATGGTCCGTTCCGCTGGCTCTGGTGTTGCTGTTACGGGTTCGATGTCTGCTTCATCTTCAACTTCTGACGTCCTAACATACGGTATCTCTGGAATGATCAAATCCGCAACAAACTCTATGGGTTTGAAATCTTCTGGGTGGCCATTATGCCGGCCATCAATTATCATGAGACTATCAATTTGCATAAGTTCTCCAGAGGTATTGTGTACTTCTAAGCGTGGTACTTGGTGAACTCCCAGCCCAGCAGCTGTTTGTGTCTCTGGGCTGGTAGTGGACTCGAGTATAAAGTGTTCGATGTCCTCAATACTCGATGTATTTGATGAGCAAGAAGATGAGGAGTTGGATGAACTGTTCTCCGGTTTCCTTGTATTCCATGGTATATTGGGAACTTCTATTTGCAAATCATTACTTTCGGAGTCTAGTGCTAAAGGTTTTTCGGGGGAATCTTTTTTCTCCTCGTTGTAGGAATAGCTCAGCAAACGATGCTGTTCATCAGCGCTGGGACTACAGAGGTTTTGACTTTTATTAATGGACATTACACTATCGCATCCTTCGATGTGTTCGATTATATCGGGTATGGATTCCTTTACATCTTTCGAAATATCCGGCTTCCCATCCTCAATAACAATTCTATCATTCTTTACTGGTGAATCATAAGTAAGATCAATGATTTTATTGCTATCTGTATTGAGTAATTGACAACAGCTTTCTACAGACATTGTATTTTTACAACCCAAAACGTCTATATTCTTTATAAACTCAGCATTAGCTTCGAGCATTTTTGTTGGTATTTCGACTTGTGTTAAATCAATGATGGGTATATTGTCCTCAGGTGTTACCAAATCAATCGGCTCATATATTTTCTGGCTGTTGGTTGGTGTTGTGGGCGTTTTTCTACTTAACGATTCCACTAGAGTAGAGTTCACCGTCTCAGAGTACTCCATGCCTTTGTTAAGTTCATTTTTTGAGTTGACGAATACATTTTCTTTTTCATTGTCTGTGGATGCAGCTGAAGAGGCTTTTTGTATTGTAATCTCCACTTTCAGATCATTCAAGATATTTCCAGTGGTAGAACGTGTTACATTCGCTGTATCGCTGGATGAAGTCTTGCCTAATTTTGTATGATCGAGGAAAGCGTTTATGCTAGAAGTTTTATCATTGCTGGGATTTAAGAGTTTTTGACATTCCGAAATATTTGAATGAAAACTGCGAATCTTGGAATCCAGTACTGAAGTCGAGCCAGACTTTTGAATCTTATTTCCATTCGCTTGCTCACCAAGTAAGTACCGCTTTTTAAGTTCCAGACTCTTCTTAGAGGCGATTCCCTCTGTGCTGGCGGTTTTATTAAGGTAGTAATCGCCTGGACGAGGATTTTCAAGTGGCATACGATTGGAGCAGAGTACAGAAGGATCCACTTGTACGAGAGGTTTAAATTGTGGTTGAAGAGGTTGATTATGCGATTGATATTTTTGCAAATAGCTGCCGGTTTTCGCCTGAGCTGCAACACCAGTTGAAGCAGTGTGGTACTTTTGCCCCGAAGAGGGAGTGATAATAGATTTAACCTGGAAAAATAGGAAAAATAATAGACAAAGGAAGGGGAAAAAGCGTAATAATAACAGATATGAAATGTTATACTTCGCTTACATGCACTTTAGTCGGTTTCCTTAGGTGAGTATCATCGATAAAGATTTTGGGCGTCTCGCGTATGATTTCGTCATGATCGAATTCCGAATCAGTGGATATTTCTGTAGCGGAGTTTTGCTCAACTTTATCGGAAGATGAAGACTCCGAATCACTTTGTACCTAAGAAAGATTAACGAATATTAGAAATTATAATAAAGGCAGTTAATGAAATACGGAATAATGATGTAAAATATCATTACAAAACAATGTTTTAGAGCAGAAAGCAAACGCAGTAATTAATGAAAACAAAAGGAGAACACAGTAACAGAGCAAAAAAGGTTAAAGCTGTTTTTTAAACTTTAACGTAATGGTTTCAAGGTCCTTGGCAATTAGAATTAAGTGAACGATTATATTACTGTTAATTATTAATATTATTATCATTACAATTGAGCATCCTTTCGGGTACGATCCGAAAAGGGAATGAGGTATTAAGAGTGTGTTAGAAAAGTATTGGAATTACGTACGAGTATTACGACGATATTTCCATTTAAACATCCGAGCATTTATGGTTGTTTTAGTTGCAAAGAACAGTGCAATATATGAATACAAACATACATAAATTAAAAGGCTTTCGATATTAGCAGTGAGCAATTAGGGCAATTTTGTTTAGTTGTTAAAAGAACCATTTCGGGAGGGTCAAGAGAAAAACATTTATGTTTAGCAGCAATATACGATATTGGAAAGTTTAATTATACACTTCGACAGCAGGTTTTTGCAACCGTGTATATTTTACCTTTAGAGATCGTACCCAGTCATTACATTAGATTACATTTGCTCTCTAATTGTGTGTGTGTGTTTGTGAATTTTGCGTGTGAAAAAGAGAGGTCGTTCTTAACATCTTGGAGCAAGAGAGCGCAAACAACTATTCGGAGCACATCGATAGCAGACAGGCGAGAAGTTGTTGGACGGGCGGGCAGATTTGTAGTTGGTTGATCGGGTAGTTTGGACGATCAGGCAGTTGGCAGTGTGTTTGTTTGTTAAGGATGATGTGGTTTGTGTATAGATGTGGGTTTCATTGTTTCATATCGCACGATAATTTCTTTTGATCGGTTCGATTTTAATGTTATTTCTGTTACATTTTTGAATTGTTTATTTATGTTTGTTGTAGTTTCGCAAAGATTACTTTTCGGCCAAGTCGCTAGTATAAAAAGTAATTAATACGGCTGCTGGTTTAAATACACCAAAGAACGTTAACGTAGAGATGCGGCGGACGGAATGGTGTGGTGTTGAGTAGGTATTTTTAAATAGAAGTACAGATAAAAAAAAAATAAAAAAAACATTTGCAAAAATTTTAGTTAATTAATAACGCACGACTCTTTGGCGAGATTTCGCCTTTCCTTATGCTGCGACGGACTTCGCCTGAAGTAATCAGAGAAATGCAGACGCCCAGGATTTCCCATTCCTGTAGTAGTCGTCGCATAGCCCGATGTGTGATGAGGATAATGCAGGTAACTATGCGAGCTCGTTGTTGACGGAATTTTCGAAGTATAACCACGACCAGCGCTGTCAAAGTCTGAATAAGTTGGCCAAGCGCTAACGTAGCTCGGACTGAGTGTGCGAGTGGCTGGAAACTTTCTTCCTGTAGAGATATGATTTTTTGGACGATAGCTTTCCAATTCCTCTACGTCGCTGTCGTCATCTTCATTATCCGCGACTTGCAGCGGCTTAAAATAAGGATTCCGTTCGGCAACACGTTCGTTAATAAAGTCGCGCTTAAGATTATGCAGACGCTTACTACGATCAAGCAGAATTCGGGTGCCAGTATCTACGGCAGATGATGCTACCTGACGACGCTGTGGCACTGTACCTAACGGATCTACAGAGCGAACGCCCTTCTCAGAGGCGATCTCTGTGTCCACACTGGAGGCGGGTGACCGTGTCTGTTGGGTGGTTTGAAGGGATTGTGTGGAGTTGAACGGAGATTTTCTTCTTAAATCATTGTCAGCGCAAGCGTTTTCTCTTATATTTTTTAGGCGATCGATTTCAGATCGCTTGGGCCAAGGGCGGTTTTTAAAGATTTCGTCTCTAGGAGATTCCGGCCTTAAGCTCTTGTGATCTTCTCCTAAGTCTTGTGGTATTTTTCGGACGTTATCACTGTCATCAATAGCTCCTTTCTTTATATGCCTTGAATCATAGTTCTCCCGTTTTGGCCATGGTCGATTCTTGAAAATCTCTGGAATAGGTTCATTATCTTTTTCATCTGGCACCACGACTGATTGCGTTGATGTACTTGAAGGCTTGGGCGAAGATTGAGCTTGTGAATTAAAAGAAATCAGCGGAGGAGCTATTGAAGATAGTGTGTCTTTTTTATATGGGGCGCTTATACGTTCCTTTAATTGCCGGAATTCTGTTATTGATGGATTTTTGGCAGGAGTTCGTTTAGATTGTACGTCTTCTCTATCTTGACTCTTTCTAGAAGAGCTCTTGTTTTGTTCGAAATGACGAGCCTCACACGGTAATGCAACTGGTGATGAATTTATATCACCACTTCTTATAGAAGATTCATCTTGACCTAAGGAGCTTCGACGTCTCGCTGCAACGATTTCCACTATATTATGAGTTTTTGCATACTCTTCATCACGCTTTTTTAGTTCTGCAAGACGTTCCTTCTCATATTGCTCAATAAGGAGCTGTTCCAGCTCATGTTCAGCGGAAATACTTTCACTAGGTGTTAATGAGGTACTCTCTAAATTGTTTTCGTACTCCTCTACACATACTCGATCTGCATCTACAGATTTCCGCCGTGACCTTGGACTATGTGAGTAACTTAACTCTTCTCTTCGTTGTTGGGGTTGTATTAGTAATGGATTTGTGGGTGCCGTTAATGTGCTTTTCAAAGTATTTACATCTCCAGATAAAGAGCTTTCACTTTTATTTCTGTCGGTGAAAGAAGCAAGTAATGAATTCTTTACATTTGTGCTTTCTATTGAATATTCGTCTTGACTTAAGGAACTTCGACGTCTCGTTGCAATGATTTCCACTATGTCATGAGTCTTTGCGTATTCTTCCTCACGTTTTACCAATTCCTTACGACGTTCCTTCTCATATTGCTCAATAAGAATGTCTTCCTTCCCAAGTTCAGCGGAAACATCGTCGTGTAGTAGCGTATTGACTTTTTCAGAAGATTTTATCGCCGTAGACTCTACATTGTTTTGGTACATCTTTGCGGAAACTAAGGAGCTTTGACTTCCATTTCTCTTGCTTGAAGAAGAAAGTAATGTATTGTTTATATCCGCGTTTCCTGTGGAACCTTCGTCTTGACCCAATGAACTTCGACGTCTCGGTGCAATGATTTCCACTATGTCATGAGTCTTTGCGTACTCTTCCTCACGTTTTACCATTTCCTTACGACGTTCCTTTTCGTATTGCTCAATAAGAAACTGTTCCTTCTCATGTTCATTAAGAATATCGTCCTCAAGAAGGCCGTTTAACATGTCAGGAAGTTTTCTTTGTATAGCTTCCACCTTGTTATGGTTGGTTTTTGCACTCAATTCCTGCTCCGCATGCCCCATATTCAAATCCCATGATTTTTCTTTACTTTGAGATTTTGTGGGTGTTCTACTATTGATGGTTTTAAGACTTTTCATACCTGAAATTGTCTCTTTGCTCGAATTTCGGATGAAAGCCTTTGTTTCGTCATCTATGGAATTGTGTGTATCTGACTTATTATAATCAAACTGCTGGGGATCGTAGCTTTTCTGTTTCTTCTGTGTCTCCACGCTGGTAACAGAACCTTTTCTTTCTTTACTAATTTTTCCAATTATATCATCTATTTTGGGTGATTCACTTCTCTTAGATTTATTACTGCAAACTGAATGTCTCCGTTGAATAATATCACATGTGGATAAGGTTTTCAAATCAGAGTTTATTAGTTTTTCTTTGCTTTGTGCTTTCGAAGGTGTGTCTATTATTGCACAATCAGTTGAAAGTATATTTCTGGATGGCGAACCTGTTCCATTCGCAATTGCAGATCTATCTTCTCCTGTAGAGGCGCTGACAGCCGGAAGGATTTCACTGTTATCGGAATGTTGTGAGGACAACCGCCGGGAAGACACACTATTCGATGAAGTTACATTTCCGAGTTGTATTTTTACGTCAGTTGGTATACAACTTATCGGATTGTTTTGAGGTGCTTTTTGTGGAAAAGAGACTTCAGAACTACGAGCATCTGCTTGCTTTAAAAGTATTTTGTGAAAAGCTTCTTGCACAGAGGGTGGCATATCGTTTGGATCTAAACTGGAGAGTTTCTTTTTCATACGCTGCGGTGGTGTTGGAGACGAAGGTTCGCAAGAGGAAGATGAACTTTTTTGTCGTCTTTGAGGACGTACTGGAAATAGGAGATCGCTCGAAGTTTTCCTGTCAGTATCAGATTTCGAAATCGCCTGCGTTTTAAGATAATTTCCCGTCATCACCTCCGGATCCTTCTCTAGGGAATCTAGTTTTTCAATGTGATCTTTGCTCGATTCAGTGTCCTTGTTGTTAGTTAAAACGGCGTGAGGTGTTATTGCAATTAGTTCGTCATTTGAATCGAATTCAACGTCTACTAACATATCATCGGAGAATTGGCCGAATAACTTTTCGATACTTTCTTCCTCCGATGAGCCGCGGATCTCTATACCAAATTGTTGTGCTCCAGAACTCGTGCTTCGAGAGCCTGGGGAGCCGTATTCGCTCTTTCTATCTACAGCTTTATTTGCTAGCTGTTCATTGCTCTCCTGGCTAACTGCTCCTTTCGAATCTGCTTTCGACAACTGAGGTAGAACTTTGCTTGTACTTGGACTGTCAGGCTTTTTAGCAGTCTCACTGAACACAGCATCCTTAGAAGCATCTGCCTTGGTTGGAATACTTTTGGACAGCTCATCAGCGACTTTCTCCAATTTATCTGTAAGTGAGCCATCCGATTGCCTACGACTTAGAGGGCTTGACTGTGAGCCGCGTCGTGAATTACTTTGGGACTTATCGCAGCCGAATTTGGGGAGGTTCTTAATATCTTCCACAAGAGGTCTCCGTTTTTCTGGAGGCGTATTAGGAGTAGCACTTGGAATTGAGTCTCGCCGTGATGAGAGCAACTCTGTTTTACCGACAAATCCAACTGTGGAATTCTCTTGCTTGTTGACTTCGTCTTTGGGAATACCAACAATTGGCGATTCCTTTCCCGACGCCTCTATGGAGTTTTTACGCTTTGTTGGAATGAAACTCATTTTGTCTTCTAGTTTAGCAATTATTTCGGATGCAGTTGGAATTTTTTCTTCCTCTTCTTCCGAAAGCCGTCTCCTTATTTTTAAAAGTATTTTTTGCTCTTCTGATTCTGTATCTTTCTCAGACCTTTTAAAAGATATTTCGTTGGTTTCCTTTGAATTTTTTTCTAGTCTCTCAAATACTTCTCTAGAGGCTTGCGTCTTTAATAAATTCTTTTGATTTTTCTCAGCCGTTAAGTTTTCTCTCAGTACTACATTGGTTTTGTTCGTTAAAGTTTTCTTCTCCGGGGATTTTTTCTTTTCTGGAGACTTCCTTTTGAGCTGAGATTTCTTTTCAGGCGATTTCGGCTTTATGCCAAAGAACCTGGCCAATTTCGATTCACGATACTGCACTGGCAAATCATTATATCTAGATTTCTTCTGTTCCTCAATTCTAGCTGTTTCCTCTTCTTGCATCGAACGCTTCTGTGAATAAAATTTGGCTCGTTTCTTTTGTAGAAAGTTTGTCGCTTCAGTGCGCCACTCCGATTTCAAGTAGTCCATTGTTTTATCCAAATCACTTAAGGAATCGGACTCGCGAGAAACTAAAGAGTCATGCGATCTATTTAAGTTGCTCGTCGATGATTCCATACGTTGCAATTTAAACGCTTGTTCACCGGATTTTATAGAACTCAGTGATTCAAAGCGATTGAGGATATTTTTAACACCAAGTGAACGACTTTCGCTATCCTCGTTAGGCGACATGACATCTTGTTCCATTTGTACGATCTGCTCCTGATTACGCTCGATTTCTCCTTCGCTTAGAATCTTGGTCTTTTGTGGCGCCATTCTTTTATCGAGCTTCCGTGGAATGCCAACATCAATTCCTGTTTCTTCGAGAATACGTTCAATTTTATCCGATAAATCGTCACTTGGAGATTTTTCCTCTTCGAATAGCTTTTTATATTCGAGACTCGGCGATCGAACGGCCTGGTCGTCAGTGTGCAAGATTTCATCGAGGATCCGTTCAGATTCCGCCTCAGCAGCTTTCTTAGCCTTTGTTCCTTTTGGCACTATCTTCTTGATAATTTTAATGTTACCCTTCTTCGTAGCTTTGGCCGTCGCCGTGGAGGTTGTTACTACTGACACTTTTTGCTTAGCCAAGTCAACCGCTCCATCCAACTGATGTTCACGCATGCTAAAGGCCCTCGACAGTGGTGGCTTTTGCTGGGGCGGCGTTTTATTTAATGCCCCAGACGAGGGTGTTGTTGTTTGGTTCTGCGATGCATCCTCTAGCGTGATTGCTGCTTCTGTTTGCGATCTTCTAAGTTTATCAGCTACCGTCACTACAGTTCGCCTTTGCGCAACTGGACTAGTGGGAAAGTATTTTGTTAGATCGACATCCTTGAGATTTTTTTGATTCTTGTTTACAGTGGTGGAGCTGGCTTTTTCCTGTTTTTGATTGGGGAAATACTTCGACAGATCTACCGATGATGCCGCTTGGGAAGTAATTGTTGGCATAACCATTTGGGATTTTATGGAATCCATTGTACCAGAAAAGGTATTAGCTTCGATTTCTTTAAGTTTAGCTGACATTTTGTTTTCTGGCTTCGGAGAGAATCTGTTCTCGACATCATAAAACATTTTGCCGATGTCTTCAGTGGGTGAATTTTTTGTCTTTTGATTCTGATTTGCATCGGAAATATCGATTTTCTTTACAATATCAAGAATATTTTCCAACTGTATTTTGTTGTTTGTAGAAATAGAAGAAGGTTTTGTATTCGAATTAGGCGAAGAACTGCTAATTCCAGCGTTCCTTCGGTTTGGAGTTGGTATTAGTGATGGGGTCGATTTTTTAAGGCTATTATTACGACATAAATTTCCATCAGTATTTTCTTTTAAACTGTTTATCTGGGTACTAATTAAATCCGGTTGCGAAACGAGCTCAGTTTTTCTCATATCCGCATTTCCGCTCTTCACTTTGTCACTATTGCCGAGAAGTTTTTGCATTTTTGCGTCAAATTGCGACTTCGACGTGTCCTGATTAACGGCGCCCGTACTATTGTTAGCCAGCCATTGCTCCTTGAGCGTCAGCTTCCGCTGAATATCAGACTTGACTAAATTATCTTTGGCCATATTGTCCAGATCTTTATTCAGCTTCACGATGCTATTCAATCTGTGAAGCTTTTCACTTATCTCGTCGATGGCTGTGGTGATTTTAGTATCTGAATTTTGTTCGATCTTTTGCATATCGGCCTTAGTGGGACGCATGACCGAGGGGTGAGCATCCGCTTTACCGTTCATAGATGAAGCAGCAGAAATGAAGGATTTGTCCGAATTGGAAGATTTCTCAGACATTTTATCGATATCAGGTTTAGTTTTGCTTAAATTCTTTACAGTGGATTCTTTTGCAGAATTTAAAGTTGGTGTTTCGATGTTTTCCTTGTTTTCATGAGCACTTAACTTAAACTAATGGCGTTAACAATGAAACCAACAGGGGAAATAGGTGGAAATAAGATATTGTGGACGCGAATATGTGTGTTTGTGTGTATTAAGTGGGAGAGAAATAATATTTTCGATTAATTTAAAAATGGCTTAATTTAAATAAGATTCATGTGATACTTACCTCTGTATCAGTCGTATCTGTGGGCAGATTTGCAGGCAGGGGCAATAGACGCACCTCCTGGCGACGCAATTCTCGAGCTTTCTTAAATTCTTCCCCTTCTGTATCGTCTTTTCCATCATCTTAAAGGAAGAAAATAACAATAGTATTTATAAAATAAAAGACTTTACATGAATTTCGATGCGAAACTAAATTTATTCTATTCGAACAGCTTTTTTTATAGTGCCAGTCTAGAGCGTCTTATCTTTTCTTAGTCTAAAGTGCGAAACAATATTCATCCCTTATTTCAAATAGTACTCGTTCTAACACAGTAATAAACAATACATTCCTTAACTCTTAATTCTAATATTTACAGGATAAATTACTTACCAACAACACCATCGCTGGAGTCATAGAATTCATCGAAATCATCGCTGTCCGAGTAGTTTTGTTTACCAATCCAATCCGTAGCTAGTTGCAGTGTTTGCACAGCCAACGGCGAATCGTTTGCTTCCTCAAACATATCAGAATCCGATTCTTCTGAGCTGGATAGATCGGATTCCGACTCCTTGTTGGACTCTGGCAGGAAGTTTCTACCCGACCATTCATTCTCATCGATGATATGCTCCTCCGATGGGTCACCATCGGACATTGCATCCGTGTTCTCGAATTCGATACGCTCAGGCGTTTGTCCCCGATCGAGCAAATCCAACTGAGCAACACTATCGGCGTGTACGCGGAGTTTTTCCGGTGCCTTCTGTTTGTCAATGACATCAGCATCATCCACGTTGATATTTGGAACAGATGAAGTTGCGATTGGTTGTTGCTGTTGTGTTTGTTTCTGAAACAGTTAATAAAAGTTTAAAATTGTTATTAATTAATTTCACTTCATGCTCACTCTTTGTCCGGGTTTGCGAACCACCGGGCGTATAGCTTTGGCCGGCAGCCGAAAATGTTGTGTGCAATAAAATCGTCCATTCGGATCGTCGCGATCGAATGCATATCCGCCTGGACGCAAATTCGTGTGGCAATGATGGCATTTAAGGCACGAGCGATGCAGTATTAAGCCCTCGGTGTTTATCTTTTCCATAAGGTAAACAGTTTGCTTGCAGAAATGGCATTTTTCAGAGGCAGCTTGCTTTTTAAAAGCGAGTGCAACTTTCGAACTCTAGAAAAGTAAAATTCAATAAAGATAAATTAATTGCTATTTATTTTATAGGATAAACATTGTTTTTCTTTTATGTGTTGTAAGATTGATGATTCGAATATATTAATGACATTTTTATCTGAGTGTTAAGTCGAAGTAAAACTCGCTAAGGAATTGGTACAGCTGAAATGGATTTCCAATACCTCAGAAGTACAGAGACAAAGAGTATTTTGGGACAACACAGAATTAAATATAACAATAAGCAAATACATATAAAGAAATAAAAATATAAAATTAAACTTATTTTAGCACAATGAAAATAAATAAGGTTTTCAACAAAACTTACAGCAAATAAATAAACAAGAACAAAAGGAGGAGGAGGACGACAGTTGGCAAACCAAAACTAAACTAAAGCCACTCAAAGAAACATCAACTACTCACAGGTTTTTGCACTACAGTGGGAGGATTCTTTTCATCGGATGTATCATCTTTTTTCACGAATTGACCAGCAATCGAAGCGACTTTATTTCGTCCACGCTCCCCGACTTCTAGCACCGAACCTTCTTTCAACTGCTTGTCAAGATTCTTTAGCGTCTGATCAATTTCCTTGAACTTTTCCTCGCCCGAATCTTGACGAAGCGGTTTCGACATTTTATGCTGGCGCGCCATAAACTGCTCCTTGCTCCATTTCGGCACCTTCTCCCGACCTTTAGGCCCATGTATCTCCGTCTTCTTCGATTGCTCGATTTTCTTTTCTATTTCGCGAACATTCCAATCGTTGCTGTCAATTTTACCAATGGCTCGCATCAGATCTTTCGGCTTCTTTTCGGTACCGTAGGTATTTCGTGAGGAAATACGTTGTTCCATGGATTTAATCCGATCGCTGAATTGTTCATCGGTAGCAGTACGCGGAAGCGACGACGGTATATCGTTGCGATCGCGATCCTATTGCAAATTTGAGGATCGAGGTGATTTGTGATGGTGATAATGGGCAAGTGATCGTGGAGATGTATGGGTTTTTGGGTTTGGGGTTGGGTATTGATACGTTGGGTGTTGAAAGGATAACACAATTAAAAAGGTGGCAAGGGATATTTTTCAGAAATATTTATGGAAGAGAAAAAAAGATAAAAATTTCATTTATAACAACTTAAAATGTAAAAAATATTTCAATGTATTTTCCAATAGTAAAAAACACAAAATCAATATGTAAATCAGGTCTGCAAAGTATTCTAACAGATTATTGATTTATAAACAAGAAAAAAACGCAGCATTTTGTGAAACAAAACTTTTTCTTCGCTCAAATCAGAAAGGTGCAAAGTCAAAGGGCAAATTTTTAATTGTGGTTTTTAGTGAAATCCATTTACACAACAAAATATTTATTAAAATTGAAAATTCAGCGAAACTAAACAAAAAAAAAAAATAAATAATAAAAACTAATCTCCAATCGCTGATCAACGCACAAATCAACTTTGTTATTGACGCAGAACAAGATTAGATAATTAATTAATAATAACGGAATACATATTTGTATTTTAGTCGTAATTGATTGTTAAGTAGCAGTAATTGGCTATATAGCAGCATTATTAGCACTTTAATTTAGTTTGCGAGCAGCCAAAAATTAACACCAACGGCAATCATTCAATTCATCTGCCGCACAAACAACAACAACACGAACAACGAGCAGCGCTTACAGGAAACAATAACTTGCGCTCGAGCTCCTTAACACGATCGTTGAATTCCGGCGCCTGTTGCCGATATAGAAATATTGAGTAATCTTCAAATGCCGCACCTCCGTCACTTTCACGCAACAACGAGTTCGCCTGCAGCATGTGCAAACTTTTGTAGAAGTTCTGCGTCTGTTGATAACGCTGCTGGCGTCGTTTGCTCTGGCGATCCTGACGATTTAGCTCGATTTCCTGCAGCCGCTTCTGTCGCTCCTCCTAATTATTTGTCAGTTATGTTTTTTGTAAATCAAATAATCATTTGAAGCAATAATTGTTTTCATGGATTGTTGATTGTTATCATAATAATAATTTGTTGAAAACATAAAAAACACTAAAGTATTCACGGGTAATTAAATTCCAAATACTTTTATCAACAACTGCTTGAAAGGCACGAATACGATTACGAAAAACGACAAAATGCCAGTGAATGAGTCAAGCGCGGTAAATACATGTATGGAATGCACGATTAAAGTGGAAATACAAAAAAATATAATAGGAAATGGACGAGCCTAAGGACCACAAATGATAGGCATAAAGTGAAAAATGACCATCATACATTTTTGATAAATACTTTTGAATTTTGAATAAACGAAGCCTTAGTATTCATACTTATTTTTAGTTTCCCTTTCTGCAATTAAACTGATTTGGATTCTATTAGATGAAAGGAGTATAAATTATGCTCGGACGATCACTTTTCATAGATGCGGTACTATATATTTACGTTCACATATGGTATGAATGAGTACATGTGTCGAATAATAAATCTCTTTCGGTTTACTCACAATATTGGCAGTTTTTTCAGCACTTCTTCGTTTCTTTGCGCGTCTGGTTGTTTCACCTTAACCGAAAATATGAAATAATATTGAATTAGAAAAATACGGTACCTACTAAATCGTTTTTTCTTTAATATTTTGTTTGAAATAATAAGATAAATACCTGGATGTGAACCGCCACCGCTGCCTGCAGCTGCTGCTGTTGCTATCGCTGCCCCCTCGGCAACATATTTTCGTTGTCTCTTCAATTTATCCTCTACATCCAGCAAAGGACGACGCTGCTGCATAGCAGCCTGCGGCGTTGTATCAACCATATCCTGCACATTATTTTTGGTTCGAGGTTTTGTTGATCGCTGCAACAATTTGGAAAAGTCCGGCTGGACGTTTGTATTAAAGCTATATTTTTCCCGCAGTTCGGGAAAGTCCATTTTTGGATGTTTGACATGTGGAATCTCGCCGCGAAACACTTCACAAATCTGCTCCAAATAATTTAGCCAACTTTTAGAGTCCAAACTGGACAAATTTAGTGCTTCTCTGCCCGACATAATTCTCGGTATGTTTAACTCTTTTTCCAAAACTTTAAAAGCAAATTCGTTGCATTCGGCTGGACTCAGGTCTTTAATTGCATTTAAATCGACTAGATCGGGGCGATAGCTGAAAGTAGATACAATAAATAGAAGTAGATTAAAAGACAACAATATAAAATCATAAAATATACCGATTAATTAAAGCACACAAGACTTTTCCTTGGCTGAATACGTCCGAAACCTCATGCAGAGATTTCGTAAACTCATACGAATGCAGCTGAGAACAAATCCACCGAAGCAGCACCGTGCTCAAGGGAGTTGAATCTAAAAGTAAGAGTTCATTAGTTTTTTACACCATTCTTCACAAGGAATGCACTATGCACTGACCTCCACTGCGTCTCTTGCGGCGCACAGGCGTGTCTACTTGTGTGCCTTGTAAGGCGTTCGTGTCCATGAAAGTTTGTTCGAGGATCGCGTTGTCATCGGTGTCTATGAGGTGCTTCACCTGCCACACATTGACCGATGTACGATTCAAATTGGGATAACGTGTAGCAGGATCCACCGTATAAGAGCCGATGTCGCGTTGCAGATTCTCAGGCGTCGTCTGATTTAAAAGCCTAAAGACGGACAAATAAAGGCGGAAAAGATTCAGATAGGTGTTTATACTAAAGCAATATTTCTTTCTCACCTGTAAATACTTTCACGTTGCGCCAACACACCAAGCGAACTGTTTTGAGGATTGGACCATAGTTTAATCGCGTACGCCGCGTCCATGCTGGACAGAAAGCCACGCGCACAACCAGAGCCCGTAGGCCAAAAGGGTTCCAGTAGACTGTCACCCACTAAGCACTGCAGTAGCCGAAAACTCTTACGTACAATAACGCGACAAGACGTTTCCGCTGCAAACATTGACGTGAAGTCGAACATAGCCACATCCGGCTTGCCGTAATGATTTACGGCAAACTCCAGGTTGGGCATTTGGTATTTGGTTGAGAACTCTGCTGCCTCCCGCGCATAGTCCAGCAGCTTCTCCTTATTAACATTAGCTGGTGCCAGCAACTCCGCAGGATCCGCAAAGTCCTAAGGAGTAACAGCACAAAATATTAAAAACCTTCTTGTATAAAATTTTATATCAGATGTCTTGAAACTTTCGAAAATCATGCCCATTCCCACCTGCATAATAACTCCTTTATCGATGAGACTGTGCTTCTTCGCAGTCATCACAAAGTAGTGAGTCTCATCCTTGTAGTAAACTATGTTCTCTAGATCTATTCCAGTCGTGTGATAGAGTTCCTTAAAGAAGGATTGATTGAAAATAAAAGCGACGCCGCTGATCTCTTCGGCCTTCGCCTCTGCTTCGGTTTTTTTATTGATGAAGTTCGCCGTGATTGCTATGGCCAATTTGCCGCGAAACTCCTTCCGCTTGAAGCCCTCGAGTGTGTTTCGCTTGCCGTCTGCTCCGATCAAAACGTCGAATTCATAATGCGAGACTGCGTGGTCGGGCGGCGAGACGGCCGCCCTCCAGCCACACCCATCACCATTCGGTTCGATGGCCCCATCGAAGGATACACCTTCGTGTACCTCCACGCCTAGCAGAAGGGCAACTTTAAGCAGGATGCATTGCAGTTGTCGTATCGAGATGTGGTCGATGGAACCGGCGCAGAACTTGCCGTAGAACTTCTTCGCGCCCAGATTACGCAAGTCGGTGATAACGAACGGCCACAAGTGCAACACATTATTGCGAGAGATGCGATCGCGTTTCTCCACTACGACAACCTTGGCGCCCAAGAGTTGCGCCTCGATGGCGGTGCGCAGACCACACGGACCGGCACCGATGACTAGAACCCGAGTGCCCGTCGCTGCTGTTGCCTTCGCATAGGCGCGATGTGCGGCACGTGCGTCGAATTTCTTCCAAAGGGCTTGCGCTTTCCAAGAACGAATCTTGGCTTTCAGCTTGGGATAGAATTCATTTAAGGGCCCTGGACGCAGACCGACCAAGTCGCACATGTTGCGGTGCAGCCCCAGCACCTGCCGCATCGTTGTGGCCACACAAAATAGATCAAACATTTCGGCAGCAGCCGCAGCGGCTTCATTCTCAGCGATTTGTTGTTGCTGTGCCAACAGCTGCTGCTGCTGCTGCAGCTTCTGCTGTTGGCGTTGATGCGATGATCGACTCATTCTGTAAACAAAGAGCGAAAGAACGAGACAGAGAATGATGGAGATTATTAGCGTCTGGTAGCTATACTGACGTTTATATAATGTGGCTGTTTGTGTGTGTAAACAAAGCGCCGGAAATGCAACTCAAACGCAGATTCCAAACATGGATACATGGAAAAAATGCACAACAACTCTATGAAAGTATTTAAATAAACCAGATGTGACTAAATTTTAAAATAAATCTGAGTCTGAGTTGTATTTGTAGTATTGACTATTGTATAGAGTTGAATATATTGATAAGAAATAAATAAATTTTTGCATAAACAGCTTGAAACTTCTTTAAATTTTTAATGTTTAAAGTAAGCAACCAAACATTATTTATTTATAAATATTTATAAATAAATAGATATTTATTTAGTTATTAGTTGAATTTGCTACAAATGAGAAGTAAAATAAAAATATTCAAGACAACATTTTCTACTAAATAATTAAGATTTAAGTATAAAAATATCGAAGAAAAATCTTTCTCTTTCACCTCAGTTACCGAAACAAAATCATGTTTTGAATAATTAATTAAAAACACAAAATGTAATAAATAATGTGGCTAAAAAGAAATCAGAACAGAAAAGTAGCCAATACAATAAAATTGCGATACGAATATAAAACAACATGATGATAACAACCCAGGAAAAGCTACATAAATTAATGAAGTGACAAGAATAATAACAATTTAATTCAATAAAAATTTTGTAAAACATCGTCGAGATGAGATTTATTATAACGGCTCTTTTACAAATATTTTAATTAATTACAAAACATGACAGATGCAAGCGATTGAGTTGTCGTCGACTGTTCGTAGGAACGAGATAATTCAATGAAAAAACCATTAACCTATCAGCAGAGGTCAAGATCCTCCGCTGTAGCTCCGGCTGAACGAAGACTTTTACTAAGGTCTAAAATTAACTACTACTACGCAGTAATCTGAAAATTAATGGCGAATCTGCAAGGAAACTGATATCACTTAACCTCACCATCATTCATTCACCTCGTATTCACTCCAAGACAAGAAATAAGGAAGAGTCAAGGGACAGAAGAAGAGAGAAATTAACTCTAGAATAGATCCAAATGTCTATGAACTCAACTCAAGTTTAAGAAAAACGAATTTAAAGATATGCTTTCCCTTTCCATCTATCCAAATAAGGTATATATTTACATTTTCCAGTCTGTTTTCGAAGTTCTGAGTTAAATTTCAGGGTAAAATATATTCAAACTATTGAACCTTCTCGTCGGTTTTATATACTTTCACCTAAATACATATAATACAAAGGATATATAGATCGATTTAAGTAAAGATTCAAAATTCAGAACTTCATCGTGTAAATGCATTTTTTAGTGGGTAGCTGGGTCGTTGCTACTTTCTTTTGTTAACAAATATATACGAGTATCTATTTAAACAACAAGCCATCTTATATAGTCCTTCATCAGTACTTATGGATATATATGTATGACTATCAAAGTAAAGTCATGGTTTTCCTTTCTTGTTTGATTTCAAGAGCACATTTGCTGTGCTGGACCTGCATAGATTCTCAGACACAAAGGCACATAAAGTACTTAATAAAATTATTCGTCGAAATTATATTAACAAATAAAGAAATAAGAAAATGCAAAGGAAAATGTCAGCTCTCCAATGTATAAAAAAATACATACAAGGGTCTAAATACAATATTAATTATCAAGAAGCGAATACCGTCAACTGAAAGTGTATTCTTCAAGGAAAAAAAAAGAAAAATAAATTGATTAATGTTTCTTTGTCATTTAATGACGCTGTTTGAAATTTAATTCTTCTTTTTATGCGTATTATCATTACTTATTGTATGGATATGCGATATTACGGATGTGTTGAATGGAATTTGACGTATAAATATATACAAAATAATTGTGATGACTCAGCGAGTGACGAAAGGTTATTTCAATCAATGCATTTGCTTTTCTATATGATACTTCTTCAATAATGTTGAATATATACATTTAATTTGACGGAAAATTAGTAATCTACATCTTTATCAATTTTATAATACGGATTTCAAAATATTTTAAATGGTACATAAAGTTGAATGCCAGTTTCAAGGAGAAATGACAAAAGACGTTAAAGTAGCCCCTCAACGACGACGACCATCCCACCAAACAACCCAACAGTTTATATAGAAACCTCGATATCAGCCACCCCACCAAAAAATCTGTGTGTAAGTGTCCCTGCGAGGGTGTGTAGTGTCATTTTCGGAGAACTTACTCTACATAAAAGCACACAGACGTCGGAGGAAACTGCGTCGTTTGATTGCCAGACTGACTCACTCTCACTCTTCATTAACCGACAACCAAAATCGTCTACACTATTCTCTCTCCCCATCCACCGATTTCCTTTACAAACAAATACTCTAGGAAAATTTGGGTAGATTTCATTGATTTTCTCGAACCACGAATTGAAGGGATTTTTGTCTGCTGTTTGTGTTAACCCAACATTTCTTTGATTGTGACTTTTTTATAGTCGATCCCTTTGTGTATAGTTTAGCAGTCTGTGTCGTATCTGCAGATGAAAGATATAATATATATGCTTCTTTGTAGCTACAATGGATGCACAGCAGCAACACCAACAGCAACTCTACAAATATTTTACTGCACAACAAGGACTAAAAGAAGGTGAATGGGTGGACTTTGTTGTGTTGGATGATTAGTTTGTAGCTCGGACAGTTCGTTATTAAAATGAATCATCGCCGTTCATTCAACTGAAAAGCGAATGACATTCAGGAGCTTTGTTTAATATTGGCTTTTGTCTTCTTTGGTAAGGAGACAAGGCGATGATTAAACACGACCCGACCGAGCTAAAAGCTAATCGACCAACCCAACAAAGTCCAGCTTCTGTCGTACAGTAGAATATTTGAAGAGTTGCTGGCAAATCCAAGCTCCGAGGAGACCGATGAGTTTATTAAAAACCCAAAATATTACTTGAATAATTGGAAGAGAAACAGTTTCGTTCAGGTCGAAGCAACTGAACAGAAATAGAACCGAATAGAGATGAAAGCCGATACGATCTCTTTCAGAAATCTATTCGTGTTATTAAGGTTTACGTTCACATGATTTCGTAAAGACAAAGAAGGATTATTGATTATTATTATACAAGAATCGACAGAACAGCGACATCATGCGAAGTATTATTTTATATCTTAATTAAAGACAGGCAACAAATATGAATTTTTTTTAATAGTTACGCTTTTGTTCTAGCCTTTGTACTATTTTACATAAATATTAAATATACCGACGTTGCTATAACTAAGCCGACAGGTGCGGAAATAATTTTTGTTCTCCTTTTAAAAGCAACAGAAATGCGTATTATTAATTAAATAAATATTGAGAAATTACGGTAGAACGTAGATTTGCTTTCGCTTTTGCTCTATTACGACAAATACTAAATAAACTGTTGGGTAAGAGTAATATTATAAAAACGATAAGAGTAATAATTAACCATGTAAATAACTCGTAATCAAATTTTCAAATGACACATGCATTAAACTACTTTTACACTTTATTCTTTATTTTATTATGCTTCGTCGTTATCAGTTTCTTAGAAAGGATAGGGCTCGTACATGAATTGTCAGCTCGACAAGCAGATCAACAGATCGCAGTGCACTACTTCTTAAAACTAATAATAATAAAAATAATGCTTCATCGTGGCTTAATTACTATACAAAATACAGTCCAATTACATTACATTCAAGTACGATACGATGCGAAGTCAGTTGGAAATGGGTTTGTCAAGTAAAACGAGAAACCAAAAACTAAAGCTCCATAAAAAACATACATTGAATTTATTTCCTTTTTACTATACTATTATGTTATACTATTGGAAATCCAATATAATACAATTAATTTGGTAGTCAATCATAAAAAGCAGTAATCGAATATGGCAATATTAAATAAATAGATTTACTCACATAATAGCAATAAGTGTTGGTTTCTATTTTTAAGGTTTATTGTAATGTTCAACTCTACGCGGATATAATTCATAAAAAGTTCCTGCTTTCCAAAAACGATTTATTGAAGTAACAAATAAGGAAACGCGTATATAAAAATAAAATCAAACATAAATGAATAGCGAAATGAATAAAAAACTAGTAAAGGTGTTGTCTACAGCCGGGCTGTAGCCGAAATACCCTACACCTTAAAGCTGCATATATACTCGTATATATATTTAGAAGTGGTGCGATATAATATACTCGTATATATATACAATATATATATTATATATCTAATAATAAATATACAATATATATATATATAATAATAATAATAATAATAAAAACAAAAATTTTTTTTTAAAGTGGGCGGATCACGCCCATATTTGGCATATTAACTGGAAGCATTAGTCTAAACCTATATATAAAATTTTCTTGTCTTCTCTCAAAAAGTGATGCTGACATGGCCATTTTTAATAGGCAAAACAGAGGTACCTGCACTCTCGATATAAAAAGTAGGTGTGGTCCTCGGGCGATTTTGCCCATTTTCAATACGAAACACCCCAACATAGCAACGAATATTTTTGCCAAATTTCATTGTGAAATCTTAATCCGTTCTCCTGTGATCGTGATTTCAACGGACAGACAGACGGACAGACATCGTTATTTCAACTTCGGTGGTGATGCTGATCAAGAATATATATACTTTTCCATACCTATCTTGTCTAGTTCTATGCGTTACACACTCCGGTAGAAAGTGAATATACCCTCAACCTTAAGTTGTAGGGTATAATTAATAGTATTTCGGAATTACATATCCGATTTTATATCTAAATAAACAAATAAATATAAATAATTATAAGTTCATAAACTCTGGAATAATTAAAGACTATTTTATTTTAAATTCAATGCTCTGAAATATTTGAAAATTCTTTAATATGAAGTAGTGAATTTTGTAAAGGAAAAACCAGAAACTTGAAGTTGAAGTATTTGCATCCATTTATCTTTATCGGTAACATGCTTGACAATGTCTAATTTTAGATTTATTTTAAATTCTATTATAGGAAAATATTAAGAAATGAAAAAAGAAAGTTAGGGATAATTTAACAAAATAAATATTTAAACTATATAAAAAATTAAAAATGAATTAATATATAAACTTTTCAAAGGATACCGGATCCATATTAAAATATAATTTGATTGAATTGATAATAATTAATTGAAATGATTAATCATATTAAGAATAAAAGTAAAGAGCTCCCAGCGGACTTCCCAACCTTTTTAATTAAGGTGAATACTTTAATTGGAGAGGTTTGGATGTCCGATAGAACTCTGAGATAATTAGTATAGACTCGAACTATCATTCATATACACACAAATAATTATATATCACAAAGTGTACAATTTATAATGTTTCTGTGATTGTAAACAATAATTTATGTACAAATTAATTTGAATATTATTAATTTGATATTTTACTTTCTCACTAAATTTATGATTCAAATAAATTTTCACTTTGCAAGGAAAAGAAGGCATTGGTTGGGCCGGGATGGTCACACTTGAAGTAGTACTAATTTTGGCGCGGACAAAAGGCGTCGACAAATTATTTGTCATCTTAGCCAATTTGGAATGCATTTCATTGTCAAAATATAAATGGCAACAAATAAATCTGTAGAAATGTTGCAGAATTTGTTGATATGTCCATCCAACCATTCAAGAATTCCCCATTTAAATATACAGGAAATCAAAAAACTACGAAAAGTATTTCATGAATAGAAACAACCAAAAAATTCTTGTTTTCCTTTTGGTTATTTATAAAATAATTGAAAAGGTAGAAGGAAACATGTGCGCTTAGATATTTTAATTATTTTGTTATGCTGAATTTTTAGCATCATCTCTTGTCATTATTTTGACATTTGGTAGGTGGCCAAAAATCTAAGGGAATTATAATTAAGAGTGTTACAAAAGAACGTGTATCGAATATGCATGTCAAAGTCAATTAAAATTTTAAAAATCCTTTCATTATTAAGTTATATAATGGCATTTTTAAGGAAATAATTACTAAAAATCAATAATAACCTTTTACCTCAACTTTATTTGGCTGTAATTCCTTGAAAAGTTTTTCTACTGGACGATAAATAACTTTGATCCCAGTAGCTTATCTTTCGTTACACTTAGTGGAAGATTTTCTTCATCTTCTTTCTCTATCTTTGAGATGTGGCTATTTCCGTATGTGTCGCTACTCATCATATAATACTAATTTTATTCAACATATTCAAGATTTTTCTCGCGGCACAGGTAATGAAAGGAAACGTATAATTATTTGCGCGTCATTTTTAGCACTGAATCATCGGAACTAATTAAACGGATGTGAAAATGTTTTCCGAATTTAGACCGATTCTCTATAAAATGTGGAATTTCTTTATTTACATCGTACGTCGTTAGTAAGCGCAAAAAACAAGCGGAAGGTGAAATTTTGATGATGATGAAAACATTTCGATACACGTCGCACCTTTACACTTACATACATATATGTACATATATATATATACTTCATCATTATACGTTGTATTAATAATAATAAAATAAATAATAATGTAAATAAAAACTATGGACTGAAAATTCTTACCATGCACGTGGACTGAACGTATGAGTTTTTAGAGGAAGTTAATAATAATAAAACGTTATTATCGCCGATTATTAGTTAGCTTCAGAACACTGCTCAATATCCAGAATCCCCAAAAACTTCATTAAGTTTAAAGTTTTTACAGTAGAATATCAAGATGTACATTATCCATACAACACCTCAGCTTCATTAACACAGATTTTTAAATATAAAAATGGCCTACATTACTACTATTTCTCCGTTTACTATATTTATACGCAATTTTCTTTCGACTACTTTATATTATCCATAAAATTAACTTCAAATAAAATCACGATTGTGTATACAAATGTCTTTTCTATAACATATAATGTATTAAAATTTATTTAAAATTCCATTGCCAGTTTCATTAATAATTTATTTTAGAGAATTTCAAAATAAAATAAACAACAATTTCATTTTTTGTATTTAATAAAGTCACCACAAAATAATTTATTAATATTTATATCACAAAAATGCGTAGTTTCTATGCTAACGATTTGTTGCAACATCAAACAATTTGCATAAAAAGCGAACATCAACCGAACGAACATGAGCTCAAAATTGCGTCTAACAACAAGTTTAGAGCCAACTAAAAGTTCAGCCAGTAACAATTTAATTAAATTGCATGAAAATCATTTCATTTATAATATTGAGTTTGTCAGAAGAAGCCGCAGATACAAAAGATAGTGAATTCTATTAATTTTAGCATTATTAAAGAAAAGGAATTTTGCCATCAGAGATTGACTAATGATAGACGACGACAAGACAATCACGACGACATTACAAATGTCACAATATCTTTCTAAATACACGTACGATACTCGTAAAACTTTACAATGTGACATGCAATCAATTTGGCTGCGCATTCGCAAATTTGGTTGCTGTTCTAAAGCAGCAACCAGTGGCGAATACAAAGAAAAGATTTCATTTGGTATTTATTCTTAGATCGCAAAATTGGGTCAAACGCAACGAGTAGCAAAGCGAAACTTTACAGCTCTTTAGCAGAGCAGAGCAGAGCAGAGCAGACTAGATCAATAGACAGAACACAAAATAAAATAAATGAAAATTGAGGTGGTTGTTTTATATCACAACGAAACAATAATGAATATAAATAAATATATATTAGTGTTTATGATGATCTCCGTACAATTTTTTTTAAAGAAATCATAGATCATGTAGATGCTAATCATAGATTTTGTTGAATTCTTGTTAATATTATCATAATCGAGTAAGTTTTTACGTTTTGATCTGTGGAAATATAAAGAAACAGCTGCGAATTGCGAAGTCGAATGTTGTCAGAGTTCCGTCGAGTAACAAATTCAACATTTTTAATTAATTTTCTAGACTACAAAAAACAAGAAAAGCGAAGCGATGATCATCATTCAGAAAATTTTCTGCTTCTTCCTATGATTGTGTTTCTTCCGTGATTTGATTTAGCAGGGAAAAAAATGATGGCCGCAGTCGTTAATGGCACAACAAAAAATTTTAGAGAGAAGAAACGTTTCTGTGAGCATTTAAAATTCTAATGATGATTAAATATTCCTAAAAAATTATGTAGAAGAATATTTTTTAAAAATCTAAAAGGAATTTTTCGATTTGCAAATTTTCTTCTAGCGGGAATTCCATATATCTTTTGATATCTACCAATATCTATATATCAGTACTCGCAGCAATTACATGTCATTTAGTAATTTATACAATTTTTAATGGGAAGCTTTCACTAAATAATATATTTAGCAGCATATATGAAATGCGTTTTAATTTATTATTTTTCCTGACACAAATTTTTCTATTAAATTATGACTTTTAATTCCTTAGCTCGAGTTTATGTATTTTTCAAGCACTTCGCTTTTTCCGGAATATGTTGATATTGAGCGTTTTTTATATCTCTGTTTTAGTTTCTTTTTGCTTTTATTACTTTTATTATTATTATTATTATTGCTGTCTTTATTGGTTGCTTTATAGGCTTACGACAAGCATTGCGAATTCTAGAAGTGGAGCAAAGTGCTTCACTATTTCACTATTTGCAATTTTAAATATCTTGATGCTTGGTTTTATGATGCTTTCGTTGATATATTTATTTATTTTTCGTATTCATAGATGCAGTTAATAGAAAAAATTATGAAAAACTACCGCTTGCACTTTTTAATGAAATAAATAACTAACAGCAGATTTGGATATTTGCGCTACTTACATTTTTTAGTCGATATTCAACCAGAAGGAAGTCGTCATCAGCAAAAATTTATCTAGAACAAAAAAAACAAACATTGCATTATTATAAGAACATTATTTATAATTAATCATAAATCATATTATTCGTTATAAATTTATTTATGCTTAGAACTCACTGATCATATCTTATAATTAATTTATTATATTTATTATTATTCCCTTGAATCGAGTGATTATAATGGCCACCGATCCTTATCTATTATATTGACACTATTACAGCGTTTATCATTAGAAATATTAGCATTTTGGCAAAGAACTTATTGTTATTGTCGCCTCATTAATATTTTATTTATATTTTATAGAACATTATATGATTTTAAAAAGAATTAATTCAACATATTGTTCAAAAAAATGAGCAATCTCAACGCATTTCTATTGCCAAAATAAACATAAATTAGTAAAACAATCTAATGCTATACATAATAAAAAATTGCACTTTAAATTAGAGCGTAGCACTGAATTTATTATTATAATTTTATGCATGCAGAAATAGAAAATAATAAACACCTAAAAACATTAAAAGTGCGGTAGAAAAAAGCCAGAGCGAAGCAAAAGTGATCGACCCAAAAGAGAACCATGCTCAACAATCACCACGTTGATGAGGAAAACGAAATGAAAACACGGTCAGTGAAATTTCTGATGATAGCCGCCGCTGCGATCGATAACCAGTGCAATTGCAATGGAAGGAGTGGAGACGGGTCAAAAAAATCATTGTCGAAAGCAACAGCGCGCCTCGGACAATGAAATCATAAAGAATCAAATGTTGATTACGTGCTGAGGGGAAATTTCAATGAGCACATGTAGATTCGAGAAAAGGCAACAGTGCTGAGGAATACATAAATACAAGTCCATTTGCAACAATACTGCAACTAAAACCTCAATAACTCGATCATACTGTAAAAGTTTAACTTTAAATGCATGTAAATAGAAAGTCATATCACGAGAGTAAAGAAAAGTAAAAGGAATCTCAAGGGAAATAAATAATACCAAGTATTATAACAGTACAGTATCCCAAACATACTCTAAATGTATTTGCAATAACATTTCTTTCAAGCTTTCGAAAGGCGTGCAATAAAATTCAAATAAAGCTGAAAGGAAATCGATGGTCATCTCACATGTGCAGAGACCCATTGTTTCGTAAACCATCAGTACCACTCTCAAGAATTTAACAACCAGCGAAAGCAAACAAAAGAAAGCCAACAGGAAAATGCGAAACAGAAAATCACGAGTTTCGTTTTGTCGAACGTGAACAGTAAAGAGCATCATAGTCATCAAGATCGCTATTGCTGAGGTTGGTACAGCTTCTGCAGAATTCAGATCAATGAATGAACAAATGTTGCTGGAATGAAAGATGTAATCACCAACAAAGTCATTATCATCAATAACAATTACAACAAGAGATAAAAAACGACAAAAAGAAGAATAAACCAATCATCATCAGCGGAACGAAAACCCATAACAGTTCTGAGGCGTGCAACTAACTGCACTTTCAAGAGTTACTTACGAATGCACTGTAACAGGTTCTTTTACAGATAAAAACGCAACGAATGAAATAGAGAGAAAAAAAATGAATTCACAGGTGTTTTTAATATTTTAAAAGAATAAAAACGTGGCATGAGAAAATATAGAATAACAAAAATGGAAGGTAACAAATCATAGCAACATGCGCAGATCGATGGAACCGATCCATCGCCCATCGATCGTTAAAAACCCTTTCGTTTTAACAGTACTAGAAACATTTGGAATTTACGCTTTCACTTCGAGATACAGGAAAAGTATGGAGTTGTTTTGGTTGGTTGGTTCTCTGTTTTATTTTTAATTATTATTTTATTTCGTTACCATTGACGGAAAAATTCGCTTTTAAAGTGTGTCAGATAAAAGCGAAGAAGAAAAAAAGGAAAATCGCCATTAACGGGAAAGAAAAGCATAACAAAACTAAGAGAATAATTTCCTATTTTTCTAACTACAACTACAAAATAAAATATTATTATTTTATTATTATATTATATTATTTATTATGTTATTGAACACGGAGAATTACTGTTTACAAAAATAAATTATTCTTATCGATGATTGCAAAATAGATAAAAATATATAATTAATATTTATATTTAAAGTCGTAGCGAAATAAAATCGAACTCATCGAAAAGAAAATTGTTTACAGAGTATCAATAAAATTATTTGCAAAAGCTTTTCTAACGATTTTCCTCGAGAACACTTCAATTAAACAAATAAAAGTCGCTTATTCAAAGTCAAAGCCGTAACATTGATTGAAAACTTTTAAAAAACTTCAACTTAACAAATAATACAAGTTAAAAGCTAAATAAAGCCGCTAAATACAGTTCGTTATGGCCAAAAACTATTAAATTATTTCCTGAAACTATCAACCGTATTTGGATATCATTTAAAAAGCATCTGATCATCAATTTGTAATACTATTTTCTGCTTTCAATTGCTATTGTTCACTTTTTTGGAAAAGTTTTTGTTGAAAACGGAAGCAATGTTGAAAGCTGACCCTGATCTTGGACGTTACTTGATCTTGATCTGCACACAAATTGTTAAATGACAATAAACGGGTTTGTTTATGAGTATTGGAGAAAATTGCATATTATATGTACCCAATACAATCTTGAAAATGCACTCATTGTGTTATTTTGTTGACCCCAGACCTTATCGATCGATTCACTAAACAGATCGCTGGGTGTAAGTTAATTTATTTACCATATAAGCTTAAGTAGTAATAAAAATATTATTTTTTGTTTCCTTTTCTCAGCTGTGATTGTCTTTTTATGAGTAATTGACGGATCGCGCATTATTCTCACTCTAAAAGTTGAATCTCCTTTTATCGCAAGCTCCAAGAACCTTCATCATCCATTGCATTTACAACTCATAATATCGATGTATTCACAAGAAAATTAAGTTACAAGTGCTTTCGTGTTTATCAATTTTAGTGACCTCGCGAGGCCTCCTAATAGACTGCCAACCATTGAACTAATCAACCGAGCATTCAACCAAATGCATCATTTTCTTTCTGCTTTTGAGTGATATTTGCTTTTTGTTAATGCATTAAACACGATTAGTCGCGCAACGGTTTTAATTGCTCAGCTCCATGTCATCCCGTAGTGTTATTTTATTGTCAAGCGTTGATGTTACCTTAAGCAAGCCCCGCGACCATCTGACGGCCCTCAGATTCCTTCGCAACGACAACCTTTATTGTTGTCGCTTGTTGAATTTAATTTTCCATTCAATTTAATTGCACTAACTTGATTATGTATTTCCTTCTTCAGTGCATCGTACATACGACGATGCTAATGATGATGATAATAGATGAATTGTGGTTTTCAGTACTCCGCAACTTCCCACAAATTTACCGCCGTCTGACTCATCATTTCCATCGCACTTTCACGATTTATTTTTATAGACATCTGTGATGATGGAAATTGCTCAACGTTTCTTAGAAAATTTTCCCAATTTTTCCTCCGAAATTCGTACAAGACAACAAAAGCTTTTGGGGAAATATTTCCGTTCATTGTTGACGTCGTTATGTGTGCATAAATATTGCGAATTCGGATATAATAAATAGCTATTGTCTGTAGTCACAGATATAACAATGGAAACGAACTTCATAACCTTCGCATTTTGTTGTTTAATGATGAATACTGTCAGGCGTCAAGGTGAAGGTTGCCCGAACGTCAATCGATATAATTTTGCCATCACTTGAACTTGTTTGCTATTGGAGTTACTGCCTATATTATTGCAGTAGCCAACATGCAACATTTTGATAAGAGAGAAGAAATGCAGTCAAGTCCATCATCATCATATTTTCAAGTTTACATCCCCTGCTGCGAAAATGAAAATAGATCTTTTGCAAGATACACTTCAGCCGTGTTACTATATAAAAACAGAGCCGAGACAAGGCACATGTCCACACGAAGCTCCAAGATGTATTTCAAAAAGAGGAGCAAACAATAAAAACGGAAAGAACTGCGTAGTGTGCCTTTGGGCGTACATTCGAACATGGAAGATATTCAGCCAAACCACTCCTTTGCGATGGAAGCTGTTCACAACCTCAAGGGGTAAAAAACGAAAGAAACACTTGAACATTCTATGGAAAAGACATGACAGTTGAAGGAGAAGTCGTCGCCCGATTGGGTGATCGCCCGCCATCCTTCCTTCCTTCCTTCCTTTCTGCCTTCATTCCTCTCATCCTTTCTGCCTTTTTTCATTCCTTTCTTAATCAGTTCTTTTATATTATTTTCGATTATTTATCACAAAAATCGCAAGCGCGCAGCAGCAATCGCAAGCGCAAAATATTAGATCTAAATTTAGACCAGTTTTTTTAATTAAAAACAATTTTTTGATGGCAAACATTTTTAGGAGAAACTGTAGTCACGTCAAGGTTTTTGTGGTACATTTGTTGTGTGTATATTTGAATTGTTCTTTAAATTTTGAGGAAATAACAAAATGCACGATATTTTATATAATAATTTTTCTAATTTCAATTCAATTGCAAATCGTATAAATGCGTTTTTAGCAATTATTATTATAGATATATTTATTAAATTATTACACAGTCGATTTTCAAGACGACGCTGATGGAAAATTAGATTGACTTGGATTTTGTTCCATGAAAATTTTCCACTAAAACAAAAAAATATAAAAATGAAAACTAATATCATTTGGAAGATTTTCGCTGTGACGCTGTTGTGCGGCAATGAAACTTGCTTTAGCGGCAAACAATTTTCCAGAAAACACGCAGCAGAGCTGGTGAAAGTGTTTCTTAGACTTACAAACAGATATAAACACTTGTATAGATGCCAATATCTGCTTGCAACAAGTACAACTTTTCTGCAATGCAAGAAAAGGAATGACAAAAACATAGACATAGACTGAATACTAGTTTTAAAAATTTCACACTGATTAAATCAAGTTATTTTAATAAATAAATAGGAAAACGCTCTATTGACGCTCTTCTGGCACCATTTAAATAAAGATTTTGCTTCAATTAATTTCTTATATTCTGCGAATGGTTGTTGAATTATGAAGAAAAATAGTACATACTTTTGTCGACAGTCTATTAAAGGCTTTGACACGAAAATAGATCAAATAACTGGCTCCAAATTTATGGGAAAAATATATCTAAACAAGAGTAACCAATCAACGATACTCAATCCAATAGCTTAATAGAAAAATATTAAAATAAAAATAATAATTTATATTATATGAAATTCTTAATTATCAACTGATAGTTCCGATAGAATTCTATGAAATTGTTTATATTCAATGCATTTATTTAATCGTAAATAAAAAAATTGATCTGCCTGCAAACGAACGACTGTCGATTCATTTACTTCACTATTAAATTCACTCAGTTAATTCACTTCTCACTCACTTTAAACTCTGCAGTCTTTAAATAGAGTCAAGGATGTCTACAGAGATACAAAAGACGGTTTTTGTTGTATTTCAAAGTGTATTCGATTGCAAATGCATGCAAAGTAAACAATGAAAACAGAAACAAATTATTGCAATTCCTTGGTCGAGTTACTTGATGTAAATATTTATAAGAAATGGTATATTTATTTATGTTAGATACATGGTTTTGTTAAGGATGAATAATCTCAATGCAATGAAAAGGAAAGTCATCAAACTTGTCTGATAAATGCGATCGGTTTTACTTTCTTCGCATCTTTGCAGATGTTGTCAATTGGTGGCAGTGATAAATCGAGTCCTGTTTTATAATTTTCATTACCACCATTTTAGTGATAATTTTTGTAAAATTAACTGACAAAAACTGACTTCTTGAAGACACTTATAATAAATTAGCAATAATATGATTGATTTGCATTTAAAATTTGTGTAAAACTTAGTGTAGTTTAGTTGATTATTCGATTTAATTTCATTTCGAATTTCGTAGTTGATTGTCTGACTGTTTATCAACCATAAATGAAGTAGTTCTTTGGGTAAATAACATTTTTACAATGTTTACAGATAAATTTCAAATATGAGACATGACATAAAACTGCATAAAATTTCTATTAATTTAATGTAGATTTTTATTCACAATGTGCTCATAAAAATGTTCTTAATTTATGAATAATTGATAGAGATAATATAAAAAGAACTTTGTATTTAAATAGCGCATTAAAATTCACGAGTAAATAATTTAATTTGGGGTGCATAAATTCTTTCAGTCTTCTATTCAGCAGCCAATTTATAAAATTTATTTGCAATTATTTTTTACTACTCACGTAGAAGAAAAATATTACCAAAAGAATTTCGATGCAATTTTACATAATTTGAAATATTTTATAATAGGTTTCTATTGATGATTTTCAGGTTGCATTAACAACCGCAAGGTATTTCCTCTGTAACTCTTAGAGATTTAAAGAATCAATAATAGATACTCAATTGAATTAAATGAGGCCTCAGCGAAGCAGGAAGACTGGGAAATTCTTTAAATTAAAAAATTTCTAAAAGAAAATTTAACAACAAAAATAATAGAAAAAGTTTATCACATTCCAATGCACCAAAAAAAAGAGGAGCAAATAAGAAACGCGAACTGTGGTTGCCGTGTTGTTGCAGCGAAGCTGATGCAAGGAAAGGAGAAGCGCACGCGTATCTCCCATAGAGGGTACCTCATCAAAGAGGAAGTAATTTTGCGCGTTACAGCGGCACTTACTGATAACTACTGAATTGCTGCTGGTGCTTTTAATACTGTTGATGCTGCCGGTGGTGTTTCCACTGCAGCTTTAACCAATGATAATCTCAGAAATTAAACCGTGGAGCGGTGCAAAGCTGATAAATAAATTGCAATGCGAAAACTAACTGCAGTTGCACTGAGAAGAAATATTGTAACAAAAACTCCAGCAACAAAAAATTACTGTGAGTTATGAGTAAACAGAACGGAGAAAATAAAAGCAAAAACAATGAACAGCGATTAAGTTTGAAAAGGGAAAATTATCACGTCTGAGAGCATGAAAAAATGGTTGGCAAGTAAAGCAGCAAAGAAAGTGTTTGATTACATTTAACATGGACTGATTATAAAATTCTAGTTAATTGAAGTCGGAGAAAAGAGTCCATTGATCTTTATTTGCATTTACACATAAAAAAAGTCTTTTAATTCAGTTACAAACTTCGTTAATTCAAAGATAATAGAAGAAAAAAAACTCGTTAAAACTAATAAATTAAACTGATGATTAAAATAATAAAATATTAATAATAATAAACTTAAAACTTTGCTTTTGTGCCTGTAACTTTCGAAATTAAAAACCTTTAATAACATTTCCATTTTTCCACATTTTCATTATTTTTTGAGAAGGAAAAACTTTAAACAAACTGAAATAAAAATATCTCTTTAGTGATAAATAATTCTATGATTTCACTAGCTTACTTCAAAGGTAATAATTAATAATTAAAAAATGTAAAAGTTGAAAAAACCACTTCAATGAGTCGACAAAAACTGAGATAAAGTTTCACATGCGACTTGTTAACATCGTGTTTAAGCATTTACTGAATGTTTATCAATTTTTACGCTTTCGATGTGTGATGACATCTGCGAAATAAATTGCTTAGTGGAATATTAAACAATTGAAACGATCATTGATTGAGGTCAGATTAATATACAGCGAATTAGTTTTGCAAACGGATTCATCAATATTTATTATAAATATTGACTTAAGTAATTTTCTTGAGTATTAAACTATTCTTGTGTTTTACTGAAAACTATAGTTAAATGGCGTGAATGTAGTCCACGCTCTACGCATTATTGCGTAATTTAAAATCTATTTTTTACTTTAATAAACTAAAGAATTCAGATCAACCATCGAAAGCGCTTCGACAAACCGAATGACATCACTCACTTTCCTTTGTGATATTTTTATTTGGCATCAAATATCGACGCCGAAGTCTTCTCGATTGGCTCTAGGGAATGCAAGGCAAGCAGCGGCGACTCTGTAACAAACCAATTACAGTCTTCGTGATGCTTTTATGTTAATGCCCAAGTGCAATTAATTGTGATATTTTGAGGAACTGCATTTCGTGTTTGCATTACATCACGTAAGAACAAATTTATTCTAAATCGTGAAATGTTTCGCTCTCAGATGGATTTAAATGCTGATGTACATATTTCAACTGTCGTAGAGTGTTTAGAATTAGCTTAAAACCGACTCTGAACAGCGCTGTTCTCAGTCAAACACAAAACATTCCGTGCCTAAATCTTTGGAGCATGTTATGAGCGGCGTTTATTCATCATAAGTAAACTTTTTCAAACCTTCCACGGTTTCCGTCGTCGTTATGCACTTCTTTTACATGCATTTTATTAATATTAATCATAACATTTGCGATAGAAAAGGAAAATGGTATAAGTTAATTCTTCATTATTTATGTTGTATATACATTTCCCTCTATATGTGTGAGTACTGTATAAACGTACTTTATTCGATGTTTCGTGTGAAAGCTTCATGCGCGGCTGCTCTCAAGGAAAAATTTCAACAATAACCGAACATGAGCAGCACTATAATTTTAATAAACTATTTTACTCAAAACCCTACAATCAATAGGAAAGTCGACTTTGGTTTGTTTAAAGTGTCTCGACGCTGGTAAAAATTAGTTAATTGAATTTTCCTGTAAATCTATAAAATCTCAAAGGATTACCGAATTTTTTTATATTTAAGTATTTCATTTGACAAAAGCGAAGAAAGTAGCAATTAAGTTAATCTAAGGGAGAAGGTATTTCTTTTCAATTGCTTAGTATTCAATTAAAATACATTAAAAAAAAAAATAAATACTTAATTGTTACATAGATCGCTGCAGTTAATTGCTGTAAAATGCAACAAAGTTTCACTAATTAAACATGTTGCTTGTAGTACGCGTAATAACACACTGCGAAGATCAATTATAACCACAATAATTTGATAGTAATAGTAACCTGAATACGAATACCAAATCAATAACCAGTCCATTATTTCAATGCGTAGTTTTAAAGTCACGCTTAATTTAAAGAGCAAAGAATGCGTTGCACACACACGCGTGCATATCAAATGCGTGACTATGACAATTACGAAATTTCGACTGTATAAGCAACAGAATCACCACCAACATAAACTCTGCAAATGATATTAAATGAGGCATTTTTTCAAGTTTACACTAAAGCGTGGGACTGCAAACGTAGGTTGAAAATAGGAAAATTTAGTTTATTATTATTCATCAGTTATATCAACTTTTTATCCGGCATTTATTAGAGTTTTAGTTAAACACACATATGTTTATATATGAAGTGTATTTTTGGTTTTATTCACATTCTATAATGTTATAAATATTTTGATTTTCTTCGTTGTAAATATATGCAATATTTTAGTAGCATTTTTCTGGAGTATTTTCCAATTTCAATAATCGTTGCTACGAAGGAACCAGAGAATTATTTGCATGTGGTTAACGATTGCTTTTGCTGTGCATGAAATAACAAAACATTTTTGTTAAAAAAAAAATAAATAAATCTCTGCCTCATTTCAATGCCACGCATCAACTCACAATTGAACCCTTTTCCTGTGAATGAATTCGTATGAATGAATTACAAGAGAATATAAAAATGGCAAACAAAAGAAGTTAAATACAAAACAAACGATATTCAAAAGGGCATAAAAATCTATTTTGCAAAACAAACTAAGAGTTCATTACAAATAAATAACGTTAAGTCGTAAAAAAGTAAATAATTAATAAAAAATATAATCGAACTCATAGAAATAAATAAAATATAACTCAAAAATATTATCAATATATATAATTTTCTGAAGCGAACATCCGGAGGATTCAGATTACAAATCGTTCTACAAAAATTGACTTAATGCGCAGCAGGATATGCTTTTTCATCCTTAACGTTGTAGGGTCCAAATGACGGTTCTGTCAGTTAAAAAGAAATCAAAAAGCTTTGCTTTACCCTCGACCATGTGTTAAATGAACATATATTTGCTAGTATTACTCGTAATTATTATAATTTAACTAGGAAACCTTCACCTACTTTCGCCTCATCAAATAATTTGCAGTTTCAAATTGCAAAATTCAGTTTAATACAGTTTTAGCAAATATACTTAAATTACTTTGTTTAATTTTAGTTATTGTTAAGAACTTTAGAGCCTCTTGAAGCAAACTTAATTCGCAATAAAACAAAAATCACGAAACAAACTGTCGGACGGACATGCAAAGCTTCCACGATACTCAATTTTTCGATAATTTGTGATAAAGCTTACCTAAGTGAAGTTTCACAAACTTCTTTGATTGATGTACAAACTCACAACTTTAATTATAATTTACTAGAATTTCCTTAACTCTAATTTAAAGAGAAACATCCAAAAGGCGTTGGTCAATTTTTTCTCATAAGTAATGATAAAGCACAGTTAGACCGGAAATATTTAAATATATCGACTTTATTTCAATAAAGAGTTTCATTATCGCAATGCACAACAATGCTGCTTCTCAACTTTTATCGATTTATTAACATTATATTATCTATTACAAATACAACTAAACGTAAACCACGTCTTTCGATAAGAAGTTTTCGAATTTTGAAGAAATGTTCTATAAAATAAACTGATGCAATTATTATCTTTTATTGTAGACTTGGTAATAGGCTCTAAATCAACAATTGTGATAACAAAAAATTGCCGAAGACATTATTTATTGACACTATGGAAATGGCTTTAGAAAACTACAATAAATTGAGATACAAATTGAAATTACATAATTCAAAAAAATGTGTGTAATATTAAAGATATTTTATAATAACGAAATAGGAATAGAAAAAGAAATAAAAGAGATATATTCAAATATTATGACCTTAGAATTAGACATAACATTTCTAATGTAAACAGACGAGAATATAATAAAGTTTATTAACATTATTAAATAAATCCCAGAACCTAAAAGAATCCATAAATTTCTTATACATAGGAGTAAGTATGTACATAACGAATTTTATGGAAATTATATTAATTTTCAAAATGAAATTAGGTAAGCAATTTTTATTATACTAATTCTTCAGTGTTTTATGCTATTAATTAACTTTTATTATACTATTTTTCTTTTAAATGCTTTGCTATTCCTAGTAATTTCACAAATGTCTTGGAATTTCTTTCTTCCCACTGTTCAAAGCTGTTCGAACAAATTCTTTAATACTTAGTTTCTACATTGTTTTTACATTGTATTGTGCTGTTTCTTCTGGTTTTTATATTCTCTTTAGTCTATTTTAGCATATCTGAACGTTGCTTAAATGTTATTCACGCAAGCATCTAAGAAATGCACGCAGCAAACGAAACTTTACGCCATTCATGTAGATGTAGATATTTTCTCATTTCAATTTCTGGGAACAAAAACCGAAAAATTAAACATTCTGATCACAATTTAAGACTCCAAAAATAGTTTCATGCACAGCCAAAATACAATCCTGTCGATATATGGATACGAACAGATAAATAAGAACAGCAATGTTTAAAAGAAACGCACAAATTCTGTTAAAAAACAGAACAAAAGAGGGATAAATTGCTGCTTATAATAAAAGCCATATATTTGATCAATTTTTTATATATATATTTTCTATAAATACAGTGTTTCCTTCGTCCGAAATATAGATAAAAAATAAAACAATAAACTTCTGTAATTATAAAAGTCTCCTTTTTGATTTCTTACCTTTTATTAACAATAAAAATAATTATGATGTTTATATTTAAATTATCCTTTCGCGGGGTTGTGATAATATCGAAAGCATAAATTTTTATTGCTTTGTTTTTAACATGTTTTAAAATATCTCAGAAATGATTTTTTCATATTGATGATTTAAATCGTAAGCAATTGAATTTCACACGCAAAAGTATTACATCACACTCGAAAGCTGATCCCTTCTCTGTAAAAAGTCCTGAACCTTCATAAAGAACACACTATAACCAATTCTCATCATTTATTATTTAACATTATTGTTATTTCTCATATTTATTTATCTATAATCCTGTATATAAACCGAATCGATTTAATGGCTTGTATTTTAACGCATTTCCAATTAGAAGAAAACCACTTTCACTCCTAAAATCGTTCTAATGCATATTGTATAACGATTAATTAATTCAATTCTTTGCCACTATAATAAACGGGGAACTGCTTAGAGCGAAGAACTACTGAACACCACGGAGCACGCACACAGACTGCGGTGAGTAGAGAATCGCAGCAGCTACTACATCAAACGAAGATGCAATGCAGCTGTACGCAGAGTAACGTAGCACTAATTTAGTTTTTTTAAGTGTAAATCGAAATGTCAGCATCTTTTTTAAAATGTATTTTCACTGCAAGTGAAGTTAATCTTAAAGAAGGATGTGAAGGTACCGCCAACACAGCCACAGCCAATGAAGCAATACCACAAACCAAAATCAATTAAAATGACCCAATAAACTTTGATTCGATTGGATGATGTCCAACGTATTTATAGAAAACAATTAAACTAAACAATTTAAATTGTATGTAATGAATAAAAAACTTTGTGAAATACAATATACAAATGTATAATTAGGACCAAATAGACCCAATTTTTCTTAAATGCAAAGACATCTAAAAGACAATTCGTAGCCGAACAGAAATTCTACCGTTGATAGAAGTCTGCAATTCAAAAGCCTTTTCGATATTAAATATCAACTTTCCTCATATTTCACAGTCGGAATATGAAATCTACGCTTTTTTTTTTGAAATGTATAATGACGAATATTGGATATGTTTCGTGCTTTGAGCTCTAGCAGCAGCTAAACATCAGGAGTTGACCTGCTCTTTTTTGTTGGACTTTTATTATAAGAACGAAAGCACTCACTGTGAACAAATCCAATTGGGAATCAACTTTTAAATTTATTGAATGATTACCAAGACTTTATATGAATGTATTTAAAAAGAAATCATAAGGATAAAGAGAATTTTTTAATTAAAAATTTTACATTTCATTTAAAAATATTACTCACCTTGTTGAATAGTCTTAAAAGCATTTGTGACATTTAAAGTTCTAGGTTCGTATTTAAAGTTATATCTAGAAAAGACAAAAAGAAGATACAAACTTTGATTAATTAATAGTGAATAATTTTACCAAATACTTAAAACTATAATAGAAATTTTTCCTTATTTTTAAATGATCAGTCAATATTTTTTACATTTTTATATTTCTTTTCCGTTCTTTTATTATTCTTTTCTAATATTTCTTTTACATTCTTGTGTTTATATATAAAAATTAATAAATATTTTGTAGGTTAGCATTCGTTTCAAGGTTTTCAAAAGTGTTATTGATTCTTTTCATGATCATTAACACGATTTTGAGTGTTTTATAGTCAGCAAGTTCATTATTTAAGTGGCAAGTACTTTAATTCATGAAGCTGATGATGATTTGTACTCATGTTACATGCTAAAACGAGTTGGCTTCGAACAAACGTTTTTATTCACTTTCTTTTTTTGCTTAATTCCCAAAGAAAGTCCGTCTCTATCTACCTGTTACTTAGAAGCACGAGATTATGTTACTTTGCTGTTGATGGTGACGATGTTGCGTTGACATTGTCGCTGTGCTGTGCTGAATGTCAGTCAATTGAGTTGTTGGCAAATTCACCGATCGATAATCGAATTTTTTAATGTATTTAGGTTAAAAGGCGGTATTTAAGTTAATAATACTGAGTCAGAGAGTAAATTTCAGATTAGATTTAGTAGATTAATAATTAAAGTAAGTTTTATCCAGTTTATATAATACTATCGCCAACATAAAGCGGAATTATGATGACAAAATTGCAAATAAAAGGGTTGCGAAAGCCAAAAAATAGGTTTTATTTAACATGTTTTCGTTTTTTAACATTTTAAATAAATTAAAAATAGAGTTAAAGTCAACTAAAAGCAACAAATAAAAAGTAACTAATAATTTTTTCTTTAATACTTAACCTAATACTTTGCTAAATGTTTATGTTGTTGTTCGCTTTTTTTATGTTTTTAAAATGTGCAGAAGTTATTTAAGACTGCAGAAGTTAAAAGTACTTCTCTTGCGTAATGCATTTTGTAAGTGTAGTTCGAAGTGGACTCGAAAAGACCGAGTTAAAAAGTGTGTTAAGTGATTTCTTGCATGTTTTCATCTACATGCGACTTCAACAGCATTTTACTAAAAACACCAAAAACACCAACAAACAAACAAATGCTTCCTTTTCACGATATTTCAGTGGGAAAGTTGCCATTGACTAAACATAATCCTTTTGGCAAGCATTTATTTTTGTACTCCTCGTGGGTTCAATATTATTTTTACCCATTTTCCGAACAAATGAAATGCTGGCGGGCGTCACTGCCGATTCCAGTGTTCACTGTTCTTAAAATGCATGTAAATACATACGATGGAAATTCATCTGCCTTCCACATTCCCCGCCCGTTACTTCATTTGATTCTTACTGTTAAATGTCAGTGCACAAGTTTAGGTCATGACATCATAGCTGAAAGATTTCTGGCGTCGGTCGACTTGGAGCCATTTACATTACGTAATACTTACGCTGCACTCCGATTGTGTTATCTCTAAAAGAATGCGTACAAACACCGCACCATTCAAGATTTTTAATATTAGAGACTTTGACTACGTGTGTTGCAAAGATGCTCGTCCTCGCAATAATCCTTGGCATGGATTTTTTCCTTGGTGCCTTTGGTTTGCATCACTCAACCACATCTTGCGATTATCAACTGTAAAACACGATTTTATAGCAACTGTTTGCTCACGGAGATTCTCTGTTTGCCTCTCTTGAACTTAGGAAAGTGTGAAGTGGTCAGTTGCTCTTGTGTCCGCTTCTTTACTCAGTCTTGTGAATACTCGCCGCTGGCAACGTCGCCATTAGAAATAACTATGATTGCAGAGCTACGTGTATGTTAATAAAAGTGATTCTTTCTGCTTCCCCTTGTTAATGAAAAATAAATAAATCTAAATTCCATTTCTCTTTTCTTAAGTTAGGTTTTAAATTCACATTTATTTTTATATTTTGTATTTAAGGATAAGAATTTCTGGAAAATCTCTGAATTCCATTGTTTTCTTTTGCACTAAAATCTAAATCTATATCGAAATAAAAATATCTTGTATAGATTTATACTACTTATAGGAAAAAACATTTTGTTAAGTGATATTTAAGATCTAAAATCAACACAATTCAAACAGTTTGTGTTTAAAACACATAAATACGCATTTCACCTTAAAACTATTTTCTTATTATGTATATTTTATATACAAAGGAACAAAATAACACTAGAGAAATAGTAGAAGAGGATCTCAATAATGACAAAACCGGAGAACAGCAAAAAGTTATTTACACCTGACACATGACTCTAATTTGTGGAATTTCTAACAAATGCAAGGAATGAAAAACTACCAGCGACACAAACTATTCAACGAATTCATATGCGTGTTTATTGTACATAAATTTAATTCTGCAAATATTAATTAATAATTTTACAAAAAACATTCACATTATAATCCCACACGTTATTATATCACTAATACGTCCTTATCACCAAAATATAATTACTTCTAAATTTATCTTACATTTTTCTAGCTTTAACAAAGTATTTATATAACTATCTAGAGGACTAAAAACTACTTAGTATAAAAAGAATTCTGCTTTCTGTAACTAAGTACATACGTAATAATTTTTAATGCTAATTGCAAAACTCACCTCAGTAAAAGCTCTGGCAGCAGCTTTAATTGAATTAAAATGTAGTTTGTTTTCGTCTCGTTATTATATTTTAGGTAAGCACATTATATTTGTTTTTATGTTGAACGAATGACGGAGGAGAAAAATAGTGCTAGAGTTCTGCTTGTATGTAAATACATACATATATGGATATTTATTTAAATACTATTAAGCAAGTTATGATGAACATACTACTATGTATTGTTATTCATAACTTAAAAAGAAAATAAATCAATAATTTTTGGTTTACTGTTTAATAAAAGTCATTTAAAGTGCAGAAGGAATTGCAAAACGTAATTACAACTAAAAGTAAAACGATCTAGAGAGTTATGATTAATCTTCACAATAGCAGTTAATATTTTCTCTTGTTTAAATTTTAACAGAACCGTTTTGCTATTACATATATTTAATAGCTACTATTTATTCTGAACGTGAATGGATAAAATCCGCCTTTACACCACCGCGCAATTTGGAGTAGAACAAAATAAAGGCGTTCACCGGACGCAGCAGAAATTATTTATATATGCACAATAATCTGCTTGCTCGCTTGTTGGTGGCGCTGCTGGCTTTCTTTGGTTGGCAAGAAGCAACCATTTCAACGTGCAGGGAAACCAACTCTGAGGTTCGTGTGCCAACTGGTACGCTTCAATGGTCTTGCAATCAAATGGTGCACATTTTCCACACCAACCTCATATGCATGACTTTAACAATTTTCGCTCACTTATGAATCACATCACTTTTTCAAAAACAGGAACAATTAATTTTGATTGTGGTGTTTTATGTTTGAAGAATTTTCCATCAGATTTTGTATTTTTATATTTTTTTGGTTTGTGTCCAAAGAAAATTTTGGGATGTGTATTTGAAACAATGCAATTAGCTGGCTAGTTTTTCCACCCAAATATTACTTTTTGTTTACTACTGAGTATATATTTTGAATGTGCACTCACACATGCATGTATGAAATTTTATTCTTCATTATATCAAACCTCATATAGAAGTCTCACAAATTAATCTGTTCCTATGTTCGCACAGCCCGTTGCTAAATTAGCAGGACTAATTAGTAATTTCAAGGAAGTAATTTTATTTTACAGCTGACCACATGCCAAACTCTTGCTGGCCTTGCTGTCAATTTTTAATTGTTAAAAGCACACCGATAAAAGCACTACCACGTCCAGCCCGTTTTGCAGTTCTTCGTTGACTGATTTTTTCCTCTACGGTTAAATACCCAATAGTCGAAAGTAGATTAATCTGCGGAAATTTGTATGCGAAGTGCTTTAATCTGAAAGCAAGGAACGCATATATAACTATGATTAGTCGCCCCAAGTGATTACCTAACACTACTTTCCTAATATCACGAATTTGATTGTTAAACGGGGTTTTTTGGTACTATTTTGGGATTATATTAAATTCTTCCAAGAAACTTGCAAAATTATTCTCTTTTTTTAATAGTTTGTAACAGATTTTCATATACTCCCTGCAGGAATTCCCTAGGAATCTTTCCTATAAAATACCAAACAAAATAGCAATACTATTTGGGGCAAACTATTAATTTATAGTTTCTTAAAACGCAAACTAGGAAAAGTAATAGTGTACCAAAATTAATAATTAGATGAGAAAAAATGTAGCAAGGGCGTGTAAATTTTCCATTTGACTGCCATTTGGTGAATTTTGGGCAAACTCTGGACCGTAGGTTTTATTTATTTACTTAATAATCATATAAACTAAGTATCAACGTTACTTTATAGTTCACCAATTTAAAACAATAATAAACACAATTAATACTAAGATATATAATGTAAAATCTTTTGCTTTGTTAAACAAATTGAATCATAAAAGTTAACAACAGAATATAAAGTTCATACAAGGCTTAGATCCATCGGCTCATAATGTGAGAGTGCGATGCGGAACATTTAAGTAAAGGTTATATAGCAAGTAAGATAAGCTTTACTGAACGCAGTATATATGACATCAGTTTGCATAGAATCAATTCCTATTGGATTTCATGCAGGAGTCGTTTTGAATAACTTCTGAATCGACTTTTTCACACTTCTAGTGGTCTTTTTTCTAGAAGTCTTGTTATCTTTTATCTACAATTTATTGTCTACAGTAATATTTTTATTGTTCCATTGTGCAACCATATAAGCTCCTGAGACCTTTTTTTGACTTCGTATTGAATTGCATAATAAATGAATACCTAAATGCTATAAATGGAGTTTTTCCTTTAGGTTCCACAAAGTCATTTATTTATATGCTCAATAATATGGATTTGCTAATATCTATCGGTTTTACATTTATGCAATAAAAAGAACACAATTTTCTCTTTAAATGACACAAACAATTTTTATTCTCTGATCAATAGTTCATTTTTAGTGATATTTTAAAAATTTGGTTGATTTGTCCAGCAAAAATACGATCCAAGAAAAACCACCCTAAAAATTGCTCACTTTCGTTGCTAAGTTCACTCACGTCAGTCGCTGACATTGTTTTTATTATTTGATGCTTTTAGCTGGCCAGGTTTTTGATAGTCGCATTGGTTTGCTGATTTTAATTTTGCAAATAATATGGTAAATGAATGGTGAAAATCAGACGATTGCTATTCTAATAGAGGATGTTTTTCAGTTTTCGCTGCAGCACAAAGAAGAAGCTGCGCACGAAGATGGCATCTGGTCTTGTTCATGGGGCCGCACAATACCGGCACCGAAGAACACCACAGAAGATGAAAAAGAACCCGACGCCAGTCGCGACGCATTTGTGTCACCAAGGCGAACTGATACAAGTATGGAACCGACAGATTTTATTGTCACTGGTGGATTAGATGACTTGGTTAAAGTCTGGGACATTCGTGAAGACAACACATTGAAACTACGCCACCAGCTTAAAGGACATTCCTTGGGTGTAGTATCCGTGGCCGTTAGTTCTGATGGCAAAAGTAATTTTATTAAATGTTAAAATTTATTCCTTAAGTAAAATCAATTTTCTTCGTAGCAATTGCGAGTAGTTCACTGGACTCCAGTTTATGTTTCTGGAATTCTGAAACGGGTGAGCGAAATAATATGATAGTTCTTGGTCCAGTCGATTTGTGGACAGTAGCATTTTCACCATGCAACAAATACGTGATCTCCGGTTCCAATGAAGGAAAGATATCGATGTACAGCGTCGAAAGCGGAAAGGCAGAGCAAGTGTTGGATCCACAGAATGGAAAATTCACACTAAGCATAGCATACGTAACTCTTTCAATTACTCTATCCCGATCACGTACAATTTCTGTGTTTAATTTAGAGTCCTGATGGGAAATATATTGCTAGTGGTGCCATCGATGGTATTATAACAATATTTGACGTAGCGGCAGGAAAAGTAGTCCAAACATTAGAAGGACATGCAATGTCCGTACGCAGTTTGTGCTTCTCACCGAATTCGGAAATGTTGCTCACAGCATCAGATGATGGACACATGAAGTTATATGATGTGTGAGTGTGTGCAAAGCTGCATGATTTTCAACGTTGAAAACTATGATAATTCCATAATTTTTTTAATAGAGCTCATTCCGATGTCGCCGGTACCTTATCTGGCCACGCCTCTTGGGTATTGTGTGTATCGTTTTCCGAAGATGGCAAGCACTTCGCTTCATCCTCTAGTGATGCGACGGTGAAGATTTGGGAATTCGCGGAACGAAAGTGTTTACACACTTTTAGTGAACATAATGACCAGGCTTGGGGAGTGAAGTATAGTCCATCAAATGATAAAGTGATTTCAGTATCTGAAGACAAGACACTTAATCTCTACAATTGTCCACTTAATGTAGTTGTTTGAGCAAAGAGAGTCGAGGCTCCGACTAGTAGATCACGTCTAACAAGGCGTTTTCACAAGCGTTTTTTTAGCGTATTGACGTACACTATTACTCGGAACCTTAACCCACTAAATGCTAGTTCCTCTCTTCATCCTAGATACTTTTAAATGTTTTAGCCTTTTATAAATAAACTGTACAGAACTTAAAACCTTATATTTAATGTGGACAGAATCTGTTGGTTTTTCAGTTTCGGCTTAAGTATTAAATTAAAATGCAGTCAATTTTTGTAAATTCTTTTAGATCAATTTCTTATAGCTTCTACTACAGCTAAGAAAATATGATATAAGACACCAACTGATAGATTGAAATTTAGTGGCAAGTCTAAATAAATATAATTGTTTATAACTTGTTTTATGCTTATGACGAGTCGATTTTATTTTGTGGTGGCTGCGGTGATAGCTGCTGTAGAATTCTCTTGTTCGTATTGTCGGGTGTAATCACGCTTAACGTCCTGAAGTATTTGAGTATATTTACTAGAAAAAACAAAGTTTGAAAAATTGTTCGAGGCATGGTTATTTTTGTAGCTCACCGACAACAGCCTCTTTTAACTTATATTCTTCCGCAATTTTTTGTGCAGTCCAAACCTCAGGGTTACTTTGGTGATCACTGATGAACTGAAGAGCTTGCTGTAATGTGCAACAACCTAGCCGTACTTTGCCAGGTTGTCTGTAGCCGTACTCAAAATCAGGCGGCGGGACGCGATCAACGGGCAACGTTCGCTCCTCCTCATCAACACTCTTCTGCTGACGTTGAGCAACCTAAAAGAGAATCGCTAAAATGTTATTGTATGCCTCGTTTTTAATTCGCGGCTTGCTTACTAAAGTGTCTTTTGATGTTACATAAACATTTTTCAAACGGCTATCCAGAGCAACATCTTTAGTAGTGAGCTTTTTAACAATATCAGGGTCCACTGAAAACAGTTGTTATATAAAGCGAAGAGAAAAATAACAATTTTTTAAGATTCCTACTTTCGAGTGCTCGCTTCATGTCCAGCAGATTCGACTTATATTTAGGTGCCGGGACCGGTTTGTCCCGTTCCAAAACACGATGGGCTCTGCTTTCAACGTTGAAACGATTTGCCCTCCGCGAAATCATCGACATGACTTTTCCCATGTAAGCTTTCAACTGCACTTACGCTTTAGGTGGATGTAATAAGTGATTCCAACTGAAAAGTTGACAAAAAACAAAAGAATATAAACAGCTTTATTCTAGTAGGTAAAATATTCGACTTGGTCTTGCATTCGCAATCTTGTTTCTTGAAACTTTGAAGCTCTAAATGCACACATGAGTTAATCAATCATATTCAATTTCGTTTCACATGGACCAACTTACCACTATATATCTGGAATTTGTTGTTTGATATTTAGATACTTTTCTGCTTAAAATTACTATCGTTTACTCATCAATTACTTATTTCTGTCGTGGTCATTACGTCACGACTCGCGGATATTATCTCCATCATCCTCCACTTTTAAGACGAATTCACAAAGTAAAAATACCAGCGCGCCAAGGGCTTCAGTATGATCACAGTAATTCCGATTCGACAAAAATGAGGTTTTTGCTAAGTAATGCTCAACTAGGTAGTAGCCGGGCGATCTTAAAAATAGTTGTGATGAAAGTCTTTAGTTGTGATATTCCTTTAATAAACATTTTCTACCGTGTGGCATGGATTTTTAAAAGGGTGTTACAATATTATTCCTATAAAAATTCGCTAGACTTGGCATTACTAGTTGTTGACAGCTGCAGAAAATGAGGTGCATTTACACGTGCTTATCTACAGCCAAAACAATCGTGCATGTAGTATAAAGCAAAACTTTGTTTACCTCAACTACACATAAAATCGATTGTTTTTTATCGAAATAACTATCTCATCCTCAGTAAGACGCTGTTACATTCACACTAATTTTTATTTGGACAATACTTTATAGTCTAATATCGTTGTACACTGCTGTAATTAATTAAGAATAAATAAATTCTCATATGAATTGAAAATTGAATTATCTACAGACAATCGGTAATTTTACAACAGTATGTAAAGGGTTGTGATTTGCGAATTATAACAATAAATAATATCCTGTTTACGGCTTCTATTCTAAAGCCAAAGAAAATTATTAAAAATTGAAAGTTCTAAAAAGAAAACTAGTCAACGCGACAAGTGCGACAAACGGAAATTCAGGAACAGGCAGTCTGACGCAGTTGCTATCACTCTACAAAACTTAAAATTTGGAAAGAAACTGTAGTCAAACTGCATATCTAACATTCCTACGTAACTAGTAAGATGATTCTATTGAATAGTTCATTAATAAGTTCATATAGACAACAAAATAATCGTCATCTCTTTTCTTTTAGTCCTTGCCGAAAGTCCTTGCCGAATTTGGTAAAAATATCCTATCCTAATAATTCACTTTATTACCAAACGCACTTCTTTTGAACCCATCACGCATACATATTGATATCATTGAAGTATACGATTCTTTTTAATATATCAATACCATTATTATATTATAGGGACTATCAACACTCATCACAGGAGGTGTCTTCACAATATCTAAGGCCCTCAACATAGATCGTGCGGCTGCAGGAGGATCTTTCGTCGCCTGATGTTGTTTTGGATGTTGTACATGTTCAAACTAAAAAATTAATTTAAACACAAACACTTGCGATTTCGAGGTACTCATAAGAACCAGACGATGTCACAGATTGATAAACAAAGTGAACAATCCGACGCTTCTACAGCGACAACTTCAACTAAGGAAAGGGATAACGACTTGGACACAAGATGCGAAGCAGACTACGGTCGTAACTTAGAGGAAAAGCTCTCCACCTCTAACTATGGTGCAGCAGTTGATAACAAACCGCTTACGGCAGTTGCCACTTGCTCTAGCGATAAATCGATTACGAAACCCAGAAACAAGATCTTAAAAAACCGCTACTCGAAGGCAATTCGCATATTGTCCAAAATTCATGCCAATGCAGCCGCCGGAAAAGTGGACGAGCGTGATGCCGCCGATAAGATTAAATACGAAGCCGTAGTCGAAGAATACAAGAAGTCTTTATATCTGGAAAGTGACGCTAATCTTAGTTCGACCACTGAGCGACAGGTTACTGCCACTAAGCGCAAATTATCCGAGGAGAACGCAGAGGAAGGCGTTAAATATAAAAAGTGCTCTGAGACGGATGCCGTGCCATCGCCCACACATAGTCCACAATCTGGTGCTGGCTTGGGGAATGACCTCCGCGTTGCACTCGTAAACAGAACAAACAAATGTGGAAGAAAAGTTCAGGAGAAATGGAACGCAATCGAAGGAAGGCTGACTGAAATGGTGACCGACTTTCTGTTAAATCACCCGAACGATCCTCCTCTTCTTTACGATTCTTCCGAGGTACTCAGAGGTTGCCGGATCATAAAGGCCGAGGATACGTTTTCCTTGGAATTTCTAACGAGCTGCGTGGAAAAGATCAGTGAAGCATGGGAAGGCTTAAGTCTTCAACTAATTCCAGCCAAAGAAGTCCCGCGATCTCTGATTGGAAGATTGTGCATACCTAATGTCGCCATTGACAAAGGAAAGCTTCTTCAGTGCCTACGACTTCAAAACGGGAATTTGGATCTGCGTGATTGGCAAGTTCTCCAGACGGAGATTTCATCGTCGAATGGTCGCTCTTTCTTGCTTACATTTCCACTTGACTGCTTAGAGTCCATAGTGAAGCAAAACTGGAGAATTAGATTCGGTCTCAGGTATGCCAAACTGAAGGTCTTCACGCAACCGGAGGTTGATCAGCTAATCAGAGGGTGGAGGGCGTCGTGCTAGCTAGATGTCGAACAACCTCGACAAACAAAAGCTTTTTCAAGGTAAATTGTATATAATTCATGTAGCAAGTTCCTGAAAGCAGCTGCCTACTAATTAGACAAATTATTAAGTAGTATTTTATATTTCACTTATTTCTTTATAATGTACGAATTTCTTACACCACTTTTTTATGAAATTATAGATTTTATGACTTGAGGAGTTTAAAATACCACAGAGCAAAAGACGACAACAAGCTGGCACACAAGGAGCCTAGCTCCAGCAAATGTTTGTTCAACTACGACTTCTGCGTTCCTCGCCGCCTTTCGACTTCAATAGAAAAATAAGAATTCACACTCATTTATTTATAAGTAGAATTAAATGAAATACGTACTGCAATTGTGATAAATAAGTAAATATTTACAACGAGGAAGTAATAACAAAGAAAACGACTGAATTGTATACATATGTACATATTGAAATAGTCGAACTAGCTGAAAAAGGTACAAAGTGAAATATAATGCTGATTTTAAATTCATCAATGCCGTTTCAATGCAAAAATTCTATCATTCTTTGATAATCAACACGTTTACCAATTCAGAAGATTACAAAAATGACCGTGAGAGGGTTACCATTCCTCATCCTTTCTATCAAGATTCCTTTATCTATTTCCCAGTTGGTACAATTGCATTTCCTTACACACTATTTTTTTTTTTTTTTTTTTGGTTGCCCATAAATATAATTATGGAATAATTACGTGGATTAAATTAATTTAACAAAAAAAAAAAAAATTCCAATTGGTGTTTTTCTCTAGCAGATTCACCGCACCTGGAAAGAAGTGTTTTTTGGAATACGAGAGAGGATTTTCATTTCGGGAGACTTCGTGAAATTGAGAGCGACTCGTTATATTATTTATTTTACTCGCTATATTAGCTATAGGCTAATTTTGCGATTTTGTTGCCAGTTCAACTCGAAACCTCGTGCAGTTCGGTAGGATTTTCGTATTTTTTTTGTTTTACTTCTCATTTTCATCACATGGCTACTTTACTCACACTATTTTATATTTTTACAATTTTTTACTTTTATCGTTTTTCAAAGTTTCCTCTTACTTTGTTCTCATATCTGTTTTTAGCCTTCTTCAGGTTTTCACAATTTTCTAGTGCTCTTTTCTGTTTGTATTTTCTTTTTCTATATGCTATATTTTTGCTTTTCATGTGTTTAGTTTTACTGTTCTTTGTTTGTAACATTGTAAAACGTTCAGTAATTGTGAAACATATGATTTTCGGTAAAAACATAATCTGATTGCTACAGATTGAATAGTGAAAAAAGAATTGAAAAATATGAATATTATGTGCTAAGTAATCTCTGTGGAATTCGGTAATATTCTCTGCCCCTCGCAACCAATCGGTATCGTCACTCGATCAATCAAGCCAATGGCAAGTGCTTTTTTGTGGGATTTTATATTGACGCGTTTCCCGGTAAACCAATCTTCCAATCGCAGAAATGAAGCCGAGCGTGTTTTCGGCCGTGTCTCCGCTGTTAAATCAAAACTTGTGTCAAAACAATGTGTTTTTTAGATGAAAGCTAAACTTTGAAGTCTGATGCAAAAATTGTTAACGAAAAAATCGAATAAGCGAAACGAAGATACGATCAGAATAAGTAACGTTCTGGGCGGCTTTTCGCACTCTTCTGTGTGCAATATAGCATTCTAGATTTGCGCTGCCGGCGTTGACAACAAAAACACGGCATTTCCCAATCATGGAAAATGCGTGAATTGCATGATTTTCTCATGTTTTCCTTTTGGCAAACTAAACGCGACAATCGGTACTCGCTGATAAGAAACGAAAAATAGTACTCGTCATTTTGCACAGTGATCGTGTTGACTCGTTGTCGCTTCTTACTCGTTGGTTTACGGAATTTCTGCAAAGTAAAGTGACAGCGGAAAATCGAGAATTCTGAATTTTTTAGCCTTTGAGATCTGTTGTGAATTTATTTTGTGAAAAATTAATGTTATATCATATTCAAAAAAGATATCTGATATATTAATTATTACAATTATCCATAGTGTGAACTGAGAATGTAGCAAAAAGAAATTAGTTATAAAAGAATTCCAATCAAAAGCAATGTGTTGATGGCAAAAAAAAAACTAATCTACATGAAATTCTTGACCCAAGTTTAGTGAAATAAATAAATAATCATATATGTACGTTCCAGTTTTGAGTATATTTCAAAGTAAACAAAGTGAAGGTAAATAAGAAAACGTGTGGAAGTGGGAGTTTCTAATATTAAAATTATAATTCCTACAGAAAAAAACCGTAGGCCATCCTTAATTACTCAAAATATCTTTCGTATCTACCGTCATACAGCCACACTTGCAAACATACACATTCTCACATACATATATCTATATATAAAAATATATGTAATCATCTGATGCATGCAGCCAGCAACACGAATTTATTTATAACAGCGAAATGCCAGAAAATAGATGAATATTTGTGTATTTTAAATGAATAAATTTGAAAAGCAAAATTAAAACTTGCAAAGTTATTGTTGCTTTATTCACTCATCATTGAAATTAGACATTTTTTAATAAATTCTTTCTTTTCGAATTCCTTTGAATGGATTTTATTCGTCGTTGCGAATAAATATTCCGAATAAAAAAGTAAAGATTATAAAAACATAAAGAAAAGAATTGAAAAATTCCTTTTCATGTCCAATTTTGATACATTTGTATATGTGAATTTATAAATTGTATATATATATGTATAAACACATTTTCTGTATGTTTGACGTGTTATTTATTGCCAAAAATCTATTCTAAAACAAAACAAAAAGAAACTGAAGATCGATGTGTAAAAAACTAGAAATTTACATACAAATATGAAGCAATATCCACGTTCATTTATTGTAAAATGTATGAAATTTTCTAATTTTCATTGTTATTAATATTTTATTGACTGTTTTCTAAAAAATTAGCCGGTAACCTGCGACTTAATGAAGTTAGTATTTCTTTTATTCTAAATAAAATTCAATCTTTGAATTCGGTGTAGCTTCCAAAATATCGCCCGTTATTGTATCAATTTTGAGTTATTGAAAATGATTATTTCAAGGCAATAATATCAATAAAATTCGAGATTTAAATACATTTGTGTTTATTTTAGATATTCCGCACTTTCGGGGTTTAAAAATGTGTTCATTTATAAATATTTTATGTAATGTCCAATTAGATTTGATAAACTAGAAAATTTATAAACCAAAAATCGACCAACTTTTTCAGGAGAATCTTTAATAATTTGCTATTTTCAGGATTTTTTAATAAGTAATCATAATAATATTTGATATTTTACAATTTTTAGTAAATATTAACAATGTTATTTTATAGAAACAGCACAAATCAATTCTTGTTGCTTTTATTGGTTTATGTATTGATGAGGAGTTTTTTCTTTCTCTTAAATTTTCCACGTTCGATTTTTCATATGCTTCGTTCTGCAGCAAAACTCGAGTGGTTGCTTCTCTTCCTCATTTTTCTCTCGCTCTCTCTATCTCTCTCTCCCCCTCGTGCTGCTACTGATGCCGCAGATGTGTCTATAAATCGGATTAAATTCTTATGGTTCTCGGTGTGTTGTTTGCGTTCCTTCTTCAGCCCGAGTCGAATCTAATGCGACTACATTCCATGCTTTGGACTACTGCTCCAGTGTACTTTTTGTTACTTATTCACAAACGTACAAACAAATTTCGGAATAAGTAGATAAAGATTTTCAGATTCGATCTCGCGCCGATTTATTAGGCCTTCCCTTCCCGTCCCTTTTCTATATACTGTTTAATTAAATTCTAATATTAGTTAGTCGAAAATATAGATAAACAAAAAATAATTTGAGGAAAAACCTATTCAACTAATTTTTATTCATATTTTGAAAATTATAATAAGATAAATTTAATTTTCTGCTATAGTTAATGTAAAAGATAAAATATATATCATAGTTAAATATATATACATGCAGTTATATAGTCTTTCTTAAAAATTTACATAAAATTTGTGTGTCTAAAATAGAAAAATATTGGAGAAAAACTTTAGCAATTTATTGAAAAATTTATGATATCGAACTTTTGTAATCCATTGCGGTTCCATTCCATTTTATTTTCATATGCAAATCAGCTCTCATAATTAATCGACAGCTTAGAAGAATAAATATTCAATAACAATACCAAACAAAAACACAAATAGCAAAAGCAAAAACAAGTCTACAAAAAATTTCCTATAGATTTACGGCATTTTTTTATGTTTTATAACAAACGCGGATGGCTTGGATTTGGTATGAAGTGGAATTGAAACACGTTGTTAGTTATGAGTTTGGTATGCAGTGAAATTGAAGAAACCTCAACATAATATTTTTTAAGTTTTATGAATGTGATTTTATACTAAAATAAAATTTACTTGATACGGATTTATATAATTTTAAATAATATTATATTATTATAATTATATGAAAAGAAAAACTAGAAAATATGAACATAACGACTTCAAATAAGATTTATTATTAATTTTATGATATGTAGAATAAATTTATTATTATTATTTATGATATGTATTCGTGTAGACGACCATGGATTCAATAATATTAAATTAATACTGATGTACACAAATATAAAGGCCATACATGCTGAATATAGGAGACACCTGTTTGGCTGTGATAACTATTGTCCAGATAAACGTGTTATTTTTGCTATACTTTGTAGGTTTTTTTTTGTATAAAATTATGTGAGCGTTAGTCACCAGAAATGGATGTGGCATGCGATAACAGTTGGGACCGTATTTTATTTTTAATTCTTTTCATGATTACGTATTTAGAAATGAATGTAAAGCAAAAAAAAAGAACAAAAAATCCAAATTTATTTCATATACAATCCCAAAAGCAAAAGTAATCTGGTTTCCTAAGAAGTCAAAATTCTTTAAAACTTACATCAAATATTAAAAATATAATCGTTTATTATTAGATACAAAAATATACAATCAATTGTGAATCAGAGTCAAATCGATAGAAAATCTATCGCTGCGAAAAAAACAGTTTTCTTATCAATTGAGTGACAAATTAGAAAAGTATTTTAAGTATATTCTCTGGGTAACTGCAAAGATGAAAAGGAAGAGACTTCTTTTGATTCATCTCCATATGGTTTTTGCTGCTGCTGTTATTAAAAGTGCCACTACACTGCAACTCGTCAAAACAAACGAAAACGACGAAACGAGACGAAAGAGAAACAACTGCGCGCGCCTTCCAAAATCTCATTGCAAATTGCAATTTGTATGCGTGACTCGCTATGTTTATGGAGCTGTTATGGCTTGAGCAATACCATCGCAGTGTGTGCTCACACGTATTCAGCTGTACGTATGTATGTTTGTACGAATTCATGCCATGCTTGAAATGCACTAGCGTATGCATTGCACTCCCCCTCCACTGCACTCGACGCCAGGCACAGAAACACGTACATAAATAAATACAGTGCAGGTCGTCACTGCCGCTTCTCACCTCTCCCGCCGCTCTACGGCATCCAACGACGGAAAGCCTGTGGTAAACGATGGAATTTTTGAAATTCCATTCACATTCCAGCAGCATGCAATTTGAGTCGTTTTCGTTGGAGCGCGGTGAGGAGGCCCACAAAAAGCGGATTAGCTGCCCCAGCGCTGCTGCGAGCGTATGAAGCGAATGAACGATAAAAGTGGATCCAAAGTGGACTTGGACTCTCGATAAGATGAATGGATCGAGAGCCTCTTAACAGCACACGAACCCACAGTTTTCTCAAGTCTGAACCAACCAACACGTCGTATAATAAAACTACTGCAACACAATTATTCTTATGTCAATTATATATACGATTTTATTTATTTATTTAACTATGTACCATTATGTATCCTTTGCGTAATAATTGAACCAATGCTTAGATGTTAATATAGTTTTCTAATGGCAGGTGAATAGTTCTCTATTGAACACGAAGTGCTTCCCCCCAAAAGGACCCACGCATTCTAATTCATCTGAAAAACAGGAAATTACTCCGGATTCAATACTGTATCGTAGCATAATTGATTGTTAGCCCATTTAATTTCTTTATCATAGTCGTATACGGTATTACTACAATTATATATATGTATGTATAAGAGAAAGACTGCTTATAGCATGCCATAGTACCCAAGGATAATATAGAAATTATCATTTATTTTAAAAGGCGGAAGGCAACAAGGTGGGTTGTAATAGCCTTCCAGGCGGGAGTCTCTGCGATTGCTAGAGCGTCTATTATATCCTAGGACAAACGATTTTCGACAGGAAAATACAATTTCCTGTGAGCAGTCATGCTGCGCTGAAAGCTCTTAGATTATCGAACGTATGAATTTTGGGTGGGATCACACCTTTCGCCCATTCTCACATAGAAAGCATAGAACTGGGCGATCGGTTGGAGAAGGGTTGAGGCTTCAATGCATCTTAGTAAGGCTGATGCCACCTTCCGTACCGCCTTTCGGCCGTGAAGAGGACGATCGGTTGGAGAAGGGTTGAGGCTTTGAGGCCTTTCGGCCGTAAAGAGTAAACAGAGAGTCCCAGCTGACGAACGCCACCACTCAAAGCTAATACAGCTCAACAGATTGTGTCTCCAATCGGGACGGTGGAGGGCACGGAAGTGGAAGGATTATGAACTGCTACTCCGTCTACCGAGGGAGATGTAATTTTATTCTAGAAGCTGTGGCCCTTAGTGGCTTGGTAGGTACCGCTGTTGTGTACGATTCGTAAGGGCTTGGGTTGCGAATACCAGTGCGTATGTGTATTTTATAGCCTGCCTCTTCAGACTAAAATAAGTTTCAAAAAGTAGGCGTAACAGCAATGACAGCAGAAGTGATATATGTATCATTTTGAGATACTGTCCTGCCATCATAGGCTTTTTCTATTGAAAAGGGGGAAAAATACTACTCTATTATATCTTTATATTTATTATTATCTGTATTACAGTTAGTTCGATCAGTAGTATTTAATTATATTCAATGGATGTAGGGTAAAAAAGTCTGGGGCGGGCCGATTATTTTTTGATTGCTTCGGCAAATGAATTTATCGAATTTAGTTACAATTCTTAAATCTCTTATTATTATTATTACGAGTATTTATTATTAGTGTCAATTTATTCCAGCAAAATAATTAATTTCATTGTTAAATATTCTGATTGTTGTTATTTTGACCTTGAAACTGGAAAAAATAAAGAAATCAAAATCAAGAATAATTGGTTAATAAAGAAAGAAAACATTATATGTTAGTGAATTCGTTGTTGTGGCTGTAATGTGGACATGAGGGAGTAAAAATGTGAATGAATTTAACAACAGACAACAAATGAATTTAGAACTTGGCAGAGATCTGTAGTCTGAAAAACTAACCGACAGCCACAGACGAATCTGCAGGCCCAAAGATCGATAGACGGACTAAGGAAACGACTTAAGAAATAGGATGTAAGAGTTTATTCACATTATAGAATATATATACGCATGCCATAATGCATAAACCTTTTATAAATGTGACTCACAGCCGAAGCATTAAAACGCACCATTAAAACATTCATAGCAGCATATTATGTGAGTTTATATGAGAGTGTTTGTATGTAAGCTTGCATGTTTTCGAGTAGGTTGATGATAGTTTTGTAAATATGAACGTGATTTTAACTATAAAATTTGTTTTTTATTTATCTGTTAGCAGCCGCAGTTACAGCAACAGTATCTCAAAAGCTTAACTTCGTTTTTATCTTCTTCTTTTCTTTCAGATTGTGTCAATTAAAATTCCATAAATACCATCAACCATCAGCAGCCACAGCGTACACACCAACGGACGGACCGATGGACGGACTGACAGACAGACAGACGTGCAGACGTACGAACGAATGAATAAAAAAGATACCGGTTCGGTTTAGTGTGGCTTATTATGCGAGGAACAACATACTTACGCACACGAACACACACACGCCCAAGCACTTACATACACCTGGCATAACAATGCCACGCTCAAATCATCAGCATTTGTTTTCTACACACAATTGCAAATGATTGCGTAAATTGATCTTTATTAAATAATCAACTAGCATCAAGTCGGATGAGTTGGATATAGCATAATATACAGAAAATCGCATATTTTTGTTGTTGGTGGCAGTGCCGTTTCATTAGTCAGTCAGTCGGCTCCAATTTATTGGGTCATAACATAACATAACATAGCATTGTTGTGGTTGTAGCTGTTATCTATCGCCTGTCGTCACATTAAACTTTGCTATCATCAAATTTATTTTGAATTGTGATATGACTACTACTAAATACCACAAGAATGCATCCAGCGGGCGAAAAAAGGGGTCGCCCCAAAAATAAATACACAGCTGAGGCTCTCGAAACAATTAAACAGGATTTAACACGGTTTCAAGTACAAAAGGATCATGGAGTACAGGTAATTTATATACTTAATACATAATTATATACCTCTGTATGCCTATTAAAGGATTGATATAGTCTATGGCCTAAGTATTACCGGAAGAACTCTCAAGATCTGCTTACGTCAAGTAAGGCCAATATTCGACGATTGATAGGGCTTATAACAGGAGGAATGTTAGGAGGCTGGTATTTTTCTCAAATTACTTTTGTAGGAGCTGGGAGTCTACTTTTATAAGAACCTCTGCGATATGAATACTTTTAAAGCGAGGCCGGTACATAAATACCACAAGACCAATGTGTTCGCAAGAACACCCGTACCTATCTACTATACAATAAATCTCTATAGGAAACCCTGTGTTTATTTCCACTTTCTAACAGGCTCACATCGAAATTTCAGACTCATAGTTCTTCCACATAATCTCAGATCTGGTCGTAGATAGCTTTTTTCTCTTTTGGGTTTTGAATTTATGTACAGTTATGTATATTAAAATGTTATAAGATAATCTGAACTTGTAGGTAATATGCTAAATTTTCATTTACTGGTGAATGTATCATGGAAATCTCGTATGGGAAACGGGACCACTTGCTTATAGTCTACAGTTTTAATTGATTGTATTGTTACGAACTTCACACCGATATATATGGCAAAGCGGTATTGGCAACTAAGTCCAATATATTTGTTTGTGAGCTCAGGCATCTCAAAGGGATTAAATTCCTTATGTATCGTACCATAAATAGTTACAACCATCAACGTCACCTGCTTCGGAAGGTGAAGGCTTGACTTAAACGAAATAGCCAAAAAAATAAAAATATCCCAGTGAAGCATCCGACGATATTCCAAAATGAGTTCAAGTTAAAGTCTTTCAAGTTCTAAAAAGCACATGATCTCACATTAATGCAATAAAGTTAGACTCGAAGATGGAGTTCTTGCACGACGTATAAAATTTCTAACCTCTGTGTTCTCTGATGCGAAAAATTTCCCTATTGAGGAGTTCCTAAACTCCCAAAATTGTGCTTACTTAATTATACTGAACTTTTACGAAAGTTTGAGTCTACCATCGGCGAACCGAAGTAATTTTCCACCGCAGGTAATGCTATGGGCAGCTGTGGCCGTGATGGACGCTGTCTAACCGTTTTCATCGTGCCTGATGCTAAAGTCAATTCATTCCGTACAGTAGGGACGTTCGAACAAGTTTCCAGTATAGTTCAGCTGATCTGGATTCATATAGAATAAAAACCCTAGGTTTATTTTAGCATATTTTAAGTAAATAATGAGTAGCAATATTGGGGAGAGAGACGGAGTGGATCTGTCTTTTAACGAACTTCGCACCAATGATGTGCACTGATAAATTCACAAATCTTACAAGTTTTATGATATATTTGAATGAATTTCTTCATTATATCGGCTTTGTTCAAAATGTACTTAAATACTTACATTGGCTATAGTGTTTCAATATGTCCTACTTCAATATGAGTTCCCCTAATTTCCATTAAAGCGAATATTTTATATCTCCAAAGACATGAAATACTATAAATAATAACATCACTTCATTTAATATTTTCAATATCAAAGCGTATGAAATATCAAGAAATCTGAAATATTTTGTTTGAGTATATTTTGTTTGAGTATATTTAAATAGATTTACTCCATTTAATGGCAAAAAAATGTCTGAAGCCTTCTCGTGACGTCAATCGAATATCACAGAGAATTTGTTCTCGCAGGCAGGCACACACTTAATTATACATAGTATGACTATTTAAATAGATACATACATATGTCTGTCTGTCTGTCTGTATAAAATAGATCATGCATATTATAAATTTGTTCTTTTCGCACGGTTTTTTCTATCGACCGTCGCTGGCTCTGAAAATAACAAGAACAACACAGGAAAAGCAGCTGCTCGAGGCCTGTTTAATACCTGGACAGATCAATTACATTTCTTTGGCACATAATTAATTCTTTTATTTATATTTATAAAGAAACAACACACTTTTCGTATTCCTTAAAATTTCACCAAAATACAAAATGAATGTTTTACTATTGGATTTTTTATATTTAAAATTCCAGAAATACATAAGCAGTATCCATGCCTTATATATAATAAATAAATCAAATAAATTTTAAATAACTAATGACTTGTTTTCCGGTTTTTATAACGCTCCTTTTCCACCGTCTGCAAATATCCTCATATCTAAAGTCGCTGCTCGATTCGTTGACTGCGACCGACGAAGTGAGGCGATCCTTTGAGTGTCTAATGTGTCATGGGGCAATGCCTCAAGACTGATGTTTGTGTTATGCTAATGTCACTTTGACTAAAATAAAACGAATGAACGATAAACGAATTGCTAAAGCGAGCTATAATCTGAAGCCGACATTCTTGCGACTTATCAATTCTTGAAATTTACTATATACAGAGATCAGGTGGAACTGAGGTTCATAGCTCATGCTTTAATTCATACTATATTTTATTCAGTTTCCGTGGGTGATAATCGCCTACGCAGAAATCTTTAGAAATGTCGCATGGTCCATATTAAGTCAAAATGAAAACGATTCATTTGTCTGTGACAAAGTATTGTGAATTTTGTATTTTTTTTTTTTGTTTTTGTTAAAGTCGTTCCTTCTTTTTGTTGTGATTCCATTTGCCTAAGGTAATTTATGCCATACGATCAAAATGTCTGCTGGATGTTTGATGCAGACTGATTATTTTTCAGGGCTTCGGTAACAGTCGCTCTACCGAACACCCACGTACGTGAGGCCGCCAAAACGCACACACAAACACACGTGTGCCGTACGGTAGCCATGCAGACGACGAAGCCATGCGTCGCATTTCGTTGCTGCACTTCACGTGCGCGATGCTCATCAAATGACATGGGGAGAGAGAGAGAGCGCCCTCGCTCTTTGATGTTTTATGAAATGCGTAGCAGTATTTTTTGATGTGTGATTTAAACATAAAAGTGTGTTGAAACGTTTTCAAAGTTACACTTTCATATATTTATCATCAAAATAGTAAATTTATTAACTGAAGTTGAATGTTTCATGGATTCTAAAATCCACTAAAACAATACCGATTTTTTAGCCAATATCACACGTTATGAATTTGAAATAATAAACACTCACTTAACGATGCATCTTTATTATATGCAATACTGATTTCATTTTACATTTCCTCGTTTACTTCAAAAGATTCAATTGTAGAGACATTAAAAAATAAATACGTTAAACTTTGGAAATTTTGGAGAATTTTTAAGATTAGCTTAGCGTAATTTTTGTTAACAACCGACCAACTACAACGCAACAGCCGATCATCAACTGTAACTAAACTAAACAACAGCAAATAATCAGCAGCAGCATCTCAACATCAGCAGCAGCAGCAGCAGCGAATTTCATGTTTGAGGAATTTTAATTACATTTTATGGTTTCCTTATGCTTTTTATTTATTTACCTATTCAGCGAAATTGTAAGCACCTTCGAGGTTAGGTTGTTTTGAAGGCCTTAAAGGCGATTCTCGGTTGTTGTTGGTGCTGCTTTTCGTCGTCGTTTTCTTCTTCTTCTCGTAAAATTCTTAAGTATGATATGACGGGTCATTAATTTAAAATTTTACGATTTTCTGCCAGCTACTGTTTGCCCGATTGTAAATTATGTAGCGATGCTCAATGGATTTCTGCTGTTCTCTCTCTTCCTTCCTACTCCGTGTTCGTTATCGTGCTGGATCGCTCGCGCTCATCGCCAGTGGACCGAGCATGCAAAGGATGAAGCTGCTGACTTGCTTGCGACATAAACATATTCGCACATGCAACGATATCTACAGACGCATATACATTCATACAGGCAACATTCAGATATGTATCGAGATTATTCAATCTTCGCCACTGATTGCAAACACTCACCAAACATTCGTTTGTTCGGAGATGGGCGTATCCTGTGCTGAAAGAAGCCTTTCTTCTTTCGAGAAGAGTGCGAAAGAGCGCGAGATGAAGGGACGACAGCAGAGCTTATTTTTTTGTTAACACGTCATAAGCTTTAATTGAAATTTTGAAATGTAGTTTTGACAGATTTGTTAATTGGACGGTTAAGCTTTAAGATAAGTCGTACGGACGTGTACAGGGTGAATGTGAAAATGAGACAAATAAAGACGTAAAGCTGGGAAGTTCGTCGTTCTTATAGCAACTTTAAAGTGGCGTTAATTTACGTCTACTTTAAATAACTGCAGATGCTGTGATGTAATAATTTAAATAGTGAATACTTTTGAAATAGCAACACGCACGAATTCACCAACAGTCATTTCAATTAGGTTACCTTCGGTATTAAAAAAATGTTACGTCAGGCCAGGATTGGGCCAAGTGAAGTCGTTCTCATGCGGACAAATTTATTCTATTGACTACATATTTAAAAACGTTTGCATTTATTTTTATTGTTGTTTATTTTAATTGCAACTTTATTTAATTGCTTTCTAGATTAAGTGGTTTTACTAAACCTAAACCGATAACCTCAAAATCTACATATGAAAGCTTTTTACAATCGTCTCCTAAATCGTTACGTCCGCCTCCACCGCGTTTAGCACTGTTCCGTCGTTTTTTGTCTTATCCAATTAATTCGCTCAAAGTCAATTTACACGCTTTAAGAATAAACGTAAAATTGATTGTAAAATTCAATTTGAATGAGTGAATTATTTCTGTTTCAACTGATTGACCCGCCCTTGACTTTAATCGCATCCAATTAGATTAATGGCATTTTGCTGTTTTCTTCAAAGAAGAGCAACAACAGCGACAAGGACAGCAATAACATTTAATCAACTTACTGTCGCATCCATTTCACTATTCAATTAATCACTTTTCGTTAAATGTTCGCTTAAAAAGCGATCAACGTTTTTTCTTTTAAGGTTTTAATGCCAAAACAATCCTTAAAAGAAAACAGTATGAATAAAGGAAATTGGATGTCCTCAAATAATATTAGAGACGAATTTTAATTTTATTGGCAATTATTGAATAATCTTGTGACTTAGCTACCAAGTGTACAATGATGCCAAATGTACCTAAAGGTAAAAATCCGAGCCGAAGTTAAACGATCGCCCCCTTTACAACTTATCTTCTTCTTATTCTGCTGCATTCCTCACTTCTGCATTCCACACTCGATAAGCTGTGCCTCTGTTTTTCTTCCTTTCCCTTTTTCTGTTCCTGGGGTCGTTCGTTCATTCGTCTGTTTACATTTTGTACGTAATTCGTAAATCGCCCTCATGGTTTTTGGAATCTTCCTACATTTTTGAGACTGCAGAACGTGAAACACGGAACACTGAAATGGCACGCATGCACACACACACACACACACCCAAACACACGCGCGTGCAGGGAGAAATGTAGGAACATCTGCCGTGTGTGAGAAGTTGTGGAATTTCATTGTTTTTTGCTTTTTTTGGGAATTTATTGTTGTAATTGAAAAGGCAAACGGGATGTAAGGGTCCCCTTTAAATCCATTGCTTCAGGTTTACATATTTTTATATCGTACATCCGAAGGAATGAGGCTATATGCACGTTGTTGTTCCGTTTGTAACGCATTTAAGGAGGCGTGGCATATTCTTGATCAGTGTCACATCCTGAGTCGATTCTGTCCGTGTATGAAAGTAGCCATATATACATATATATATTCTTTGTCATCCTGGAATGTTTGGTTTTATGTTTTTTCGGTAATAGCCATTTTCTTCAAATATGTACATTTGAAGCGGCAGTAACATTGTGGCAAAACGCTCTTAGCCAGGAAAAAACTTAATTTGTTAATATGAAGTCGTTCATTGGTCCAATAACCTTTAATATTTTGTGTTTTTATTTGCAAACAGAACTATGCGCCGCTGCGGTACACCACAGTCAATGGACGTTCCGAAGCGCCCGACTACCATCACCCAAAGCCGCCGATGGAGCCACCACCATCGGCGTCGCCGTCACCATCCATCATATCGCCACCCTCCTCCTCCTCCTCCCAACTCAACGGTCACGTGCCGAAGGTCATGTCCGCCCTCATACCGCCGAAGCTCAATCGCAAGCCCAGCATCGAGCGGGAACTGCCACTGAACTACTTGCGCTGCAGTCCGGCGCTCGACTCGGGCGCTGGCAGCTCGCGCTCCGACAGTCCGCACTCACATCAACCGGTCACGTGCGCCAGTCGTGCCAGCACCGGCCAATATTCGCCCTCGCCGTCGAGCTTCAGCGACATTGGGCCCCCGGCGCCGCCGCCGCGCAATCCCACATCGGCGTCGGGACACAACGCTCCGTCAGCCACACCTCCGCCGCCGCCCCAAACCAACCAGCTGTACAAGCGCCGCTCGCCGGCCACCACGCGACCCGTGCCGAGCATAGGGAGCAATCCGACGCGTGGAACCTCGCCGGTCATCGCGCAGAACGGCATCAAAGCACAGCAGCAGCTGACGCAGCAAATGAAGGCGCTGAGCCTGTATCAGGCTGGCGGCACCGCGGGCGAACCACCGCCGCCGTACCCCATCAACACGGCAGTCGTGAGCACGCCCGCGCCGCCGCCCAGCTACACCGCCTCCCTGCAGTCGCGCCAGTCGCCAACGCAGTCGCAGTCCGATTACCGCAAGTCGCCCAGCAGTGGTATTTATTCGGCCACGTCGGCCGGCTCGCCCAGCCCCATCACCATTACGAACGGTGCGATTCTGCCGCTGCAACAAGCGGCTTCGCTGGCACGCCCCCAGCCATGGAGCGCCTACCAGACACGCACGCAGCAACCGATAATCATGCAGAGCGTCAAGTCGACGCAGGTTCAGAAGCCGGTGCTGCAAACCGCGGTTGCTCCGCAGTCTCCGGTGACTGTGTCGGCCTGCAACTCACCGGTACACATCCTGCCGGGGCCGCCGTCGTACCCGCAGAAAGCGGCCGCTGGCATCGCCCAACAGCAGCAGTCGCCGCTGCATGTGGGCGGTGTACCAACAACAGCCAACATCAAACCGGCTCCTCCGCCGCCCGCCGCTCTGCAAACACCGACAACTCCCCCGCCGCCGTTGATAGCGAACGCCTTAAATGGGAGTGTCGTCAACAAACCGTTATGCGTCGAACCGCCCTCCTATGCCAAGAGTATGCAAGCGAAGGCAGCGCAGCATCACCAGCAGCAGCAGCATCAACAGGATGCCTTTGCAGCGGCTGTTGCTGCCCAACAACAGCAGCAGCAGCAACAACAACAGCAACAACTGCAGGCGCAGTTGCAAGCGGCGGCGGCGGCGGCGGCGCAGCAGAAGCAACAGCAGCAAGTCACAGTCACTGTTGGCGGCCGGCAGCTGCCACCGCCTCCGCCGTACCAACAAAGTACGAGGACCGCAGCGCAGCCACCACCGCCAGCAGAGAACAACAACGCGTTCGATGCCAGCAAAGCAAATAGCGCCGCAGCGAACGTGGCCAATTTGAATGCTCTCAACAACAACAACAGCATCCAAATTGCCAACAGCAGCCTGGCCACCACTCCGCCGCTGCCGCCGCTGAAGAATGGCAGCGGTTCGCCTGCTGCATCCGCATCAAGTGCCGCTGCCAATGCGACGTCGGCGGGCAAAGGCGAAAACTGCAAGAAGATTAAGCATCAGTCGCCCATTCCAGAGCGCAAGAAGGTCTCCAAAGAAAAGGAGGAAGAACGCAAGGAATGCCGCATCCGTCAGTACTCACCACAGGCCTTCAAGTTCTACATGGAGCAGCATATCGAGAACGTGCTCAAGTCCTACAAACAGCGCACATTCCGCAAGAACCAGCTCGAAAAGGAAATGCTGAAGATCGGCCTGTCCTCGCAGACGCAGGTGGAGATGCGCAAGATGCTCAACCAGAAGGAGAGCAACTACATCCGTCTGAAGCGGGCGAAGATGGACAAGAGCATGTTCGTCCAGATCAAGCACATCGGCGTTGGCGCCTTCGGAGAGGTGACCCTGGTGCGCAAAATCGACACTACCAACCACTTGTACGCCATGAAGACGCTCCGCAAAGCCGACGTCCTCAAGCGAAACCAGGTGGCACATGTGAAAGCCGAGCGTGATATTCTAGCAGAAGCCGACAACAACTGGGTTGTTAAGCTGTACTATAGCTTTCAGGACAGGGACAACTTGTACTTTGTGATGGACTACATACCAGGTAAGAGCAGATCCGGGGTTTTGCTAGGGACCAGTAACTGTATTTCTCTCATTCTAGGTGGCGATCTTATGTCTCTGTTGATCAAGAAGGGAATCTTCGAGGAGCCTTTGGCGAGGTTCTACATTGCAGAGTTGACCTGCGCTGTGGAAAGTGTTCACAAAATGGGTTTTATCCATAGGTAGATGCAAAATAACGACCTTGTTTTTAATGTGATGTGCTAATCTGTTTTCTTCCTATGTTAAAGGGACATAAAACCTGACAATATACTCATCGATAGAGATGGCCACATCAAGCTAACCGATTTCGGATTGTGCACTGGCTTCAGATGGACACACAACTCCAAATACTATCAAGAGAATGGTGAGGATAATTTATATGTAAATCTTAAATACAAATGCATATCTTGGACCTTCCTTCGTCATTCACTAGGTAACCATTCAAGACAAGATTCAATGGAGCCTTGGGAGGAGTTTTCCGAGAATGGAACCAAGCCCACTGTTTTAGAAAGGTAACGTCGATATTTAGCCGATTGAAATTTTTATTAATTATTTTGCCTACTCTTAGACGAAGGATGCGCGATCATCAAAGAGTTTTGGCACATTCGCTGGTGGGAACTCCAAACTACATTGCACCCGAAGTCTTGGAGCGAAGTGGCTATACGCAGCTATGTGATTGGTGGAGTGTGGGTGTGATTTTGTATGAGATGCTTGTGGGACAGCCACCATTTCTCGCAAATACTCCTGTAGAAACACAACAGAAGGTAAGTGCTTAGTAATATTATGTTGAAGCTTCTAAAAGATTCGTTAAAATCAGGTTATAAATTGGGAAAAAACTCTGCACATCCCAACGCAAGCCAAATTGACGCGTGAGGCTACCGATTTGATATGTCGCTTGTGTTCCTCGGCGGACAAACGCCTGGGAAAGAAAGCAGATGAAGTCAAAGCTCATGACTTCTTCAAAGGCATCGACTTTGCTGATATGCGTAAACAAATTGCTCCATATATTCCAAAGATTGAACATCCAACGGATACATCGAATTTCGACCCCATCGATCCCGACAAATTGCGTTCGAACGATTCCAATTTGAGCGGGGACGATTTGAATGATTCGGATAAACCATTTCATGGCTTCTTCGAATTCACCTTCCGGCGATTCTTCGATGACAAACTGAATCCTGATATGATGGACGATCAAGCGCCGGTGTATGTGTGAATGCGGATGCGAGCGTGTGTTTAGCTGCATGCGGATATGTATTTATACGTGGATGAGTGTGGGTGGCGCCTGGATGGACAAGGAGAATGATAGTAATTAAAAAAATAGTGCACTTAGCAATGTCACAAAAATTAAAGTCCATTACTTGCATATAAACATATACGTCCGTATATAGCAGACTCATCTACAGCTGTAACACAATTTCAATGCAGTGAGTTGTACTGTTCCACTCTGCAGTCGTTAGGATGCCATAGAAAACTATACAATTGGAGAAGCAACGGGAATGTGTTGCCATTGGCTCGTTTCTTTTTTGTGCAATTTCCGCCCACCGCTTTGAGGATGTTTGTTTTACGTTGAACAGTGAATAAGTCTTCAGAACGTACATATATGTAATTTCAAAAGCTAATTAACCATAATTATAGTCACAACAGAGAACAAAAAACCATTACTTACTTTTGTTAATTTTTACTCTTTATAAGTTTTAATTTTATTTAGTTTAATTTATTTGCCAAAAACTAAAGAAAACTTGTAAAAAAGAAAACGTTGCAAGACATTGTATAATAATAATAACAATATCTATTGTAACAAACGGAAGCATTGCAATTTAATTATGCTATGGATAAAGATAATGTTTATATACTGACTTCTTAAAAGATATAACGAAAGTTGTAATAATTCGTTTACATGCCAATTGTTAATACGTAATCACGTAAACACAAATGACGAGAAATGTGCCTGTATGTAAGGTAATCACAGCTGGTGCTTCATATCATTGTTTTTCTAAAACACGTTCATATAAATTTGTATATCAAACGTCACGACATCAACAAGTTATCTTAAGTCGACACAGGATACATTTTAGATAGATTTACAATCAAATTATATTCATAAATACGGTGATTATATTTCGGAAATTGATTTGTGTGAAGAAATGACAACAGAACACAGCGACATCAAATTTCATCAAATCTATTTCAGCAGGCTGGATAGACAAACATAAATGAATAACTTAAATTGTAATATAACGAATCAGTGAGCCTAATTGCGGCTTCGAAACCAATTGAAAAAGTTAAAAAGCATGACAATAACAAAAATATGTATTAATGATAATGACAATACAACAATTGTAATTGCAAGGATCAAACAACGACTATAATTAAATAAAATTATAGTATGAAATAAAGCACGACTCGGCAAACATGAATAAAACATTTGTAACTGGAGTAAAATTGTGGAATCAACTGCGCGCACGTCAGCTCCATTTGTTTCTTCCCAACCTTGCATACAATTGTTTGTGCGAAATTTTTTAGTAAATGAACTCGGAACTTTGATTTAATTATTCTGCTAGCCATATAAGCTGGTCTTATAAGCCTATTTTGTGTCATTGGCAGAGATGTAACACTGCATTTGATAGTCGGGATGGAAGGATGCGAGGTCCTTCGCTAGAAATGCCTTCTTCAGAACAAATTTGATTCTAGCGAAATCCTATAATAACCATAGAAGAAACTCTGATATACAAATTTTTGCCTTTGAATCTATATACATAAACAAGAGCAATTAAAATTAAAGTGGACTTATATATAACAGCCTTTATATATATAACACAAATAGTTAAGCATGAAAATCAACTGTATGCTAACTGAAATTCGTTAACAGAATGTATTTTCTTCAAATGAAATAAAAAGCAGAAAAAAACAAAAGAAACGATAATGAACTCGTTGTCTGTAAACAGTTTTCCTTTATTTTTATCTTTATGTAGAATTAAGTAAAGCAAATTAGTGTGCATTTTACGTATTGTTTTCTTAGTTATTATTAATATTATTATTATTATTGTTTCGCCTGTATTTGCTTAGTTTAAAAGATTTCTAATTAAGACAATAAAACTTACAAAAAATTGTTAGAATACATTTGTAAATTGCATTATATATCAATTAATATAATATATGAATATATCTGGATGTATATTTATATGAACATATCTATATGTATGAACGAATATAATTAATTTAATTATGTTTTAATGTAGTTATTGTTGTTCTGAATTCATTCATTTCGTTGTGTGCAGATGAATGAATATATATACACAAAACAAGATTATAAAGAATTGAAAACATAACTTTTTTATCTGCTGTTTTAATTATCTACAGATATATTGTTGAATTGTGACGAACGAATATCGCTGATATTAAGCGGAAATACTTTTCCTCTTACGTCCCGTCCCTTACGTTTCTTGGGTCATAACTTTCGTAAATAGTTTTAAAATGAGATTTGTTTTAATTTAATATCATTAGATATTCAATTCAACTTCAAAAAATTTATACGTACTAATGTAATGTTCCATATACATACTAAATTTTCAGGAACTTGCATTAATATTAATAGATTCATCACGCTTGCGGTTAAATTCAAAACTACTCTTTTTTATTAGTAGCAGCATAGGTTATACTATAATTTCTAAGATATAATTATTGCGACATTACATTACTCTACATACTATCTATTAGGACAAAACGTAACAAATTATTGTGTCCCAAAAAAGTATAATATTGGCATCATTCTAGGTTGTTGTGGTTTTTACAAAGATGGCAACTCTACCCTCGTTTCATTTCAGTCGTTCTTTCCCGATCCAGCGTAGTGCGGAACACGTGCGCAACTCATATTATTTAACATTTATTAATAATTGTTAATAATATTTTAAAAAATGCCTTTACGTGAGCGCTTATTAATGAAAAAAATTAAGAAACGCGAGAAAAAGAAGAAGGAATTAAATTTAAAAAATATCAAATCGCAGAAGCGAAAAGCTGAGCCTGAAGATGAGCCGATGGAGCAAGGTGAGTGTAGAAGACATCAACGCGTACATCTTCTGTTGCTATTTTTCGAGGTCTAAAGTTTTTAAATGTAGCCGATGTGGATCAAGTCACTTCCCAGCAGCCAACCAAAACGACGAAAACAAACAACGCCCTTAAAAAAGTTAAGAAAGCGAAGGAAACGCCAGAAGTGGTAAATTCGGATTCCGAATCCAATGCCGATGTCGATGAGCAAGAAAATGATGCTGGTGAGTTATGCACGATTAACATATCGATATATGTATGCATTCAATGTGATGATTCCAAGGCGAATTTGAGCTTTTCAAGTAACGCGTTAAGTTCTTGTTGGCGACTGAAATTATGAAAATCACTGATTGCTAAGATTACGTATTAATTTTATAATTGCTATGAAAAGGTAATAATTTTACTCCAAACATTCTGTCATAGATTCCAATGCCGAAGATCACAGCGAACTTAGCGATAACGAAGATGAGGTGGCTCCCGTCATCAATATGAAATCAGCGTCCACCAAAAAAAGTAAATCCAAAAAACAAAAGCAGATGAAGACAACAGAAAGGTCAGAAGTTGAAAATGGTTCAGCGACTACAGATGCGGCTGAAGAAGAAATCGACGCAGTTGCTGTATCTTTGGCTAATCGAGATCCAGCCGACAGATCGTTTGCCTCATTGGAGAATATTGTTTCCGAGGCCACACTCAAAGCCATCAACGAGATGGGCTTCACAGAGATGACTGAAATCCAAGCCAAGTCATTACCGCCGCTGCTGCAGGGTCGCGACTTGGTAGGAGCTGCTCAAACGGGATCTGGCAAAACGCTGGCCTTTCTGGTGCCCGCCATAGAGTTGGTAAACAAGCTGCGTTTCATGCCACGCAATGGCACCGGTGTCATCATCATTTCACCCACTCGTGAATTGTCCATGCAAACATTCGGAGTGTTAAAGGAGCTGATGACGCATCATCATCAGACCTATGGCCTCGTCATGGGCGGGTCCAATCGCCAGGTGGAGAGTGAGAAACTGGGACGTGGTGTCAATATTCTGGTGGCTACACCAGGACGACTCCTGGACCATTTGCAGAACTCGCCGGACTTTCTTTACAAGAATCTGCAGTGTCTGGTCATCGATGAGGTCGATCGGATACTTGAAATCGGTTTCGAGGAGGAATTAAAGCAGATCGTAAATCTTTTGCCGAGTGAGTAGCGAAGCAATGACTGAAGGGGTTTTTCTTTCAATGTGTGCTACATTCGCCTGCTCATTTCAGAACGGCGGCAAACTATGTTGTTCTCTGCCACTCAAACGGACAAAATTGCTGCTCTCTCGAAGTTGGCTTTAAAGAGAGAGCCGATTTATGTAGGTGTGGATGACAACAAGGACACGGCGACGGTGAGTGGCTTGGAGCAAGGTTATGTTGTGTGTCCGTCGGACAAGCGACTGCTGCTGCTTTTCACCTTTCTGAAGAAGAATCGCAAGAAGAAGGTGATGGTCTTCTTCTCCTCCTGCATGTCTGTTAAATACCACTACGAGCTGTTTAATTACATTGATTTGACCGTCACATGCATCCATGTGAGTACTGCAGCTTTTTTTTAGCTGAGTTTTAAACGAATTGAATGCTATGTTATCCTCTCTTCAGGGCAAGCAAAAGCAAACCAAACGAACGACAACCTTCTTCCAATTTTGCAATGCCGATCAGGGCATTTTACTGTGCACCGATGTTGCAGCGCGTGGCTTGGACATTCCACAAGTTGATTGGATTGTTCAATACGATCCTCCGGATGATCCGAAGGTACCCATTACCAAGTAACACAGAAGATTGAAGTGTATATTTGAATTTTTCAGGAATACATTCATCGTGTTGGCCGTACAGCGCGTGGCTTAGGCGGCTGCGGCCACGCCCTTCTCATGTTGCGTCCCGAGGAAGTGGGATTCTTACGTTACTTGAAAGCGGCGAAGGTGCCACTGAACGAGTTCGAGTTCTCGTGGAATAAAATCGCCGATATTCAGTTGCAGGTAAGAAAATGTGTTCATTGAATCGATGTCTTCTTTCTTACAAAGGGAAGAGTTAATATTTGTGTATTTAATTAATTACATTGTACGATAATTGAAATAATATATGAATATATATCAATATATCAGGTCAGCTAAACGTTTATCTGCTCAATCAATTGGAAAATTTAAGTTTATTCCGATTCATATAAATTTTTATTAGAAGAATCAAGGAAAACAAGGAAGTAAAAAGGAAAATGAAAGAAGAATGAACTTAATTTCATCAGACAGTTCCACTTGAATTCTAAGAATCTTAATTGGAGCACTTAACAGATGCTATTTAATTCGATTGCTGCAGATACACAAATGCATTAGTATTAATCCAACTCCATTGCTTCTATTTACATATTTTTCCATTACTTTTTAATGCTGTTGATGTCGCTCATGTGTTGTTTATTTGCTATTCTCATTTGGCAGCTGGAGAAGCTGATTTCGAAGAATTACTTCCTCAGTCAATCGGCAAAAGAAGCATTCAAATCGTACGTGAGAGCGTACGACTCGCATCAGCTGAAGACGATATTCGATATAAATACATTGGATTTGCAAGCGGTTTCGAAGAGTTTTGGCTTTCTGGTGCCGCCTGTGGTTGATCTGAAAATCGGAGCGGCACGTAAGCGTCCGGAGAAGCGGGTCGGCGGCGGTGGCTTCGGTTATTATAAGGAAATGAATGCAGCCAACCCTAAACAACGTATCTTCAAACAAGTCAACCGAGATAAATTCAAGAGAAATATCAATTTTATGCGATGATGAAAAGTTATTAGATTATTTGTATGCAATAGTTTTTCAACAGTTTTTTTATTTCAAAAACATTTCTGTGCTTAAAATTGTTCTTTATTATTGAGTAAATTTAAACTGTGTTTATATTAATATATAAAAGAAATAATTTAAAAAATGTAAAAAATTATGAGAATATATTTTAAATAAATATTGAATACAATTGTTTTTTTTTTCTTTGTTAAAAAAGTCACGATCGACACTCAACGTTGATTCGAAGCAATGCAAAAAATATAAAAACATCGAAGAAATACACAAACACAACACATTAAGACAATTAAAGTCACTTCAACTCCTCCACAATTTTAAAAGATTCCTTTTTTGTCGACTCGTTTTATTACGACTTTTTCAAAAGATGTTCAATCATTTTTTTACGTTTCTCAAGTTTCAATTATTTTAATCTTATTAATTTGGCTTGGTTGGACATCAGACAAGGCAGTTGCTGAAGAAGGTGAAGTCGTGCCGAAGCAGTTACGTGTTCCAAAAAATGTGTGTCATGCATTTAGTTAATTTGGCTAAACGCATGCATCCACGATCAAGTCGCAAAAACATCTAGAAAAACTTTTAGAGCCGAACAGATAATTTCTGTCGCAATTTGTTTGTTTTTTATTCTTTTACAAGAACTTCAATGACTTTTTAGTATATTTTCGATGAAAAAACCAAAATTGGATAGAATGAATACCAACTCTAGACTTAATCACACTGCCGAATTTTAGAGTGGGAGCCAATTTAAACAAAGAAAAAGTTTGCTAGATCCATGACAAAGAAGCGAGAAGAATTGCCCACAAAAGAGATATCATAATTGTTGTGTTATTCTCGTAAAAGCATTCATTTGGCAATGCTTGGGAATGAGCGAATAGTGAAGCTCTTCGTAAGTGTGTATATCACACACGCAAAAACAGTCGATTACATATGGCAACACCATAAATATGCCACTCAACCATTCCACGTGAAGAGCAACGACTACGAAGTCTTTTTGACCATTTCGAAAACTTGCCTTCAAATGCGCTGTAAGTCGATTTTCCGACCACTCGGTGTGAATTAAAAGAATCACTTCGGATGAGCGTGAGTGAACCGGATGAATGAATGTGTGTATTGCTTTCTGCATGGCTCTTTGCATGTGTGATATTTGTTTATTCGCCAGTCGTTGATTCGCCTTTGCAGAGGCAAACAAGAAATCCATGAATGGACTTGGCCAGCGAGTATTCAATGCGTTATAGTCACACATACTTAAGCATTCCCGAAGTGTTGGTTACAATAACACTGGTTAAGGTTATAAACAAACACATTGATTCATTCATTAGAGAAGTTACGACGTTTCACTATTTGCATGTTGTTTTGTTTTGGCATTTATTATGAATGCTGCTGAATCTGCCGAGGTTGGGATCAACTAAGGTCTTAAAGTCTGCCCACAAATTTAAAAAAAATCAATCCATTCACATATCCATTCATCGTGCATATTATTTCAATTCAGATCGAGTTCATGAATTAAAATATTTACTTAAACGCCTACGACTACCAGTTTTAATTTAAACATATATGAGTATTGATAATACTGTGTATTTATTATATGTAAAAATATGAATGACTATTTCTTTATCTAGCAAAGTGTAGTTTGAATGATAATTGATTCCAAGCTAGAAACAGATGGCTGCACTTTGCTTGGACAGGAAATGATGTAAGTTTGAATTACTAAGCAGATTATATCGAGTTGATCTTTTAAAATAACATCAATAAAATATACTCATAACTTATACAGTAAACAATAAAATCTTTAAGTGTAAAAACATTTGTAAAAATATCATTCATGAATGATGATATTTTAAATACGAGTATTGAGATAATAATGACGACTGGTTTATTTAACGAAAAAACCTAGCAGAAATTTCTAACTGAATTGCAAATTTCGAGACTTCAAAAGATTCATAGAATGATTCATATGAAATCCCAAAATTTTAAATCCCTTTTTCCGGTTACATTGTGTCCGCTGTTTAATTAAGCCCGACTTTTATCGTGAATTCAAGTACATTCGATGCCATTGTGAATGTTAGTCTAGGCCTCAAAAATGAAAACTTACCAATTATTCCAAATTTGCAGACATTTAGGATCAGCTAACGATGCGAGATTATTTAATCCTATGAATCTTGTGAATCACTTAATTTCTTCTAAAACGATTTCTATTTCATTCCGAACGATTCTCGAAAATTGGAAGATTTTACGATTAACCGCTTTTAAAATAACACATAAAATTTATAGTAAAATTTTGCCGATGGCCAAGTGAGTGTGTAATTGATTTGTATAATTTTATTAAATATTCATGTGTAAATAATAATAATAATAATATAGTAATACTTTCATCAATGTTTATTTAACTGTCAACTGTTATTCGAATTTTGTTGAAAGCAGATGTTGGCAGCAATTTCAATTTCACATCGAAGAATAAACAACTGATCGCTCCAAAGTTGAGAACAATAAAAAGGTGTGAAATTCACAATCGCTTTCGAGATATCTTCAACAGATTGACAACTACACTGTTGAGAAGTACCTAATTTTTAAATCCTAAATCGAATAAAATCGAATAAAAAACAAAGCAAAGTGAATTTTTCCGTTGCTGTTGTTCGGTTGTTAGATTGCCAACATATTCAAATGGGGCACAAGCAGAAAATTTAAATACTGTTAATGATTGAAAGTCACCATAAACGGAATTAGAACCTGGAATGCTCTTCCTAATGACATTAAATGCTCTGCTTCTGTCGGTGCCTTTAGAAGGGATACGTTGAGGCTTTACTCTGGGAGGTGACTTATTCCTGTTTGACTTACATTGGGTGGATTGTTGTTGCTTGCTGCCCTACCAACAATGCCTACCAATAGTGCCTACTGTTGCTATGATTTGAACATTGGGTGCAGAACTTCTCGTAATGATTCCTTTTTATTTTCCTTTATTATATGGTCGATCGGGTAGTATAACTTGTTAGTTTATTCTTTTTCTTTTTATGTATTATTATTATTTTTTAATTAGTATAGTAGCTATTAAATTACAATATAAGTTGATTTAAGGTTTACGACCTTTTTTGTACAGTTATTGAATAAATGAAATTAAATGAAAATGAAATGGAATTCTATGTGACACTGTGCATAAATTCATTCAACAACGAATTCGGCGGCTTGTGAAAAATTAAACATTCACAATTTTCGAATGAATGTCTGCGTCGAATATCAAAGAGCTTAAATAAGATAAGTTATAATAAGATATAAGGTGTAATAAGCAACATCTTTTGTAATAACTTTGTAGTGGGCATCACTATCACAGTGCATCAATCGGCTTCAAGAGTGATCTCGTTCTCTCAGCCTTGTGATAGAGCCTTTTAAAGGCACATTCCTAATGAGTGGATGAGTGATGGAGATTACAATAATCACGGAGAGGAATTACAATGGACGTAAGAAAATCACTTACGTACAAAATTTTGGTGTTTTGGTAAGTGCAGTTTTTGATGATTTTCTCACGTCTCTAAATGTTTCACGCATCAAATGAATGTGTGATGATTCATTCAAATCATTCATAGTTTACATAATTTATTTATTTATTTGTATAATTGGTTTCATAGAATGTAAATGAGTGTATTAAACATTAACTAACTGTCCCACAAATTTTGTGTTTTATTTCAACACAAAATTTTGGCTTTTCACACAAATTTGTATTAAATATAAACAAATTACAGTTTTAACAAGATATTTGTTTGTTTTTGTTTAAAATATTTCCATGACTAAAAACTTTCGATTTCCAAACATTTTTCCATGACTAAAAACTTTCGATTTCCAAACATTTTTCAAATTATGAATAACTTAATTATGATGAGAAGTATTAAATTATGATGAATAATAATTTAAGTACAATTCGATCGAGATCCGTTAATCTAACGTTTTTGCGTATTCTTACAGAGAAAGGCAATAATTTAATCGATCGCGAATGAATACGTCCCACAAATTAACTACAATTGCTATAAAAAAATAAAATTCCTTATTTTTAATTATAATTAACCATTTTAAGTCCCTAATTAAGCTTACAACATTTTTAACATGGACAACACTGGTTGCCATCAGTCAGCCATTTTTAAACAAAGTGCAAATCGCTACCAAACTGTTCATGGAAGAGTTTGGTAGTAGATCGTGAACAGGTCGAAAGAGAGAGACGGATATAAGTAGCAGTAATAGTAAACCCACACAGCAGCATTAATTCATGCGGTCGAACAAAAATTAGCGATCGCAATTGAAAGCAGATTTCCATATCTTTTCAGTTTAATTTCTGAAGTCATTTTGTGCGGTTCGGTTGTTAGGAAGTCAGTGATATTGAAGTCAAATATCCAAGAATACCATCCTATTTAAGAGCTGAATTCATAAAAGTGAAGTACGATATCGAAATAGAGTTTTTTATAGAGTTTGAAGGCTGAATCTGCATATATTATGTAAAATTTAGTTTTAAGCAATGAACTGACTAATTAAAATTAATGCCATGTTCTGTGTTCGTGTGTGTTTTTGGGATGACGAAACATGAAGGAAAACAAAAAAATTCCAAGAGAAACAAAAAGATTCCATTGTTAAAGCGACTGGATCAAAAATCTTTATATCATAAATATTTGTTTCCTTTTCTAACAGACTCAATAAAAGAATTTTAATAATATTACTTTATCTATGTTCATGCAATGAAAATGCTGATCTTTCTTTGGCATTTTGCTTTCTCCTCAATAGAAGGGAATTTTTGCTGTAAAAACAGAAAAGCAACAGTCGGAATTTGGCGAGGCAACTAAAGGGAAATAAAAACAAGCAGAAGCAAGATTCGCAGTTAATCACAGACGAAATACGATCAAGTTTCCTCTCCAATTTAATTCATTGCTACAGCAGCGATGTACTACAAACAACAGCAAATCTTGAGAAGTTTTGTGGAATTTCTTCATCTCTTCCTTGATGATTTTTCTTACTTTCATCGCCCTTTGTTGCATTTGCTTTCGTGAATATAGATGGGAAACAAAACTGTAATTGTAAATAAAGAAAAAGAATTACGAAGTTCTTTATCAATCTTTTTTGGGTGGAGTTGTTTTTGCCTGATTTTTCTGTCTCTTCCTTCGATGCTCAGTTATTCACAAACACACATGCGCACACAGGCAATCACGCGTAGAATTGCCATATGAATATTTGTAACAATTCTGTTTTTAAAAATGTACTAATTGAAAAGTTTTTCCTTTGAAGATAGATGAATAAAAAGATAAGCTAATACAAACGAACGAAAATTGGAAAGAACAAAATAATAAAAAATTGTAAAAAGTTTTTGTAGTTAAATTAAAATAAATTTATTGGAAAACTCTTCTGGAACAAAGTAAATCAAACAAAATGAGTGTGTGTGATAGCAATAATATTCTGCAGCAACAACAAAGCACACAGAGCATTGCCGATTATTTGGCCCAGCTACTGAAGGATCGCAAACAATTGGCTGCTTTTCCAAATGTTTTCAATCACGTGGAACGACTCCTCGACGAAGGTGAGTTTCTTACAGTTTCTGTATTAATGTCTTTTTACCCATCTTCTAATTGGGCTAATTTGATTCATTTGCGCTCTCCAAATTGTATCAATGTGATACATACATTTTACTATTTCATTTGTTTATTCTTTGCTCTTCGCTCTTGCTTCGGTGTTCGTCGTGCACTTGATCTGTAACTCGTTTCCCGTATTTCATTCTTCTGTGCATCTGTTTTGTGTTGCTGTTGTAAATCTGCTTTATTGAATTTTCTTCGGTTTTAAATGCCGATGCTGCAATTCACCACCGATTGTGATACGGAATCGAAATGAGTGCGTGCCCTTCGTGAGGTTGCATTGCATGGGGTAAAGCATCATTACTCCGTTAAAAAAGTGTGTACCCCGCAGCTCGTTCCAGCGCCAAGTCTACACTACAAACGAACACCAACAACAGCATCGTCATTCGCAGTGCATCGAGAAGTTGTCAATGACTTGATCTCGCGGCTTGGCAAACAATCTGGTTCTGTTTGTTGTTGGTTTGTTTGGATGTGTGTCTCAAATATTTCTTGTATCGCCCAACCATCATGAGTATTTGTGTGAGTGAGCTCTTTTGCGGATGTTTTCGAGTGTCGCCTTCTTTTGTTATCTCTGCATTTAAATTTGTTGCACGTTAACCCCAGAGAAGGTTTCTCCGGTTGCTCTTAAGTCCTAATATCAAGCATTCTCTTTGGCTACATTGTGTGGAGCTGCCAACTTATGAAATTTTTAAGAGAACTCGATATATTATTGAAACTGATTAAAGAGGAAATATTTATTTATTAATTTACTATTTTTCCACTATTCTACAACATCTAAAAATCATTGTTTACCATACCAAAAATTCATAATAAAAATTTCAATATGTATTTAAATTTTAAATACATGAAATATTAATTATATATTCCATAATTTAATTTAATATAGCAAAACTGATAAAAGGCATTTCAATACGTCTTTAAATACGTAAAGCATTAATTGTTTGTTACAAAATATAATATAATAAATATTTAAGGTTTGTAGCCATTATATAAAAACTTAATTTATTGTTATTTTAGAAACCCTTTTTTAATTTAATATTTACATATTTTTGTTATACTAACGCATAAATGTAATGTCAATTTACGTGTTTAAATTTACATCTTTAACAATTCCAAGTTTTTAATAGAATTAATTTGAATTATAAATCATTAATATACATATGTATATGTAGTGAACTCCCATGGTTCGTGTGTGGTCTGTATTTAATTCGCAAAGCAACAAATAAATCAGCTCGAATTAAAAATTTATTATATTTCGAGTTCCTTTAATTATAGTTAATATTCTAAATAAGGTGTTTTTTACGTTTTCATCGCTTGATTTTTAAAAAATCTCTGAAATCTCTACAAAAATAGTCTTTAGCTAGTTAATTAAAACCTTAAATTCAGGCAGAATCCATTACCTAAATCAATTTTCAAAACTAACAGAAAAAGTGAGTTGATTAGTCGCCGAAATGGACTAAGAAAAATTCATTCGAAATGTAAATATTGTGCAGTTGATATCTCATTTTTGATGGAGCTTTCGTATGCGGCGAAATAACAGTTTTTGCTCACTTTGCTTCTTCGTGCTGAAGGCGAACTTCACGCAACGCATTGTTTAATAATAATAATAAACATTTCATGAAAATTCTTCAGCTTACACATGCGTTAATGGCTTTGAAAAGCAGAATTTGAGTAGCAGCAATTTCCATAAAAGTAAAATGCAGACATTTTGGACGCTGTTGTTATTGAAGCGTGGAATGTATGCAGATTGGCACAATTTTCTTATCATTGAACTGAAGTCTTGTAAACGTTGGACAGTTTAACCTAGCTTTTGTAGGTCAAATCGAGGAGAAACGAGTTGAAGAAGTGTTTATTAAAGTCAATGCTGAGTTAATATTGTCGATATCTGCTTTCTGAATGCATTTTCAATATTCTAATTAAAAACATAATTAAATGAAGTTCATTTAATTAAATCCTAAATCGATATTCTTTAAGGTCGTCCTTGTTGTCTACCTGAATTTAATGTGTGTTTATGTTTTGTTGATGTCCTCGAACGAGGGCAAACATCTGTTCGCAACATGATCCAAAAATAAATAAACTTTATGTTTTTTACCTGTTACGGAATTTTTGTGTACATCGAGAAACATCAATTGTGCTCAAATCCGATGCTGCCACATGAAAAACTGAAATTAAATTGTAACACGCAGAACAACTTCGCAGCCAACCGCAAATTCAACAATCGCTCCTCAACATTAAAGCAACAAAACACGTTAATCTGCCATTTTTACTGCACTTGCATTCGACTCGAGTTGCATTTGACGCGACTTATATTTTATATTTCATATAGAATATTATTCCAAGCGTCGTATCGTTAACTTGATCAATTTTCTTACTTAAAAAACTTGCTTAACAGGATTTAGTAAAAAAAACAACAAAAGGTTGTCTATCGACAGCCTATAAAAGCAATAATTTTAGTTGATTGCAAGTAAACAGAATACGTAGAAAGCAATATATAAAGTTAATTATTATTTATAAGGAATGAAAAGCATTCATAAAAGAAGTAGAAACAATAAACTTTATTTCTAAAAGCATCTGAAATTTAATTAAAATTCGAAAAACCTTTTTTACACATCATTTAATTCATAAAAGTCCAAATATTAATGGACATATTTATTGTTTTACAATGAAGTCAATATCCAAAAATTCTGCAAAAAGCCAAAAACTTAATTTTATTATTAATAAAAATAATAAGTTAAATAATAACCTGCTTTCTGCTGTTTCATTGTGTTTTTTGTTTTATTTATATTATTATGAATTTATTTATTTGTTAGGTAAAAGAAAGGATAATATTTTTTGGGGGAAATTCACCTAATTCAGGGAAATTTTTCACCTTAACTAATGATAATTTCTTGCATCAGCAAATTTGACGTTTTTAGTTAAATAAATGTGAATGGATTTTATTGTTAATTTCTACCTAACGAATCCTTCGATAACGTCATCAAAATTATTTCACACACTCGAAAACCGTGAACAAAAGCAAAAAGAAACCTAGTTAACTAAATTGTATGGTATTTTTATTGCATGCATAATTTGAAGAGTTGAATTTTGACTTTGGCACGACTGACATAAATCTTGAGTGGTAAAATAGTGACTCATGCAGTTAATTTATAGTACTTTACTGTATGTATATATGTATAAAAATATATATATTTGCCTATAGCAAAACATACGTATGCATCTCGTGTTTTTCTATACACAAAAATGTATCTGTTTCAGTTCTGTCAACCATAAATATAAATAAAGTGTCGTGTATAAATATAAAATGAAGACGAACAGAAACAATAAAAAACTAATGACAAAGACAACAAAAGAAGCTAAAAGGAAAAAAAAAAAAAATTTAATAGAATGTGTGTGGGAGGGGTAAGGGGGGGGGGGGGAAGGAGGGGACGGAGGCATGTAAAACAAATAAAAATAAAGATGTGTTCTGTAACTGAAATCATCTCAAATAACCAAAATAAGCCAGAAGTATAGAATATATGCTCGCTTCTAGATACATCACGTAGCAGACAATAGAATTCTCTACTTAATATTTCGATGCTTTCGGGCGATGAGGAAGAAGGGGCGAGATAGCAAAGCTTTTAGGTAGTCATTTAATAAGCATTCCTTCCGCATACATTTGAGTATTTATTGACTCAGTGAATCGCTGTTGGGCAATTTTATGGGCATCTTAATAAAATGCAAACAATCAAAAAGACTTTAAAAAAATAATTCATTTATGGGGAAATCGATAAAAAGGAGAGGTAAATATGAATGTATATAATTGAGGAATATTTTTTGTATTTATGAATAAATATTTAATTCCCTTTAAGCTAACATAAAAATTCGACCTCCTTCGTTGGACATATAAAAAGCCTACTACAAAACCACAGCCAACACCCACATTAAATCACACACACACACACACACACAGTCTCTCTCGATTTTCGGCACTCACACACACACAAAAGGCGCCCCCCATCAAGAGATTTCTCCCCGCCTACGCGTAGTTTTTCGAAAATGTTTTTGATTTTTTGAAAAATGTGGAGCAAAATGTTGTCGCTTTTGCTTTTCCTATCCGCAGGCGCTTCTCAACAGCGGCGGATATTTTAATATTACACCAAAAACACGAGCAACCGACAGAGCAACCGAAAAACTAACCAGAAACTTTTTCCTTTATTGCTTCGTATCCATGCACAAGTACAAGAAACTGAGCAACTTCATAATGAGTAACGATCCGCTTTTATTTTGTTGGAAGTTTGGTCAGCGTTTCAAATAAGAGACGCCGCGCTGTGTGCGTTGCGATCACAAAATTCTAAACAGCAACATTCCATCCATCATCACTACACCAGGAATAAAGCGAGCGGTGGGGGGGAAGGAGCCGAGGTGGCGATGTGTGAGGATGAGCAACACCGACGACGACGGCGTCGAAACCGCCTCCGCCATCGCAATCGCCATCCGAACGACGCATTCGTCCATGTTGTGTTTCGGCAACGCGATCGTAAAAATTTCTCAAAAAAACACACACACACACAGACACACATTCCTGCATGCATACTTATCGATGTATTTTTGGGGGAAATATGTTTGAATTATTTTTAGAACATTTCGATTTTTTGAAATGTGTGGATCGTATTTTCTTCGACGTTTGTGGCAGCAGCTATAAACTTGCAGCATATGGAAATCGCCATATGAAAATTTTAGAGAAGATGGTGAAATAGAGGAAGAGAGGAAGAGGGGAAAAATAACAACAAGAAGACAGAGTAAATGAAAACATTCCAAGGAAATGGGGAATATTAGATTGAAGGATAAACAAAAGTTTCGAGCTGGAATGAAATGCAAATTGAAGGCAAATCATGATTTAATTCCTCTCACATAAACGGAAGAATTAAGAAATGTTTTCAAAAGAACCTAAATTCATCATCGAAAAAACAGCCCTCGACTTCGTTGTTTATTTTCTACATTTTTTAATTATTCAAGCCCGTCGCTCTCTCCAAAATCGCAAATCCCAAAGTTTATGCTTCGCTAAATTATTCATCGAGTTCATCAAACGATCGTTTGTCATTCGATAAAGTTCAATAAATAACGCAATACAAATGAGCGATAAAAGTGCACAAAATCCTCGGATGCCCTTCTCAGAAAAATACTAATTTTTTTGAATTAATTTCTATCTATTTCTCTAAACAATTTAATTATAAAATTCGCTGTTTTTCTATTATAATCGATCGGTGCACAAATGTTTGTCGGAAGCCGTTTCAACGCTCGATTAAACACATGCAAACGTCTCCTCCTCTCTTTTGACTGTTGAATTTTATTTATGCTTCTCTTTTGTTTCTTCTGTTTCTCTTTTGTTTTTATTTTGAATATTTTTACCCTGTTGCTCCATCACACAACTACCTCAATTTTTGCCTTTTTATTTCTTTTTTTTTGTTCCTATTATTATTATTTTTGTTTTTATTATTGTTTCGCAGGGCGTGCCGCTGCTCTGTTGACCGTCAGCTGGTCTCGGCATCCATGCGTTCATAGCATAAATCCTTTTAGAAAATAATAAGAGACCGCAGCCCCCAACGAAAACCATCAACAAACAATTATAACAATAACAAGATTAGCATCAAAAGAACTGAATTTGTATTGCGAAAGTAATCATTACAAGGTTTTCCATTAAACCATGTGCACTGTAGGTTGCTGTGGCTTTTCCCGTTTGTGTCCCTTGAATAATGCTTTGTCTACGATTAACTCTTAATTTAGCTACTTTCCTGCAATATAATCAAACGTTTATTTAACGAATTGGAGAAAATAATTCGCCTTTTTTGTTATACTGTTTGATATTGTAGTTATTTGCTATACAATCTTCAACAATCAGCTTTGTGAGTATTATAATAAGTATTTTCAATAGCATTTTTCAATGATTAATCGAATTTAAAATCACTCGAGCGTTATTGAAATTATCGATGATGGTAATAAAAAGAGAAAAACATTTTTGTTATTACTGTTTTCAGCATTTAACCACCACAACATTAAATTTATATCACCAGAAACATTAATGATGACGATCTGAAGCGGATAATGATCACAGCAAAGCATATAATTAATAATTAATAATTAATAATCAATAATCACAATCTTCAATGAATCTCTTTATTTTCGCAGCCAGTCATTTAATAAATATCACATTTTCTGTAATTTCTAAATTATTAACACAAAGAATTTCCAAAAAGTTCAATAATTTTAATCGAATCACTTTTTCGAAATTCATTCTCTTATTTTTCATTTGATGTCAGAGAATGTTTATTGCTTTGTTTGGTTAAGGTTTATATATTCAGAAATTCCTTAGTTTTTCTTCATCAGCAACAACAGCAGCTGTTGCTCAAATTAAACATTAGCATTATAGAAATAAATATGTATTCTTATTTTTACTGAGATGCTGATAATGCGAGGGCGATAATGAGATTCGTTGGGAACACTTGGAAACTGTTGAAATGTGTTCGTGATATACTTAATGAGAATATTTGCATTCCTGAAAAGCACCCATATTTCCTGTTTCTAGGATCATTCATGGTATTCATTTCTTATTCGTATGTTATTTAAAAATGGGGATCGTAAAAATTTATTGGAAATAAAAGTTGAAATTCTCTGTCTATACTTTTGATTCCGTATAAAGTGCGATCGCGTTGAAAGCATTTGTGCATTTCTAAAGACTTCAATCTAGACTCCTTCCCCTTCCCGTTCCTCACCCTCTGCACGACTTTTCGATGTGTGTGTGTATGGTGAACAAAGTCCAAAGATGGTCAACAGAGCGCAAAAACTACTAGGAATTACGTCATTTGTTTTGCCGTTGCCGAGAGGCGAGTGGGCGAGGAGAGTGCATCAAAAGCAGCAACATAAACTTGATACCTCGAGAGTGTTACAAGAGCGAGCGTAACTCGAGCTTTTCTGCGTTGGAAAAACAATTTTATCACTTAATAGTAGTTCACAAACAAACTCCATGCCAAAGCATATGGTTTTCGCTCAGATCAGCAAAGAGAATAGCCCCAGAAGTCAACGGAACGCGACAGTCGGTCGAGCTGTGAGTCGGTCGGACGATCCACAGAAAAGCAGAAAAAGTAGAGATGTTTGTGTTATGTGCACGCTCGATGAAGAGATGGGGAAGGAGCGGCGATAGTTGATAGGGTGAGGCTCAAATTAACCCCTTTTCCATCACATGCACACATACGTGCTTAGATAATTACTCAGTGGCACTAACTATTAAATTCCACTTCCATTTCAATTTTCATTTCGTCACTAATTGTATTCCTTTCATTGTATTGTGTTGCATACGCGGACACACAAAGACTTTCGTTGAAAAGTTGCCTTTCCTGCAGAAGTTGAGATCCATGTCCGTAAACCTCGTCTCATCTCCTTCCTCCTTCCTCTCGCAACCATTCATCACATCTATGGAAAACGAGAGTTGTTGCTGTGGCGGCGGTGGTAATCCAAGCAGCATCTGGATTCGATTGTAGCTGTTTTGCGAGTGATCGCGACTTCTGCAACGTCGGAGCTGAGCTTTCATGGTACTCCTTGAGACTCCGCTCCGAACAGTGCATCGCTTGTTCTCCAATTGATTCTGCTTCATGTTTATTTATTGCTATTCAATGGACACGCGTTTAGCGTGTGCCATTTTTAGCATTAACGTTTTTATCTAAAGAATATCTTTTTCAGTGGTTACAGATGCAAAAAAAAAATGTGAGATCGAATGTGGAACCGAGTGTTCCAAATAAATTCGGATGAATGGGTTGTTGCTCTTCAATATTTCTAATTTGCTGGCAGGGAAATAGTGGAATCATTTGTGAGTGGATAAAAATCGATTCGGCTTCATTAAATTCCATTTCGTTGTTTTCAATCGAATCGTGTGCATAAAAGCGTGCGAAATGCGGGCGAAGGTTTCTGATCTTTCGGATAAGTTTCATTCAAACGAATTCTTTCTTTGTAATTAAAGTTTCCCGCCGTTTGAATTTTGTAATATAATAGAAACACTATAAAATTTATAGCTTCTGTAGTATAAAAGTCCCTGATTTTTCATCTCTTGATTTAACGTAAACTCAAGAGTCTGTTTTTTCCGTTTCTAAACCAATTACTATACGGAATATATGTAGTACCGCAGAAGAGGGAATACTGATGTTTCTACTGATGTATAAATGCTATGTCAGCTATTGGAAATGTTGAGCCTGAGCGTAGTGGGACAATCCACTCATAATCTCTTTGGCATATAGTCAACTCTGCGAAAAAAGAATACTACCGGGTGCTTATACAACTAGGTTATCCTGGAACTAACGTATATGACAGAAAATGAGTTTATTTGTCAGTCTTCTCAGGCGCGTAACAATATGGTGATCCGAACTTGGGTCATATTTGGTTCTTATAATCGCTCTATCCGAATTTGCCAATTTTATGCCGATTGTACGATTGTCCTTCTTTTGTAGACATTCTTTCCACGTTGGAAACGAAAGGAGAATCAATTTAAGGTAGTCTTCAACTTTACCTTCTTTAGTATTATTGCTGTGCAAATGAATTACGTGCTTCTGGTTATTTTTCTCTTATGGTTATGTTTGTGTCTTGTTGCCGGTATTTAATTAATACCCGCATAATTGCTATGACTTTCTGTGCAGCAGATGCTTTGATCGGGGAAATTTTATAGAGGAAGCTAAACTAAAATAAACCCTTACTTTAATCTAAATGGAATATATTTCATATGTACATAATTTTTTACAAATGCAGTTTAAAAACTGTGAATGAGTTAGAGAACGTGTTACTTCTTTTATATTTTTTATTAAACTTATTCGGAATATTTGAAATCCGAAGAATAAAGACAATTGCTTGAACTGCTTGATGCAGCACGTCGCTGCCATTTAATCAAGCATTCAGCCATTTGACGAGTTTTCGAATCAAAAAGTTTTCTTTATTTTAGACATTTGTGAACAATAGTGGATGCGCGTTCACGAATAAAGTTCAAATAATTTATTGTAACGTGAGTGAAGCCGCGGTGATGATAGCAACAACAACAGCAACAGCAACTGAAATAATGTAATAATCATAAATAAAATAGAAAAAAGTAACTATACGAACAATAAAAAATTACAGTAGTTCAAGACGATAATGGTAATGATAATGATGATTTAGATCATGATGTATCATTGTTGTCAGTGTTTTAATCCAAGCACGTCGATTTTCTCTTTTTTTTTTTTTCTTCTAATAATAGAAACATAAAAACGTTTTGACTGTAAAATTCAAAGTTTCTTCGACAAGTTGGAACATAAAACGAAAAGGAGAACAACTATAAAAGTAATCGTAATAACAAAGAAAAACGACGACATTGTTTATAATTTTATTTGTCTGTTTATGTGGCTGTTTATGTTAACTACTTGCGTAGAAATTCCAATGGGAAAGCAAATCTGATCAGTCAGAAATCTGATCAGACGGTCAGAATCTAGTTAAGTATTTTGAATGCGTGTGTGTGTCTGAGAGCAGATGTAATACTTTTGTGACCTCACAATGAATTTTTGAGATTGAAGTGAGTGAAAATATAAATACTTCACTAAATCAACTTAACTTGAAGAAACTTGACCCAAAAAAGCAACAGTCACCTTTAAATTCACGTTTCAAAGCAGTTAAAACGTGTTGATGTTGCTTTTATTTTGGTTCGATATTTGGAATATGGAACAACGTGTAAATGAAAGTTTTGTTGGATTATATAAAAGAAATCATTTATTGCAAAATATAAACATTTCCTTAAAAGCATTAACAGCTTTTCTAGAACCACCATCAGCGTAATCGAGTCGTCCATCGGCTGTCGTATCCAACTTCGTCTTCATTTGCAACCTGTTGTTTCTGGTACATGCGACATTCTTGCTCTCCGCCATCTTTCGGCTTTAGCCAAGGTTCCAGCTCGCACAATTTACTATCTATGTGTACCCAAGTAGTCTGTGGTTTATTTGCGGTTATTTCTTCTACACTGCGACTGTTGGCAGTCTGTCGCTGGTCTGTAATACGTCGTTAAGTAATAAACAAAAACCATAACGACAGCAGCAGCGACAGCGGCGACGAAAACCGACACAAAACACACAAACAAACAACGAAAAATGTCTCTGAATGCGGTTGGGGAAGGGGCAAAGAATATGACTTCACCATACGTTTTATTTTTGCTCTATTTTCGCAGGAACATCGACAGTAGATGATTTTGCGTCGATGCTATTTGACGAATTCAGTGAAAATATTTCGCAATCATGAGAAAAGATGCGCAAAATGTGTCAGGATCGAAGTGCAAAAGGATAATCTAACAACAGATGTCGTTTTCGATTGGCCTTTTCACTTTTTCACGGTTTTTTCTTCTCATTTCCGTTGCTGCTTCTGATGTTTCTGATGACGGTGGCTGCTGTTTGTTGCACTCGTTATTTGCTTGTTGCTACTGTTCAATTCACGGATTATTTATAAATCTTTTCGCCTCCTCATTCACTTCTTCCACTACTTTTCCTGCTTCTTAGTTCCTTGCACTTTCCCAACGCTGTCTTGTCTGGTTGTTAGCCTATAGTGGTTATGTGGGTCTTGCAAACATTATTTCCCATCAGATGGTGCCAGATATAAATACTTCTTTTTTAAACGTTTCTGCTTTTTTTTTTTGCTTTTTGTAATGCGTTTTCGCTTGGTTTGTATTTTTTTTGTGTTTTGCTTTCAGTTGAAGTTTTTCTTAACCTGCTGCCGATCGATCGACTGTTGCGAGCTCTGAAAAGTGTAACCTACTTTAAACGGACAGCGTCAATTGAATTGCGAAATTGCACAGTTTAAGGTTATTTTTCGCAGCAAATGCATTTCTTTGATCTGTGGGCTGAAATGATCGCAGCTTGTTTCCTACGAATAACGATTGTTTATTTATTCAATATTCACTTTAATCCAACTTTATATCAGACTCATTCGGCTTGATTCGCCATGCTTATATTTTAATATTAAATATCCTCAACATTCGTTATTATCTTTACTTATTATGTGCATAAATTGAATATTTCAAATCAATATTCGTAAATTAAAATTCGGGCGTATTTGGAGTCTTTTGAGATCCCTTCTTTTTCTCTGCTCTTTATCTTTTCATGCTCTTTATGCTATTTTATTATGGGTTTATTTTTCTTCTATAAATTTATTTAGTTTCTTAAATCTTCTTTTGTTTTTCGATTCCTTTCTTACAGTGCTTTTTGATGCATTTAATGTTGTGTTTCTCACCTTCCTCCGTGTTATTTTTAGAATGTATATAAAACTAGAAATGCACCCGAACGCACAACAGTTCATGACCCTTGAAAAACCTTCTTTGTGTCTATTTTTGAAAGAATTTGTGTTTACCAAGAAGATTTTTGTCTCGTTCAATAAAAAGTCACCACGAAGTCAGAACTGACGAGAGAATATTAAATTTAAAATCTTTTATTTATCGCATTTTCCCTATTTACAGCTGCCTGTTTATTAAATACGGTTTTAGGAATTTTCGAAGCTTCCAAATTATGATCATTTCAAATGTTGCCACGACCATTTCCCATTTTCCTTCGTATTTTTACGCATAAAGTGTTAAAACCTATTTCAGTCAGTACCACGTTTCGTCTATCGATTCAATTAATCTTTTTATTAGAAATTGATTTCGGGGAAAAAGAGGAAACAAAACTTTTCGTTGCTGCAACATTGATTACATTAAATCGACTCACACAAGATTTTCGTTAAAAAGAAGTAGAAACGGAATGAAAAATTTCCGTCATTCTAAATTTAGCATTTGGAAAAATAGACGGAAATTGAAAATTACAGAATCTTGAAGCGTGAAAAATTCCGAGATCGAAAAAAATTAAAAATCTATGAATACAGCATTATGTATATATATTAAATAAAAAAAAAATGTTGGCTTTTGATACTATTTCAGATTTTAATTTAATTTATATTTCAACTTTTATGCTTATTAAAATAGAATATAAAAGAGTCTTTAACTTTTTTAAATTTAATCTCAAAAATGGTGAAAGTTTCCAACTCTTTTACAGTCTGTCCCTTTCTGCTGTCAAATTGGAGATAATATTTATTATATCAACTTAAAATCAATCAGCTATGAGTGAACCAACATCGCCAACCACAATAAACTCGGCCTGAGATCTTTATGCCCATATTTTAATTACTCTACGCTTTGAGATATTTTAACAGAAAGTTTTAAGAGCTTTGAAGTTGTTGTTTATAATTGGCATGGAATGCAATTCGGCTTAAGTTTGGTTTTCTTACGGTTTCAATTGTCGTTTTTTTTATATATCTCTTTTCTTTGTTTGTTGGGCTATTGAAAAAGGGAATTTGCAGCTTGTGGTTTGGTGGCCGCGATAGCTTAAAATTACATTGAAAAAATATAAAAAATATTTAACGACGTGCCTTGCGATTGCCTTAAAAATTGTATTTATTTTTCTTGCTATTATCCTTATTTGGTTAATGATCTTTTTATGTTTATACTCGTATTTAATGGTAACGAATGGAGGGAAAATCTTGTGTTGTAGATACAAGTGCGATTTATTAAATATTATATGATAAATGGAAAAACTTTAATAATGATTCGAGTACAAAAATTGATTTGTTTAAGTAATGGAATCATAATAATTTGCTGTATTTTTTCTTACTTATTTCTTGTAATTTCCTTGTTTTATCGATTCTTCTTTTCCAAGTTCTTCAATAACCTTAAATAAGCTCTAAAATCTTGTACAGTTTTCTATATAAGAAATTAATGCAACTGTTTCCAGCAGCAAATCAAGAGACTCGAAACGAAGTCGCTTCGTTGTTTACTTCGTGCTTCGCATGCACGAAGACACAAATTACAATTTTTGTTTATCAATTTCCATTAAACCTGTCAATGATTCCGTTATATCCGCTTTTGACTACCGCAACGGAAATATTAAACTTTTTAAGACATTTATACACACATTTGTTGATTTCTTGGACTTCCAACGCTTCTTCTTTCATAGAGAATAGAGTTTTTAAAGAGTAAATAGTAGATAGGAGATATAAGGAAATTTTGAATAGTCGCCCTCGGGAAATACCTCTCATTCGAAGACATACTCAAATAACGCTGACCTGTCTTTTTGGATAGCGAGTACCTACGCATTATTTCTCGTCCTGTCCATTCGTTTTTTTCGTTAGAAATTCTTTACCTTTTCTGAGCGTCGCTTTATTCTAGTTACCAACTCTTCTGTTGTGCTATTGTCAATATCAAAACCGTCTCCCTTCTTACTTAAACAGCAGACAACCAATCGGCCAAGCTACTTTATTGGTGCTGTACACTTTTTTAATACAGTTTTTTTTTGTCTTTAACGCCTTTTTTAGGCTTTTAAGTTTCTTTTTTAATGTTCGCCCACATGATTTGATTTTTATGAGGCGCTTTGTTTACCCTTTTTTTTGAATCTAGTTTTTTAGGTGCGAAAAAATGTTATGTAGGTTCGAAAACCCACAAAACTACTTGTCGATTGCTAAACCCTGAACGCTTTGTGAAAACAGGTCAACCCACGAAATACATATTAATAAATTTTAAACCATTTTTAAGTTTAAGCAAAACCAAAACAAAAATGAACAAAAATTGTTCTGCATTTAGGAAAAATGATCTGTTAAAGAAATAGAAATTAATGAAATATGCTATTAACAGCTTCTGGCTGCTTATCTCTGTACAAAAGGTAAAAGGTATTTTTTCAATTTAACAAAATAAAATTATTATCAAAAGAATTTTTGCTTTCCTTCCATTTTATTGCTAAGTAGTCTTATCAGCCGAGGTTCTTCCCTGATAATTTAATGTAGACCAAATAAAAAAATGTATGTATGTGAAACTGTTGATTAAAAATCGTTTGATAAATGTAATTAAGAAATTTTATATTATTTTGGTGGGTTCGATTGGTTGAAATCAATTGTTATTGACTGGTGAGTGGGTAGTTTTCAATTGATTCGACAGCCATTTTGAAATGCCAATAAATTTCACATTGTAATGAAGAAATATGTATCTAAAAATCTTTGGTGTTTTAAAAACAACGAGAAAGAAGGAGATATTTTAAATTTAATTGTTTAAGTTTTGTTTTACCATTTGTTAATTTACATTGCAACAAATGAGAAACTCAATTTTACAATAAGCTGTTTGCTTTAAAAAATACATTTATGTTTATACAATTTAGCGTTTAGTTTGTTTTTGCCGAGTGTTCAAGAATTGTAGACGCATTGCCTCAGAAGGAAACACTTTTTGAATGCTAATAACATTTGAATTTGTTTTAGGTGTGGCTTCCGTTTGTGATTCATTAAATGCACTTTGATTGCAAACGTAGCATTGAGCGAAAACACATTCAACGCCATAATTATTAAGCATTTAGCTTTAAGTAGGTACTGTGCAAAAGTATACAAAAAACTACATCTGCATACAATAAAATTTAAAGAATTCTTTTCGGATTGCGATACTCTTTGCTATATCACTTAAAATACGAATTTGCGAACAAAGACCACTTGAATTCATCGCATATCGATGCGTTTCCCCAATATTGCTGCCCTGTCACGGCCCGATCTTTATTTGCGGTGTTTGTGCTCATGGGAACTGACTGGCGCCTTTATCGAAAAAGCCGACCAGCTCCATGAGATTCCTTGATATAAAACGAAAAGCCAAGTTTTTCTTTTGCTAAACAAAGATAATATTGAGTATCTAAGATGGAATTTGAATTGCTTTTTGGCAGCAGCAACTTGGCAATAGCTGTTAGCAACAGATTTGTAAAAGGCAGCGCTGTAACTGGTGATGTTTGCCTTCAAGCGGCGTCTACCCTCGCCGCTTACCGCCCGTAGTTTCAGTTCTCCACAAAAGGCACTTCATCAGTCGAGTTTTCCCACTCGCCAGCAACTAGTTGCTGTTCCAGCCACAAGCTAGCGACTTTCAGTATTTGTGTTGAGAGTGAAATTAGTAGTGAGTGTTGAATGAAATGGACCACATCAAAAAATCTGCTATAATTTTAATTTATCAGTCCAACCATTTATCAGCAGCTGCTGAACATGTTTATTACACTTCTGTTTACATAAGGTTCAAATATGTGTCCCTAATAGAACACAGAAAATATACATTCCTTAGATACATCTATGTCTAATAAATGTCTAATAAATTCCAAAGATCATTATAATAAGTATTAAATTTAACTTTTCTTTTCTTGCCTTTCATGAAACCCTTAATTAATAATCTAAAATACTTACTTAAATACAAGGTAATTACAAGAAATTACCCCAGCAGATTACAGTGCAAAGTATATGATTATGCGGTAAGTAGCATGCCATATTTCTTCTAACCTCAAAGCTACCGAAAGGCAACGAATAGAGCTCTGCAAGAACCATGACATTAAGCATATATTATTTTATATGCAGTTAATTAAATCACATCATTTGTGCAAATGACGGTGCAGTAAAGTTTTTATTAGTTGCAGAAAAAGAAAAATAACAAGCACTTAAAGTGTTGCCATAATTCAATTTTTATTATTATGGTTTGCAGCTTCGATTTGTTCCACTTCTTGAACTCGGCTGCAAAGTAGTTAACAAAAGCAATAATTTTAACGATGTATAAATACATCGATTGCTTTTCTTTGTTGCTGTAAAATTAAAAAATTACACATTCATATTAAGGAAATGAGTTTTGCTCAAACAGCGGGCTTTAATTTCAATGTCAATAAAAATCATATGGAAAAACTTAAACATAAATGTTATTATAATCACTTTAATTAATGTTTTAATCGTTGGTGTTTAAATGCCAACGGAGAGCGGAAAATAATAAATAACTGTAAAGTAAAGTTAACCTTGGAAGGTTGTTGGATAAAGAAAGGTTAACCAAATAAATACTTTAAGTAATATATTTAACTCTACTTATATTTATTTTTTACATTTGTATTTTGATGCATTTGACAAAAATTAATCGATATTTTAATAAGAAAATCCATAGCCGAATTTCATAAAAGTTTTTGAAGTATATCAGTCATCATCGCGTGTCATATAAAGATTTTACTCCTTGTTATCTTGATTTTATTATATTTTTTCACATATTCAATACTATTCACTGAAGGCAAGAATTTAATCTGCATAGAAATTCTCTGATTGAGTAAATTAAATAGTTGTTGTTTGTTTTCGTTCGTATAGAAGCGTTTTTCTAAGGTCTGTGATTATAATTCCATCATAGCAACCCAATAGCTGAGTCTTCTATTTAATTACTTCCATGTTTGCTTGCTTTGCCATAACAACTTCGAATTAAATTGCTCATCATTATATATACGAGTACTTGTAGATACTCTGTATGTTTTATTGTTTGCTTTTGCTCCTTTCTTTTATCTACGCTAATTAAAATTGTGCTAAAGCGTCCTAGCGTGACCGAGACTTGAACGACTCTTTTAATGGAGCTGTTTACGTTGGGGAGAGTGAGTAGGCGGCTGGGTGATGGGAAAAGTAATGTTTGCAGACATATAAAAACACATTTACGGTATGTATACTTCTATATAGGAAAACCGTAACTCAGAAATTATTGTGAAAAGGAAATCTGAAAAATGTGGGCCACAGAAAATGCTGCTAATTCTTTGTTATTCTCTAGGCTTAATCGTCATTGTCTGTGTATGAGTACGAGTTCTCCAATAGAGAATAGGGTACCGTGAAGTACACTTTTTTGCGCTATTGTTTCCTCTATTCGGTTCACATAAAAGGAAATTTGAATGGGGGTCGACCGAAGTTGGAGACGGCTAAAAAGTCGATGTGTTTGTTAGTAAGTATGTCGGGTTTTCTTTCCTTCTCTAGTGCACCTAAAATTAATAAGCTTAATTTGATAATCTTTTTTTTTTATTACGATGATGGTAAATAATCAGAACCTGAAGCTATTAGTCGGATATAATTTTAGTACTTATCTTAATACAAATTTATTTCATTTAGTACTCATTCGTTCATTCAATTGCTCCTCATTCGATTGTTCATTTGCTATTCATTTGGATCTTTGGTGCAACGAGTATATATTCGTTGTTTGGTGTTCGGTCGTTGTTTGTTTAGTGTTTATTCGTTTTTCATTTAGTGCTAATTTATTACTCGTTGGGTGTCATTTAGTGTTCATTCGTTGATGGGAATCGTTCGTTGTTCTATTAATTCGTTCTTCACTTGCGTTTCATTCGGTATTCGTTATTAATTCGTTCGTTATTAATGCTCGTTGTATGGTGCGTGTTCATTTCTATTATCGTTGGTTGATTCTTGTTCATTTTTTATTTATTCGTTCTGTTTATTTCCTGTTCATTGCCATTTTCGTACTTACTCGTTGCTAGTTTTATGTTGTATGCTTCTTTTTTTCCATCTAATAATTTTGTTAGTGTGTTTATTCCATAATTTCTGAAAAGACTTGAGAAAGAGTTGACTTTATATTTGGGATAAATAAAACTAATTTTTATATTACATCTGACCTAAAATATTGAACAAGGTCCTAACAAGGTTTTTGCAGTGTAAATGTTCAAATCTGAATTATGTTAAACAAATAAATGTTTATATAAATGTGAGTCTTTGTTGCGATTGTACAATTGAAAGTATTCTTTGTAGGCAGCCGTCATTTGAGACCGGCAGTTTACAAAGCACACCTTGGCTCTCTCTCTCTCTCTCTCTCTCTCTCTCTCTCTCTCTCTCTCTCTCTCTCTCTCTTTCTCTCTCTCTCTCTCTTTCTCTCTCTCTCTCTCTCTCTCTCTCTCTCTCTCTCTCTCTCTCTCTCTCTCTCTCTCTCTCTCTCTCTCTCTCTCTCTCTCTCTCTCTCTCTCTTTCTTCATCATCTTCGTCTTATCTTCTTCTGCTACTTTCGTTTGTTGTTGGTTTTCGTTTATTTATTTCTGAGTGATTTATTTAATTTTTTTCTTTCTTCACCCAACTAAAAAAAAATTCCTTAATTGTTATTATCATTAAGCGACTTTTTTCTCAAATAAATTTTTGTTAAAGTCCGCTTGAATATTCGTTCATTCGTTTATTTAAATGAATTCCTCAAATAATTATCACGAACATTTTTTAATGAATTGAAAATATTGCTGCTGTTCGCCTTTGAGCCGCTTTAAACCAACAAACAAAAATCATGCGTCTCCATTTCGTCTTACGAAACTCGTTTCACTCGCAGGTTGATTTTATTTATGTGTTATGTTTTGGCCTCTTAGGTTCTACGATGAATATGAAATCTTTTGAAACCTTTCAAATCGTAACGTGAAATATTATTCTTAACAGTTTAAGTTTTGTATTTTCTTACCCTTGGCCACCGCAACCGGTCGACATCTCATATATGGGCCGGAAATACCTGTTTGTTTTTTCCCTGAATTTATTCTACGTGATGTATTAAATTTTTACTTCATTTAAGGAGAATTGCTCCGTTTTGTTATTTGAAACGATTTACATCGTAGGAGCATCAACTTATACGATTTTGTTCGTTTATGAATGAAGAGTATTTAGTAGTTAGATTAGTATTGCTCTATAATAATCACAGAAAAACACAGAAACTGAAGAAAGCAATAAAAAACGAAGCAACAAAACAAGTAACCGAAGTGAAGAAAAGCAAGTATCAACAACCAACAGCAATCAGAAACAATAACAACTTCAGTGATTCGCATAAATAAACACTCTTAATTCGATTTAATTCATTGAAATTAAACCGATTGAATTCCAATTAGATCGACGACACTCATACATGCAACTATGCAATGGCGCATTAGATCACGATCGCATGCACACATGTAAACAAAACACGAACACAATTGCACGTATTTCTTTCAATATATTATTTTCCTTTAAAACACTGTATGGAGAATGTTTAAAAAGGTTTTCATTCATATTCCATGTGTAGTCGGACGATTTAAACAAAGCCGTGTGTAGGTGTCGAGTTAGATATTTCTTCCAAACACACACACACACACACTGCATTCAATCGATGTATAAATGCGCAAACACAGCATCAACAGCCCACAAGATTAAAGCCTATTATAGTCATCAAGTTTGAAATGAAATACATTCATTTGACTTTTTGTTCTGTTGGGTTCCATAAATTAAGCTGTGAATGGTTGTCCAAGGTATCAAGATCGTGTCAGCAGCCTTAGCATTTCGATAAACAATAAAATGAGAATTTTTACAGATCTGAATTGAAGATTAAATGATCAAAGAATTACCTGTAAATACATGGGTCATGAATGAATAATAAAAATATAGGTAAATCTTAGACGATATCGAGACACAACTTCTTGAGCGCATTGAACCGTTTTTAGTCGTAAGCTTAACGATTACTTTACCGTTCGATGCTGTAATATCAAATCTCAGTTTACAGGTTCTAGTCTTTTATTATATGTGTACATTTCTGTCAGAAAAGGTTATGATAATAATTTCGAATGCCTTCAAATAGCCGACATATGATACGCTCTGTTATTATTTAGAGAATTTCGAAAATATTTAGAAACAAATTTTAAACAATAATTCGAAGGAAATTAAAGTTAAAGAAGAGAATTTTAATTTAATTTTGATGTTTGGAAAAGAGTGTAGTATTGCCAGCTCATTCGACACAAATAATTTTAAATCGATTTTGTAGTGAGGGCAGTGATAATCGTGCTTCCTCTATTTTTGTTTGTTAAGCTTTTCTTTTGGTGAAATATTCACTTAATCAGGTGATTATTGAGCACAAACCGAAAGCGATCGAACCTGTGAAAATTATTGACAGCAGAATTATTTTTAGAAGAATTTAAAAATAGTTTTCTAGTTTAAGCTTCTCGCTGTATACGAATTTACGACTATATAAAAGCAACTGCAACCAACGAAACACAACAGAAACTAAAAACAACCCCCGAGAAAAATGAATGTTCGCAAGTTATTTAAAGATATTAACGAATCAAAGGTTCTGCGATGCACATGTTTCGATCATTAGAACAGTAAAAATATTATTTAAGTGCGACGAGTAGCATTCGAAAGAGAAGGAGAGGAATAATCAATTGCACTACGTTTTATTGTTGTTGTCTTGTTCATTCTGATGGATAATAGAAGAGATAGAAAAGTAGAAATATAAATGTTGAAGGAGTCATAAAAGAACTTTTATTTATATCACCGAAACACAGTATACAATTTTTATATTCAAATATCTGCCTTTACTCACGGACTAAACAAATCTGTCATTCGATATGAGTACGATTTCGAAAAAAGGAAAAAAAAAAAACGATACCAAATGCTGCAGGAAAGAAGTATACACAATTTACCCGATTAAAAAGATATTCATAATTTTAAAAGCAGAAAAAATCTCATTGGAAATGCCTACACACATCTATGACCAAAGCTGGGGGCTGCTTGCACCCAAATAGGGCAACAAGCTGACGACTTTTGAAGATACAGATATAAAAACAACAACAAAAAATATATACAATCCACTCACGATAATGTGAACTTGAAAAACTTGAGTGTATATATAATTTAACTTTACTTAAATACAAATTGTCTAAATATAATAATTAAATATAATTGTATAAATAAAATTGTCCCAGACGAGAGTCCTTCTGGTAATGGATGCATTAATAAATATACGAATTGAAAAAATTTCAGCATTTATGCGTACTGCACCATAGCACAACTATAGCATGTTAGAAATGAAGGGCTTAAAATTGTAAAAATTATATTGTCAAAAAGGAATTAGTAAAAAGATCGTTATTCATTTCATCGCCAGAAGTAAGCAAAAGCAAATTAAACTAAACACAGCACTAAATTAAAATGCAACACTGTTTAAAAGCTCTTGCTACCGTAAAAGTGAGAAAACTAAAAAAACTAAAACTTCATAAAAATAAAGCTCCATGAATGTGTTGATATTATTTTTGTTGCTTTTTTCTTACTTTTACTTTTGTTGTCTTTACTTCTATTGTCTGATAATTTCGTGTTTTCCTGTCGCTAGTTGTAGGAGAATCTTAACTAAATTCTTATTAATATCGGTTGAATAAATAAATTAAACACCCACCACCGTTTGACGAACACAAACCCACAAACAACGGACGGCAGATCGAGTTGAAATTCACCACCTACTCACCTTTTAGTCAAGCGACACTTACGCCCTCTGTTTGCTGTGTCGTGTTTGTTAATCGTTGTCGTTGTCTTTGCCGCTGAACTCACTTCAATATAATTATGACAACAAAACCGAGGGAACGAACGAACGTTGGCCTAGTCAGGTTTTTACGCAACTTAACAATTAGTAAGCGGCAAACGCCAAAGGGATTTTAATAAAATCAACGGTGAACAGCCGACGACTGCAACTTTGACGCATGAATTTATATCGACATGGTAATTCAATTACTTAGGCATAACATTTGGTTACTCTCTATTTTTATAATTTTAGTTGTAATTAACAAATGATCTTAAAAAGAGCATTAATAATTTCTTTTATTTTAATTGCCTGTAATTGCCAATTTTGCCTGAATGATTTGCATCGGAAATAATCATTGACAAGAAAAGAATTCCTTGTTAAAAAATTAAATTACAGAACAATTACGCTTCAAAATGATGTAATGCATTTACATATTTTACAATAGTAATGAAAATTTTTATCTTTTCTTCGCACAATTCACATGACGTAAGGTTTAAAATATTTTGTGCACTTGCTTCAAATCGATTGTCTTCTAGTGCTTGAGTGCAATTAATTTCACACTGCAAATGATGTGTAGAGTCACAGTTTTTAACGAAATATTTTATGTAAATGCATTATTATTATTATTGTATGTACACATGTGGAAAATTGATAGATTGTCAGATAGGAAAATGCATTCATTCAGAGTGGAAAACCAATTTTAATGGCCAAATAAACCTAGATTTAAACTGTCAACATCTCTCGCATGCTGTGATATTAGGCGCTGTGTATGTTTTCAGTGACGTGGGTGATGTACAGGCGAAAAGATGAGATCATTAGAATACATCAAACAATACTTTACACACAAATATTAATTTATCTCAATAGCAAGGAAAAAATAACATAAAAACAATAAAAATATTCATTAATGAAATTATAATAAAATAAAATGGCGCAAAAAGTATCACGAGAAAAGTATAATAAATATAAAACTGTATGGTAATAAAATATTGAAAAAGTAATAAAAATACTGTATATAGCATTATCTAGAAAAGAGCAGCGTTGTCCAGAAATCCGATGCGAACCTTCTATGATTCTACTAGATTTGAGAAGAAGATTCAATTTTCTATAAAATCTCCGTTCTGTGAATGATTTCAATCAATAGACTTAAAACTATAAAGATATAGTGCCTAGAGGTGATATAAGAAATGAAAAGAAGTTTCGTAATTTTCTTAGTCGTCTATAAATAAATAAATCAAGCAATCTCAATGTGTTTGTCAAACAATCGTTAAACAAAAGTTTTCTTCTTTTTCCTTAAGTATAAAAAACTTAAATTTCTACATCAAAAATAATAATAAAAAAACAACATAGAAACTAGAAATTTATTTTTTTTTTCTTCTTTTATTTTGCTTAATAAAAGTGCTTTGTGAATGCAAATCTCGTTTACTAACTACTGACTAGAAATTAATTAATTCATTCATTGGAAACTCATGCTTCAAGTTTATCATGAGAAGAATTTTGATGTATCAATTAATAAACGTCTTGGCAAAGCGAAAAAAGATAAGAAAATGTGCAAAAGATTATTATATAAATTTCATAAAAAATTGGTTATTACGAAAATGAAGACAACCAAAATAAATTTCAGCAGTAAAATTCATTTATAAATCAACTAAAATTAATATAAAAATGAGATGGAAAATGACAGCTGCTCAAAATGAAATCTGTTATTTTATTATTTTCATTATAATAATAAAAATATTATTTATCTATTTATTTATAGAAATTGCCCGCGTCCGCGCATCGCTTTTCCAAATAAATGGCGTCAAGAAGGAGCCGCTCATGTTGCCGGAGCCCGAAGGCACCGCCGTAACACTGAATGAAAAGGTCTACGTGCCAGTGCGGGAACATCCAGATGTAAGTAATTAAAAATCACTTAACTGCGAGTATATAAAATATATATTTAGCTCAAATAGTCAATTAAGCGGAAAGAACTCTATGGATGTAGTGGTGCAGCAATGCGGAAATAATATTATATCTTATTTTCCCCACCCAAACATATATAAATTTGTACATTTCGCTTTCTGGTCCGATTTCAAGAAAGCTAAGAAAAGATACGAGTGTAATTTATAAGTGTGCGATGTCTAAATAATGGCTTGGAAAAGGTCTAAAAATATTTTCATATATTTTTGTCATCTTAATTAAATGAAATCGCGTTGTTGACATTTTATATATTTAATTACTAAGACTATTTTCATCAAAAACATTTATAATTATTATAGAAAAAGATTTTTAAGTAAAGTTATTAACTGTGAGGTCTCATTACAGAAGAACGTTTAGCTTTATGCGTCCTTATACGACTATTTGCATAGCTAAATATAAATAAATGAGGAATTTTCAATGCATTTCTTTACAATCTTTCAAATATAAAATAATTCCAAGTATAAAACAATTAAAATAATAATGATCAACACAAGGAAAAATCTTATGATTATTGGTAAAGTTTTCTTTTACGAATATTTATTACATGTAGTCTATTAAATACACATGGGTTTTTATAATAAGCGAAAATATGCAAAAATAGAAAAATCTTCTTCTAAAAACCGACATGAAGTAATTTCTATTTAATTTAGTAGCGTAAATAAACACGATTGCAAAACTTTGCTATTGCTATTGTACACAAGAAGCTTAAGATTTAACGATCACGCTGTTAATGCTCATTTATTCGCACTTTTAACACATTTTATCATATATCTTTCAGCATCTTATATTGATGATGTAGATTTGTTATTTCTGTTGACGACTGTTTCAGTTAATGTGACAAATGTGCAAAATAAGCTGCATTTAACAATTAGCATCCAGCTACTTTAGATTAAGTGATTTTGAAAATTACATTAATTGTGATTATAATTTATTAAAAACTCTTTAATATCATTTTATTGTAGTTGTTCTTCGTTTTTCTTCAGGTTTATTTGTAATTACCATAAACTATTTACGAATATTTGTATATTATTTAATTTTATTGCATTTTTTATCCAATTGCAACTCTCACTCGAAGGTTTGCAGTTTAATTTTATTGCGTTGCACTCGACTGACTGAGTTCCATTTACACTTGACTGCATTTCATGAGGCGTTCAAGAATCGCTTCTTTAGCGCTGAAATCCTCAACATGAGTTTTGCATGCATAAATCACTTCTTAGAGGCAACAGTATGCATCGTAAGTGATCATAGTAGGTCGATCTTCATGCATTCCATCGGATATAGCAGAGTCCCACTGCAGATGGCATTGTATTGTTTTTTCATTTACTATATATTGCATAATATTACGCAACCAACGCAGTTGAGCAGCAGCACCAGCGGAGCCTAAAAGGCACACCTCGAAAGCGATTTCCGGCTTGAGCTGGAAACTCATCGAGCTTCATTGAACAGCGTCCATATCTGCCAAGTCTACATGAACCAGTATATTGCCTATTCAGTTGTGCCTAATGTCTACCTTAGGTTATCTATGTCACTTTTAATTATCGGTAATTGTTTTCTCAAGAAAACTAATCTATTGCATATTAATATATATACAAGTATTTACATTCTGAAGTCGATGAAGTAAGAAAAGTTTTAAGGTATGGAAAAAAAATCGATTAATCGACCAATCCTTTACTTAGTCATTTAATGGTGCATGTGTAGGTAAAGCTGCCTACAATTAGCAAATTATTAATAGAAATGAGAGGAAATGCTGATGCCAAACTGCGATTAAATAATAACACGATACTTTTTGTGGATGCCGTAAGCGTTACTTCCTTTGAATACCAGCGAAAGTTATAGATTTTTAAATTAAAAAACAAAATTTGAGCTTGTTTATGAATCAGTGTGGAAAAGATGGAATGTATACAATATGAATTTTTGTATCCTTATTAAATCGCCAAATGTTCTGTTTTATGAGAATTGATTTTGATTATAAATTCGGCTAACATCAAAGCGTTTGCCGAATTTCCTGTCGACGGATCTGTTTCTTATTTTATTTCTTAAAATAATTCTTAAATTAATTGAATATAATTACACCGTGCGTGTTGGAATTTAAATATCGGTAAAAATGACAATGACAACAGTAATAGAATTTATTGAGTAAGAGAAACTTTCAGAGTTTTTTTTGCATTTTTTTCCACATTCGAAAATAAATTAAAGTTAGAAAAGTCCCTTCACACTTCCGTCACTAACGTTACTAATTCTCTATGAATATTTCAACACGTTTCTTTTGTATAGGAAATTATAATAAGAAAAAAACAACAATATTCAAATCAAAGGAAACAGAAAGTAATAATAATTAAAAAGCACAAGAATTAATGAAAAAAGAAAGAGTAAATGAAGTCGCTTTAAAAGTCTTCTTACGTATACAAACAAAAAAAAAAAAAAAATCGCTCAGAAATATCAAAATTCAATCATGATTTTTCCGGCGGACAAAAAGACAAACATTCACCCTCATTCCAGTTCTCGCTTTAAGCGACGACTGTCACGGTGATGCTAAATTTGCATTCCCGTTGTCGCTTCGATGCGACAATTGTCGGTATGCAGTGACGTTCCAGTGTTTACTCTATTCCCGTTGTCGAATCGAATCGACAGATGTCGCTAAAATACCACAAATCTGTCACCACCATTTTGCAAGTGAGAGCGCATCAAGTAACGACATCATGCAGGTTGAAAAAAGGTAAAAAGTTTAAAAATATTTTATATTGCATTTTACATTACATTTAATACATTTTTATATTGCAGTATAAAAATTACAAACAGGTCACAATTTGAGGAGTTGGGAAAATTTATGAAGAACAATCCCCAGATTGCATGCGGTTTGAAATACCTTCAAGGCCATCCGACGTGCAGTGAAAATTTCACTAGTAAATGGGCAGAATTAACGGAAAACTTAAATATGATGGGACCTCCCATTAGACAAGTTGCAGGTTGGCAAAAGGTAAGCAACAAAAAGCTTCTACAAGATTATACTTTGTTATATTGTATTAAATTTGAAACAGGTTTGGAGCGACTACAAGTTAAAACTAAAGAAGAAAGTAAGCCATAATAGGAAGGAGATGGTTGCTACTGGTGGCGGCCCATACAAAATGGTAGCACTATCGCCCATGGAGGAAGAGCTGGCCAGCTTGCTGTTTTTGGAAAAGTTGGTGCCTCATTCTGAACCGGTTTATGGATTCAGTGGAGGAAATGAGAACAACAGTCCTGAGCACGAAGAGATAACAACAGAAGAGCAAGAAAACAGGCACACAACAACGAGAGCTGCAAAAAGGCCAGCTCTTTCTCAAAATTCCAAGATGGATTTGCTAGTAAAAGAAACGGAGAACTTGGCAAAAATTCCGGAACTGTTAGAGGCTCACAACAAATATTTAAAAAAAATATACAACGAATTGTACGAGAAAAATAAAATTTATAAGCGACACGTAGCCAAAAAAGAGGAACTCTTAAACGAAAGCGTCGCAGTGATGAAATTAAAAAGAAAACGTCTGGAGCTGCAAATCGCAAATTTTCAATAAATGTGATTTTTTTTTTATGTAATTAGTTTTAAGTGATAATGACGAACAATTAATGTGATTTTTTATTTTTATGTAATTAGTTTTAAGTGATAATAAAAATGAATGTGATTTTTTATTTTTATGTAATTAGTTTTAAGTGATAATAACAATAAATGTGATTTTTTATTTTGATTTACTTTTGATTTTTTTATATACTTTTGATAAATAAAATAGAGAATGATTTATTTGGAAATTTGGTTTTTTTATTTCTATTAGGAGGCAACTTATTTTATGTATATAATCTACTTATATTTAATTTTAATCTATAAAAATGGAATTCATTATATTATTTCTAATAGATACTCCGACGTCGTCTTCGGTTTCGTCTTGTCTATCCAACATATCATCAGAAGTTATGTTTGTAATCTCGGGTTCATCTTCAGTGCCAAATTTTATGCGGAGATTGTGTAAAGCACAACAAAAATTGACAATCCTCGCTGCCTTTTCAGGCTTATAATGTAGTTGCCTTTCGCCTAAAGTACAGCGAAATGTATTTTTTAGAACTCCTATTGTCCTTTCTATTATGTTTCTCAGCTTTGAAAGTCGTTCATTAAATTTGCTTTCGTTGCTGTTATCATCTCGGCGACCTCTAAAAGGAGTGATCAGATACGGCTTCAGTGGATACCCTGCGTCACCTTTTTAAATTATACAATCAACGAATACGATTAGGAAAAAGCTGAACATGTAAGCCGAGATGGGCGTTACCTATAAGCCATGAATTATGTCCAGTGCTGTTAGCGGAAAGTTCGACGTCCAATCTGCTGTTGTTAAAAACAAAAGAATCATGGGAAGATCCTGGGTTGTTTGCGTCGACATATCTGATACGCATTCTGTGATCGCATACCTACGGCAGGAAATTTTTATGTGTATAAGATGAATCTATATGACAAACAATGCTATTCATACCAACATTACGTTGAGGCTATGGTACCCCTTTCTGTTGTAATATAAATGCTGGTAACTTTTCGGAGGACATACGATCTTCACATGTGTCCCGTCTATGCATCCAATAACGCCAGGAAATCCAAATTTACGGAAAAATGCCAATTTTATTTCGCGTCTCTCTGCTTCATCGGGAAAATGAATAAGACTGCTGCATAACTCCGTTTCCAAAGCATTTATTACTTCACGCAGCACTTTGGAGAATGTTGGTTGTGCTATCGCTACATTGAAATCATTACCAACGCCCTTTTGGTAACTGCCTTCAGCAAAAAAGCGCAGCACACCGGCCAATTTAATATCCGCTGCCACTGCAAAGCATCTTTTTCGCGAAACCAATTTTCGCTCTAATATTGCCAGTAAGTAAGCAAACGCCTCCTTGTTGATTCGAAAGAGCCCCACAAATCTGTAAATTGAAATGACACTCACACGGCATTACTAAAAATACATTCAACTTACACTTCGTCACACAAATCCAAAGGCCTAGAACTATTTCGGAGATTTATTCTTTTAATTTTTAATTTATATTTATCTAGAAGACTATCAGATTCACTCTCTGAATCAGAAAACCATAAAAATAAAGAACTCATCTTAAAGTTAGTGTAAATGTAATCTATTTTCTAATAAAAAGTTTCTGGTATTTCAGCAAATTGAACTGTCATTTCCCACATATGTTTTACTTTCCAGCGACTGTTCACTCACTTTCCACTGTCACGTCACGCGGGAACAGGAATAGTTCTCGTGAGGTGACGTGACACCGACTCCGACAACTGTCACCGTCGTGATGCGAGAACTGGAATAAGGGTAATTAAATAGACAAAAAACAAAAAATTGAACAGAATTGAAATCATAATCATAAAATGATTTTTAATTAAAATATATTCTAAATATAAAATTGATTTGATTAATCTATGAATATCGAGTAAATCGATGTGTTTAGAAACAAATACAAAAATATAACAAATCAAAAGTGTAAAATTTAAAAGAGAAACTTAAACTTTCATTAAAGTAGTTTCAATACGGAATTATGGAAATGGTTTTCTGACAAAATGTAATAATTTCCAAAACATTCATTAAAAGATTAAGAAAGGTCATGGAAAATAAAGAGATCAATAGAAAAAAGGTGGACAAATAGGGAGAAAGAGGTAAAGATAAGGAGAGAGCAAACACTTGCAAAATGTTTCTTCAACATGTGTTCGAATTTGAGGATTGCAAGTGACGTTTTTATGGTTGTCATTTATTATTTTTTCACGTCTTCATGTCTTTTAAAAATCTTGGCACTTTCTGATATAAATGTTTCAGAAAGTCCTAAGATATATTAAAATTAGTGCGTACTAATGATAACATCATTTATATTAAATTTTGTGACAAATACATTATTATTATTATTATCTTAGTCAGGTTTTGAAAATCACATTACTCATTACTCATCGTGATTTCAATACTTATATTAGTCACATTTTAATAATATAATATTTTCAATATTTTTATTAGTATTACAGTCGGATTTTATTATATTAATATTTTTAACAGAATATACAAACATTTCGCGAAAACGTAAAAAACCATTGAACAAAATTCAGAAGCAAGAAATAAATGAATAACAAAGTTTTGTATTTAATGCTGAATCAAAATCATTGCATTTGAAATCGCTTTCCGAAAGCGATCGCTTCATTCTTTCGTTGCTTCGTTGATTCGATCATTCGTTCGATCGTTCGGCAGCCTTTCTGCTAAATCGCTCGGTGGTTCGTTCGTTCAACTAAAATGGTACCCATTTCGAACGTGTCAGTGTAGAGGAGCGATTGATATCGTCGCAGACGCCATATGGTCAGCTTTAGCGCTTCTGATGTTTGTGTCATCGTCGTCTATCGCACTTTATTGAATAACGCGAGTGGCCGTGAGATTCGTGAAGGGGCGTTTGGTGTTGGAATGTATCTGTAGAAATCATTAGGATGCACATTCATTTAGATGCGCATTCATTTGAATTTATGTGCTCTTTTCGATTTTATTATTTGATAAAGTGGTTCAAAACATTTTGAAACAATGAGTCATTGCAATAAAAGCACATTTAATGAAGGATTTATCTTATTATAGGTGCAAATATTGAACTCTGTACATACAACAATACAAAGAATAATTTTTCATATATATAATTAAATTTTAAATATATTTTTGTTACACTATTCTAATAGATACTTTTAATTTCAATGTTATTGGAGATTATTAAATATATTTTATATAATATTTATATTTATAAATTAATTAATTGGCTGATCGGATAAAATGAACGCCAAACAAATCGAAATTATAAACAAATTAATATATGCACAATGAGAGTGCATACAATAATATTTACGCAGACCACTCGAATTTTCGTTAATGGAAGTATTGACAAGTAGTCTTAAAGTAATAAGCAAACACTAAAAACAGAGGCAACAACAATAAGAAATCAAAAGTCTTCAACGCTAAACAAATACCATTGAAAGCAATCAGCAATGATATCGATAAAGTGACTTGAACTGATCTGTTATCATTCTACTTGTACAAACGAAAGAAAATTGGTAGTAGCAGTTGTCGGCCTGTTAAAATCAACAGACGACAGACTGTCTTCGCTGCTCTAACACTGCCAACAATAGATTGCTGCTTCTGCATTCCCTACTCCGTCCCCATTCGCTCACTTCTTTGATTGTGTTTACAAAAGGTGTAATTAAAAAAGGTTTTTTCTTTTCGGAAACACTTTGGTATTTATTTAAACTTTCTATCTCTCTCTCGAAACATAATCAAATAAGCCTCAAACTTTACATCTTTAATCTTTAAATACACATGCAAAATAAACCCATGAGTTGCTTTAGGTCAATATTTATTTAAAATCGAAATGAAATCGTTTTTTAATTGTTAGCATAAATGCTGCAATTCAAATGAAATCAAGTGCTCAATTAAAGTAAAACTTCAGAACTACAAAATTTAACAAATAACATCGAGTAAAAGCAAAATCGATGAGAAAATCCGATGAGAGAATAAAGTATAGAAGACATACTGAAAATAATGTAATGTGATGTGATCTGATGTCATTTTTAGTGAGAAAATGTATTATTAACTATATATAATATTAAACAAAATATTATTAATAATATTAATGAAGAGTCAACGCAACGCGCTCAAAATGGTGCAGCAAATAATATTAACTGAGTAATAATCAACTTAGTTTGTCGTAATGAGCTCATCAATAGTTTGTAGTTGCTCATACTTTCTTCCACTAAACACAACATCGTGCTTCCTTCAGGGATCTACATTTTATTCACTTTACTTTGTATTTGTAGTCATAATATTTTCAACAATAAAATAGAATATGATTTGGTTAAATGTTTGCTTTTCACGATGTTGTAATTGCTTTTTTAGTAGCTTAACAAAAAGAAAAACTCATAACTTTCGAATTAGGCTTGTGTAATTAACGTGCTTTAAGTATGTTGAAGGCTTTAAATTCATTTTATATTCGTGTAGGAGATTTTTGCTGTATTTTCATAAATTTAAATGTATTCTTAGAACATATCAAATAAACGCATTTAAATTTTTGATTGGAATAACTTTTTAAGGCGTGATGCTAATTTTGGCTCCGTTATGATTTGTTACCTAAAGTAACCTTAGAGTGATTATCTAATAATACAAAATATAGTATAAAAATATATTTCTTTTGATATATACGATTGATAGAAAAGTATTAAGTAGAAAGATTTATTATCAAACATAAAAATCACTTATTATTTGCCACTAATTTATATGCTTTTAAAAGCTATTTACATTGAGTTAACCAAGTTTACAGGTTGTTGTACTGACTGCAGTTTTTTATGGAGGTTACCTGAATCTATCTCCAAATAAACCATATCTAGTCATTTCACAAATGGCTGCGAATAATTAGTTAAGCGATTACAGACGATTTTGTCAGCTTAACAACTGCCAAGACCAGGTGCTGAATATGTATACGGTCGGATCTGCTTAATTAACTGAGTAGATTGTGAAAGATCGACCTCAAGTCGAGTTCGATCTATCGACAATAAATTCGAAAAGTATCAAAGCTTTAAAATGATTGCTTTTTTTCTTTTATGTTGCTATCGCTATGACATATCGACATCATGTTTCATCAATAAAATTAAGAAAAAATATTATGTGTAGTTGATTAGTGAAACCAACGTAATAATTTGTTTATTATGTCGAAATCAAGTCAAAAAAATTAATAGTGCATTTAATCATTCATTTGTTTGCAATTAATTCGTACTGCGATGGTATTAATTTATTATATTATTATTCTTATTTGTATTCTTTGTATAATTCTATTCCGTTGATTTGTTCGTTTTTCTTTTAAGATTTTTTAAGCTGTATTTGTCAGATTTACATATCAGATCTTTCCAGTAATTATTTAATTCGAGATCTGTTCTCACAGTTCACAGAGCTCTATTTTCATCATTCTATTCTATAACATCAGATGTTAATGTGTTTAACGATAGTTTATAAATAATTCCGTATTAATTCAAAATTATTCAAGAAGTAAATATTTTATTTACGTAATATAATTCACTCATGTATATTATATCACATTGTACATAGCTCAGAACTATTTCGGTCTGTTATTCGTATTCTCGAATTGGTTTCCAAATTTAATTCTTTTTTTCTTTTATAATGCCAACCACCCACCCACGATGTCGTTGATGCTATTTTCGCTGAAACTGCGAAATGACTTTTCGACATCAGTTGCATTTATGTCTCGATCTCTTGTCGAGATCGCGTCGATGATGCAGCAGACAACATCAAATCATCGAATAACATCAATTGATTTAACACCAACAACAAACATTATCACAAGTTCACTATTCCGAGATTGAAAATGGGTTTAGAGGCACTTAGTAAAGCCAGCATAATGCCCTCACTTCCTATTAAAAAATGGATTTCTGCCGTTCTAATTAAATTATCCCCGTTGAGCTGAGACAAAGTTGAAATTGTATTTTCAAAAATACAGTTCGTATAATAAAATGAATGTCGTGTTTATGTCACCTAAATACATGCTAATGACTAATAACTAGATCTAGATTTTGCATTTAATTACACATAACTTTTTCCCTTAAAACAATGTAAAATAGTGCAGCAACACACCGTAAAAAAGTAGTTAAAATACAAACTTGCAACCATCTCGTGGATGTTATAAAAATATCACAAGAAAATGAAATTAATAATTTAACTCGGTCGGTATTTAGATGGAGAATTAAATGAAAATTTAGCACAATATTTTTGAAAACAAAACTATACACAAAAACAATATAAACAAGTGCTCAATAATAAAATTAGATTTTGGTAAACAACGTTTAATATTTGTTGATTCTCTTGAAAAACAATCACCTTTTTGATTTTATTGATTTTTTATTATTTGTCGTAATTATTTTTATTTAATTTGTATTAAATTTTAATTTTTTTATATGTATGTAATTTATTAATTTATTACACTTTAAAAATACGTTATTTAATTGGACAAAGGCGTGGTGTTATTGTGAATTTATATTATTATTATTGCTAATATTGCTGGTTGTTTTTTCATTTTCTATTTTCACGTACGATTGATCAAGAGTTTTATTTTTAAACACACTTATGCATGTCCATGCATATATATATCCTGATTGATTGCTATGGTTTGAGATTTCAGTTGAACTCAATTAAACACTTGATAAATGTTTTCAATTAAACTTGAAGCCAGTGCAGTTGATTACACCATCGACGGCAATGAAACGACAAGTAAAAACATGCAACATACAATAAAAAGTTAAAGAAATTCTTGTAAAATGAGACAAGCTTTGATAGAATTGTCTTTTGAATATGTCACGGTAACTTTGGTCGAATTGCATAGACACGATAAACTCTATCAGTGCAAGAGATAAAGCAGTGTGCATTTCAAAACCAAATCGGTTAATCATTGGACACATTAACATCATCATCATTATTATTAGTGTTGTTGTCATTACGACTTTCATTATTATTATTATCGTTAGCATTATTTTGATGTTCGTTATCGTGCTATCATCATCAGTGGCTATTAAAATAATTATAAAGAGCCAATGCCAATGGATTCTTCAAACACACATTTTGCATACGTATCGCTTTGATACTCTCTCACGAGTCTCCCAACCAGCAGCATTTATAATTCAATAATAAAAAGCAACAAAGAACACAATCAATCAATCACAACAACTCGTCTGCTGTGTAATTGATATTCTTCGTTCTACGATTGGAACGATCTCAATCTGACTTCTCATCGCTTTACTGCACCTGATTTGGTGTGACCTGAAGTTGAGGCTTGTTAATCGAGGTTTGGTCATGGTTTTTATGTGAGACTTACCTTGAATATGAGCCGAGTTGAGTTTTCCTTAGCGGCCATATTTTGATTTTGTCTTTTAAGATATTTTTGTATTACTCATCCATGGCTTAGGTCATTTATATTTTATTATATTTGTTGATATTGTTGCATTTATTAATTTTTATTTAAGCTTCCATCTTCTTTTCATTTCAGTTCAATTTTGTTGGAAGAATTTTGGGTCCCCGGGGAATGACTGCAAAACAGTTGGAACAAGAGACAGGGTGTAAAATAATGGTTCGGGGAAAAGGTTCGATGAGAGACAAAAAGAAGGTGAGAGCGGAATAAGCCTTATTATTTATTATACAATTTTATTATTATAATTTCATTCACATCCATAATATTCGCTATATTCAGAGGTTCAGGATATTTATTAGCTTTATGGTTTCTGTTAGGCTTAGTGGATAGGATGTCCTATCCTTAACGGGACTGATAAAGCCGACGAAAGTCCTGTTTGTTTATAGGATATCTGGTTGTAATTGACCTAGATCTAACATTATTTAACGTGTCTTCAAGTCCATTAATTCCATGTGCTTGGTCCAGATACGCTTTACAAGAGATTTTCATTATTGAGTAAAATGTTTATAGTATAGTGAAGCGGTAATGCTAATGAAAATTTCGCAACTATAAAACGTTCAATGTCGTGTCTGAGATAGTGATGTCTGTGATTATATTGAGGATGATTTTATAATTCAATGAGTCATTATACATCTACCACACTTCGCGATCTCTGAAATTGTTCGTTGTAAATAAGAAAATTTCGTTTTAGTTAAATAATGCAAGAGCTCAAGCATTAACTAATGAGGCGAGTAATAATAGACAAAGTGGTCATCAGTACACAATAAGTAGCTACTATATTGATCATTCTTTCAACCGCGTTTGTCCGTCTGTTGCCAAAAATAAAACATTATATTGCAGAAGCAAAAGAATAAAACGAAGAACGAATAAACCAAATTTTACCCACTAATCTTGTGGTAGTTTGTGACAGTTTTTAGGGCAGCAGGACGAAGACTGTTGACTTTGTGTTTCTCTTTACTAGCAACATCTTGAGTCACAATTGATCGCTTCAAGGGAAATCGTCCTCATCAAACAGATATGACAGAAAATGGACGATCTCCCTTCTACTTTTGTCAGTTTTTTTTAAGTTTTTAATACCTATTCTATTATTTATTTAATATGTTTTCACAACGATTTTTATACACGTTTTCTTATTAATATTTATTGTTGTGTTTACGCACATTTCTTTTCTTTCTGTCACGCTGTTTTTCAAATTGTGAGTTTTACAAACATGTTATGAATCAGATGGATGAAGGTTTTCTTTTTCACTTGGCAACTTTTCGACTTTTCCCGTTGCGAACATATTTTAATTAATTAATTAATTGTTCATTTCGTCGACGTTTTCAAACTCAGCAGATTTTAAATCGTTCGTTATAATTTTTTTAGCACAAGCGTAGGTGGAGCAGCTTTAATAAAATGCAGAAAACAATGATAATGAGTCCGAGACGAGACAAGAATCTTTCGCACCCAAAAACTGATTGAATGAGCTCATAAAGAATCAGTTGATGGATTCAATTAAAATTAATGGCGAAGAGAAATCGTGAATAATTTTTGGTAATTTTAAATGATTTTATGAATCATTTATTGCATTTGATTTAGGTTTGCATTAATTTTATGTTAGCGAAAGGCTAAGAAATTTAATTCAAAAGAAAGCAAACCCTTTTCCTGTTTTCTTTTGTAATTGACAAATGCGCTGACATCGTAAAAGTGCTGCCATAAAATGGAAAAGTGCAAATTATGTTTGACATTTTTCCCTTTTGTATTTTTATTCATGTTGCTTCTTTATTTGAATTGTTTTTGAATTGTTTGTTCACGGGCCTTAAACCATAGTTTAATTTTATATACGTCCATATTTATGCACATACATGACTACCAATTAATGTAAGTTTGTCGGTAATTTGTCTGTTTGTGTGCTGTGGAATCTACTGTCGCTCTGTTGCGGGTGACTTTTATTCCTCCTTCTCTTCGCTTTGATGTCTTATTTGCTTTGCAAGTTTGCTTTTCTGTTCGTAGTGAAAGTTGTTGGCAACAAATAATAATAAAAAACAGCCTACAATCAAAGCGACTGCACTTAAAATCGTTGTTCCCTCGAACCTTTGAAGAATGTGTGTATAGTGTATAAATGAAGTTGGTTTTAATGCCAATATCTGCTGCAAAATTAATTGAAAGTTAATTATTATTATTAGTTATTTTTTTTGAAATAAGCTTTTCAGGGAATGTCAGGTGGAATTTGTATTGTTATTTAAATATTTTTTGGGATTTTTGATATTCTTTACGCATCTATTTATTAAAGAATATCGTAAAAGAATACGAGAATTACGCCTACATCCGTCATTTCTAAAAGCGACTCAAAAAACGATGCTTTTAATAATAATAATAATAACAATAATAATAATAACGATGGTATAGAAATAGATTAAAGCAGAGATTTTCTTGCATTTGATATTCTTGCGATGCGTTGTGTTTTCGCGAAGAAAGATGTGATTCGCTATTCATACATCACTCATGACAGCAAGAAATAGCAACGCGAAAACGTAATTAGTAATTAAATTTTCTATTTCGTGTTCAGATATTTTGACGTTTCTGACATTACTTAGAATATATTAAGATTATTTTTATGCTTTTGATGTTTTAGTTTATTTTGTTCAAATATTTCTGCCATTAATATTATTATTGCACATTCATATTTATTATCGCAACGTAGGCGAATCATACTTCGGGTTATTATTGGTGGTAGTAACAATTCAACCAATATTGCTTTAAAATATCTCAATATCCAATATGGGTTTCGATAGCTCATAATTTTGCTCCACTTTTCCGACGTACATGACCATTGTGAAATCCAATTTCTTTCCTAAAAAAGTGTCTTCTAATTTCATTCGCCGACTTGTTCAGATCGCATCAGGTTTAAGGGATTTCCGACGTTTCATTCGCGAAAAACTTATCTGTGTTTTTATAATAAAATCGCCTCTAGATTTTATTAGGAATTAAAGTGTTCCCCTTTTTAATTATTTGAAAATTTTTCTATGCCAAAGCTGCCAAGTAGTTATAATGGTTAACTAATAAAATAATCGTTGTTCGTGATTTGGCAACAAACGGAATTTTCAGCGCTTTCATCACGATCAACGCGATAATATTCATTGACATCGTAATGAAAAGCAAGACAATTAGAAATTTAAAAATGCTTTGGATGTAATGCTTCAACTATGTGAAAATTATGTACGTTTGGTCGGCCTCTAACCATAATATACAAACACGGTACAAGAGAAGGAAGAAAGGTACTGTACAGGGAGAATTCGTGTTAAAATTGGTGATCCTCATGAAGGGCCCGTTATTGTGGAATTATGGTTCTAATGTCCATATAAAAATAAAGAAATACTTCAGTTCTTCTATTTTCTGTCTTTTTCCATGGGTCACTTTTGCAGGGTCATTGTAGGTATATTCAATATAACTATAGATATCATTATTATTCGCATTATTCCGATAAATATTTAATTTTAGTTTGTCTGGTTCATGTTTTAGGAAGATGCAAATCGAGGCAAACCTAATTGGGAACATCTTTCAGACGATCTTCATGTACTGATCACCGTCGAAGATACCGAAAATCGTGCCAAAGTTAAATTGGCTCAAGCTGTAGCCGAAGTCCAAAAACTTTTAGTCCCTGTAAGTAGATGGACAGTAAACAACAAAAGATAACATACATATTTTAGTTTTATACTACTTTAATTAATTATGAATTTTCTTCACTTCGTTTTATTACTTCAAACTGAAATTTTTATTAATGCTCTGCTCTTGATATAATTTGCTCTAAATTGGTAACAACAGCGAAAATATAAGTGTTGTTTATATACATACATATTTGTGTATAATTAAGCGCTGAATCATCATTAATATTACTTTAGTAACTCTCAAACAGAATCGCGATAAAGTGAACTTCTTTGGCAAAAAATTTTTTATATATTTCAATGGCCTTTTCCAGGCTTTTAATGAAGGTAATAATTAAATTGTTATCCAATTGAAACTTGAGTAATTTCAAAAATTGATTTTCTTCATAATATTAATCTAATATAATTGAATGGTGTCTGCATCGTAAGTTAATTTGAGCTTAGTTACTGATTTACTACTTAAATGTACTAAATTTAATTAAAATATTTGAACTTGCGTTCTGTTCACGTTATCGGGAGTGCTCTGTAATTGAGTATGGATTATTAATATTGAATTGAAATGAATTTTATACTTTTAACTTCTAATGTCAAAGCTTAAATGAAGTATTGTACTTTAGGAAATTATTAATTCTTCTAAAATAACATTTTTTAATTCTTTTATAATAACATTTTTTCTTGTGTTTAAAATGTATAACAATTATTAATGCTGTCTTTTTATCTCTAATTTTGTAATCAAACCAAAAAACCAATAATGAATTAAACCGTTACTTATAATGGAACATTTGAACAAATAACAAATTAAATGACAAACAAATAAAACAAATGAATGAATGGAACGATCTACTAACAGCAAGCCGAAGGCGAAGATGAACTTAAAAAACGTCAACTTATGGAATTGGCCATAATTAATGGCACTTATAGGGATACAACAGCGAAGTCCGTCGCTGCAGGTACGTTTTTTCCTTCTTACATTCGTCCTTTATTGGTTTCTCTTGATTGCCCTACGCTTTGTGTTGACAATTTTAAAATGTTAGTGATTAATTTCATAAATTTGTAAAACAATTAACTTGAACATGTTGTTAAACGATTAATTTTTCTAACAATATTCAATAACCTTCAGTAAAAATATTTTAAATGGCGGATTGCAAAGAGTTCTATAGAGCGAGTTGGACTGGCAAGGGAGGAAAGAGAAGCACGGACAAATATTTTACGGGGGAAATTTGAAATCATGAGAGATAATAACCGAAAGATTAAGAAATAATATAGTCAGATAGTGAGATACAAGGAGAAATCACGCATAACTTTAGATAGAATTATAGAGTCTAAGATAAGAAAAATTGCTTTTTTGTATATCGGTCGGTGACGGTGGTTTCTTGAACTCATTGTTGATCCTCTTATCTTTCAAAATTTCTCCTGAATTTTCTCTTTTTATACCAAATGTTCATAGCAAATATACAGGGTTTTTCCAAATTTCAAATTATTACAACATGAATAATAAATAGTCTAATTTTTTTCCTATACTCTCTTGTCCTTCTCTGCCTATCTCTTTATCTACGTTTCCGGACTTTTCTTTTCCTTTCTTTTTTCCGTTACTTTGTCTGTGATTTTCTTTTCTCTTCTTTCATCTCCTTTTATTCTCTTTCATTGCGTGCTCTTCTTTTCTTCTCTTATTTCTGTTTTCCTTGTTTTCTTATCATTGCAGCCTGCGAGGAGGAGTGGCGTCGTGTGGTTGCTGCTTCGGCTGAGAGTCGTCTGCTGACTCCTGCGTTACCCGGTTTGGCCCAACAGATTCGCGCCCCCACAGCTGCACCTCTGGGGGCTCCACTTATTCTCTCACAGCGCATGACTGTGCCGACGACAGCGGCCAGCATATTGTCAGGTCAACCAGCGCAAGCCGCCTTCGAGAACCCTACGCACGGCATGATCTTTGCGCCCTACGGTGACTACGCGAACTACGCGGCGCTGACTGGGAATCCGCTCCTCACGGAATACGCCGATCATAGCGGTGGGTTGTTTGCTCAATAAGAAATTATAGAATATTATTATTTCAGATTTATATTTATGGTTTTTCACATACTCACATACATAAACTTACCTGTGCATACGTTCGTATAGCTCCCTACATACAAATATGCATATGTTATATACTCATAATCGTACACAATCGTTACTACAGCTTATTTATGCCAAGAGTCAGTTGAAATCATAACTTGTTGATAATAACAGAAAACACACCAACAACTAGTATAACAACGATCACAATAATAACAACAACAAACTCATTGCGCTACTACAAATCTTACGAAATTGGTATAAACAAGGCTTTTTATTGCATATAAAAAGCATCTAGAGGCTGATAAAAACCAGTTAATGTAACAATTTTAGTTTACCATGATTTATTTAAAGGTTTTCTTTTATTAGTTCACATCCAATCTGAAACATAACTTATGATAAATGCGAAACAGTTTTATATTTAAAAAAAAACTCACATTATCAAGATTAGGGAGTATTTTTTTGTAAAGTTCTTCTATATAATATAGTATGCCAATTTAATATCATCAAAATTCTACCTTAGCTATTGAAATTTTATCCATTCTTGCAACTCATTGAATTTTACTTCGAGAATCTTTCGATATTTTAATCTTTTTTATATTTCAGTTGTATTTCTAGGGAGTTCATTGAAAAGGAAGACATAAAAATCTAACTGAAGTAATTTCACTTATCATATTTTATTTTTGTTTTTTGGTTTGAATTAAGGACTCATAAATGTTGTATATTTTTCAGATATTTTTTTGTAGGATCGTGAAGTTTCTTTTTTTTTTTGTGTGTATTAAAGTTACTTTTGTCGTTTTCGACTTTCCCCAAGAACCTATAATTATCGTTCACAGTTGCCAGTTTGAAAAACATGAATTTTTACTTTTACTTTCGGTATTAAAAAGTTTGTTTTATTTTATTGGATTTAAGAATTATTTCTTTTACTTGCTATGATTTCAAGTATTGCTTTTGTACGTAAATTCTTCGTTAGGAGTTTATTAATTTAAATTTTATTTATTTTATTATTATTTTTTGCATCACGTCTAACTTCTTTCTCGCTTATTTCATTAAAATATTTTGCATTTTGGTGAAAAAATTATTTCATGTTAGATTTTATGGTATTTTGTGTAATTTTTAATGCAAAAAGCTTTTGACATCTATCTAATTTTCTTTTCTTTTATTTATTTTTGATTTGATTAACTTTGTGAATTAATCTGCTTTAACACGTAAATGAACACATCTAAAAACCACATATTCACATGCGCACATGTACGCACACACCCACACAAGCTTACACCGACCATGAATTAAATTTTTAAAAAATCGAATTTATATTCAGTGTCATTTTACATACACAAAAAAATAATAATTTAAAAATGAATTTTTTAATATAAATTTTAATACATTTCTTTATGAAACTACATATATTTTTTCCCGATTTTTTTAATATTTTTATTATCATCATTTTTATTATCAAATTTGCAACAAATTTTTACAGTTGGTCGTTTTTTGCATGCCGGCTCCGTCTTTTGAATTTTAAACGTTGAACGAAAGCATTGGTTAATTTTCTTAGTTAACAACGATATATGAATATATCAAAGGATGAAATTAAATTTTTTCTTACATAATTAGAATTAGTTTTAATTAAATAAGCAACAAATAGAACAACAACAACCATAAAAAGCCAGGACTTAATAAACGATAAATGAAATATACACAAATAAATACTCAATAGTCTAAAAATAAATAAAAAATGGGAAATATAATGAAAAACAATTTGGAAAAATTAATTAAATGTTATAGTCTGATCCAAACCGAGATCCAGGAGATTGGAAAGAAATTTAGCTAAAAAACAAATAAAGTTAGGTAAAAAACACGGTCAACAAAAGCATTGCAAGAAAAGAAACTGCAATGAAATAAACCAATTAAATAAGTGATTTTTAACTATAATAACATAGATTTTTTAATTCACTATAGTCTATTTTAATATTAACATTTTAGTTTTATTATTTGTATTACATATAACACAACAAAATGAAGAGATTGCTTTATTTTAATGTTAATGAGTTAAATCTAGTTTAAATGAAATCAAAAGTATTCGCAAAAGTTCAATCTAAGAAATTATGGAATTTATTTTCTTTCCCTTAAGGATTTTTGCTTTATTTATTGTAAATATTATAATGTGTCCAATTCACTTTAAACAGTTCAACTACGATTTGTGACCTCTTTTAAATCCTCGTTTTTTTGTAACAGGCGATCTGTGCTAAGTTTTTAGCGAGTTCGAAAGCCACATAAAATCTTTTAGAGGTTCGTGGTTCACCAGTAAAAAAACTACTGGAAACTATTCGTGACACATGAAGTATAAACGCTTTTTTTAGAGACATCGCCAGACATCAGCAATCCTTATTCTCGTTCGGGTTTTGAAAAATCATAATTTTGCAATAATTTCTTCTGTATGCATAAAGCAAAAAAGCAAAGAAAAAAAATATATTATAATTAAAAAACATTTACATTTAAACATTTGTATATAGTATTTGAAGGAGACTTAATTTAATCGTGTTTTTATTCGTTTTACAATTCTAAAATAAAATTCTAGAATTGAAGTGTTTTAATTTATTAAATTTATTTTTAATTTTACTTTTTTAATATCACAACAGAAAATCACAGTCAGTGCCATTTAGTGATTAATATTAGAAAATTAAAAATAAGACGAACATAGAAAATTATAACATTTTTTCAATAAAAGTACCATCAATAATTAATTAGTTCAGCTCAGTATTTTTCTGTTTTCGTTATAAAAGAATGTGTTTTTTTATTTTTTAAATCGAAGAATTTGATTTTTCCTAGGTTAGGAATTTTGTTGTTAAGTTATTAGCTTTTTAAGCAATAGGAAAACGTGTCGAATCGAGATGGTGCTTTATGAAGAAATACATACAATCATATTTAGCGCATTGTAAGGTATTATTTTTATTTTTCAGTAGTTGCAGCAGTTTTAACAGCAATCGCAAATCAATTTAGTTACCAAGTAAAATGCTTAAATTTGTAATTTCGCACGCTCACCAAGAATCCGTCCAAGTAAATTAAGTACTCACGCTAGTCTCAAGCCACAGAAGGGCTAAATTTAATTGAAAACAACGTTAAAAGAATCTACTACTTCACGTGCATGCAAAATGCATTCATAAATAATTCACAGTTTTCAAAATATACTTACTTTTCAATTTAATGAACTATATGCCAGCTTTTTAGCCATTAAAATCTGCTTTTCGAAAGAACTAAAAGATTCATGAATACTTATAAATTATGAATAGAAAACAGAGCTTCAACAATAAGAGTCAAATAAAAGGCTTTTATCAAAAATCAATCTATTAAAAATAGTTAAAAGAAACGCCAAAAAATTAATGTTATTTATCTGTGCCAATTTTTAAATTGTTCAAATTTATATAAGCTTTTATTGGGTATAGTACATTAGCTATTACATATATGAATCAAATTTAAATGCAATTCGAGTAATTTTCAAATATTATTATTGCATTTAGTAAAATTAAAAAAAATTCTTAATAAATCAGTGAAAATATAGCTAAATTTTGCTACTGATTCAGAATTATTAAAGATTACTTCAAATATTTAATATGTATTCATTAATTGAGGTACTTTGAAGCGTATACTTAATAGTGTAATTTATGTTTGGTTGTTTTTAAGGATGTATAGGACTATGTATTCGTATTCATATGCTACAGTATAAATTAATTAAATACTTATGGTTAAAAATCACTTATCACCCTCGTTTCTTAGCAGTCAAATACTCAAATATTCAAAAAAAAAAAAAAGGAAAATAATTAATTTTATACTCAAAGCACGATTCATTCCAAAGAATAGAGTTGTTATTGTAGGCAAATAGGAAAACCAAAACCAAAACAACAAACACAACAACAACAACAGAAACCACAATAGTCAACAACAACAACAACAGCCATTATTTTAACAAACAGTTAAATTTAATTAAAAAGTTAAAAAGTAAAGAACTTTTTAAGTGAATAAGAAAAATGTTTACTACTCTTCAAGTCGCTTAACAAGGCGTCGTGGGAGAGTTTTCTATGATATCTATCATAAATTTATATAAATATATACACATATATATTAATGAAATTATATCTATCTAGCCGTATTTTTCTAACTGCCCTAAAAATCTAATCAACTGTTTGTTGTGTATGTATCGTCAATTTTAGTAGCAGCGCTCAAGCAGCAGAGACGTTTGGCTAATCGAGATCATCCGTATCAGAGAGCAGCGGTCGGGGTGCCAGCCAAGTTCGAAATTTAAAATAAAACCCGAAGAGGTAGACAACAGAGTCGAGTAGAGTAGAGTAGAGTCGAGTCGCGAGTGAAGTGTGTAGAGACGATAGAAAAGACGGAGAATGCAGGAAGAAAGGACAAAATAATGTTTTATAGTATCCTACTATAAACACACAAACGAACAAACAGACAAAAAAGTAGTATGTAAACATTAAATGCTGAATACTTCTTTAGAGGTATTTCGTGAACGGGAACTTTACGCTCTGGTCACATTCTGCAATACAAATTTCTAAATTATTAATTTGAAATATTAACAATTATTATGGAGAGTCAACGAGCGCCCCCTTTGAGGATTTCTCTCTCTGCTGGTGCCCCTACGCCGCCATTCTCTCTTAACCAACACGGTCTTACGATTAATGAAAAGATTAACTGTCAATCAAACACAAACAAACACTGATCCACTGATTTTTGCAATTTTCAGCTCATCCAGGTTAGTTTTTGCTTTAACAATAATAAAAACAATAAATAAATAAATAATTAATTTATATATACATTTTTTTAAGTTTATGAATGATTTTGAAATTTTGTAGGAGTTCAAGTATTCATTTAATTTATTCTAATTATTATTTCTTTTGTTGTTTAGATTATTTTTAGTTATCTGTTATTAATTAAGTGATTATTATTTTTAGTATTGTTATTTTATTATTCCAATTATTTTATAAATTCTTTTTTTTTACTGACATTTTATAATTTATTATTCTTGTTATATTTTTGTTGTTAATATCATATCGTATGTTATTATTATTATTATTATTATTAGTTACGTTGCTTCAGTTATTACTTATCTTAAACTTCAAGCATATTTCTTCTTTGAGTTTTGTGAATATTTTTGGATTCGCGTTTTCCTTTGCAAATACATTTTTTCATCTCCTTCGATTCGATTTCGCGTCCGTCGACCGAATCGTCGCCTATCAACATGAATTAGCGACTTTGTGAAATTGTTGAAATGTTGACTTGTGCCTTAGTCAGTTTTATTTTCTCTTCCCATTCATTATGTGTTGTTTAGTATTTTAATGTTTTTTAGCTTTAGATTTTGTAGATTTAACATTTTTCGAAATATTTTCTGAATAAACATGAGGAGTTTATTCATAGTGTAAGTTTGTTAGCTGCAAGCGAACGTGTTACCAATTTCTTAGCTTTTAATTGAACAAAAATATTGTACAATATATAGAAAAGTTGGTTGTTGTACTGTACACTCGTTAAGTAATTGTAAAAAAAAGAAAAGTGAAAATAGAAAAATGTACGTATATATATTTAAGTGGTTGTAGTAAACAACAAAGAAAAAAGAAAACAATTAATTATTATTAAGTGCAATTTAGTAATATAATTATATTTATATATATATACAAATATTATGCACAATGTATGCATATTTAATATTTAAACCTTTTTCTTATTGTTTAAGAAGCAATTTAATAGAATTTTAAGTAAAAGAGTGTTCCAAAAACATCCTTTGACGATTGTGTAAGAGGTAAATTTAAATGTTTTATTAGGAAATTCACAAAAAGCAAACGCAAATAAAACTAATTGTCATTAAATTAATGATTCGATGAATGATTATCTGAATCAATGTGAAACATATTAAAGAAAAACTTTTTGTGCACTCGAATGTTATAAAAAAATTATTAAAGCGAATATTTTTATAAATACCGTAGGTATAGAAATTTTTATATACACCACACGACAAAATAAAAAATAAAGAGCGATGATTTTGTTACAACAACAAAGATGACAGTCTTTTTTTTGAATTTTTCATTTCATTATCTCTTTTAAATCAAACAATTTCCAAAATATTTCCTTCTCCAAAATATTTCTACTAAGAATCAAAAAATTCAGCTCGAATTTCGAATTTAATTCATTAATCAGTAAATAATTTACTACTACTAAATGATTAACAATATTAAAAGCAAAAAATACGGGACTAACAAACGAATGAATAACAAACACGGCAACACTAACAAAGCCAAACCCATTCGAAGGCTAACATGACCTTTAACAAGACCAGTAACGAAACTAACAACAGGACTATTAACAGAGTCTAACAACATTAACAGCAAAAAAGGAAGAGTTAACAGAAATACTCTCAACAGTAACAGAAGATTAACAAGGGATCAGTAAAAGTAACAAAATTTAGCATCATTAATAAGCATTAAAAGTAATTAATCGTAACTGAATTAACCTCGTATTGACAAGCAACTGTACAGCAATAACTAAAAAACTTCCAACTAAAATACTAATAATAAAAGACCGCTGCTGGTGGAGCAACCGTGGAAGCAGGGACCAAAACATGAAACTGTTTCGCTGATGCGTGATGAAAGAGTGAATGAGAAGGTGAAGCGATGTTTCTGAATAGGATCATTTTCACTGCAGGAGGTTGTCCACGTTGTCAGCGCTGGATAAAAAAATAACAATCGTTTCGTTTGTCTGCTCCGTCGTCGATTCTAAACCCATTCCTGGAAAAAACTAAACCAACATCAACTCAACTAAACAATAAAATATGCATTAAAATATCTAAACGAACTAAACTTATTAACAATTATTCTTATTCTTAGTTATCATTAATTTTAGAATACTATAAATAATTAATTTTAAAAGCCCATTCACAAAATTAAAGCTTACAATACACAAGCGTATCCAAATAATAACTGTTTTTGCATATGTACATTATCAATATATAATAATTTGAATTGGTTGTGGGAAATGTAACTAGTGACTGTAACACGTATCGAAGAAATAACAAAATTGTATTGCTTTGTAGAGGACATCTTTGTTAGCCATAAAGTAGCACATCATTGAAATAGAAACCCACACGCAGTTGCATTGCTTTGTTCTAATGTTCGACAGAGTAAAACAGAGTAGGCGACAAATTAAACTCTTTTAATTAACGATAACTACATACATACATATGTATATAAGTGCTCCATACATCTTTCAAAGATTCCGCCAGCTTCTTAATCCTTCTTTACACCTTCTTTCGGACCTCTCCAACCTTCCAACCGTTTGAGAACCTATTAAAAGCCTACAAAACTTGAAGATTTTCCCATTTAAGAGTTTTTTATAAAATATTGTATATAAATATACACTTATATACACTTATATCTACATATATATGTATGTATTCAAATCATATGTCTGTAAAAAGTAAATAATATGCACCCAAAAACATAAGATTCCAAAGACATGTTTGTAACCTACTTAATAATTATTATTAATTCAAAATTATTAATTATTAATTAGTTATAACGCTGCTGCTCGTCTCATGATTTGTTTTTCTTTTGCATCAATCAAGCGAATGCAAATAAAACTGTTTGTTTCATAAATATTTTTACTATTTCATTCAATTAGTTTATTATAATTAAAGCGCAAAATTAATTTATATACATACATACCTTTACTTTATTTATATATTGTCCATATATACAAATAAACCATATGCTAAAAATTAACTAACCAAAGGCCAAGTTAACCAAAAACAATTTTAACATTCAGTCTAAAATATAGAAGATTAAATTCAAAAATACAATACCTAATAATTAATTAATTTCCATCTTTTAACGATATTTTCCAATCGTTTAAATAAAGTCAATAAATTTAATCTTCGAAATTTTTGTATAATCCCTTAATAAAGCAAAAACTTACCATTAATTTTGCACCATTTTTCAATTATTTTTCTCTTCAATTCGCACCACTCTAATCGAAGAAATATGACTTTTGTGTCTCTAATAAAACATAAAAAATAACAACTTTTCGTTTCATTTCCCCAAAAAATCTACATGATTCCATTTGAACTGATGTATGTTTTACATGTCTAATAATTTAATTAAATTAATGTTTTTTGTGGAAAAATTTGTATGTAATAAAACTAATAACTATACAACTAATATTTACAACAATTACTGTAATTACAAGAAAACATTTATCACATTCGAATTTTCAGTAATATTATAATCCGAATTCTCAGTGATATTGCAATTATTGGGCCTGGCTAGACGTATATTCATTTGTTGCGTGAAGCACTCGTTCATTGGAGAGAGAGGTGAGAAGGTATAGACTTTGCCGCTGTTCCTCATTTCTCTCTTCCAAAAACGAATGTTTCACGCAACAAATGAATACACGTCTAGTCGGTGCCAATAATAGCAAAATTATAAAATGATTATGCCAATAACTGAAACTAACCATAACCATAAAATGAAATATGAAAACTATAAAAATATTAATGATAAGAAGAAGCCACCGGAGGCTATACAACACGTTACCTGGCGAGCAAACCTCTGATATAAAATACTAGAAACTACAGCTTTATTTCGGTGGAGGTACTATGGAGGCTATATATATATGTTGAAAAGACTGAAATGTACTCGGATCGAAGTAACGAGCGAATCGACAAATCTTTTCAATAGAGATGTACAGGACCTTTAAACAATCAAAACGCCAAAAAGGACAATAGTAACACTGAAAGAAGTGAAGAGCACGGTGGAACCTGTGAATCACAGTTATCACAGCACAAAGATAAAAAGAAAAACTGTGCTTATATGTAAAATAATAATATCACAAAACAATTAATAATTATAATTGGAATTTACTGGACTAATAATAATAATATAATAATAAATAATTTCAATAATTTATTACAACTATAATAAACAGAACAAAAACATTAAACTAATCGGGTCACAATAACTGTACTAATAAAACTATAAAACTTTCATAATTCAAATTAACGAGGAGTATTAAAAATAAAATTAATTATGTCTCCATTGCTGATTAAAGGCGCTATTCACATAAGAAATTGTTCTTCTTTATTGGAAGAATAGAATAACGGAAAAAAGCATGAAAAAAGGTAAAGAAAAACAGGAAAGAAATAAAAAGGAAAAATGAGACAAATAAGAAAAGAAAAGATTTTCCTTAAATTTTTATTGTCTGTGCTGTTCCTGCACTTCCTTCCTTGTAATTCAATTAATCCGATCATTATGAAATTATACAAATAATTTTAAATAATTGATAATCAAATTTAAATTGATTTACTATCAATAATTCAATAATCAAATCATATAAAAAATTCTGTATAACTTTTTCCTTACTGTACTTTTCTACATTGCTTTTTGAGACAATTAAACGAAAACTTGTTATAAAAATAGTTAATAAAATACTGTTAATAAAAATGTAATAACTGAGCAAATTAATGTGAATAAAATTGCGTATAATTTCCTTTTATGTTGTCTATAAATCTTTTATAAAAACAAATGTTTGTTTTATTTTATACTTCAGCATGATTCTCATTAGCAAAAAATTTATGTTTGCATTTGATTTTGATGTTGATTTATTGCAACATTTTTATTAACAGTTTTGCGAAAAATTAAAGACTGTAAAAGTCATTCAGTGACTATGTTCATTATGAACTATAATATTTTATTATTGTGTAACTGTAGACTTCATTGTTTTTTATATAATCATATTCTTAATGTACTAACACTAACCATAAAACATGCCTTTGTTTTTTCTCTCTTTCTCTATTTCTTTCTGGGTTAAAATGCTAACACATCCCTGGTGTGCGATGGTAGATGATAATAACAAATATTCAGATGCGGATAAGCGTTTAAGTGTCTCTAATATTTGAAATACTTCAACGTAATGCTACAGCAAACCAACGAAAGCAAAATACAAATGAAAAACAATTAAAATCCTGGAAGAATTATAATCAAAGGGAACATTTTTATGAAATACACAACAAACTGCAGCAGAACCAATAACATTAACACTAAATTTGAAATTATTTGTACTCCAAATGCTTTAGCTGCTACTCGAAGTTCTACAACAAAGTGCAATGTTGCTACAGGAAAGGAATGGAAGCAAAACAGACGGCAAATTACAACAGAAGCAGAAACAATGGCATCGTCTTTTAGATAAACCATAAAAGTGAATAAAAGCCGGTTTCATTTAATAATAATTTATTTTTTTTTCATAGTGTATAAGAAAAAAGTGAACAATTTAGATACATTTTTTCGCATTATTAAAAGAGTTTACATTTTTATGTATGGTAAATTATGAAAAAAAGAAAAATACGAAAAAATAAAACGAACTCCAAATTATTTTTATGCGATTCTGCTACAAAAAAAAAAGAAAATAAAATGCTGGAGTTTTAAGGTTGCCATTTTCATTGCGATTAACGTTAATATTTAACTTATTAACATTTAGATTAAGCTTCCATTTATAAATATTTACAGAGATAAGAGTTTGTTTACATTATGCAGAACGTTATTAATGATAAAAGATTTTAACAAAAATTATAAACATAATAATTTGTGAAGAAACGAAATGAACCGAACTCGGCGACTACTTTTGCAAGCGTTTTACAAATGAATCTCAATGAATATACAAATAATGAAATATTGAAAATAGTCTCCTTCTTTATCCTAATTTCCAAGCTTTTTTCTTCTCTACTTTATTTTAATTCGCAATTCTGTTTGCTCTCATATTGCGCCATTTTGCCGAATCTCATTCACATTCGCTTCTCTCATTCTTTGTCATTACTTATTTTCGATTCTAGCTGGAATCTCTTTTAATTCAGTTTCTTCATTTACTTAATACACATGGTTCGAGAAACATAATACTATAAAGTATTATACTAAAAAATCTCTAAACGTAAAAAGCCTTCAAAGTTTTACTCAATTTTTAATGAAATTAAATGACTTAAATTCGTTTGGTTCATTTAAAAAATTAGTTGTATATATTCCCGAACAATAATCGAGTACACAAACACTTTATACACTTTATATAAATATTTAGACTACAAAACATATTATTACTTAATTATTGTGTTAATTAATTTCTATTGGGAATTATTGAAAACGAAAACAGGAAAATTCTTAATTGGGTATGATTATTTTTATTTAAAATAAATATTAAAAAAATCATACACAATTTCGTATAAAATTTGCCATATTTAGATGTTAAAAATATATAAATATATTGAATATCAACTTACAACAAACATTTAATTAGATATCGAAGTCTATAATGAAATTTATATAATATTGAATACACAAAATGATTGAAGTAGTAATAAACAATTACGAAATAGTAATAAAACGAACAATAATAACAATGAAATATGAAAAATAGTAGTTAAAATAATAAAAAAATAACATAAAATAATTCCTACAAATTTTATGGTCAGAATTTTTTAAAGGTTTTCTATGAATTCATATTGAAATGTTGAACACAATTACAACAAATAAAACGAACTTCTTGAGTGTGAATATATAATTAAGCATAAAGTAATGAAATTTATTGTTGCTATTACAAAATCAATTTTTTTCTATTAGATTTTGTATTTGTTTAGAAGTAATTGAACAAACTCCATCACAATATTTGATGTAAATTCGAAAATCTGTACAAAATACTGAAATTCAAATCATGTTTCAAACAAAGCAAAAGAATATATACAATAAAAGTAAGCAAAATTGTTAAGTTTCTAAAGTAAAATAATAAATATTCGAAAGTTTTGAATTCTTTAAACTGATATTGAATTGTTTTTATATTTTTATTATATTGAATGCAGTTCTTTTTACACTAAAAAAAACAAAACAAGGAAAAATCGCAAGAAAATTTAAAAAAATCACTAAAATTAAAATGGAATTTATAATAAACAATAAAAAAATGTAATTAATTCGCTGTTAAAAGAAATTAATTAGAATTCGAATTTCCAAATCATTGTCATCCCTGTTTGAAAACGAATTTTCCTTTTTATTCTCTTGTTATACTTTTTTCAACACTTATTTTACATCATATCTCATGGACACTATGAACAAATTACAATTACATAAAATTACTTTAATCACTTGTAAATTAATTTTAATTGTTGAAGAAATGAGAATTGTGCCTTAGCTTACATTTACACGATCATTTACAATTATGATAAAAAGAATAATAATAATTGTAATAATTACATTAAGCAGAATAAAAAAAATTGGGAATATAAGTAACAATCTGAATAATAAGAATATGGGAACAATAATAGGTTTATTAATATATATTTAATACTATCGAATACTCTTAATAAGTAATAAATTAGAAACTAAAATTGTAGTTCAACGGAGATTTCAAATAAAATTCATATTATTGAAATAAAAACGTTTGACGCATTGAAAGTCCGTCGCTTTCAAATAAAGTCGTTAAATTGTTTGTTTATATTGAATAATAACCGCAACGAAGCAAAAATAATGATGTATGAAATGAAAATCCAACGCTATACAATCTGTCATATACTTGTACATATATAAATGCATAGGCAAGTGTGTGAGATTAAGTATAATAACATTATCGAGTAACATTTTTTTAGTTATAAAGCTTACATTATACTCATTTCATGTGCAATGTTATAAAATTAAATCAAAACACTTTAAAATAAAAACAACCGCAAAAAAAGAAACAAAATAACTGAAAAATAAAACTAAAAAACCGTTGAATTTCTAAATAAACGTTGACTTTCTATTAACTTCTTCTATATTTCATTAATAAATAATCATTAATCTGAATACATAGAAGCTCTCCTTTTTATCTGCTTCTTTGGTTGTTTTTCTTTTTCGCTCTTTGAATCATCATAATTTTAAGAACAAAATGAAAACTAAATGAATTTTAAATAAATAAATGAATTAATGCTGTGTTTTCTCAACAGTTTACATAAAACACAAGTGAAGTAAACATGAGTCAATTTTTATTGACTGCCTGAACATTTTCTTAAGCTCAAATCAGATTTTCTTTAATTAGGTTTTCTATTTTATAATAACCATTATGTTATCCCAAAACCGATTTTATCAATAACATATTTTATTGTAACAAAAAGAATTATAATTAAATATAAAAAAAGTGTTAAGTATTTAATAAAAAAAAAGCGTTGTTGTTTCTCTCTTGGATTCGATTTTGTTCACTTCAACTGGGCAGAGAAAGGACAAAAAATTGTACAATTAATGGACGCAGAACGGTTAATGATGAGGTGAGTTACTCCTTTTGCGATGTGACACATGCGTTGTGCTTCTGTGAAGCCATAAGGGAGCTTTTCCGTTATTTATGCCTTTGCCTTCAGTCTAATGAGAACAGTTTGTGCCGTCATCTGCAGCAGCAAAGACATTGATTGGTCTCCTCGTTCGCATCTGGAGAATATAAAAACAGAAGAAACAAACGAATTCTAATCAGTTTTTCTCTTACCAAAGTTACTCGTTGGTGTGCTAGCTACACACTTAAATTTCCGCCGTGGCTCAGATTATATTTCTGTTTACCACGCGATGAGCGCGAAGCCGATAAGTTTCGCGACTTTTATGGTGTCCGTTGATTTAATATTATTTTTTGCTATCTGTTCTTGTGGAATTCGTTGTGTGACGCCGCAGAAAACCGCAACAAGCAGCTCAGTGTTAGTTTCGCCCACGGCATCAGTCTTGCCAACATTGCTGCCAATGCAATCATCGCCTTTTACGTTTCTGGTGGAATGCGGCGATACGCAGAAGATGGTCGATGAGTGCTTCAAGGATTTGCCGCCGCATTTAATGGAGTTTCTACAGAACTCAAAGATTGTAGTCAACGATGACGAAATCGCATCCAAATGCATGTAAATGGACTTTTGCGTTAACGGACAAACGAACTCTATTTAATTATTGTCTTAAATATTTGATTAATTATTAAAAACACGTGACTCTATTGCGTTTTAAAGAGCTTATGTTGACATTGTCAACGTGACAAACGTTATATTAATAATCAAATTAGATGCCAAAGCTTTAATGCTTGTTTGTTTTATTATTTCATTTGTTTCTGAAAATATGAAATTAAAATTTTATTGAGCCATTGTAAACAACAATATAAGTACAATTAATTCAATTAAGAAACTGGAAAAATATAATATTTCTTCCTCGATAATAGAGAGCTGCACAAGACGTCTTCGTGTTTTGATTCGAGTCGATAATGTTCTTATTTTATGCATAAGGTTGCATAGTTTTAGGCGAAACTTTCATTATATGTTGTTCTCCACAAAATTAAATAGTCTGATTTTGCTTCTCTTTTTCACATTTTTCTCTATTAAATACATTTCCAGTGTTTTCAAACGTGGCATGTCATGCTTCGACAATTACACAGCGAGCTGTCTCTCCAACGATAACTTCGCAGTATTCAAAAACAACGTGGCCGGCGCTCGAACTTTCCTCACCAAGTTTTGTGATGATAGGAAATTCCAAGAAGGTACGATACGTAAATATGTATAAAACACTTGAAAATAAATCCTTCAACCCTTCTAAACTCTTAAAAAGCTATGCAAATTATGAAATACTTTTGCACCGTTTTCAAAGAAAATGAAACATAAACAATTGACTGTTTTCTTGGCTTTTTCTCAATAGATTATTTGAAGCACAAAGAATGCTTTGCGCACATTCAATTGGATTGGAAAAAATGTACAAACGATTTTCAACGCATTTTATGGGAAGAGCTTCACAGCGGAGACGGCAAAAATATGAATTCCAACAACATCACCCGTAAATTTATGGAGTTCTGCTGGTAAGTGGATTTCTTTCGTTTATTTTAATATTTTACTTTATAATTTTAACACAAGAAAAATACTGCACACCTTCTCTTCATAAGAAGATACAAGAGTTCGAACTGTGTTACTCCGCGACTGGGAGCACAGACTTACACTTACAGCACCAGAAAGAAGGGTTTTCGTCGGTCATTTAACGCTGGATAGTAACTAACATTAAAATATAGGCGACGTTGAACACGCTCTGAGTGACCATATAAACGTAAAGTACTGATTCAGCATTCTTTACTAAAAATACTGAAACATAGTTAATTTTATATGTAGCCTTATGAGCGAGTGGTAACTTTTCTTAGCACAAAAAATAAAAGAACCAAAAAAAAAAACACGCTCTAATTCAAGATACTGAGGATTCATATAAGTATTACAAGCGTATCAATTTTGTTTTCTGATTAATTAGAAATACTTTAATCAAACGTACATTGAATTAGAAGTATGGAAGTAATAAAGAATTGAATGAATTCCTTTCGAGGAAGCAATCTATACTGTTATTCACCTTGTCTTTGTCTTTGTTTATTTTCTATTGAAAGCCTCCTTAGTTTCTTACCGTCTAATTTCACATTTGCTATTTTGTGTTTCTCTGTTTTGGTTTTTGTGGTTCTCAGTAAACTTCCTTTCGACAAAGCCACACAAAATTCAATAAAGTGTGCTTTTTACTCGTATTTCACTGCAGCACTCGCCACGCCTATGAGAACTGCATCTACAATAGTGCGCGCTACAAATGCTACAAACATTCGGCCATATTCGCACGTGAAACAGCAAAGATTTTGTCGGAGGAGAAACACTTCACCAACTGTCGCCAGTACGAGAACATTTTGTGTGCAGCTTCCGGCAGTCGACCGCGACAGCAACAACCTGTGGCTGTTCTGCTACTGCTTCCGATTGTGATGATGGTGTTTGACTTTCAGTAAATGAAACAATTTGAGTAGAAGAAAGCACTCAGAAAACGGCAAACGGCGACGTAGGGACGGCAGATGATGAAAAATCGATGATCCAATGAATTCTTGGTATTTATTTAAATGCCCTCGGGCGGCTGTACATTTATTATTGCAGAAAGCAGTTTTTGTTGTGTCTGCTGTTTAGGACAGAAAACTTTTCCTACAACTTTGTCCTTTGAACTTTGATTAGCTTTTATTCAATAAGACTTTTAATTACAAACAGAAATGTCTATTCTAAGCTCGATGATGAAATTAAAGGCTGTTTACGTCATTGGTTTTTCACTGCTGTTTACACATTTTTATAGAATCCTTCCATCAGATCGAATTTTGATGGGCTAATGACTGATGATAGAAATGTTATAAATCTTTCAATTAAGTACATCAAGTGCAACGTATAATATATATAAAAATTTATTTGATGTACTTCTATGCTGGTCATAAAAAATGATGATTCGCAATTGAGTTTTACGTATTTGTTTAAAATACATAGGCCTTTTATATGGCATTAAGTTATTATGTTTTAATGAAATGTTGATTTTGTACTCGCTAAAATTGAAATTGATTTAAAATTTTAGAAGGAAAATATAATTATGTTACAAATTTAATGTCTAATAATCGAAACCTTTGCTTTTTTTGATTATCGAGCATTGAATGGTGTCTCAAGATGCAGGCGTTCATAGATTAATTTTTTTACACCTTGAAACTGAAAAGTAGTTGAATTGAACAATCATTTTGCACTTTTGGAAGGTCTTCTATTCCTTGAACTGACACGAAAGGTACAACAATACATCAGTTCTTCCGCTACCTTAACAAGCTGGCAATTTCAATAAATTCCTTTGCGACTGCCCATCGATAGTAAAAAGCAGACTGTTTTCGGGTATGGCACGTGCCGTAAGAAAGGGACGCCAAGGCGATGCTGTTTTCAACGGTCACCATTTTTTGTATATTAACAATATATGCTACTACTTCCTAATGGGGTTTTTTCCAATTTCAGACAAGGGCAGTAATGGTCCGTCCACAGAAGTTGGAACCTGTAAATGTTTACGTTATAATTGTTGTTATTTTATTGATTTAAGATTATTACTTTCAACATTTTCGATGATTAATTCTTTTTCCAAATAATCAAAGAGCTGATAAGAAAATTTTTCAACAGAACTTCAAACCCGATGAAATATTTATTCCGCTATCCGTATATTTCGGTAAACTAATAAATACACTTCGCTAGTTGAAAACAAATTTTCATTCACAACTTTAATTTATGACTGCACGAGAAGTTGTTTTTATTTCCTTTGTATTACAATTACATATTGTTATTTCGGAAATATTTTTTATTATATTTTCTTAAGGTTTTTTGGTATTTTCGAACCCAAAATTTATATTTATTTCAGTTAGTACTTGCCCGCTATTTAAAGTTTGTGGAAGGGTTCGTCAATTATTCAGTTATTTTTCTTTCCATCGTTCAGTTGATATCGAAGAAAATAATGAAGAGCGAAGCCTTCGTCTTGGTCATCGCCGCTCTCGTTTGCAGTCTTACTGCCAATGAACATAAAATAGGGGGCCGGATCTTCAATGGTCAAGATGCCGTACGAGGCCAGTTCAGCTACATGGCCGCCTTGGCAATACCCGTCGCTTCTCCTGACGCTTCACAGCAATATAAAATTTGCGGTGGTACACTGATTGCAGCGACTTGGATACTGACGGCCGCTCACTGTGTAGAAAAGTAAGTATAGATTACCTATGGCCAATCTTTAAGGGCCTTATTTCCTGCAGAAAGGAAGAGATCGTTGTCTATTTGGGGACCGTTAATATTCAAGAAGCCGAAATCAGCTATGTAATCGGAGAAAATGATGAAAGAGTGACTTTACATCCGGATTACAACCCGAACGATTTGTCGAACGATATAGCACTGATTAAAATTCCGAAGACTCTAGAATGCGACAAAATTTCGTATGCACGATTGCCGTATATACCTACAAACGATCTGGCAGGCGACATGGCTGTTGCCATAGGCTTCGGTCACATTGGTGACCATGGTGATATATCGAAGCGCTTGCAGTGGGCCTATGTGGAAGTCATCACCAATGATAAATGCAACGAATTTTATGGCGATATCATATATACAGACCTTTGCGTAGACACCAAGGAACCATATGGATCTAACTGTGTGGGCGACTCTGGTGGGCCTCTGCTATTGACTGACACCGGTGAGGTGATCGGGGTAACCTCGGCCGTTCCAATTGGTGGCTGCGAGGCTGGTAATCCAACGGTTTTTTCGCGCGTTGCAATCTACATGCCATGGATTACCCGAGTAACCGGAATTCATTTTTAGTATTTTTGCATAGGATGAAATAAAAGTACTTTGAAGATTCGCTGAAAATAATTTTACATAATTTTGGAATGAAGGACAGCCCGAGTAGAAAAATATACGTATTCTGATTGGGACCAAACCGAAACCAAATCCAATTCTAGGCCAACAGAGAAATTCAGCGGGAATCTAAATGGGAAGCCCGACTGTGTTCCAATAATAAATATAAAAACAATATATAATTAAGAGATCGTGCATGACCCAAGAATTCTATCAATTTAGTTACACCTACTTGACATTGAAATAGGTATATATTTCAACATAGTTGAACATGCTTTTCATACTTCAACATAAAAACTAATCATTATTGCAACCTCTTATCTCAACAATTTCCTCGCCACAGCTCAGCAGATTTTTTTTTCGACGGATTTCCAACAAATAATTAAAATAAGTAATTATAAATTTTGAAACTAACCGTCAGTTGGTTACCCATTGGTTGTTAATCATATGTTTAATCGTGCAGTTCGTGGTCAATTGTAATGGACAGTATTTTTGTATTAAGTGTGGACAATACTTGGCTAATACTATCCACATGATGAATAGCCATTGGACTAATTTTGTTGCTAGCTCCATTTTTTATTGGGCAGTTTTTCTGAATATTGTTGTTTAGACATAAATAAGTGGCTTAATCAGTTATTCACCGCTTAATCGCCCCTAATAAGGTGTGATGTTTTCGTATTGGTCATCGTCGCTCGTCATATACAATATCTCCGCGGAGGGAAATGAATGAATGAAATGAAAGTCTGCTTTGGCAATACCCGTCGCTTCTCCTGACGATTCACGACTATGGAAAACTTCTGGTGGTACACTCATTGCAGCAAATTGGATATTAGCAGCGCACAGAGAAACCATGTGGATCTAACTGCGTAGGCGACTCGGGTGTCCTCTGCTATATAAAAGTGGGCTGTTTTAAGGGGCTAATAGGCTGGCAATGCAAGCCTCATGCCGTTTTCCTCCATAAATTACTGCGTACCTTATTTATGCTGTTTTGCGTACCTTATCGATCAACTATTATTGGGCTTATCAACTGTTTGAAAAATAGCAGCCATAAAATGGCTTGAAAATGGTTTTAAAATGGAACAGGGTCATACGTACGTGTCTAAAGCCAAGTTAAGCAACAACTGCTGAATATATAATGAATAGATAATGGATATATATGTATGCTTTTAGTAAGCTTTTACTTAAAAGAGAAGTGGAGACAATATTCTATTACTTTATTTACTATATTATAGTAACCATGATGCTAGTCCATTGTGATGGTGTCCAATCTTTACGATTGGTGCTTTTAGTATTATTTCAAAATTGTTACCTTTGGATTCACTCCAATGCTTATCGAATGCTATTAAGATGTTAACTATGTTTACAATTGTTGTGTGAAAGTTTGTTTTTTCTTTTCTTAAGATTTTTTCTTATCAACAGAATTGATACTTTTGAATTATTCTTGCCCATTAGTTTCGTGGCCAGTTTGACTGGAGTGAAGACGGAAATTAGTACCATTTAGCATTTATTTTAGTATAATTTCAATATTAGTCATATAAGTTGGTCAACTAATGAAAACACAAAGCTACAAAGTCAAGGAATGTAACGCCATTGTGGATCCGGATCACAAAGAGACATTTCAACAAATGCAGTATCATTTACTATAGGTTGGGTAAGACTGGCAATAACGGTGATATATCGAGCCACTTGTAGTGGACAATTGTAAAATTCATGTCGAAGGACAAATGCAACGATTTTTTTGGTGAAATCGTAGATATAGCGATCTGCGTGAGTACAGAAAAACCATAGGAGTCGCCTTGTACGGGCGATTCTTCTGTGCGGCTGGTATTGCGTCATACCCATGAGAAGATCAGTGTACCTATAGTAGGAATTAATCGCATACGGCACTAACTTCGCTTTTAGTGGATATATCTGTCCTTACCACACTGTGGTAAGTCTATATCTTCTTTGTAGTTTCGTAGCCTTTGTAGTTTCGAATTCTCACTGACCAATTGAAAAAGCAATCCTTCATAATCGTCCAATTATTTTTTTAAATTGATCGGATTTTTTGCGAGCGTCAAGAAACCTTGACTATGAATTTTGTTGCTTGCTTGAAGCTATCAGAATTCTGAGTTGATCAGTTTTGGAAATCTAAAGGCAGATGTACAATACATAACTTTCATTTCCATTCTTCTCTTGTACAGTCGTCAGACTCAGTCTTTTGACTTTTTTGCACTTCGTATTGAATTGTATATAAATAAAAGAATTGCGTTGTTCTCCATGGGGATTTCTATAAAAGTAAATACATTCTATTAAGACAGAAATTACTCTGAATTTTAGGTTAGATATATAATTTTTTTTTATTGCTGTTGCTTGTCTGACACTCATAAACTTCGAATATGTACTTAATTTCGATTTTTTTTGTGGTTGATACTTTTTACTTCAAGCAAAATTTCTTAATAGCTGACAAACACATTTGTATTTATATTGCGCAATACAAATTAAATTCAAAGCAATCAACAATTTTTTATTTACAACTTTATCTTTATGATATTCGCTTGTGTGTTCTTATAAAGCTGTTATCTTTATTTTGCCTCCACGTGTTGCTGTCGTGAAAAACCTGGCCGGTCCGTCAACAGAATTGGATATGGAGTCCAGTTTTACCGACTCGGTTGTCATATAATAAGGTCAAAATGAAGATTGAAATTAAAAGGAGTAAAATTCTACCAACTTTATAATAAATTTAAATAAAAATAAAAGAAAATAATAAATTAACTATTTAATATTTGTATTTAGACATCGTGACGTATGAGTGATTAAAACTCCCTAATTACATCTCGATTTCTGTCCTTCGCCCACTGTGTATATCTAGACATGTTCACTGAGCAATTGAAAGAGTAATTGTTCATAATCGTCCGATTATTTTTATAAATTGATAGGATTTTTTCCGAGCGATTTGATTTCGAAGCATCGAAAAGAATTTTTTTTTATTAGTTATTTTTCCAAAAAAATAACCAAGGACTAAAGGCCTTTCATAATACACGTACTACAATTAACATATAGCATACATGATTCATTACATTATTAAAATAGCTTCAACAATAACGCCTTAAAATGACCACATAGGGAATGAAAGTTAATGGTAGTGTTGAAGAAACACCACCGAAGGGAAATGACAGAAAAAGAATAGGAAGAGAGCACGCCAAGAGCAGAAGTATTATAAAAGGGAGAAATAATGTTCAGGAGCATCCCTGAATTCACCTCTGTACGATATCGACATCGAGAGTGTGGTTTCATGCCACTTTTAGGGGAATGGAAGACACGTCATTAAAATTTGAGGGCAACGTCGATTGGTTTCACGCAATCGTCAAACTTAATTGTGGTTGGTTTTAACATTATCTGATAATTTGTAGTTATGATGATTGAGTTATTCAGCTATTTACTGTTTAACGAATCAGTCGATACCGTAAAAAACAACCTAATGAAGTTTTCAATCTTCGTCTTGGCTATCGTTAATCTTATCCATAGTCTCTCTGCACAGAAACATGACATAAGTGGCAGGATCTTCAACGGGCAGCCAGCAGTGCGAGGTCAATTTAAGTACATGGCTGCTTTGGAATTGTGTTGGATCTCTCCTGACAATCCACCGGATTGCGACTTTTGCGGCGGTACACTCATTGCATCGAATTGGGTACTGACAGCCGCTCATTGTCTAGAAGCGTAAGTTTTGGTTAGCTGTTGCAAGTCTTAACTACGAAAGTAACATAATTTTTTACAGGAAAAACACGGCCTATATCTACTTAGGAACCGTTGATAGAGATGAAGCCGAAAGCAACTACATAGTCAACGAAAATCATTTCATTTCGCACCCGGCATACGACACGATCTCTTTACAGAACGATATAGCATTGATTCAGATTTATGCGGTTCTTGAGTGCGATAAAATTGCATTCGTCCGGATGCCGCATCCAGCGACGAACGCTGTCTCAGGTGACATTGCAACTACCATGGGCTGGGGTCGGATGGGTGACGAAGGTGATCCGCCGAGCCGCTTGCGTTGGACCCATGTAAAGGTCATCTCTAACGAATTGTGTAACCAATATTTTGAAGAAGAAATAGGATTTACCAGACTCTGCGTGAGGACACATGCACCATATGGATCGCCTTGTGAGGGCGACTCGGGTGGCCCACTGATATTGAGGGACACCGGTGAGCTGATCGGCATAAGTTCTGCCGTTTCAAATACGAGCTGTGAGGAGGGTACACCAGCGGTTTATGTGCGCGTAACAAGCTACATACCGTGGATAACCAGAAAAACTGGAATATATTTTTAGTATTTCGTAAGAGGTTGCAATAAAGGGGGGAAAAAATCGAAAAACTTCATCGACTACAATTTTGCCGTAAGGATTTCAATTATATTTGTACGTTTCTTAGCTGGAAATTTAGATAAAATTTGATTCCTTGAGTGATCCACCTTTTGAGTTGAACCTTTTTTATAATTATTAATGCATTTTATTAAGTTAAAGCGCAATCATATATTTCTCAATTATCGTTAGCTGATAAAAACCTGTATTATAATATATAAATAATATATAATATATAAAACTTTAAGAAAACTACAGCTGCTTATACATTTCTGTTATTTTATTTCTGCTGTGGTAAATCTGTTTCATCAAAGGTTGGCTTATGTACAAAAGAAAATCAGTAAAACATTAATTGTTACTTTTGGCAGAGGCGCGAAGTTTCAAGTGGACTGAAACTACAGGTACCAAAGCCTTAGTTACATAAGAACCTCCCAACAAAACTCCCTTAGTTTCTAGCATATCACTATCCATCTGTTTGGCCTGGCTTTTGTAGGGGGGTTTTTGTAACAACAACTTTTAACGCTGTTGTAGACTATAATATCACAGACGAGGAATATACAGATGTCGCAATATGCAATATTTTTTGTTAGTGGTAATAGTGTAATAATATATAGTATAATGTAAAATAATACATGTATTAACTAAAAAACATATTCCTAAAACTTATGGATGAAACGATAAGATTTGAAATTAAGAACAACATTAAAGTGCAATGCTCTTGCTCCCGAAGCTTGTATATTATTATTTGAGAGTATAGCGCCTTATCTAAAATTCATACATAATGCTTACTTCTATATAAGTAACAATAGGAAAAAAAAACCAGTATAGAAACTTTCTAGACGCCGTAGCCTCCTCATAGCTGCACAAAATCTAATCTAATCGAATCAAATTAGGTCAAATACTAACGCAAGAACCTACGATAGAAAAAAAAATAATATACAACTTTGAATTAGTACTTGTGTTCTTCTTATATTGCTTATTTATGTATGTATTATTTGTATACCCTACATCTCAAGGAATGAGGGTATATTTACTTTGTGCTTCCATTTGCAACGCAGTAACAGAGGCGTTGTATGTATTACAGAAGAAAGAATAGTAGTATATTCTTAAAAATTTTGCACGAATATTCTCTGCCATCAGAGTTGTATCATAGTGAAAATAAAGAAAATCGGCCCAGTGGAATTTTACGCGTACAATTTTTAGGGTAAATATGAGCTGTTTATGTTTATAGCGCTTAGTAAAAAATGAAATAATTTGTCAAAAATACTCGTGGTCCGCCCACCTATGAGAGAAACAGAAAAAAGGATGATGGTGATAATAGAAAATTTATTTTAAGTTAGATTTTCGACATGGAAAATTGGGAAAATCAGACTATTGAAATGAATCGAACATAATAACAGGCTTGTAGGGTATATACATAAGCTTCGTCCAGGCCGAAGATACTACTAATTTAATCACTCGCTCCTTTAATATTATTTTCTTTCATTTTACTGATTTCCGAGAATTGATATTATATCTATGTTAAATTATCCAATTATATACTGGTTGCAGATGGGAACTCTGAGTTATTAACTTATTCACCGTTCAATCGTTTATATGATACGGAAAAAGCCAACTAATGAATTGCAAAGTTATCGTCTTGGTCATTAGTACTCTCGTCTACAGTCTTTCTGGGGAGGAACATGAAATACTCGTAAGCCGACGGATCTTCAACGGTCAGAAGGCTATTAAGGGTCAGTTCAAGTACGTCGCTGCTTTGGCAACACGCAACGTCGCTCCCTTCATTTCGCAACAATGGAAAGTATATGGTGGTGTACTCATTGCAATGAATTGGGTATTGACAGCCGCTCACTGTGTTTATCAGTAAGTTGAAGTTAACTATTGGAAGTCTTAAGGCCAAACACATTATTCTTCTATAGAAAAAGTGAGATCTACGTGTCTTTGGGAGTCCTTGACATGCACGAAGCCGAAGTAAACTACTTACTCGACTACAAATACGTCACCTTGCATCCGAATTACAACAGGAACACTTTATGGAATGACATCGCATTGATTCGGATTCCGCGAACAAGAGAGTGCGATGAAATAGCATATGCACCATTGCCGTATCAATTGGACGGCAGCGAATATCTTATAGATAAGGTAGCAATTGCGATGGGCTGGGGTAGGATTGGTGACGATGGTGATACTTCGACCCGCTTGCTGTGGACCCAAGTGAAAACCATCAGCAACGAGCGATGCAACGTTGAGTTCGGCGATATCATAGATACAGACCTCTGCGTTAGCACCGCGGATCCATATGGATCCCCTTGTAAGGGTGACTCGGGTGGGCCTTTAGTATTGAAAGATACCGGTGAACTGATCGGTGTACTTTCGGCCATTCCTCTTAAGAGCTGCCAGGAGGGGAAACCAACAATATTTGTGCGCGTTGCTAGCCACATCTCATGGATTCACGAAGTTACTGGTATTGCTAGCCACATTAGCAAGTAATTTTCTACCCACTAAATGGAAGACTGCATTTATATTTATATATATATATTATATTTATATTTATATTATTTTCTACCCACTAAATGGAAGACTGGTATGGGAATTGCAACCTGCTCACGATTTTTGTTCACTCAATTTATATATCAAGTGTTAATTCTTTCTATATGAGACGAGACTCTGTAAAACGAGACTCTATAATAAAACCTCAACTATAGCCAACCAAGTTTTCTTTATCAGCACTTCTTCAAAAACTCGACCACTTTGAAAAGGCGTGACTAGTTTTAAAGTGCACATAACATGAAACTACAAGGTGTAGGGCGCCGAAATTGCATGGATGCTGCTTCGTTTTACACTGTAGAGGTGCACTAAAAATGGATTTTAAAATTATCCGCCCCTAAGTGCTTAAAATGGACATAAAATGAAAACTAGAAGTGTTATACAGTTGAAATTTTGCGTGCTGATTATTTTCACACAGCTTTTAAAGAAGTTTGGAATATTTTCGTAGGTTGGAGAAAGGGGGAATAGTTTGCGTGTAAGAGCGAGAGAGTGGTAGAGCTTTAGAAAGAGTTCCACTGCCAGGGAACATAATAACTGATGCTTTTGTCCAAAACTAATTTTGGGCGAAGCGAAGTTCGAAGAAAAATAGCAAACCTTTTATTTGATTCCATATTTTTTGTTGTTTTCTAGAAATATGTTGTCATTGAGAATTTTGTACATTTTTAGATTCTGGAAAATCTTTCACAATTTCCCGTGTTTTTAGCGATCGGAAGGAAACTTTTGGAATTAATACTTGATTTATTTTTAATGACATGACTGAAATAATTACGCGATAGTGCGATTTTCTATGGGGAATGGCAAAAAATCGATCGTAAGCGGCTAATTTAAATCTTGAAAAAATGCCATAAAATATTTTAAATTCTTATTATTTTTAGAATTTTTGTTAATAAGCAATACTTCTTTCTGATCATAAAATTCTTTTTTCCTCTTATAAAAGACTAAAGTCGTTATCTTAATATTGCCTTCATTGTTTGTTACAATTACTGGGTATTATTAAATTTTGTAGGTATTTTTTTTAAAATTATATTCGTTTACAATTGTTACGATATCGAGCTAACATCGCCTAGAATCTAATGGTTGTGGATGAATACCTCTAATTATTTAGTTAGTTGCCGTTCAAACGTTCAGTTGATACCGAAAAAGCTGCCTAATGAAGTGGAAAGTCTTCGTCTTGGTCATCACGGCTCTCGTCTACAGTATCTCTGCGGATAAACCTGCAATACGTGGCAGGATCTTCAACGGTCAGGAGGCTGTAAAGGGTCAGTTCAAGTATATAGCTGCTTTGGCAACACGCAACGCCTCTCCTTACCTTTCACAGCAATGGGAAATATACGGTGGTGCACTAATTGCATTGAATTGGGTATTGACAGCCGCTCACTGTGTTTATCAGTAAGTTGAAGTTACCTATTGAAACTCTTAAGGACCAACAAATTATTTTTCTATAGAAAAAGTGAGATCTACGTGTCTTTGGGAATCCTTGACATGTACGAAGCCGAAATAAACTACTTAGTCGACTACAAACACGTCAGCTTGTATCCGAATTACAACAGGGACACTTTATGGAATGACATCGCATTGATTCGGATTCCGCGAACAAGAGAGTGCGATGAAATAGCATATGCACGAATGCCGTATCAATGGATCGCCAGTGACAATCTCAGGGATAAGGTGGCAATTGCGATGGGCTGGGGTAGGATTGGTGACGATTGTGCTACTTCTAACCGTTTGCTGTGGACCCAAGTGAAAACCATCAGCAACGAGCAATGCAACGTTGAGTTCGGCGATATCATAGATACAGACCTCTGCGTAAGCACCGCGGATCCATATGGATCGCCTTGTAAGGGTGACTCGGGTGGGCCTTTAGTATTGAAAGATACCGGTGAACTGATCGGTGTACTTTCGGTCGTTCCGCGTAAGAGCTGCAAGGAGGGTAAACCAACAATTTTTGTGCGCATTTCAGAGTATATTTCGTGGATTGCCAAAGTAACAGGGACTGATAGCAACGATAATACGAGTAACGGTAATAACAACGGTAATACTAGCTCGTAGTGTTGAGGGATCGTTCCTTCAAGAAAAAAAACAAAAAATTCCAAAAAATATGCACTGCAATTTAAATTGATTGAACTGCAGTTTTAGATTAGCTCTCTCGGTTATATGAATACAACCTTGTCAAAACTTTGTAAACTTTATACAGTATATAAAAGTTAACGAAAAAATTATATTGTATTATTATCAAGGTATGTAAGCGCACGCTCACGGTCGACCGCGTTCGACTCACTTTTGAACGTGCACGTCGTGCGCGTGCGCTTGAAATTTTTTTATTGAACCCGACCGCGAGAAATTCATTCTGTTGTAATAACTCAGGCTTTCAACGTACGTAAGCGAGACCAAAGCGGCAGATTCCGCTTGTGGGAAGTTACTATATATGTAGGCAACTAAGCAATAAGCAAACGAAGACTCGGAAAGGTTGTTCAATTTGGTTGAAGCCTGTTTGTAACTAGCAATCATCGCATCACACATACGCTTGCTTGCAAAACTAAATTTTTAAATTAATTATTAAAATACTAATAAATATATCCTCTACATTTACATTACATTTTGATTGCTAGATAGATAGTTTTACATTGCATTAAGTATTCATAGGTACCGTGTACGTGGCCACACTATTAAACGTGTGAATACAAAATTGACATGCCACATCCTGTCAAACTAATCAAGAATAGCAGATAATATTCAGATAATAAGAAATTAGGAGTTCTCATCAAGTTTCAGATTTGTAGCCTATCTGTAGTTACACGGGTACCTTCTTACGCACATAAAGGTTAAATGCAAAAAGGGAATTAATGCTTATGGAGAGTAACTTACATCTGTCAAGACATTTGGTTTGTATGATTTAATATAGTCTGATTGTCTCAATTTTCCATATCGAAGACTACTTCGATAATGTAATATCATCGTTATCCCAATATTTCTATTCTACTGTATGCTTGGGTACTTTACGAAATATAAACTAGTAAAGGTGTTGTCTACAGCCGGGATGTTGCCGAAATACCCTACACCTTAAAGCTGCATATATACTCGTATATATAAGATATATAAGATAAACTATAATTATAGCTGCTTAACTATTTCTGTGCGTTACAAACACCGGTACTAAGTGCGTTTACTCTCAAAATTTAGGTGTAGGGTATAAAAATATATTGCAATACTGGGTGGATGGGTAAAAAGGAGGCGTGGCCCGCCCATTTTTCCCAACAGAATATTATTGGTTCACAAACTACAATAATATGTACACCATTATTCAGGAAACTTATATACTTTTCAATACAATCCATGTAAAACCTTCCATGACCTATGTAAACTAAAAGTGGGCGGATCACGCCCATATTTGGCATATTAACTGGAAGCATTTATATATAGTATATATATTATATATTAGTATATTTACTATTTATTTTTTTATTATAATATTTTCCAATTATGCATTTCTGCTATTTAATAAAATTTATTTATTTTTACTATTTTTTTTACTATCTCTTCAGCATACCAGAGACCCGTAAAATTTGCGCCAAAATGTGGGAAATCGTACACGAAAATATTGAAAAGATGAGATGATGAAGTCCACAACCTATGTTGCCAATATCCAATAGCATTCGATTAAAAAATGTGAAACTTGCTGTTGCCATTGTAAATAATTTAGAGCATGCACTGCACCTTTCCCTTTTTTTTGAAGCATAGAAACACAGGGCTTTGTTTGAGGAACCCCATATGCGGAAAGTTTTATTCGGAAACGTGTCCTTTCACTTTATACAACGTTGTCAAATTTTTTATTTATATCTATATTTAATCTACTTTTACACTTTTGCATGCATTACGCATACATGCAATGTGCATAATATTATTAGCCTGTGATACTAGTTTGACGGTTCGGACATATTCATTCGTAAAGATAACGTAGATGCGCAGAACGAAGCATGATTTTTACTTTTTTAATAAGTATGTTAGACACCAAACTAACTTTAAATTTGAAATTTACAACAATTTTAAACTGCTATTAATTTTAGAACTCTTGGTAATAAACGAAATTGTTTTCTTATCGTAAAATTTTTTATCGGTTCTTAAAAGCCACTAAAGCCGTTATCTTCATATTGGTTTCACTGTTTGTTATAAATATTGAGTATTATTACATTTGTGTTTCATTTGGGCCTACTTTTTAATAGTATTTTTTTCATTTTACGGCTTTACAAGAATATAATAATACATCAACCTTCAATTGTCTAGCATTTAATCTTTTTCGATGAGCAACTCGCGTTATTCAGTTATTTACCGGTCAACAGTTCAGGTGATACTGAAAAAGCTATCTAATGGAGCGCAAAGTCTTCGTCTTGGTCATTAGTGCTCTCGTCTACAGCATCTCTGCAGAGGAACATGAAATACGCGGCAGGATTTTCAACGGACAGGTGGCTGTAATGGGCCAGTTCAAGTACATGGCTGCTTTGGTAGTATGTCGGTTCTCTCCTGACAATCCACCGGATTGCGGCTTTTGTGGTGGTACAATCATTGCGCAGAATTGGATACTGACAGCCGCTCACTGCCTAGAAGAGTAAGAGTAACTATTAAAAGTCCTAACGACAAAAGTAACTTAATTTCGTACAGAAGAGACACAGCCTATATCTACTTGGGATCCCTTTATAGAGATGAAGCCGAAAGCAACTACATAGTCAACGAAAATCAATTCTTTTTGCACCCGGCATACGACACGATCTCTTTACAGAATGATATCGCGTTGATTCAGATTCACGACATTCTTGAGTGCAATAAAATTGCATTCGTCCGGATGCCGCATCCAGCTACGAACGCTGTCTCAGGTGACATTGCAACTGCCATGGGCTGGGGTCAGATGGGTGACGAAGGTGATCCGCCGAGCCGCTTGCGTTGGACCCATGTAAAGGTCATATCTAACCAATTGTGTAACCAATATTTTGAAGAAGAAATAGGATTTACCAGACTCTGCGTGAGGACACACGCACCATATGGATCGCCTTGTGAGGGCGACTCGGGTGGCCCACTGATATTGAAGGATACCGGTGAGCTGATCGGCATAGGTTCTGCCGTTTCAAATACGAGCTGTGAGGAGGGTATACCAGCGGTTTATGTGCGCGTAAAAAGCTACATACCGTGGATAACCAGAACAACTGAAATATATTTTTAGTATTTCGTAAGAGGTTGCAATAAAAAAAAAAATCTAACAACTTCGTCGACTAGGTTTGAAGCATCTGTTTTTTGGGCGCATATGCACGGATGCCCTATCAATTGGTCGGAAGCGGAAATCTTATAGATAAGGTACCAATGCAACGCTGAATTCGGAATATAGATACAGACCTCTGCGTAAGCACCGAGGATCCATATGGATCTCCTTGTAAGGGCGACTCGGGTGGGCCTTTAGTATTGAAAGATACCGGTGAATTGATCGGTGTACTTTCGGCCATTCCTCTTAAGAGCTGCCAGGAGGGTAAACCAACGATTTTTGTCCAAGTAAGCGGGATTGATAGCAACGTTAATACGAGTAACGGTAATAACAACGGTAATACGAACTCATAGTATTGAGGGATCGATCCCTCAAGAAATCTTTCACAATACAGAAAAAATTCAAACCTCTATCGTTTATACATATGAATACAACCTCGTCAAAACTATGTGCGGTCGTTCGATATACAGAATATAAGAGCAAACGAAAGAATTATATTGTAACGATATATAACTTTTAGGTGCTTTTGAGTCCAATTTTTAGATTTAGTATTTTATGTTTGTATATATGTATGCTGAAATAGGCATCCAAATCAATCATATATACTACCTTCCATCCTTGAAAAGCTTTCCACACTTAAGAAGTTTGTCGGCCATAAAAACTTATGAAGCTTTATTTGGGAGTAGTAATTGTTTTCTTCGGCTTCTTTACCTACGATCAAAGATCATTATTGTGTTGCTGATGTAATAAAGATTTCTTCATCGTTGTTATTAAAAATGTTCAATTTTTTGTACTTCAGATACCAAACGTCTCTTACCAAAAGTTGGTTTGGCTTCTTGCTGAGGCTTCGTTGGCACACGTACATAAGTGAATACGTTATACTTCATTTCGAGTTTAATTATTCGAGCTTTTTCATTGTTGATAGCATATTTGCAATGTATTACAAATATTTATAGTAATTAATATCTAGGCAAATAATCAACAAATGTTTATTTACAACTTGATTGCGCTTTTTATAATTATAAAATTGTTATCTTTTTATTACTTCTTTTTTTCTTTTACTTGCCTTTTTATTAGATAACGAAAATTTTTAATTTTTAACCAGAATTTTTTTATTTATTGGCCCATGTGTGGAATATGTTGTCTTGTTGCTATTTTGAAATGTGGCAGGTCTATTAACAAGCGCTGCTCTTCCGGCCATCCATAACAATCCAAATTGTTCATGGATAAAATCATTTACCATGAGCTGTGGCTAAATTTTTAACGATAACATTATCTCTATAGATTATATAATGTTATATTTCTATCCATCCTCAGTAATAATTGATTTCATCTTCGAAGGAGAAAATACGTAAGTTGTACAAAAATGGAGGTGTCTGTTGTCGTTTTTAATTTTTTTTAATATATTAAAAAAACTTATTAACTGAAAGCAGTAAAATTATAAAAACTCGTAAAGTAAATTTCCATAAAAACAAAATAAAATAGAAAAGTGATTATTTCGTAGTTGTATATTATATGCAAATTCCATGGATGAAGCAGGCATCGTGACGTATGAGTGATTTAAACTCCCTAACTACCTGAATTGAACTTTGTCTTCCCCTAAAAGTGTATAACTTCTTCAGCCTGATTTTTCAGCTTCAATGCTTACTGACCACTATAGAATTAGCCCTATATCTTCTTAACCAAAGGAGCGCTTTTTGTAATAAATAGTTCTTTTTTTCTTTGTATTTGCTATCATTAAATTTGGAATAGCATTCCATATTATATTCCATTCATATGTATTCAATATATGTACTAATATAAATAATTTAGGTATTCAAAACAAAAAATTGCATATTTGCTTTTCACAGCTAAGCATAGTTATTGTAGATTGTATGGACAACAAGTTGCTGATTGAGAACAACCTTAATGGGAGTTTAAATGGAAAAGGGGAATTAATGCATATGGAGAGTACCTTACATCTGTCAAGTCATTTGAATTGTCTGATTTTTAAAGTAGTCCCATTTTATCAATTTTCCATATCGAAGACCACTTTCTGAGTTAAAATACTCATGCAAAATTTTCGTAATGTCATGGTTACATTAAAAATGTCTAGAAGCTACACGAAATCCGTGTTAGCTCATAAAATAAATAAGCATATAAATTTCCTCAATCTGTCTCATTAAATAAATTCGGCAAATTTGGCAAAAATATTCGTTGCTATGTTTGGGGTGTTTCGTATTGAAAATGAGCAAAATCGCCCAAGGACCACGCCTACTTTTTATATCGAGAGTGCAGAAACCTCTGTTTTGCCTATTAAAAAAGGCCATATCAGCATCACTTTTTGAGAGAAGACAAGAAAATTTTATATGTAGGTTTAGACTAATGCTTCCAGTTAATATGCCAAATATGGGCGTGATCCGCCTACTTTTAGTTTCCATAGGTCATGGAGGGTTTTACATGGATTGTATTGAAAAGTATATAAGTTTCCTGAATAATGGTGTGCATAATATTGTAGTTTGTGAACCAAAAATATTCTGTTGGGGGAAAATGGGCGGGCCACGCCTCCTTTTTACCCATCCACCCAGTATTGCAATATATTTTTATACCCTACACCTAAATTTTGAGAGTAAACCCACTTAGTACCGGTGTTTGTAACGCACAGAAATAGTTAAGCAGCTACAATTATAGTTTATCTTCCGAATTTCGGCGTGAGCCGCCCACTTTGAGTTTACATAGGTCATGGAGTATATATGCTGCTTTAAGGTGTAGGGTATTTCGGCTACAGCCTGGCTGTAGACAACATCTTTACTAGTTTAATAAGTATGTTAGACACCAAACTACCTTCAAATTTGAAATTTACAACAATTTTAAACTGCTATTATTTTTAGAACTCTTGGTAATAAACGAAATTGTTTTCTTATCGTAAAATTTTTTTATCGGCTCTTAAAAGCCACTAAAGCCGTTATCTTCATATTGGTTTCACTGTTTGTTATAAATATTGAGTATTATTACATTTGTAGATCATTTTGGCCTATTATTTAATAGTGTTTTCTTCATTTTATGGCTTTACAAGAATTAATAACACATCAACCTTCAATTGAATAGCATTTAATTTTTTTCGATGAGCAAGTCGCGTTATTCAGTTATTTACCGGTCAACAGTTCAGGTGATACTGTAAAAGCTATCTAATGGAGCGCAAAGTCTTCGTCTTGGTCATTAGTGCTCTCGTCTATAGCATCTCTGCGGAGGAACATGAAATACGCGGCAGGATCTTCAACGGACAGGTGGCTGTAATGGGTCAGTTCAGGTACATGGCTGCTTTGGTAGTATGCCGGTTCTCTCCTGACAATCCACCGGATTGCGGCTTTTGTGGTGGTACAATCATTGCGCAGAATTGGATACTGACAGCCGCTCACTGCCTAGAAGAGTAAGAGTAACTATTAAAAGTCCTAACGACAAAAGTAACTTAATTTCATACAGAAGAGAAACAGCCTATATCTACTTGGGATCCCTTGATAGAGATAATGCCGTAGTCAGCTACAAAGTCGGCGAATATCATTTCTTCTCACATCCGGAATACAACCCAAACACAGTAGAGAACGACATCGCATTGATTGTGATTAACGACAGTTTTGAGTGCGATAAAATTGAATTCGCGCGTATGCCGCATCCAGGCACAAGCGTTGTTAAGGGTGACGTTGCAACTGCTATGGGCTGGGGTCGGATTAATGATAACGGTGATTCGACGAGGCGCTTGCGCTGGACCCATTTGGAAGCCATCACTAATGAATCATGTGGCCAATATTTTGAAGAAAAAATAATAGATACAAATCTATGCATGAGGTCATATGAACCATATGGATCGCCTTGTGTGGGCGACTCGGGTGGCCCACTCGTATTAAGGGACACCGGTGAGGTGATCGGAGTACTTTCTCGGGTACCAGAAGGTAACTGTACTGATAATATACCAGTTGTCTATGCGCGCGTCACAAGCTACATGCCGTGGATTACCACAACAACAGGACTCCACTTTTAGTGCTTTTCATAAGAGTTTCATAAGTGCAAAATAAATCTAAATAATTCAACGGCTGCATTTTAAGCGCTTTTATTTTTGCATTAAGGGTTTCGAGTGTATTTCGACGATTCTTAACCTTTTTTGCATTATTAATAAGAGCATTGAGCCAAAGCTTTCTGTATTATTCTGCTCTATAATTTGTTGCGGCGGTCGAAGGCAGCCACCAGAATGAGATAAGTCTTTGTCACTGATAAGTGAAGATTAGCGTGAACCGGAACTAGAGTTACAAAAGCTTCGCGATTTTAACGGAGTGCGTATGCCTTGAGGAGCTGTGCTCGTAGCAAAGAAAAGTTTTCCTGGGTAGCACTGAGGCTCAGCTATTTTATAGTCTACCCGAAATGTGTTCTTTAGGAAAAGAACTAAAAGAGAGTGATGTAAATAATTATATACATAATTAATATATTATATTATTATTATTATTATATTATATTATATTATATTATATTAAAAAATTATAAACATAATTAGCATAACCTCCTTAGTCGATTTACCCATGACCTGTCCGTCTGTCTGTCTGTCCGGTGAAGTTACGATATCTGGAGAAACGTTGAAGATATCAGCATAAAATTTCGCAGAAATATTGCTGTTGCGAGAGGTCTCGTGTAAGCACTTTTCTCTTAATAAGAATTAGAAGAGAATGATTAGAAAGAGACGATTAATAACATTTAAAAAATTGTAAGAATAATCCACTTCACTTCTTGAACGTTGCGAGGAGAGTTTGAGAAGTGCCATCTTCAGATAAATTTGTTTGAATGGTGCTGCACTCTACTGGCGAGTAGCAATATTTTAAGACTATTTCCAATGGACGGATTGGAAAGTTGCAATGACTCAGTCAATTTTCCTAGAAAGTTTTTGAGAAGCGCGGTGAAAGATTCAACAGCGACAGCAAAACTGCAAACAGCAGAAAAATATGCCAAATCAAAAAAGTAATTCCTATACTCAATTGATTTCAAGACGTTTTTGAAAATATTCTGCTGCAATGCTTCTGATAATGAAAACACAACAAAAACCTTCTTCAATGGAGATTTGACAGTTTAGAAAGTTTTGAAAAGTCATGAAAAATCACATGACGGAACAAAGTGGACTTTTAAAAAACCACTTTAACAAGAACCTTGAAATCAGCTTTAACTATTTTAGCACTGACCAAAAAGGATCAAGCAAAGTCGCAACACGTTCAAAACTTCAATTTTACTGAAAAGATGTTGTGATTTCATTGTTGTTGTTTCAGTTCTCAGTGTTACTACTTCTGTCTTTATAAATATTAAATTAACTGTAATTTTCGTCGTCACTTTACGGCTTGCGACGACAAAAAATGTACAATAAAAGTCTGCATTTTATCTCGAGCTTCTAAAGAGTCGCTCGCTCGACTTCTGACTGCATTTGTTCCGCTTCCGGCTTCAGCAATCACAAATTCACGTCACAGTTCGTAAAGAATCGAGCTGATTTCTTAACCGTTGGCGAAAAGCGTCTTCTTTTTCATCTTCTTCTCCTGCAGCTGTTAATGGCGACTGGGAGGAGAGGGACAAACATATTCCGAATCCTTTAAAAATGAATTAAACATATTCGAATCCTTTCTAAGCAAGATACGCATTTTTTGTTGTGGTGATTGTTTTGTCGTCAATAATAAGAAAAGTAAAAAAAGTGAAATTAACAAAATACAAAATAAATATGTAAATCAATTCAAACATCAGAAATTTAAATTTAGTTTCAAGCAATAAATTTCTTTTATTTGTAAAAATTTCATAAAAAGGAAAACACAGCGAAGCCCAAGCAGAAACTTATCAATTTTGTAACTGGGTTAATGAAGGGATGCAGCTTTTTTGACGTTGCTTTCTTTAGCCACAAAATGCAAAACGGAGAATTAATTTTGTTGTCGTCATTTCCACAACTTCTTGGAATTTGTTGCTCAAGGAAAGCAATTAACGATAAGATCACATCATTTAACACGTCCCACATGCACCGCACCTACATGTGTCCCCAACACCCTTTAAAGCCCCTTCCTCAATCACGGAAATACTACAAAGCGTCTTGCAGTGCTTTTCACCAAATCTTAAGGTTTGCTTTTTGTTGCACTCACAGCACAAACTGTTGATTTTTCCCTCTCACTTCCATTATTCTGGTTTTAATCTTTCCTTCTCTTTCGCACTTTCTTTTCTCAATTCTCGCTTAAAGTCCTTTAAACAAACTTTTAAGAAAACTTCACGAAAACACTCATTTAGATAAAATCAACTGGCAATGCTAAAGTGTTGCTTTCTGTTTCTTATCCCTTTCAATGTGCATTCATTATGAAAGCCTTTTCGTCCACTGACATCCTTAGATCGAACTGATAAGCAAGTATTTAAAAAATAGCCGAGGAAAGGACTGCGAGCAAATCAATTCCCTTTCATTGCATACGCGCCTAAAAGTCGGTCAGTTTCAGTACATAAAACTAGTGTTTGTTTTGAAATTCCTTATTAACAGAGACAAAACTTAAGAGAAGAGAAACTGAAGTCGATTGAAGATACAGTTTCATTAACCGCCATTTTCCGTTGCTTCAGGTCATTTTTATTGAAACCTCGGCTAGGAAAGTGTTAACAGATGACAGATAAGAGTTCTGAATCCTTTAAAGTGCTCAAAACTCATGGACACCGAAGTATGCTGAAGAAAAATCATTACGAAAATTATAAGAAAAGTTTAAAAGATGGAGGTGCATTTAAAAGTCTTTCTTCTTTCTTAAAATTACATTAACAATTCATGAAAATCTGAATTTATGCGTGGCAAATATAAATTCGTTGCAGGAAAGAACACTTCTCAAACTTGATAATTATTCTGAAGCATTTCTTGCAGCAGCAAAAATTAGTTGTCAAGGAAAGTTCGTTTTTTATCGATGAAATGATCAATTTTAGAAATTTTTTGCGGAATTGAATAATAATTACAATTTTGTTCCCTGGCAATCAAAATTCATTTTCTTCTTTTTTCATTGCATCAGGCAATACAACAAGAACCACAGAAATGGCGAGAACAAGAAGAACTCTTGATTCTATAGTAAATATTATTAATTCATTTCGTTATGTCGCCGCTTCGTCGTTGTTTTGGGTGTTGCATGCTGGTGACGGGGGTTCAACTGAGGTAAAATAATAGTTTTTGTGTCTGGGGAGGGTGAAGTGAAGTGTTGCAAGAAACCGAAGCTGTTGCAAACAGTAAAAGTTTTTAATTACCCTCATCAGCGATATTTTAAGATATGCTGCGTTTGCTTTTCCATTTCCTTCTTATTACTCTTACTCTTTCTATTTCTTTTACATCTTCTCTCTATTCTTTTGCTTCTCCATCTCCACGGGACTCATTTGTTTTGTAATGGTTGAGAAGTTTTTGGTTTTTGCCTCCTTCCCTCTTTATATCTGCTAAACTCTTTTTGTCCGTCTCTCTCCATCCCTCTTCCTCTATTATTCACACTCAACTCGTGGAAGCTGATGGATGCAGTTTTCTTTTCCTCGGTTGTCAAGTTGAAATCAATGAATGAAATTTGGCAGACTTTCGAAATGTTATCTCAAAAATCTCATCATAATTTTCGATGTATTTTCGCTTACTTAAGCTGTGAAGCGATCAAATTAAAATTTTAAATTAAATTTCTAGCAAATACAGCCTTTGTAACAGCGTATTAATATATAAATTAAGATTTGAAATTTCAACTCGAAGGTTTTATCGTTTTTTGATTTACTTTCTACACTAACATCATTGCTTACTTTTAGGCTGCGCTGATAATTTGGTTAAGAATTCAACAAGTTTAATTATTAATCGAAATCGTTCTGTTAATCTAAAAATTGTCGAAACTGAGTTTTCATATTTATAGATTAAAAATATAAAAGAGCTAATGAACAAATTTATCCTGATTTAAAATGAGAGTACGTAAATATATTGTTTAATTTTTTAATTTCGGTTTTAAATTTCATTTTCCCCTTCTCTTCTGTGTTTCGTCAGGAAATCTCTCCAAAAAGTCGCATCTAATTAAGATTAATCATATTTCCAAAAGGACATTAAGCAAAACTGCACACTTTCATGTTTTGTTGCATGCTTTTGGGTGTTCCTGAAGCAGTACGCGTTCAGCAACATCAACGGCAATAAAATGTGCAATGCTGCGCTGCTCTTGAAGTAATGCAACAACAGATTTGGTCGTCATCATTTGTCGAAGCCGTGCAAATTGCGTTTACGCTGCAGCTTCAGTCAACGAAGCACATAAATTAACGCCAAAACAACCCAAACAAACACAGCACAACAAACAAAACTCTAATAAAACCAACGAAAAAATAATAATGCAAAAAGGGAGGAATTAAAAAAGAAGAAATGGATAAGAATCAGAAAAAAACGGCAGAGAAGGTGCAGAAGTTGCAGGTGAAATTCGCTCTGTGAAAACGATGTGAATGCACCTTGAAAGAGCTGCACTTGAATTTCGCCTTGTGAAGCATTTGTCAAGAAACGCAAAACAAACAGAGAAGCAACAACACAATTAAAAAAAAAACCACTAAATAAAGAAACCAAAAAATTAGTCAAATCGAAAAAAGTTAACGAGAACAACCAAAAAAGCCCCTCGACAGCGCGAAATGTCCGCATTAAACAACAAAAAGGCTTTGCTTTGGTTAAATTCGTTGTTTTGCTTCTCAAGAGCGATCTCCATGCTGCCGAGCACCTCTCATAACTTGACATCGCACCGATTTATATATTTTTCCACATGCGACCGGATGCAGGAGAAAATCGCAGACCTCGGAACATAGCGTGAAGAAGTGACAATCGGAGCGATGGATCATCATCCGTTCGTGCAACGAGCTCCTCAACAGGGTGAAGCTGAAGATAGGTGAATTGAAACACAAGCGGAGTCTTTATGAATCCCGTTTCTGTCGCTGTTGGATGACGCTGGGACTTTTCTCAAATGAAGTCCCACACACAGTTTTTAAACATCGCTTCCTTCGTTTGTTTATTCATGCATTCATTTACATCGGGGCACCGTTTTATTTTATGTAGTTTTGTAGATTTATTTTTGGTTAAAAAAGGCTCAAAAAAGCTAACATGAAGGGTTCAGAAAAGGCTGTAGATGTAAACGTCACAGAGGCTGGAATTGAAGCTGAAATTAAGACTCTTGATGAAGATGGAGACGCGAGAATGGGGAAGATGAGAAACGCGGTGACTTGACGCTGGAAATGTTGTTAAGATATTTAACGATGCTGCGGTTGAAAGGTAGGTGAAGTCGCTAAAAATAGGCACCGATGAACACGTGCCGTTTTGTGGAAACACCTCACATGGAGCAGGGTGCAGTGATGCGTGATCACGATGCCTTTTCGGTTTAATTGTTATGTTTAATTTCAACGGTACACAAAAACAGTTATAGAGTTTCATAAAATTGCAATTTGTCAAACCGAGAATGTTTCAATTGAGTTAAGTTCAATATTCATATCGCAAATAATGTAAATAAAAAATCAAATTTAAAATGTAGTTCCTGGATTTCTAAACATGAACATGTTTTCAATAACGAGAAGCTTCCATAGCTCCTATTGCTGTTTATTTCGGTTTCCCTTTCTCCATCGATCTATTCTCGTGTCTGCAGCCCCACCTCCATCAATATCCGGCTTCATTCAAAAACAAACTCAAACGAACCGAATTTCATTTCTTTAAAAGGATCATTAAAAAAAGCTACATTAAACCATAAACTAGAAAGCATCTTCTGTTTCTTCTCCATGATTTGTCGCATAGTTTTTATAAATAAAGGAAGCAAAAAACAAAAAAAAAGACAAATAAAAGAAAAATAAACTAAAAAAAAACTAAGAAAAGCGAAGGCGCTCTTGATAGCCAAAAACTACTGGAAGAAAAGTTAAAATGGGGAGTAAACAGAAATAGAACTGAGGACTTCAGGAAATTCTTCTATAATTCAGGATGTTGTTCATCTACATCCTGTGTCGCTATTGACGAGGGTGGTTGGTCTGGAAGGGGCGGCGTGCAAAGTGAAGAGAGTTGGCGCCAATCTGCACATATTTTTTAGAAAGTGTGCGTAGACGAAATCTTTTTTATTTTCTGCTAGAAGCTATTTTGGTAAATGCGTTAATATTGTTGATGCAGAACTAAGATTTTTATCGAGATGTTTGCTATTGAGCAAAGGGAAAAACAGCGCAAAAAACCAACCAAAGCAAAGAATATTTTCGGGTTTTCTTTGACTCCCCAACAACAGTTAAAGGATAACGGAAAAAGAGAAGCAGACCGAGCAGGACAACCAATATTTGCTCTTGCCGAAAATAAACGACATCGGAAGTCGTGTTCATTAGTCTCATTATAATTTCAGGGCTTCGAAGTGTATTCGGCGGGCCACCGCAAGCACGAACAACGGTACAGTCGCAGCCGCAGCCACAGTCACTGAAGGATGCAGTGCAGCGTTTGGCAGGACAGTTAAGATACAGTTAGTTGATGCTATAAATTAGCTCTAATAAATCATTCAAAGCGAACACATTTGGGACGTTAGAGCCGCATCCGAATCCAAGTCAAGGGTTCGTTCAAGTTTGCAGAAAAGGAAGCGATTTCCATGAGAAAGAAAAGTCTCAGCGAAGAAGAAGGGAGGGGGAAAGAAAAAGAAGACGATGGCCAAGTCGAACAAGCAGTATTCCGAACGTGTTTGCGATATTCTGAGAGTTCCTCACACTTCATCGTCGTTGGCAAATTAACTCCTCGCTGCGATGCGATGCGCCTGGCTGCTCGTTGCTAATCGGCACTTAATTTTTTCCGCTTTAATTAAGAACACGTTCTGCATGCGTCCAATTGTCTTTTGTCCAACTCTGCAGCGGGAATCGTGGTCCCATTTGGCGAGGGCATCAACTCGACGAAACGCGGAATGCTTAAGAAACAAATTATTGCAACAAAAGAAAAACCTTGATAAAATTAAGAAACAAACGAGAAAAACGCGGAAATATTTCGGGCAGGAATTTTGTTAGTCCTTAAAACAAGAGACGTTCTCAAAGATACAACAGAAGAGACTTCATACCAAATTCATCCCTTTCCTTCGTTCGCTTTTACCCAGTTTCAGGGACCTCGCAACTACAAAAGAAAATCTTTTCTCTTTGAAAATTAATAATTAACACTTGGTTACTTTTCGATTCTGAACAGTTGTGATTGGGAAAGTTGTAGTCAATGGAAGAAGCCGCCTTTCTGAAAACACTAGACGCTAATTAAACAAGCCACAAATTAACAATAAAGTCTTCAAACTTCAACGTTAAATTAACGCTTAGGCTGTTGTTGAATAAGACTTTGTACAACAGACTTTCAGTTTCGCCAGCGTTCGGCGCTGTTGACACGGGCGAAGTTTAGAGAAACAGAACAAGAAGAAGTGTGGGGTGTTAATGACGGAGACATGCGGGTCTGTGCGCGAGGGCAGGAGAAGGGAGTACGAATTTCTTCTTTTTTACATTTATGCAAGTTAAAATGTATTTTCAATTCAAATTCAATAAATAATAATAATAATAATAATTTTCTGAAAGTCTTTTTCGTTCTTTATTTATCATTTTTATATAATATTATATAAAAATATATTAATAAATCGAAATTAAGCTATTAAATTTTACAACTATTTCTTTAATTTATTTATTGAAGTTTTAGATCTTTTTTCAATGTCTCGCTTTTGATTTTCTCCATGATTGTAATTATCAAGCATTGCATCGACGACGTTCTACGCTCCAATTAAGTGTTCAGCTTTCAGATTTTAACTTCATTTCTGCGTGAAAGCGTCACTTGCCACTCTTCGCTGGAGGTAATGACTGTAATCGCCATGATTCTTAGTTTCAGCAAAGTCAACGCAGTCCTCAAATTTCAGTTGATTCTTTGCGTTCTCGTCTCTAGCATCGCTGTCATTTGTCCGTAGCTGAATAATGATAATGAGTGGAAGATCTCGATCATTTCAGGAAAATCTTGATCATTTAGGATGGTGAATTAATAAGAAAGATGTGACTGGCTTAAAAAGCCATTGAATATATAAATTTGGTGCACAAAACGGGTTTAAAACAACCATTAAATTGGAGCAGTGACTAACAAGTGATTGATTATTATTATTTTACTTGTTTTTCAGTGAGTATTTTTACAGAGAACCCAATAAAACTTAAACCTTTGGCGAATTTCCTTTTCTTTGACGTTTCTTCTTGCTCTTGGGTTTTCTATTCCCCATATTCGCTTCGATTTATCATTGAAACGAGACTTTTGTCTACACAGAGTGAAACGGACATCAATTAAAGCAAAGCAAAGACTCGTAGGGGAAAATAAATTCACATATAAAAGCAAAGCAGTCATTATTTGGAGTAGAATGCATTACCAACAGCAACAACAACAACAGCTGTACCATAATTTCCCGCCATATCCGCAACAACAACAGCAGCATCCGTTGTTGGCAGCATCAGCATCCGGAAATAATTATGCGTAAGTTGCGTTATAAGAGGAGAATTTGTAAGTCTCAGCAAAGCGAAATTTCTCGGGAATGAGAAACAGTTGTAAATATATCACAAGCGACGGAACTAAACTCATTTCACTTGGGATAGTACTCAATTTAGACTTCTATAAGCTTTTGGATGATACCATGATCTCTTTTCTTTTGATTCGCAGTCATCCTCGTGGACTGTATCCTGGACATGTGACCGTTGATGGCGGAGGTGGAGCAGGTTCCGCATATGTCAGTGCACCTGCATCTGGTTATGGGTAGTTATAGTTTTGCTTGTTGATATACATTTCTTTTCATTCCACGTACGCTTTCCCACACGTTCGCAGGTCTTCCGGCAGCGGCTACGACTACAACGCTCCAGCTGCGGCTCATGTACCTTCTGGCGGCAGTTACTCCTATTACCCATCTCCAGATACCGGCTACGGAGCACCAATGCACCCGCCGCACCCCTCGCCATCGACACGGAAGAAGAAAAGCGGCGGCTCCTCCGCTTTGACCGCTCTGACTTTGCTGGCGTTCTTCTTCTTTGTGAACATGCTGCAGGGCTGCCTCAAGGACCACACCGACGCCATGAACCCGACCGTGATGGTCATGACGGCTGGCGTAATGCGCAATAAGTTCAACAAATTGGCGGATATGAATTCGCGGGAGCAGAGCCCGACGTCCGCCGCTTTGAATACATTCTCGTCGGGGGCAGCGATTGTGGTGGGGCCGGCGCAGGTGTCGCCATTAGCGCCGACGTCATCCGTCATGTTGCACTCGCCGTACAGTCAAAGTCATAGCAACAGCAACAACAACAATAACAATTATGGAGACTCGAGTTCGGCGGAGTTTTACGATGCTCGCGTTTATCCTAATCAAACGTCATACGCAGTGGAGTCCAGCGACGAGCACCCACAGCCGCCAGCCAATCATTATCATCACCATTATAATAATAATCAGCGATATCAGCGTCATCGGTATCAACCAGAAAAACAACAACAACAGCAGAGTGGTTCGTATCCTTGGTCCCACGCACCCTTCCACTCATCAGCGTCATCTTCAGCGTCCTCCCGAAAGCGCGCCCATTCAACGTGGACTCCGACGCCGACTCGCATTGAAAGCCACAGTAAAAACTTTCAGCACGCCGACACCCAAGACTATGACGAAGCTTACGTCGACGGTGCCGCTGATGTCGATGTCGATGCCGACGCCGATGCCGGTCGTCATCACCTCGACTCCTTCTACGCGCGTCACATTAATTGAGTTGCGTTGCATTGCGTCGTTCGTTCGTTACTCGATATTAGCGCAGTCAAAGGCTCCGAATCCACTTTGCATTCGCTTCAATCGGCTCCCGACTGCATTCGCTCGGCTTTTGTAATACTTTTGTTCCCTTTAGCTAAGAATTTCCTGCTAGCTTTTGCTGTTGTTTGGATGCTGATGTTGATTTTATTAGTTAATAGCTTTTATTTTTGCTCAGCAAAGCGGATGTCAAAATGTTTTTCTAATGTTGAATAGCTGAATAATGTTGAAAATCAATTGCACTCTTCTCCATTGAATTTATTTGATAAATTTAACTTGGTTTGAGATGAGAAACAAGAAAAACCGATCACGATGAAGAATCGTTTTTATTTATATACATATTTTTTGTTATTCCTGAATAAATTCACGAGTTTTTAGAGATTTAATAGAATTATGTGTATAAATACATCAATGGGAAATGTTTCAAACTGAAAAATAGAAATATATGTATAAAGCAACGGTTTTATTAATTAAATTTAATTCAAATAGAAACTTTTTTCAATTATTGTTGTTATTTTCTGTAGCGCAGACAAAATTTTGCATGGTTTTTATACGAAAATAGATTGTAGGAATCGAAATCTGGTTAATGTTGACCTTTCGATGACCTGTGGATGATTTGTGGTGATTTTGATAAGTGATTAATAATGCCTCAGTTGCTTCAAATGATGATATATTAAATGTTAAAGACTCTCTCGATGGCAAGCAATGCTTTTGGAGGCATTTGTTGACTCCTTTCAATATTGTCAATCACATCACATCATTGCACAGAATCGCATCACTGCTCAAAATCGGATGTCGATTAAATACGGCCCAAAAACTGATAAAGAAACCTACAAACATTCAACAAAGTTACTTTACAAACGCATCGACGATGAGGATGAGGATGGCGTCGAATTGTGTCAACAGAAAACTCCTTGTTTGCAATTAAAACATAACATGAGTCGTTGGTGCGGTGAGTGATGCTCGTGTGTGACTTCTGCGTGAGTTAATCGGGTTTAAGTGACAGGATTCGGCACTCCGCGAACACCTGCCAACATCAGCAACTGCAACTTCCTCATTTTCATCATCAATAAATCAATATTCTGTAAAAATTAAAATTCCACTCAAAAGAGTCATTTAAAATTCCTTTTTGACGATCGCTCGTCTCTGCGCAAGTATGGAGCACTTGTTTTACGTTGTCTATTATGCCGATGCAAATACACATAAACACACATTCGCACATGCAGACACAAACACCTCTGCAGGATTTACTTAAGTGCATTCATGCAATGATTCATGAATCCATTCATGCATTCAGGGCAATGAAGGTGTGTGAGGATGTGTAAGGATCTGTGTGCATGGGTGCATAAATTCTACACTCTCACGCCTTCTATACTCTGCAATAGTAGAGTTTTTGGAGTTCCTGTCGTTTTTTAAGATTAAAATTTTTATTTAATGCAGAGATTAAGATGCGAAAGGAATTTTTAAAAGCTTCAAATTTATTTGGCGATGGTGTGGGTATAGATGAGTGGATGTGTCTGTGTGTCAGTGGATATCCTACCTAAGAAGCTCCTCAGAAACTCCAGTAATTTATGCGAATGCAATTGATGAGCTGTTTTCAGGACGTGAATTTCTTTTCCGGGAGAGCAAACAAAAGCCCCAAGGAGTGTAGGAAGTGTTCGAGCAGAAGAAGGGGACGGCGCGGTGAATGAACTGACTCTATAAAAGGTGTTTCTTTGAAATGGTTTTAAACTTTATATGAAAATTCATCAAACATTATAAATTCAGCGAAAGGCGACATTAAATGGAAATATATTTTCCTTTATCCGAAATCTGACATCTCTGCGATTTAGATAAAAAAAGTTAACAACTCATGAATTTCATAAAAAGTGAAAATCTCAAAGAATCTAGAAAAATTTTATTGTAAAAATTGTCTTAATCACACATAAACATAAAATGAAGAGGATTTTTCTCAAGTTTATGAAATCGAAATTAGAATGAATGAAAAGTTCGTTGTTTGCGATGATGTTTGCTTTACGAAAATTACCTAATGGCGAATAAGGATTCATAAATTTATTTAAGCACGGTGCATTTGCATCTGTACAATATTCTGCAGTTGTTTGCATCAACTGTATTTAGTGCAATAAACACTACGCATAATTATTTTAAGGCTTCACAAACAACTCCGAATACAAACACAAAAGCAACAACTACACGTACACTTTTTATTATAATTATGCATGCAGAAGGAAGGACAATAAAGACAATAACAACAAACCCAAACGGAAAACCAGCACACAAATAATTTACAATTTCTTCTGCACCGAACACAAAAACTTTGTCTACAAAAATCCTTCGTCTGCAATAATTTGGGCTCCTATTTCAGAATTTTAAAGGTTTATAGCAGAAGGATTTGTATGATTCCAGGACGCAAGATGGGGCTGTATTGTGCTGGTTCTTGCTCCCCTACATTTAACTCCATTTGCTGTATAAAATCTCCGAAGTTTTGTGTATAAGCATAAGGATAAACGTGTGTATAAGCGGAAACGGGGATTTTCTGAATTCTCTAGAGTTGTCGTCGTTGAGAGAACGGAACAACACAAGCATGAATTTCCTTTAATGATTTTTTGTGGTTTTTTGTAGTAGAAGTGTTAATATTTTATACGTAAGTGTGGCAGGAGATAAATAAAATATTACACTTGAGTTTCGTAGTTTTAATTCGTTCAGACAGATATATGGCCTTTATGTAGGTCAGCTCCAAATACGTACATCCTGATATCTCACAGCTTCATATTCCTACAACAGAAATGCTCCATCTGAGAACATCAGAGAGCTCACATTAGGAATATGCGAAAGTAGTGATGATTTTACAGCTCGAGTTCAACTGATTACACAGAAATCGTTCACGTGTACAGCTATAAAATATCGTTATCTCTACATTCTCTTTAATGCTTGCCTCAGTATGGCCTCCTATGTACAGGTACGAAGCCATAAATGCGACTTGTTCTCAGTTGATTTCGACATCATTCAGCTAACCTTCAACAAGCATATTCTTTATTACCTTTATTTATTCTTTATTCTTTATATTCTTTATTCTCTGATAGCGACATTTCCACGAAAAGAAAATAAATTAATTATTGGTTGTACTATTTGCACCCAAAATAGTTTATAGTTTAGGAACTTTTAAATTTTATTGGAGTTAGACTGCTCACGAGAAACAAGCCAAAGTGCTTATATAGCAAAAAATAAAACTTTATTGAATATTGTGCAACCGATATTTTCAATACACAGTGGACTTGGGAGTAAGTATAAGTACCACAGCAGCGGCCAATACTACTCAGTCTAAATACTTTGTTTGATTGCTTTAGAAGTCGCTATTTATCTAAAAATGAGGTTGGCATTTGTAGTTCTTCTTCTCTTCGTCGTCCTTTACAGCCAAATCCTAGCTGACAGCGTAGCTGCAAGAAAAGTAACTTGAGCTCAGTAAAAATAAATTAAAATAAAGAAATTAATATTAACATTAATAGAATGCAATAGAAGTGTTAAACCAAATGAAACTAAATTCAATTCATTATATTTTTAGACTAACAAGAACAAAAAGGATGAGGAGGGTTTGCCTGAAGGTTTGCCAGGACCAAAGCCGAAGAAGCACGAGATGTATTTTAATCCAGCCGATGACGATGATGGGATTGAGACATATGCAGAAATGATGCAGCGGCTGAAGCAAATTATGGCGGGTGTAATGAAGAAAGTCGGTTATAATTTGTTCTCGCTTAACAAGACGATGAAAGCCACAGTTGCATCCTTTAAAGGCTTAAAAGCCTGCTATAGTAAATACCGTGGAAAAGAATTTAATGCTTGCGCTCAGGCTGAAATAGATAAAACGCGTGCCGAGTTTGACGCCATTATTGCAGAAGCTGAGAAAAAGAAGCATTAATATGTTTTAATAGAATATAGCAAAAAGCAATATTATCGTATTTTAGAATTTGGCGAGTGGTTGGCTGGAAATCAGCGCCATGAACCTTAACTTTTCACGCCACGTGTCCCGAGTGCTTCACGTGTATAGCGACTTTTTCACAAATAAAAAACAACAAATAAATAATTGGTTCTATTATTTTTATCCAAAAAAAAGTATAATGTATAAATTTTCAATTTTTATTAGACTTCGACTGCTTACAAAAGACAAAAGCAAGTGGATAGATACGAAAATTCTATGAAGTGACGTCACATTCTTGTGTTCCAGAATAAATATAACATTTCAATCATACATAACACAAATTGTCGTAGTTATTATATTTTTATAGCTTCGTTAAATAATTGCTTTCCTGTTTTTTTGCGGTTCTTTTGTCTCATTTTTAAAGCTGCTCTATTATCAGACATCCTATATAATTATTAGGTTGTTATAAATTATATTTTTACAATCGAAATCACAAGCGTTTGGTATTAAATTTTTGTTGGTTGTGATGTTATCGTATTCACAAGCAAATGAAGCTTTATAAGTCTAATAAATTTTATCAGAAATAAATAATATATAAATTTTTTTATTTCTCCTTTTTTCGTTATCTTTTTATGCCCTATGAAGTTAAGAATTATAGAAAACAGTTATTGGCTGTTAATAGATTCAATTTGACGCGGAAGTTCAGCGAGCGCCATCCCGCTCTTTCTTGCGTAAGTAAGGATAAGTACCACAGCAGCGACCTACTGTAATCAGTTTCAATTCTTTGTTTGATTGTTTTAGAAGTCGCTATTTATCGAAAAATGAGGTTGGCATTCGTCGTTCTTCTTCTCTTCGTCGTCCTTCACAGCCAAAGCCAAGCTGAGAGCTTAGCTCAAAAAAAGTAATTATGGTCAAAATAAATTAAAATTAATAAATTCAAATTAAAGTTAGTATGAAATAGAAATTTTGGATAAAACGAAACTTATTAAAATCGCCAATTTTTATAATAAATTTAGCTAATTAAATTTTTAGACTAAACAACCGAAAAAGGAGCCGGATCCCAGCGATGGTATGCCATAATCCGGTCCGAAGAAGGAATTGATGGGTCTATACAGAATTGATGAATATCCTTAGGGAGGATATATGGGCTCTATTAAAGAAACTCGGTTATAAGTTGTCCTTTGTTAAGAAGACGATAAAAGCAACAACTGCATCCTTTAAAGGTTTGAAAGCCTGCTATAGAAAATACCGTCGAAAAGAATTTAATGCTTGCGCTCAGGCTGAAATAGATAAAACGCGTGCCGAAATTGACGACATTATTGCAGAAGTTGACGGGGAAAAGAAGCAATAACTTGTTCGAAAAGGACACAGCATAATCAGCGCCATGAACCTTCACTTTTTTCTAAAGCTTACGTCAAGAAGTTTTAAACTAAACAATGTTCGAAAGAAAAATATTTATCCAATTTATGTATATTAAGAATATATATAGAACATTAATTTTTGGGAATTGGTATGCAATCTTAAGAAATATTTCAAATAAAAGTTTACCTGAAATTAAAAGCCTTTTTTAAAATTTTGGTTTTATTATTGCTACTTATAATAATTTGTTTTTTTTATATCACAATGAATTAATCAGTATCAGTGTCACTGTCTTTTTCCTTCATTTCATAGATTTTATAAAAGTATTTTGCCGAGAACAATATCTATTTTCCACATATACTTGATATTATTACAGATTGATTTCTGATTATTTCAAATGGACTTCAGGATAAACACGTTGGCTTGAGTAGACTTCAGAATAACTAAACTTTGAATTTGAAATTGGATTTGACAGTAGTTATCCCAAGATATGAAAAAGGTGATGGAAAAAGTAGTATTTATTCATAGTTTAATGAAGAAGTTTAAAAAGGCAAAGTGTTTTATTAAAAAATTTGTCTAATCGATATCTAGAACAAGCTGAAGAAGGTAAGGTTCTTTTTCGCAATAGGTCACGTTCTTCATTATAAATGATAATGTGCGGAAATCAGGTTGACGAAATTTTTAATTTCAACTGTTTTCACTATTATTGCATACTTCTCGCCATCAAGATTTAATACAACTTTAACAATTTCCATTGCATAGTTTTCAGTGGGTTAATTTAAAGTAGTGGTAGTAGTGGTTTGGAAGTAGTTGAAAAAGTTAAAAAGTTGATTGCAATTACAAAAAGGCGTGTTACTTCTTAAGATGCGCTGGAAAAAGTGCAGCTTTACGTAATGGCATTTGTGTGGCTCCTTCTTTGGTATTACATTCGCACTACATATCTACATTACCATCATAATGAATCCTTGCATATAGAGGAATTCCAAATAATTGTTTCCCTTTTTTATTCATCATTGATCATTCATTTTAGATACCTGAAACACCTCCTTCTGAACTCCTATTTTCCTGTTGAGTAGAAAGGTGTCTGCATTTTCTGATGAGGTTTCTTGATGATTTGTGCAGATTATATCCTTAAAACTAAATCTCTATGTACGACTTGTCTCTATTTTTAGAAGCATACGGCGTTTAAAATCCTCCATCCGAAGTTCAAGAGTCGGTCAAGTTTCCAGGAGGTCTCAATTTTTTTGGTCTTGCTGTTGATTTGTTGTTAACTGTTTCTAACTATTGGTCTCTCTCTGTTCTTCTTCTCTTTCTATATTACTTTTAAATACACTCGAAGAAAATGACAACACTTCTCAAAAACTATTAAAAGTTTTTTATTTGCCTGATGATGACGATGGTAACGTTAACGCTGTTTCGCCAGAACTCGTAATGATGCTCCTCAACGATATCCTTTAAGATGTTAAGATAAAGTGGCACAAGAAACTCTAATACGAACAACTACAAGCAGCAGCAAATTGGAGCAGCAGTAGAGGAAGAGTGAAAAATGTAGAAAAGTACGTTCAAATTTTCGTGTCATAAGCGGATTAATGGTCGCAAATGTACAGCGAAATTATGACAACTGAGACAAGAGAAGCCAACAACAACAATAATACCAAAAATTGCAACAATATATATATACAAACGTGAAAAACAACACTCAGCGGAAGAATTGAAAATAATTTCCTCACTAAGCTTCTGCTCTGTTCGTTTAGTTAATGTTTTTTCGGTTGCGTTTGTTAAGCTTCCTTTAAGAGAAACGAGTTTTTATTTACGTCTCAAGGAATCTCAACGAAGCTCTCTTCTACTATTTAATATAAGCATATAAAAATTATAATTACAGTAAAAACTAAAAAGTAAAAATAACTCCGAAATTATTTATGATTTTATCATGATGAGATTCTTGGGATAATGATGATACTTCTGAGGTATGTACATATATCATCAGTGTATAAGTAAAAGAAGCGTTACCTGTACACACCTCGCGTTTGTAATGAATTTCTAGATTCTAAATTCTAGTTTTGCAATATCGCATTTTATTTTAAGTTAAAAGAAAACAAGCGATGAAATTCTGATCGGAGGCTATCGGCCTCAACTGATAAGAATTCATGGGAGTTGTTACAGTTGAAATTACGTGTATTTTTTCCAGTTGCAAGATTTCTTCTTGTATCGAAATAGAATTCAAGCAAGTTCAATGAAGGCTTAAGGAGTGCGATACTGATTGCTGATAGTGATCAATAATAAAACCAAAATTATAAAAAGTTTTTTAGTTTCAGATAAAGTTTTATTTTAAATATTTCTGAAGTTTGTATACCAAATCCCATAAAAGTAGTGTTCTATATGAGTTCTAAATATACATATTGTAAATTGGATAACTATTTTTCTTTCGAATATAATTTAGTTTTAGGTTCTTGACCTAAGCTATAGGAAAAAGTGAAGGTTGATGGTGCTGATTGGAAGCCAACTACTCGCCAAATTCTAAAACACGATAATATTGCTTTTTTGCTATATTCTATTAAAACATATTATTGCTTCTTTGCCTCAGCTTCAGCAATAATGGCTTCAAACTTGGTACGCGCATTATCTAATTGAGCTCGAGCGCAAATTTGAAATTCTTGTTCACGGTAATTTGTGTAACAGGCTTTTAAGCCTTTAAAGCTTGCCATTGTGACTTTTATAGTCTTCTTAACAGACGACAACTTATAACCGAGTTTCTTCAATATAGCCGCCATATTTTGCTTCAGCCGCTGCATCATCTCTGCATATGTCTCAATCCCATCATCGTCATCGGCTGGATTAAAATACATTTCCTTCTTCGGCTTTGGTCCTGGCAAACCTTCGGGCATACCCTCCTCATCCTTTTTTTTCTTGTTAGTCTAAAAATATAATTTAGTTTCATTTATTTTAACACTTCTATTGCATTCTATTAATGTTAATATTAATTTCTTAATTTTAATTTCTTTTTGGTGAGTTCAAATTACTTTTCTTGCAGCTACGCTGTCAGCTAGGCTTTGGCTGTAAAGGACGACGAAGACGAGAAGAACTACAAATGCCAGCCTCATTTTTAGATAAATAGCAACTTCTAAAACAATCGAATAAGGAATTGATACTGATTGCATTAGGTCGCTGGTGTGGTATTTATACTTACTTCCAAATCGAATGCGTATTGAAAATTTCGGTTTTACAATGTCCAATAAAGTTTTTTTCTTATCCTACATTTTGTGCATTTTGCTTTGTTTTTTGTAAGCAGCCTAACTCCAATAAAATTGAAAAATTAATGTATAAAACTTTATTGGATAGAAAGTGTATAACCAATTATTAGTTTGTTTTCTGTTTGTGGATAAGTTGCTATCAAGGAATACAGAATGATATGGTAATTGATTGTTATCTAAATGATGTTGAAAACAATATTTTATAGTTGTGTACTTGAATCATTCGGGACACTTGGCGATTATTGAGTACTAAGGTTAGTGTAAAGTTTATCTGATACTGTCCAATCATCGTCACCAATATCTATTGTCATGGAAACATGGTAATGAAGAATTGTTATAGATTCAACAATTCAAGGTTTTGCCTTGAAAGCAGACGACATTTTTGTGCTTTTTCTGAAATTTTCAAAATATATACTTAAAAGCCATTTAATTATATAAAAAAGGTCATCTTTAAGGTTATTCTAATCTATATATATAAAAATGAATTGTTCGTTTGTACGTTCATAACATGCGAACGTGAAGTCCGATTTGCTTGATTTTTTGGTATGTTTTCATTATTTGCCTGTAGAAGGTTTGTGTGAAATAATAATTTAAAAAAATTTCATTTAAAAAAAATTATTATTTTTGCATAACGGAAAACAGAGGAATCAAAGTAAATTGAAAAATAAATTTGACGTTTTAATTTTGAATTTCAATTTGACAATGGAAGTAAGTAAATTGTAAATGTCTTCCATTATTGCTTTGTTTTGACAAATTATTTTGACACACATAGAATTTTATTTTAAATTTTGAAAAACAATTAAAAATTATAAAAGGCTTAATGCCGATTAATTACTCTGTTTCGGGTGTGTCAAGTCCAAAACAGTGTTACGTATGACAGAAAATATGGAAGCGTTTAAAAGTGATGAGCAGCAAACCGAAGCGAATCAAGAAAAAGACGAAATGTGTTTTATTATAAACACTATAAACACTTATAAACATTATTTGTTTTTTTTTTAGTTATAATTATGCCGCGACCGAGACGTGGCGCCAATATTGGTCGTCGTACTCATAATACAAGACGAGTTGCATCTGTTAGAGCAGGTGAATCTGAAGCGGAACGTGAAGTGAGACTTGAACAGCAAAGAGAGCGTCAATCGAGATCGCGTTCTGCTCAAACAATCGAAGAACGATTCGCGAGTAATTCTTCGGATCGAGCGAGAATGAGTCGCAATCGCGCTGTTAGAAGTCGTGCCAATGACAATATTAATCAGCGAGTAATGCGTGCTGCTTTCAATTATGATAGTGAAGTTGACTATTGTTCTCTTCCATGCCTTTCAATCGGAACTATGACTAATGTCTGCGAACAGTGCAATGCATTGAAATTTCCATCGGAAACTCCTGGAATGTGTTGTGCAAATGGACAAGTAAAATTGCCTGTTTTGAATCCTCCTCCTGAGCCTTTGAGGTCATTAGTTTCTGGTTTGACTCCAGAATCGAATCATTTTTTGTCTAAAATACAGCAGTACAATTCATGTTTCCAAATGACGTCTTTCGGCGCCACAAATATAATCAGAGATGGATTCATGACTTTTAAGGTAATTACTGAACACGACACTAACAATGAGTTCTATCGTGAGATTGAATCAAATGTTTCATGTATGCAGATTCAAGGTCAAATCTATCATCGAATTGGATCGTTATTACCATGTTTGGATTCCAATCATTCCTTTTTGCAAATTTATTTCATGGGAAATTCAGATGTTGAAATTGAACGGCGTTGTGTGGTGGCACAAAATCCAAATGATAGTAATGCAGTGAGAAGAGGAATAATTGAAAGATTGCAGCAGTTTTTTCACGATGAAAATTGTTTGATCAAATTATTTCAAACTGCCCTTGATCAAATGCCTTCGGATTCTCATAGAATTGTTATTCGGGCCGATAAAGCACCTGGTGGAATTCATGCTGGAAGGTTAAACGCACCAACAATTGATGAAGTTGCCGTATTAATTGTGGATGAAGGAGCGAGCAGTCGAGATATTGTACTTCATCGTCGAGATCAAAGTGTTGTGCATGTTTCGGAAACTCATCGTTGTTATGATGCGTTGCAGTACCCAATTTTGTTTTGGCAAGGCGAGGATGGTTACCATTTCAATATTAAGATGAAACATCGTTTAACTGGTTAGTTACAATAAAATGCATCACACATTTTGTGAATTATTGATACTTAATATTCGCATTTATTTCAGGCTTGGAAACAGCAAAAAAAGTTAGTGCGATGAACTATTATTCGTACAGATTAATGGTTCGGCTGAACGAAATTAATCATATATTGAATTGTAGAAGGCTTTGCAACCAATTTATAGTTGATGTTTACGCTAAAATTGAGTCTGAACGATTGAATTTTATTCGATTTAATCAGAAAAAGTTAAAATCCGAACAATATATTCATTTGCGCGATGCAATTCAGAATGATGGGAATATCAACGATATTGGCCAAATGACAATATTACCAGCAACATATACTGGAAGTCCACGACACATGCACGAGTACGCGCAAGACGCAATGACGTACGTTCGGCATTATCATCGACCCGATTTATTTATTACTTTCACCTGTAATCCTCAATGGAATGAAATAAAGCAATATATGTTTCATGGTCAAAGTGCTTCTGATCGCCACGATATTGTTGCGCGTGTGTTCAAGCAAAAATTGAAAACGCTTATGGATTTTATTGTCAAACAACAAGTGTTTGGAAAAGTTCAATGTTGGATGTATTCTGTGGAATGGCAGAAAAGAGGACTTCCACATGCACATATTTTGGTTTGGTTAGTTGATAAAATTACGCCAAATGAAATTGATAGCGTAATATCAGCCGAAATTCCTAATCCAATCATTGATCCAGGACTGTTTGAATCAGTTACGAAGCACATGATTCATGGACCATGTGGGGCATTAAATGTCAACTCACCGTGCATGGCTGAAGGAAAATGCACAAAACGGTACCCAAGAGCATTAATAGCGGAAACAATTTCTGGTAATGATGGTTATCCGTTATATCGTAGACGTTCACCTGAAGATGATGGCGAAACAGTTATGGTGAAATGCAAAAATCAAGACATTAAAATTGACAATCCTTGGATCGTTCCATATTCGCCGCTATTATCCAAAACTTTTGGTGCTCATATAAATGTTGAGTATTGTAACTCAGTAAAATCCATCAAGTACATATGCAAATATGTTAACAAAGGAAGTGATTTGGCCTATTTTGGAATTGCTGGGGATAAAAGTGATGAAATCACTTCATATCAATTAGGCCGTTATATTAGTACAAATGAAGCAATATGGCGAATTTTTTCATTTGCAATACACGAAAGGTATCCAAATGTACTGCACTTGGCAGTTCATCTTCAGAATGGTCAACGTGTGTACTTCACACCTGAGAATGCGGCGCAACGAGCAGAACAGCCACCGAAAACAACGTTGACTTCATTTTTTGATATGTGCAGAAATGACGAATTTGCTAAAATGTTATTGTATTCTGAAGTGCCACGATATTTCACATGGAATGAATCTGCGAAAGTTTTTCAAAGACGGAAACAAGGGCAACCAGTACGAGGCCATCCAAATGTATTTTCTACAGAAGCATTGGGTCGTGTGTATACCGTTCATCCAAATCATTATGAATGTTTTTATTTGCGTTTATTATTGATTAACGTTCGTGGTCCTACGTCATTTGAAGATTTAAGAACAGTCGATGGTGAATTGTGTGCGACTTATCGGCAAGCATGCCAGCGTTTGAATCTACTTGAAGATGATATGCATTGGGAAGCTACACTTGCTGATTCCGTAATTTCATCATCTCCACATCAAATACGAACATTATTTGCAATTATAATATCTACATGCAGTCCATCAAATCCATTTGAAATATGGCATAAATTTCGTGATGACATGACGGAAGACATTTTACTTAGAGTGCGACGTTCAGTTTCAAATCCTGAATTAGAAATCACACCGGAAATGCATAACGAAGCTTTGATTTTGATTGAAGACATGTGTATAATGATTGCAAACAAAATATTAGTGCAGTTAGGAATGATAGCGCCTAATCGTGCAGTTCATGATGTTATTAATCAAGAAATGCATCGTGAACAACAATATGATCGTAATCAATTGAGAACATTTGTGCAGTTAAAAGTTCCACAATTGAATAGTCAACAGAAATATGCTTATGACAAAATCATGGAAGGTGTGAACAATGAAGGAGGTGGATTTTACTTTATTGATGCACCAGGAGGCACTGGAAAAACATTTTTGCTGTCATTGATTCTGGCAACCATACGATCGGATAATAAAATTGCTCTTGCAGTTGCTTCATCTGGAATTGCTGCTACCTTATTAGACGGTGGTCGAACTGCGCATTCTGCACTTAAATTGCCTTTGAATATAACAACGATTGAATCTCCTACGTGCAACATTTCCAAAACGTCGGCAATGGCAAAAGTTTTGCAGCAGTGTAAAATAATCGTATGGGACGAATGTACAATGGCTCACAAAAGATCATTAGAAGCATTAAATCGAACCATGCAAGATCTTCGAGGAAATGAAAGACTTTTTGGTGGCGCCTTTATATTGTTATCAGGTGATTTTAGGCAAACTTTACCTGTCATTCCACGATCTACTGCTGCTGATGAGCTAAACGCATGTTTGAAGTCTTCAGTTTTGTGGAAATATGTTAAAACATTGCGTCTTAATCAAAATGTACGTGTACAATTGCAAAATGATCCTTCTGCAGCTGAATTTTCAAAACAACTTTTGGAAATTGGGAATGGTAAAGTTGCAGTCGATAAATCAACCGGATTAATAACATTACCAAGCAATTTTTGTAATATCACTCAATCGAAAAAGGAACTGGTTCAACGTGTGTTTCCAAATATATTGCAGAAGTACAGGAATCATGATTGGTTGAGCGAACGCGCAATATTGGCAGGAAAAAATAAAGACGTGAACGATTTAAATGCAAGTATTTTGCAAGAAATAGATGGCCAATTTTTTGCATACAAATCAGTGGATACGATAATAAATGAAGATGAGGTAGTGAACTATCCTACTGAATTTTTGAATTCACTTGATTTGCCAGGCTTGCCACCACATTATTTGGCATTGAAAGAGGGAGCACCGATAATAATGCTCCGAAATATAAATCAACCACGGCTTTGTAATGGCACCAGACTTTCCGTGAAAAAACTGATGGCCAATTTAATTGAAGCAACTATTCTGAGTGGTAAATATAGAGGCGAAAACGTTCTAATCCCCCGAATTCCAATGATTCCATCAGATATGCCATTTGAATTTAAACGGCTTCAATTTCCTGTCCGTCTTGCCTTCGCTATAACCATTAATAAAGCTCAAGGTCAGACTTTGAATATTTGTGGCTTAGATTTGGAGCAACCTGTTTTCTCGCATGGACAATTGTATGTTGGTTGTTCACGTTGTGGTAAACCCTCTGCATTATTTATAAACACAAAAGATGGAAAAACTAAAAACGTTGTTTATCAAAGAGCATTAAGTTAATTTTTAAAGTATTTTCATTTTCGACCTTTTTATTTGAAAATAAATTATTGTAAGAAATTGATTGTGGATGAGTTTTACTGAAAATTGAAAAGAAATTTCGCAAGTTTCTTTTGTGTATTCGCCCTGTGAAGCGGGCGAAGGTTTCGCTATCTTTTATTATAATTATAAATTTTCATAAATATCTTCTTATTATGTACAGAAAATATCTTATATATAAGAATTAATGTGGATTAATTAATCTATATATACGTTTAGGCGCCAGACAGACAAACAAGAAACATTGTTTATCCACGTGCATTAGAATAATTTTAGCACTATTATCTAGACAATCTTTTATATTTTCTTTTTCTAAACAAGTTAGAAAACAACAAACTTTATCTTTTTTTAACATTTTTAGTGGGGCAGCAAAGCGCACCGGGGCAAAGCTAGTAATAAACAATGAATAAACAACAAATGTGAGTAACGGAATAGCTTCAGAAATACCTCGGAGAAGAAAAATAAGACAAGAGTAATAGAAAACGAAGCGAAATGGACGACCGCAGCCTCATGAATTATATGGCATTTTATATATTCTACTGACCCACTGAACGATTTACTGCTGACCAAAATATTGTGTGCATATTCTGGAGTCTGGCAGCACTGTGGTTTTTGAAAAATGTGCGCTAAGGAACTGCGCCAGGCTTAGTTACGAACCGGAAATCGTCAGGATCACTTCGGGGAACGTCGTGTGAATGGCTGTGTGAGTGGCAAAGTTCACGACACTCTGAGAGGAAAAAGCACACATTAACACATTCTACACTGGCCAACAAATAAAATATTCACTAAATTCATTTTATTTACAGGCTTTCGCTTGGTTGGTCCCGTTCGTTCGTTGCCGACAAAAGCGTCTTGATGCATGCGGATGGCGGGATGAGGCTGCAAGGAGAAGAAGACAACAAGAACAAGGATTCGGAAACATGCAATCGCAAACGTTGCACATTCATAACTTTTATTTAGTTGTAACCGGTTTCTTTTATATATTCGGCTATCTTTTTTCTTTCACATTTGCCACTTCTGCTACTTTTCCTTCTTCTTATTTATTTCATGCATGTCTGCTGGTTTTTGAACTTTTTTTAAGGGATGTGATGTTGTTTCTGTTGGAATTGCGTGTATTTTTCCGGTTGCACGATTCCTTATGTGGAAATTTATGACGCTCTTTTAATTATAAGTTTTTTCTTATTTGCCTGCCGCTAACCCAACCCAATTTCCCTCCTTATATTATCTTTTTTCTTGTGATTTTTCTTGTAATTTTTGTAAATTTTGTGTAGTTTTTTGGGTTAGTTGCAGGTGATGTTCAGTTGATGGGCGTGTATAAATGGGCGATGCCTGATTTTTCCTGGCAACTGGAGTGTGAAACACATCCGTTGGTGTCAGTCAGTAGCAAGCAAGGTGTTACGCATTGCAACCAAATGCAATCAACTTAATCAACTCAGCATCATGACGCCAGAAGAATGGCCATGATGATGAAAAAGAAGGATATAAGTGTGATTCTGATTATGAGGGAAAAAACAAAGCTGAGAAATAGAAAAAAATTTTAAGAGTGAAAAAGAAAACACGCGTTTAATGTACATTAAACATTGTTGCTGACGATGATGTTGATTTATGTAGCTCAAATATCGAATAATCGATTCGAAGCGATCGTCCCCTTCAATCGCCATCAATACCATCGGCGCTCCTCTATTTTAATATCGTGTATTGCTAACATACACTTATTTCCATACATCGTTGTATGAAGGTGGATTCCTTTAAATTATTGAAACAATTTAAGGTAGACAAGGACGCACAAGGTACACGAAAGCATAGCCAATGCTCCCTCCACTTCTCTTCCCTCTCAACCAACACCTCACTTTCCCTAATTTCCCCATCAACTCCAATTTTACATTCGATGATGGCGAGTGTTTTGTGTGATTTACGCAGCAGTTCCACAAGTTGCACGTCAACGCAATATTGTGCTTTTATTTATACAATACAACAAAAAACATCTACGATTTCACTGCCGACATTTGTGGAATAACAACAGTCACAGGATGGACTTGAACGTGCTTTAAAATGGCGATGAAGGCGTTTTTAACACCTGCTTTTAAAAAAGCTGACATTTTATATATCCACACACATTTAGATTGATCAATCTTCATTACATGCAGCTGTTGAATGCTTCAATTGTTTTTCATTATCGCTTCAGGCACCTGAATTTCTTGAACTTCCTGAATATCTCAAATATTCTCACTTTCAGCAAAGTTGGGCGGTTCATCGCTCTCCTTCTTTCCTCTGAAACTGCCAAATTATCGCGATTGTGCAGTTTACGATGTTTTCTTCCGGACCATAACTGTGCCATATCCTGAAAATAGGTCAGTGGGCGACAGTAGGGTGTCAGGGGTCAGCAGAGGCACTCAATATGCAAAAAAAGAAACCGATTTGTTCACCGTGCATCGTTTGCTGCCAACAAAATCGAAATCATTTTCATAATCAGATTTATAAAGCCATTCGTTGCATTTCGTTTGGACTTCTGCGGTTTGTGTGTTAAATTGAAAAGTGTTCCTGACATCCCACGTCGACCACAGCCAACGAAACGCTACGAAATACAGCGAAATTCTATGGAAATTTGTGGAAATTGTGTCGCATGTGTAAAAAGGAATGAAAAACCTAAACAAATCACAAATTTAAATTTTTAACAAAGAATTTATGTCGTGTTTTGGAAAGGATGTTGAATGCGAATGAGTTCAAAAATTATTAGCTTATCTATATGAAAAACGTTTTCAAGATCGGATGCAAATTTAATCATCTACACCAAGCTGATTATCAACATCGTCTCTAAATCTAATCGTCTATAAATAAATAAATCGCAGTTAATAGGGAAAACGTAAAACGAAAATTAATAATAATAATAAAAATAATAATAATATCAATACTAACATTATTATATTATTTAGTTGCATATTAATAATAACCATATTAATTTATTACCTAGCTTTATCAGAAAATAACATAATAATTGATAATGAATATGTTTTATTAAAGAAATCGAGCTGACACAGAAAATATCCGAATGAGATGAGAATTCTTACATTGCTACAATAATTATGCTTATGATTTTTTAAGTAGTAACTAAATAAATTAAAATATAATATAATAAACAAGAAAAACACAAACAAAAGTTTCGTTGGATTTGGGAATTTTATTTGGGCAATTAAGGTAATTATTTGTTGGACTTGGCACCCCTGGTTTCTGTCGATTGCTCTGGAAGAGGAGAATTTTCAAAGCCGGCTTCGTGGGAAACTTGAAACAGGATTGGAAATGTGTAACAAAAATAATAGCGAACAGTGTTGCCGGAGGGATAAATTAATTTTGTCCTTTCGGTTGCTGTCTTTTTGAAAATGCTGACTTTTCCAATGGACTTGTGGAAAAAACTCATTTTCGTACTGTTTTCTTGGAATACGATTCCATGCCGAGAGAGAATTTGAGTTTCGGCAGTCTTTGTGAAATTGAGCAGGCGTTGGAAACTGCAATGTCAATTCCAGTTGGCTTCCAAGAAGTAAAAACAGGAAAAACAGCAACTGCACACTCAGTTCGGTTTATTTAGCTGTCGAGTGAGGTTGTGTTGCGCGTGAAGGCAAAATTGTATGCCGCCGTGTGAAGTGCACAGAAAAGTGTTCTGAAGATGTGCAAATAAATTGAATTGAATTCACTGAGCTGTGAGCAAAGGAAGTGAAAAAAGTAAATCGGGATTAGAAAGAAACTAATTAATAGGAATTGTAACAAAGGGAAATTGAACGGCTGTTTTCTCATTCATGCAAACGCAGACAAAATGAAGTGCTCGCTCGGTAAGGTTGTAAAAACAATATAAACCGGCAAAATCTGTGATGTGTCTTTGTGCTGCTGTATGTAAGGACAAATTTTACAAGTGCGTGAGTGCGAGAAGGTCACGACAAAGGTCACTTCATATTAAATGAAATCGTTTCATTATAACTGTGTTGGAGAATGCATTGAATTCGCATGAATGCATCTCTATTAAGTTGTAAAAGATTAGAAAAATAAATTACACATATTCGCAAAAATAACAGCAGCAATAGGAAAAAATCGCACCCAACAGAACATCGCGAAATCAAGCAATAAAGCAGCATAATAAAAGCATCATCTCAGAGGAGTATAAAGCATCAATAGCAACATCAGCATTAAAGGCAATAGCAACAAAACAACAACAAACATTAAAAAACCAGCAACATTCACTGGGAAACCTGTTTTTGTTGTTCGTCGTCTGTCTTTTTTCCAACGAAAAACCGGCTGTAAAAATGTGAGTAGAAACAATTTTCTTTGCTTTTGCTTTGAGGCTTCCTTCTGAATGTGTTTTTCTCTCTCCTTCTGCACTTTTGCATTTATTGGTTTATTGGGATTCTCTTTAATTTTATATATATACTTTATTTTCTCCCCTTTTCTTGCTTTGTAACCTTTTCCTTCTTGTTCTGCTGTTGTTTTTTTCTCTACTAAGTCAACAAAATCCAGCAGCATGTCGCAGGATTACAAACTTCGCCAGGATACACCGCACATTCACAAGGATACCCGGTACTAGGTACGCAAGAAGAGAAAGAATTGAGTTTTACGGATTTTAAATCAGTTTCATTGATTTCTGTAACTGTAACAGCAGCAGTAGGAAAAAAAAGAAACCGTTTGTTTATCGATGCGGCTTAAGGGACAAATTTCCGTTGCTTCCTTTTACCATTTCTATTGAAAGAAGATAGAGTTTACCTAAATCCTCTTAACTACGTCATTTTATCAGCTTATAGAATTTTTCTATTTATAGAATATCTTCTGCAAACTTTTTTGATTGCATTTTTAATTGTGTTTCTTGCAATTCGAGTTAATTGAATGCATTTTAATGTGGATTTATGATTAAGTATTATTAGTTCTTAGTTCTAGCATTCATTATTTTTGACTTTAAAATGTTTCTGCATATTATCAATCAATTAATCATCCTGTAAAGTTATAGTGTAATTCTCAATTTTCAAATGTACTAGTTGGTTGGAAATATTCATGAAATCGCTGATGAAACGTTGGGTACTACTTATTATTAAGGTCCCCCCTGAATTCAATCATACAAGTATCTAAAATTCTCATGATCTTCCTAAATTATGATTATAGAGGATAAGGTACCTTTCGCCGATATCTAAACCTCTAAAAATTCCAAGTGGAAATGGAATTCGTAGAATCCATTTGCAAAGTCTATGAAGGTCAAAAGTCTGCAATCTATGTGTGCTATGTACCTTGTCATAAAACTAATCCACAAACGTGTTTTGCGGGACTATGCCTCAGGCTGTGACAGGAAAAGATAAAATTTAGAATTGCCGTTGCCTACCTGGGAACTGAGGCTTATCCCAGATGCACCTAAGACTACGAAGAAGACATCGATATTCACTACATGGAGAAGACATGGAGATTGTGTAGCTTCTAATAACCTTCTAATGTATGTTCCTTAATTGAATAATGCTGAAATCACGCTGTGTTACTCTGCATTCTATACGTTTATAAGTAACAGGTGCTGTTGTAGTTGTACTTGGGAATGTGCACATTTTTGCTGGCAGTGTTGCCTACAAATATCGAAACCGACAAACATCTAAATTTCACAGTCGCCTCTCGAATTACAACAATAATCTACACCTGGAATTCCAAGCAATTCACCTAACAAAGTGCACCATATCCGAAGTGGCGCATAACAGCAACAACGACAAGAACCACGATAGTAACAGAGCAATGCTAGTAACAAAAACAAAAACTGGTTTTCTAAGCGTCTTAGCGACCACTTGATCTAGCGAATCCTCTGTGTGCCCTCCATTATAGAAGATAAAGCACAAAAAACAGACTGCGAATTTAATTGAAATTATATGGAAAGCTATTTTCATTGCGAAACCGAAAATAGTGCAAGCGGCCAAACAAAAACTTGTCTAAGATGATAGGTAAAAATTGGATTAGAAACCCAAATACAGAAGAGAGAAAAAGGCGCACTCCTTTTCTAGCCCAGACTCGTCTCGGTCCTCGAGTCGATTAATGTTATTTGCGGTCTTAAGCCAAAGCGAAAAGAGCAGAGTCAACCACTGAATAGTCGACGGACATATAAAGCGACAAACCAGGTACCAGGAACACCAACAACCAGCTATGACTGACCTTATGCAATGCACCGAATGCATGTCTCAAGCAGTAGACTGAAACCGGATGAGATGCACATATTAACGTCGGCTAAGGTGCCAGCAAGCGCGAGTTCGCGGGAAAGATGACAAAAGTGCGGTTTGAAACTGGCGAATGGAATCGATATGTGGCTATATTTAGGGCCATGAGAGCAGAAACGAAACGAACGATTGTAAGCGAAATAAATGCGAACCAGACAGCATCAACATCCGCAAGAGTGCAGTGAAAAAAGCAAGTCAACTCGAGCCGAACCGAGTTGCCGGAGTTCCACGAAGTTGACAGCGACATGTTGGTTAAGTAAAGTGCAGCGACTATAATGAGACTGTTGCTAAGGAATCTGTTGATGTTGTTGGTGCTTTCCCAATTCGAAGCCAAAGCAGGGACCCTGCACAGACATGCAAAGCTTACAAGGAATCAGTCAGGAGAAGCGAACAATCGTCGGACAAACAGACTTCATGCTCGACTATTATATTGTAAAGAAGTGCAGGGCCATTTCTGCTAGGCCACCTCTGCCATTGCCACAATATTGACTATAATGGGAAAAATCAAAAGTTGATGACGTGAAATAAGCGCATGAACGATGCATTTTGTTTCTAACATCGTCCTCGATGGTTGCGATATTTGAGATGAGGAGAACATCGTAAAGAAGGGATTATAAATGGATTTGAGCGAAACCTGAAGATGCGATATAAGGGTTATTAAGTGCTAACCACAATACGATAAGTTCAATTGACCTGACGTCTAAACTGACTGAGGGAATACTCAAATCAATTGCCAATTCGTGTAGACAATTTTGCGGTTCTCGTATCCAATTCAATCAAAGTGAATCGAATTTATTTGAATTATTCTTTTAATTATTTTTTATGTTATTTTCTTAATATGATCCCAACATTTCACAAGATTTCGCATAATCAATTAAACTCTGCGAATACATAAACGTGAGAAGATTCTTTAAAGACAAGTCTTGCATTAAATAGACTTCATATGTGAATATATTCATGTAGAAACATATTTTTACATGGAGATTTTTCGTGTGTATACCAGCTTCTAAAATACAAAACAAAAAACAAAAGAACTACGTCAACCTGATGTGAAGCGTAGCCAACAACTATTTTTATCTCGAATGTCACAAAACTCGTTGCGCCGCATGGAATTCAAGATTCCGATTCCAATTCTGTAGGTACGACAAATGAAACTTCCTGCCACAGCAGAAGCAAGAGTCACAGAAACAGAAAACGCAACAGAAGCAGCAACAACACAGCATATCCTGGCTTAACCACAAGACTTCACGTTGTTGTGGTAGTTGTTGGTATTCTTTTTGGTCTTCTGGTTGCTGCTGTTGTTGTTCTGTTCGAAGTTGTTGTAGTCTGTGTCATTGCTGCCGTTTGTCAAAGTCATGAAAACCCACCGCTAACAACTGTTAACTGCACAGCGAAAGGTAACAAACAAGATTTAAGGACCACAAAATGCAACTGTGAGCCTCTGTCTATGTTTGGCTTTACATGAACGACTCCGTCTCTGAGTAGGGAATAAAATTCAACAAACCATGAAACGAATAAATGCACAACCTTTAAAAAAACAAACAAATAAATAAATTATATAAACTAAAGTGTTTGTAATACATAAGAATAAGGTTTATTATTTTAGTATTTGAAATTGCAACAAAATGTCTTGAATCTATGCAGAAGTGATACAGAAAATAAGAACCAAACAAACACGACTGTGTTGAAATCATCAAAAATTTAAAAATTGATTGAAAAATTTCTTAAGTTAATAATTCAAAATATGGTAAAGTCCTTCAATGTCTGTTATTTTATAGTTGCATTTAAAAAATGCTTTGGAAAATCACACGTTAAGTTTTACAAGTCTATTGCAGTGCTTTTCAATTATATGCAGTCTTTTCAATTTGCCAATATTCTTAATAAATTATATAAATTTGAATTTACGACTTCATAAAAAGTTAATTAACTATATTTTACATTTTCGCAGAAAAGGAGATGAAAGGAAAAGAGGGAATTTCTTCTCCTCTAAAGAAAATCACTATTCCTTGATCACAAAGTAGTAATAATTCACGTTATTTCAATTAAAAAAGATGAAGTGTTGCAGCCACACACATCCAGTGTATCTGCTGAAGCGTGGACGGTCTTGGTCCATGTCAATTTCAATTACAAGATCGTACTAAAATATTCAACATGTCAATTTGCCAGCAGCGTCAAACGGGTGTAGATTCACGACTGCATAACATTTGCTGCAACGATCAGCAAGCCGCTAAGCGGACCAGCTTAATATGTCAACATTAGTGAAGCAGCACCAAGGAATGGCAACTGCACCACTGAAAGTTTTGCTCGCCGTTCAATGTCGATCGCAATTTTCAAGCTCATCTTGTATCCGTGATGATATATTGCCTCGTTAATAATTACAGCGCAATTATGCGCTCTGCCATTGCTGCATATTAAAATGTTCAAAATGCAGAACATGTGTCGGTCCTGCGGCTGTGACTTGCTGTTAAACCTTTTCATATGTTGTTGTTTTGTTTTCCATTTCATCAAGAAAAAATTCCTGAGCACAAACCGTAACATGTTATTAATTATGGACAACACAAGGTCCAAGATTTAAGTCGTTCCCCTAAAAATTCGCATATACACATGTATTATAATTTGTCTTCAAAAACAACAAGAAAGGCAAAAGAACAAAGAGTGGCTTTTTTTCTTCCAGACATTGTTGTATTTTTAATGACTGATCTTCAAATTGCTATAGCTTGTGATTTCTGGTAAAACTGATTCTTGTTGCTAAAAATAGTCTCTGTAATCGAGCTTTCGATGTACTTTATAGGAAGATGAGTGTTTTAAACCTTACCTTTTGTCCGTGGTATTTTCAAAGTTGATTTAAAATTAAAAACTATTTAAAACGAAGTGAAATATAACAAGAAATGAAGCAAAAGATAAGCTGAAAAAATTCAAAAGGTCGATTAAGCGTACTTTTGCGGTTAATATTGCCCTGAAGGCATTTGAACAAATTAACAATTCATTAGATAATTGGTTCTATTTCCCTCGATTGATTTTATTAACAGAATAATTTACATTTATATCCATTTATCTATGTATTTCAGTTAGTTATATACTCTGATTTATACATTTCAGTTATTATTTTATTTGTTCTTGTTATTGCCATTAGGTATATACGAAATATTGGTGTGTGTTTTTTATTGGGCCGTCCCTTTTTATTGATCGCCAATCACGTTGAACAGTTTAACGCCTCAATGACTTGTCACATTTAAATGCTTCGTGTTAACACTTCCGTGAAAGTTCACGCTATCAGAGATTTATCCATTGAGTGTTCACGCTACCAGAGATGTATCGCCGAGATTGCCACGAGTCTGATTCCATAGGCGAACTAATAACAATTGTTACTATTTCGAAAATAATTTCAGTCCCATGTTTGTAAAACAAAGACAAACGACAAAGTAAAATGATGCAATTTTCTATACACTCGACGTTATCCTGAGATATTACACATATGTATACTTATGCAGGACAATTTTAAACATTTGTCTATATTAATATACAAATATGTTATTAATGAATGTCTGAATGAATTATTGAAAGTGCAATTAAAACGCGTTTTTCAATTAATATTTATTACCACAAATGGCTATAAATTGTATGGGAAACTTACTTATTTATAGCTTTTTTGGTTTTTATAAATCGTTTCTCACCGCTGTTATTAATGTTGTTTTAATGAGTTTTTATTTGAGCCCAATTAAAGCAGATATATTTTGCTTCAACGAGCTAAAGTGCAAAAAATCTTTCAATATTTGAAAGTATGGTACTGTTATATCTTCTTACTTCGTGTGAATACCATAAACACAGAACTGGACAAATCTTGTTGCATCATCACAAATATTGGCGACATTTAACAGTCGCATTCGTGATGTGACAAAATCCTCCTCTCCTCTTTTATCCTTAATTTATTCTTCATGTTTATTTTGATATTCCATTGGCGAATTATCATTATTATTTATTTCTTTATTGAGTTCATAAAGATTAGTATAAAAAAAGGACAATATGCCTTGTGCTTTATTCAACTGTTCAATCACATTAGTACGATAAATCTAAGAAAAATCTACAACTAAAACTACAACGTAAACGAAATTATACTCATTAAAGAAGTTTACACCAAAAAGTTTAAAATAAAAAAGAAATTTAAAGGTAATCGTCTTAGAATTGGAGAAGCTTTGGTGCTGTTAGTGTTGAAAGTGATCCTTCGTCGATACTTCGTAAAGCTCTACGAATGGAATATTTAATTAACTTCACAACTTAGGAGCTATACTGTCATTTGTATTGAAGTGACTTAGTAAAATTTAATATTAAATTCTTGGCACCGAAACCAGCTTAAAGTTTTTTTAATTTTTACGCTAGTAGTACCTCACGAAGAATACCTAATTTCAAGATATTTGAAGAGCCTTCAACTATAATTACAAGAAAAACTCAGAATTATTTATTAAATATGTAAAAAGTTTTCAGCTGCACAAGCTGTACATACGCCTAGCTACATATAAGTGATTTATATCGCACAATCATTGTATGTAATGTATGTAAAAAGTTTTCAGCTGCACAAGCTGTACATACGCCTAGCTACATATAAGTGATTTATATCGCACAATCATAAGTGAAGCTCCGCACTTCATGTGAGAAGTTAATTATTATATCTTTTGTGTGTTTAAGTTTTTCATGATTGCAAACCTTGTCATTAATTATTACAAAAACAAATAATATTCATTAAGCACACAACTCGTCCGCAGGAGACGGCGGAATATCGCAGCATAGCAACACGGTTCTATCTATCTAAGATTAAGTTTTTTACTCTTGATATCACGTGCGATCAAGTAATCACGCTAGACTCTTAGCCGGCTGAACAGGAAGCTGAACATCAAGCAGACAAGTAAATCCAGCAGAACGTAACTTGAAGTCTTTAGACGTCCATGATAGCGAATATGAACGAAATCTAGTCTTGTATTTAACCTCGGGAGTTCAAATCATTTCCCCCAACAACAGCAACGAAGAAATACCAAACAGCTTATTCAATTATGGCTAAGATTATGATTACAGTTAACTGCTAAGAGCATCAAAATCAAAATGAATAAAGGAATATGTAAAAGAAGCGGGAGCGGAGAAATAATTGCATACATGGGGCATTAGAATGAAGCAACGAGCAGGGAACAAAGATGATGGTTGATGATGCTTGGCGATGATTGACAGACTGCTTTCAAGAATAAAGACCTTGGAATCATGGGTAGCAGTAGTCTAACTAAGGGCATATTTTAATAGATCTTTCGGTAGCGGAAGCAAGAGCTGCGTGAAACAATAAAGCTAATCAAAACCATGGGAGCACCGCCCACGAAAACCACTGAACACAACTATTACGCTTTACCGTTACCAATCTCAAGAGGGAGAAGAAAATTCCAGCTTCTTGCCGACACGATGCACAAACACCTTGAATGAGGAGTGATAATATTTACACTCCACACGAAGAGTCAAGTGTATTGACTGAGGAAATAATTCGTGAAATACAGCACTGCGTGATGTACAGAGCTTGCCAGCCCCAAGATGTCAGGAATCAAATGTTAAGTGGAGCGGAACAATGGAAATCACTGTTATAAACAGACTGTTGAAGAGTCTTAATGAATGTAACAGACAAAAGGAAAGGAAAGCAGACAGGGAAGGAAATAAGGTGCGTTGCGTCGCCTTGCTATTGCCTGCGATTTCAATGACAGAGCTTCACGTCAGGTTCACATCAAGGGTAAAAAAGTTCACCTTATAAGTATATTTCCTAAGGTGAACTTTATGCACGGCGAGGAGTGAAATGAGTGAAGGTTCGCCGAAGGGCGAGCATGAAGTTAAACTAGGGGAACAATCGGCAAAGGAGTCATTTCGGAAATCATTCTTACCGAAGTAATTCGGAGATGCGCCGTAGGGAAGAGAAGCAGATCGTCTGACACTAACCGACATCCATTCAGTCAGTTCGTCATAATTAGCTCGGGAGCAACGATCATTTGTTGAAGGACTTGTTGAGATGTCTGCTCCAATTCGAAACGAAACAATGAACGAACGAATAAGGTGTAGAATTACATGAAAATATTGCCTGCAGTTGAGACTGCAAATACACTGGCAGGTACACATGTCGAGTGACAGGTATAAGAGACCGGAAAGAAAACAAATGGAACCGGTTAGTAATCCGTAACTATAAAGTGGAAAATTGTAGAGCTAAATGCGGATTACAGCAATTGTGTAGTATATGTCCATGTTTCAAAATGTTAGCAGATTTTTACTTTATGTCCGTACATCAAACGTAATGAAAACTGAATTTAAAGCTGCGTAATAATTGTCTGTAGAGCAGAGAACACAAAAAAAAAGAGAAAAGAGTCCTTTCATAATGTAGTCAAACGATTTAAAAGAAAGCATCGATGGATTCAATATTTCCCAAGAGCATGACTTCGTTTATGTTTCCTCGACCTATCAATTAAATTAATTATAGAAGAAGGTGGGTTATCTTAGGGACGAAAGGGTTGTTGGCATAAGAAGGCAGCATCATCATCAATTCTGCTATCTACCTACTTTTACATTGGTTAACTTTTGACCACAAATAATAGCCATTGGAATAATTTTGCTAAATCGGATGTCAAGCAGCAGCCGTGCTTCTAATCCACTTAATCTAAGTAAACAAATTTCTCCGCTTACTCTCCGTAAATCCAAAAGTGGAAAACTAAAGCGCAGGAATGGATTCTCACGATTTTGTAATTAATTTTCAGAGCTTAAACGTGGACCGAGAAAAAGGAAACCGCAGCAGTTTACATTAAACTTAAGCAACATTGTTGCAGAGTGAAAAGCAGCAACGGCAGCGGAGGCAAAGAGATGCTGCTGTTGTGAAGTTTGTTAAGTTTTGCAGCAACAATACGGCAAATAAAAGTAATAAACAAATTTCTGTTGTTGCTATTTTGTCCGAAACAATACTAGAGTTGCCACGGAAAGGAAAAAAGGTTGATTGCAAGGAAAGCCTTATTTTAGCTAGGATGTCCCTGTTCCCAACCCTTAGGAACCACAGCACCACAGGCTTCCTTCAGTGCTACGAAACACTTCTTCAGCTAATGAATGTTGTGGACACATTTGTGTCCAACAAGGAACCGACACATGAACGATTGTGTACGGTAGCCACTCTTGAGAGTTTTATGTCTTGGTTTTGTCAGAACATTAGATTTTGCTTGTTATTCGTCATTTACCCACACTACATCTCGCTGTCTAGTTCATCTGCAGATGTTGGTCTTTGGCCATAAGTTTCCTCAGGCTTTGCATTGCAATACTCATCTTTCTACTTCCCTACTTCACCTACTCCCTTGTCTAACAGTTCAACATATTTAACTGTTTACTTGGTGCTACTTTGGTTGCACACACAAGTATTTATTTGTGTGCGTTGCTTATAAATAAGTTTCTCTGTGAAACAAATTTCAATAAACAGGAAAACAACAACAACAATTGCAATATTATATTGCATTTTAGAAGCATTGTCTGTTGTGTATTGTGGCTAGGATTTTTGAAGCTTGTTGAGGTTTGAAACCACCGCAATTTTATGACTCAGCACCAACAACAAGAAACAAAATTAATTTGGTTAAAGTTACTTCGCAAGCATGACTCTTCAAACTTCCGAATGAAAGGAAACAAATTCAAACGATTTTCACTACTGATGAAAAACAAGATTCTTGATGTACAATCGATTTTTATTTTTCTGTCTTTAAAATACAAACTTCAACCGAACTTCTCTATTACTTTTCATGTCTGAAATTTTCTTTTTTTTTGTTTTGTCTAAAGTCTTGCTGTGCTTTACTTAATAAATCACTTTGATAACTGCAGTTTTAAGGAAGTTCGACGCATGCATCTATAATGATAATAAGAGGAATGATGATGAGGACGCTCAACAAAGTGATCTATATACTATAAGGACGAGGAATAATAAAGGATAATGACGATATACAATGTGTGCATATGAATATTTCTGTATTTCTAAATAAAACATGATATTGAAGTCAAAAATATAATCTGCCTTCAATGGTATGATTTTTTTATATAGTTTTCAAGAACCTTGATCCATTGTTTCGTAGTTTGTTATTTATTTTTTTCTTAATTTTTGCTGCCTCCATAAAAATTTGCACATGTAACATTTTATTTTGTATATCCGAGAGATGTGCACTATTTGCGCACTTCCAGGAAAATAATGTAATTTATTTTTATGTGTATTTAATTCTTCTGCGTGTTTGTTGTTTTCGTCACTCCCTTTTTAATACAATCGCCACTCGACTGTATCAATATTGTTCCTTCACTCGCTGTTGCTCCTGTAGCCGCTGCCGTTGTCATTGTCGTTGCCGTTGTCATTGCTGCCGTCATCATATGTCGTCGGCCGCATTGTTCACTATTGTTGTCTTAACTGCATAAGTAATAAAATACGTCAGGCAGGTGACATGAAAACGTCACATGGATGTCACTGCAGTGATGTCGGCTCTCTCCAGGAAGGGATCCAAGCAACGAGTACAAATAAACAGAAGGATTGATGAGTGATTGTAAGGGAGGAGTGCTGAGAGAGGCTTTACCGAGAGCGAATAAATGAACCAGCGAGTGATATAGGGAAAAAGGAAACGGTTTGGGTTTGATTGCGGAAGGAAATAAAAATGAACGTTATTTAAGGACGTTGGTACATAAAAACCAACGAGCTCCGTTAAGTGGTCTCCAAAGAAAAAATGCCTTTATAAACAAAAAATTTTCCTGGAGTTTTAAATGTGCTTTTTTGGTTTTCGCTTATTTCGATTAAACAACTCATCGTCCCTGGTAAAAAAAAGCTGTGTATATCTGCGTGTAAATATTTTAAAAGCTTTTTTATCAAAACACATTAAAAACGAAGTTAAAGCGGTCGAAAAGTCCCAACGAAAATACGAAGTAAGTCGAAATGTTTAACCACAAAGTGTAAGCAGACTTTAAAATAACATTTAAAAATAGTTTTAAAATAAACTACGATAGAGTTGCAAATAAAGAAGAGGCACAGATCTAAAATGTAGCGAAAATTGTAGCGCGCACGAGGTTTTATAACTGCTCATGTCGATTTTGTGAGCCATTAAGAAACCAAAAAAAGACTACCTTTTGTTATTTAATAAAATTGAAACCATGTACTACTTTATACACTCATTATTATCTACAGTTCCCTGAATTTCTTCTTCCTTTTCATATGTTTAGTGAAGTCATTCGTGGTTTTTCTTGCTACAAATATTAACTATGGAGTGACCACGGCGACCCTCATCGTTTGTGTGGTTCCACGTCATCCGTAAACATATAAAAGCAGACATTTAATCACAAGTGAGTGTCTGCAAATGTTCCTCAAAGTTCTCCTGTTCCTTCTTTGAACGTTTCATGTCCTCCTCTGCTCTGTTATGTTCATACTTGTATGACTAGAACCTTTAAAATTAGCCAGACATTGTTCTGCCAGGACAACTATAAAGCGTGAACCTCTTTTGTCCAAAATGAAGTCCACTTGATTATATTCATCAAGCGTGAGTGCGGTCTAAATTATTTCTGGACACATTATTTCGCTTCTTCATGGCTGGTCTTTTGAAGGTTGAAAGAGTTGAATGGGAAGTCAGACAACCACAAAAATTCTACTGTGTAATTGTGTATAATGAAGTTAATTATTACATTTAATGTTAATCAGTTTTGCTACATGTTTGCTTATTAAATAGTTTCTACTATCTTAACTAATATCAAACTGACAAAATATGGATACTCAGAGACAAAACTAATTAATTGGACTTTTATCATTCAGACTATAAAAATTTTACGGTCGTATTAACTTTGAAAACAAACTTCAATTTTTCATCAATCCATAAATCATATAATTTTTCACGGTTTGCTTGTAGACACTAAATATCACCGTAATAAATGTTAAAAACATACAATTTCTCCTATCGTAATTGGTTTTAGTGAACCCATAACATGCATCCTCATAAATTAGTTCGCCTTCAATTCTGGATATCTTTAAAGCAACAACCAACTCAATTTTTATAGTTGTTCGATTATCTAGAGTGATGAAATTGCAGACAGTGTGTATATTTTTTTATAGCTGTGGCTATTGGACACTAATTTTATAGGTTCTCTATAAGTTTTGTCTTCTCCGTTCTCGTAGATTTAAATTTAATTCAAACATTCACCCAAAAATCTAGGAAAATATACATATTTATATCTTATGTAGAATTTCCGTAGAAAACACATAAATGTTTGAGTAAACAGACCATAAAAAGCGATGATTATTGTTGTTCTTGATAATATATGTATAAATAGCCTAAAGATTATCGTATTCAAAAAAAATCTCAAACGTAATTTTAGATTTAGGGTGTATAGTGTAAAGTATTTCTTAAAATAGTAGTAGATTATATTATACATTTATTTAAATTTGAATATAAACTTGGAAACCTCTGCTAATCTTAAATTATTGAAGATTGTATAATATATATAAATACATATTATATTAAATTCAGCTACAGATAACCATGACGCTTACTTTTAAATGAGTTACTAGAGTATTACTTACTGGATTTAGATCAAATCGCTTTGTTTCATGTAGATCTAATTGGAAGCTTCTTCCCAAAGCTTTTTCCAATTTTATGAGTTCTTATTAGGCTTCTAACCTTTACTAACATTATATTATATGTGATATCCATTCAGACCTAACTCCTTTAATCCATCATCAGTACATTTCGATGATTATAATCAATTTCTGCTCCGCATCTATTACACCACGACGTTTTAATTCTTTTGAAAGCAATCTTCCCTTAACCCTGATATGATCAAATTGTAAAAGGAGACGAGTGTATTCAGTACTTTTGTACTGTTTTAGCTAAGCGAATGATGAGGAATCGGTGGAAACCAATTTTTAAAACATATTCATTTCGAAATTACTTTTCGAAGCCCCGAGGTGCAGTCATTATGGATGCACAGTAGGGAGGGAGTGAAACACCCAGTCACGACATGTACACAGCCATGCAAACAGACGGAACAACGGACAGACAGACAGATGGAGAGCGTGTTGCCATCGCACTTGCATTTCCCACAAGTATTTTGACAGCGATAAACAATTTGCTTAAATAAACAGTTCGCTTCGGGCGGACGAGTGTACGTGGGTATCAAACGTGTGGAAACCCAATCGACAAAGTTTAATTTTCGGTTTTCCTTTAGGAAAAACATTTAACCCGTTTCTAGTGGCTACACTTTAGCAAGTATTTGAAAAGAGAAGCGGCACTGAATTTTTATGACGGTACCTTCTCGAAACATTTACAGGCAAATCAAAGTAAAGAAATAAGTGTAAATAATTCATTCAGTTGGTGGATTGACTTTTTGGCAACTTGTTGCAGATTTAAATTTATTGTAGCTCCAACTTTTTTAGTTTTTTTCATAGTTTCAGTAGATTGTACACGATGTACTTGTATCTGGCCGTAGAGAATCTCGTCATATGACAAACTGCAGCTCCGATTGGACGATGCCGGTTTCTGCTGGTGATTCGTATTCTCTTGTAGTCGTATTTTTCCACTCGAAAGGCCACTGATTAGCTTGGTCTCTCTGTCTGATTGGATTTTCCATAATAAACGCATAAATCTTCAGAGCTGCTGCTAAACTCTACTGTGGACATTTTTATGACTATTTCTTCTCTGGAAAAATGCCAAATGATACTCATTTATAAAACATCATCTTCCATGCCAGACGTGAGTATGAAAATAAGTTGCGAAGAAATCATGAAGTTATCATTCATGTGATAATATCTTGACAGAAAAGTAGCAAAATATGGTAACTTATTAAAATTGAAAGTGGATATGATAATGTTATAATCATATATATATATATATATATACATATCGAATCAATACATTACAGATATTGGTATTATTAATTATTGATTTCATTTATTGAATTCAGTTCATTGACACGCACAAATCAATGACCAACTGTTTCAGCATTCATTTATTCAATAACAAGTTTCACAAACATTTGTATTGATCAGATATATAATATCACTTCTGTATTGGATTCCTACGAACGCAGCTCAATGAAAATTTAATACTCACGAACGTGTTAATACTCAGCAGGGACTCGAATCCACGTCCTCCAAGCGAACAAGTTGTACTAAAGAAGTTAGGTATATAGTAACATCGAGTCGTTGTATTGTATTGAATACTCGTATCAAGGGTTTAATTTTGAGCATACAAAGTAAAGCGACAGTCATACGACAGCCTCATAGACTTATCTACATGTACACATAAATACACAAACAAAGGATAAAGGTTACATGACCAAATGCGCTTGTGTCATCAGCTGCCATATTGAAACGGATGTTCATTTACAGTTCGACAATTAATTGAGCGTCATGTTGCAACTAAGCAGTGGTTTTGATGCATTTCTCGCAGTTGGCGTCGTTATGATTGTTGTGGTTATTGTCTCGTTGTATTTTAGATTAGTGAATAGAAATTGTATAGAATCGTGACCGCAATCATTTCATTGTTATAAGGAATATTTTATAATGATTTTGTAGTCGTTGTGGTTGTTCTTATATCAAATGTAAAATATATATAATATCTGAAATATCGGACTAAAGTTAGGTTGACACAACAGATGCTTCTGTCTATATTAAGCATTCGATTTATTATTCCTATTTCCTGAATTTTCCTTTTATAGTATTAAATGCTAAAAACGATTGCTAATAAACAGTTTACTTTACATTTTTAATACGTATTCCAAATGAAAGCATTTGTTGCATAAAAATTCCTGATTTCGTAATGTTAACGTTGATTAAAAAGCACAGCAGTTGGTCCAATAACTATAGCGCCACTGCATTTTATTAATTTTTTTAAATAAGTTTGCATTTAATCTGTGTGTCTTTATCATTTGACATTTCCACAGGTTTTTTGTTTGTTACAATATTAACACTGCAGCTGCACTGTCCATGGTACGTCGACATTTAAATTTTATTCGTTATGCATTATAAATATTCGTAAATACGTTTTTGGGTCCCTCTTAGTCAGTTTCTGTTTGGCTCTGGTCAACGTGTGTCCCTGTACTTTCAGAGATTTGATGAGGCTTAAGACGACTTAAAAAAGTTGTTTGCTGTTGCTCGTTTCGTACGCTTTTTTATGTCGCTGAAAGAAGTTAATTAAATTTTAAATACAATTATTTTAGTTTAGGTGTTAGAAGATAATTTTGTGTGTTTAGTTTGTGTGCTTAATCTTACATCAAATATTTATTTTTCTGTATATGTATGTATGTCACTGACATTAGTTGACAGAGCTTAGAGGGTTTTTTTATTATTAGTTTCGTTATTGTTATAGAAATAAAAACTACTCAAAATAATATTGGGAAAAGATAAATCGCTTTTTATGCTTCGCGTGGATTTCTTGAAGCTTACAACAAATTTATTTTGACTTTTCTTTAATTAATTTTCGATTTGTGTTATGATCTCACAATTTTTTGTATTAGTTATTATATTATAAAAAAAAACCAAAATGATTTAAAATTAATAGGATTATTATTGATTTACATAAAAATTGCATATAGTATTTTATATTTTATTATTTTGTAATAACAAAAAATATCAAAAATGTTGTTTAAAAATTTAATTATTTTATAATGTAAAAGCAATTTCATACAATAATTAATAATACACGTAATGAATTTTTTATAAGATTTTTTTTTTTTAAATATTTGTTAAAATAAATTTAAAGTGTATCTATTATAACTTAATTTCCACAAGTAATTCCAATTGATTTTCACGAGTTATTAAATTTCGTTGAAATTCTTCAATTCGCATCTGGAAAATATCCAAACATATGTATGTCCCTTTTATCCGAATCGTGGACAGCAATTCAACGTCAAGCATAAAGATTGGACAGTCAAACATTGTCAATACAATTGCTAACAACAAAGAATTAAATTTTGGCAACAAAAGTTTTTGTTTTCAAATCTGAGGGCGCAACTGAGCAATAAAAGGAGGAAGTGGGCGGGCACCGAAGGACACACAGTAAAGGACCAACAAAGAAACCAGTAAAAAAGAATTTAAATGTTACGACGAATAAAACGAATTTGAAGTTAAGTAAACTAAATTTTAGAGAACCAAACACATGTCCAAAAAACACATTCAAATCAAGAACTTATACAAAGTCCACATCATTGTTTTTTTGGCTGCAGTGGGTGCCAGAGAGAAAAGCAGCAGAACTTGGTTTTTAGTCCTCAGATCATATGTACATCTACAAATACAAACTTCATGTGCATGGTACCACGTTTTCAAAGCTGACCTCGTTTCTTTGTTTGCTTACAAAAAAACAAATCGATTGCAAAAGTCTTTTTTCTAAATTGATAGAATCAAATGTTGATTTGATGCTGTAATAGCTTTTTCCATTTTATCACTCTACTCTCTAAGAGTTTTCTATCTGATCTATATAACGTATTACATATATAAAAATTCTTTTTGGTTGCTGTTGATCGCGGTGTCAGATCGTGGAATGGAAGCATATTGACCCCTAAACCACATCTGTCATCAACTGCTGAAAACCTATCTGACTGAAAGAAAGAAAGTGGATTGATGACAGAAAAGATTTGACACGAACAAAAGTCCCTTTTAAAAAACTGTTAATAAAATGAATTTCTGAATATCGGTATTTTTCCTTCAAGGGGCATTGATATTTCTTTTGGTCGATGATAAAAAGTCGATATTTGAATGAGCACTTTTAGACAAGCAATTGCATTAAAATTATGTATTGAGGACAGCTACTAAAGGCCTTATCAAAAATACTTCAAACCTCTTCAGAAACAAGAACAACAACAGGTTTCCAATATCCAAAAGTAGATAATCACTTTTCCATGTGACTCATTAACCGTAAGACGATCCTCATCAACGCATCACGAAGTAATTTGACAAAAATAGACGGGAAAATTAATTGTTTCTGTTGGACACATGAACCGACATAACATTACGTGATAAATATTTGGTGCTAGTTTTTATTTCTGTGAGTTAATGTAAGCAACACGAGGATCAGTTGTGTTGAAATTTATATATAAGGGTGTATCTCGAAGCTAATGACGGGAGGGCAAAATATCAACAAAAAACACAAGATAATGAAGGGAGCAGCTGAAACATGTTTTCTAAAAATGTTGAGGATCATTTTTCACATCGCCCTGGCTTCCGACTGTAATTAGGCAATGCATGTCCTTGAAAAGGAAAGCAGAATTGCCGAATAGCCAGAAACACAGAGAGAGGGAGACAAAGAGAAAAGAGCAGACAAGAAAATAATAGAAGACAGAACTAATAAACGAATATATACCTGCCTGTTTAGTACCAAAAAAGATATTTTTAAAGGATTTTCAAATGAATTTCTTGTAAAGTTGTCATTCAAATTAGAGTTTAAATGGAACCATAAAAATCTTAAATATAGAGTGCGTAATATAAAAATTAACAGGCAAAAGCAAATTACAAACAGCTGTTGGTCCTTTACGCAAAGGTTGTGATTTTGAATTATTATGAAGTGAATGCAAATTGTGCTATCGACTGAAAAGAGACTATAAAAAAAATATAAAAACAACACATAGACAGAAGGGAAACGAGTATGAAAAGAAATAAAAATGGACAGAAATATCATATAAAACAGTGTCACAAACGCATCAGGGCAAGTGACCTGTATAAAGAGCAAACATCGGCCAGTGACACTGAATGGAGGAAAAAATAAAAGCAACTGAATGAAGTTGTAGCTATTATTGGCTCAGGCTATACAGTCAGCGATGCATTCAACTTTGACAAACGAGGAAAGAAAAAAGCTACAACAATGGCCCATGAGTGGGTTAATTAAAGCATAAACTTAGCTATAAAGGTGTATTTAAAAAATATAAACTGAACGAAAATAGCATATATAATACGTAATTGTATAATAAAATATATCGTGGAGTAATAAAATATATCCATCAATCAATCAAACTATTTGGTAATTTAGGATTTGCGCTTCATTGACTCTTTGCCAAGCGTTCGACGACGTCATCTGTTCATTTCAAGTTTTGTTGATGAAAGGAGCGGAAGAAAGGACGATAGAGGGATGTTATATACTCCAATATTGGCAGCTCCAATTACAAAAGGGAGTCTATGGTTTGTAGATGCCGCGGCTTGAACTTTATACAAAATGATTAATCATCGAAGGGTGAATATAAAGTTTATGAGGACACGTTTGAGCTTCTTTTGCGTATTATTGAAAGCTGAGATTTTCTTTAAGAATGGAAGTTAGTCCTAAATTACTTGTGAAATTTAAAAATCGATGAAACTTAATACATATCTATAAAAAGATTGTGTTTTCTTTATTAGTTTCGCTATTCTTTCGCCCTAACGTCTTCATCAAACCTTTTCTGTATCCTTCCCTATTTTCCTATCCGTTTTAATTTTTTAAATTATGTGACCCATATTCCTTGACCGACAGCAATAAAATTGATTTTAGTGGAATCGGTTTTCCTTTCATTAACCCACGCATACATAAACTATTCCCATCAAGATTCCGAATACTTTTTCTGCCATTCTCTGAACTTTACTTGACGCGGCACGTAAAGAATGAAAAGCGGAATGGAATGAGTATAAATTGAGCCGAGTGCATCCAACGCATCCCAGAGATGTCCTCAGACAAACCCGTTTTCAATGCCTACGCAATTTTTCACCATTTTCACAGTTTTTCTTTAATAATTTCAGCCTTTTCAGATTTCTGCTTTGTGCTCGTCCTTCTGCATTCCACAAAACATGCAGGACATTTTTCAAATGGTCCTGTTGTGAACGCTTGTGCTATTGAAGGGAAGAACTATGAGAGCAAACAAATGAAAAGTAGGTAGGCGAAAATGGGAGAGATCGAGACGAATGCGGCTCTTTTTCAAAGAGTATTCAGCCAGGGATAAATTTGTGTCACGGGCGAGGACAGTACACTTTGTGGTGCAGTTGTTGGTATTAGTTTTTCTGTTGTTGGATAGCTATGAACAGCGGAGGTTTGCTTTAATTCGCTGAAACACGATGTGCCTATGTATATACGTATGTTGTATTACATTATGTATACAAGGAATGTTTGTAATTTCACTCTCGATTAGTTTTCAAACCACGGAAAACCTACACATCTACAAATATTTGTCTTTGCTGCAGGATTAAGTGTTTTAAAGTGTTCTAGGGGAGGATGTAAGTATAAAACTATCCCGGAACGTGACTCGAAATATAAAATTTCAGATTTAATTAAATATTGGAAACAAAAAGACTCTTACATATTCAGTTTGATATACCAACAATATTATTTTTCAGGAACCAACACCGAATTTTTTTTGAATTTGAAGTTGAAACTATTTTCATCTTCGAAGGATATATTCTCCTGCAAATTATACGAGAAATCACCTTAAAATGATAATATAATTCCTCAGTATTAAGTACTCACTAGAAGTGTATATACTTAAATGCATTTTTTTCATTTATGGCGCACTTCTAAAGGACGACTTTCGTTCTTTAAACCAATACTTCAATAAAAATCTTCTTTTTCTTTTCAATCATTAAGCCCATGGTTAGCAGATTTTCTCTTTATTGTCAACGTATTGGAAAAATACTTGAAGGTCATTAAATGGTCGCTGCATCCTCACGAGGGACCATTTCCATCTGTCCGTTCTTCGTCTGTCTGTCTAATGTTATTTCAACCCCAACACTGTTTCGTTTTAATGCTGTTAAACAGGAAATAAATGATGACGGTCCTGCAAACAAATCCTAGAAGTGTCAACCAAATACAAAGCATTAGGAAAAGGAAAAAAAGGCAATTCAATTACAACAACAGCGTACAATAAACGTTGGAAATAACATGGCAAACAGATGGATAAGTCAAATGAATGAATCGCCGATTGTGATGTAGGGTGGTGAGTCGCAAAGCCGCAAAATATTTGGGAAGGTCGAAAATCCGATGATCGAGTGTTAAAGCCCAGCACAGACAACTTGAGAGAAAACTAAACAGAAAACTAATAAAATAATATTAATAATCCTCGATGACGGGGTGTCGCGCCTCGGCACACGCCTCACGCCATCATCAATGTTATTTGGGATTTAATTTCGTCCTTTTTTCGGTCTTAGTTCGAGCAGCCAGTGTGAATGATTATTGTCAATATTAGATGTTTGCTTTTTTGTTCCTTGTTGCTTTTTCTTGACACGTTCCCAACGAATAATACCAAAAACCATCGAAAAGTGAAAGATTTAGGATTTGCGATCTATTCAGAAATCTATATCCTGTTACTAATATTTTGTGATTTTCATCGTTTTTCTATGTTTATCTTATCCTGAGTGCACGGTAAAGTCTTTTTCTCTATCCTTGAGTTGGTTTTTAATATATTCACCTCCATTGCTCAGTATTCACTTCATCAGAAGTGTTGATTTAAATCGAGCAAGAGAAAGTGAAGTGAAGAAAATTCCATTACAATCTTGTTCTCCTTGCTTTACACTTTTCTTTTAATATAGTTCAATCTTCTTGTTATATGTCATTTACTTTCACTCATCTCCGTTGTTTCGTAGTGTTAACTCTTGTGTGGTTTTCTCCTGTTATATCTGTAAATATTATTCATAGGTAAATACGTCCTCATCGAAGTGGCAACCAAGAGGATAAGCTTCATCAAATAAAACTTCCTTTTTGCTATATGACCGAGTAATAGTAATATCTTAAAAGATTCCACATCATACGGAATAAGCTAGCTAACACCAAATCAACCAACGAAATAAAAATTTCTGTTGTATTTTAGATAGAGAACCTTTAGTAATATAGGCCTTGTATTCTCTGTTTTCAAAAAAGGCGATCTAAGTAATGAAAACTCATTGAAAAGCCCCACGGCAGACCTCTAAAAACCGCAACTTTAGTTTATAAATGCTACAAAACAGAATTTGCAGTCGAATTTGGTGAATTGATAGCTGCCTATCAATGAAACTACAAATTTGATTTGCATATAAAACGATACTAAATGCAATCGGAGAGGAAATCCTTATAAATTGAATAAAATTAAAGCTCGTTGTTCATAGTTCGCTCTTCAATAGTTTGAAATTAATTTCAATTTCAATTACATTTTCGAGTGGAGCCAAACTTCATCATCAGTATGAATATTAACGTCTCTATCATCATCACCATCATCACGAATATCAACACAATACTCTCTCAGGCTTCTCGTTATCATCCTTTCTCTCGCTGTAGGTAGTTCCTGCGGTCTGCCACAATCGATGAATGGAAGCTGCTGCGCTTTATTCCATGCTTAAATGAATTCCTACTTTGTTGGATTTAGGTTACGCCAGTTTAAGTGGAGCTGAAGCTTAAGATAGGAATTGAAATCCATCGATATTCATGATTATTCAAAGATTCACTCTACACAAGTTTGTATTCCATCAAACAGCAGACAGACGGAGAGGCGAAGACCAAGAGGATGCACTGACAGCCACAAGTTTTTGATTATAGTGCTGAAATTTTAGTATCCAATAAATTGGGACAAGTGGACTTGAGATTTTATGCTGCTTTGTTTCGGTGGATCGATGGAAGTGTAGTATAGATGGGTTCCTCTAAAACAAAAAAACCATTAATAATTGGAGCGGAAAGAGAAACGCAGATTTTATAAGATATTATAAATAAAATTCAGCAGTGATGGAAAACGTAAACGAGAACAGGACATCAATACGATAATCGAGGTAGTATGTCTTCAGCCAAGGCTAGAACGAGGAGGTGAAGCTGTAGCTGAGGCTTTCGCTTTTTAAGACGCGGCCAGCATGAAACACATTTGCTTGTACCTCTTTAGTTGCCGATATCCAGCTGCTTTTCTTTTTATGTTGATATCTATGCGAGTGTTTAAAGCAGCAGGTGGCGGTCAGTTAGGTTTGTTGAAAAATGCCAATTGTCTCATTTATGTTGGCCGAGTTTTTTAAGGCTTATACCGGAGCTGTACCAAATTACAATTTGACTTGTCGTACTTGATTTATTGATAAATTAATTGATAAAAAGTGAAAGGAGTTATGTAATATTTTCATGTTAATTCAATAACTATTAATTTTAAAAAAGTAAGCAAAGTTTTCAGCAGCAACGTGACGATGGATTAGTCAATTTTCCACCCAAGGATTAATTTCTTTCCCTTCTATTCGCTTTTCTTCCCATTGCTTCTGTTCGCGCCTTATGTAACTTATGTACCTTATTCAGTGACGTGAAATGATTTCTCCCCAGCTAAGAAATCAATATAAGTCCCCATCGTTATCATCATCATCAACTTTCAATTCCTTCGATGCAAAATTACATTCCTCTGTGAAATTAAAAAGAAAAATCATGATTAATTTGATCACACACCATTAAATTGCTTTATTCATTGATTTGAAAGGAAAATTTAATATGTGAGTGTAACATTGACATCCGTTTCCGAACAGGCGCTGTCAAATTATTTGCCATTTATTTCTTTAACCTCCCCGACCAAATCACGCCGTGAGATCCTCAATATTATCCTGATTGACACTTACACTTGACTAAATACGCGCCGCTCTCCGCTGAATGAAGGAAGATGAAGCGAAGAGCAGGAATTTGTTTTGCAATTAGAAGCGGAGTTGACAGTTCTTCAGTTAATCGCACTCGCTTAACGCTTTACGCAAGTTTTTATTGCACGTGTCCTTAAAAGCTTTCCTTCGCCTGGGGTTCATTCTACCCCAGCTCTGTCCGTATTTGTATTTCTACTTTTCTCCGATGAATCTGTCAAGGGACTGCGATATAAGAACAACCGTTTATCATCCTCTGCTGCATCCTTTTCCTTCATTTCTTCCTATTTGTATCTCTCTTTCTATTGGGATTTAGTAACTAATGGCTTTCCATGACTCGCAAGTTTCCTGTTTTCTTTCCTGCTTCCTTCGCTCGTTGGGCTCTGAACGATCCGCATCTTCGATAAATAATCTTTGATGCTGCCAATTTGACAGCTGTCATAATTTGAATTTTAGGAGTTTTCTAATTGGATATCATTTTACCCACTTTATTTTCTAGGTACGTATAAATCACTGTTACTTTCATTGTATAATTCTCAAGTTGATTTTCATACTTTTCGGTTATAGAGGTAATAATATTCATCACGCTGATTGTGGTTCTTATTACCACACATGTCATTATATTGATTATGTTTTTTAACATCAACTATTGATTGAATCAATTGTCTGCTATTTATCATACGAAAATATTTTATTGTTTCCATCACGGACGTTCGAAAATAGAACAACGCAATAGTGTTTGGGTCTGTTTTCTGAGGGCTAAGAAATGGAAATGATAGAAAACGTTTTTTATTGATTCCAGATGAGGGTTGTTCGTTTATTTCATCACGCGTCGTTGTCAGTGATTGTCTTCTGCTTTACTTCTTTGTTTGTTCACGTCCTTTGCCCCTCAATTGAACTGTATTTCCATGGCCTATTTTTGTGCCGAGGGTGACGATAAAAGAACGACTCAAAGTTTCATTTATTTATGAATGTTGGATACGATGACAGCTTTCGGTGGATTTATTGAGATATCACTGAAGTAAACTCAACGAAATGGCTTTCGATATTAGTTTTATCTATGTTTATCTACTGATTACTTCTAAAGTCTTCTACAAGTTACAGTTCTATATAAAATTTCGTTTCCCGAACCGAATTTATTAATTAGTTATTTAATAAAAATGTATCGGTTTTTAATTGAATGCTTTTTTAGAACATGAAATGTAACATAACAGCAATTAACAAGAAAGTTTACGATAAGATAATAATATAATATCTTCATTGAAAGAAATAATAATTATTGATTAATTTGTGTCCTTAAATCTTTTATGGCAAAACTATGAAGGCATTAAAAGATTTGAAACGACTGCTGTTCTCTTCTCTCGATTTCTCTGACATTCAGGATTTGTATTATTCTTTACTTGGAGAATATTAATAAATATTAGATACTTTCAGAAAAAAATAGATAAACTTTATGAAAATGGTTTCTGATATTAAAATAATTCATACCTCGTTTTTTTAACGTCTTCTTTCGTTTAATCAATTAATAAATTTAAAAGCTATACAAAGGGTATTTCCAAAGAGTTGTCCTTGAGACTCGTTAAGTGATGATTTATTTGATTATTTTGTTGACGGGACGATGTGACTTTTTATGAACCGCTTTTGTGAAGTCTACAAACCGCTGATTTAAAACTTAAATGAAGACAATAATAAAAACAACTTCTGACGAATAAAAATAAATAAAAAGAAACAATTAAAGACGTCGCTGCTGGTTCAACAAGTGCCAACAACACAATTTCAATTAATTTTGAAGCATTGAGGTTGTTTTTATTAATTATTATTTGATTGCTTTATTTAAAAAAGTTTGATAAACCGACAGTTGTGATAAAAACACAGATTGAAGTCAATTCATTGATTGAAAGTCAATTAAAATAATAATTAAAAGAATCTATTAAATTTCGAACTATTTGGAAGCGGTTTTAAGTAGTCGTTGTTGGGGAGACACGCACACACACATAAATACGTGTATTAGCTCAAGTAACGTGCTTTTAGGTATAGCAACAACAATTGACGTTGTCGGCTCAACGAACCTGAATAAAGCGAGCTTTTTACGAGCAACGCGCTGTCTACAGAAGCTTTTAGGCATTTAATTGAAGCTACCGATGAAAGCAGCCGAAGGCACAACAATGAACCGCACAAAACAATGCAATTATTTGGTAAAATCTCGTCAGCTAACATTTTATGCAATTTAAAATTTAAATCTTGGCGACAGGCTAACGAACTTACACATTGCCACACAAGGATCGACATGTATGCATACACAAATACACATACACACACCTACAAAACACTCGACCAACTACCAACTGCAACAATTTAAGTATTCATAAAATTGAAGTGAAAATTCGAGCGCATACTCACTTGCAGCAATTTACGGTGAATGTGTAGCTCTTTGTATGTGTTTCTCTGTGTATGTGTGAGGCATTTAAATGCAAAAAAAAACGTAGAACCAAAAAGCGTAGAAGCAGCAACAACAAAAACAGGAGCTTCACCATCAACGACAGAACCAAAGCGAGGATCAGCAGATTGAAAGAATAGTGAACAACATAAATTTACGAATACAACGACGACGGCGACACTCAACGACGAAATAAACCAAAAGTGCAAAAAACAATGAAATAATAAAATAAATATTATTATTTTTATTATTTCTGCTATTATTATTATTATTATTATTATTTTGTGAAATTCTCAGCAACAGCTGCGTTGTATGCTTTTCGTAAACATTTTATTTAATTCATTCTTCTACGGCTTTTTAACGCCAATTCAATTGTTGTGGTTATAAGCAATTCCATCGCCATTCGCAAAGTGTTGGTAATTTATGAGAAGCATAAAAATTGCTTGAACGGAGGATGTTTATTTACTATTATTTCAAAATGTATTAAATTTAATGAAAAGTCATCAACTTGGGTTTCACTTGTTTGCATTAACTTGTTATTTGCAACCGTAAGAAAATTCTTCAGATCGAATGTAAATGACAACCGATTAAAAAATACAAAAAAATCATTAATAAGAAAGAGAATTTAAGAAGTATTTAAAGCGTGCAGCTGTTGTGGACAAACGTTTTGCAACAAACGTTTTCAGACAACAAAAGCTCAAACAGCAACAATAAATTAGAAACACAAGAATATAAACCTTTTTAGATTTCATGCTTCTGATAAAACATTTACAGTGACTCCAAGAGCTGAAACGACCGATGGAGGTGCTAAAGACTCGGTCGCCCCGTCGCCCTCCCCCTCAACCAATGAATCCAAACAACACGTCGACTTCCCGCCTTCCATTCATCATTCATTTATTTATTGTTTCTTGTGTTAGTGTTAAACAGTCAACTGAACTTTAAAAAGCAATTTATTAAATTTAAAAATATAAATTTTTATAATTTTTCGGAATTTTTTTGAATTTTTTTTACGTCTTTTATTATTTGTTACTTCATTTTATTTTTTAAGATGCTTTTTTACGACATCATGTTTCCTGAATTTATCAATCTTTTCGGCGTTTATAATAATCATTTTTAATCGTTTGAACGTGTAAATAAAAAATAAAAAGAAACCTTTCCTCTCCTTGTGAACTTTTAGTGGCTTTTTTAAATGTTTTGTCAATTAATATGTGTCATGTCGGTCAATTATTACTCATGGTTTGCAAAATTAACATGATTTTTCAATGACTTTAAATTAATTACATTTTTTACAAATAATAAAATTAATTCAATCTTCGTAAATATTTCATTCAGAGAAAGAATTAGTAAAATTAAGGTTGTTTTTTATGATTTCTCTCATGCGTTTGTAATCATTCGTTTATTAGACTAAAGCTTTTTCAAATCTTTATGAAACTCTTAATTAAAAGGAATTTGGCCTAATTTTCTCTTTCTTGTTTATTCGATTGAATAATATTTGAAAGTTGCTTTGTATTTATTATCAGAATTTATGATTAATTGTTTGATTGATCGTTTTTATTATCTGAAACATTTGAATAATCGTTTAATCGATTTTTGATCAGCCTCAACAATTTCAGCTTTTCCCCTCCTCTTCTCCAACGCACTTGACTTCACTTCGTCTACCATGAAAAGGAATTCACAATCGAATCGCTTTGTTTTTGAATTCTCCGTTTGATTCTTCGATTGACTAAATGAAAGCTCATTTCTGTGGCCCTTCGTGTCGTTGATAACGATGTTGAGTTTTTATCACGCACCGTTGCATGTTTTTCTTTTTCACTTCTCTCTTGCTATCGATTTTTTCTTCTCCTTCTTGCTATTAATAAACAAATACTTCACACATTTAGTTCGGTTCTGGGCTCCATTAATTGCCTCCCACTTTTCACCCTTCGTTCACCATCAACGCCATTCCCATTGCCGAAGTTTCACTCGCTTAACATGCAAACATGAATTTGAATACAACGCATACTAAATTCAGTGCTTAATGAGTTCTCAATTAAACTAAACAATGGGCGTGGCATGATGAATGATGGCTTGGAGGGAATCGAGAGAAGTTTGCACCAAGAATTGATTATTTTGTGGTAAAGCAATTTAATTATAATGCTGGCGATGTGAGGAGAACAGAGCAATGATTTTTCATAAATAATCCTTATCATAGAACTTCTGCGGTTAAGGAAAGGAAAATAAACAGCTAGGGTTATAGAGACTAAGAAAGTTTTATATAGATTTAAGATTACTCTTTATAGCATTAACTTAACTTTTATTTAATGGCTTACTTTTGTGTTATGTTCTTTTCTTTGCAGCTTCTGAGTTTTCAAACATTCCGAGCGAACTACGCATAGCATCATAATCATCATCCACAGCTCGGAGAATGTCAGCAACACGCACAAACGTCACCAAGTGGAGAAAATGCAGCAAAAGAAGCGGAACAACAGCAACGGCAACGGCAACGGCAACGGCAACGCCATCAACATTAACATTATTTAAAAGCGCAGCATCGTTAAAAGTGTATTAAGAATAATCTGACTCGAAGGAGTCGCGCTTCAGAACTACAGATTAGCCGCCATCATTAAAGTTAAGTTCTTTCGTGTGAAATTGTGGAAACGTGTCTGGCTGCAAGAATAACTTTTTCAATTCGCTCGGATGTTGGAGGTTGTTTGGTACGACTTGAAGCTCAGATGAAAAGTAAATCGCGATTGAAGTGAATATTTCGACGCGTTATGTTCGAGCCGTGGATTTTCTGCACCGTTCAAATATAAAAATGGAACATAAATTTATATGTATCCGAAAATAAACGTGAAATTTAAAAGTGTTACTCGAAAATAATGAAGAAGACTAGAGTAAGAGGCAAATAATAAAAACAGGAAACTAAAAAAATATAACAGCAAGAAATGCTCGTGATTTTATAGTGTTTGAAATTTTTTTAAATTTTGTGTAGGATTTTTGTATAAAAATTTGCCAAATTTTCTCGAATTTACTCTAATCTAAACATGAAAATTCTAACCGGAAATTGCATGCTCGGAAGTCGCCATCACGAGCAATAGTGTTGCTTCAAAATTGCCTGCATTAGATTCAAGTAAACCTTACAAAATTCTTATTCTGCAAGCGTCGTTCATTCGTTCGTTTGGCATCCCGGCGGCAAATTTGCTCGTGCTTCCTTTCAGTTTTTCCTTCCGCTTTTGATGTGCTTCATTGTTTCTTGCCGCCTTAGTTAATCGCAGCCATTTTGTAACGGTAATTGCTACAATTTTTTAAACTAAACGATTGCGTTTTGTGTGTGTGTCTATTTTTGGCCACGTCTTTACGATGGCCGTCAGCAACATTGTTTGCGAGTGGTTGCGGGCCCTCGGCCTGGCGCAATACGCTGAGAGTTTCCTCGACAATGGCTACGATGACCTGGAAATTTGCAAACAAGTCGGTGATCCCGATTTGGATGCCATCGGCGTTGAGAATCCCTCACATCGACACAAACTGCTGAAGAGTATTCGTCAGTTGCGTGAGAAAGGCGCCGCTTCTGTCTACTTTATGCTCAACGACCCGAATTCGCTATCGGGCAGCATGGAGATCCTCTGCGAAACACCGCCCAACGAATTGGAATTGATTCTGCGCGAACAAATGGAAGCGGACGGAGTGCGTCTGACATCTCATCCATATTCAACACCGGTAAGTTTCCCATCCGTTTGATCAATTGTAGACAATAACTAATCATAAGATGTATCAACGCGCTAATCGGTTATTCAGTGTTGCGATTCGAAGGTTTTCTCAGACAATTACTTCAAGAATATTTCTATAAAAGGATTTGTATTCCCTATAAATACAATTGCCGAAGATGAGACGTTACCGAAAGCCGTTTATCTACCGTATTTGATGACAGACTGTAGACTTGCGATTTATATACCCTTTTTCATTATTAAAAATAATTGTATAACTTTAAATTCCTTGATCTTCAGTTGATATACGATTGACGCTTCACGTACAAGCCTGGATTAGCTTTCATGAGCTGCAAAAGGTTTTTCTTTCTGTCTTTCCTCTTTCACCGTTTTCGTGTGCATTAATATGCCTTACTTTTGAACTTGCCTTCCACGTCATTGCAGTGGATGAATGAGTCATTGTTTAGTTGGAGCTGCTGAGGTAGCTTATCAGCTGGATTGACATATTCTTCTTCACCATCCTCCTGTTCTTCTACTCGTACTGCTGCTGGTGGTGGTGAACGTCAGGCTCCAACATAACGTGATCAGTCTGATTCCCATAAAACGACAGCTTAAATCATGTGATTTATTATGCATGCTTTTATCTCTCCCGAGTTTAAATGAGGGCTCATTTTGATTTATAGCATTATTTTTCATTGATGTAGATATACGTGTACACATCATCGCAGAAGTGATGACCTCGGTGGGGAGAGGGCAACAGGAGAGGGTTTTCATTGCCTTGGTGGGTTTCTTTATCTTACGTTGTTTTTTCTTTTGGCGTTCTAAAGTAATGCGAATGCTTAATTATTCGTGTATTCGTGTTTGTGTTAGTTTATTTATTTATTGCTCATTCAGCTGCAAAATTATTCCTTAATTGTCTGTATCAAGCAAAACAAAATTTATTACCTGCTGTGCTTCGTGGTAGAAGTTCCTTTCAGATGCCGAAAGAAGCGGCGATTTTAGAATCATCATCGTCATTCCTTCTTTGACATAATCATCTTCAGCATTTAGCGTTATTATCTCCATTGCAGCCAACATCATCACATGGTTCGTCGATCTCGGTTTCAGTTTAAACCAACCGAGGAACTTGACGAGCTTTAACCTTGACCATGACTGTGACGAGGATGAAGTCATATATGAAGAATATTTTGCAATATGTCGTTATTTCCTACTCCTACTCGTCTTCTTTCACAATTAGCATTATTCAGTCTATTTATAACTCCGTATCTGCAAACAGACTATTTATTTTAGTTAATTTTTCGTTATATAGTTTTCAATAAAGTTCTTAGTTTTCAAAATCTCCATTACTAATTTTAAAAATCTTTTCTATCCAAACTTTTGCTTTTCGTTAATTCTTTTCACATTTTTCACATTTCCATTCTTCTTTCGTCCTGTCTTTCCCTTTTGTTCAATAACAGTTTGGCCTTGTTACAGTCACCAGAACAACTTAAAACCAACTACGATAATTGCTCCGTAATTGCAAAATTTTTACACTTCATTAAAGGTTGGCATTAATTTTTAAGTTCTTGTTCTATTTTTTCCCATCAAACTGTTTAAAAGTAGCGTGAGGGGGAGTGAAAGCAAACAAACTCATCGTATATCCGTTCGTCACGCGATAGTTCGTAAATAACTTTGCTCGGAATGTTTAATTCATTTAATTGAATTTTAATTACGCTAGATAATTCATTAAAGCTGTTTGGGTAAATATAAAGAGTAGATTATCTGGAAGATGATCTCATGGCACAGTAAAAGAAGGAGGAGGCTTAAAGTACGTCGTAGGGGGTTTAATTGAAAAAGTTGTTTGAGCGACTACCGACTCGAACACTTGCCACAAAATGTAAATGAACCACTTGCACGAGAACAAATTTGGTCAGCACTTAGCTCCAATTATAATGAAAGAGCGGCAAAAAAAGTTGCAATATGCCCGAGTGGTCCGAAAAGTTGTGGTCAGTTTCACTGCTTTCAGTTTCATTGGAGGGGAAAAATAAAAAACGGCAACGTTCGCCTAACTTTTGAACCCTTTGAAGTGGCAAGAAAAAAATATTTGAAAAAACGAATAACTTTTTTAAATTGAAAAATGGAGTTCACGATGTCGGGTCCTGAATCGATTTTAAGTGAATTCATGGGCTCCACAAAACGATGATTAACACTTAAATCGACAAAAAAATCAGTTAATATATAGTGTAAGCGGTGCATCATTTGTCTGCTGCATATATGGTCATTTCTGGAGAACTTGCACATAGCCAGTCGGTTAATATCAATACAACATCAAAGCAATAATGACGCCTGAGGTTTCCATCATCTTCATCCTCAACAGAGATGCATCGTGAGCAGAAATATCAATTTCAGTGGCAGCGTCTATGTCATTATCATTACCATCATCATCACAATCAGCTTCACATTCAGCATCATCATCGTTTTCTTAATATGGACTCGCAGCAGTATCATTAATTCCATCGTCGTAAGTTACTGATCAGCATCAACAAGATCGGCGACAAGAGTAATTTTTCATTTGTCATAGTCATTGCTAGGCTATAAACCCATAGGCTTCAACAGCGCCATTATCATCACTGCTGGCATCAGTCTTCTTATTCTCGCTTTATGACATTCTCTAACATACCGCAAATAGCGACATCACCTCCGAGCCTCCCTTTCCTAGCACTCCCAATTCAAGCTGTCACCTCTTGTCAGTGTGATACTATGGCACGAGATCCAACCGGAATATTCACTGCCAGATAATTGCAGATAAAATTATTATGCAGGACAATGTGTTGTCATAGAAGACGTCACAGTCGCGGACACAACCAACTTTTGATGAACATTCCTAGTAGTTTACACTGTCACAAAGACAGTTGACGACGGCCAGCAGTTTAAACTAATTTGATTATAGAAAGGAATACTTTATGAAGTTTCTAAGAATTGTTTGTATGATTTAGTTGAATAATAAGAATAACATGACCTAATTGAACTATATTGTTTACTGTACAGTATCCGTTATGAAAGAAGAATATCTACGTCGCACTTTTATACTTTCCTCTACGATCTTCCATTTCATGGAGAAACTTATCTTATTACTCTATACACGGTTTATCAGATGGTTAGGCAGCTGTTGTATAGTGCCTCACTCTAAAATATAGAACGGGGAATAAATGGCTATGTCCAAAACAACTGTCGTATATACAAATGACTGCCAGAGAATGGTGACAAGAACCTGCCTACGCATTATGTCATTTATAATGCATGAGTTTTTGACAGTCATTAGTAATAGTATCAAGTCAGGCAAAGAATTGATTTAATTTAATGGGACACTCAAGGTACTACTTGTTGAGCGTATTCTATGAGAGACAGATATAATAGAGAAAAATTCACCGAAAGACAATGCATGACATCAACTCGTGTCTTAGCCACGAAGCTGCGTACTTACAGCGTCTTCGAACATAAACTCAGCAGGACAAAGTTGCACTTGACATTTGTCAACAGTTGTCAATTAATGACGCCGAGTAAACGCAGCCGATTGGGCTCAATTAAATGTTGTGTTTGGCTTGTATTTTCCTTGGCTTCATCGATCATTGAGTAGCTGGAAAACTCCGTATCGGTTTTTCTTAGCAGTTGCTGTTGATTGCGTCTCGGCAGCAGGTCTGACAACCCGCTGTTTTGTGTTCCTCACAGACAAGCCGCTGAGTTTTCTTCTTATTGTTTGTATATTTTTTCGTTTTCTTTAAATATTTATGTCTTGAAAATACATATTCAACAGAAGCGAGAAAGAAGCATCATCGACGGTTACATTCGCTATGAGTTGCTAAGCATAACAACTCCAAGTTTAATTGACTTTTTTTTGTGTTAATATTATAAATAACCATAACTATAGACTATGTATTAAAAGTGTGAATTATAGAATGTGAATTCCTCATATTATTGTACACCTAACCTAACGTTACCTACTTAACTACGAAGATATAAACGTGATGCCTACTTCTTTGTTTAGCGAGTAGAATGTAATGGCAAATTCTGAAATTTACGCTAAGATCTGAGCAAATATTTTTTAGTAGCTCTGTCATCTTTGATGAAGCTACGAATGCCTCACTATAAATTATTGACGAGAGCTTAGAAATTCTATTCTACCTGTATTCGATTAAAAAGCTTTAAGTGCTGGAGTTTCGAACACAACGCACATTTGATTCAACTTTAATGTGAACTCTAACGTCCAACGAGCAAACATCTATTGATTAGTGTTGAAAGAACGTATTCATCGCCCAGAGCATCGCTTGACTATCCAGCCCCGTTTTCACTCTCGTTCTGCATTCTTAGTGTTTAGTTTTCAACTAAAATAGGACACGTAATTGGGACATTTTGTACGAAATCCTCAACGGGGCAAAAAAGGCAAACAACACGTATGCATGGAGTGGGAGAAGGGAGAATAGGCAAAAGAAAGCCTGGTATACCATGGGCAGGACCGATGAAACCCTGGAAGCTTAGCGAAACGAGTTGTTTGCTGTAATTAACAGAGTGCACCACACAACGATTAACAAGCTGTGTAACGAGCAGGCGGATGAAAAGGAATACACATGACAAAAGGACTAAATAACTGACTGTAGAGTGGCCCAGTTCTCATTGCTGCAGTTTAGCATTCAGCAGATGAAACTTAAATCTCTAGATGAGCGCCAAAGCGAAAACTACGAATGCTCCGATGTTGTGTAGGTGACGCCCTTTGTGCGAATCACTCTGTTTGACAGATGCAGATACATCTTTGACTTTGTTAGAGCACACAACTCACGGGCTGGCGTACTGACTTATGGATAAAGTGACTGACTGTCATAATTCCGCATCGCATAAAGTGACTGACTGTCATAATTCCGCATAACAGGGCGAGGTAGGATGAAATTGGATGGTGGAGTGAGGGAAGTGATGCGAAGTACTACCAAAAATTATATTTTACGAAAAGCTGTAGGCCTCCGTGGAAATACAAAACATTGAATGAATGACATAACTGCTTCGCATATTCGTAGGAAAAGAAAGAAATATTCGAAGGAAAACATACTTTCCTTTTTGTGGGGCTTGCGTTTAAAATTTAAGTGTATGATAAACGTATCACAAAAGTGTAATGCATAACAAAGGTCTAATTGTAATTTCTATAGAAATTAATTACACAAAAGTGAAACACATTCAATTAATAATCACAAAAAAATAAAAATTAATTACGTAGTTTTGAATTGATTTAGATAAGTCGGAGTGTGAAACTCGTTACAATGGTCAATAAATAGAAGAAAATTTATTATGGTTAAAGAGATCATGTAAATTATCAACAACTTAAGCAAAGCGTTCCCGTTGGAAGTTTCCTGCATGAATTATGAATAAATAATGTACGGAATCGTAATCATATTGAGCTGTTAAGCCACTCGTGCCTTTTCTGGGAAGCAGCATCTACAATCGCCTGCATGACATCTGTCAATAGGAATCGATATTTGCACAACGTAATCAGGATGTATTGGAGATTGTTACTGCATGATTGATGACTGAATCTAATCTGTCAGTCCTTCCCATAGCTACTACTGTATTTTCAGTTTGAGAAATAAAGTCCATCATAGATTCGACAGCAGAGCAAAATTATTTCAAGTACGTCTTGATGCGTTTGAAATTAACTTCGAAATTGTATATGTGAGAGTGTGTGTGCTTGCATGACAGACGACATGACATGGCTCTGGTCTATGGGGCGTATGATTAAATTTCCTCGGTTGACCTCTTAATGCCGTCAGCGGTGATGCATCTCCTTGCATCTGGCTTTGATTATAACCATGAAATTTACTCCAATTACTGAATAATGGACACTGAATTTCTGATTTATCAAACAAATTGATTACTAATAAAAATTTGCATAAATAAAACAAAAAAACTAAAAGGATTTTGAAGAGTTCACAATTTAAATTGTCATTTATAAATAAATGTTGTCGATGTAATGTTTAAGGTAATAAATACAATTAATAAATAGATATAATTTGGCATTTTATAAATTCTGTCCATTTCCCACTCAGAGCCATGAATTTTCCAAATAGTTCCTTTGATTATTTTACTTCTTCAAGGTTTAAATGGGAAAAGTGATGAAACAAGTGAATTTCTTAATGCTACTTGTTATTTATGAATACGTATGAATGAACCACAAATAAAAAATTTCTTTTATTTATTATTTTCGTGTTGTGTATAAGTACACTTATCTTCAGTTTGCTTATTTTTCCATAAGCCAATGCTATGCCATTCATTAATTTTAACTACCAAGCTTAATTATGCTTCGGGATTATTTTTCCATGCTCTGCATATCAGCGATATGCATCTACATATGAACCTATTTTCAAATAAACTTTCGAGCGATTTTACGAGAACATTCAACTCTGCAAACTACTCGTAACTTTGCAAATTAAAAAGGAACTTAACTTTTTTCTTTCCCTGGTTTTTAGGCCTCTCCAACGACCTACTGAACACCGTAGTTTGTATTTGTATAAGTTTGGTGTAAAGTTGTGTTTTTCATATTCCTTCTTTCTGGTATCTACTCATCGAATATAGGATAGTCACTAGCAACAAAGTTTATTTTCATTTACCCTTAGGAAATCCTCATTTCGAAGAGTTTTCAACAGAAATTATCTCGTAATATTATGAATTTGAGTTGTAGTTTTCTATGAAAATAAATAAGGTTCAGTTAGTAAATCAACCGATAATATTTACAGAATTATTCAGAGCATATATCCATGGGTGTTCCTTCGTCTTCCTTTCCTCGTCCTTTTTTCTCTTGATTGTTTTTTAATAAACAAAAAACTTTGCTTTTTTACTTTACCAGTCTATTTCAGTACATTTACTACTAAATCACTCACTCATGCCACATGAATGTACACACACTCAATTTATGCTCTTTTGGGCATATTCTGAATAACTTTTGTTTACTTTGCTTCTCAGATCCACATACATCAGTCTTGTGATGGCTCCTCCTGACGTTTCTCTGCTGCCCGGCGTCACATTCACACGACTTGCATTCATTCACGTCTTTAATTAGAAAATAATGACATTACACACTCAGAATAATTTTTAAAACATTTTTAAGACATTTAAGGACAACATTAGTTTCATCAAATATTCGTAAAAAATAGGTTTCAACTGGTTTTATAGTAAAACTTTTCAGGAATTGTTATCTAAAGCAGCTTGAAATAAAGTTTGCCTCAAGAATGATTCTCGCACGTGTACAACTTTCATGTTTTCAGTTAGTAATTCTTTGTATTTTATGTACGATACAATTTTGTCTCCCAAGTGGACCGTTTTTTATGGTTTCGTCATCGGTGACTGCCTTTAAGATTTTATTCCATATACCTCGATATCCCTCAGGTACTTCAATGAGTCGTAAATTGTTAATGGCAAGTGCAACACAACATGTCGTTGCTGAGTTTCTTCCTCCTCCTTCTCAGACTGATCTTCACTGACCTGACATTCCCACTCAGCTCCACCCTAGCGACACTCGATGCAACACAGCCTCTTTAAGCATCTGTGACTGTTGCCTTTAAGAGTTACTCGATCCATGTCTGGCGATCAAGCTTCTTGTCATCACAACTTGTACGAAGTTCCATGAATTATGGTTGATCAATGCCTTGTTATTTTCTGTTTCCATTCAGTCCTTGTTTCACACCCAGCGAAGTTATTTCTTGATCTCTTCGCATTTTTTATTCAGGGCTTTTTTACGCCCAATGATTGAATGGCCTGTTTTGCCATCGCAGCAGTCGTCTTGAGTGGCACCCACGTGAAGCTGTATCCAGCACAGATCAAAGCGGGTAAAGTGAATTCCAGGAATAATTTCCTTGTTCCTTTTGTTTTTCATATCATAATATACTTCATCTTTAGTATGTCGACCCAAAAATAATCACAATGTAATTGAACTTGGATAATTTTTTGCCGTGTATTTTTATGCTTATAGTATTTCTTTTACTGTTAGTTTGTCCATTTCATATATGCTCAATTTCTGTTTCTTTCTCCATCTCTTTTATCCACATAGTAGCAGCTGCTGTAATGTGTTTAGTGTTTTCCTGTGTCCGCCATCATGCAGGTCTTATCCTTTTAGTTACCTGCAGCACTAGGTGCATAAACTTAATTAAAATTGAAAACAATGCCAACGACGGCTGATGAAGATGCGTCGCTTAATGTCATCTCTTTCTCGCCTTCAATCTGCATTCAATTCCTTTTTGTACGTTCTCCTTTTCGCTCTCTACACTACAGTATCTTTGTCCTCAACGTCATGCTCAGGTCGTCATCATCGCCGTCATCATCGTCGTCGGCGTCGTCGCCGTTTGTTAATTAAATGAACAATTTGCTTCGCTATGGGCGTAGGTGGGCGGAACTCGTAGCTCCAAGTTGCTTAATTGTTAAATAAGATTTTTTCTGCGATTTCCTTTTAGTTTCGCGCACGCAAGCAAGCGCCAAATGGGACCACTATCGGCCATCCGAAGCAGGTGCGTGGGTGGCGACTCGGTCGGTTTGCGACTACTTTCTGTGACTGGGAATGTTTTTAGTTTGGGACGCAGGAGACTCTGATGGTTGCACTTTTAATTAACACCGTCAGTAAGCTAGGTGGAAAAAAACGAAGTCGTCGCTTGGTTTCCTCTCCTTTTGACGTTTTCAGTCGCGATTGCATTTTTTTGCATATTTTTAGGCAAACAAGCAGTCATACCTTCAGATGACTTCTCATTGCAAGATTCTGCAGCATGATGAATGCAAGCACATGCTTAATTTTCCACCAACTTTACGTGTGTATGCGTTAGCAATGTGAGTGCGAATGAATGTGGGTGTGTCTCCCTTTATGGCTCCTTTTAAATATGAAGTTGCTCGAAGCGACGTATTTTAAGCGGTTCGTTGGCACTCTCATTGAAACTTGAAGTGAAAAAACTGCGAAACAATGAAAGTCAAATGCAACGACATTCTAATTATATGCAAACGTACGATGCAAAGGAAAGAGTTGAGTTGATTAGAACGTTAGTTAGTTTGCTACTTCGTCAGTTAGTTAGTCGCTGAATTAGTTTGTTAGCATTTGCAGTTTTGTCTCAGTTCCCGATTAGATTCCCAATTAGTTAAGTCTACGCTTTTCACTGAATCAACTCTTTGACTTTGATCGTATTTTTTCTAGTTATGCCTGACTTTTTTGAAGCATGGCAGCGATATTGGCATTTTTTTGCTCTGATGCATCAAAGGATGCATCTATGAATATAAGCGGGAAGTGTGTCTTTTTGAATAAGAAGCTCACGTGGCAGAGTTCACGGAGGTTGTCGGCTGTATAGCGCTACTTTTTCGCTATTGACGCTATGGTTTCGCTGGTAGACGCCAATATTATAAAGAATTGTGTGAATAATCTTCTAATCCGAATTATATTTCAAAGCACTAGAGTTGTAAATGGGCGAATATTTCAAATAATTTCCCAAAATGAATGATTTTAGCATAATTAAAATGATTCAGAGAATGAATTATCCTCTAAACAGATATCAATTGGGTTTTCTAATGAACTGTATAGGTTTTTTTGCTGCTTAATTGACTAGTGTACTTCAACGATCTATAAAAAATTTCAGACGATCTTTCAGAGTTTCAGTTCTATTATATGTAGTTCCATATTCATCGTTAATATATCTTTCCATGAGTTTCTGTTTATTGAACTATCTTTAAGAACTTTTTCACAATAAAAGTTCTCCTGATTTTCACGCTTGGATTAACTCATCACTCGATGACTCCTTTGACTTTGTCGAACACCTTTTTTTAATTGAATTAGTTAAATGAAGTTGTTAAAAATTTTAGGCTTGTATATTGTTTCCTTTTTCTTTTCTATCGGGCTTTTTTCCACAGATTTCTTCTTTTCACTTATGTTTAACAGCTGCACTGCTGATCCTACGCCGTGACTTTACAGGGAGGTCCAAATGATTAACGTGTGCAACATGAACTTGACTTCTGCAGGTGACTTCGCTGCCGGCCACACAACGAATGACTTATTTACGAATTTTGCACAATAATTCCCAACAAATTGCGCAAATAATTACTTAAGCACACAATCGGTTCAAGTTGCACGCCGCATCATCATCGGCTTTACGCGGCAGCAGCTGCTTCTTTTTTCCGTGGCTTTTGTTAGTGTATTCCTCATGCGTTCGTTTAATTGTCGCCGTTGAAATGGTGTTTTTGCACAGTCTCTTAATCGCAGTTTTATTATTAATATTATTATTAAGTATTCGTTGTTTTTTTTTACTTAATTTTACCTCTTCGATAATAATATTCGTAAAGATTACGAACAGCGCAACCCAACATGTGAACAGAGAATAAAAATTAATCGTTTTGACTTTTAAGTAAATAACAAAGCAGACACGAAGACGCATCCAAGAGGATAAAATTATCGCAGCGTCTTCATCGTCGTCAAGCGGGGTTTTTTGCTGGGAACTACGGCGAAGAGGACAACCTAAACTGGTTCTTCACGTAGTCTCTGTTAAGGAAAATACTAGTTATGGTTTCAGTTTCACTTCCAAGCCGCAATTATGATTCGAGTGGTCATTTTTCCCTACGAAGAATCAACATCAACAAAAGCATCAGTGGATGCAATCAAAGCGCTTGCTATTATAATCAATATCATCATCAATATAATCAGCAATTATCATTTCTTTCTTTTTTCATATTTTAGTTTATATTTTGCCCGTGAGTTCGTGATTCGTTCAATTCCGCTGTCGCTTTCGTCCAAAGTCCTTCAAATTTATGAAATTTCTCGTTTAAAAAATAATATCTTTCATGATTTTCGAGTTATTATATTGCTCAATGTCTCTGCTGATGATGTTAAAAGCATATTCATGTTCGACAATCAAGACTTTGATGATGCACCAACAACAACAACAACGAAGTTCCACCCAAATAAAGTTGCTGAACGCTTGATGAGGGAATCATAATACGATTGCAATTAATTTCGTTAATCTTCATTAAAATAAAAAAAAATAACAACAAAAAGAAACTACTTACGGACTTATGCAAGTCAGTTGAACACCAACTCGGTGAAAGGGCAGATAAGCACCAGCTGCTTTAAATTTCACTCAATCAAGTAATTAAAATGAAATGGATAAAAGTTAACACGTCCAACAAACCTTCAACTGGAGCGGAAAAGAGTACAATAAGGTTTTCCATCTGCCTTATTTTCCGGTTGAAGTTTAATTAATTAACACAAACAAGAAGAAGACAGAAAGTTGAATTGAAAAGTGTGAAAAACCGGAATATTGAACGAAAACTCAGGACTTAAAACGGTAAACACGGCATGACAGAGTAGAAACCGTGTAAATTAATCGGATCGCTGAGATTATGCCCTCGTAGTCCAATCCGAATAAAATACAGAACATTAAAAATATAACCTGAGCTGAAAATTTAAAAACTTATAATGCGAAGATACTTTTTTTAGTCGGACTCCAATATTACCGAGGCCCTTTATTAGACCGCAAGAGGCTGAGTACAAAAAGAGTCCCAAATTAAAACACACTCTTAAAAGCGCCGGAACTTATGATAATTACGGGTAGATAAATCCATTAAATTACCGAACAAGCATCAAGAAAAATTACTCAAGTAAAAATTATTTTTTATTTCTTTGAGTGAAAATCAATAATTTACGAATTTTACTTTGAAATTCTTTTCACTTATGAATTTATGCCGTACACTAAAGGACCAAAATTATAGAAAAGTTTTACGAATTGGAATTAGGGTTTTTTTATTGTTGGGAGAATTACACAAGCATGATTTCAGGTTTACATTCGACTGAATCTAAAGAGCATTTTTGCTTTTGCCGATTTCGTATTTAATTAAATTTGTTGTACTGTTCTTCGTTTCGTTTTTGCTATGTCAAGGATCCCAGCAAAGGGTTTAACAGGAGAGCGAGATACTTTTTTATTCATTGATTTCATATATCCATAAATCCATAGATTTTTTAATATAACTTTTAATTAAAATAACCATGTTGGGCTTTAGTGAATTTTAAAAAAATAAAAAGCTTATGCTATCAAATTGCAATTAACCGCAATGTTTACGCTTGATTATAAACAGTGAAATTGGACAACACTTTAAAAAAACATCCTTCATATTAATGCATTAAAGTCACTGGAAAAATATATATTAAGCCATAGAATAAATCCAATTTTTAAAAATTTACCTATTAATTATTGATTGGCTTGATTAATTACTAAGGTAATAAAAAACCTGCTTAAACGATTAACTTATGTTGTATATTTACAATTATTAATCATTATACATATCAGCACGTAATTTTTTTTCCTGATAGAAAACTCACATTTTAAAGACCAAAATTAAAAAAGTGAAAATAACAGCAAACAGATAATCAAATAAATTATGTTGATGGCTTAATTATGAAAATCTTTAATTAGGCCGTTATCGGAAAATGTGTATAAATGTGTGTGTGTGTGTGTGCACGAGTGTGAATACGCTGTCTATTCTTGAATGATTTATTGGAGGTCCTCAAACTCGCATGAACTCCAGAGCAAAGAAAAGAAATCTGATAAAACCAGATATAAAAGCACACTCTACGAATAGAAGATGTATGAAAACTAATCACACGTCTGATTAAAAGAATAATCACATCAAGCGTGCTAAAAATTAATTCTATTGATTTTGCTCCTTTAAACGTTGGTTTTGTTCCTATTGTTTGAGTTACTGTTGTAAGGAATTGGATGAAGTGAACAGATGATAGATTGAAGGTAATAATGATACCAAGCGGCGTGATATAGGTTTATTAAAGGAATATTTATTGCATCCTTAGTTAAGCATGAACAGGAAAAAATCAACTGAAATAAAAGTTGTATTGTACAATTTTTTTTCGCGAATAAAGAAATACATACATTAAATTGTAACGAAGATGGGCGAGAATTAATGAACATGAAGATGATTATAAGTTTTTAAAAATTTCATAGAAACCTTAATAAAACCTGATGACAAAAACGAAGCTAAAGCATGGCTTTAAATTAACTGCTTTAAACTAAAATTTTTCATTATTATTATGATACTTTTAATTAAATTGTTCATAAAAACCCTTCACATATCTTATTGCTTTCTTTATAGATTTTATTGGTAGTCGAAACTCTTTCGAATGTGTTTATGTTCTTTTTTATTGCTTTTATTGTTTTTAATAGCTATTTTATAACTCCTCATGCGTGGTTTAATACTTTAAGCGGTCACATTAATGGCACCGCCTTCCTACGCATACGCAGTTGTCCCCAGACATTGTTATTTATTACAGTTGCATTATATACATACTTAATTTCATAGGCAATTTCATCACAAACTCTTCTTCATCTTCATTGTGCGCTTACCTGTAGTGACACTAAAGAATTGTCTCGAAACTGGGAATGAAAGCGCAGACGATCGTGTTGGCAACACCTTTTCATCGCACGTACACGAAATAATGATTTACGATCGAAAAGACAAACGATGTGTACTCGGAATCGAAAAGGCATTTATTGTTACTTGGTTTTTTATTACTACCTTTTATTAGCCCATCAGATAATGTCGATAACTTTTCCCGATTATTTCCAGGTGCATTTACGAGGCTCATTTCCATTATTATTATTATTCACTTTAGTAGTATTACTATTTTTATCGCCTTCATTACATTTTCGACGAAGTTCTCTTCACGGTTTTTAATAGGCGTTCCGATCTATCGAATAAAAGGAAAGCCTGTCATCGCAAGACTCTTCGTATGTCGGCGATATTCATTTGTCCTTTCCGCTTCCGTTTCGATTCTCACAACCAAAATGTTTATATATTTCATTTTCACTGACAGCTTGGGACAGATGAGTGATTATTATACAAAAATTTTCCTACCTTTGCAGCAATCAACTGCAATTCCCTCATTTTATTGGCTTGTTTTCTCTGAGTGAATTGTGCTGTGGAATGCATAAAGTAACATATTTCAAGCCGATATGAAATAGTTATTAATTGATGTTGAAGAATAAAGACAACGATAACACACGTCGTTGTCAATAGTCAATAACGAAAACATTTACATTCTTAAAAGTTTTACTTTTTATATAATTTTGGTGTATTTAAGTATTGCACATAATAATACAACAATTTTTCTCTCTTCTTCTTTTATTCCAGGTATGTAAAACATCTTTAATTATTTCTAGAAGATATATAAAGCATAGATTTAAATAAAGCGTAAGTCAGAATTGCTGTACATATTTTTATAATGTAGATTTCTAAAAATCGATGAAAAGTGTGGATATCAACTGAATTTTAATATTTTATTTTATATTTTAAAGATAAGAGATAAATTATTGAAACTTCAACTTCAATTCAAATTAAATAAACTTCAAGGCAATAAAATAAACTTAAATCAAATATTCAAATCCAATAAATTCCATTCAAATGAATCACTGGACTATCCGTCTTTGGATGGAAGAATTCCTGCGGCTGCTCACCTTTTCGGAAATATCTTTTCACTCAAACAGCGGACTTCAGCTCATTTGCCAACTGATTGCATCGTAAATCCATAAATGTTCAGTTACTTGGCCATCGTGAGGCCCGATATAAAGCGATATCGGTGCGATCACGCGTACAATCATCTCCAGCTGAGCGACGGGGGCCTGATTACGACAACCAATGCACGAACAGCAACAACGGAAAACTCAATGATGACTTCAAGCAATTTCTGAGTTCTTACCTCTTTGCAGTTATACAAGGGTCCGTCTACCTACTTCCCAATCATTCTGCCTTTTCACCGACTGCCTACGTTCAAATGTTGTTGGAAGCCAAAGAAAAGAAATACTTTTTAAAACTCACTTTGAACGCTTCGTCTGTGACAATAACTATTTGTTTCTTTTCTGAGAGAAAGATGCTTTTTTCAGAAACTTATTTCGGGGAAATCGATGCGATCGAATCGTCAAGATCATAAAAAAGAAATTTAAACAAAGAAACCAAAAAATAACAGAAAATAAAAAACTAGATATCGAATTACAATGTATTTTTGTGAATAAAAGTTTTCACAAAATATCAACTAATGAATATTTTACTATAAAAAAGCACAAGCCAATAAAACTTTTCTTTAGAAAATTTAAAAATCACGTCGCTGTGTTCATTGTCAAAGAAGAGAAAGCGCGTAATAAATATATTACATTACATCCTAAATTAAACAACTTGATGTCTGTGACTAAGAGACTTTTTAGCCTTTCGCTTTAATTCCACATTGATAATGACAAGAAAGAATTTTCTTGTTAATATTAATTCAATGTAACAGTGGGTATGAGAGCTTTAGTCCCAAAGAATTCAAATTGAAACCTTGTTATTGCTGAAATAAATAATCAAACTCGTCATGGACACCAATTATTTATACAAAAACGGAAATTTATCTCTATAAACACCAAAAAAGGCATTTGTCCTTCCTTCTGTCACCGCTCTGCTTCTTCAATTCACTTTTGATTCTTGTACTCATGTTGCAGTTGCCCTTGTCTGGCCGGGTCATAACACTGATGTGCTTAATGAACATTTGATAGCCGCCACGGTCGAGGCCAACAGGAAACGCCAACATGTCGATGTCCAGACAAAGCTCTATCATCCATTTCGATCGATACGTGCGAAGAGTCAGAATGTTGGCATCGTTGGGTGTTGCTGCCACTGGTCGATGCTGAAATCGTCTGCAGAAATGAGTCTTCCGGAAGCTGCCGCATGTTGTTGACGCGACTAAATCGCTATTAGAGCGATGCGGCAGCAACGACTAACTGAGCGTCTGACTGCCTCATGTAACTTAACGACTGAGCAAGTGGTGTGCATATCTCCATTTATTCCGCATGCATTTTGAGGAGCTGCGGCTCCACCAAAAAGAGTGAAAAGTACTTTCGCAATATCACCGTGAAATTGCATCGCCAAATCGAATAATTCCGTCCGCACAAATTCGATTTTCAACAATCGACCAGCAACGTGGACAGCGGACCCTGCCAAGTGGACACTAGAACAGACCGGCAGACAGACAGACAGAGAGAAACTCGCGACATGCAGTCATCCATTCGGCGTCTGTCCCGGTGCACTTGGTCGTGGTGCAAAATGAATGCTTAGATGACTGTGGTCAACAATGCAGAAAATCTATTTTCCCGAAAGCAATACTCGGCGAACGCGACAGCCTCGAAAATCATGGAAAAGCAACCACAACAACGACGTCATAGAAGTAGATGACGATAAAAGAAAAACTGGAAACAAAAACAATAGATTGCCACATAATTGATGGCCTCAATGTTGTTGTTGTTGCTGTTGGTGGTGATGGCGTCGCCGATGCCCGGGACGTCGAAATGCTACTAAAAGACAGGAGCAATAACAACAGGAATCGTTCGAGCGGTTTGCTGAGTGACCAGATTGTGATTCCGGCGGGGTTTGGTGGGTGTTGCTGTTGATGGTTCGATTGGCATTGGCAGCAGTGGCAGCGTGTTGCTGCCGTCACATGCGTTTCGCACGCCACTCTTCATCAAGCGCAGACCGAAGTGACCGAGCTACCAAGCGACCACTCCGTCCCGTTTAGTTGTAGATGTAATAAAATTAAATTACAACTACTTTGTGGCTCTGCGGTGGTGCTTCAGGATGCTTTTAACAAGTCGATCGGCAACATTTTGCTGCTCTTAACTTCAAGCTGCAGCGACGTATAACGGGACTCCAACTCTACAATTTCGCATCAGTAATGACGATATTTTAGTTGTCAGTAGATGTTAGTTATGTGTGTACCTAATTATTTTTCACTTCATTAGTTACTTGTTTCTAATCGGTCAAGACAACAGGAATGTTTAACAAGAATGAAAGACACTGTATGCATTAATATTTATCTGTATATAATGGTCTTGTGAAGAGTTGTTATCCAATTCGAGAGCCATACGATGAAGGTATACGTTTCTTCGTATTGATAAATAATATCTTGATTATTGCGAAAGCTCCTCAATCTAATCAGACTCGTTTGGAAACTATATTAATACATCTCATCTATAATACCCATGTATATCTTGAAAGAAGGGAAATACAGTGAAGTTCTATAGACCAAGGAACTCTCCAAGACAATTTACAAAACAAGAAACATACAATAACACACGATGGGAGGTTAAAGGAGACAGAAAAATATACTATCTTTTCGGCTGATATTAATTATCGTAAGAGGAAATGTAACACTCACGAAAAAAGTTTTCAGCAATCTATCACCAGCACCAATCACCTATTTTCAAGGGAAACGCCGAATGACATCCTCATAGTGAATTCGTAGCGTAAAATGAAATTAACAGCGGTACAAGGGCCTTGAGCAATATCCGTACAAATGGTTATGTCAGATGTTGTAATGTCTGTGGAGGTGCTTAGGGGAATTCCTGAACGAATTGTGTAGGATTGGGTGTGGTTTTGTGCGTTCAAATCAAACAAAGCTGCCTATTAAAGTTGTCAAAGGCGTGAATTAAGCTCAACCTTTGTATGTATGGATGTATGCATTTGTAAAACACATACAGCCAAACACAGAATGCCTTAAAATGCACGTGTCAAACATTACTTCAGCACAACAGCGATTTTGCTCACAACACGTGTGATTAGCCATTATTCACAAACATCCTGTAACAAAGGAAGAAAGAATAAACGCACATTTTAGGACACGCTAATAAACACCCAGTAGGAAAGCGATAGTTGAGGGCTGCTCAAATAAAACAAATAGAAATGATGAAAATTGTAAATACGATAAAAATCCTGTAAATAAATACCATGGCAAAGAATCGTCTCCGCCGGAAAATAGATCCGAAAAAATATTATTAAAAAATATTGCATGAAATATAAAAATACTTTTCAAAAAAGAAGTTAAATACATATTCCAAAAAAGGAATAAAAAAGAACATACCAAAGATATGTATAAGGATTCTTCGATAAAGTGGTAAACGTGGAAAAACCATGATAAAAGTCACAAAACAAAAATGATTTCTCCTCTCTACAAAAGTGTGTTCGGAAGTGCTTCCTTCTCAGTTATTCATACTTTGTCTACAGTGTAACTTCAGGTGTGGATTGCATTGGCATTAGTTATGGGATGAATCGAATGTTTTTAGTGTGGTGTACGGTATTCGGACAGTCCCACCACCCACGCTTTCCTTGAGCAATGTGTCAATCGGGGCGGATAAGTTAAACCTTCAAAGTCGAACGTGCTCTTTTGTAGCTAACGATTACGTTTAGGTTGACGGCCGTTATTATAATTCTATGTATTTACGAGCACCCGACATTCGAGACATCATTCAATGCTAATAAATAACAAAAGGATCGTGTAAGGATAATCACCACACGCTCGCCACTGGGCGTCACTTTGTTAATTGAAATTTCATGTTCGCTGGAGTAGAAAAGGAACACTTTTTATTTTTCCTCATCCATGTTCGTGAACAGAAAATAATTTCTGCTATTTCTTTGTTTTTTAACTGTAATAATGTTTTTAGCTGTAATAGTAGATGATCACCTTTTTCATGACGATTTTTTTTTAATGTTGCGCCTAAAAATATTCCATTCAATTATCAATTATTCAATTATACTGTATGGAGATGTGTGTGGACTATGCATGAACTATAGAAAACATCTCCAAACATGAATACCAAATCAGAAGGAAAAAAAAGAAAGGAAAAAAAAGAAAAAAAAATAATTTTTTGAAACTGAACTGTCAACTGCCAATACAGCATAATAATTAACACATTTACAATTGTTGTTTGTTTCTCTGTTTTCGATCAGCCGTGGTTTCGACATTTCAATTAATAATTTATGTAATTATTTTTTCAAGTGCTTTTTTAATTACTTATTTCACACTTTGCGGCAGGCTGATGTTGTAGTGGTGAAATGAAAAGAATCGCAAAACGTAAAGCGCTGACAATTGCATTTTAAAATGTGAAGCAATCCCAGAGTTTGTTTCATCATCGTCATGTTGATGCGGTTGTGCATCGTTTTTTGGGGAATATCAATGTATTTTTAATTAGATTTCTTTAATTGAAAAGTAGCAGGATTGGAAAAGTGTTGAAGGCTTCATAAATACACAATCGTGCTTGACAAATTGAACTGCAGGATTCATTGCGGTTCGGTTAAGTGAAAATATCGATGACTATTTCAATAAGCTAAGCGTTGACTTTAAATTAAAAATATTACCTTTTTAAATTTATACTATCTATAAACTAAAGCACCATAAGTTCTTCTAAATAATTTATTATTACGATAAAAAAGTATTGTACGTTTTCGATGATTGGTTTATACGTCGATGACTTTTCCGTTAGTTGATTGCTCGTTAAGTTAAATTCATATTAAACCATGAATTTGGTTAAGGAAGGAAATATTTAATTAAAATATATAAAGCGAGCGAGAGCTTTTAATAACATTGCTAGAAATTATGGCCTTGTTTTTCCACATAATTTGTAAAGTTTTAAACAAATTCTCACATTTTTTCCGATTCTTTTTGTGTTATTTAAAACTAATTGATTCCATTCAGAAGATCTAGCCTCAGACTGCTGTTGCTGTTTATTTTGGTGGTTGTGAAGATGGTCCGAAACAATATAAGAAACGCCTTGTTGCTGAATTTCGCACGGTTATCTAAAAATTAAAACTTTCCCAATGAAACTTTAGCAGAATGAATAACTTTCAACAATTCGGCTTTATTCATAATTAATTTTCGGAATTTTCATTCTCAAACTGCAATTTGCAGCCGAGAAAGTTTCAAAAAGATTAGATGCAAGATGTTGTTTCTTCCTTTCTCCTTCTTTCCGTAGGAATACTTAAAATTTCAGCTACAACGAAGCATCTTGTGGTCGGTTGGTTGGTGGGTCGCTTGGCCAATTGATTGCTTCGTTTGTGGTCTACTTCGGCGGTCGGTTGATGTTCTCTTGATGTGTCTTCATTTTGTATTCATCATAATTACGCTGGGGATGCAGTTTCATTCTTCTATAATCTTCAACTTTTTCCATTTTTATTCCTTTCACTTCCCACTGTTGTGATTGCTGCAAGTCTTAAATCTTAGGAAGATTCTGCGCCAAGAAGTTGTGAGCCACACGAAATTTGCGAATAGCAAAGAAAAAATAACAACGTCAGCAATCACACCAACTGCAAGTGGAAGATGAAGAACTCAGCTTGAAAATGCATTCCACTGAAATACTTTTGCTTTTTTTGACACAAAACACAGAAGTCACTAAAAGTGAAAATTGCCGGAAAAACTATGGCAAGAAATATCGCAAGGAACGAAATGTTAACCTCGATTAAAGCAACACTTTATTCTTCGTGTTTATTCAGCTTCTGCTGAATAACGATAAAAACACCAACAAAAGCAAGCACAAGAACAAACGCGAACTCTGAATATCCTCCGAAGCACCACGAAGTACTAAAGCCAGAGAATTCCGTACCACAACTGCTGTCATTTCATGTGCTCCTTTCTACCAAGGCACACCACCCACATTCAACACCCTTACCAAGCATTTCCCGAATGGAAAAAGTTTGTAAATTGCAGACCAGTTGAAATATTTTTTTTTTGTTTTACAAATCACGCCGCAAGCTTTAAAGTAATAAAGTATAAAGTAGAAGTTTTCGGGTTGCTGGCGAAGGTAGAAGAGAAGGTGCAGCAACTCATAGAAATGAAAAATGAAAACGCGGTTAATGTAGAACCAAAAAAAAAACAAAAATAATTCCAAAGACCCCAACAAAAATAAACCTCGCCCAAAGACAAAAGGCAACTCTAAATGATGCCAACAACCTACGAACTTTAATTACGAGAAACCGCAAACTCGAGCAAATACAGGTTAACATCATGACGATTTTAATGATCATCATCGGTCGAATTATGTATATTAATGCTGACGGTAATGATGACGGCGATAATAACAGCAGCATTAATGATAATTTCTGTCGATGGATAACTTCTGGGACAATGCTCAAGAAATACTTTAATTTTCGTGCACCGACGACGACCTCAGCTCAACACAGCAACAAAGTGTAATTCTCGGCGATAATTGCTGAAGTTATAACAGCAACAGCTAGGGGCACTATTAAATGAATGCAGCCTGGGGAAGGCTTGGACTCGGTTCAAGTTTTTATATGTAATTTCATGAAAAATTTAAATATAGTTACACAAGTGTTGAAAAAACGCTTAAAAGAAGTAAGCGCGGATTCATTTGGGTACTTCATCATTCAATTATTGCATCATTTAGCCTACTTTATTATGGAATTCCATTCATTCAGTAGTTAGAAGTGGAAATAGAAGCAAAAATTTATGAAAACCGAATTATGCATTTGCTATAATTTCCCGCAAATGGAAACACCCGAGAAACCAAATGGAAACACCTGGAAACCACTTCAAACTACAGAAATGCAATTTCAACGGGTGTTTTTTGTGGCAGTTTATGCAGAAGTTTAATATTCCTAATGGCGATTTATAATGTAAATTTTAAACCTAAAATTACCTATTGAGTTTTAAGGCTTAAAAACTCCATGAAACTAGACTATATTACGGAAAGTACGGACCTACTTGCGGAGCACACACACAATTGTCCTTTATTATTTACAATACGTTGGCCGTTAATGTATTGCACCATAGTTCAATAACCTTTTGCATTCACATTAGAATCGATTGTCCAGCTTCTTCTGTATTGTTGGAGCCCATTTAAGTGCGTCATATTCCGAGAACTTACCTATTAAACCATTATTTACAGAACGCTTAAGTGGATTTATTTTATGTACTCTTACCTCTTACTTCATATCACATTCATATCATTTATGCAATTAGATTATCGGCGTTATTTCGCTTTGATAATTATAATTTGATTCCGTCATTAGATGAGATTATTTTATCCACACATTCAGCCAATATCATTAGGCAAGCAAAAGTGATAAGCGGAAACACAGAGGAAAGCAGCGGTGTGCCTAATTCAATTCAATGAAAACCACAAACATTTTAAAAAGATACAAAAACTCCAAATCCTCAAAGAATTCATAATGAGCTCGCATGGAGCAAATACATAATCGAAAAATTCCTGCTTATATCCATAATTAGATTTAAAATTGTTGCAATAACAGTAATAATGCCATAAAACCAACAACTATTTGCTGAGGACGGAGCAACATCATCATCCCTTGCAGTTTGAAGTGGGTTCAAAAACCCGACCCGGATCTGGAAATTATTCGCGATGTGGAAGCGAACATTAAAGCGAAAAGCTGTTGGGGGATCGGGGTGGGTGCTTCCAGACCAACGAGATGAATGAAGGTAATTTTTTACGGATTTATGCGGCACACCGACGGAGACGCACGTGCAGAAGATTTCGTATAAAATTTGATTTAAGCACGAACGGAATTTCGGCTGCTTTATGTAATCTCATCGGCGAAACGTCCGAGAAGTTTTCTTACGCATGACAGCCGCCATGACAAACTATTCACTTATTCTCGAAGCAACTGTCAGTCGAATTTACTGCTAACGCATAGCGAAATTCTGGGTACTGCATAATAATAAATGCGGACTTGGAGATTTGGTAAGTTGGCCCAAAGGAAATTGGCTCAATCCAGGAAGAGTTTTATATTTCAAGTACTTGTCAAGATACAGCAAGGGAGGAGAAAAGACGAAATGTCGAGCTGGCCGATCTGCCTGACTGAAAAATGACCATTGATGGTCATGAAGGCGAAGAAAGTTCCTAAAATACATGGGTCCAAACATACAATAACAGGAAAAATAGACGAAATGAAATTATGTTCCGGTTTTGGACATGAAGTTGATGCGTAGTCAGCAAAGTTATCAACTAGAAGCGGGTGTTCCCAAGGGCAAATCCGACCCATTCCCTGTCACAGCAGCCGCTCTACGTGCTCGCATTGTAATCAACAGAAAATATGTCGAATTTCGGAATGGGAGATAAGTAAGAACGTGATTGCATGAAGTTGGTGTGAAGACGCACTGTGGTTGAATGGAACGCAGCCTCACCCTGTCTGGCGGGCCGGCGCAACGGTTGTGGTTATGGTGTCGACCGGGGGTTGAAAGCAGTCACTGAAATCGAACAGATGCCATCATTCTTCCGCTCACTCGGAGTTTTCGGCTTCAAACAGAGACTCTGCTACTTTCACCCATGAGACCCGATACTTGTTTTTGTTGCTATCTGAAGCCGGATCTGTTCTAGCGATTGGCTTTTCACTTTCAGCCGAAGCGTAATAATGCACGACAGTTAATTCGATTAAGTTAATTTTGCGTTCACAGAGGAACTAAAACAAAATTCCTTCCAAGATTAATGAGATATAATTTCTAGAGGAAAGTGGTTGTTGCTTTTTGTCTTTTTGCGTTACACAAATTAATTTTACGGATGGCGGTGGTGTTGATATATGAGAAGAATCTGCAGTAGTTTTGAATACCTTTAGAAGAAACATGACTGTTGTACAATCGTAAATTTAATAACTTTTGACTATATATTCGTGGGTATATTCTGTGAAAATTAATGAACCATAAGAATCTTAAAGTTAAGCTATTGAAAACCTTCAGAAAGCATAAATAAATTTTCAACATTGGTGAATTTCTTTGTGCATCTCCCAATCAATAACTCAATGTGTTTCGGTCGGCAGACGGTTAATCTTTAACGTTCATTAAAATGTTGGCTTTGTCATCGGACAGACGACACAAAATCATTCGCAGACGTGTTTCAGGGACGCAATCATGCACCTCGCTATCAGAATGAAGACAAATTGATCAACTACAACGGGAAACGGGAACGAATGAATTAAATTAGCAATATTTAGGAATACGCACACGCATCTGAATTAAAGACGGTGTAATGCAATGAAGCCGTAGCCGCGAGTGCACTGTATAGTGCAACTACTATCAAACAACAACATCAAAGGCAATAAACCGGACAAGGAAACAATTATGTCACTCCTCCGCATCCCGGTGAATATTGATTATGTAGGAAATTTCACTGCAAGGAATATAAATGAATCATCCACGGGCCCATTCCAAAATGTCATCTCGACAGCGAAAGCAGCCACTATAACTTCATCAATAAGCGCCATGAATATCGGAATAACCACAAGCACGATGGATTGGAATTAATATGCAGCTCACGGAACAAGATATCAAAAACTTCATCACAAATTCATTTAATACGATGCTCGCCCGAACAATACGAACCCACGACGATTCGGTTTCCATTCAGCGTACATGACACAACCAACAAATTCCTTCCACCATCCACCATTCATCAAATCATCCACAGCCGCTACTGCGTTGGTTGTTTGATGTCGAATTAAGTCCCGCAACGAATACATCGCATCTGTTACACTTGCATCACATTTCATGGGATTTCGTTTTAAATTCCCTACATTTGACACCTAACTGAGCACATAACGGTGCACACGGTTCCGTTTGTCCTTCGGTCGCTGATGATGCTGTAGCTTTTTGTGTTGTTGCTGCTGTTATTCAATTTGCATTACTCTTTGCTGTTGTTATTAAACGCACTGTGTGCGTTTTGTTAATTTCTATCTTTGCACACTTTTAGGCTCTCTGCTCGCTATACTCATATCAATGAATATTGCGACCATAATTAGAAGATTTTACCGAAATTTTAATCTTTTACAATTACTGAAAACACTTCTAACAGTTTTCAATTCGATGTGGATTGGGAGTTCTTTCTGTATTGAAATGTTTGGAGATTTTTGCTTCACTTTTGGACACACAATTTCTTCTAGGTATTTATGAATTTTCTCTTTGTTTTCTTATTTAAATAACCTTGTTCCGCATTTGACAGAAAATATCTTAAAGTTCTTAACTTCTTACGTGAATAATGGTCGATTAATCTTTCCTTAAAATACTTAATGAATACCATTAATGAAAGTTTACACTTAAATTGAAATTAATTGTTGCACAAATGAATCTGAAACTACAACATCACCTCGCAACAGAACAATAAATCCACGAACATTATTAAAACAATGTCTGAATTTGCATTCGCTGTTGATGGCAGGAATCGTTCGAAAGTCGCCGGAGTCTCTATGAAATTTTATCCCAACATATAAATTAATTAATTTGTTGAAAGTTTTCCTTTCGCGTTCATTCATTTTGATTGCAACTTAAACGAGCATGAATTCATTCTGCGTCGTATCGATGCAACGCGACCGAAGGTAGTCCAACATTCGAATCACTCAAGCGAATCGATGCTTACCGTCGGAATCACGTTGCAGCAGGTTCTTCTAGAAGCCGAAGAAGAGGCCAAACAAGAAGCAGATCGGCCTTCCACGACACCCAGTCACGGCAGCAGCAGCTCCTTAAAACGCTTGCGTTCCGACGATGAAGTTTTCAGTTGTTTTTCATTTCTCTGCACATTTTCTTGAATTATTGCCTTCATTAAGATTGTCTTATTGTTGCGATAAGGTGGCCACGGTGCGCGTAACAGTCGTTCGTAGCTTCCTCGGTGCGCTCTTGAATGCAATCTGCATTTCGCAGTCGAGGCGCGTCAGAACGAATCTAGTTTCTTACCTACGCATGTCTCGAGTTCATATTTCAACGTCTCTGGAAGAGGAGAAAAATGCTGATTTTAATGAAAGTTCTGTGAATTGTTGAGAAAAATTAAATCAACTTTTTCAATGCCCAAAACGTGACTAATGTTTTACGTTGCAGACAATTTAATTGTCGATTTAACATCTGAGATTAAAAATCTAAAGTAAAGTCGTTATTTTTATCGTCAATTTAAATTGCAATTCCTTAATTAATTCCTTGGAAACAGTTATTAGGAAAAAATGTGATAAAATCACTTTTTGAAGATAATACTACGAAAAAAATCGTTGTAAATTGCCTCCTTTTATCCTGGAAATCCTAGACTTCGAATATTATCGACCCGTTATAATATAACTAATATAACTAATCAACAAACTAATTTAATGTTTAATGTTCTTTTTATATCAAATCTTGTTTTCTTTTTTGATGTTTTGTCTTTATATCCGACATCAATATATCGCTTTCAGCATCCATCATTGTCATGATCATGATCGTGATCGTGATTTGTTGTGACATAAAGTCAATCAACTTATGAGTTGTTTCGTGGTGGAGCGTGTTTTCTACTCCGGTGTGAAACTTATTCTCGACAGCAGTGAAGTCTTTTTCCTTCTTCGTTTATTTGCTTCAGTTTTCAGCAGCATTGGCGGCCTTTCTCTTATAATTTGTGCTTCTTCTTTGGCGTAATTGTGGCTATAATTAAGTCTGAGAAAATTTATTGTTTGAAATACACTTTTCTTTCCTGCTGCTTTTTTGTTACCATATTATATAATTCTGGTTGAGTTTTCATATTCTCCTCTTTTTTTATGTATTCTTTGCTTCACTACACTCTAATTTACTCCTTTCCCTGGGTAATAACGTTATTTCGGAAACATATGTTCGAGTAGTAAATAAATGGAAAACTAAGAAGAAGTAGACAGAAGAAGAACGAAACAGAAACAATTACAATGAGAATTACAAATTCCGAGACACAGCAGCTTTCCTTTGGGGAATTTCCGAGAAGTTCATTCATTCATAGAGTAGACAAGACCAAGGAAACACTAAATACTTTGAAAATTTGGTTACTAGTTTAAGAAAAATGCAGGTTCAGTTAAAGTTTTTATGATTATTCATAACTAGAGAATTCTAGGGGAGTATTATTAATAATGAGTATTCGAGCATGAATACTCTCACTTTTCTCTATTCGGTCTTATAACATGACATATTAGTCCAATTAGTTTTGGGCTTAGTAATTTTCCAAAGTTGCCAAACATTCTTGACTTCATTGTCCCATTCTGCATACATGAGTACATCAACGAAAGCAACCTCAAAAATGTCCGCTCTCAGACGAGCCTCTCGAAAGCCATCGTTCGTTGTTATCTGTCTCTCATTAGTTTTTATTTGTTTCTCTGTGCTGTGCGCTCCAAGGTTTGAAGGGGTCAAACGAAGTTCTGTAAGCAACATTGCAGTTTAGCACGACAACGCACAGGAATTCGGAGCCAAGTCGACTCTCGTTGCCTGTCACACGACCCACAGAGTGTTCGACAGCCTATATTGCCGAGCACCACTTTGCCGGGAACAATATTTGCTCACTATCAACATTGCAAGGGTGGAAAAGATAGGGAATAAAGCGGGACGTCGTACAGAATGTGTTGTACTTTTTCACAGGCCTCAGGTAATTTGTTGTTATCCAGGACTGCGTCTCTATCGTCGTTTTTGCTTGTGTTGATCTTTTGTATTCCTCATGTGTTCCTGTTGTTAGTGTTGTGCTGCTTTGTGCCACTCAGCTGTCTGTCGTCTGTCAAATTGCTGACCCCGTTCGAAAAAAACCAACTGTCCCAATGTGTACAGTACCAAAATGTTTATTGTTAACGTATTGATGATGTGCAACGTTCTCCATTTTTTGTGAATTCGTGAACAGTCCTCCAAAAGATACCAGAGTAACAGCCACTACAACAACAAGTATTTTCTAAACAACGGCCAGACACAACACATTCGTGCCTCATCAGTCTCCGAGCGAGTCTTTGTTCCGTCATGTCATGCGGATGTGAGATCATGATGATGATGCTGTTGTTATCTGTTGTCTGACCCCGCAGCATCCTTTCGACAACAGAACTGTCACAACTTGCCCAAAAAATTAGAGACTTCGTTTTATTGGACAATTGCGACTGGCTGCAGTCGGGTTCTGTTTACTGTTTGGATTTGAATTGGTTTTAAAGGCTTGCTTGCGGTAATTACAATGACAACAGCGAATAATAATGACTTGAGTAAAGAAACGGAATGGATGAAGCCCAAAGGAAAGAAGTAAAATGATTTTGGTGATGGCGCTTAAATGTTTCGCGACTGAATTGAGTTTCAAGTCGATCGACAAAGCGGGAAAGTGACAAAGCAGTTCATGCCGGGAAAATAAATAATAAAAAGGATAATTTTTATGTAGGATAATTTTTAATTAAGTGAAAGGAGAAGAAGAATCACGGAGCAGCTGTTCCATGAAAGCGTCGCATATGAATTGAGATTCTTTATGTATCTTTTGTCAAAATTTCCTTAGCGTCCGTAAAAATTCTCCTTTTCCTTTTTTCATAAATCGGATTTAAAACAAATTTTGTTAATCGGATTATCTAAAATGGAAATATAATTTTCTACTTTAATATTCACTGCAATTATAAATCTGTATTCATTAATACGAATTTTTCGCTGTCGCAATTTGCCTGCGTGTGTCTACTTTTAGGCGTTGCATTATTTACTCTGCAAACCTATAATTTTCGTTTTTGAAAATGGTTACCACAGCGAAACAGCGAAAGTATTTAATTAAAACTAATAAATCACACCACTTTTATTCATGTCATTCGTTTCATTTCAATCTATTGCGTTTTATAGATGTATGTACATACCGAGCACGTATTTATTTTCGCATTATTGAAGCCGATTTGTGCTTTTGTGTGTTGGTCGTTGATATGTGAGAACGCGTTTAATTAGAGCACATTAATTTTTAAGCGTTTTGATTGCCAACGATGCCTGCATGCAATAAATTTAGCGGTATTTCAAAATATTTTCATATACGATGCATGTTGCTTGTAGTTTTCGCTCCTCGTCCTAAAAGTCCTGTGTTTGTGAATCGTTGACAAACACGCAGCAACTCACATCGATGCGGTTACAAATGCTGCTTACATATGCGGGAATTGTGTTTTTTCCTAAGTACAATAATAATTGTCGTTTTTACCCACAAATGTCATTAAGGAAAATATGTTCTAGCGCTCACTGTAAATGAAATGGAACGAAATTAAAATAAATGAATCAATATATGAATTCAGGATAAAATATTTCCATCACAGAGATGCAGATGTAAAAACATTTATTAATTTATAATGAGTGGATTTAAAAACACTTTTAATTTATGGAAAAAATTAATTTATTTATTTATTTTTATTGCCGAATTAATTTGTTGTTAATTTCATTATTTAAACTTGTTACTTGTTGTTTTAGGCATTACATAAGTCAAATTAAAATCTAATAATTTTCGGGCATATATTAATTCATAATTCAGTTGAATGTATGCAGAGACTTCGGCATTTAGTCATTGAGTGGAAATTTATTGCAAAGTTAGTGCAATTTCATAAATCCATCACACTTTAGATAAATGAATGAGAAAAATTGCACTATTACTTTGTTGATAAATCTTTTACAATTAACTTATAATTAAATTGCATAATTATTGCTTTTCATTTCAGTTTAATTGATCGAATCAAATGAATTTGAATGAATGACTGTATAAAAATTCGAATTCGTGACTGTATTTTTTTATTTAATTTAATTTTTTATTATTTTAGAAAGCGATTTCCAATTTTCATTTTATTAAAACTATAAAACTATTAATTTATTGTGAATTTTTATTTATCTGGGATTTCTTCCACCTGACCTTAAGTTGCCAATATTCAGTGCATTGACTTCAATCGTCAAGCGAGCTAAGCACCAACGAAGCTATGTCATCATTTAAGAGTTTCTTGCCTTCTCCATTATATTCATCATCTGCGAGTATTTCTTTTAACATACCAAATTTACTGTCACTAAAAAGTACTTTATTTTCCCTCTCTAAACGCAGAAGATACAATTTTATTTCATTTCTTTGGCATGCCGCAGTCATTTGAAAGTCGCAATTCGTTCAAAGGGATTTCCGCGGCTACTGTTGATGGTGCTATTGATGGATTTACGGATCCATAAATCGATAAATTTCAAGTTTTTCATGAGCGTCATAAATTTGAAGATTGCGTCGAGATCGAGGGGTGAGAAAGACAGAGACACATCAAGAAAAATTTCAGCCTTCGATGTAACAATTAAAATGAAATTTATTAAGCTTTGATTCGCGTGATGCTTTTATATATCAATGAAGTTAAGATTAGAATGCATATATAATCATCATCATGCATCAATGCATCAGTATTTCATTAAATTTCCTCAATGACTGTGAATGGTCACGATGACTCTGATTATTTTCATTGAAAGTAGGAATATGGGTCACAAAAACTATGCTTAAATGTATACAAATGCATTCTTTATGCTTCTGTTGTTCATGTTATTGGTTTTTTCACATTAAATCATTATAAATGAATACGTAGACTCGATTGCGAACTCAACTGTCGACGCTTCCGTCTCATTTTGAACTCATTTCCGAATCAATAAATTTCAATTGACTACATGCGCTACCCGCTCCGAGTTGACTACAATTTATTGCCTACTTAAAGGCGTGTGAACTCGAATATTGATGCGTATCAATGAATGAGCGCTTTCTTTTGTTCAATTTATATTTATGTATGTATTTACATTGGTTAAAAGAGAATTTTTCTCATATTACATTTTACAACTTAAGCCATCTCCTTTCTCTCTTTTTCTCATTCGTGCAATCATGTTTTACAGCGAAATTACCCGCATTTTTACGAAGTCTGAATGCGGTTGGAAATGTAAATTTATCTCTCATCAAGCGTGATGATGACGATGCGGTTAATCGTGGTGTATCGCTGTCATCTCGCTGCAGAAATTGAAGAGTGTAAATATGTGGCTTTTCGTTCTTTATAATGTATGGATACTTTACGTGAAAGCGCAAAAAAACTCGTAAAGAAGATATCAACTGCGGGAAAAATTAAAAGTACAAAAACAAATAGGAGAACCACAGTCAACTGGACACTTTAATCATATATAAACTAAAGAATTCATTAATCATAAAATATATTCATAAGTAATGTGTAGTTAAGGTTACTTTCCATGTGAAGTCCTTTGCAACATTACACCTTCCATTCTAGCATCAAAAAAGACTGTTTTTAGTCTGATATTTTTCTGTATTTTCTGTATATGTTGCTCGTTTAATACTTCTCTTAGTTTCCGAAAAAAGTCTTATTAAAATTATAGTTTTTTATATTTTCTCAATCTGTGGCGATTCGTATCTATTGAAACTCTTGTTAATTTGCTATTCTTCTGCACAAATTCTGCTTTCTCCTCATGGTCATTAGAAGACATCTACAGCACCTTAAAATCGATGTCTACAAAGTTTACTTTAGATTCGTTTAAGCCTTTCATTCACACTTTCGGAAATACGTCCTTTTATTTATTGCTGGATGAAGAAGAAACAGAAACAGTTTTCTTTTATGCGTTAGTTCCGTGGCTGAACGCCCTTGGATCCTTGCGGGAGCATCTCGCAAGGAGTGAGCCAAGCAAAACTCCATTCGAGCTGAGAAAATTACGTAAAATTTCAGACGCTGACTTTCTGCAGCATAAATTAATTCAAATCTAATTAGACGAATTGAAATGGTAATGAGATGGCCGCCGTTGGCAATGCGTTTAAAATGAAAGGGAATTTAATTTGAATGGAAGGAAAATTGTCGAAATTCTTCGTTTTTAGTGTATGCCACAAGCAGGGAAAAGCGAGTGGAAAGAAGACAAATCGACTGAGATGATAAAAGAAATTGGAGGATATTTTTTCGACAGTCTTTCGAAAGGAGTTTTACGTGAAATACTGTTCAATAGTGAATTTCAGCCGCAAATTTAAATACGAGGAATATTTATTAAAATTTCCGTTCATTCGAAAGAGAAAAGTACACAAGCCAGTTAATTTTATTCGAGTCGTTGTTATTTATTTTACTTTCGCAATGTCTGGCTCGTGATGAAGCTCATTGATATGCGTCGTACAGACACAACGCCCCCTTCCCACACTCTCTACCAACACATACCCAAACAATCATTCGGCAAACACAAACATACTTCGTGTTTACTTCTACGACGCATTTAAAGCCGCAACCGACGAAGGCCGCAGAAGCGTAGCAGAGAGGAAACACGCAAAAAGCCATTTTGGCGACGTGGACATCATCGGTCGGTGAAAAGAAAATCCTTGCAGAAACTTCAAATGCAATTAGCTTAAAAGAAAATCTCAGCGTTTTCATTAAGTTGACGAACGGCTTTTTGCGGTGGTCGTCGGAGTCGCCGCGTCGATTGTCGGCAAACTTTTCAGGTTAAAAACACAAAACTTTTCCAAAGTACAAATGAATATGAAAAGGAAGGGGAAGGCGAATGGCAGAAGTAAATAAAAGAGGAGAAATCCAAGTATTATTGTTATTCTTTTTCGCACGTACGATGCATAAATTCTTTTAAATAAAAACTTGGCACGTTTTTATATTTTCTTCGAATCCTTCTTCTACTGCTTCACCAACCCCTGCTCAACCCCTACAAAACGATCTGATTATCCTTAAAGCCGCCGTCGCCGCAAAGGATGTGGCTTAACAGCAAGAAGAATTTATTGCAATCTCAGGACTCGACGTTTTTTTCTTAATTTCTTAAAGATACATGGAGCACGGAAATAAGAAATCCTCTTATAAAAAAAGGAGAAAACAAGAAGCAAGAAGCAAACCAAAGCAAAGCAACCGAGGAACCAACTCAAGTGTAATGCAATGCAAATAAAAACGGAACTTCAAATTAATCACGTTTGCCGAGCTGCTCGGAATCGGTTCGGAGTCGCTGAAAATTAGAGTTTCCTCGACGCGGAGGAACTCTGAAGGAGAAGACTCTACACTGCTTCGTTTTTTCACCTTTCGCTTATTTGTTCAGCATCAAATTTGAAAGAAATGACGGTTGAATCACACACCTGCAGCCTTTCAACTCGAAAACAATGGAAAAGTACAACAACAAGTCAAAAGAAAATACAAAGGGACTCACAATCAACATTTTCTTGGAACAATTAATTTTACGGCGTTATTTAATTAAATAACGATTCGCTACGATGCGGAAGAAGTCGTGGAGGCGGTTGCTTTTGTTTTCCGCTGTATTTAAAAGAAACTTAATCATTATTAATGCATAATTTCCTAAAGAAAGTCACAGTTGTTTCCGATGAGTCAGTTAAGTTAAATACTGGGTATACAGCTCACACTGGGACAAAAATTGGCCAGACGCAGACCTAGTTTCTTGAGAAGATACGTGATGATGTAGAAATGTGATAAGATGGAAAAAAATTGGTTATGTTGACTTTAGCTCTTGCTGCCCTATTTTCCCTAAAATATTACGTATTAAAATTTGATTTTTCTAATATTCATAATAAGCAAGTGTGCAAAATAATGTCGCTTTAGTGGGGAATCGAGAGCTGTGCAAGGAATTTGCAAATATTTGCAAGAAACTTTATTCCACAAAAAAAAAAAAAACAGTTGCAGTTTAGCCAACCTTAATCATCAGTGTTGCCAAGAAACGGGAGAAAAACTGAAACACTGCATCATTCATCATCTTAACTTCTGAGAATTTTTTAAGTTAAGTCTGGCGGCAAACAAGAAAGAGAGAGCGGATGAAGGAACGTGGTATAAGGTAGGCAGAAAGAGCACGAAGGAGGTAGATAGACATACAGGGAAATTGAGTTTAACGCCTCTCATTTACGTAGATCCAACCCTAATTTTAGCAACTTCCATTCAACATCTGCATCCCTCATTTATCACCATCTTCATCCACCTTGCTATCGCTCTGCTCTTCCATTCCCTTTACGAACTCCTCAAACGAGTAGACTGCATAGCATCCTCTCAGCGTCCTCACACCTACACAGCAGCTCCCACTTTAATCTGCAAGAAAGTATAAATTAAAAGCCGCACTCTGGCAACACTGCACTGCGGACAAAGTTCTCAGGATGAATTGTGGGTGAAGGGGTGATGATCTGCTATGCAAATCCTTTCTGTACCTTTACACGTACGAATAAAATATTATTTGTATATTTTTGCATTTTTCCTTCCATTCCTAGATCGCATCAGACGCTCCCCGTCGCATCGCCCACGGATAATGTTTTTTCTGCGGGTTTTCTAAGTGGGCGTGAGTTGTCTTTGGTTTTGCTGCCACAAAATCACTTTACACCATTTTCTACTATGGATTCTTAATCGTTTTCTTCTCCTCGCGGTTTTTTTTTTTTTTTTGTTGTTTTTTGGTCTGCAGGTCGACGTTGGTACCTCCAAACTGTGTCCTCGTTTACTTAAGGCACGCGATAACGCGCATTACTTGAAGGAAGAAAACAAGGAGAATAAGAAAAATAACAAAAAAACCATGTGAAACAGCAAAACCGAAGAAAGAAACAAGGTAACGAAGAGGTTTTCCGCAACCAACCATCAAAAAAAAGTTAAGTTAAAGTATGCAACAGAAATTACACTAGAAATAAAAACAAAATTGTAAATAACAAGGAAAATGCAAAATACCAACGAAAAAAAGGAAAATAAACAAAGAAAAAAGGAGCAATAGAAAATGCAGCTTTTCAAGGAGCTGAAGTGATTTTTCTTCAGGCTTCAAAAGAAGCAGGAGCTGAGTTTGTTTTTGTATTTTTTATTTTGCTGCTGTTTGTATTTTATTAATATCCATTTTCACTTCACACTACGTTAGCTACAAGGGTTTTTACAGTGGAACTGTGAGTTACTGAGCAGAAAAGTGATTTGTACGAAACTGAATGAATCTTTGGTTTGTTTTTTTTTTCTAATCAGTTTTTGTTCGTTAGTCATTTGCATTTTCTGGAGACAATCCTTAATATTTATGAAGTGCTGAGTTACCTCATCACTCGCTAAGTTTTCGTTTCTTCATCTTTGCGAAAATTAATTAAAATTTTGCAGAAAACAGCAACGTCAGCAATCAGCAGCGATGAAATTAAGAAAAAGAACCGAAAGATGAAAGCGATACAGCATGAACGATGGTACCAAATGGACTCAGAAAGGGGGAATTGTATATGGATTCACGTCGTGGATATATAAAGAGGAAAAAAAGGAATACAGAGATGGGATACTATCACTGAACTACTATGTAGTAACAATTATATGAACAAACGACTTAAAAGAGTCCAACTTCAGATCAATCGATTTGTTTCTTTCTGTTGTTATTATGATTTTTTATAATATATAAGACGATTAGATAAAATCGGTTTAGATCTTTGAACACCTGATAAAATCTGTTCTCCTCGTACTTAAGACTTCGTCAGTCGATAGTGATTACATCCTTCTTCTTTTTAAGTATTTATTGGAGCGCACCTAGCCGTGGATGACATTCAACCTTCGCAGTGTCTTTACTGTCCACGGTAAACAGCCCAAGGACACGTTCGTCACATAAAATCAAACAAGGATGCTTAAGATGCTGAACCATTTGCTGTTAAAAAATATTTACTTTCCTTCTCTTCGTGGTTCTTTATTTTTCTTGTTGGTGACGCTCTGAGATTCAACGTTTTCAATATATTGTATACCATAGTTCGCCATATACAGGACTTGTCTCTGCTCCAAGGAGAAACTATTAAAACTTTTCATAATTTTTTTCTCCAGGTAGACATTTACAGACATAGCCATTTGGTCCTTTTTCTCCCTGTAGTCTTTGTCTTTATAGTGTCTTTGTCTGTCGTGTTTGTAGACAACTCTAACAACTTGAAAGCATTCTGAAAATTACGTTATGCGAACCTTCAACTTTGAAAAGGCTGAGTTCAGGAGCACCAACATTAACGTTGGCAGCTTTTTCTTTGAGTGGATGCTGCGATGTTCGTACGTGCGCGAGGAACGAGCGACGGGTTTACGTCATATTTGGATGGTTAAAGTCGGTGGAGACATTCTTAGATGTGTCCCATGAGGAAGAAAATTAGTTTTTAACATTCTCTATGATGAATGAATAATTTGGAAGTCCGTTCACCTGAACCTGTTTGGACCCTGAAGATGCCTTAACGCGCAATACACGCGTTCTATCCTCCTCAATGCTTTCGACTTCTGATTGCCAAACGGAAGTAATCGTCTCACTGATTGTCGTTTCATTTCTTTTTCTCTTTTTTCTCGGTCTTCTGGTTGTCTGCTTCTGTGTATGTATTTCTGTCGACGTGGACTGCTTTTCACTTTTCGTTTACCTCCCCAAAAAGCTATACTAAACAAAAAAGGTGGACAACTTGCAGCGTCAGCGTCTATGAAGCGTCTCAAGCGGAAATCAAAGTAAAGCTCGAGGAACCTTCCTTCAACCATTTGTTTCTTAAGGCTATAATTGAATAGAAAAATACTCAGACTCAAATTAAATCAGTTATATAAAATATATTTTCGAAATGGTCACATTAAAAACAAAAAAAAGTGTTCAGGAGACCTTAGATAACATTACAGTCTTCGAAACCTCATTAAACGTTGACTATTGTCTAAGAATATATGTATGTCTATGAATATGTATTCGTATATATTATGAAAAGCAATCATCGTTAGTTCGTTGAAAATGCATTAATACTAATTGCACACACAAAGGAAATGCCGCAGGAAAGACAGCCAAAGCTTCGGATATTCTCGCTGAACATCAACAACCAATTTTATCTAATGACAGCTTCTCCTAGTTGTGTTAATCAAGTTTTAAGCGAGTTCTCTGAAGCTATTTTAAGCCGCAAATTCTGCAAGTTTGTTTAATAAGTTTAAATACGGTGTCTGTGATACTCTGCATTTAATCAAACACAAGCAAATAAATAAATAATTCTGTGCTGTAAGCGACTGCACGGGACAACGTCAGATACACTCTTACTTAGTATTTCTTCTTTCTTTTCCTTGTCTTCCTTACTACAGGTGCAGAAAGTAAATGTTTGTAGAATATTAATTGCTGCTGGGTCCCCAGACTTGAGAAAGATGTCAGTCCTGTCGCATTTTCATTTTAATTACAAAGTTTATAATAAAGTTTATGACGAGTACAAGGCTTAAATCCTCTTCTGCAATATTTAAGTAAACGTAAGATTTTCAGTAACCGAAATATTTTCAGTTTAACTTAAGCCTCGAAGTCTAAAAAATTCTAAGTTGAGAAATGGGAATTGAATTGAATTAATATTCGAGTAAAAATGCTAAAAGATACATCTATTTTAGTGAAATCCTAACATAAAGTTATGTAAGCCAGAGAATTACTTCCTTGAATGGAGGATAGCTTCATGTACGAGTATAACCCGATCTTAGACCAAATTTCCTGCAAGAATAAAGTGTCATTTGGAAAGTAAATTGGTGCGCCTAGTACTGTAGAAAACTTTTATTACAAAATTAATGATGATTATGGATAACTAACAATTAATTAAAAGTAAATTAAAATAACTGGGAAAATAACTACAGTTTGTGATACATTAAACAGAGACTAGAAGTACCCACCATCTAGTCTCTACGAACTTGATATATAACAGTCTTATTACAAAAAAAGAATATATCATAATTTATTTATTTAAAAGTTTTACGTTATCATTTTCCTCCCTTTTCATTGCTGTTCCGCTTGACCTAAAAAGAAAATATTTATTTTCATTACTCTTCAAGATTTCAGTTAAAATTCCCTGAGCCCTTTCCGTTTCTTAAGTTGTCCTAGTTCCTGACAACTTTCTTCAACAACCTCAACTGATTCTAGTAGTTTTTGTTAACATGGGAAGCTGTTAATTTCCCAACACCACCCTTCACAGAAGATTATGAGATTTGTAAAAAGAGTGACAGAGTCATCAACTTTTTGCATTTTTTAACCCCGTCCAAGTAATGTAAATGTTAATGAAGTAGCGAAATGGTATACGGATGCCTCATTGTAAGTAAGTGATGTGTAACGTTGAAATCTGTCATCGTCGTCCCCATCGACGTCTCCCGCCTTTATCACCATCGTCGTGATCATCGGCGTGAAGTGGATATTTTCACAGTTCTTGATTGTGTTCAAGACACGACATCTGATGATGGTTGGTGTTGGTGATGGTGTTTTAAAGATGCCAGGGGAGTTTTTATTTTGAACTTATGCGATGTGTTTTCCTTTTGCTAAATTTTCTGTTATTTTTTCCATTAATGGTTATGTTGCTGGCGAAACGCGCGAATGTAAATAAATTGGGAAATTTCTTTGAAGACTCTTAAATGCCTTCTTTTGGTTATTTGGCGGTCTTCGATAGTTCCACGAAAGCAACTTCAATAACATAATTTTACTCGTAGTGAATGAATTTTGGCTTCAATGAAAAACGGTGGTAAAGTGTTTAATTTACAAAACAAACCAAATAAAAATGCAATCAGTATTCGAAACATTCCGTGGTCTCTGGTTCAAAGCACTCAAGCGGAGAGTTTGGGAAAAGAAGAAATCAATTTGATTTGAAGACATGTAAGGAAAATATTTAGATATCTGATTTGATGTCGTGCCTGGATATCTGATGGAAATAAACTTCACCTGTGAAGCTGCAGTGTAAAATAAGTTGATATAACAACCAGCATTCAATAGAGAAATCGATTCATTCGTCTTTTCCTTCCTTATCCTTCCTTGAACCACAAATCCAATTGATATCTTGTGAGAAACGCAAATTGCTTGTAAAATCCACAAACTTTTACTCTTTGCTTATCCATTAAAACAGCCGAGGGGGCGGCGCGGTGACTTTCCTATCCTTAAAGGAACCTCACGCCTTTTTACCAATTCTTTTACTACGACCGACAACCAAAGATCTCTTTCAATTTACTGTGGCAATAAAAATCAAGAATATCTGCCATGAATTTTGTCAACGGTTTAAATACAAAATCGAAAACGATTAAACTACATTTTCCACTACATACGATTGTGCACGCCAATGTTTGTGTGTTTGGATGTGTTCGTACTTGCATTTATATTGAAGGAGCGACACTCACACTATCAAAATAGAAAATTCAATTTCCCTCAAGTCGATATTAAAAAAAACATAGAATAAAAAAATAAAATAATCCTTGTGATATTTTCTATGCATCCGTACTTTCATTTTATTCCTGCTATATAAAAAACCCCGTCCTCAACACGAACGAAGGCTATAAAAACCCTGGCCAATATACATTTCCTAGAGAAATACAGTGTAAAAGAAAAATAGATCGGTTGAAGGGAAGCGAAGGGAAAGCAGCAGGAAATAACCGGAAATCTACTCCACATTTCGACAGCGGAGGCTCATGAAAAGGCACCGCAATAAAAATGGAAATCGAAAACAATAAAAAAGCAAAACTTTTGCCTCTTCGTCGGTTTATTGCAAGTGCAAAGAACAAAATTCAAACGACGGCTACGACGACCTTGCCTGCTGTTGGGGCCGATACAAGAGTGTCGGGGGAGGAGCCATCGACGGTTGAGTCGTCAATATGTAAAGGTTCCGAGAGGTAAAATCGAGTGTTGGGAGTTAAGCTGAGCTTGCTGCAGGGAAAGGAAGAAAAAAGAATGGTTGATTGCCATACGAGTGACTAAAAAGTGGTGCAAGGCAGACGTCGTTGGAGTACAATTTTCGCAAGTCAATAGATACGACGACTTGCGGAAAAATAGCGTCTTGGCGTCCTATCGTATCACAAAAATTATCATATATAGTTGTTAAAGTAAAAATATTGAAACAAATGATAGCAATTATTTCTTCAAATTACAACGACATCACTGCGCAATTGATTGTCTCACTTTTGTTCTTCGTTATACTGCGTACTTTAAACAGCTATCAAATTGGAAATGAAGTCGTTGCCGCCATCGACACACACATTTAAATAATACCATTAGCACATCAACGACTTGTTTAACCATCCATTTTCAACTGAAATGCGTTTTAAAAAAGGATTCTTTTAGCATATTTTTTAATGGGAACATAAAATACATATAAAGCGGTCTGAAAGAAAATCCGACAGAAAAGAAAAGCAGTTTTATGAGTAAATGTTAAAAATCAATTAAGATTTAATGTATGCATATAAAATAGGAGACCGATTCCATTCAAATAGCAAACAATAAAGAATTAATGACATGTCATCGGGAAATAACAGAACAAATGGCATTGCGGGGATTATTAGTGGTTATTGTAATGGAACTATTGTGGCCTCTCTGATAGAAAATATTGAATGAGTTGATAGAACGGTGTTAATTGGATGAGTTACTGATTTCATGAAGATTTGCTTTTTAGATGCAAGGCACGTAATAAGCGTGAGCTTACTAAACTGCAAATGGAATATTCTAATCTACATTAGCTCACTTTTCCCTTTTCTGAATTACTAGGAATTCTTCTGAATTTAAAGCGACACTTTTTTAAGATTGTTTATCTTTTAAACCCAATTAATGTTTCCTGGTATTCCAGTAATCATTTCTTTGCTCTTCGTCGGAGCAAACAATTTTTTGGATGGTTTTGCCTTGGAAGGAAATATCTTGGCCTTAGGGAATGCTAGACTCTTAAGTCGTGTGTACTTAATTGTCAGAAGCTCTTTCTACTACAACAAGGAAAGATGAAATAGTTTTCTTGGCTTTATCTTACCTGTTGGGCATTTTTATGGCTTTAAAAACGTTTAAAAATGGTGTTAACGAGCGCAGCATAAGCTTTAGAAAATGGCTGCTTATCTTATTGATGAAAATCCACTCCACTTTCACCTGTACCGTGTTTGAGCCGCTTAAAAACGGTAAAATGGAAATTGTTGCGCTGGCAAACAACGAACGGTGGTCAGTCGAGCTACTGAAGTGGAGCTGAGGCTGAAGAGTTGGTGACGACGATACTGTGAAGAACTGAAGACATACAGAAGAAACAGAGTGGAATGTAGACAGGTTTCTGTGCCGTTCTTTTCTCCGTAGATGGTGTTCGTCTAATAACCGAGGAATTGCTTTTAAGCTCCTGAAGCAGTCTTCGTAGCTGGCGTAGCTACAATTTCTGGAATCCATGTATTTTCTTTTTAGTGGCATTCTGAACTCGGCCGACGACGGACGTCGGTGGAATGTTGAAGAGTCCTCAGAAGATGCCGTGATCCTTTCAAGGGACTCGTTGGAGAAACGTTTATACACACATACATACGTCAGTGTGTTTGTTGTTCTTTGGACGGGTTGGTCGCAGGTGCCGCACGGTGTCCACCGTAAAAATTGCTGTGGGTCTTGCAACATTTTAAAATCGTTATTGTTATTGTTTACTCCTTTTTCTCTTTATTTTCTTCTTTGCTTTTCTTCTTAGAACAAAGTATTAAATGCATAAATTGCTTTTTGCACCTCAAAACACAACAAACTCAGCTCGGAGTAAAAGCTCTGTATGAGCAGCAGATGTGGCATAGGAGCATAAAGACATTCAGTCATGCATTCTCATTTGTGTTTTGTATGAGTGATAAAGTTTTTATTATCGACGTTTATACTGACAATAAACATTGAGTGCAAAATTAAAAAAACAATAACGATAAAATTTATGCTTCATCATAAACGGCCACAAAATATGCAACAACTTTGGTAGCAATCAATAAAATTGCATTGCTGATAATGCGTCCTTACTAAGTTGTCGAGGGTGGAATGGGGCATGTAAACGTAATTCTGCACTACAAAGCAGACAACACAACTACACGAATCCACTCGGCTAACACATGAATGTCAAATTTTGAAATAATGAAGCATACCTTCAGGCGACGCATGCCAATCGAATGCACACGCACAGGCAACGCTTCTATGAACAAAACCGCACTCAACAGCATACTTCTACAGAAAATTGAAACAAGAGGATGAATTCATAGATTTGAATTTCATTTAGTAAGTTAAAAGGATCCACACGCACTTCAACCGAGTCCACATCCGACAAACACAACAGTAACCGGTACACACCTCAACGCGACGCATTCGAAACCTGCAATGAGCTACACGAGTCTGAATGCATACATATTTATGCATCTCTAGAGGATTACCTGATTTTACTTGAACAAGTACCTTTGCATTCCTTAACATGCAATCCTCTGGCATGTGTCTGCTCGCTGCCTACGTTCCACAAAGTTTTGTCACTCGGCAAATAGCAGCGCATAAGAATTAAATTTTATCAAGTACGATTACCATGAAAGCTCCAGAAGAGTAGCACTTAGGAACGATTCCTTCAACAAGCGGGTTTTCTTGCCTTTTCACTCCAATTTCCCTGGAATTAGTTTTATGTGTCGTCTTAGCTTAAAATAAGTTTTAGTAGTTTTACAACTTCACTTGTGAATTTTGTTTATTTGTGTAAACCATTTACCTCTAAATCCTTCTCGTTCCATTTACACTTTAAACACTGCCACAAACATCTCTTGTAAAGTGGTTACATTTGTCCTTTTTCACCTTAGTAGAGCCTTGTACAAATACGTGGGCAATTAGACAGAAAAACCGAACACAACTGAAAGAAAACATACAGAAAATCTTGTAAATTGTAAAAAAATATTGTATAATAGACTTATACAGAAAAGAAATTTATGTTTCTGTGCTTCTTGACAGGCTCTACACAAGCGGAAGTCAAAATGTTCAATAATATTTATATCATAACCAGGATAGGAACATCTTATGAAATATCCTTCGCTTCGATCTTATATTAGGTTTATGATGTATAATTGATATAATTAATCATTTAGATTATTATATAAAAATTACATATTAAAATGTATCCAATTTAAAAACCTAATTAATTGTATTTTTCAATTTATTTTCAGGTACGTAATAATAATATAATTTTTGGTGGAGAAGAGGTAATGTAAGAAGTTGAAAAGTATCTGTAATTTATTTGACATTAAATATGTCCTTATATTGGGTATTATAGTAACCACCACACTGAAAGGTGTAACCTTAAGAATATTTGAATGAACAAGAAAAAAAATTTCATATACGAAAAAATCAGTGTTATATCGGGTTGTTTAAAGGTAAAAACAAATGTAGTCCAATAATCATAAACAGAACTCAATAATTTAAGTCAATAATCGAAGTAACTTTTAGGCAATTAAACATACAGTTTTTCTCCTATCTTCTCCCACCCACTCATATAAATCAGGTATAAAATCTTTCAGGTTCATTGCCAAGTCCAATAAATCAACGCTGATGCAGCAAAATAAAACTATGTACATGAAATAAACACTCTCGCAAGCCAACCAACGCCAGACATTATGAATGATTTATAGGATTGTCATACTTGCCTCAGACTCACGCAAAGTTAATTTTTTGCACCACGAAATATATAAATAGATCGAGTTTCCAAGGCCCACTTCAGCATTAAACAGACTTTTTTGGTGTAGTCGTGAAGTTGAAACGAGGTGTAAACGTTCTTGCTGCTGTTTACCTTGCTTGCTTCTGAAGATCCGGCAGCAGCAACACCTTAACAGTTAAATTTATTGTAATGTTAATTATGTGTTGTAGAAATTGTTAAAAACCTTGGTTACAACTGAGTTAAAAAATTAACATTTGATTGATTATTGAGAAATCGTCGGAATTTGAGAGTATTTAGTTGCAAATGATTGAAATTCAAGAGCTTTTTAAATTGAAGTCCATCATTATTTATTTTAATTTAAGAAAACTTAATTTTTGTTTTAGAAATTTTCAATTTTAGTTCATATCTCTCAATTGTAGTTCCGAATTGTAGTTCGGAAGCTGTTATCTGTTTCGAAAGTTCATTTCTGTCTGTGTACTTTGCGCTCAAGTCTTCTGCTTCCACCACACATTTTTTCTTCACGTCTCCCTCGATTCTTTTTCAAGCCGATCAAGTAATTGAGTGTACAAGTTTTATGCGGTGCTTCGTCTTCTTCCCGTTTTCTTCATTGTTCCTGGCTCGTTTCAATTAGTGCGTCAACTTGTGGCCCATTTTTTTATGTTCCGCCCACTTGCACCCAAATATCTTCTTTCGAACAAACACTTACAAAGCCAATTAAAATTTTCTGCTGTTGTGGCAACACTTTCTATGTTTTAGCACCTCTTCGCTGTTTCAAGCTTCCCATTGTTATTTTTACAACTGGGCCATTTTGCTTTATGGCCTATTTTCTTTTCTCTTCTCTTCTTCTGCCATCTGCAACATGTCTTTGTGGCTCAATGAAATCGTCTTAGAAGTACGTATTGTTATGGGTTTTCTTTGGCAGGAGGTGTACAGGCCTCACTATTCCTTTGTATGTGTGGGTATGTGTATGAGATTGGGGAAGTATTATGTGTATATACGTTTCCAGGTGTTAAAATGACAAAATGTCTTCACAAATCTTTTACTTTTTGCGAAGTTTCTTCTTTTTCCTCACTTTTTATGCTCCATTTCCTAACTCATTTTTCACACTTTTGTCCGCTTTCCTTTTCGCTTTCCTTACTCTCTTTCTCTTCCTTTCTCTTCTTATTCCTCCCGCTCTATGCCACATAGTGCATAAGTTATGCTCATGGTGATGTGGTTCAGTTTTTGCATTTTGATTCTTGACACACATAATTTTCAGTTTTCAATTCACTCACTTGATTTATGTTGTCACCAATTTCTTCAGCATGGTTTTTATAGTGAATTAACGACAACGTTTTATGCTTTCCGGCAACTAGCATTTCCACTTCCGCTCGTGACTTCATTACACTTTTTCTCGTTGCACGTAGACGAGAGTATGTCACAAGAAATTCAAAATAATTTGCTTTGGTACACTTCTGTTCATTATGTAGACTTTTCATTTTATCTAAATAGGGCAGTATTATTTCTAAGCGCAGAATATAGATAAAATATACTAAATAATGCAAATAGAATAAAAATGGATCTTACTAAATTTATATTGAAGAGAATAAAAAGACAATCATATCAAAATAAAGTCATTTATTCTCTGATATATGCTTGAACGTAAAAATGCTACATGGAACATATGATAATTTAGAAAGTACTCAAATCCCACGTAAATGACTAAAACAACGCATCTAAAAATTGGAATAAAAACACCCAGATTTTTCAACTTAAGCCAAAGTCACATAAAAACCATTTCCTTTACGACTTCTGCGGTTATTTCTTTCTCCATGTCCCTGGTGTTCCCACCCTGATGTTCCTAGAAGAAGCATTTATGTGCAGAAAAGCCCCCTCTGATATACACATTGATTTTATAGGCAAGTAACTAGAATAGAACAAGAACGAATAATAATAAAACTGGCATAAATCAGTTTGTAAAAGGGCATGAAAACCGGGAGGAGCGAAAAGTGGATTAATCACAACCATAAACAGTAAATTTAAGCCTCAAAATTGCACTTTTCTTTGTTACAATAAAACTAGGTACAATTACAACAAACAACAAGTTTAATTAACTTCTTTTGACCAGAAGAATAAATAAGACAAACCCCGAGGAAGAATACAAAAATAATTATGCACGAAATAATTTCTTTTAATTTCTCAAGTAGAAAATAATATTTCAGTAGAGGTTACTAAAAAATATCTAAGCAAAGCAATGTTCGTTAATAAATTAAACGAGAAATATTTCCAATTAGGCATTTAGCACAATAGAATTCTTAGTTCTTGTATTAAAAAAAGTAGATTACTGGCTGTTAGACACTATCAAAGATTTATAAGGAACACAGAAAGAGCTTTGATCCAGGAAAATGCTTAAACAATTTTCTAACTAAAACACTAAAAAAATATTCCCATTTTAAGGTTTAGCCATAAGTGATACGAAAGCGCTAAGTGCAAATAGGCGTGTATCAAGTGTTGGCTGTGCCGTTGACGTTTGTCTGACAGTTGACTGTCGGGATCAGAACGGCAAGGAGAATAATAACATCAAAAAAGCAACAAAAATCGATACAAAAAACCCACGAGTAGAAAGTGACGTGGTCTTTGTTTGTGTAGCATATGCTGAGGTGTGGCAACGTTGTACACTTCTGTTGTGTATCTAGAAGCACTTGAATAGCTGACAAATGAAAGAAAACCATTCAAATTCAATTGAATTTAAAGGACGACAAATGTTGACGTATCGGCTTGTCTGCGGCTTTCAACAACTGCAGCATCCTTGCCGTTCCTCATTCTCATATCACTGACAGTGAAGTTAAAATGAATGCATCCCGTTGCGCTGCGAAAAACCACAATTTTTTAATGGTCCGCTTCTGCTCCTCAACTCTTTTAATATTAAGTGTCAAAAAGAAAGTAGAATTGTGTAGAATTTATTAGGAATTTGCATGACGTTTAATTGCATGTCTGATGATTGAAAGAGGTGAATGAACTTTAAGCACTATTGTTACAACAGTTTTGCGATCGAAGTTACCAAAAGTTGCCTGTAATTAGATGCAGCGAAAAGCCTTTGCTTTTACGAGCATCGCCTAAAAGCACACTTTGTTTGAGTGCAAAAACATGTTCACATTGTCTCCATTGTTTTCTTCTTCGGCAGACGACAGCAGCGAGCTCTTAAGACGCCTCCAAATCTATGCCGCCCACCATGAAGCACAGAGACTGGGACGATGAGTAACATACGAATACACATCATCGTCGAGTCATAGTCGAAAGAATATTAACCATAGCCACTAGTGAAATGAAGCATAAGTTAAAAACTTGGAGCCATAATAATAAGTATTTAAAAAGGGACACTAGGAACCAACCAGCGACAATGTCAGATAAAAAATTACCATTTCTAAAACTGCCGTTAAATCGACAATTAATCCGTCAATTTCGATAAATCGACAATTACTTTGTTCTATAAATGCATTTGTAAACGTACACGGGCAAATATTTTCGTTCAAATATTCAACCATTAAAGCTTGCATATTTATCCTTACTAAAATGGGTTTGATTTTTGAACTTTAAGGTTTATCTCACAATAAGTACAAGATTCAACCGTAATGTTAAAATGATGCTCTTTTGGTTGGAAATGCTTTTTGCTGCATTTCAGGTTTTTATTAATTAGCAACTTTTTCCAAATTCCAGTTCAGGCTAATATCCAATGGGCTACGTCTCATTATAGTTTCATTAAGTCAAATGAGGAATACGTAGTTGCTAAAGTCATCGAAACAACGAAGTTTCTTTCTCTTAAGAATTGTCTACCCAAAGCAGAGATTTTTAACCAATGTCTAAATTTGTGAGTCTTGTTGAGCAATGCATAGGACCCTTCAACTTTTATTCTCAAATTTCCAACCATAATTTTCCCAACGAAGCTCAGAATTGAGAATTACTGGTTTACAATTTACACTTCCAAGCGTAAAATACAAACTTAGGTGTTAAAAACATTCAAGTAAATAAGTTTTTAACGAAATGGTTACTTTGTCAAACCTTTTAGTATAAATAATTATTAAGAAAAATAAGAAATGGCATATCTAAACTATGGAAGTTGAAAAAAAGTGTACTGAAAAGTTTAAAATCAATGCTTACTCGTATACCCAAAAATCTTGATAGAGGTTTCAAAAACAAACAAAATTTTTGACCGTGTGCTCTATGGGTCGGACCTTTTATGGATGTAAAACTTTTTTCTGTATTTCAACATCTTAAACACTAATAATGAATCCCAGTTACGTCGGAAATCCACGGCATGTAGCTACTAAGGCGCATAAAAATTGCTGGTATACCAGCCTCGCAGCCCTTAACTGGCACGGTCGAAGCTACCCCGATCACTTCTCCGATGTCTGATAGCAGAGGCCCACCCGAGTCCCCCAAACAATGCGATCCATATGTTGGTGATGTTGTCCTCACACAGAGGTCTGTATCTCTGATATCGCCATAAAACCTGTTGCATTCGTGGTTAGACATAATTTGCACTGTAGTCCATTGTAAATGGGTTGGTAAGACACCGCCGTCGCCAATGAAACCCCAGCCCATTGTTATTGCAGCATCATGCGAGAAACTTTTTGTACCTAAACGCGGCAATGGCGCAAATTTAATGCTAGCGCACTCTTCAGTCCTCGGAATCGGAATCAATGCAACATCGTCCGAGAAAGAGTTTATGCTGAATTGCGGATGGGGTATGAAGCGATGTGACCTGACGACGTATGTGATTTCGGCATCGTCCCTAACAACGGCTCCCAAATAAATCTTCGCCTTGTCTTTGCTGTATGAAATGGAGTGTTTGTCTTTAGCATTTTTAAATTGTCATTTAGACTTACCCATGTAAACAGTGGGCGGCTGTCAGTACCCAATTGTGCGCAATGAGTGAACCGCCGCAAAGATCAATTTTTGTTGGAGCGCCGGGAATGGTCAAGCGGGTTCGCACAGCCACCATATATTTGAATTGTTCGGGGCTAGCGTCCTGTCCGTTAAAGATCCGGCCACGTATTTCATGTTTCTCAGCAAAATAACTGCAAAAAAGAGCGCTGATGACCAAGACAAAGACTACGCACTTCATTAGCTGGCTTTTTTCAGTATCAAGTGAACACTTGAACGGTGAATAAGTGACTAACTCGAGAAGACCATTAACGCAATGGAATTCAAATCCAAGACCAAAAACCATGTTAATACATAACATTCTTGTAGCTAGTGAAGGCAATATAAAGATAAAAATATTCTAGTTATACCTAAAGAATGAAAAAACCAGATAAAGTTTGGAAAATATTGGCTTTTATCTTTGTACCAATTATAACAACAAAAGAAAGAAAAGGGTGTAAAACTAATCGACGTTTTACTAACAGGCAACAATAACAATTTTATATTATTTTGTATTTTTTATATATCTACTAAAGAAAAGGAACAATAAGATAAGTTGTCAAATGGTGCAGTAAGTGACGGTTTATCTTTTGTTAAAGTATTTTGTTGGTGCTAAAAAAGTCTTCCATGAACAATGATTAGAAGATATCGCGTATTTAATTGTCGCGTATTTAATTATTGAATTAAACAATTTGAGGAAAAAAAAAGACAACAATTTTTGTGATAAAACAAATATATACAATAAAACGACGGAACTATTTAAATTTTGAGGCTCCATTAAAGTATAGACGTTTAAACTGTCATTCGATTAGCCAACTATGACATTTTGCTGACGTTTCTATAAAAGAGTTTTCCGTTTTGATTGGATGCTGTTGTGATATAGCAACAGGAGAAGCTTATAATGGCAACACTTTCATCGTACAGCAATCTAACAAAAAGCGCATTGGTAAAAAATGCTCTAATCTAGATTCCGATAACATCAAAGAAAACTTTTAGGTTTTTATCGGCTTTTGCTATCGGCATATCATAGTCGAATGAATTAATACCCCTCAAAATCGCATAAATATGAATTCACTGTCGCTGTGTCTGACGGTACCTCTGAGAATCGCACATGTTCAACAACAGCTATCCTCTTCTCTCCTTTCTTCGGCGTTCTTCGGCTCCTTCATATCCATTAACTGGGTTTTCATGCTAATTTTGCCCATATTTGTTTCTAAATCATTTCTTTTTCCTCTTCGCTTAGCAGAAATTGTTCTTCTTCAGTATTATCATCATTATTAGTATTATTGTTGCCGTTGTACTTGTACTGTTTCCCAAATTTATCCACCACCACCGCAAGGTATCTTCTTCACATTCATAGAAACGAAAAAACTGAGTCACGGCATGAAAAACGCCTTACGTTTGCGAAATATATTCATATCATTACAGGCAGGAATTTTCTGCTCGAGTTTTTGACATTTTTATTGCAATAATGAATACAACGGAAACGCTATAAAAATGTTCGTTTTATGATATTACTTTTGGAAGGGGCTTAGAAAAGGGCGACGACGTTAATTTATGACACATTAAGAAAGAAAAAATTCTGCTACTAAAAACATCGAATCAGGATAAAAAAGAGTAGAATATGGTTTTGAAAAGTTTTTTGCTATTATTGCCGGAATTAAATTTAATATTTCCTAAAGCAAAACTTTTATGCCATAATTTTTTCCTAAAGTTTGGAGACAAATTAACTCGAATAACATTATTTTCCTTATCTTAATCCCTCTTAATAAGCATTTTCCTTAGAATTTAACGATGTTGGTTATTTTGCTATTGTATTTAGATATCATTTGCCAACTTTTTCAAACTAAAGCATATGTTAATCATAAATTAAAAATGATTTTCATCTGTGAGTGTATAATTTAAATCATAATGATCTTAATAGCCATAATAATTACATTCGTTCTTTGTGCTCTTTACCTTTTACAAAACCTAAGCTGAAATCATGAATTATTACTGTGATTATGTTTCTCAAAAAAAACCGCCGACAAAAAGCACTCAACGAATGCTGCATTCCAAAATAGAGTCACGCATTTCGAAAAGTAGAGACTGTCTGCATAAAACCAAAAAAATAAAGACCACGAGACTTCACTGATAAGTATAACATGCGACAGGATAATGGAAATGGGGTAAAAAATCACAGCAACAGCTGAAAAAGCTAAACTAAAAAAGAACATAATTTCAAAAAGGCAATAAAAAGAAAAACCTAACTGTAAAGCAGCAGTACGATAATTTTAATGGCCAATGTGGATTTATGTAAATTTCTTTTAATGCTGCGGAAGCATGATGGCGTTGCGCCTGCATCGACGGTAAAGAATGGGTGCGAGTGCAAAAGCAATACTTAAAGGACACTCCAACGAACGACAAACACGTAATAGTTTTTGTGGTTGAGCTTGCGCAAAAAAAATCAATTAAATTCTAAAAATGAAAGAAGTGAAATAAATTTAAAAAAAAAACATGTAGCAACGTCAGAGCGAGATATAAATATATGTAAATTGTATGTGTGGGAAAATTAGATTAAATGAGCTTTTAATATAGTCCAAATAAGAGTTTTTAAACCCAGGAACTTTAAAAAGAGAATTTTGTTTCCTTTTATTACCGAAGAATTGCTTTAAAAGAAAAATAAAGAAGAATAAGAATTAAGGACGACGAATTCAATTCCTTCACGAGTTAATTGAAAAGGAAATAACGGCGCAATGAAAAAATAATATTGATTTTTCAGTGAGATTTAAAAACTGCTAGCAATAATAACAAACATAGTTTCTAAGGGTATGTAACAAAAAACATCAACTAGAAGCGTTTTGACATTGCTTAAGTCTGTAAAAGAAAAAAAGCTCCTTGTTTACTCAAGTCCGCTGGAGATTTTCATGAGCCTAAATTCGAGGTAAACACACCTAATTGGATCAGCTCCACCTCTAAATACCAGAACACAACACGACTAATATTTAAAAGTGTTCTTTAATTTAGGAAGCTCAAGTGAAGTGGCAATAAAAGACCTTGTCAATGAAAATGCCAATTTTGCTGTTGCCATTGTTGCTGCTGTTGGATGTACATAAACAGTTATCAATACAAAAGCAACTGTTTATAGCCGAACAGCTGACTGCCAGCCTATAAAAGCAACAGCAGCAGAAGGAGAGTTCTACGCCGGCAGCCATTCAGGTTATGTCACAACACGACAGTTTGCGAAGTACCTTGACCGAAGTACAAAGACCCGACACCCGCCGAACATCCACGAAGCACGCTGACGAAGAGCTTAGTTCGGTTACTCGTCATCGGGCCGAAGGCTTACGAAGTACTTTGACGAAGAGCCTATTTCGGTTACTCGTTAAATAAACCCGACACCCGGCGAGCATGAAACACGTCGACGAAGAGCCCAATTTTACTCGGCGAAGAATCGACATACGCCGATAGTTAGCCGAGTCACGTATAATGAAAACTCACGAGTATCAATGAGGGACCCAACACAAAATGTTATAGAAAATGTATTTGTACAGGGATGTTGATGTTGGCAAATGCAACATGTACCCCTTGCATCAAAACTCGAAAATATCCACACAAAATTGTCACATTGAAACTGAGATACACGCAAATCCGTCGACACTCGTATAGACATCCATGCAGCACATCGCAATACAATGTGGATAAGAAGCACACAATTTAGAATATTTATAGTAAGCGCATGAACAAGGATTTAAAGGGTTTTTCCTGTTATTTCTACGAGAAACACAAAAGAGTTTCTAAATACGAAAATATTGTGTCCACGTATGAACCATAGCTACTTGTGCAATGAAGTATAACTTAAAAACTTGGAGCCGTAATAGTAAGCATTTAAAAAGTAACAATACAAAACAATCTGTTTAAGTTTTTTGATTAACGTCACAGTCTAACGTACTCTATGGGTCGGAGCCTTTATGGATGTAGCATAATTTAAAATGCTTATATTTAAACTTTTTTCTTTATTTCAATATCTTAAGCACTAATATTGAATCCCAGTTACGGCGGAAATCCACGGCATGTAGCTACTAAGGCGCATAAAAACTGTTGGTACACCAGCCTCGCAGCCCTTAACTGGCACTCTCGAAGCCACGCCGATCACCACTCCGGTGTGTGCCGATAACAGAGGCCCACCCGAGTCGCCCAAACATGCGATCCATACCTTGGTGATGTTGTTCTCACGCAGAGGTCTGTATCTGTGATATCGCCATAAAACCTGTTGCATTCCTGGTTGGACATAACTTGCACTGTAGTCCATTGTAAATGTGTTGGCAAGACACCGCCGTCGCCAAGTAAACCCTAGCCCATTGTTATTGCAGCAGCGCGCGTGAAACTGTTTGTACCTAAATGCAAAGGCGCAAATTTAATTCTAGGGCACTCGTCAGTCTTCGGAATCGAAATCAATGCAACATCGTGCGAGAAAGAGTTTATTGTGAATTGCGGATGGGGGATGAAGCGATGTGACCTGACGACGTATGTGATTTCGGCATCGTCCCTAACAACGGCTCCCAAATAAATCTTCGCCTTGTCTTTGCTGTATGAAATTAAGTGTTTGTCTTTAGCATTTTTAAATTGTCATTTAAACTTACCCATGTAAACAGTGGGCGGCTGTCAGTACCCAATTGTGCGCAATGAGTGAACCGCTGCAAAGGTCATTTTTTGTTGGAGCGCCGGGAATGGTCAAGCGGGTTCGCACAGCCACCATAAATTTGAATTGGTCGGAGCTAGCGCCCTGTCCGTTAAAGATCCGGCCACGTATTTCATGTTTCTGAGCAAAGTAACTGCAAAAGAGAGCGGTGATGACCAAGACATAGACTACGCACCTCATTTTTTTTTTTTTTCTTTAGCTTGCTTTTTCAGTATCCAGTGAACACTTGAACGGTGAATAAGTGACTAACTCGAGGAGGCCATCTACGCTATTGAATTCAAATTCAAGACCAATAACCGAATATCAATGCTCGTGAACCAAGAAAGCAACAAAAAATTTAAAAATTCGAAAAAATAGCTTTAATACATAACATTCCTATTGGTAGTGAAGGCAATATAAAGATAGAAATTTTCTAGTTCTACTAAAAGAATGAAAAACCAGATATGGCAAAGTTTGGAAAATAGTGGGTTTTATCTTTGTAACAACAAAAGAAAAAAAGTGTAAATATAGTCATCGTTTTAAAACAAGGCAACGATAACAATTTTGTATTATTGTACAATTTTTATAATTATACTAAAGAAAGGGAACAATACCTTAAAGTTGTCGAATGGCGCTGTAAGTGACAGTTTATCTTTGTTTAAACTATTTTGTTGGTGATAAAAAAAGTCTTCCATGAACAATGATTAGTTGAGATCGCGTATTTGATATTTGAATAAAACAATTTGAGGAAAATAAGAAACAACAATTTTTTGATAAGAAAAGTATATGCAATAAAGCGAAGGAACTATTTAAATTTTGAGGTTCCATAAAAGTATAGACGTTTACACTGTCATTCGATTGGCCTTTTTCATTTCAGGTTTGCCAGATTTGACACAAATATAGCAACAAGAAGAAACTTTTTTCTTTATTTCAATATCTTAAGCACTAATATTGAATCCCAGTTACGGCGGTAATCCACGGCATGTAGCTACTAAGGCGCATAAAAATTGCTGGTATACCAGCCTCGCAGCCCTTATCTGGCGTGATCGAAGCTACGCCGATCACAACTCCGGTGTCTGCCGATAACAGAGGCCCACCCGAGTCCCCCAAACAATGCGATCCATATGTTGGTGATGTTGTCCTCACACAGAGGTCTGTATCTCTGATATCGTCATAAAAACTGTTGCATTCCTGTTTGGACATAACTTGCACTGTAGTCCATTGTAAATGGGTTGGCAAGGCACCCCTGACGCCAATTAAACCCCAGCCCATTGTTATTGCAGCAGCGCGCGTGAAACGGTTTATACCTAAATGCAGAGGGGCAAATTTAATTCTAGCGCACTCTTCAGTCCTCGGAATAGAGATCAGTGCAACATCGTGGGAGAAAGAGTTCATTATGAATTGCGGATGGGGGATGAAGCGATATGACCTGACGACGTATGTGATTTCGGCATCGTCCCTAACAATAGCTCCCAAATAAATCTTCGCCATGTCTCTGCTGTAAATTACGTGTTGGTTTTTATAATTTTTAAATTGTCATTTAAACTTACCCATGTAAACAGTGGGCGGCTGTCAGTACCCAATTTCGCGCAATGAGTGAACCCCCGCAAAAACCGAATTTTGGTGGAGCGCCAGGAATGGTCAAGCGGGCTCGCACAGCCACCATAAATTTGAATTGGTCGGGTCTAGCGTCGTGCCCGTTGAAGATCCGGCCAGCTATTTCATGTTTCTCAGCAAAATAACTGGAAAGGAGAGCGCTGGTGACCAAGACGAAGACTACGCACTTCATTTTTTCTTTTTTTATTCTTTAGCTGGCTTTTTTCAGTATCAAGTGAACACTTGAACGGTAAATAAGTGACTAACTCGAGGTCGTTTTAATAACAGGCAACGATAACTGATAGTGAACAATAAACTTTTAAGTAAGAACGACTGTACACGATGCTGGCTCTTGTTCAACTTAACTTTATTCTTATTTCATGATCTTGTTTGACATCGTTTGTATAATGTTACATTAACTGTATAAACCTGAAATCTGACCTTGATGAACAATTTTGTATTAAACATGAATTTAAAGAGAAACGAAAATAATGCGAATAGCGTGATAAAGTAAATGCAGCTCTCGCTCTCTTTGCACGCTACACAAAGAGAAAAGCGTGTTTAGTTCTTCATCAATAACAATTTTATATTACTTTACCATTTTTATAATTATACTAAAGAAATTGCCTGGTAAGTGACGGTTTATCTGTGGTTAAAGTATTTTGTTGGTACTAAAAAGCATTGGTATAAAGTTCTCTAATCGAGATTTCGATATCACAGAAAACTTCTTGGTATCGGCTTATGATCCTTTTAGTTACCGGAAACCATCAGGAAGCACACTAAGCAGTAAGAGTGCTACTTAAGTAACTGAATCCATCGGTGCGTATTTTTATCCAAACACAACCAATACAAAGAATTATTCTATGACAATACAATGCCATGCTAACCATGTTTACGATGACATGGAAGTGAAAAGGAGCAACTTTGACGGTAACAGTCTCAGATTTGCCAAATTCGAAACAAATATAGCAACAAGAATATATTTTGTCTTACCCAAGCAGGTTAACTTTTATGCTTCGTGCTTTGTTATTACCAAAAATTGATACTTATTGACACTTCGTATATATCTTTGTTGTCGATTGGCAGTAGTAATGTCAACGTATTAGTTTCGAATGTCAGATGAAAATTTCGTTAAATCGACAATTAATTTGTTCTTTAAATGCATTTGTAAACGTTTTTTACCTCATTGGTTGCAATCTTTTTAAGTTTTTTATTAACCTCAGTCTGACGTAATCTATGGGTCGAAGCATTGTATGTAGCGGATGTATGTAGCGTATTTTAAAATGCATATTTTTAAACTTTTTTCTTTATTTCAATATCTTAAGCACTAATATTGAATCCCAGTTACGGCGGAAATCCACGGCATGTAGCTACTAAGGCGCATATAAACTGTTGGTATACCAGCCTCGCAGCCCTTAACTGACATTCTCGAAGCTACGCCGATCAGCACTCCGGTGTCTGCCGATAACAGAGGCCCACCCGAGTCGCCCAAACAATGCGATCCATACCTTGGTGATGTTGTTCTCACGCAGACGTCTGTATCTGCGATATCGCCATAAGTCTTGTTGCATTCCTGGTTATTCATAACTTGCACTGTAGTCCATTGTAAATGGTTTGGCGAAACACCCCTGTCGCCAATTAAACCCCAGCCCATTGTTATTGCAGCATCGTGCGTGAAAATCTTTGTACCTAAATGCGGCAGTGGCACATATTTGATTCTAGCGCACTCTTCAGTCCTCGGAATAGAGATCAGTGCAACATCGTGAGAGAAAAAGTTCATTCTGAATTGCGGATGGGGGATGAAGCAATGTGACCAGACGATGTATGTCACTTCGGCATCGTCCCTAACAATAGCTCCCAAATAAATCTTCGCCATGTCTCTGCTGTAAATTAAGTGTTGGTTTTTATCATTTTAAAATTGTCATTTAAACTTACCCATGTAAACAGTGGGCGGCTGTCAGTACCCAATTTCGCGCAATGAGTGAACCCCCGCATAGACCAAATTTTGCTCGAGCGCCGGGAATTGCCAAGCGGGCTCGCACAGCCACAATAAATTTGAATTGGTCGGGTCTAGCGTCGTGTCCGTTGAAGATTCGGCCACGTATTTCATGTTTCTCGGCGAAATAACTGGAAAGGAGAGCGCTGATGACCAAGACGAAGACTACGCACTTCATTTTTTCTTTTTTTATTCTTTAGCTGGCTTTTTTCAGTATCAAGTGAACACTTGAACGGTAAATAAGTGACTAACTCGAGGAGGCCATCTACGAGACTTAAATTCAAGAACAATTAACGAATATCAATACACGTGAACCAATAAACCAAAAACAATTCAGCAAATTATAACAAAAATTTTTACTGAAAGGTAACTTTAATATATATCATTGCTTCACTTCATTGGTAGTAAAGGTAATATCGTCATTTTAATAACAGGCAACTATGCAATTTATAACAGGCAATTATACTAGAGAAACGGAACAATGCAATAAAGTTGTCGAATGGCGTTGTAAGTGACGGTTTATCTTTGGTTAAAGTATTTTTTTGGTGATAAAAAAGTCTTCAATGAACAATGAGTAGAAGATATCGCGTATTTAATTTGTGACTAAAACAATTTGAGGAAAACTAGAAACCACAATTTTTTTTGATAAAAAAAGTATATGCAATAAAACGACGGACCTATTTAAGTTTTTAAGTTCCATAAAAGTATAGACGTTTTTTACGTGTTTATTTAGATTGAGCAACTATGAGATTTTGCTGTCGTTTCTATGTATAGCAGTGCATTCCGCGTTGATTGCATGCTGTTGTGATATAACATTATAATGACAACACTTCCAGCGTACATAAATCTAACAAAAAGTGTATTGGTAAAAAATATTCTAATCGAGATTTGGATAATATTACGTAAACTTTTTTTTTGGTTTTCATCGGCTTATGATCCGTTTAGTTACCAGAAACCATCAGGAGCAACACTAAGCAGCAAGAACTTCTGCTACTTAAGTATCTGAATGACGCTTGGCACTCGAACAGAGGAACATCGCTCTGCGTATATTAAAAGAAAATTTATGAAAAAGTCTTTATTTTGGTAATGAAGTCTCGATGGCATTAAATATTCATGTAAGCACGAGTGAAAGCGATGGAGTGAAAGGTGAAAGGGAGAGAAAGAAAAAGCGGATATATGTTGGCATTGCAAAGAAATACAAAAAACTGGGGAAATCTTGCGAGACTTGCCTCGATTTCGTTCCGTCGACGACTTGAACGGGCTTCGGTTGGCTTTTCAGCTGTTCGCTCAACTTGATAACGTGTTCAAACGTGCAAAGTGCCCCGCTTGGCTCCCGGCTTGCCGACTCGCGCGCTGGACCAGCAACTACTTGAGACGCATTTATCAAAGGCTCCCTCAGCCCTGTCAGGCCGAGCAATCGTGGTGATCGAACTGGAGGGTGGTGGAAGTATAAGACAGATGAGAGTGGGTCGGCAAGCATCAGCCTGACATCATTCGAGCCTCACGACAGCACGAGGAGGTGTGCAGCAGTGACATTGAAAAATTTATTGTTTGCCTCGCTGATGCGGTGTGTTTCGGTGCAGTGGAAAGGAGGAGACGCTTCATTGCGGAGTGAAGCGAAAGACGATCAGATGAGGGATAAAAGGCTGCTAAGAGGATAGAAGCATGGTAGAGTTTTATAGCAAGGACATGCTGTGGAGTGCGAAGGAAATTGATAACAGGGCAACTGCTGCTGTTATATTTTTAAAGCGCTCAACGATTTAACACCCCAAAAAGTTTTGCTTTACTCGCAACTTTTATCTGCTACTTTTCAAAGGATTCCTGGAATTTAATTGGTGTGTTGGTGGCGTGAAGTGAAAGCGAAGGAGAAACTCACACTCGCAGTTTTCAAATTAATGCAATTAAATAGCCAACATTTCTATTTTTCCTTCCTTTGGTGTTTTTTTGGCAAATTTAATTCGAATTTAAATCGGCTGCTTTTGTTGATTGTTATTTTTATTGCTTTTCTGTTTTAGTTGAGGATGTGTTGTTGTTTAATCTTTGTTAGTTCACGCTGTATGTTTGCGTTTCTCATCTTTTCATGATGCTGTTGATTTATTTTAATTTTAGTACAATTATCCTGCCTTTCACGTCGAAAGATGAGACAGCAACATTTTGTTTTTCGCTCTTTTTGTTGATGTTTTTAAATGAAATATCGTTCGCTGGAGACACGTTGCATTGCTGCATGAATTGCGCCCAACAGCAAGCAGCTACGCTTCTGTCTGAGGTGTCAGATTGATGAGGAGGATTACATGCCTCCCGTCACTACACCTCCGCCCTATCCCGCCCATCGCATCCGTTCATTCCTGCCTGATTTCTGTCTGTCTAAAGTGTTTTAATTGCGCTTGGATTTCAAACTAAAGCGCGTAAAAAGCAATTTTAACAGCGTTCGTCGAATGGTTTTTGCTCTGCTGTTTTTTGTGTAAATTTTGCAACATTTTGCATTTTCACGCTTCTGTAGCATTAAAATATACACGGCTGTAGCTTAAATCATGGAGAAAAACACACGACTGCAACACAAACTGATTTAGTTTTCTATTTTTTACATCTATTCTATTTAATTGAATTTTCTTGCGATGATTTAGTTCAATTAGAAGAATATCCAGTGTAGGGAACATAGCAAAACCCCTTCCTTCATTTAATTCTATTAATTTTCGTGCCTCAAATTAATTTTCCTACAATTTTAAATTTATTATATTTCTACTAACGCCTTGAAAGGTCTTCAGAATCTTGCTTGCTTTTCCTTGTCAAAGTTTTGCTTTCCGATGTTGAGAACTCGTTATACTTTAAGTCATTTGCTGACAACTGGCAACGTAACGACATTTCAATAAATGCAAATTCGCGCTGCTTGTCACATCGGTAACCATCAATGATAACCACAGCACACGTTGGTCTCGCACCACGTGACGTAAAATATTCATGTATTCGAAATGATTCCAGACGACGACTCATAAAAAGCGGCTCAAACTCAATACAATGACGGTGAAAAGGGAAGCAAAAAGCCGAGAAAAAAAAGAACGTAGGATAGAATGGATAGTTACAAGGGGATTTGCAATAACATGTACATTCTACCTTCGTAGATTTTGTTGGAATTATTGTTAGTTGACATGAAAAGCATTGAATAATAAAACGTATCAAAACGAAAACAATTCCAAGTGTAATGCTAACAACAGCAAAAAATATAACATCAAACATAAGAGGAAAATCATAAATTATTCCGGATTTCAGCCATTGTGCAATTTGCTAAACTCAAACGAAATTTTCTTGTTCTCTTACCTTTTCTGGCGTTCTTCGTAAAATATCTAGAAGTGTATAGAGTCTTCGGAAAACAGAGTATAGGGTAACATTCTCTATGGTAATGTTCTTCGGGACCTTTCTATTCTGTTTTATTTACTTTATTTCGTTAATACAAGCGATCCCCATCAGTCATTACTAGTCTTTCAATTGAATCTGTTGATAATCTATTCAAAGCCTTCGTGGACTTATCTTTTATCCTTATATAGTCATAACCTTCTAGTCACTGAGGAATATATTGAAAACTTTAATCTCATTTGAAGTATGTACATGTACTAATTTAAAGTATGTACATGTTTAAAATATGTTGAGAATTTATGTATACTCTACCTCTCATAGACAATATCATAATCGAAATAAATTCTTATTGCTTATTTGTGCCACACCTTAACTGCTTGACGAGCCAAAGATTAGCTGATGGGTTCAGGAAATCATGTTTACCCATCGTTAAAAGCTAAAACTCAAAAATCTGGAGTGCAAGTAATCAAAAAACAGAGGGATGTATAAGCATATATATAAACTGCAAATAGAAATAAATACTGTAAAAGAAAACCTCAAAGGAAAAACGTATCAACAGAAACAAACCAACACAAAAAGGAAAAATCAATGCGGTGAAGCCGAGTAACCAGAAGTGAAGAGATGAGATATTGTGGCAGCGCTGACAAATGCCGTAACATTCGTTTAAGCAGAAGATGATGTTAAGCTTTCGAAAAAGCACATGAGCGCACAGAAGCGTATTTTGTAATCCACGAGAATCCATGGAAAGACGCTTGGGAAGGAGATGGTGGAGAGAATGACCAACGCAGGAAAGGCGTTGGAAGGAACGACTCACATCATCGCAAGCATAAACGTCCAGCAAAAAACGAGACAACGAAAAACTTCGGCAAAAAGTCGTTGTGAAAAAAGGGGAGCCGTTGAAAATTGAAAAAAGCAGCAACATTAAATTATTTACAACAATTGGCAAGGAGCAAAAGGAGATTAGATAAAATACAAGTCTCGTTGCTCGGTTGATGGCTTGAATGGCTGTCTGACAAGCAAACACATGGGCCGGGATTTTGGACAACGGTAAACGTCAAAGAAACGGGCAGACAGAAGGAAGTAAAACTAAAAGAAGAAGCCAAAACCAGTAACACACGCTATCAACAGAAAAAGTGAAAATGCGAAGAAATCGATAGAAAGTGGGATTGTCGCAGGCGCACTATGGATAGAATGCGGCGAAGTGGCAACACTTTTACTTTTCAGTGTAGCAACAACAGCAATGCAACATCATTTATTAACATCATCAGCCTCCCGTCCTCTTCAAGAACTTTTCGTGTGACTTGTTTTTAAGCCTTTTTTATACCCTACACCTTAAGGTTGAGGGTATATTCACTTTCTACCGGAGTGTGTAACGCATAGAACTAGACAAGATAGGTATGGAAAAGTATATATATTCTTGATCAGCATCACCACCAGAATTGAAATAACGATGTCTGTCCGTCTGTCTGTCTGTCTGTCTGTCCGTTGAAATCACGATCACAGGAGAACGGATTAAGATTTCAAAATGAAATTTGGCAAAAATATTCGTTGCTATGTTGGGGTGTTTCGTATTGAAAATGGGCAAAATCGCCCAAGGACCACGCCTACTTTTTATATCGAGAGTGCAGGTACCTCTGTTTTGCCTATTAAAAAAGGCCATATCAGCATCACTGTTTGAGAGAAGACAAGAAAATTTTATATGTAGGTTTAGACTACTGCTTCCAGTTAATGTGCCGAATATGGGCGTGATCCGCCCACTGTTTAAAAAATTTTTTTTGTTTTTATTATTATTATATATGTATATATATTGTATATTTATTATTAGATATATAATATATATATTGTATATATATACGAGTATATATGCAGCTTTAAGGTGTAGGGTATTTCGGCTACAGCCCGGCTGTAGACAACACCTTTACTAGTTTTTGATTAAATTTGTCCGACTTCGTTGCATGTGGCTGTAGCATGTCAACCGCGCCTTTTTTTGCGCCTTTAGAATCGTGACATTGTCTCTGTTTTACATGTTCTTTTAACCTACCTCCTTCTTTTGTACCTCCTCCCACACAAGTATGAGAAAAGTTGCTGCCAAACGGCGAATATGTGCTGCTGATGGCTCCCTGCGACTGCGTCATTCTTTCATCCGGATGCTTGCATCAGTCGCTTTCTGTTCATCCATCTTTTGGTCTATCTGTCTGTCTGTCAGCCAGCCACTCTACACAGCTGTCTGTCTGTCTGTCTGCGCCTACGCTGTCTGCGACGGTTTTCCGTTGCTCATTCTGCACACTGAAAACTATTCTTGATGGAACGAGACTGATTTTGTTAGACTGACAAACGTCAGACGGTCAGCAGACGGAAACAACTTTCATTGCGCAGACTTTTCCTTATGTAGTTGATTGTGTATCCCTTACAAACGTCGCACATGCAGCCAGACAGATTGCAGTCAAGCGAAAGTTATTTCGACTAACGAATTGTGCAAGAATGCCATCTTTAAGGTTACCTCGTCGTTCGGTTGCATTTTCCAGTTACTTAAACGGATTATTTAAACAGCTTCCAACCGTATAGAGCTCACAGTCACATACAAAGCAGAATAATGGACGAATAAGTATATAGTATAGAGGTATGATAAGTATATATGATAAAGAAAGGAAAGGTGATGCTGCTCTATACAGACTGGTCGGTTTTGCAATACAGGCTCATAGATAGAAGGATTTTGAGGTTAATATGTACAGATATACAGATAAATAATGCTATGTTTACATGTAAATACCTAAATTTTTAAGTTCATCCCTATTGGTCACATTTAATCTCTTGATGCGTGTATGTTTCGAAAAAGCCTTCTACATATTTTTTGAATATATAGTACTATTTCAGAGGAAAGAAGTTTATTAATTTAGAGCCGATACCGCCTGAGTCGGAAACTGTCCCAGTCACAACAGAATTATCAGCATAGCCTAAAAGTATGCAATTGTATTATGTAATTGAACTTTTAAATTTTTAAAAATTTATTGAGCATTTTAAATATAAGTTGAAGTCAAGTTTATTGAGCCTTTTTAAAAACTGTTTACAAAATTAAATACTATAATGTATTATCTTAAAAATATTATGTTTTGATTAAACTCAAAATTGTCGATATATTTTGCTAAGATATCTCACTAAATCCTCTTTTTTATCTTTCTAGGTAAGTAGTAATCCATTTAATTGATGCACAACCGTCACGATACTTTACGTGTGAAATCGTCACCTTTGCTCTTCAATTCGCTCCACATTCATCAATTTCGTGTGTATTCAACGTTGTAACAAGTAAAATGTATTCATTTCTTTACTTTATTTACTCTATTATAAAATTGTATTATGTATATTTTATTATGTATTATAATTTATTATAAATTTCTTTGCATTATTGTAAATTTTATTTCAATACCCTTTTTAAGTAACTACTTGTGAACTAAGTATTTGATGATTACATGGGTATGATGGGAACGAATGAATAACATTTAGAGATGTAATAAAACTGAAGATGTTTTGCTAATTGGCATCTTACCTAAAATTATTTACCATTCATATTACATATAACTGATATAAGAAAGATATAACAAAGTGTTTCCCTTCTTCGTCTCTCTTAATGTAATTTTTTTAATATTTTATATATATAATTGTGACAAATTAAGAGCGTTTTCCTTATTTTTGACCACAGCTAGTTTGCTCCTTCGAGTGATCAAATGACAGTCGGATTGATAAACTTCATTGCTCCTACCTCCCGATTCGTTCTTTATTCGGTTCTATCGCGCGTATTTCTACGGCACACGTTTAGCGTTGCATGAAAACGATCGAAAGAATGAACAAGCGTCCAACTCGTGGTGCGACATTGACACTGGAGACACGTCATCAGAGTAATTTGCATATTCATGCAATTTTTTACAACACCTTCACATTTATTTCGAAGCGTCTCCCGTTCAAGCCGCACCGAGCAACGTCACCTGTCACTGAATTCGCAGTGGACGCCGCCAACACAACACGAGCAAAACAAGCAAAAAACGTCAACTTTTCTAATTCTTTTTCTGTTTTCATTAAGCTCCACGTAAACACACGTTTCTGGTTGTCTGAAAAATGGCCTATAGTCTGCTGAGTGGACGAGAGTGAGAGTGATTTACATACTGATGACTTAGTAACTTAACACACGATGTGTTACACATGAAAAACATCATCCACGGCGTTTGTTTCGCATTAAAATGAGTTATCTCAACAGCAACAACAACACGCAGAAGTAGACCAGCGGCAGTGGAATGGCTTTGCTAAAGTAAAAAGTATTCATGTCACATGCTGTCATATGGACAACCTCCAAAAGGTTGACAGTTGTGTCATGTTCCTTGTTGCCGTAGTTATTTTAAAATTCCATGGATGTTAAAAATTATGACGAAACAAGCAGGGAAGGGAAGAGGAGTAAATTTGTAAAATTGGTCACCCCCCAAGCACAGCAGGACTCCGTCTCTTAGACCCCTTTTTACCCCATTTTAGGCCTAATGAACGAACGCAGCTACGCACGTTCGCACCCTGTTTTGTCATTGCTAATTTGTAGTGACTGTCACGTCACATCCCTCGGTGATTGCCTAAATAACTGTCCGTCCGGGCGATAACGTAGTAAGTGCGAATAAATTATTAGCATCGCCTGAAATTATGCTGCAGTTGTTTGGTTGGTAAATATTAAAGCCTTCCCTTGACTCGTGTTAATCAGAAGTGTTGCGTATACAAAACATGGTTAATTTGAGAGATCCTCTTTTCTCTACTTTACTGACACTTAATTTATTAGCTGTACATTCAAATGCGTCCTCTTTCGGAATGTATCCATTCGTTTATAGTGTATATAATAAATTAAGGCGTGGAAAACTCTAAACACAATCAGACAACAGCCTAGGCGATTTTTCTTGTCGCTGCAGTTCTTCCTATCTTTCCATTTCACTGACTATAGCAAGAAAATGTCCACAAAGCTTAGCTTCACGGATGCAGAATCATTCATCCTCCTCCCACTTCTCTAAAATCAAAAATAAATTCCTTTTTTGGTTAGCTTACTTTTTGCCCATTTCAATCCGCTTTCGAAATTAAGCCGTCACGTGCAGCTGACAAAATATTGACAGTTTTTAATCAGTCTTAATCAAACTTTTGACAGTCAAATTGTAATTTCCACCCTTTGAATCACATCTACGAATGACATCTTTGCATCCAATCCAAGGCTGAAATTCTTCCACTCACAGTGACACTGACAGCAGCGCATCCAGCAACATCGTGTGATGCGATATGATGTGGTTTCAATTTGTGATTCAATCTTTATTTTTTTGTCCTGCGCATATGTAACTTTTTGTTGCTCAGTTTTGTACATTTTTTTAGTTTTGGATAAAAATGAAATCTTTTGGATTCGGTTGTCAAAGCATTTCTATGAAGCGTTATTTCTTTCTGCTTCAATGATTTAGAAAATTTGATGTTTTCTACAAGAACGAGAAGAAACAAAGAATTCCCGTTTATAGAATATAAAAAATATCAGTTTGACAAAACGTTTGCTTTGTAGGGGAATTTATTGATTTGCTTAAATTGCAACAAGATGTTATGAATAGAAAAAGAATGGAAGTATTTGTTAGTAGATAGAACTAAAACTCTTTGGAAAAATTATATTAAAGTGTTCAGTCAGAAATCCATCATCGTCCATCATTCTTTGGAGTGGTTATTAAAAATGTTCGTAGCATGACTAAAATATTGTTCAACAAAAAGTACAAATCTTTGTGCAATGAATAGTTGTAATTTCAATAATAGTAGATTTTTTTTGATGACAGGACTGTCAGCCGCTGCTGCTGCTGCTGAGCAAGAACTAAAACTTTTGACAGCCAACACAGCAGCCATTTCAAAAGCTTGAAGGTTGGCTGACTGGTTTTAAACAAGTTTGCTATTAACTCAAATGAAACTAATTTTGCGACTGGCTGTAGAGACCTTGAAAAGGATGTGCCTCGAAACTCCCCAACAGCCCCAAGGATCGTCTAATGCGTCGAGCTTCTGCTCCTCTTCCTCCTCTTCCTCGAGGAGACATAGCTTTCAAAATAAACTAAACATATACGAAATAAAGTGCAACAAAAGCACAGATCAGACGAATTTTGCGTCAGCAACATCTTTCAGCTGAAAACAAGCAGAATAATTCTTGAAAATATGAAATGGACGTATTGTATACCGAAGAAGACACGAAACGAGATCCACGGATGCAAAATAACTTCGCAACAGCTCCTACGGATAAAATAGAAACTTCTTTCTGTGTTTGTTTTTGCTTAAAACAATTGAAATACTTTATAAAATTGTTTGCTGGCTTGTGATAAAAACACGAGTTTCACGACAACCTAATAAGAATATAAAAAAACTGCATAAATAATAGCACCAATGCAAGAAGTAAATAAGAATATATATTAGATATATGTATGTATATGCTAAGTAAATACAAATTCTTTTTAAACAGCTCCCAGACAAAAAGCAACAATGAAATTCTTATAACTTTGTCCTTGGAAAAGCTGCCCGAACTCTTTATTTATTAAGCAATATAGAAGCGAAGGCAAGAAGAAGAAAAACGACGAAGTTGGTTCGAAACGAGCCTTTTTATAAAACAACTTTGACTTCACTACAAGCGCCATGTATTTCTGTTAAGGAAAGTTAAAAATTATTCGTAAAAAACCAAAACTCAGCAACAGAGAAGGACCAGAAATATGAGCAAAAGTGTGAGTCAGGGAATTGGGAGCAAAAATAAAGGTGGACTAAGACGAGCAGGACTCTTGGTATGAGTAACAAAAGAAGCAGGAGATGAAGTGACACCTGCAGCAACATTTGCAAATGAACGCTACGCATGAGCGAACAAGAAACACAAGAAAAGTTATCTACAAGTTTTAATAACAGAATTTATGATATTCGTAATCGCAGGAGAAAGATAAAAACACCATCAACAACATTATTTCTCCAATGCGCGTAATGAACCACAACTTTTAAACTAAATTGATAACTTTTTTTAAAAATAAACAGAGAGTGAACATTTAATTAGCATTTGGGTGTAATAACTTCAATTATCTGCAAGTGTTAATAATGAAAGAAATAGCAGAAACATTTATTCCTATCGAACAGATTTCATAAGGTACTCGTTGGAAAAAAACTGATGTAAGTTGACGTTGACTATCATCTTATAGTTAAACCGAGTAGTTTTCACGTTTCTCATTCACTCAGTCACTCATTAGTGGCCACAAAAGCGGACTAAAAGCTTTTCTCAACCAATTAATTTGCAATGAGCGACAACAAAAGCAGCCGAAACACCTGCAACAACAGCCGACGAACGGCTTTTAACTGGAACCAACATTTAACTACTTAACGATACCAGCAACAGGCACGGCACCAACTTCATTATCGACCAATCGGCTGAACACACGTTGCTCTTAAAAGCAGCATACAACCGCAACTGCAAACAACCGCCAACAACAACAGTCCAAAGCAACACTTGCCGATATGCGGTGGACATGCACTATAAATGCTGAACACAAAAGCAGACATGACATGAGTACGCATTGATCGTCGGTGAGACCACGCAATCGTCCGTCCATTACGCTGTGCGGTCAGCCGCTTCTGTATTTTAAATAGAAAGACATATACACAATCCAACAAAACGTAAGTTCAAGGCGTTTAAATTGTCCTTTTGTCATTAATCGCTGGCCAGTTTCCTTTTCGATGCTCGCTTGAACATCATTTGTCAAATGTGACGCTCGTTAAACCTGAAAAGACGCCACAAAAATCTGGAACAGAATCTTTGGCTTCCTAAAAGCTGACACTGATAGCAGCCGCCACTGAAAGATATTCCTTAACTTTAAGGCATTACAAATTTGAATTCAACTGTCGTTAATCGCTAATTCATTCTTGCTGACTAGGTTATGTATAAGAAGTAGGGAAAATGAAAAGCTTTGGGACCGAGAAGCTGCTGAGTACAAATAAAAATAAAAATTCTTTGAACAATGAAAAGTTCTCCTTGCCTCTTTGCTTGGCTCTTCTTAATATATCATAAAGGATTCCTAAAAATTTTCTATGCTTCCATTTATATCATTTAATTCTACTTTGAGTGCTCTAAGAACACGAATTCTGGTCACGTAGCTCTCAAAATTCCTCATCACTACTACAGAAAAGGCTCTCAACTAGAATGACAAAGATTTCAGAGGAACTCATTTAAATGAATTGTTCGTGTGAGCTTTTTAACAGAACCAGTGACGACGGATATTGGGTCATACTTGGGTGGCAAAGGTCAATCAGACCCAGACGACGGAGAACCCTCAGAAACCCTTAGAAGTGAATCTATCATTGAAACGATTGCTCTTGAATGACCTCAACTTCAACCTCAATCCAAAAATGAGTCACATCAAAAATTGTTTTGACCTTTTTGAAGATGAAAAACGAAGAAGTTTTCAGTTGGAAAAAAATGGTTGTGCACATGTGAAAAGCAAGACCAAGCGTACAGACCAAAAGAGATGAAAAGTGACGAAATATGAGAGGAAATGTTTAACAAAAGCATACAAAGTCACCAATAGATTCGTTGTGTTTTTTTGTCTAACAAATGAACTCAAGAGAAGAGAAAACTAGTAAGGGTACCTTCGGTCAGACCGAAGCTTATATACCCCACATCCCGTCGATTTTCACCATTTTCAATACAGAGTTATCTATGATGGCAGAGAATATTCGTACCGAATTTCAAGTCAATTCTTCCAACCGTTATTCTGGAATTGCGGTTTATATCAATGTCATATGTTCGTGGGCGGACACGCCCATTTTTTTAAAAATTTAATCTACCTGTACCGATGTATTCGGAAACAAAATTGAAGCTCAAAACTAAGTCTACAAGTTGAAATATTGTTAAAAGAATTAGTATTTGTTAAAAAAGTAGGCGTGGCGCTACACCGATTTATCCCATTTTCAATCCCACAGAGTTTCGGATGACAAAGAATATACGTGCAAAATTTCATCGCGATAGCTTCATTCGTTCTCCTGTAATCGTGATTTCCACAGACAGACAGACAGACAGACAGACAGACAGACAGACAGACAGACAGACAGACTACGGACATGGCTAAATCGACTCAGGAGGTGACACTGATCAAGAATATATATACTTTTCCATACCTGCCACGCCTCCTTTAATGCGTTACACACGGAAGCACAAAGTGAATATACCCTCATTCCTTCGGATGTAGGGTATAAAAAGGAGAAGTGAATTCGAAAGGCAAGAAAAGACGAAGTAGAGAGGTGTGTTGGAAAAAGGAGCGCACGTAGTTTTCCACTCGGTTGTTTTTGTTGGTCCTGTCGTGGCTGCTTCTGATTGTAATCCGTTTTGTAAGTTATGTGCTTCTTAATTGAGTTCACATGAACATGACCCGAATATCCAAATGTCAGCCGGTCACGGTCCAACACATTCACTAACAGCAAGAATGGGCGAGCGTGAGTATAGAAAAATGGAAGGAGGACGCTTTGCTGTTTCATGTTATCCTGGCAGATATGAGTTGATTATCATGATCATCACGAATGTCCTCCGTGCTTAATGCTACATGGTCACGCCTACTACTCCTCCTTATAGACTCCGTAGCACACTCTGCGAAATAATATTGCCCATTGGAAACTAAAACATGACCGACGAAAATTTACTCTGAAGTAGCAGGTACATTTAGAGGGTACTTTAAATGTTTGTTCTAAGTAAATTCAGCCTCTTCGTGGTTTCATCCCTTCGAAGGTGCAGTGGAAATATTGTAGCAAAAACAATATCTTCATTTTCACCAATATTCACTTAATATTTCCTTCTAATTGTTTCTGTTTTTATTGTTCTTGTGGCTGATGTAAGATATTTTGCTTTACAAAACATTACAAACGAAATGAAATTAAGCGAAGCGTAAACTAAAAGCTCTTCCTTTTGAATGCCCGGACGTATAAACGTCAACAAATTAGAAAGCATCAAGCATTCAACATTTATGCCCCGTTGTGTGTCTGTAAAGTGCAATTAGAGCAACAAAGGTTGTTGTTACTTCCAAATTAGAATTTCCTTTGATTGCACGCTTTAAATATCTGAAATTCCAACATATTAAATTCCAGATTGTTCATCATTTGAGGATAAAAGCGAAACTCAAAGAAGCCTCCAAAGAAAATATTTAAAGACACACAATAGAAACACTGAAGAACAATCCAAACAATAACAGCACACAATCATGGCGATGAGAGTGAAGAATTAACATTTCTATGGATGGTTATCGATAAATCAGACGTGAACTCATCACAAGTGGATACTGGTTAGCAATACATGGCGTTTGTGTGGCAAAAGTGTTTAAATAGATGTAAAACGAAATTAAGAACACTCATTTTATGTTTGGATATAGCAATTTCGACAGCGTGATTATTAAGGAGCAATTTCGTCAAGAGAAATTCTTAACACTATTTTGTCGATTGTGTTTATTTCATTTTGAGCTTACTGTACTCTAATTTTCACCCTTTGACTAGAAAGATCTTCTTCCGGGTTTTCATTAAGTTGTTCTACAAATTAAAACTCGATTGCAGCAAAGCAACGAAGGAATTTAATTTTACGCTTACATGTACCATACGAGGAGTTTTGCAAAGCATCGATGCCAGAAATAACAACAGCAAAGATAATTACAAAAATGCCAATAAAGCGGAAGAAACATATAATCGTTTTAGGGAGAAATGAACCAGAGGACGACAGAAAACCGATGAGATGAACAGAGAAGAAAGAAAAGGAAAATCGGAGTAGGCAATGAGTTGATGAGGAAAACAATGTGGAGAAACTCTATCAAAGAAGAAGCTGTCTAATAAATTCTTCGTAGCTTATTTAATACTTCTCCAGAAAATCGCATTCCCTAGTGATGACTTTCGATAAAATAAAATATACGCACGCATCTTTCGGAACATCCTTCCGAAAGACACGCTTCTGCACACACCCACACAATCGCTTTATGTCTGAAGGAGTGTAGAAACACAGAAAGTAAACCAGGATTAAATTCTTTGATATTAAAAACTTTATATGTCCGTCTGTTCGCTTCCGTGTATCAAAGTACTGATAACCTCCCGCATCCTTTCGGTCGGTTGTGTATCGAAGTATCTCAAAACTCTTCCACTTTCGAATTCAACATAAAAGTCAAAGTTTGTTTTAGAAGTATTTTAAGCGTAAAGCATCACGACGTCGTCTGCATAAAGCTGCAGGTTTTAATATATCAGCGTGTTTATGAAAAAGTTGTATGAAAGAAAAGGAAATATTTACTTGAAAAATATACATGTATTTATTATGTATATTTGCTGTAAATTCATGTCGACAATTTGTTGATTTTTCCAGAACACATATAGGAAGAAAAACCAAAATTGGTACATGGACAAGTCATGTCAGGTCAAATCGAAAAAGTAATGTATTAAAAAAGCCTACAAAACATACTAAAATACGAAATGCAACGGCTTCAATCCAGACTCCAATTCCTGCTTTTAGACTCCAATTTCCTGCTTTTAATGAGTTTCTCTAAGTAGAAAACAACCGTTTGAAAAGTTAGGAAAATTTTATAGAATTTGTAGTTTTTAATTCATGGTACTGTGATTATCTACCACTGACAACTTTGCACGAAATACATTTTAGAGGTAGAATTTCTCGTATAACTTTCTCCTTTTTTATCTAATTTTTTGTCCTCATATTGGTTTCTTAAACTCCGCATTTTTTTTTCTTATTTTTTATGTGGAAATCTTGGGCCGACCTAGCCAAAACTTCCTTGTTTATATTATGCTGTATGTATTCTCTTTCAAAGCAATATAACCAAAACAAAGTAAAAACAAACACAGCATATAATATATTTAAATAAATTAAACTCTTTTTAATGCTACTTCTCCTTGAAATGATGATAAAAATAATAACAACAAACAAACAAAAAATCCATAAAGATTTGTTTGTCACCAGAAAGCGGTAAAAAGCATGCATTTTTAAATCCCGCAGTTCTTGTCGAAAGAGCCCAAAAAACGGAGTGGAGCAAACATTTTCCATGTATGCATGGAATCATCTTGTGTAAGGGAGAGGAAACGGCAGAGGGAAAACTTGTTTGTTTTTTAAATCGGTTTCGCTGTGCGCCGCAAAGTATGCAATACTTTGGCAAGCAATTGGCTTAAATCCCGAAGCTGTGAAAGCCGATGACAAGCAACGTTGGCGATGGTGAGTCGACACAAAAAATTCTGGCGGCGAAAACCCGCAACAAATATGAAATTTTTAAATAAATACACAAAAAGAATCGAAGAAAAGTTAAAACAACAGAGAATAGAAACCTGCCAATGGGCGATTTTCTAGAAGAGGGAAAGCATGGAGCTGGCAAGAGGAAGCTTAACTGTTTGATGGTTGGAAAAAGCTGTTCACGATTTGACAAGCGTTTAGACTCGATGCCAGGATCTTCCAGAACAATAAAAAGTTTGTTTAAAAATGGCAACCGACAGCAAGCAGACCTCAACTCAAACCTTTATTCATAATCGTAAAATAAACGTTTATGCAGCCTGCAACAATTTGTTTTCTTTAAATATTTTGAATTTATTTTTACGAGGACGTGTATATTTTACGTGGGGAAGTATTTCTGGCTTCACTATGCCACATTATTAGGGCACAAGATGGCAATAATCGTAAAAAAGCCAACTCATAATATAATAAATGCCAAATTTGCAAAACCCATAACAATTCCTGACAAAAAGACTAAGAACCTGAAGCTGAGGAAAAGAAACGAAAGCAGTAACCAATCCGCAAAAGATTTTCCTTTGGTTTTAGTACATAATTAAATGTTACTATGATTTTGATCACTAATTACTTAATACTATTGTTAGATCTAAAAGTATGAAGAAACCAGAAGGAGTTGGAAGGTCCATGCGTTGTTGCCAAATTTAAATAACGTTCCTTTAACTGACAACCTCGGCCGGTCTTCAGCCACGACCTATCTTATTGCTTTCTGTAATCTATAAAACCCTAACCTTTGTAGGACTGCTAAATGAAATGAAAACTGATATAATAACTCCCCTTTTATAGAAAATATACCTAAGCTAAAAATAAATATGAAAATATGTTGGCATATACAGTTCCATGAACATTACTTACGTCATCAATCGATGACGTCCATTTTCTAGGTCACAATTTCATTCATTCAAACAGCAGCCTCTTTTTCCACTTTAGTTGTCTGTCGCCTTCGTTTATCTGTCGAAGTTCTTGCAATGAGCAGTGCATCAAAACAACAAAATAAAAAACTGCATTCGCCTTTTGTAGTACTTCCAAATGTCGTTGCCTCGAAGTCTGACTCTTGGGCTTTTTTCCATATTTTCTTATGTATTACCTCTTCGTCCTTCTTCTTGCCGCAGCTCCTGTCCCTTTCCTCTATCAGTCATTTGCAGTCGTTGCAGTTCGTTGTACTCATTGTAAATGTTTTGAACTTTCCCGAGACTTTGGAGGCGTATTTATAACAGTTGAATACATGGCAGAGGAGACGCAGCGTCATTATCATCATCGCCAACGTCATTGCTACTGCTGATTCGGCTGGTGTATTCTAATTGTTGTTTTTGTCGTTGTCATTGGCTTGAATAAAAGGCAGAATACGAAGAAAAATAAGAAGAGGCATTACAGCAGCGATAGAAATGCAAAACTTGGAAATTCCCTGATTACAATGTCAGCAATGTATTCCCCGCCCTCCTCCTTCTTTATTCTCTGATTTCCCTGTTTTGTATTTTGGTCCATTTTTTTCGTTTTTTCTCATAGTTTCATTCAAATCTCCACGCCTTGATTTTTTTCCGATGTTTGGCCTATTGCCAAGGAAGTTGGTCTGTAGGTTGTTTGCATTGATTTTCAATGCACGCTCGCCGCTCGCAAAATAAGAAGCAAACAACAAGAAAAGAATAATGTTTTATGGAAACTCGAATATTTAAAAAGTTCCTTAAAATGTTTCTAAATTATCACTGTTTGTTGACTGAAATTAAAATTATCCTGAAGGACAAATTTTTGAAGTCAGATGACCTTCTCGTTGCCAATTAAAATATCTACTTACACATCCGAAATAGGAGAAAATGAGATTAGATTTGGCTGAAAATCAGATTTCAAACATGATTGAATCCAATTAAATGGGAAAAAATTATTACTAGACAGGCGCACGCCTCTTCATAACGCCTCATCATCGACTTTTCTTTTTGGGCATGGTGCTAACCTCGGCCTGAACTCCTTCTCCGCAATGACCGTCACGTTTACCCTCGAGCTAACAATTTCAATCAACCTTCTGATCCCCAAAATCATAAAAACCCGCTGTTGGCACAGTTTTATTGTCGTTCGTTATCATTTGGCACCAATCAATTTGACCGAACCATCAACACTCGCCCCTCTTTTATTGAACTAATCTGCTTAATATTCAGAGAGTTTTTGTACACGTATTTCCGAATTTCCCTTTATATACATATTTTCCATCAGCAAATTAAGGATCCCTTCTCTCCCTCCTTTCCATAATGTCCTAAGCACAATGTGAGAATTGCTTTTCTGACACATGCCAATAGACAGCACCAACAGAACCCAATAATAATTTAACAGAGCATACAAAAGAAAAGAAAACAAATAAACAGCAAAATAAATCGTCCACAAAGTTTTGTGCTAACAATTTATGCAGCAATTGTGGCTTTGTTGTTGTTAATAAACTTATGCCAACACTTGTGAATATCTGTTTTCATACATCGTCGAATATCCGTGCACACGTCTGTATGTTTCCGCTCCACTGATCACGGCCACATTTGGCAAATTACTCCATTTTAGCCACTCGTCTCGGCTGTCATTTGTGTAAAATTCGATTTCCCTTTTTTAGCCTTGCTCTCGTCCTTGTTATCGTCGTCTTTGTCGTTTTTCTGCCATGAAAAATGGCCAAAGTTTCTATTAAAATATGCGAAAAGTTGTGAGTTGGTCTGATATGGGCCACATGTAGCTTCATCGTACATATGCGTGAGTGTGTATAAATGATTATAATTTGTCCAATTAGACTTTTGCTAGACTAATGAGTTTTGGACGGAACCCTTGCTGAGTAGAGAAGAGAGAAGTTGAACAGGAAGAAAAGACATGTATGGAAGGTGGAGGAGTGATTTTGTGTATACAGGATTTATGACTAGAGGTCAAAAGTTAATAGAAAATGTTATTAACCTGCATAATCCTGCTGTTAACCTGAATTCGGTTCTAAAATTTAGCTCTTTTCAAAGATATTCACAGACTACCTTCGAAAGTAGGACAATTGGGACTAGGATTAAAAGCTTTTCGTTGCTCTCCTAAGTAATCTTTTTCTCTTGTTCAGCATCACATTATGTCTTATAAATATTCACCTAAACCGTGGTATTATTCAGTATCACATCTATCATAGCACATTAGCTTCCTTTCTAAATATTTTTCTACTTTTCTTCATAATCGTAATCGATAGCTACACCAAATACACCATGGTCAAGTCTTGTAGAAAGACTAACTTTTAAAATGGTCTGAAATTCTTATTTAAGATAGATTTTTACTTTTTCTTCATTCCGAAAGGCAGACATAGAAATGTGAGTGAAGAAACACTCGGCCAAGCATCCTTATAGTTTTCCATGCGAATATTATTACAAGAAACTGTCAGGAATTGGTAACGTTAAGGAGTAAATTTATTGGATGTGTAACGGAAAACATGTTCATTGCATACATTTTCCTTCAATACCGAGCTCAACTTTCAGTTGCATCAACAAATCGTTCAGAAAATTCATAAACTTACAAGTAACTGTCTCAATAAAATAATTTATTGAGGTTTTGCACCATCATCGTCATCGTTATTCTCATCATCAGCAACATCAACGTCATCATAGCAACATATGATCGCTTGGAAATGTTCTATGGTTCCGCTTTTCATTCCCTCTCTCCCCTCAAAAGGAAGTGAATTGAATTGAGTTTTTTGCCATTTCTACTTTCGTCAGCAACAATTGCTGTTGCTGTTGAAGTTGTTTTGTCATCCTGTCAGTGGGTCTGTCTTGGGTTAGCGCCTGACTGACTGACAAATCGACAAACACAGATCGGCAGCATATCGGACACGTCGTACAACTGCAGCAAATGTGGGCGTAGATTACACATCCGGGTGGGACGAGAAAGCACATCAACGCGGTTGTAAAGATGCATCAACAAGAGAAACATCATCAGGACCGCAATAAGCACCATCTGATAGAATTCTAACCTGCAACTTAAAGGAAAAGAAGCTCGGAAAGAAGAAGAAGAAGAAGAAGAGAAGGAAGCGCCACGATGATGTACAATGAACGATAAAGTGAAATATGGGTTTAACGTCCTCGTAAATAAACTGTTGCAGTTTTTACTGTTCTTGTTGTGGTGTATCTTCGACTGTATTCCTCCTATTGTAGTTTTCGTCGTTGTTGCTGGTGCTGTTGAAATTGTTGATGATGATTTGCTGCTGATAGCTTCCTTGATGATTTAATATTTGTTGTTTTTGTTAGACCATTTGTTGGTTCTTGGTTCATTGACTTTTTGGTCGATCTTTGGCAGCGGAAATAAAAATAAGTTTCGACAGCTTCAACTTTAATTCGCAGGAGTCTTTGCCTTCTGCCAGAGTTTCTTTTGCAGTAAACACCAACACGAACGTGTTCCTATGTGCAGAGAGCAGATTGTTTTAATCTATGGATCCTATCCTTCCTTCGCTGTACTTCTTACAACATGTAATTTTATATGTTCTATAATGTCATGTATATAGTGTTATATGATCTATAATTTATTTGAAAGCATCAATTTGCTATTTACCCTCCCCATTACTATTTTTGAATATGACTATGCTATGACCTATGCTCAATTTTGCATTAAAAACCTTAAAAAACTTTGACTTCAGAGAATATGTATGTATGTATGACTTCAGAGAATATGTATAACAGCCTTAAAAGAACACAAGAGTTTTAAAAATCTTCAGTGGACCTCCCATTAAAAATTAATTCTTTTTATCTTATAATTTTATTTATTATTTAAATCATAACACCGATCTTCATTAAAGTAAAGTTTCGTATCGCTTTTCAGCTTTGAAAACTTTTTTAATATTATCACTTTTTTACAATTTAATGTTTCATAAAGTTTTATATTGTCGTCTTGTTCTTTCCTTACCTTTTGCACTTCCCGATATTTTCTTCGTCATCATCGTCATGTCACAATAGCAAACTTTTATTATCTCTTAGCTTAAAAAGCGTAGCACAATGCTTAACGAACGAACAGCAGCAGTAACAAGAAATGCAACGACGTCAACGCCGCTGACAACGACAATAAAATATATCCAAAAAGGGTAAAAAGTCGAGATAACAGCACGGAAAGTCGATTCTCACTAAAACTGACATAAATCGGCAACTATTAATGTGCAACGTGTCAGAAACATTCTATAAATGCACGTTTATGTGACTGATATGAAGTCAATTTAGTGCGAAGCACAAATGTTTAAATTCCCAAGAGCAAAACGAGTAAAGGATACATAAAAATAATAATAATACTTCGGATAGATTATAGAATAGCATCGTTGCATTTAACGATATTTTTTACGAGTTGCTTATCAACACTTTCTCAAATTAAGAGAATTTTTTATTTGTTTTAGGATATCTGGAAAATATTCTACTTTGTTTTTATTTATCTCTTTCTTATTTTGCTCAGCATTCATTTTAAAAAAGACTATCGTGATCACATATTTTCTCATCTTACTTCAGCGCAGGAATTTTTCATGATTAATCGACCGTGACTAATGAACTCATCGCCACAATTTTTTTATTTTTCGTTCAATTATCATGTCGAGCACTGCTTTTAGACTACGTTGGGGGTTTCATCTACCCAAAAAACCTTTGGCAGACGTCTGCTAATTATTGCGAAACAATTTGCACAAATAACATGTCTGAATGAAGGTTGCCCTGATGCATATCTGATGGGTTTTCGCACATATGATACGTGATCTGTGTCCGCACGAAGATGAACTTGGGTAATCATGTGTCAATACTAAATACTAAATCATTCCGTTTTATTTTTGGTGAACTTTTTCTCTTTAGTAGATAGTTTCACATATTTGCGGGACATGATATTTTTTCTCTCAGTTCAGGAAGGTGAAATACTAAGTATACTGATGTAGTTTAATGAACCTGCTTGTGAGGGGTAATTAACTAAAATTAAGGATAGCGCATGCTATAGAAGTCGCGATTCGTTTCCTTTATTCTTCCTGCTCCTTCTTTTTGATCCCTGGGTTAGATACTTCCACAAACATGTGTTTGAATTTCTTGGAAACTTTCTCATTTAATTTGTATGAGGAACTTCGGACTCTAATAATTAAGAATGCGCTTATGTAGGAATAGTTGAATAATTTAGCACATAAAAGGGAAAATGGAAGGAGCATTTATTGAAGATATTATTCCAAATAATACCATGGGAAGAAGCCAGTTAAAATTCTTTACATAACTCATTCCCACTACCCGAAAATAAACACATTCGTTTGACGCCCCTGATTCTGTTTTGTATAGGAACATTTCCTGAGTCCTCGGTTCAACGAATACTCGAGAAATCATCTAATTAAATAGCCATGTTTTGCAAAATGTTCCCGAACGGAAGTGCTTTAATTTCAATCTACTTTTCATAAGGCTACCTTTTAATTTCGCTTTTAATGCGGATCGAAATGGGCTGGAGCTACACGCGGTTGAACCCAGGGAAGTGATTGCGAAAGTGTTGCAAACGAAACTCTGTTTCCGTGTTTGGGCTTCGGGAAAATACATGTTTCTTGCTCTTCTTCGTGCGTACTTGCATATATGAGTAATATCCTATAAAGCTTACAGTAAAGTAGAATATAACAGGAAATTGCTATGAAAACTTAATGAATACGGTTTTTTTGTGCTTTCTGCTAACAAAATCTTTTAAGTTTTTAGTGTAGACCACGTTACATCCCAATTATGTTAGATTACATGCCTACATAATATAAAAGGCTGTCCGCATTGAGTAGAATGCTTTCATAACAGTTTTTAATAGTATTCCTATAATTTACAAACATCATGATTGTTCATTATAAAGCGATTATTGTAACAATATTTGGTAAGTTTCGTCATCATTATTGCTCAGACTATAATCATTTGAAAACGTTAGTATGAATTTATTTCTCTCCATATGGAAGCCTTCATCATCGCCTATGTTAATTGAGTCTGGAGATGATTCAACAGAATCATCCACTTCGGTTGCTGAACTCATTTGTTTCATTCCTCATTATGATACGAGTTAATATCCTTCTCTCTTCCACGAGCGCCTTTTCGACGCTTCCATTTTCCATGTCAGCCTGTCTTCATAATTCGCAGACAATTAATTTTGTTTTTAATTCAATTTCACTTAATGTCTTTACACAATTGTGCATTCATTCATCACTATGACGATTTATTCCACGTTAAAATGGTGCGGAGAAGCATTAAATGTGTTTGTATGGCTGTGTGCATTTATGCTAATTGTAGGTTTACTTTTTTTAGTATTTCATTTCTGCATTAAATAAAATCATATTAACTGCAGAGAAAACCTCAACAATAAAACTTTACGCAAGCAACCATTTCAATAACTAACTACATTAAGCACTAAAGTGGTGAAAATATATGTAGTTAAAGACTGAAAGCTGAGGAGAATAGCAGCATAAAGTTAACTAACGAACAGACAGGGAATCATTGTTTAAAGAAGAAGGTATGGAGTCTCTACGGAATGCCATAATATATAAAAACGGTTATTAATTTAACTTAAGTTGGATTTATTATTTTATAACAGGACGAATAAAATTTTGACTAATGATGATTCACATTCGTTGGGGAAAAAACTAAGGAAATAGTCGTAATATTCCTATTACCGAGTTTTTATTGCTATTGGACAAGGTGTATTTTTATTTTGAGGGTTTTTTTTTTATTTTGCTGTAATCAAACAAAAGCAAATAAATGTTTATTTTGCTGATTGAGGCGATGCTATAAGAATCTAAAAGACACACATGAGACATCATCAGAAGTTGGTCTTGGCCTTGCGGATACACCACCTCAGTGAATGTGAATGTATATTTGTCTTTCTCTGTGTGTTGGTACAGATATACAATATTACATTCATTCTTCTATTTATTCATTCACAACCGCAACAACAATGACAACTAAATCAGTCCTTAGGGTCTGCCGCTGACTATAAAATACGAATGATGCGTGTTCGTTGACTCATATACATGTCTGTGTGTGCTTGTGTGTGTGTGTAGCCGAAGGAAATTATTTCTTATGTGGCACCATCTGGGAAACGTAGACACACGTGACGCATAACCAGAAAAGCACAGAAAGAAAAAAAAAAACCATGAGCAGCACTCGTGATACTGTCATCCTCCTTGTCTCTTCCTTTATCACAAAGTCTCTTTACTTGAATCATTCCGAAATCACTGCTTTTCTCTCTGAGTTCATACTGCACCTTCCTTTTTTTAATTTTCCTTTTTTTTCTTCATTATTCCTACTTTTGGCGTGCTCCATGTGGTTTGAAAATGATTTTATTACCTCGTAAAAAATTAAAATATGTGTTATTTACATTGAAAGAGCGTGTTTAGAGATTTCCCAGAATTACTACGTATGTATGTATTTTTTGGGTTGGCTCCTTACATTAGTCTGTTGTTTGACTTTTATTTCTTCCTTAAATTAACTTTATTTTTATTATTTGGCTTGTATTACTTCATGAATTCTTAAATGTATTCGTGTGTTTTTGCTCTACATAATGTCATATATTAGCACTGAATGTTGCTTACCAAATTTTACTACTTTTCATTTATGTATGTGTGCTTAAATTATGCAATCGTAATCCTTGCGAAGCCTACAGCAACGATTCATCTCATAAAAAATTTGCCCTCTTTGAATTTTAAAGCTTTTTGGGCTTGGAGCACTTTTCATTTCAGCTGAAATTACTTTTTTATAGCTTTTTGTGGCACAGTGCAGTCTTATATAAACATACATATCTATATAATAAATAAATTTGTGTGCACGTGTTTGCATTTGAGTATATATATTTTAGGCGCACATTTTATAGGTGCAAACTTGCCAAAGATTCCGACTCATTTTCAGTATTTACTTAAAATTACGAAGGCCAAGAGAGGCTTGTTGTCCTTCTTGTAAAAGGAAACGAAAATTTTGTACGATATTTCCACTCAACTATTTTTTAATATTTTTTTTTTTTGGAGAGTTAATTTATATACGAATGAGTGAAAACATTTATAAGGAATATATTAAAAATAATAGTAATATTAGAAATAATTTTTATATTAGTTGAGTTAGTAGTTGTACCATATTATATATTCCCCCTAAATTTCTTTTTACTTACATTTCTTTTTCCAAACAGTCCTTCGCAAGGATTTTATTAAACTGACCAACTTTTTTCTCAAGATTCTCTCATTTACCATCACATTCCTTCTCACTCCTTATGTCACTACTTTCGTAAGTGCCGTAGTCACTGCATCTATTCAACCTCCATTTTAATTGGCTGCGAATTTGACTGTGTTGTTTTTTTTTTTTGCAGGACGGTCAACGCGGTCATTTAGAAGGGCTAGCATCCGTCTATAGTGAACTGTTAAATGCACCCTTCGGGGACATTTTGTGTGCTTTAGAAATTGCTAGGCAAGCGGCGTGGGCGGAACGTAGTCCCTTGAATCCTGCCGGAGGCAGCGGGAGTAGCGGCAGTGGCAGTGGTGTCAGTGGGCTCGGCTACAGTGGCACACATCGACACCACGGCCATCGAGGCCACTCCAGTCATGGCGCAGGCCTGCCCAATAGCCACAGTCAGCCAATTTATGTGCCAGGAAAATATTCGGTATGTATTTAAGCCAATGCCTTTTCCAAACGTCATGTTTTCGGCATGAATAACAAACGATTCCTACATATAAGAAAATCACATTACCCCTATAAACATATTATAGAACCACATTAAAATTCCCTAATCGCATCACTTTATAACCCGTTTATATAATTTCTAAGTTATGCACTATTGTCGTAGAAGAGTCTAGAATTCATAGGTCTGGTCCCGACAATAGATCTGGTTGCAGGACAGGTCATGGTTCTAGTCCTAAATCCGGTGTTGGTATAATATCCAGTATAGGTTTAAGGAACTATAGTAATAGGAACAGTCTTTTAATAGTACTGTTACTAATTTAAAGTAATACTTCTAGTAATTTAAATCTGATTTTTTTGTAATAGTCAACGTAAGAAATAGAAAATTTAACGCTCTAAATTTAAACGTTCAAAAGTCTTTTAAACTTTTAAAAGTGGAACCATAAGAGTGAAGAAATGTTTTCTATTATCAATTTCTTGTGAAGAAATTCTTGGAAGAAAAATTTTCTTATATGCAGTGCTATTCCATTCAACTATTTTAGTCACACTTTTCACCATTGTTCGGAACATTTATTGTTGTCATACATGTTGTTGTCCGGCTGCAATGCATCATATGCATGCGAATGCTCTGCTTCAACAGATCCTTCTTCGTCTCCAAAATCTGGTTTCCTTCCAAAACCAAGTCCAATCGGGTCCAGTTCAACCAGCATTTTAGTTACTTTGTTTGCACTTGAATAAAGAAAATAAAAGAAAAGTAAAGTAAACAAGGACTGTTAAAATAAGAAAAAGTGTAGCTCCTGTCAACATTTCTCTTGTTGGTTTTTACCCAAAATTCATGTGTTTTCTGTTTTATGTGATTTTTCTTTATCACGCTATTTCTCGACAAACAAATAAAAGACAAACAGTTTTGCATACCACAACAGAGAAAGACACAAATAGACAGCAGAAAAGATATCTTTTGCAAACGTATGCTTGGGGAAACAGACAAGGCAGAGAATAGAACACAGATTAAAAGCAGAAAGGGGAGAATCGACCAGAGAAGAAAAAATATTAAAAAATGACTTCAACATTTGAGTTGTTAGAAAGTTTTCCTCTTTTCTTCTCTCGTTCTTCGCTCCTACAAACATTCTGCAATATATTTCTTGCCTTGATTGGCTTTGTTTATAATTTATTAACTTTAAAAGGTGTGCTCTCTCGCCTTTTCACCTCGGAAAAGCAGAGAAAGTGGAATAAGGACCCGTTCTCTCGCAGACGGTTCCACCAGCTTTTGTCTCCTTTTCAACCATTTAAATGCATGCATCTTTTAGCACGTTTACTGCTTACCGTTGTATCGTTGCATGAGCATAGACAGAATACACACAAAGACATTTTATATCATAATTTTCTTTTACATTTATCGTTATTTGTGCTTTTTCGCTTTCAAAACCTTTTGACTTCGACCATGCTTGCGAAGCCCTCGAGTTGTCTATCCGACAAGGAGGAGGACGAAATCTATGGCTTTGGTTATGGGGTATTTGCGCCGCGTGTTGCTCGTGGCGCCCTGCAACAGCAACATCTGCACCTACAACAACAACAGCAACTGCAACAGCAGCAGCAACAACAACAACTACCACTAGTGCCAGCAAATCAACAACATCCACTGCAGCAATTGCAACATCAACACCAGCAACATCACCACCAACAACAACAGCAACAGCCACAGCAAGGCTTATTGCCGATGTCGAATTTAAATTTCGTGCAACAAAAGTAAGTCTTAATAATACAATCGATATATATTTTCCCATTGTCAATTTCGGTTCCTAAATTAGCTTTAAAATTGTAGAAGATAACGTAGCAACGAGGCTTTTATTTTGTATTCAAAAATCTTTACATGGCGTTTTTATTTGACTTTTTTAATGATTATCATAAAGTTTTTATTCTGAAAATTTATTTGAATTTAAAATTTTAATTTCAGCTGCTTGAGTCCCAGGTCAGCATATTTTTACGAATTTCCACCCAACGCAGGTTTGTACAAAATTTCGTTCATTTCGATTTTAAAAGCAAAAGAAAAAGAAAAAACTTCTCTAAATTTTTCAATTGGATTTAAAACAGCGAAATAAATTTAAAGAATAATATTTTAAAATAATCAAACACATTCATTAGTCTTTAATATTATTTATTATAATTTTTTGTTTAAATAATTACTTTAATTAATTATTTTTTATTGCTGAAACTGAAAATTTAAATCAAAATTAAATCTTTCTTTCCTTGCAATTGCTTTGTAACTGTTTTTGTAATTATTTTGGATTGGTCGTAATTCGTAAAGCTTCTGAATGAAGGTTTTCACTTGATTAGGATTTAATATTAAGTGAGAAATTGCAAACAAGGAAATCTTTTTTAAATGACTTTATTTATGAACTTTAAGAAATACAAATGATTCATTCAATATATTGCAATTTTTTTACTTGTGAAATAATTTGTATTTTTATGTTTCTGTTGTTGTTCTTATTGCTTAACCGATTTAGAAGGTCGCGAAACCAAAAAACGAACCACTCTCGCACGGCTGCTGAAAGGCCTGAAGACCGTGAATCGACGGGACCGGAGTAACCAACAAAACGCCGCACAAGTCAGGGTGAGTTGCTCCTTTCTACTAAGTTTCTCAGCTTCTTGGAAATAACAATAAACAAACAATATTTTATTTCTAAAAAATCATTATATATCTACTAGTTTCCATCCTTATTTTTATTTTTCGGCCTCTCCTTTCATCTTTTAGAGCCTTTTGCTATTATTATATTCTGCTAGGATTTATTTATTATTTCAATTATTATTTTATTCTGCTGGATTTGTCTAAACATATAAAGAAGAAATTAGAAAATCCGTAGAATGCACACATTTTCATTGCTTTACTTTTTGTTCTCTGTTTTGTTAATCTTTTCCTCAGGGTGGAAGTTTTTCCGATGTTATTTTCTATATACCTTTTCCCTTTTACGAGCTGCGTCCTTTTTCCCAGTTACGACACTGAAGAAAAGAAACAAATTAAGAACGATGGATAGAGAAAGAGAGCAGAAGAGTCTATTTTGTTATTGTCTATGAAAGTGTGAACAAGATGACGGTAGAAAAACCAGTTCAAATACCGTAAGAAGGACAAGCACAATAATACGCGGAGTTCAAACACACTCGCCCTCTTCTGCATTTTTATCCTCACTGGAAACAGCCTTCAAGGCCTGGTTTAAGGAAACAACGTAATCTCTTTCTTTTCTTTATTTCCTTTGCGTTGTGTTAATAAGCCGCTTATGAAATTTTTATAATTAATGCTTCCCTTTCTACTTTTTTGAAACATCCTTTTGATTGAAAATTAATGATAAGCGTAGAGAGTGTGTTTTAATACCAGTCGCAGGGGCAGCGCAAAGAATTACATGATCAGATAAGATAATCTTTCAACATGAAATCGTATTTAAAAAAAGTTTTTATATTATTATGTCAAACCATTTTAATTAACCCAAAGAGACAAACATTCGTCTGATGTTTTGGCTGTCATTAAAATGATTCAATCTAAAAAAGGTTTGGTTAAAAAGGCTTCTTCAAACTTATTACTGTGTATATTTATGAAATTAAGGAATATTAAGTTAAAATTAAAAATACTATTTAATCGTCACTGACTTTCGTAAAGCATTGAAGGCTCTAACGATGCTATAGTCCAGGAGTGTATGTTCATTAGTGTAGAAACGATCCTAAATTTCTCTCTCTAGTGCCTCTCGTATAGTCGCTCAAAAAATTCAGTTATCAGAATATGAATCCTATAATACTCTAAAATGGAACAACAATGAATATCGTTTCAAAGATACAAAGAATATATTGTTACCTGACCATCATATTGAGAGATTTTATTTATTTATTTATTCAAACTAATCCAAACAGTTCTTTTGCATATGGCAATCCGCGGGACAATTTTTAATACATTTGATTTTTAGTTACTTTTACTTTTGTTTTCATATTGTTGCCTCTTATTGAACCCTATGAAATAATGTCTTTTTTCCAACATTTTCTTCAATCATTTGTTCTCTACAATAACTCATTTAATAGAGGTTATACCCGTATTATATCTTATAATAGACATAGCATTCTTTATATATCTTTCTATTCACTATCTTCCAGGCTGCAAACGAACGACTGAGACACTTTCAAACAATGAATGGCAGCCAACATCAGAGTTTCGAAGAGACAATCCATAGGGTGAGTCTTCGGCTATTATTTATACGAAGCAGTAAAAATAACCTTTTGAAATGATAGAAGGTTTACAGTATGTGTTCGAATTATATAGATATTTGCATCAGTATTATGTAAATATATGCAGAAATATTTGTACGTAAGCTTGTCTACAATGTTCATAGCTGTACTGCCTTCTGTGAGTGTGTGTAGATCGAACTACCGTTAAAATTCCAACTATAAGTACACATACGCTCACACTTCCACATTACACCACATTGTTGAATGTCACAAGAGAAAAATTCTGTAGGGAAATTTCGCAAATGTTTCAGGTGGTAGTCGAGGGGTGGTGCGCGTTGATTTTGGTAGTGACATTAAACAACAGCAGGTGGAATGTAATTCATATAAATATTTATGCATTCGTGTTCCAACTTTCTGCTACTTTTCTTTTTTTACCTTAAAACAATACAAAACTAGTAAAGGTGTTGTCTACAGCCGGGCTGTAGCCGAAATACCCTACACCTTAAAGCTGCATATATACTCGTATATATATACAATATATATATTATATATCTAATAATAAATATACAATATATATACATATATAATAATAATAAAAACAAAAAAAATTTTTTAAACAGTGGGCGGATCACGCCCATATTCGGCACATTAACTGGAAGCAGTAGTCTAAACCTACATATAAAATTTTCTTGTCTTCTCTCAAACAGTGATGCTGATATGGCCTTTTTTAATAGGCAAAACAGAGGTACCTGCACTCTCGATATAAAAAGTAGGCGTGGTCCTTGGGCGATTTTGCCCATTTTCAATACGAAACACCCCAACATAGCAACGAATATTTTTGCCAAATTTCATTTTGAAATCTTAATCCGTTCTCCTGTGATCGTGATTTCAACGGACAGACAGACAGACAGACAGACGGACAGACATCGTTATTTCAATTCTGGTGGTGATGCTGATCAAGAATATATATACTTTTCCATACCTATCTTGTCTAGTTCTATGCGTTACACACTCCGGTAGAAAGTGAATATACCCTCAACCTTAAGGTGTAGGGTATAAAAACGAAAGCAGTAAACCAGCGAAACCAACAAAAGCAAGAACATCAACGAACTTCGTTTTACAACCATCTCAAGGTACGGAAAACTTCAGAATTTTTATCTGCAGGTGCGCGTACTTTTGAAAAAAATCTACATAAAGCGTCAAAATGACATTTTAAACAAAATAATGAGCGCGAGCAGGAAAGAGCACAGAGCAAGCACCGAACCGACGAAGCAACCGACTGGGGAAGCATCGAACCAGGCAGAGAAGCATTTAAAAGTTCATTGCCACCGACATCATTCATTATGGATGAGAGGGCGGCCTTCTTTATGTGTGGCGTTTTGTAAGAAGTCGTAGCAGCTGCTGTTCGTTTTAGTTGTTGTTGTTGATGATGGTGCGACAGATTGTTTTTGTACACATGCATCCACATGTATTTGTGTCCATCAGCGACAAAAAGCTATGTACATTAAAAACAACAACAAAAGTAAGGGCGAAAAACAGCAACTCGTCTTTTCTGGTTGCTTCTACAAGCCTATGCTGCAGCCTACAACAACACCAATAACACAAAACCCTCAACCGCTTCTTCGTTACATTCTTCTTAAATGTGTTTGTTCGGGTTGTTGTCTTTTTTTTGGTTAAAAATCTTTTTCAGTCTAAGTTGCCTTAAAATTCTTTAGTACGCTTTTCTTTTTCGTCTTTATTTTCTTTTGCATCATCTTCTTTTACGTATGTCTTCTTGAATCCTTGGACGAGGTACGTGTCCTGCACATCTCTTGATTTTCTTCTGTTTTCTTTATAAACTTATGGTTATCGCGAAGGCACTGCAACGCTTCAATACAACGTCACAAAGCAACTTCGGAGTCCTCCTCCTTTTATTTCTACAACTCTTTCGCCTTCACTTAGTTTCCGTTAGTGTGCGTATGAAGTGATGTTCATCACTTCACGGATACTTTTATCCCTTCCAACAAAAACAACGCCAAGAAAATCTCACACATCATCCACTGCACAAGTCGGTGAATGTGGAGTTTCTTCTTAAACGCATTTCTGCGATGTTTTTAGATAAAATCTAAATTTAATAAAGCAGACAGGCAGACAGGCAGACAGACAGGGTTTGGCTTTGCGTAGTTACCGGCCAAAGTCGAAAAAGTTATCAGGTTTATTTTTTGCCTGGTTGAAAGAAATTAATTTCTTACTTAGTAATTGTTTTATGATTAATATTCAACTTTAAATAGAATCTCTCATGAGTATTTTACGGGAGTAATGACAAATAATATTGTTATTGTTGTTCTTGTAGGTAACCTGAAATTAATTTATGATAAGATTAAGGTTAATATATCAATATAAATAAAGATATTTAGTATATTTGAAGGCCATATTAATTGCTTACCTATTTTATTCTTCTTTTATTTACGGTTTTCAGTTAAAAGTACAAGATGCAATGAGGAAAAAAGAAAAATTTCAAAGGGAACATGAAGAGGTGAGTTCAATACGGAAAATATGTCATCTTACCTATAAGAAATTACTAGAATAGTGTAAAAGAAAGTTTTTTAAAGATGGACATCGTGACGTATGAGCAACATTAATTAAAAAAGTAATTTTAGAACTCATTTGAAAACTACATTTTGGGATGATGAAGAGTCATTGAAATCAATTCCTCTGTCATCATTGAAACCTCCAATATTCACTTCCTCCTTCGCTCGGATAAAGACCCTCGGAAAATTCTTCAATGGTAGTAAACCTTACACAAACTGTATTAAAAGATCTTCCTTTGATTTTCAGTTACTGTTCTGAAACATGCACTCAGAATTAATATTAGCTGCACTTCCAGAATACAGCTACTTATATTTTGCGAAAGTTTCTGTTTTTAAGGATTTTTTTTCAATATCGAATGTAATTAATTTTTTTCAAAATAACAACCAAGATTTTTAATAGTTTTATTTGGTGTTAAACAAATACAAACGAACTAAAGAGTGATGTATGTTTTATTATTGGTTTTAAAAGGGGGGAAAATAAATAGAAAGATCAACAACCTCATACTTTATGTGTACATACTGACTGAGCTACAAACTGAAAACGATAATCTGTAAAATGTATGCTCATGGTGAAGTTGAACAAGGAGAAACTAACACACATTTGCATTTCTTTTCTAACAAGTGTTTTAGAGTAAAGCAAGCATACAAACTGAATACACGTAAACTACCATGCATGCATACATGTAATATAAAAACTATATACAACATTAAAAGTTATATAAGCAGTTGAAGTGCAGTATTAGTAACAACAGCACAAACAACAACAATAATAATGACTACAATAAACAACAACGGCATCACCATAAACTGCAGAGCAATTAAATAACTAGTAAAATATGTATGAATGAATGAATGTATGAATGAATGACGACCTAAACGTGTGCTTCAAAAGCTGAGGAACAGAATGAGAACTACAACAGCAACAGAAATATTTACGATAATTGTTAAAGTGCAAAAACAGTGAGAAACAAGACGAAGAACAACGATCTAGCATTCATGCAAAATATATACGTTGTTATGCATGTTCAGAATAAACTCAACTGATAGGCGAAGAGTTTTCTAAAGAAGCTTGTAAGAATGGCAGACGCTTTTTAACGCAACGGAAAAATGAAAATACAGAAGACACTAGAAGGAAGTCGCTCCTTGTATGTAATAAATGATTCTGAGAGAGAATAAAGCGAGTAAATAACTGAATAAGGAGAGTACGAAGAACACAAAGTACAAGAAGATATAAAAAAACAAAACACAACCATATTCTCGCTCGTTCATAGAACAAATTACTAAAGAAAAGTACTATTAAAATATTTAGAAACCATACATGGGAGCTCCTTTGGCATTAGTGAGTGTGTGTGTATATATATGTGTGTGTGTGTGTGTTATCTTTTTTCACGCCTACATACAAATGTTCATAGCCGAAAAGTTCGGGAAGTAGTACGATGTGTTGCTTGTAGATTTCATAAACAATTAAAAACATTGGTGAATTTTCGATCACACAAATACCTCAGTATTTATTTATTCAATAAGCTCGAAATTTCATAAATATCAAAAATTTGTACTAGTTATATTAATTGTAGCAATTTTTTGTAAAAGGTTGCTCATACGACGTGTTGTTCATTGAATGAAAATATACTGAGCACTTGATGTTTCTTCCAAGTACCAATCACATCCTAGTTTATTCTGTCTATTATTATTACATCTTGCTTGTTCTTTACCAATATTTTCCTATGTTTTTATCCTTCAGATACTACGCGATATACGTCAGGGTTTATTGCAGATGAGCCGAGAGGGACGCATTGGTGAGTTATAAACATATTTTAATTTCTAATCTGAACTCTATAAATTATTTTTCGTTTGAAAATAGCATCGTATATATTAATTTAAATGAAAATTTTTGATGAATAAAATCAAAACTGCATTGAATTTATTCACTCAGAAAAAAGAATGATCTCATTCAATAAGCTTTCTTCTGAATTTCAAATGCGAAACGAAGTGAAACAGCATGGAATAATATTAAATGGAACGAACGTGCGTTCTTCACAAAAACAGAAATACTTATATGGGGAAGTAGCTTTTCACACACACATACACCTACAAAAAGCTTTAACAGTGCTGCACCAAGTTCTGTGCATAACTGAGCATAAAATGTAACGTCCGCTTCCGTTTCTCGGATGTTTGCGTTAACATGAGTTTGAGAGTGCGTACGTGTGAGAGTCGATGCGAATGTGTGTTAGTGTACAAAAATACATGTGCATCTACATGCACGTGTGTGAATGTCCGTTCGCTTTCGAATTTTTCAGCAATTTCATTCAGCCAACGTTTCTTTTCATTCATGTTATATAAAGTAAAGTTTTAAAATAAAATAAAACCCAGCAAATCGTAAACCGTAAACTGGAAAACCGAAACAAACAGCCAAAAAAATAAATGAAGTGCAAAAATTGATGAAAAAAATCGATGCAACAGCGTGGAAAGCAATTTACCAAAAAACTTTTTCTACAGACGAGTTGCAAAATGAAAGTTTATACACAAAGTTTTTGCGAAAAAAATATATAGCGCTGGGAAAGATCCGTTACTGTCATCAGAATCATAAAATTATTGAAGTGGAAACATATCAAAGTATTTCTTATAACATTTTGTATAATATTTTTACATTCTTTTATTCCATACCTTAGCCATTGAATCGTATTTTGTGTATGATATTTCTAAATTCAGCGTTCAATCAATCAAAGTATTCGCAATATAATACAAAATGTAGTATTTTTAATATCTGTTAATTTTATTAGGTTTTTATTATTGGATAACAAAAGAATATTTACTAAATATGTTTGCAATATTTTCTACAATATTTCATTTCATACACTCATCATTTTAATGACCATTTTCCTCCTCGCAGATGATACATACATGTATGATGACGCTCTGCGGGGTCCTGCCTACGCTGTGGGTGGTCTGCATCATCAAGGTCATTGGTACGATGAGCCGCCCTATGAAAGTGACCCCGATGACTTCCTTATGGCTGGTATAAACTGCGGCCCAGCAGCCACAATTCAGGTAAATTCAAAGAAATATTCCTTTTTAATATCGAAAGAATATAATCGAATTTTTTTTGTAATAATATACATAGTAACATTACAGTAGAAATAATTAGTAAAAATAATTAGTTAATAAGAACTTTTTGTATTTATTGATTTCGATGTACTCATGGATATACAGAAAAGTATAACAAGAACTAAGCTACTGCACACTAGTACAGTGAAATGACACCCTACATAAAAAAAATAATTAAATTCGCATCTTGTGGGGAGATTATCAGCGGCTGTCGACACAAACCCCAAAAGAAATTTCACAGTACAGTACATGATGAAAATCTTTGGTAAACCAACAACAACAACAACAATAAAAATAAGATTAATACTGAGAGAGAGAGAGAGAGAGAGAGATAATATATAAAAATAAAAGCATGCAAAGGAATAAATAAATGAAATAAACACACCCTCGTTATGGATTCAATTCCATGGGGATTAAAAAAGAAAAATTAAACACTAAGCATTGCACACTTCAAAGCAAATAGAAATCAAGTACGAAATCAAATACTCACACACGAAAGTACACAAACACCACACACACATTCCTCTAACAGCATCCAGAATCTCGAAATCTCTCGGTTTGATAACAGTTCACGGACTTTAAGGTAAAAAAAGTTAGATAAAAGAAGGAGAGGTAAGGAAATAGCGATGTTAGATCAACAACAGTTGAGTATTTTGTCGGTTGATTCGGCTGTGGGATGAACCTTTGCCCAAAAGAGCAAAAGGAAAACGAAGGATAAAAATAAGGAATACGAAAGATAAAAAGTAATGTTTCCAAAACATATTGAAATTATGGTGAAAGTTGTTGGAGTTATTCTTACAAAAAACACTTTCTCGTTCGCCACACACACATTTAAATGAATTCGAATACATTTACACATTATAAAGCTCTCTGTTCAATTAACCAATCGTGCAATTGGAAGCCACTATTTTGATCAAATTCGCAAACGAACAACAACTGTGACAGCAAACCTATAATATTCATTTCTATTGACTATACATATAAAGCACACGGACTATATACATATAAAAGCACATAAAATACAGACAGACTAGGCATTTTCCTACAAAACTTTGTGAGACATTAAAAATTGACTCTACTTCTGTTTCTCTTCAGTGTGCCGTAGCGGCTTCACTAGTTTACTTCTTCTTATCCTCTATTCTATCTGAACTTTATCCTTTTTTTTTGGGTTTACTTTGCGCACCCAAGAAATATTTTTACAAATAACAAATGGAAATCACTTTGAATTTATGCGTAAATACTCAGTTGCTTTCTGTTTACTCCCAAACCGCCGACATTCTTCATCACTCATTCCCTCACTATCACTTTTGCTTTTTCTGCTGCTTCGACATCTTCGACTTAATAGAAGTTTTCTTTGGCAAAGACACTGCTAGGACTTCTCTGGGTACTCAGCGTCAGAGTCAACATCATCATCGTCATCCTCAGCGTAGATCGAATCAAATCGCATCGTCGACACTCGCTCTAGTCGAATCGAGTCCCTTCTGAGCTTTAAGTTCAAGTTCGTTGAAGTTGCACACGCTCGTCGCTTCGTTGCTTTCTCCAATCGTTATGATTGCAGGCCTGAAGCGACCGCAAAAGGATTCCTTTCGATAACTTGTTATGGGACTTGGAGACGTGTGTCTGTGTGTGTGTTTGCTTGCATGCCATTGCTTTATTAAATTATATGCTGGATGTATTCTCGACAAGCATTGATTTTGATTCCCTTCTCTCCCCACACACAAATTGAAATTCATTCATTTTATATTTATTGACATCGAAAATTGCATAGATTCCGGCTCTGGGATGTTTTCTTCATTTCATCCTTGTTCAGTTCGATTCGTTCTTCATGATTTCTTGTTGCACGATTGCCGGCGTTTCTTGTCGTCTTTAATTTTTTCTTTCAAAACTTTTTGCCAAATTCGTTTGACATCGTCTTCCGTAGTTGTCTTTTTCGCTTTGCTTCTTTGGATTATTGTCATCCAGCCGGGATGAGGTCCGCGTCTGTGTGTGTGTGTGTCACAAAGAGGTTATGATTTGGATTTAGATTTTGAGTCTGCTGCTCAACGGTTTTCTACTCTTTTTGTGTGCATTCAGAATCTATAATTTTCATTACTCTTTGATGTTCAATTTGCGTGATGGCAAAAGTTGTGGCCAAAACAAATTCAACAGCATCCGGAAATCGGAAGTTGGTACTTGTTAAACCATGATAAGGACTGCAAATAACAACTCAGCAAAAACATGCTTAATTTATTGCTTCGCGGAAGTTGCTTTAAATAATTCCATTTTCCGTTCGATAACAAAAACAGGAAGCACAAGTGACATTTTAAAAACATTAGAAAAACCAAAATAAATATAATAAAATCGCAGTAAAATAAATTTAAAATTGCTCTCTTTACCCTAATATACAATTTATATTATATTATAATTTATACAATCAATATACAATATATATTATAATTTATTAGTAAATTATATGCAATATAATTACTGCATCTTATTTAAATATCGCAATTCCGCTATAAAAATAATAAGTTGCAAGTGGATCCTTCGTTTGACTTCTTTATTGAACATAATTTATTAGATGCGTGTCAATAAATAAATGTTTCCAGTATATTTAAATGTACTCTGTAAAGAAAATAAATCAGAGGAGAACAAAACTTTTACTGAAGCTGAGGGCAATAATGGAAAGGAAGAAAGGAAGACGCTGTAGAATTCACTGCCATTTAGAGTTCGATCAGCTTGTCTGCAACTAAAGTTGTTGGCAATAAATAAGCAGTAATAAAAATTGGCCCCAAGTCAAACCCTCAAAGATGCACTCTTCCCCTTTCTGCGCCAACAGTGAGCAAGGAAGTGAGGAAGCAAGGAAGTGAGCAGTATTAAAAGTGCAAAGAAATTTATGGCAACTAAAAAAAGATAACAACAACTTGATGATTGCTCTAAAAAATATTAGGGACGTCCTTTACAGAGGTATACTTAAAAATTTAAGTATATATAAAGCTACTATACAATATATAACTGAAACATTAAACAAAACCCAATTAAATACAATCAAACACTTGTTATAGACAAAAATAACCTAATTTATTTTGTAATGTTTAAAATTTTTCTCATTCTTCTTGTTGTTCTTCCTGCTTTTACAGGGTGGCCGAGTACGATTTACATCGAATCGCGAAAGTACGGGAGTCATTTCGTTACGATCCGCTGGCGACATCTCCCTGCCTCAGAGAGGACCGCCACGTCGCGGTCTCATCGTACCGCAGCAACCACCGAATCCACCCACAATAATTCCGCTGACGCACGCCAGGTAATTTCAGCAACTCAAATAAAATCTAGTGAATTTTCTTCGTGGACTAGAAGATTTTATGCTTATTTCATAACAAAAGTTTTATTTATGATAACATGAACAAAATGCTAAATATCAAGTTTGACTACAAAATTTCGAATAACTTCCACAAATAATTTTTTGGGTCCTCATGAAACGTTGATGGGTGGTAATACGAATGAAGGTTGGGTGTGCGGAGGCAGTGTATGTGTTAAGGTAGTTGAACAGCGGCGAACTTTGTTCATGATCAAGAAATACCAAAGCTGGTCCTTAAATCACCGGCGAAGTTTTGCTTTTGTTGTTGTTTGCGCAGCAAATCAGAGGTCGCTTAAGTGGAGAATTTAATCCTTGCTAAGAAAAGGATGATGGAGTTTATTTTGCGTGCCGGTGAGCAAACAACAAAGCAAACAAACAAACAAACATATACACTAGAAATACACACATAAATACGAACAAAGCGTGCATAGGAACATTTTATCAGAGGGGGGAAAAGAGAAAGTGGAGTAAAGTTGCAAACAACCCGACTTAACTACAGATATACATACAAATGTACATGCAAACAGCGCAAATGTTCAGTAATCATGGAGCAGGAATACGAAGGGTTCAGAGCCACGCTTACTGAATCGTAAACCGTTCGTTGAGCATTTGGAAGGGTTTTTCTATAGTAAAATTTTTATTAGCAGCTACTTTTATATCCCAACAGCAGCAACACCAAAGGCAGCCCCGCCTTTAGTACCAACATCGGCAGGAACCTGAACAGCAGCTGTTCTCGAATTGCCAATATTTTGGTCTACTTTATGCTATAAAATGGCAACACTTGCAGCAGCTTATACCAAATGAGCTTTAAAATTCTTGTCGAAATTAATACAAAATCGATTTAACTTTCGTCCTTCTGCTCGCCTTTGAATGTTTATTTTATGAGCGCGATAAGCAAATGTAGAAATTGTAAAGAACCATCGTTTCACTTTATTTCATGACGAAGCGCAATCACTTGAATAAGGGATCACCTTTAAAAGGATTACCTTTGAATTGTGCGTTTTGAGCTTGAGCAATTTTATTATCAGTCATTTAAAGTGTTTTATGATGCAGTCATTGACGACGGGTTCACGTTTCGAGTCCAAGTATCGTTGCATCGATACCTCTGAACGAATAAATCGTAGATTTTTCATCCATGTTTAACTATGGATGCAATGAAATCCATTAATTCCTCTTTATTACATGACTCAATCGTAAAAGTCAAACACGTGATGCGAATGAGCTTCAGTAAATGTTGTGGCTAGAAATTAATTTATCTCTAAAGTGCAATAAATAAATTGACCTTTGATGGAGGTGAAATGTGAACAAAATTGAACCAAATTTTTAAATTTTAAATATTAAAGATGAAGAAACGTTTATTTGCGTATTTCAGCTGATGATAACGGATCATTATCCTATTTATTCTGATAAATCTTTTACTAGAGATCATAATTTGATTACACAAGACTTTTTCTGCCTTTTTTTTAATGTTTAACACAAACCATTTTTTTGTTTTGTTTTGGTGTTTTCGGATTCTTCTCTTTTACTATTAATATTATTATTTTTTTATTTTAAACCGTTTGTAGATCAACAGTCGTACGTGTGGGGAAAGCGGATACGCAACCTTTTTGATTGAGTGTGTATTGGTGAGTTGGTGAATGGTTGCTTGTTTCAAGCAAATGATTGAGTGGCTGACTAACTGGCTGACAGGAAATATTTTCATTTTGTTTTATTTTTTCGCTCACTACGTTATGAAGAATGAAGTTTTCATTAGTTCCATTTTTCCGTAAAAACATACGTGTGATGTGCGGCTGTATATCCGTTCCCTCTCTCTCTCTTTTCAATCGCTCCCTCTCGCATTGCATAGTTGGATACGTGTACGTGTTGGCGTAACAATATATTATTGATGAAGCTGTTCAATGATGATTTGAAAAGGAAAGGAAATGGGAATGGGAAATTGGATAGGATTTGGTTTGGGGCAGGAATATGGATGCTGCGTAGGACGACGAATGGGAGCGGAAAAGCTTGTCTGCTGTTGCAAGATAACAAACCGTTTAATGAAAGTTTCCTCCAGAGTTCCTCTGAACTCTTCGACTTTAATCCACTTTTTCTTCTCTTCTTCCATCAGTCACTCAACTGACCCGAAGTCTGATGAATGTAAAGCCATCATTCTTCAGGACTCTGATGCTAAAACTTACGCACGATTGAGCTGAATGACGGACACGATTTCTATTCAAAAAGCCAATTTTCTTTTTCAATCTTCAGAATAGAAGACTTCTTTGTGCAGTAAATTCATTTATTTTACATTCAGTTGTTTTTTATGTATCTTTTTTTGAGGATTTTCATGATAGCCAAATCGGTTAAGGTGTCAATTGTTGAAAGAATTTTAATGTAAAGACTTGAAAGAAGTCATTGGGTAGATTTTGATCTTATAAAGCGACTCTTAGTGAATATTAATAATCTTGAAGTGAAATGCAGGTATTTACTACGGTTTATTGTATTTTTCAGATCGCATGATCGAGAAAGTGGCGATTACGCTGGCTCAATTTCGGATCTGCAAAGTGTTACCTCTCGCCTAAGCACGGTGTCGGTAAGTTAACATCAACTTTATTTATTTAACCATCTAAAAGCGTACATTTCATAAAAATCGGTTGAAGGAGCAATATTCTAAGACCAATATTGGCTCGATTGTTCTTAGAAACTTCTCCAAAACAAAGAACAGCTCAAAACTTGTCCCTTCTATTGATCTACTTGCAAATCCACCACGCAGTGACAGCTACTTTTACATACCCAAAATAATTCAATGAATGGGTACTTTCTGATCGATTATAATGTTTTTCTATACTTGCTAACAAGAAGAGTCTATGCGTTTCTATAGAAAACTTATCTTTTGTCTCTTCAAAGATCCTTTTTTGGATTCGAAAGAGTTTTTAAGCATTATATTCTCTACTGACATCAAACTTTTGGTTTAAGTGGAAGCCAACTTTTCAATGGAAGCAATATTAATGCATCGAAAGCAAAAAGTATAAAGAAAGAAAGAGAAAGTGCCCAAGAACTAAAACTGGACATCCCAAACGAAGCAAATGGGAGTCGCTTTTAACAAGTTTTTATACTCTTTATTCCTTGGGACCCGGCCGTTGTTCCGACATAAACAACGATGCCAATTTGTGACTTTAAATTGATTAACTGCACTTGCAAAACAAACTTCTGCAACTTCAAGAAGCTTTCATTCACCTTACCGGCAGCTAACTCCTTCCGTCCCTCTTCAGAACCATTGCCCCTCTTCTAACCAGCTTTTCTCCAAACAGAAGGTATAAAATGCACTGATTTCGATTTTGTTCGCTTAAGTGAAAACTTAAAAGCTTCAGAAACTTCAATTGACGACGAATGCGTGAAGGTGTTGCGCTGTGTGTATATTATTTCGACTTTCGTTGTATCCTCGAAAAAACTACAATTGCAGCAACACCGTGTTCAATTTAAACTTATCCGGTCACAAAGTACCGCAGTCTTCGCTTCACTTTAATTTGTCTTATATCTTATTTTAACGAAAAATTCCTTTTCTACAGATTGGTACCAACAACTGTACAGCCCGATATCGTACTTTAAGCGGTGGCATCGGTGAATCGCCCTCTCTTTCGCCGAGCCCCTCATCCGACTACGAGGACATCGCCGCAACACGCGGCCTTCCGCCCATCCTGGTGGCCAAGAGCAAAAAGAACGGCATCGCACACAAGGCCAATACCATCAGCCAGAAAGCAACGGTACATCATGTAAGTTAATTACCACGCTATTTATGCACCGCACGGTCAGTGGTCAGATCGGATTGGATTGGGTCGATGGGGTCAGATGAAATCAACTGAGATTAGGTCGGGACGAAAGGGTCGATGGGTGATGTCATGGTAAAAGTTGCAAATGGCAATTTACAGTTGCAAATCTCTTCGCTGAATCAGAAAGTTTACTTTGCAAATGCAAAGCAGCTGCATAACCTAAGCAAAGGTAATTTAAATTCGCTATATAGTCAATGAGAAAAAGTGTTCGCTATGAGTGAATATGTAATTGGAACTGTATGGTTTTTGTCGTTCCTGAAAGCAGAGGAGACGAGATAAATTTACAAGGATCAAATATAATCCGAAGGAAGAAGGAGTACAGACGGCGATTTAATTGAACCTTCGCCATGTTCATCAAAGAAAATAAATACGTTCGTTCGTTCTTTGTATCAGAGACTCCTTTAGATCAAGGGAGTCTAGCAGTTTGAGAGGTTCAGTAATGGGTCTGAAAGCAATAATCGTACTTGCTTTCAGATTTTAGCTTGTATTGCGGCAATACAACGGTCTGTTGATCTGGGATTTAGTTAGGGTTTTAGTAGCACGGAATTGCACACACCCATCTAGGCTTTATTTGATTGGTATTTCATAAAGTATTTGTTTTCTTATCAAATACACAATTCTTCACTACAGTACCTAAGTAAGGACGAAGCTCATCTGTCGATAGAGAAAAGAAGTTTTAGAGAAACGCCAGCAACTCCGGACCACGGTTTCTCCATTTGAAGCACGAATTCTCTTTGTGCTGGCAAACTTTTAACGATTTAACTAACAAACTTTCAATGTTCTTTGTTTTCTGTTCCGTTTCGTGCGTCCCCCGGCTCCATGTGTCGACATGCATTTGTGCCTGCATCCTAAAATATGCAACTGCAAATGGTATCGGTGATTATGACGATGTTGATGATGCCCACGATGCTTGGTTGTGACTCCATCCATCCAACAACAACAACAAACAACTCAACAACTGCAAACTCAATAAAGTCCAACGAAATGCGAAGCTCGCCAAAGGAAATCGGCGCTTTTAATGAGAATGGCAGGAACTTTGTAGCCACAAAGGATACTTCGAGGGATTTCAGTAACTCCCAAGATAATACCGACCACGGCAGCATGAGCGATCAAGCTTTTGCATGCTCAGCCAGTTCGGTCGAGAGTTTACCCAGCGCTTCCGGTTCAAGTAAGTTTTGTGCATCGCCCGCCCAGCCCCTTCCCGATATCCTTAACCCTTATCCTTGGCCACAGCCAACTAGACGATTGGTCCATTAATAGCTTAGTTGTTGTTGTAATTCCGTATGTTTTCCGTTTGTGTTGTTGTTCCCTTTTCGTTGTCGGTGGCTTTACTTCGTTTTGTATTTGTTTTGTTTTGTGTTGTTTTACGTTTGCTTTTAAGTGGTTTTTGGGTTTCGGTGTAGAAAACAAGCGAACTCCAAACTTAATGAATTTTTAATGCGCTTTGAGATGTGAGACACTTTAAAATTTTTAACCCAACCCCGAAAATGAACTCTGATGATTTTTTTGCTTTATTCTTTTTTCTTTCTTTCGTTATTTCCTTCTTTCTTTATGCTGTATTTTGTTGTGCTGTTGGTTTTGTTGTTTGCAGCTCGGAAAACACGTACATCGTGCGCTATACTCGCTTCCGCTCAAACATTTTAATGAAGAAAACTTTTCAAAAGACCAAAAAATATTGTGAAGTTTTTTAATGCCGTAAAATTTTCAAGTGTTGGAAGTTTTAAACGTATGCATATTCTTCTCAGACAGCTTTTTCTCGATCTTTTTCACTCATATCTCATAATTAATTCCGTTTATACGATGCTTCATTAAAAATTTAATAGTCAAAGATATATGCACATAGAGAACAGATACTTCTTTAAAAGTAGACCTTAGTTATTAATAGAAATCATGAAGAAGCGATAAAGAAGGCTTAGAGATCAAGTCTTCGCTTTGTTTAATTTAATTTAATTTATTTTACTTTCACATTCATTTTATTTACTCTTTTATTGAGATAAATGCATTATTAGATCCCTGCACTCCTTCTCCATTATTACATTGTTTCATATCCTAAGTTTTTTTGAACGTTCTATAAGCACTACTTCTTGGTATAAGATTTCTAAATTTCACAACAGCTTCTGTTTCTTGTCCTCTCCTGTTTTTGCTTAGTAACAGGATAACAACTGTCCTTTATCGCTGAACGCCCTTTAGTGCTCCATTGTCTTTTTTATCAACAGGTACCCAAGCCTTGGTCCGACCCGGCAGCCCCCACAGCTCCATCTCCATAGACGACCGGACATCCTTAGCGCCCATTTGCAAAGCTAAAGCAATCGTCGATAGCATGCCAAATCCTTACGACAAGGAAGCACTTAAATTCAAGGTGAGTTCGCACAAAAATAAACCACCACCAAAATTCCTCAGAGCAGAAGAAAAGAGAAGCTCTCGTTGGCAACTGTTTTAATTTGTTGCTTCAAAGCATTTGTACCTTCCCGTTTAATCTTATTACCCACTCTCTGCTTTACTCCTCGCGCTTCTTTTTCGCGTTTCTTCATTGGTGTGCATTAATAGAAAGGTGACACTATCGACGTTCTGTCCATGAACGCTTCGGGTATTTGGAAGGGACGGTGTCACAGACGAATGGGACATTTTAAGTTCATCAACGTCGAGGTGCTGCCCGAACAGAGATTGAAGAATTCGAATAGCAAAAGCTTGGGACGTCACGCGAGCAGCAACGGCCCGCATTCAGTGGAGGATCTGCTTTTTCGCATCGGCCTGAAGGAGTACACATCGGTGTTTGTTCTAAACGGGTAAGTTTCACAGAAGTACCGTTCAGGACTCACTTTAAGTTGCGCTGTGTTTTCCGCTCCACTTGCAGCTACGAGGACCTGGAACTTTTCAAAGAGTTGGAACCCGCTGATCTGGACTACTTGGGCATCGTGAATCAGGACCACCGAGCGAAGCTATTGACCGCAGTGCAGCTGTTGCATGACATCGAATGTAAGTGTTGCCGAAATCTGTAAGCATTTGATAAAGTCTCTTCTTCAAAACGAAGTGCTTCTTACTTTTCCGCGGTGCTTTCTCGTTTTCCTCATAATAACCTCTTCACTCTTTTCTTGTTTTGCCTTTGACAGGCTCTGATGGTGACATCGCTGGCTCCAGCTCCGAGAACGACGATGCACGTCTGAATAACATCAACAAGAAACACGGAACCTCACCTTTCGGACGTCACCACTTCACCCGCGACTCCGGCTGTTACGAAGGTTCCCCGGTGCCGTCGTCGCAGACGCCCACCCAAACCATCAACTCCACCGACGAGTCCAACAGCCTGGACGACGTCGTTACTAAGTGTTCCACCGAAATTATGAAGCGTGTCGAGAGTGCACGTCGCCAAAAAGAAGTCACGCCCGGTCTTAAGGGACTCAGCACGCGGATCGGCAAAAAGAGCCTGCTCGGAGGTGGAGGTGTAGTCGTTGGGCTCATGGGCGATGAGACGCTGACGCGTGGCGGTGGTCTCAGTGAGAAGTCCAGCGACTCGGGCGTCAGCAGCAGCTCGCTCTCATCAGGCCCCATGAAGAACAGCTCTTAACATTTGCCCACTATACTCGCACACGAGCTGATGATGGGTGTGGGCGGGGCCCTCGGAGGGGCCACGTCGCCCACAACGTCGACGGCTTCGGCTAGCATAGCTGGTGTGAGTGTGGGCGGTGCAGGGATTGGACTAGGGATAGGCGGGGGAGTCGCCTGCATTGGCATCGGCGGCGTGATGGCGGTCAACACCAGCAACACGCTGCCGCATTCCTCCTCGGCCGTTACATCAGGTGTGGCGAACAACTTAAACCTAAGCCGCAACCTCGTAATGCTGCGGAATCACTTGCGCAAGAACAACGCGAGCTCCAACTGCAACTCCAACTTCAACGAAGACCACAAGCCGTCTCAATAGCCCTGCGGAAGCCTTCAGCGGCTTCGACCAGTTCTCAGATTCCTGATGTAAATCTATATCCACAGCTGTTACATATACAAGATTTCAGATACACGTACATATATACAGATATAGTTTCTAAGTTTTGCTCATGCATTTGCCACTTTAATTAGTCCCCAAACTCTCCGTATTGCTGTGATTCGTTGGACATGAAATGCTTCAGTTCAAAAGTTCAGAGGTGAAGTTCGAGCCCTCGCCTCAGGTCTTCGCATTTAATTTTAGTCTAATGCATTTATTAGGTACCCACGCACATGTTTGCGCAGAGAAGGTTGCAATTAGTTTCTCAGTGATAATCATGACGTCCAACTGTTGACTTTTAGTAGCTATTTTAACTGTATATACTGCATAATTAACAGAGCTTTTGTTTACTCTACCTCCAAATCCTCTACATCAAGCCAGCCTTCATCACCTCCCTATACCGGAAATAAGCCTTAGTTACTTGAAATCTGTGTAAGATGTAAAGCGGCTTTTGTTGGCTGTTTATTGAGTTAATTAAAGATTATGAGCGTCTGTATGACTTCCCTGCAAACGAGTAGATGCCAGTCCCATATTACTCTTTGAATATTAATGACAAATTAAAATTCAGTTGACAGTTGAAGGATATTTTCATTAAACTTCATGGAAGAATTTTGTTTAAATCCTGTTTCATGATCATCCTTCCCTCCTCCTCCTTTTTCCTTTTCTACTCTCTCAAATCTGTCTTTTGGCAGGTTAACTAAATAATGGATCCTAGCATTCGCTGGAAATGGTTCCAGGGAATATAAGGAAGAATCAATTATACATTTCTTCCCGGTGGTTTTCCATCTGTTCCCCTGATGATCGTCATTTTCCGCTTATAAATACTGTAAAGTCATCCATTGCTCATACCTAAGCGCTATACAGTCCAGCTATCAAATACTGCATGAAATCCTTTCTACAATCCTCTAATCTTTAATGGACCAATTAAATATTGACAGCAACTTAAGACTTTGTTATTGTTTTCAAAACAAATTTACTTTTTCTAAATATTTATTAACAAAATTCCTTTTTTTTTTAAAAAAACTTTCCTACAAAATAGTGAAAACTAAAAATAAAACCCAGCAAAACGAAAAAGAAATACGGATTCCGTGAAAATGTAAAAAAATATAAAAACAAATGAGAAAAAAGAAATAAATAAAAAAGGATGAAGTAGTAGTAATAATAATAAGCAATAAAATGCATTAAAATTTTAATGTTCTTTAACACGATAATGAGAAGTGGAATCTATTAAAACCCGTTGCAATTTTAAGGAATAAATTATAGAAAATTATTGTAAATTCTTTAAAAGGACACTTATAAGGAAAAGAAGTGCGGAATAAAGCGAAGAACAAAAACGAAGATGAAAACGAAAAGCAATTTTGAAAGTAACGAAAAACAAACCCATAACAAACCAGAAATAAACAATCAAAAATACAATGCAAAAGAGATGTCAAACACAAAGTTTATTTAAAACAAATCACAGTTATTATAGTAACTGGAATTCGTAGCTAGCGAAAAGGAGTGAGAAGGCAGCCGAAATCGGGAAAGGGAATGTGAATGGAAGAAAGCAGAGATTGCATTGCATAATCAATCAAATTTTAAGTAATTATTTCACATGAGAAGTATTTAAATATACAGATAAAGAGCTAAATTATTTAGGGAAATAAAGAAAACAAAAAATAAATTACATACAAAAACAAAAATACAGAAAATAGTCACTTTTCCATCATTATAAAAATGAAAAGAAAAGAATTAAAAAAAACACACACAAAATTCAAAGGAAAATATTCCAACTTTGTACTCTTTTAAAAGGAAATAAAAACAAATACAAAAAATATGCTATGCACAAAAGATAGCAAAAAAAAATAATTAATAAATAAATAGTTATAAGAAGAACAACCGATAAAAGAAAGAGTGAATATTGTTAAAAGTTAGGGGAACATTTAAATGGTCAAAATATTTGTAAATTTCTAGCGCTTCTAGATTTAGCCATTAAAGTAAAATGTTAATTATTTTTCAAGCTGTTATTATTTATTACACTTAACTAAGCCTATTTAAAAAATAGTCTTGCTATATTATTGTAAATATATTGGCTTAAAATCAAATCAAACTGTTTTCCAACCCGAACACTTCACCAAAAATCCACACTAAATTAAAAGAGAAATTAAAACTCCAACTAAAATTAATACTAAGATTAGCAATTCTATTCAACTGAAAGTTAATTTTATTGACCGAAATACATATTAGAAACTTACAAATTAATCCATCGTTGTTAGCTTGGATGTAGATTGTACTTTTAATATTAGAAGTTCCACTAATGTCTATCAATCAACAACACACAAACAAATCTTGTAAATTTAGTCTCCACATTATCCTTTCGCTTCCTTTTCCCTTCTGATCCCTCACCGAAATCCTGCAGAAGCAAATATGTAATTAAATCAAATTAAACATATGCATAAAAACATAATATTAAGTTTAAACTAATTCTCTAATGTCAAATGTAATTACTTTAAAAAAAAACAAAAACTAACGAAACAAAAATAAATACACATTTTAAAAAGTCCAGTGAAAGTAAGAACAAGAAGGAATGGAATGAAATAGAAACCAACGAAATTGTAAAAATATTTAATTTTTGGTTTTCACTCCAGTTTTTTCTTCAGGCTTTTTTATATATTATACATATTTTAATAAATGGATTATGGCCAATTGTAAATCTGCAGTGGACACTGTAAAATGAAACGTTTTTAAAAAAGAACCCAAAAACAAGTCAAAAATTTTATGGATATCAAAAGAAATTTTATTTGAAGCAAACAAACAAAAGCAAAATCAAAAAAATATTTGTCAAAACTTAAACGAACGAACAGTGAGAAACGAAAAAAGTAAAAAAGAAAATCAGTGCGACACCAACATTAAATACACGATAATAAATTAAATTATTATAAAAAATAAACATATCGACATAATAAAAAGAAAATACAAAAACTTCACTGATGTTTTATTACGAAAATTATTCAAAAGGAATGAAGTGCAGGAGGAAAGGAGGTAGCGGAGGTTGCATCAAAAATTGATCACTAGGAGAAGTCTGGTTTCGGAAAATGCCGAGATTTTGAAGGAATGAAATTCGTAAGTTTTGCATCCTCATATTATCCTCATATTCGAGTTAAGGGAGCCAGAGAATAGAATTGCTCTAAAGTTCACAAACTGCAAGCAGCAATGAAGAAAATTGCACTTTATTTAACCATTTCACCCGAAGGATTCGAGGTCCCTTGGTGACTCGATTTCCATCGACTGTCGTTAATCGTCACTAAAACATATTTAAACACATAATTTCCAATTTACTTTTGTCTAATGTCCAGTGACGATATCTAAATCTGTAGAAATTTTCAAAACTCTATCAACTTTTGACTCCATTCCATTTGATCATTATATAGTCAAATAATCGAGGAAACTACGAGCGAATATTAGTTTATTTACGACGGAGTCTACCTTAATAAAGTTGGTTAAAGTATCAGAAATATTTCGGTTTAATTGTTGTTTATTTTATGTTGCTCTGGTGCTCTTTTCTTGATATTTATTCTTGTTATATTATTAAAAACTCTCGATAAAATAATGGATCCACATATGGGTAATTGTTCTTGATTCAAATGGCTGATATTTTGTGATGCATTCAAATATTGTAGGCAAAACAAATGCTATTCAAACACATTGCTAAATATTCATGAAAATGTCCACAAAAAGTCATAAAATCAAACAAAGTTTGTTTAAATTATGTGTGATAAAAAGTAATGATAGAAATGCAATAACTATATATTTATTTAGCTAATAAACTACTGTGAATTTATAAAATTATACTATATTTTTAAACTTCAAACGAATCATCTTCAAACAGTTTTAACTGTTTTCTTTGTTTGAGTTGCGCCGAAGATTTAATCTAAACTAAATGAAAGTCTCAGTGAATCTATGGAGTAAAATTAATTAAAATTGAAGTAGTGTTACAAAAGGATTTAAAAAAATAGCAAGCGTGTTTGACGGTGATGTCCAAGATCGAGTGACTAAGAAACTAAATTAATGGACATAGTTCACACAAAGAAAGAAGACAAAATGTTAGGAATAGAAATTACCACAGATATATTAAATAAATTACTTTTGAAATTCGTATTTAAAACACTGCAAGACGTTTATTTAATTGTGGCTAATTTTTACTTTGAAATAAATATACAATTTGGCGTAAGTAAATGTGTAAAATGTTTTTTGCATATGCCAATCATAAGATTTTTAGGCAAAAATACAGCCCAATCCTCACTCTTTAGACTCACTAATGCTTTGGCGAGGCCATTTAATTTGATTAAGCATGTCCTTGGAGACAGCCAATTATGAATCTGCGCGTTTAAACCTAACACTCATCAGATACTTCAAGTGTATCCACAACTTGTGTACATTTTTTTCTGCGATTTTAGTAGCAGTTCTGTAAATTGATAAATTGCTTTTGTTTATTCCGGTATTTGATGTGCTCACTTAAACACTTGAGCCTACTCAAGACGAAGGCTGCTCTGTGTTTCTCCAACAGCTTCAAGTGTTCAGTGCAAAATTTGTTTGCTTTAGTTGCCGCACGTTGTTTGCTTCCATCAGACCTCATTTCGTGAAATGTCATGAAATGTCACGAGAAAGACAACAAACCAAAAGGATGTTTGATCATAATTTGCACAGAAAAACTATTTCGAAAAAGACGTTTTAGCATTTGAAGCCTTTGTTCAATTGTAAATCTATTGATTTCGTAGGTCAGCGGTGGATACTTTGAATTGCCAAAAGAATTTGTGTTATCAATATCCTTATAAGATTTAATTGAGACGTGCATTTGACAAGTAGTAAAAACTCAAAAGGTAATTATATGAAAATCGACAACAAAAGCATTTAATAGAAAAGTCTTCCATCTCCTAACACGGGAATTGTTTAAAGCAAGATAATTGAGGCTTGGGAATCTCAGATCTTCATTTTAAAGAGTATTTAGTTCTGAGTTTTCAATATCGTCCAACCAACATTGCATTATTAACTCTGAATGATTCACTGCAAATGACTGTATGCAAATAAAGTAAATATATGGTCATCAAACTCATGTAAATGTGAACATTACTCGAATGAAATTATCACAGGCGACAATTTTGCTACTGACAACAAAACATTTTATCAAGGAAGCGATGCTTTGAGGTGAACGGCGGCACTGCAATCAACTCACTTAATTGAATTACTTTTTTCTGCGATTCAAATCAGCGATTCAACTCGCAGACAGCGTTCGTCGTTTCTTATTTTGCTTATCTCGAAATCTCTCGCAGGCAGCTCTCAAACGAGGTGTAAACAAGAGCGAAACTGCTGAGAAATGGACAAGTAAACAAACAACACAGGCGCAGTGCAAATAAAACTAATCAACTAACATAAAACAACTGATTACGGAGCGCTTGATGATAACGGAGTGTTCCACTTTTCAGCGCGTTTCAGTTCAGTGCGTTCCAGCAGCAGCCGCAGCTTATCAGCCACTTTGATAAAGCGATCGAAATGTGGATCACCAGGAATTTTAGTGCTGTGTCGATATAAATTCTGATTGAATTAACTAATCACTTTCAGTTTAGTTTAATCACTTTCATAAACACGTGCCAAAGCGTCTAATGATATTAGAAAAAGTGGATTACATCTGATTTTCCTCTCATCTGAGTGCAAAGTACATAAAATTAGTGTTTCAGTCTGCCAAGTGTCCCAAAATACGTTGTAATTTGAGTCTGCAGAGATTTAATGCTCTGCTGTTCTCGCCGTGATCTACTCTGATAATGTAACTGAGCAATTATAACTGTTATCAGCAACGATACAATGCAACCAGGCGACCGTCAAGCACCTCAGCGTAGTTGAATATTCACTTAATTCCTCGCTCGCTCAAGTTCGACGCGCAGATTAGAACTGGCGCTAGGAGCGATAACATGTCTGGAGTCTTCCGCGACGATTACAATCGAGGAGTAAAGACAGTGGTTGCGATAGACTAATACCATTACCACCCAATCAACTGAACTGTTAGTAGATCAATTTATCTAATACAAGGAGGAAGCCAAAGGAAAAAGTCCAGAACAGTTGTGTTCATTTTACAATAGGACGAAAGCAACAGAATCCTTTGCGTTTATAAAGAAGTTTGAAAAGTGTTTCAGAGTGTTTGGAAGTGTTCAAAGTTGATGAAAAGTCTCATGCCAAATTAAAAGCACACATCAGAAGCAGCGTTGTTATAAGGTTGGACCTGAGAATTATCTTCATTTATTTAGCTACTTAATTAAAGGTAAGTTGATGCTGTATTGTTTCTTAGCTGTCTCAATTTGCAAATTGTAAATCTTTATTTTCCATCAACCGAAAAAGAAATTGTCACTTGTCAATATTGTCTGAAGTAACTATTTATCGCTAATAATATATACTCGTGTTTTTTCAATAATTTCTTTATTGCTTCTACTCGTTTATTGAGATTCAATGTCAAATTTCTTTCTATATACTGATTAGAAATTACGATTATATTGATTACACTGACAAACCGCTCAGAAAACTCGAGCACCACCATGATAATTATATTAAATAATTCAGTTGTATTCAGTATTCCCTCCAACGTCATTCAACGAAATTAATTTATTATGTTGCTATCCTTATTTAGCAACTGTTCTTCGGTTTCTTTTGTTGTGGTAAAACAACAGTGTGACACGTGAAAAACAATGTAATTACGAACATCCATCGTATTTCAAGCATCAATGATCAGTGAAAATAGCGATCAATTCACGATACGAGGGCTGTTCCAGAAACGTTCAACTTACGACAGTTCTTCCGCGAGAATTTACTCTTGAAATCCATCCTCCAATCAAGCAAAATAGATCCCCCTCCCACCACACAAGTTAGTCACCGAAGCCAATTGAACTGCTATTGATTTGCTTAATATCAGTTTGCACTTGCTTACAATTAAGTATTCAGCATACTTGGAGAAAACTCATAACTGATGATATAATCAATTATGCATTCAACAATATTGACGAGATGTTGTGCATACTTAAGTTCAGTTATTTATTTGTCATGGAAGCGTAGGTGCTGCTTAGTTCTCGATTTCATTGTTCGATCATGTTTATTACATTGTCGATGTAAATCAAAAGCTAATCGAATTTATTATAAATATTTACGTATGAATATGAAACGTTTTTTGCTCTTACCAACGCCTTTAAAGTACGCCAAAGAATAACATTAACCAGTAGTTTTTTGCGATAGAAATGAAAGCTGAATTAAATAGCAATAAATTCAATTTTCTTTACATACAAACGTACGTGTTCATTACATTGTTACATGTGGTTTTATTACGAATATTAATTACTTAATGCCAAAGTATAATTTTCACACGTTTTTAAAAACAAATGCAATCAAATGTAATAAATGGCAATTATTCCAGCCTTTCTAAAGGAAGTTTAAGAAGTGAACAAGAATTATTTTTCCACAACAAAATGTGCTGAATTCATTAGCAAGAAATTTGATTTTAATTACAAAGATTTTTATTACTTTATTGTATTATTTACGGTTGCTCACACGGCTTCTTCAATATTTCACTAAGCAGATATGTGGAGTTTTCGCTGATGAGGTTAATCGCGTTTTTGATTTCGAAGGCGCAAGTAATGAATATTTTTATCTCATCTCTTTGTTCCTCCGTCTTCCCTGACCGTGGGACATGCGAGTCAAGTGGAAAAATATTACCACAAATAATACAATTAGCTTTTATTACAGTTTTTATGATCCTACGAATGATACCAAACAATTAAGCTTCCATGATATCAGATAAGCTATCATAAAAGATATTTGCTACATTGTGTAAAAAGAACAAAATTTACAGTGCTGTTTTTGTGTTTATCTAAATGGATTAAATCAAATTTTGACTCTTCAACCGCGACTCTTCAACTGTTCTAAGATGCATCAAGGCGAAAGATGCAAGTGGAAATTCATATTAAATTATCTCCATTTCTCTCCTTTTTTGGGTTTTTATTATTTTATTTACATTCCATTTCATTGTTTCTGTTTAGGAATTGTTTATCAAGCAATCACAATTCTCATTATTATGATTATTATAAGTAGCTAAATGAATTTTGTTCATTCACTGTTTCTTCATTCAGACTTATTTTCATTTCTGTTATCTTTCTTTGATAAGACCTTAACTACGTTATTGCATCCATTAAAAAGAATTACGGTTATTTTCCCTAAGTACTTAAAATAGATGTGTGTTTTGTACGTTTAAAAATAGGCCAGCAACTCTGCCCGAAACAAGCACAAATCCTCAGCATGACCGAAGCACAACTTCTAGAGACAACGCACAAAAATGGTATCGTTCCCATGGAAGTCGAAAGGAAGAGCGACACGAACGATCGCTTTGACGAGGTCATGGAGATGGCAGGCAGCCACGGGCGTTTCCAGCTGATCTACAACTTGATATTCGTGATGGGGCTGGCGATGGCCGGCGCCATGATCTACATGAATATCATCCTGGCCTTAAATATACCCGACCACTGGTGCTCAGTGCCGGGCAGGGAGAAGACCAACTTCTCGCTGGACGAATGGCGCGTCATAACACTGCCCACGTAAATGACTAATTGTTCATTCGCTCACTTGATCATCAATAATACATTCAGTCATTTATTAACGACGACCCACGAACACTTCTTCACCATTACGAATAACGAAGCACATTATAATTGCATAAAGTACATATTCAACTACTCTCATCT